>JAZHRO010000024.1:121372500-122622500 GCA_037157565.1 Thalassia testudinum
TGTTTCTGGCCAAATTCGAGCATGGGAAGAACGGTTTGCCTTCGGGAGTCTTATATAGCCTGTTAGAGGGTGATTAGAGCTTGGGAATCAAGCTTCCCAAGCTTAGAAGGTCGTTGGAGTTGGAAACCCAATTTTGAAATGATTCACATGGTACTTTGGGCATGTCTTGGAGCCCAAGATGTTGCTCAAATGGAAGGCAACTTCGTCAAGAATCTGAGTATCTATTTTGGGCTGATTGATTGAGAATCGAGCAAGAATTTATCGCTCGATCTCAATGATGAAGCTCAAGGTTGCCTTTAATGGCACCAGGGACCTATTTTCAAAGAATATGACAAAGTTAGGGGCCTTTTTGTAAAGATTTTGAAAGTTAAGGGCTTATGTTTAATCAGATAGGACTAAGTTGCAAACTAGGTCAAGACAATCTCAGATTGGGCCCAAATTTTGCTATAAACCTGATTGGAACCAAAGGAATCCAATGGTTAAGTTGGATTTTGGTTCTGACCACATTTGATTGGGTAATTTATGTAGAAACCTAAATTAGGGCAAATGTCTATCTGAGACTCTGTTTTGGGTCAAGATGGGTTTTAATGTTCAAATTGAAGGTACCAAACCCTAGAGAATATTTTTATACGAATTTTAAAGGGTTTAGGTGGATTTTATTCAAAAAAAACCTTAGTTAGTTAAGTAGGTTTGATTTTAGGGTTTTGGAAGTCATTTAATTTTCAAAACACACGCAAGCCCTTTTTTGTCTGTTCTAACCCACTTGTGAGCCTTTTAGGATCATTTGACCGTTAATTACCGTCTAGGGAAACCCATGGTTGTACTACATTCATGATATGATGGTAAAATTACCATTTTAGCCCTGGTTTCTTATCTTTCCCTCAGAATGATTATGCAATGAATTACAGTCCTATTGCGGTTATGTAGGAGCATTTAATGACTTAATCAGATCATAGTTAGCTAGTTATGGCTCATGGTGGTGTTCCCATCATACCCCCACGCCTAGCTTTTTCTAGTCCCTTATCAAAATTTTAAGGAATTTAACTTAAATTCTAGACACATGCCTTTTTATGCTTAGATGTCTGATATGTGCTTTATTTTGTAGATTAGGTTAGAATGCCAATAGTAGGACTAGAGGTAGTCAAGTACTAATTAAGATCCAGACCTGACCAACTCTAGCCTTAGTTCTTGTGGAGGTTTTTAAGGCCGACGGGAACTAACCTAAGGTTCGTTGAACTCCGCGGTTCAAGCACCCGTGCTTGTAACATGTTTTAACGCAGGTTCAGTTTGCAGTGCATTTTTGTAAGAGAGAGTCAGAGGATTTTTTTATTTTTGGAGAGCTTTCTCTCTCTTTTCTTCTTATTTCTAGCTTCTAATTGGCTTTACAACATGGTCTGTATCGGATTCCTAGTTCCCACCATCGATCCTCATAGGGTCCCTAGCAATCGATCCTTCGAGATAGCACCACCCATGCAACCCCTCAGAACCCTTGCTTTTGAGATTTCAAGATAATTCCGCCCATGGCATTCTGTAGCTAAATCCAAACCCTGGCAATCAACATTTCGTGATAATGCTGGCCATGGCATCTGAACCAGCAAAAGGTACTTACATGCCCCCGATCGGATATTTAGATATCTTAAGAGACAAGCACCGAGGAGACAGTATGTTATTACACATCTTCAAGGGGAATTTCCTACCTCCCCATGCCAAGAACTCTTCCAAATCAACTTGTGCTGATCAGCCGGTCCTAATCTAGGTAGCTTTTTCTCAGAACAGATTTAACGCATTTGCGTGATTTCGATAGTTAAGTGCACTGAACCTGACTGTTTGTGGATTGTGGTGCTTAGGTTACCGAGTCCTACAAACCAGAGGTCAGTTAACGAGGTTGAATAATCCCTAAGCCTTAGACCTAATACTTAAGCTTTGCATTTTCCCCAACCTCTTGAGGACTATCTTGATCTTAACGGATACTTGAATTTTTAAGCATAAAATCACAGCCCTAGAGGCCTAAGATCAACATTCATACTAATCTCTTATTATCTCTTAGTAGTTTTGTCTTTCATTTCCTTTATTTTTTATTTGGTCTAGAACTAAGTCAATTCCTTAATCCTTTACTAATGATTGTCTCTTTTTTTTGTTTAAAATTGTGCTCCTTTTTGACACTTATATCACCTCCCCTTTTTCCTCAAAATGATATGCATTTAATTCACTCAAAATTTCCTCCTTCGTCCATTTTTATTTCTTGTTCATTTTTTTATTTTTTTGATTTTTGTAATATGTAATTTTTTTGATGAAACCCTTTCCTGCGAAGTGATTCTCACAGCATTTTGCAGTTTAATACCCCCACATGCCTACAATTTGCAAAGTCCTCATTGTTAATTAGGTGGGTTCGAGTTCAGCTTAGATCGTACGTTAGAACTGATTTTGTGTGGGCGAACAGGTCGGGGTGACTGTTGCAGACGATTTCAAGCTCAGATGTGGGTACCAGAGGTGGAGTTGGCTATTCTAACGGACGAACCCTAAAGTACAATATGAGTTCAGCATAAGATGTGTCAAGATGGGCTTCGAGTTTTTCAAAAAGATGATGGGTTGCCTCCCGTTAAGCTCTGAGTTTAACGCCATCAGCCTAGCGCAATGGGCTCAGGGAGAATGGAGATCAAAAGATACCTTAACCATGTTTGTATCGGTGAGTTCAATGAACGGCTTAAGTCACTGGCCATTCACGATAAAGGGTTTGGAATCATGGCTGGGTTGACGGATTTCAACAGCTCCATTTCCAAAAATCCATCAAATAAGATATGGTCCAATCCATTTTGATCTGAGTTTTCCTGGGAACAGTTTGAGTTTGGATCAATGAGTAGGACTTTCTAACCAGAGTGAAAGATCTTTCTGGATATGTGCTTGTTGTGAAAGGCCTTAACCATTTCTTTGTAAATTTGCAAGTTCTCAAATGCATCATTGCGTAATTCATCGACCTCACTCATTTGACACTTTTTGTGGGTTCCTACCTTAGAAAGATCTAGATTACACTTCCGTGCAGCGTAATAGGCTTTCCGCTCCAACTAGATGGGGAGGTGACATACCTTCTTGTACACCAATCTGAAAGGAGACATGCCCAATTGGGTTTTGTCAGTGGTCCTATAGGCCCACAAGGCTTTCGGAAGTCACGGTGACCAATCTTTCCTGTCAAGTCGTACAGTGACCTAAAGGATTTTCTTGATCTCCGTATTTGATAGCTCAGCTTGACCATTGGTTTGGAGGTGATAAGGAGTAGAGATTCGTTGTGACACCGCGTATTTGGTCATCAGTGATCTGAAATGGGCATTTGTGAAATGGGTCCATCCATCAGAGATAATGGCACATGGAATTCTGAACTGAGAAAAGCTGTTTTGATGAATTAATTTGATTATCACCTTATGGTTATTGGTTTGGGTCGGAATGTCTTTGATCCATTTGGACACATAGTCAATGGTGAGAAGAATGTATTCGAAGCTATCTGCAATAGGGAAGGGTCCCATGAAATCAATCCCCAAATGTCAAAGATTTTGCATACGAGAATCGGCTGTAAAGGCATCATATCACAGTGGCTCTTGTTGACTAAGATTTGGCAACGAGTGCATGCTTTACAGTGATCGTATGCAAATTTAAAAGTTGTGGGCCAATAAAAGCCACACTGGAGGACTTTTGCTGTGATTTTATGTCCGGAAAAGTGTTCACCATAGGCCTAGTCATGGCAAAAGGATAAAATGTCAAGAATCTCTGCTTCTTGGATGCACTGTCTGATGATTTGGTCAGAAGCAATGTGAAAGAGGTACGAGTCTTCCTAGATGTAGTACTTAGCATCAGAAAGAAATTTGTCTTTCCTAGCCTTAGGCCAATCAAACGAAATCTGATGTGATGTCGTGGTTCACTAAATCAGCAAACCAAGCAAGTCCCGTACTAATAGTCAGAGGTGCTCATTGGAAAAGTGTTCAGTGATGGATATGGAAGGGTCGATAATGTCAGAAGGAAGGTGGAATAAGTGGTCAGCTACCACGCTCTGCTTTCTCACTTTATCGCAAATCTCGAGACCAAATTCCTGCAACAGTAAGATCCAATGGATTAGTCGAGGTTTCGCGTCCTTCTTCGCAAGGAGGTGCCTCACTGTAGTGTGATATGAGTATATGATAACAGGTGAACCCAACAGATATGATCTAAATTTCTCCAAGGCAAATACTACGGCTAGCAGCTCTTTCTCAATAACTGTGCAATTATGCTGAGCCTTGTCAAGTGTCTTGTTAGTGTAGTAGATGACCATGGGTTTCCCATCTATTTTCTTCCCAAGTACCGCACCTACAGCATAATCAGATGCATCACACATGATCTCAAAGGGTTGAGACCAATCAGGGGAATGTAGGATAGGTGCCTTGGTAACTCGATCACGTAGGATCTCAAATGTCTGAGTGCACTCCTTGGAAATTTCAAAGGGGACATCCTTACATAGAAGATTAGTCAGGGCCATATGATTTTCAAAGAATCAGGAATGAATAGACGGTAAAAATTGACGTACCCCAGAAAGGATCGGATGTCTTTGACCAAGCGAGGCGTAAGGAGTTTGGAAATTAGATTCACCTTGGGTCGATCAACCTAGATGCATTTTTTAGATATGAGATGTCCCAGGACAATTCCCTTAGGAACCATGAAGTGGCTATGTTCCTGGGAAAGAACCAAGTTCACGTCGATGCACCGCTTGAGGATTTAGACCAGGTGCAGGAGGCAATAAAAAATTTAGTAGGATGAGAAGGAAGTGCACTAGGCTGGTGACAAGTTGCTAGCTGGGCCAGTTGATTTCATGACTTAGAGATTTCCTCTTTGTGTTGTTTTTGCATGTCAACCAAGGTTTGGAGAATCATAGATGTATGATCTTCTTTAGGTGGTCCAAGATGGAAGTTTTGAGTGGGCTTTCGTTGGGTAGGCTGATAAGGTGGTGGAGTCTGTAGTCGGGGTTGGAATTAAGCTCTTGGATTTGGGTTATTTCCCAACCACGAAATGTTAGAATGATTACGCCATCCAGAGTTATACGTGTTGGAGAAAGGATTATTCTGGACGGCATGAAGATCCTCGTAAGTCTAAGGAGCTCTGAGATAATCAGGGTACGGGGGTTCAGAGTTCCCCCAAGTAAGGTGGGCTGACCAGGAGTTGCCTCCAAAGCCAT
Source organism: Thalassia testudinum (assembly GCA_037157565.1). Lineage (NCBI taxonomy): Eukaryota > Viridiplantae > Streptophyta > Magnoliopsida > Alismatales > Hydrocharitaceae > Thalassia > Thalassia testudinum. The sequence continues at coordinate 121,377,695 of JAZHRO010000024.1, forward strand.
AATCAGATAGATGTGGATATGCATCCATCCCCAGGGAGTGGTAGATGTTGTGCGCAGCCTCCCTTCCCGTGGGCAGGTGCATGTATGTGCTTTGAGTTGCAGAGGTGGATTTCTGTAGATGACGAGTGATGTAGTCTACCTTTTTCTTGATAACGAAGACCTTGTCCAACTGATTGCCTACCAACTCCAAATCAACGGATGTAGAAAGGCTTTGGGATTCATGTACCCCTTTATTATTTGCCAATGCGTGGGTGGACGTACAGTCGTACGCACCCAATGACTCATTGTTCAGGGAATTCTTGCACATGTTTTTGTGGATTTCCCAGATAGTGTCTTCATGTTGACCCATGATGCTACCACCAGAGGTTGCATTCACAAAGAGCTTGATATCTTCTTGAAGTTTGTGGTAAAAGGATTGGACTTGTTCCCACTTTGGAACTCCGTGATGGGGGCACTTACGCAAGAGATCCAGAAAGTGATCCCATGCTTCATGTAGACATTCTCCCGCTCCTTAGGAGAAGTGTGTGATTTGGTGCTGCATTGTGTTGGTATGACCAATGGGGTAGAATTTTTGCAGGAAGGCGGTTTGAAGTTCTCCCCATGTGTCGATCATGTGTGGTTGAGTCTGAAACCAGTGAGCGGCTTTGTCAGCCAGGGATAATGAGAAGAGCTTTAAGAGTAATCCGTTTTGATTCTATTCATCTACCACAAAGGTGTGGGCCAGATCTTTTACGTTTTTGATGTGGTAGAAAGGGTCCTCGGAGTTCAAGCCATGAAATTTTGGAGTCATATGAAGCATGCTAGGCTTGAGATCTACCTTGGGTCCTCCCACGGGATTGTTGATTCAGGGTTCAATCTCCACCACTAGGGGATTATAGCGATCTCGCATTTGGGGATGTAGTGGTGGGTTGATGATGGCAATGATTAGATTTTGGAAATCATGGAATTGTTGCTCAAGATTAGGTTGTTCATCTTAGTGATCCATAGCTGATGAAGGGGAAGTAGGTTCTGAATTAGACGATATGTCAATGTGATCAGGCTTTTGCACAAACATGAAAGTCAAGGCTTGACCTCGACGAGAATGAATATCTAATGGAGTCCTCAAGGATGGTCTTAAGGACCTCCTCCCAAACATGTACTAATGGATTAGATGAGAGATAGAATGTGATTGACCCAATCAAGACGCCCAAAAAATTTTGGTTGACTATAGAGGTTCGGGGAGGATGATACCCCTTAGTCAGAAAGCTATCCACCTGAGAATTAGCTGGGGAGCTAGTGAGGGAGAGCCCCACAAAGACCCCTACACGATGGAGCACCACCACGAGTTGCAAGGTTTCCCCTACCCAACCTCTCTTGTCACTAATGATCCAGGTAGACCAGAATGGGGAGTTGACCTCTTAAGTCTACCAATTTTTAATTAAGAGTAAGGGTGCTTATGATTTCTCTTGAACTTTTAAGACGTTTTTGTGCAAAGTGACCAAATTTGAAAATTGGTTAACCCAACAAGGTGGGTCAACTTCACCTATACTATCCTTTGAGAAATTTAGGTCCCACTTTTAGTGTCCAAATGAATTTAAGAGCCTAATTTTAGGGTTTTCTTGTATCGATCAATTCAATCAAGGCTTAGGCACACAATGTCTGGAAAGATCAATTCCTGATTGAGCATGTGTGTCTCTAAAATCTTAAACTGGAATCCTTATTTGGCTCTGATTTGGTCCAATTTAATTTGTCCAAATGTGGTACTTAGGGCTTCATGCAAGAAGGTGATAGCCCTAGATTATATAAACTTTTAGGTGCATAAATCAAGGTTTGGATGTTCTCTAACTAGAATGCATCAAAATAGGAAATTTGGTGATTAATCTAAGAATATATTGCAAGTAGACCTAATTGATTTCTTCCTTTCTTAGCTTTTCAAAATCATGGGCTTGGAAGATGGTGAATGGAGTTTACCTACCCCTAGAGTGGTTGATTTACGACTGATCTCCTTTCAATGAGTCCCTAAAACAGATCACAATAAAAAAAGATAGAGCAAGTTAGTACCAAATCTGATATTGCAATCAAGAGATCAAAATTGTGCATTGCTCCCCGGCAATGGTGCCAAAATGTTTGTCGCTTGAAATCGGGTTTAAAATTGTTGCGTTGCAGTATAGTCGAAATCTCACGAAAAATAGACAAAATTTGTACTCGAAAAGTCCGAGGTCATTCGCTGGGAGCAAGTAGGAATTCAATTCTCGAGATTGCAATTTTAAACAACAGAGATAAGAAATTATGATTAGAAATTGATTCAGAATAGTGTGGCAATAATATCAAGTGTCAAACTGTAAAAGGATTGGAGTAAAATAGTGATTTGAATCACCAATTACTCGCTACAATAATATCAAAAAGAACTCAATAGGTATGTATGAAATAAACTCAAATCAACCGTCAGATGGTAAGATCAGATGTCTGAAACATCTAATTCTATAACACTCTATTTGTTTTTCTTTCTTTGATTGTAGACTCTTCTTCTTCAGTTCTGTCTCTTCTTCTTCCATGGCTTCCTCTTCTTTGGCTCTGTCTTTTACTCTTCTCTTTTCTTCTTTCTTTCTCTACACTTCTTTAACTGCGCTTCTTCTCTTCCTCTTCTTCTTTTCTTCTGCTTTTCTTCTTCACGGAGATGGGAAGGGGTCTTCAGATTTGGCTAAGTGTTAGCCAATTTATCAAGAGAGCAAAACCCCCTAAAGCCCACACGTTGTCCTCTCTTTCTCTCCTTGTGTCACACTCTCCCAGAGCCTTGAACAGTACCAGGTGTTGTCGCAACGAAATTGAGGCTTTGAAAACTATGTTGTAATATAGCCAAAATGACATTGAAAATAAATATATTTATTAGTCAAATTTTAAGTATGAGGTTGAACAGAGGGGGAAATATGAAATTCAAAACTCACGATTGCAATGTGAATAAGAAATATAAGAGATTATAACAAGAATAATGTCAGATATCAATGTGTAAGAAGAATGGAGTAAAATGGTGATTTAAATCACCAATTACTCCTCACAAATAGCAACTAAATCAAAGCCTTAAATATGTGCAATCAAATGATCAGACAACTTAATTACTCCTGTGCTACAGTGCTGTTTAAAGACTCAAGGGTCTCTCTACCTTTTCTTGATTTGTTCTTCTAGTCTTCTCGATCTTCTTTTTCTCTTCCTGTGCAGCACCTTCTCCTTTCCTTCTTTTGGCTGTAGTCTTCTTCTTCTTCCTTCCTTCTTTGTTTTCCTTCTTCATGCAGAGGGGGAGGATTCTTCAAAAGGCTAAGTGTCAACCATTACTCTCTGCAACAAAACCCCCTTCCCCCGTGCACACTCTTTCTCTCTCTCTCTTTGGTTACACTCTCCTAGAGCCTTCCAGAGTTCCAGGTTATCAAGTTTCGAACTTAGAGTGCACTTGGGTCCAGAGCTATGGGCGTGATCGCAGTTGAAGAGTGGAATGGGTTAGGTGGGTCGGGCCTGTGCTCGTCCCGTGGTGGACGAGTCACGAGTGAGGTGCAGGTGAGCGAGTGAGCAGGGACCTCACGGCTAGTGTTTGAGGTGATAAGCCTTAGACACAAAATCAACTTTTGTGCTGCAGTGTGCTCTTCAGCTTCTAAGGTAGGACGAAAGTCCCACCTTCCTTTTACGCATCTATAGCAGCATAGTATTCTCTTCAATTGCCTCAGCTCACGAGGCAAAGGCATCCAATTGACCACCTGGGGTAGTGCCTGGAATGAATCCGCACAACCTGGGACTTCCACTTGGGGCTGTCATGACCAAAAGCTAGCTTCAAGGTAGCTCGAAGCTTGTTGTGTCAATGGCGGGGGTGGTGAGTTCGGTGGAGAGCGAGAGTGATCAATAGCCCTAACTAAGTTAGGGTTTTTGATCTACGGGGAACGGTGAAGGTATGGAGTGTGAGAGCAGCGACGTAGGTGGGCTGTGGTGGCTGCTAGTGCTCACCGGAGGACTGCTGACGAGATGGAGGACGAAGTTGCAGAGGGCAATGGCAGGGTTGAATTCAAGTGCTGAAGTTGTTGTTGTGATGAGGGGGGGTTGAGGAGTCATCTAGGAGAGGTAGCAGATGATGGGGAATGGAGAAGACGCCGGTTGTGGTATGACCGGTGTCGGAGATGAAGCTGGCTTTGATAAGGGTTGGACGACATGGATGAAGGGGGTAGGGACACCAGCTAGTACTTCTCGACGTGGAAGAAGTTGAGGAGGGAGGATCTATCACTTGTATTGTGGTCGGACGATGAGGAGAGGAGAGAAGGGTCACCAGAGCTCAAGGGGCCTTTCGGCCGTGTTAGGAGAGAGGAATTTAAGGGAGATCCTGGTCAAAATTGAGCTTGGGGGGTTCGGCCTGATCTGGGTTTTCTTTTATAGTGCTCAGGAGGGGATTTTAAGCTTGGAAGCCAAGCTTCCAAGTTAGGAATTATCACTGGAGTGGGAAACCCAAATCTCTCATGCGTTCGCATGAGACATTTAGAATGTTATGGGGTGTGGGATTTAGCTCAAATGGAAGGAAATTCCTTGACGAACCTCCCATTCAAATTTCAAAGGGATTTGTCAGGGAATCAAGGAGTTCTTGCCAATTTTAGGTCACCGACACATGTAGGAATAAGAGTAAAGGTGGTAGGGACCTATTTGTGAAGATGATCACAAAGTTTGGGGTCTATTTGTAAGATTTTGAAAGTTAAGGGCATAAATATATTCAGACAGGACCATGTTGCAAACTAGGTCAAGATAATTTCATCTTGGGTCCAAAGTTTGATATAAACCTAATTTTGACCTAAAGAATCCAATGGTAAAGTTGGATTTTGGTTTTGATAGCGTTTGACCGGGTAATTTTTGCAAGAACCTAAATTAGGGTAAATGTCTGTCTGAGGCTCTATTTTGAGCCAAAATGCGTTCTGATGGATAGTTTGAAGGTACCAAACCCTAGAGAATATTTTTTTATGAATTTATTCTGACTAGAACCATAGTTAATTAAGTATGTCTATTTTTAGGGTTTCAAAAGTTATTTAATTCTCAAAACACGTGCAAACCCTTTTTTATCTATTCTAACCAACTTTTTATCCTTTTAAGACCATTTGACCCTCAATTAACCCCTGAGAAAACCCGTGGTTGTACTGTATTCAAGTTATAATGGTAAAATTACAATTTAGGCCTGGTTTCTTGTCTCCCTCTCAGAATGGATTTGCAGTGAATTATGGCTTTCTGGCAGTCATGTAGGTGCATTTACTGACCTAATTAGATCAAATGAGCTAGTTATGGCTCATGATGGTGTTCCCATCATACCCCCATGCTTAGCTTTTTCTAGTCCCTTAGTAAAATTTCAAAGGATTCACTCAAATTATAGACCACGTGTCTTTTTATGCTTAGAACTCCATTGTGTGCTTTCTTTTGTAGATTAGGTCAGAATGCTGATAATAGGACTAGAGGTACTCAAGTATCAACCAAGATCTGGACCTGACCAGCACTAGCCTTAGTCCGCTGTGGAGGTTTCTAAGGCCCACAGGAACTAACCTAGGGTTCGTTGAACTCCACGGTTAAAGGACCCATGCTTGTAACATGTTTTAGCTCTGGTTCAGTTGCAGTGCGTTTTTGTAAGAGAGAGACAAACGAATTTTTCTTTGTTTTTGGAGAGCTTTCACTCTCTCTTCTTTTTATTTCTGGCCTTGGATTAGCATTACAACATGGTCTGTATCGGATTCCTTGTTCCATCCATCAATCCTCACAGGGTCCCTGGCAATCGATGCTTCGAGATAGCACCGCCCATAGCAACCCCAGAACCCTGGCTTTTAAGATTTCGAGATAATCCCACCCATGGCATTCTGTAGCTAAATTCAGACCTTGGCAATTGACATTTAGTGATAATGCCACCCATGGCATCTGAACTAGCACAAGGTGCTTACATGCCCCCGGTAGGATACTTAGATAACCTAGGAGACAAGCACTGAGGAGATGATATGTTATTTGCATCTTCAAGGGGAATTTCTTGCCTCTCCACGCCAGGACCTCATCCAAATCAGCTTGTGTTGATTGGCCGCTCCTAATCTAGGTAACCTTTTCAGAACAAATTTAACGCATTTGCATGATTTTGATACATAAGCGCACTGAACCATGCTGTGTCTGGATTGGGGTGCTTAGGTTACTGAGTCCCTCATACTAGAGGTTAGTTAACGAGGTCGAATAATCCCTAAACCTTAGACCTAATACTTAAGCTTCACATTTTCCCAAACCTGTTGAGGACTATCCAGATCTTAGCATATACTTGAATTTTTATACGTAGGATCGCAGCCCAAGAGGCCTAAGATAAGCTTCCTACTAATCTCTCTTGCCTCTTAGCAGCTTTTATCTTTCTTTTTCTTTCTATTTGATTTGGTCTAGAATTGAGTCAATTCCCAAATCTTTTAATAATGACTACCTTTTTTTTCTTTTCTTTTCAAATTATGCTCCTTTTTAACATTTTTATCTCCTCCCCTTTTCTCTTGAAAAATGACATGCAATCAATTCATAATTCCCTCCCTTCTATTTTTTGTTCCTTTTCAATTTTTTGTTTTTTTGCCTTTTTGGAATATGTGATTTTTTTAATGAAACCCTTTCTTGTGGAGTGATTTTCGCAGCATTTTGCACTTTAATACCCCACCATGATGATGATTTGCATTGTCCTCATTGTAAACTAGGTGGGTTCGAGTTCAGCTTAGATCATTCATTAGAACACGGTTTGGATGGGTGGATGGGTCGGGATGACTGTTGCGAATGATTTCAAGCTTGGGTATGGGTACCAAAGGTGGAGTTGGCTGTTCTAATGGATGAATGCTAAAGTGCAATATGAGTTCAGCAAAAGATGTGTCAAGAAGGGTTTTGGGCTTTTCGAAAAGATGACGGGTTGCCTCCCATTAAGCATAGAGTTATTGCCATCAGCCGGGTGCAATAAGCTCAGGGAGAATGGAGATCAAAAGATACCTCAACCATGTTTGTATTGGAAAGTTCAATGAATAGCTTAAGTTGCCAACAATTCACGACAAAGGGTTCTGAAACAAGGCTGGGTTGGCTGATTTCTATGACTCCATTTCCAAAGATTCAACTAATAAGATATGGTCCAATCCATTTTGATCTGGGTTTTCTTGTGAACAATTTGTGTTTGGCATCAATGAGTAGGACTTTCTGACCAGGGTGAAAGATCCTTCTGGATATGTGCTTGTCGTGAAAGGCCTTAACCCACTCTTCATAAATTCATGCGTTCTCATACGCATCATTGCGTAACTCATCGACCTCGCTCATTTGTAGCTTTTTGTGGGTTCCTGCCTTAGAAAGATCTACATTACACTTCCGTACAACCCAATATGCTTTGTGCTCCAACTCGACGGGGAGGTGACATGTCTTCCCATACACCAATCTGAAAGGAGACATGCCCAATTGGGTTTTATGGGTAGGTCCTATAGGCCCACAAGGCTTTCGAAAGTCGAGATGACTAATCCTTTCTATCAGGTCGGACAGTGACCTAAAGTATTTTCTAGATCTCCCGATTCGATAGCTCAGCTAGACCATTGCTTTAGGGGTGATAAGGAGTAGAAATTTGGTGCGACACCCTGTATTTTGTCATTAGTGATCTGAATTGAGCATTTGTGAAATGGGTCCCTCCATCAGAGGTAATGGCACGCGATATTTTGAATCGAGGAAAGATGTTCTGATGAATGAATTTGATTACCACCTTATGACCGTTGGTTCAGGGGAGAATGGCTTAGATCCCTTTGGACACATAGTCAACAGTGAAAAGAATGTATTCAAAGCCGTCCGAAACAGGGAAGGGTCCCATGAAATCAATCCCCTAGTTGTCGAAGATTTTGCATACGAGAATTGGTTGTAAAGGCATCATATCGTAGTGGCTCATGTTGCCCAAGGTTTGGCAATGAGTGCATGCCTTACAGTGATTGTACGAGTCTTTGAAAATCATTGGCCAAGAGAAGCCACACTGGAGGACTTTTGGTACGATTTTATGTCCGGAAATGTGTCCGCCGTAGGCCTGGTCATGGCAGAAGGGCAAAATGTCCTGAATTTCCTCCTTTGGGATGCACCGTCTAATGATTTGATCAACACCAATGTGGAATAGGTACGGATCTTCACACATGTAGTACTTGCCATCGGAAAGTAATTTATCTTTCTTGGCCTTTGGCCAATTGGATGGGATATGATGTAATGCCAAGCAGTTTACAAAATTAGCAAGCTAAGGAAGTTCCGTACTAATAGTTAGGAGGTGATCATCAAGAAAATGTTCTACAATGGGTCCAGAAGGGCTGATATCATCAGAAGGAAGGTGGGATAAGTGGTCAGCTACCACATTCTGCTTTTTTGCTTTATCTTGAATCTCGAGATCAAACCCTTCAAAAAGTAAGATCCAGCAAATTAGTTGAGGTTTCACATCCTTCTTCGCAAGGAGGTGCCTCACTGTAGTGTGGTTTAAGTATATCATAACACTGGAACCCAAAGGATATGATCTGAATTTTTCCAGGGCAAATACTATGGCTAGTAGCTCTTTCACAGTAATTCTATAGTTATGCTGAGCCTCGTCAAGTGTCTTGCTAGTGTAGTAGATGACCATGGGTTTTCTATCCATTTTCTGCCCAAGTACTACTTCTACAGCATAATCAGATGCATCGCACATGATCTCAAAGGGTTGAGACCAATCAAGGGACTGCAGGATAGGTGCTTGAGTTACTTGATCACGTAGGACTTCAAACGCTTGAGTGCACTCCTTGGAGATTTCAAAAGGGACATCCTTAGATAGAAGATTAGTGAGGAGGCGCACGATTTTCAAAAAATTGAGAATGAATCGATAGTAAAAATCGATGTGCCCTAGGAAGGATCAGATGTCTTTAACCGAGCTACGCATAGGGAGTTTGGAAATCCGATTCACCTTGGCTCGATCAACCTGGATGGCTTTTTCGGAGATGAGATGTCTTAGGACAATTCCCTCAGGTACCATGAAGTGGCTCTTTTCCTAGGAAAGAACTAAGTTCACGTCGATGCATAACCTGAGGATTTGGACCAAGTGCATGAGGCATTCATTAAATGATTCATTAAATACCGAGAAGTCATCCATGAAGACTTCAAGGTATTCACCAACCATATCTGAGAATATGGCAAGAATGCACCGTCGAAAAGTAGCAGGTGCACTGTAGAGACTGAACAGCATCCTTCGAAATGCATATGTTTTGAAGGGCCAGGTGAAGGTGGTTTTCTCTTGGTCCTCGGAATGGATTATGACTTGATTGTAACTAGAGTATCCATTCAAAAAGCAGAAGAATCGATTTCCCTCCAGTTTCTCAAAAGTCTGATCAATGAATGGTAGTGGGAAATGATCCTTCTTCGTGGAGGAACTGAGTCTTCTGTAATAAATGCAGACTCTCCACGAGATTGCTATACGGGTCAGTATGGTTTCTCCGATTTCAGTCGTGATGACTGAGTCCTGCCTTCTTAGGCACAACTTGGATTGGGCTCACCTAGCGACTGTTGGAGATTGGGTAGATGATCCCTTCATCTAACCACTTGATGATCTCCTTTTTCACGACATCCTGTAGATTTCGATTTAGGCATCTTTGCATTTCACGGGATGGTCGTGAGCCCTCTTCAATGTAGATGTGATGTGTGCAGTATGAGGGGTTGATACCAGTTAGATCATCAAGAATCCATCCAATGGATCTTCAATGCTGCTGGAGAACAGAAATCAGGCGTGCTTCCTGATCAGGTGTTAGTTGAGAGTTGATAATCACAGGAAACATTTGAATGGAACACAAAAAGATGTACTTGAGATGATCGGGAAGAGGCTTTAATTGCATAAATGGGTTGTCAGCAGCAGCCGGTGGTTCAGGTTGGGTTTTGGGAGCAAACGAACGAGCTATGGATGTGTCTAAGTTGAGTTTAGGCTCCTTTGATTGCAAGTTTTGATCCTCTTGTGGTTGATCAGAAATAGTCAATTTTTCCTTGATAAACTTGCCAACCACAACATCAATATCGCAAATCTGTTCTGACTCCGCAATTAATTCCTTGTTGGGCCTTAAAGATGTCGATTTTTAGTGTCTTGCCCCCAAATTTTAATTCAATTTGGCCCTCCTCACAATTGATATTGGCCCTAGCAGTGGCCAGAAAGGATCTCCCTAGTATGATCGGTGTATTCTTCACGTTCCCAGGAGCATCCATGTCTAAGAGAATAAAATCCACTGGAAAATAGAAATCATGTACCCTAACTATGACATCCTCAAGAATTCCTTTCGGTGACTTAATTGATCGGTCAGCAAGCTGTAAAGTCATTTCAGTTGGTTTAAGCTCAGATTCCGCGAAGTAGTATAGTAGGGATGTGGGTATCAAATTTATGGAGGCTCCTAAGTATAATAAAGCTCGGTCAAGTTGTATGTCACCGATTGCACAGGAAATCAGAGGGGTGCCTGGGTCTTTTGCCTTAGGTGGGAGTTTGCTCAAAATGATAGAGCAGGCTTGCTCTGACAATACGATCAGATTCTCGCCTTTGGTTCACGGCTTGCACTTAGGTGTACACAACTCTTTCAGAAATCGTGCGTAAGCCGATACATTGCGTATCGCATCCATCAAGGGGATGTTTATATGGACCTTCTCAAAGAGCTTAACCAAGTCCTCCTTAGGTGCCACGATTTTGGTTATCCTTTTTCCTTTGGTCAAGGCCTTGGGAAATGGAACCTTAGATGGTTCCTTTAGAATGGGTCCAGGTTCCTGATCTGGGATAGAGGTGTCCTAGATGACTATCCTAGGTTTAAGGTTTATATTATCAGGCTATGAGAGGCTTGGATAAGGTCAGTCCGGTGTTGCTTTGCCAGTACGAGTAGTAACAGAATTCAATCCCACCTGGTTTTGGTTTGGATTGGGAAAAATAGGTGTTCGCTACTGAAATCCCAAGTATGAAGTTGAAGTATCCTTCCTGTCAAGTGATGGGGCAGAAGGGGCCCTATAAACGAAGTGATCCTGGCCCTGGTTTGGGTTCATAACGTGCCTCTAGTTTGGCAAGTTATTTGGATTAGGAAGAGGCTGAGAAGGGAGTGCACTAGGCTAGCGACCACTTGCCACCTGGGCCAGTTGATTTCATAGCTTAGAGATCTCTTCATTGTGTTGTCTTTGAGTGTCAACCAAGGTTTGGAGAATTAGAGATGTATGATATTCTTTAGTTGGTCCAGATTGGAAGTTTTGAGTAGGACTTGGTTGGGTGGGCTGATAAGGTTGCGGAGCCTGTGGTCGGGGTTGGAATTGAGGTCTTAGATTCAGGTTATTACCCAACCACGAAATGTTATGATGATTACACCATCCGGACTTGTAAGTGTTGGAGAAAGGATTATTCTGGATGGCATGAAGATCCTCGCAAGTCTGAGGACCTCTGAGATAATCAGCGTACGGGGGTTCAGAGTTCCCCCAACTAAGGTGGCCTGACCTAGAGTTGCCTCCGAAGCCATAATCTGATGGGGGTGGATATGCATCCATCCCCGGGGAGTGCTAGATGTTGTGTGCAGCCTCCCTTCCCGTGGGTTGGTGCACGTATGTGCCTTGAGGTGCAGAGGTGGATTTGTGTAGATGACGAGTGATGCTGTCCAACTTCTTCTTGAAAATGGAGACCTTATCCAATTAACTGGCTACCACCTACAGATCAATAGTTGTGTAAAGGCCTCAAGATTTGTGTACCCCACGATTATTTGTCAATACGTGGGTGGACGTCCGGTCATATGCAGCCAATGACTCATTGTTTAGGGAGTTCTCACACATGTTTTCTAGAATTTCCTAGATCGTGTCTTCATGCTGACCCATGATGCTACTGACGCAGGTTGCATTGACAAAAATCTTGATATCCTCACAGAGTCCTTGGTAAAAAGATTTGATTTGTTCCCACTTTGGGACTCCGTGATGGGGGCACTTATGCATGAGATCCTGAAAGCGATCCTATGCTTCAAGTAAGGATTCTCCTGCTCCTTGGGAGAAGTGCATGATTTGGTGTCGCATTGTGTTGGTACAACCGATGGGGTAGAATTTTTGTAGGAAGGCGGTTTGAAGTTCTCCCCATGTGTTGATCATGTGTGGTTGAGTCTAAAACCAGTGAGTGGCTTAGTCAGCCAAGAAGAATGAGAAGAGTTTTAAGAGTAATCCGTCCCGATTCTGTATATCTGCCCCAAAGGTTTGGGCCAGATGTTTTATGTTCTTGATGTGCTGGAAAGGATCCTTAGAGTTCAAGCCATGAAATTTTGGAGTCATACGAGGCATGCTAGGTTTGAGATCTACCTTGGGTCCTCGCACAGGAATGTTGTTTTGGGCTTCGATCTCCACTGCTATGGGACTAAGTGATCTTGCATTTAAGGATGCGGTAGTGGGTTGATGATAGCATTGATTTGATTTTGGAAGTCATGGAATTGTTGCTCAAGATTAGGTTGTTCTTCTTGGTGATCCATAGCTGATGAAGGGGAAGTGGGTTCTGAATCAAAGGAAATGTCAGTGTGATCAAGTTGTTTCACAAACACAGAAGTCGAGGCTTGACCTCAACGAGAGTGGATATCTAACGGAGGCCTCAAGGATGGTCTTAAGGACCTCCTCCCAAACATGCACCGATCGATTAGATGGGAGATAGAATGTGATGGACCTAATCAAGACACCCAAAAATTTTGGATGACTATAGAGGTTCGGGGCAGATGATACTCCTTAGTCAGAAAGCTTTCCAGCTGAGAATTACTTAGGCAGCCAGAGAGGGGAGTCCCGCAAAGACCCCTATATGGCTGAGCACCCCCACGGGTTATAGGGTTTCGCCTACCCGACCTCTCTTGTAATTGATGTTCCAGGCATACCAGAATGGCGACTTGACCTCTTAAGTCAACCAGTTTTCATTAAGAGCAAGGGTGCATATGATTTCACTTGAACATTTAAGATGTTTTTGTAAAAAGTGACCTAATTTGAAGATTGGTTAACCCAACAAGGTGGGCCAACTTCACCTGTATTGTCCTCTTGAGAAATTTAGGTCCCTCATTTAGTGTTCAAATGACTTTAAGAGCCTAATTTTAGGGTTTTGCTTGTATAGATCAATTCAATCAGGGTTTAGGCACACATTGTCTTGGAAAGATAAATTCTTGATTAAGTGTATCTGCAAAACCGTAAACTGGAATCCTTAATTGGCTATGATTTGGTACAATTTAGTCTGTTAAAATGTGGTACCTAAGGCTTCAAACAAGAATGTGATAGCTCTAAATACCTTAGCTTCAAATGGGTGCATAGATCAGGGTTTGGATGTTTTTCTAAATAAAATGTATCAAATCAGGCAACTTGATGATGAATCTTGGAATATAATGCAAGTAGCCATAATTGATTTCTTCCTTTATTAGCTTTTCAGATTGAAGGGCTTAGAAGGACTTGAATGGAGTTTTACCTTTCCCTAGAGTGGTTGATGTGCAGCTGATCTTCCTCAATGGATCCCCTTAAATAGATCAAAGCCAAAAGAGATAGAGCAAGTTAGTATTGACTAGGATATTGCAACCAAGAGGTCTGAAATGCATGTTGCTCCTCGCTAACGGTGCCAAAATGTTGTTGCAGCGAAATGGAGGTTTTAAAAATTGTGTTGTAATATAATCGAAATCCCTTTGAAAACAAATATATTTATTACACGAATTTTAAGTCCGTGGTCGAACACAGTGAGCAATATGAATTTCAAAACTCAAGATTGCTATTTGAATCAGAAATATAAGAGATTGTAACAAGAATAATGTCAGATATCAATGTGCAAAAAGAATGCAGTAAAATGGTGATTCAAATCACCAATTACTTCTCACAAATAACAACTAAATCAAAGCATTAAATGTATGTAATCAAATGTATCAGATTACTTAAATAACCTGTGCTATAGTGCTGTTTAGAGACTCAAGGGTCTCTCTACTTCTTTTCTTCTTCTTCTTCTGTTCTTCTAATCTTCTCCTTTTTCTCTTCTTGTGTGACTCCTTATCCTTTCCTTCTTCTGGCTTTGGTCTTCTTCTTCTTCTTCTTTTCTTCTCTCTTTTCCTTCTTCACGTGAGGGGGAAGACTCTTCAAATGGCTATGTGTCAGTAGTTACTCTCTGTAGCAAAACCCCCTTGCCCCCACGTGCACTCTCTCTCTCTCTTTCTGGGTCACGCTCACCCATAGACTTCCACAGTACCGGCTTATCAGGTTTTGGACCTAGAGCACACCTAAATCCAGGGCTGACGGCATGATCGTAGTCATGGAGTGGAATGGGTTAGGGGGGACGGGTCTGTGCCAAGCCCGTGGGGATGGGTCACGGGCAAGGCGCAGGTAAGCGGGTGAGCAGGGACCTCACCGCCAGTGTTTGAGGCGACAAGCCTTAGACACAAAATCAATTTATGTGTTGTGGTGCACTCTTCAACTTCTGAGGTGGGATTGAAGTCCCACCTTCCTTTTACACATCTGCAGCAACATAGCCTTCTCTTAAATTGCCTTAGCTGGCGAAGCCAAGGCATCTAATTGACCACCTCGGGCAGTTCCTCGAACGAATCCCGACAACCTGGGACTTCCACTCATGGTTGTCAAGACCTGCAGTGACCTTCAAGCAAGCTCGAAGCTTGCTATGTCAATGGAGAAGGCGGTGAGCACCTGAAATCAACAAGAGGGCCTTTCGGCCGCGTCAGAAGGCTAAGGAAGGATACCTGGACCATGGCGAGTGTGACGGTGATGGTTGTGTTGTGTGGCATGGTTTGTGCATGTGTGGCGACGTTTAACAATGCGTGTGAAGGTGGGAGTGTTCAGGGGCCAGCGAGAGTGATCAATCGCCCTAACTAAGTTAGGGTTTTTGATCTACGGTGAAAGGTGAAGGTGTGGAGTGCGAGAGTGGCGACGTAGGTGGGCTGTGGTGGTCGCTAGCGCTCGTCGGAGATCTACTGGCCAGATGGAAGACGGAGTTGTGGAGGGCGTTAGCGGGGTCAAATTGGAGTGTTGAAGTTGTTATTGTGATGAGGGGGAGATGAGGAGTCATCTAGGAGAGGTAGCGGACGATGGGGAATGGAGATGACACTGGTTGTGGTATGACTGGTGCCAGAGACGAAGCTGGCTCTGATAAGGGTTGGACGGTGAGGATGAAGGGGGTAGGGACACTTGGTGGTACTGCTTGACGCGGAAGAGGGCGAGGAGGGAGGATCTATTGCTGGTATTGTGGTTAAACAATGAGGAGAGGCAAGGAGGGTCGCCGAAGCTCAAGGAGCCTTTCGGCTAGGTCAGAAGAGAGGAATTTAGAGGCGATCCCGGTCAAAATTGAGCTTGGGGAGTTCGACCTGATCTAGGCTTGCTTTTTATAGAGCTTAGGAGGGGATTTTGAGCTTGGAAACCAAGCTTCCAAGCTAGGAATTACCGCTGGAGTAGGAAACCAAAATCTCTCATGCATTCGCATGAGAGATTGTGAAGGCTATGGGGCGTGGGATTTGGGTCCAAAGGAAGGGAATTCCTTGACGAACTTCCCTTTCAAAATTGAAAGGGATTCCTCAAGGAGTCGAGAAGTTCTTGCAAATTTTTTGTCACCGGTGCTTGTGGGAATAGAATTAATGGTGGTAGGGACCTATTTATGAAGATGATCACAAAGTTAGGGGTCTAATTATAAAGATTTTGAAAGTTAAGGGCATAAATGTAACCAGATAGGCTCAAGTTGCAAACTAGTTCAAGACAATTTTAGCCTGGGTCCAAATTTTGGTACAAACCTAAGTTGCACCTAAGGAATCCAATGGTGAAGTTGGATTTCGATTTTAACTGCATTTGACTAGGTAATTTGTACAAAAACATAAATTAGGGTAAATGTCTATCTAAAACTCTATTTTGGGCCAAAACAGGTTCTGATGGTCAGTTTGAAGGTACCAAACCTTAGAGAATATTTTTCTATGAATTTTAGAGGGTTTAAGTGAATTTTATTTTGACCAAAACCTTAGTAAATTAAGTGGGCCTGTTTTTAGGGTTTCAAAAGTCATTTAATTCTCAAAACATGTGCAAACCCTTTTCTATCTATTCTAACTCACTTGTTATCCTTTTAAGACCATTTGACCCTCAATTAACCCCTAAGAAAACTCGTGGTTGCACAGTATTCAAGTTATGATGATAAAATTACAGTTTGAACCTTTCTTTCTTGTCTCTCCCTCAAAATGGATTTGTAGTGAATTATGGCTTTCTGGCAGTCATGTAGGAGCATTTACTGACTTAATTAGATCAAAATGAGCTAGCTATGGTTCATGATGGTGTTCCCATCACCGGTTATACACGGGTAATCGGACCTAGAAAGCACCTGAGTTTAAGCTCACCGGCAGTGGGTGGTAAGCAAGGAGTGGATAGTGTTGGCAGGTAATCGAACCAGTGCTACATTTGCGAAGGCAATGTCGCGGACGAGGAGCGTGAGGGGTGTGAGGGACCTTACCCTTTGTGTCTGAGGCAATAAGCACCAGGAACAAATTCAATTTATGCAACCTCACTTGCTCCAAAATCCACAATGTGGGACTTTCTTCTGTCCCCTTCTTCGCGTGCACTGCCACTAATGCCTTCATCCAATTTGCGTGCAAGGAGCAATCAACGACTCCAATTGACCAGGCGAGCATGTTCCTGGACCAAATCCACTTCACCTAGGCTCATGACCTAGAGCTATTGGCTGGGAAGCAAGCTTTGAGCTTGCTCAAAGCTTTGGCGTTAATGGCGCTATGACCTAAGACCTGAGAAAGATGAATACGGTCTTTTGACCTCATCAGACAAGCTCAAAAGGTCCGCCGAAGCATGGCGGATGTGGCGATGGTGGTTTCGTGTTGTGGCATGCTCTTTGTGTGTGGGACGAAGCCAGAGCGATGCTGTGATAGTGGGTGTGTTTGAGGGAGTGCAAGATTGATCAGTAGCCCTAAGTTAGAGCTTTTGATCTATGGTGAATGGCGAAGGTGTTGAGTGCGAGAGCGATTGGTTTGGCAGTGTGTGGAAGCCGCTAGGGCTTGCTGGAGGTCTGCCAGCATGATGGAAGATAGAGTCATAAAGGGCGTTGGCAGGGTCAAAGCGGTATGTTGGAGATGCTGTGGTGATGAGGAGAAGCTGAGTAATTTGAGAGAGGTAGCGGATGGCAGGGAATAGCGATGGCACTAGTTGCAATATGGCCAATGCTGGAGAAGGAAGGAGCTCCGGTAGGGGTTGGACGGCGAGGATTAAGAGGTTAGGGGGGCTGGGGGGTACTACTCGATGCGGAAGAAGGTAGGGAAGAAGGATTAGCTGCTGGTATCGTGGTTAGATGACAAGGAGAGGTAGGGAGAGTCTCCAGACATCGATGAGCACTTTGGCCAGAAAAGAAGAGAAGAATTAGAGGTGTTTCTTGTCGAATTCGAGCGTGCAAAGAACAGTTTGCCCTAGGGTGTCTTATATAGGCCGTTAGTGTGTGATTAGAGCTTGGGAAACTTGCTTACGAAGCTTAGAAGGTTATTGGAGTTGGAAACCCAATTTCAAATGATTTGCATGGCACTTTGGGTGAGTC
Source organism: Thalassia testudinum (assembly GCA_037157565.1). Classification (NCBI taxonomy): domain Eukaryota; kingdom Viridiplantae; phylum Streptophyta; class Magnoliopsida; order Alismatales; family Hydrocharitaceae; genus Thalassia; species Thalassia testudinum. The sequence continues at coordinate 121,395,231 of JAZHRO010000024.1, forward strand.
TTGGAGCCCAAGATGTGGTTCAAATGGAAGGCAACTTCATCAAGAATCTGAGTATCTATTTTGGGAGTGATTGATTGGGAATCGAGCGTGAAATTCTTGCTCGATCTCAATGGTGAAGCTCAGGGTTGCGTTTAATGGCACCAGGGACCTATTTGCGAAGTTGATGAAAATATTAGTGGCCTTTTTGTAAGGATTTTGAAAGCTATGGGCATATGTGTGATCAGACAGGACCAAGTTGCAGACTGGGTCAAGACAAACTCAAATTGGGCCCAAATTTTGGTACAAACCTAATTTGAACAAAAGAAATCCAATGGTGAAGTTGGATTTTGGTTTTGACCATGTTTGACTGGGTAATTTTTGCAAAAACCCAAATTAGGGTAAATGTCTATCTGAGACTCTATTTTGGGTCAAGATGGGTTCTGATGGTCAAATTGAATGTACCAAACCCTAGAGAATATTTTTCCATGAATTTTAGAGGGTTTAGGTGAATTTTATCCTGACTAGAACCTTAGTTAATTGAGCGGATCTACTTTTAGGGTTTCGGAAGTCATTTAATTCTCAAAACATGCGCAAACACTTTCCTGTCTATTTTAATCCACTTGTTACCCTTTTAGGATCATTTGACCCTTAATTACCCTTGGAAAAACTCATGGTTTTACTGCATTCATAATATGGTGGTAAAATTACGATTTTAGGCCTGGTTTCTTGTCTTTCCCACAGAATAATTTTGAAATGAATTACAGTCCTCTAGCGGTTATATAGGAGCATTTAATGGCTTAATCAGATCGTATTGAGCTAGTTATGGCTCATGATGGTGTTCCCATCATGTGCACTGCAGCTGAAGATGATGCGACACTTGCACATTTTAAGCCATCCTATCTAGCAATCGGATGGGTGAAAATGCACGAACGTGCACAGGCGTTGGGCGCGGGGAGTAGAAGCGATAGGCGCAGGTGAGTGCACGAAGCCCACGTTTAGGCCTTTAGTGACGATTAAATATGTCAGTAAAGGCCCTCGCATTAATGCTTTTAACATAAAAGGACCTCATTGCCCTCAATCCCCAAAACTATAAAAGGAGATCCTTACGACACGAATTCTTCATCCCTTGCTCTCTTCTCTCACCCCCTCCAAAGCTCAAGAGTTTCTCCCAAACCAAGGATGCTCCATTAGACTTTAAAATACAAGTTTCCACCTTCTCACCACCTCTGTGGAGCATTTGGCAATGGTCCTCTCACCGGCATTCTTGAAGCAGATCCCACTACGACGTCGTCCTACCCTATTCTCTGCATCCTTCATCGTTCTCCTTCATCCTGCATCTCACCACCTTCATCCAGGCACTCCATCATTGCGGATCGTCCTCCAAGAAGTAGTCGAGGAGGATAACTTCTCTCCACCTTCTTTTGCCACTTTCTAGTGTAGATTTCCTACTTTCTATTGTAGCGAGTAGTTGTAGCAAGTAGTTGTAATGAACATTGCTTAGTGGTAATGAAATCCGTGTTTATTCTATCTCTGTTTCCTCTTTATTCGTAATTTTCTCCATCTTTCTTCTATTATTTATTGTTTAAGTAGATAGTTTGTTTATATTCAATTCGACCGGCTAATCTACTTTGTGACAAATAAAACAAATGTAGTTTTTAATTAATTGTATGCCTCCATATGTTTGACCCAGAATTCTTTTCGAGTTTCTGTTAAATTATTCTGTTGATGGTTTTTCTCGTAAATCGCACCACAATGATGGGTTTTCAAAACTTAACTTCGTTTACGCAAATTTTTTGCTGCAATAGTATGGCCCATCTAGGGCTTGCCAGGTGGAGTACATTCCTTGTAGAAACAATTCAAGGAGAAGGCGAAGCAGGGAATCCTTTTCAACTATGAGAGCAGCCGCAGTTGGAGCAAGGACCCTTCCGTCTTCGTCATCATCTTGAGGAGGATATTGAGTTTTTATTTTGTTATTTTTTTATTTAGTAGAAGCATTCCTCTACTTGTAAAATAATATCATTCTTTAGTAAATTTTTGCCCTCGTTAATTTTTTTTGCATTTCTAGTTGCATCTTGTTACTTTTTCCAAGTGTGCACCCACACTCTCTCTAATTACTCTAAGTCTTCACGTACGTAGAGTGAGCTTAGAAAGAGAACTTGCTTGTCACTTAGGTTTTAGTTTCAGCAACTTAGGTGTAGTTGCCTTCTCGCTTCAATTTTGCAATCGCCCTTGTTGTTTCAAAAACCCAAAATAATGTCATATTCCAAAAATACAAAAAGAAAGGTGATTTCCAATTTCTACTAAGAGATTTATAACTATAAAATTGCCTCCTTTGACAACCCTAGATATCGGACTATCTAGGTTTAAAAGTTTAAAAGCATTTACGATTTTGCATGTTACAATGATTTGAAACCCTAATTACAAATCACGCGTATTTTTGCATCACACCCTATCACCACCTGGCCCCAATTAAAGAGCAATTTTCTTAAAAAGAAATTTTCGAACAGTCGCACTAATGCTTTAAGAAGATCCATAACGTCGTTTCAACAAAGAAATGGTGAACCCCTCCATGAGTCTTGGGAAGGATTCCAAGAACTTCTAAGAAGTTGTCCCTACCATGAAATTTCACAATGGCTGTTAGTATAGATTTTTTATCATGGATTAGAAGATCAGTTAAAGAGATTCGTGGATACCTCATGTGCGAGCAATCTCCTTAATAAAGATGCCGAGGGTGCCTACCTCCTTTTTGAAGAAATGAGTGAAAACTCATTTAATATGACTTCAATGGGCATTTTTGTTACAACTCAAAACCCAAGACTAAGAGTCAATAAAATTGACTCCAAATCCACCTCTGTTCCAGTCGCTCAAGATGATCTATATATGATAGCTCAACGACTGGACCAGATGCAAATACATGAGAAAAAAATGGAAGAAAAGCTCACACACAAACAAGCTCCACACCTTAACTCTCCATAGCTTAACTCTCCACACTTTAACTCTCCACACCCTAACTCTCCACAACTTCTCAGAAGAGAAAATCTACACAACATTGATGCCACGCTTGCTGGTCAGTAGTTTTTTGCTGATTTTAAACAAGATATGACTGGGAATTTTGATTATTTGAATCAGAATATTCATGATCCCACCACTGAAAATATTTATGCTCACCAACAGCAATTTAGAAACCCCTTCAACACCTACATTCAAAATTGGAGGACCAACCAGAATCCCTCCTGGAACGCTCTGAACCTGATTCCATTTCCCAAACAAAATAAATTTAGGAACTATGGGCAACCCGCAAATCAACCTAGACCATCCCAGGAAGATATTAATACCTAGATCATGAAGTCTCTGCAGGGAATGCAGAATCAAATGACGAAAGTAACCTGCTTGATAACCAACTTGCAGCATCAAGTTAAGGCTGCTCCAAATCAAAGACCCACTAGCAATCTACCATCCCAACCCATGCCCAATCCTAATAACCAACAGAATCAATTCCAAGGTGGATATCTAGTCAGCCCATTCACCCTGCACCTCAGCATCCCCCAGGTTTCAATCATAGTTAGGATTTGCATTGTCTACCTAGAAACAACCATACTACAATGCAGTTACTTTGAGAAATGGGAAAACCACTCAAGATCCTCTGCCTGCTAAAGAAGCCCGCTTTAATGGAAAACTGATTAGCTCCTGTCCTTCTTCCTCTAACCCTGTTTAGGAACTTGAAAATGCAAAATAGGAAAACCCAGTACCCTTCCCACAAGCCCTTCACTCTTCACACACCAAGAAAAAGAAATTAGAGCCCACTGATGAGGAATTAATGGATCTTTTTGGGCAAGTAGAAATTAATATCCCTCTCCCAGATGCCATAAAATATATCCCTTGCTACACCAAATTTTTGAAAGATTTGTGTACTCCCAAAAGGCAGCCTCAAAACCTAGGAAAGGTAATCCTTCCAAAGACAGTTAGCTTAGTTGTGCAGAGCAAATTTCCTTTTAAGAGGAAAGATCCAGGCCCCCCCTTGATTCAAGTGGTCATTATTGACACTTCCTTTGATCACACCATACTGGATCTCGGTGCCTAAATTAATCATATCCCCATGGTTGTTTTTAAGGAATTTATGATCGAAGAATTAAAGCCTATTGCGGTTACTCTTCAATTAGCAGACCGATCTACAATCAAATCAAGGGGAATTGTTGAGGATGTCCTTGTCCAGGTCACAAATTGTCTATTTGCTGTAGACTTTTTAGTCTAGGATATGAAGGTACCAGAAACTTTAAAGTTTTCCCTTATATTTCTTGGAAGACATTCTTAGCCACTGCCCGCGCCAATATTGATTATGAATCTGACAAGATGAAGATCATATGTGGCAGTCAATCTGTTACCGTGGATATTTTCCAAGCTTCTAGTCGATTCCAAAAATTTGTTTTCTTTGATGACTCAGATTCAGAAATTGAAAATATAGTGGATGAAACTTTGTAGATTTCACACTTGGGTTCCTGTTTTGCCATTAACCCTATTTCTGAACAATCAACTTCACCCCACCCTCCCACACAAACCACACATTCATTGGCTAACACTTCAGTTGACCCTTTCACTCTTACTTTATCTCTAACTTCTCAAGCAGAAATTCAATCGGAGCTGAGCCCTCAACTGGAATTAAAACCCTTACCCGACTCCCTTAAATATGTTTTCTTGGGTTTGAATCAGACCATGCCCCTGATTATCAACTCTGGACTTACTAGGGCACAAGAAGAAAAACTTCTCCAGGTTTTAAGGAAAAATAGAAAAGCTAATTGTTGGACCCTTTCTAACCTTAAGGGCAGTCATCCATACTATTATTCCCATCACATCTATCTTGAGGACATTTCTCGCCCCTCCTGCAAACCACAATGGTGCCTGAACCCTACTATGCAGGAGGTGGTAAAAAAGGAGATTATAAAGTGGCTTGATGTTGATATCATCTACACCATTTTTGACTGCTCCTGGGTTAGTCCCACTCAAGCAATTCCTAAAAAGACTGCACTAACAGTTGTCATCAATGAACATGGGGAAAATATAGCCACTAGGATTGCTTCTTCTTGGTGTGTGTGCATTGGTTACAGAAAATTAAACACCACCACCAAGAAGGACAATTTTTAGCTCCCTTTTATTGATCAAATCTTGGAGTGATTAGCTGGATGCGAATACTATTATTTTCTTGATGGTTATTCTAGCTATAATCAAGTAGCGGTCCATCCTGAGAACCAAGAAAAAACTACATTTACTTGCCCCTTCGAAACCTTTGCTTTCCGAAAAATGCCCTTTGGTCTTTGCAATGCACCTGCGAATTTTCAACGGTGCATGCTTGCAGTTTTTTCAAACTTGGTAGGAGAATGCCTGGAAGTCTTCATGGATGACTTCTCCATTTTTGAAGATTCTTTTGACCTTTGTCTCAGGAATGTTGAACGATCCCTCAAAAAATACATAGAAGTTAATCTCATCCTTAGCAGGGAAAGAAGTCATTTCATGGTCTGAGAAGGTATTGTCCAAGGCCATGTTAATTCTAAAATAGGAATTGCTGTAGATCGAGCGAAACTTGATGCTATCTCTAAGCTACCATAGCCCACTACTAGAAAATAGATCCACTCTATTTTAGGGCATGTGGGTTTCTACTATTGTTTCATCAAGTAATTTTCCCAAATCTCCAAGCCCTTAAGTCAATTACTTACCAAAGACTAGCCATTTGATTTCAATGACCAATGCCAAGAGAGTTTTTTGGGGTTAAAAAAGGATGCTACAGAGGCACCAATTCTACAGTGACCTAACTGGAATTGTCCCATTGAACTCATGATTAATGCCTCTGATTTAGCTGTGGGGGCCATTCTAGGGCAAAGAGTTGACAAGAAGCTCATTGTGAACTATTATGCTAGCAAAACCCTTGATGATGCACAATGGAATTACACGATTACTAAAAAAAAATTTCCTACCATTGTCTTTGTCCTATAAAAATTTCGACCTCATCTCCTGGGGTTGCATGTCACTGTATATGCCGACCATTAAGCACTTAAATATTTGCTGACCAAAAAACATGCAAAACCCTCACTTATCCATTGGATCCTGCTGCTCTTGGAATTTGACCTAAAAGTCAAAGATAAGGCCGGATCACAAAATGTAGTGGCCGACCATCTCTCTCGTCTTATGACGAATGACGTGTTGACCCCCCTGATCAATTCCTTGATGAAAGCATTTTCGCTGCCAGCACCCTCCCTTAGTTTGCACCCACTGCAAACTATCTAGCAACAGAACGAATCTCCTCTAATTGGACAAAAACCAAAAGGGATAAGTTCTTTGCTGATATTAAATACTATTTTTGCGAGGAGCCTGACCTTTTCTGCATTTGTGCCGATCAGGTCATTAGACAATGTGTGCTTGAGTTAGAAAATATTCTAACACATTGTGACTCAATGTCCTGTGGCGGACATTTTTCAAGCAAGAAAATTGCAGCTAAGATGCTAAATTATGGTTTCTTTTGGCCCAGCCTGTACAAAGATGCTCATTCTTTTGTTCAGTCCGATGTGCATTTCCAGAGCATCAGCGACATGACTCGGATAGATATGATGCCCTTTAATCCAATTTTAAAGGTTGAACTTTTTGTTGTGGGACTATTCATCAACTCTGGTGGGTATTTGTATATACTAGTCGTAGTCAACTACAAATCAAAATGGATTGAAGCAACACCTACCCACACCAATGATCACCATGTGCTTGTTAAGTTCATAAAGAAAAATATTTTCTCAAGATTCGGCATTCCTAAAGCCAACATCAACAACGAAGGATCACGGTTAACTCACTCGCAATTCTATCACCTTATTTCTAAATATGGGGTTAATCAAAAAATTTCCACACCTTATCACTCACAAACAAATGGCCAAGTAGAAGTTTCTAATCAGGAAATAAAAAATATTTTACAGAAGACGGTTACGTCCGATCGTAAAGACTAGTTTAGCAATTTGGACGATGCTTTATGGGCCTACCGTACCATTTTTAAAACCCCGCTTGGCATGCCATCTCTCGGTAGAACTTGAACATAGGGCTTTCTAGGAAATAAAGTAATTAAATATGGAATTATCTGATGGTAGTATTCACGGGAAATTCAATTAATTGTACTAGAAGAATTACATAATTTTTCTTATGAAAATGGGATGATTTATAAAGGCCGAACAAAGAAATTTCATGATAAATACATTGTTTAGAAACATTTTGATGTAAATCAATGCATTTGTCTTTTTGATGCATGATTACATATTTTTCCTGGCAAATTAAAATCCAAATGGATCGACCCATTTATTGTCCCTAAAACATATCCTTACGGCACTGTTGACCTTTTCGATCCAAAAACTAATAGTAGTTTTCAAGTCAACGGCCAGCATTTAAAGCCCTATTTGGATCGTACCCTGAATCTTCCTTCGGAATCATTCAATTTAACCAACCCAACCACTAGTGATCACTGATGCACATCATGCCTAGCAAAATGGCATAAAAGATAGCAATGGATGGGAGGTAACCCATCATTTTTCCACTTTCCTTTATCCTTTCTTTCAGTGGTTTTGATCATCTTATTTATGACCGTCTACACTAAGGTGCATTCCTTTCCCTTCCTCTAGCATGCAGACAAGCAACACCTTCAGCAGTGGAGGGTGTTTTTAAATTTTGATGATCAAATTAGAATTTTCAAAACCCAAAAATATGCATTTTTAATTTATTTCATTTTCTGCATGCATACAATAAACCAAAAACATGCATTTTTCTTGTTTAATTTTCTAGTTGCATACACAAAAAAATAAAAATGTTGAAAACTATTGAGTGGGCAATATCGGTGTTTACGATTGATATGTTGTAGTACAGACCAAAGTTGCTCATCAACAAATATAATTTATAACTCGAATTGAAGTCCGAGGTTGAACATAGGGAGCAAGTATTGCATTCACATGCTAATCTCAATAAATAAAATAAATGAGCATAACCGATTACTCAAAAACTAACATGCAATGTATAACATGAGTATTTGAGGAGATAAAAAGAACTCTAGACAAAATAATGGTGATTAGGATGACTAATTATTAGCCTAACACACATATAATATTTATTGAATATAATCAAATGAAGGAACAAATAATCAGACGTCTTAAACGTTCAATTGCTATAGTGCACAAGCACTTTGTCTTCCTTGATTCTCCTCTTCTTCTTCTTTCTTTCTTTGCCTTAGCTTTTCCTTGGCTTCTCTTCATTCTGTATGGTCCTCCTCTTCTTCTGCCTTGCCTCTTTTCTTCCCTTTTCTTTCCTTCCTTGTCTACGGCTCCTTTCTCTCTTCTCATGACTAAGTGTCGCACAAGTGTCTGCAAGAGCAAAACACCCCTAACCCCACGCACCCTCTCTCTCTTCCCCTTCTCTTTCTCAATGTCTGGTCAAATGCTCGGGTAATCGGGTATTCGAGGATCTGTGTACCCAGGACCAGGGCCGTAGGCATGGGTCGTAGTCAACGTGTGAGAGCGTAGGTAGGTTGGTGAGTGAGGGTGTTGGACCTCACCCCGAGTTTGGAGGCGATAAGACCCAAACATGTTTGCATATTATACTGCTTCAGCTGCTTGCCCACTTTCGAGGTGGGACTAAAGATAGCGCCCATTCTCGGGTAGTTGCCAGCAGCGACTTCATATGAATTCGCGGTCAAGCTATGCGTGATGCTCTAAATTAGAAGCTCTGATGCAATCCTAGGAGTAACCCACATCACCTGGAGATAATGCCAGGAGCATGCATGGCTTCGAGCTCGAAGAACAAGGTTGGAGATGGCAATGGCAGCAAACGTGATCAACAAGACCCGAAATTCAAGAGAACGGCCTGTCGACCATGTTAAACCAGCTCAGTAGGGCATGGAGTGTAACAGTGGCGGTTTTGTTGCATGGGAGTCGGTGTAGTTGTCAAACGAAGGCGGAGATGGCCGGAGGAAGTGGGTCTGTTTGGACGATCACGGGAGCAGGTGGAGTAGGAAATAGAGATGGGGCTTTGATGCTTGTGGATGTGGTGAGGGTGTAGAGGGTTTCGACAAGGAAGATGGAGGGGTGTAGCGGCGGGGATGCCACGCGGGAGGAGTGGCTAGAGACGGAGAAGACATGGGTGATTCACGGTGTCGAGGGGTCAAAACAAGAGTTAAGTGGGGGATAATTAGCCTAAGAGTCTAAGGGAACTAAACTACTCTTAAACTAGCGGATGAAATGGGGAGAATGACATGCTGGTGGTATGTTGACATCAGGGACGAAGGTGCTCCGGTGGAGGTAGGATGGCGAGGACGATGGAGGGAGAGAAGTCGGCCGATACGGCTTGACGCGGAGGACAACAAAGGAGAATCTACTACTGGTATTGTGGGTGAATGACGAGGGAGGTCAAAAGAGGTCATTGGATGTTGAGAAGCTATCCAGGTGGAGAGGAGGGAGGAATTGAGGGTGGTTCCAGTTGAATTCAAGCATTGGGAGGACAGACAGGCCCTAGGGGTCTTTCTATAGGTATCACAAGGTCGGTTGGAGCTTGGAAGGTTCGTCAAAGTTCGAAACTCAAGAGATATCCAAATCTCTCAAGCCTTTCCAAGAGAGATTGGGAAGGTTATAGTATTCAAGGTCAGGTGCATTGGAAAGACAACTCCTCGAGGAATCTCCCTTCTAATTTTGGAAGGGATTCATTCATTAGAGAAGGAGTTCTCTTCAATGAAAGGTCATCAAAAAAGGATTCCTCCGCGATAATGGAAGAGGGAACTATTTGCAAGGAATGACGACAAAGATAGGGGCCTGTTTGTTAGGATTTTGAAAGTTATGGCATGTGTGTGAGAGAAAAGTGGGAGACAAGACTAAATTGCAAACTAGGTCAAGATAATCTCAGATTGGGTCCAAATTTTAGTACGAACCTAATTTGGACCCAAGGAATAAAATGGTGAATTTAGATGTAGGTTTTGACCAAGTTTGACTAGGTAATTTATGCAAAAGCCCAAATTAGGGCAACTACTATCTGATACTCTATTTTAGGTAAAATTGTATTCCAATGGTCAAGTCAAGCATACCAAACCCTAGAGAATATTTTTCTATGATTTTAGAGGGTTTAGGTCAATTTTATCTGGACCAAAACATCAGTGAATCAAGTAGGTTGTTTTTAGGGTTTCAGATGTCATTTAATTCTTGAAATGTGTGAAAACACATTTCTGTCTACATGGATCCATTTGTTAGACATTTAAGACCATTTGACCATTGATGAACCCCTGAGAAATCCCATGATTTTTCTACAATTGAGATATGCCATTAAAACTGCATTTTTACCCCTATTTTACTATTTCTCCCTCAGAATGATTATGTAATGAATTATGGTTGTCTGGTAGTTATGTAGGAGCATTTAATGTTGGAATATGACTAAATAAAGCTAGATATGGCTGGTGATCATGTTATCATCAAAAACCATTTGAGGAAAATTTTGAAATTGGGACTAAGGTTGAAAACTCACTTTATGGTGTAACGGGATTTTATCTTTAACAAACTAGTGATAAGGATACAGATTTGATTATTAAAATTTTAAGGTCTATCTTTAGACTAGATCAAATTTCCTTCTCTAAAATTTCACCAAAATTCATGACAGTTCAGGTGACTTGATCCCCTTTTGTAACATGGAAAGTATCTGGCTTAGTTTCTGATTAAAAAACCTACATCTCATGCCAAATTTCTTGTGTAAAAATTCATATAGAAGTCAACACCTACAAATAATTAAAATATGGGAAAACCTGTTTATTTGGCCTTAGTGAAAGTTCGAAGCAAATCATTAGTTTGAGTCACATCACCGAGGAATAAAATGCCTCCTTTGAGAACGTGAAGTCAACATGTTACCGCCTTGGCACTACTCTATATCTATATTTCATATCTTTAGATGGAGCATTAATGCGCATTTTTGCATCTCAAGTGTCTTGGATGGCACTCTATCCGTAGTATCAGAGCAAGAGCTTGAGTTGCTTGGAGCGCCCCTTTGCACCGCAATGTGTTTTGGGGTCGTGAGCTCCTGGGTGCCGTTATGGACAGTGCTATCTCAAAGTACTGGTGCCAGAGTGATGCGAAGTTTGGCGTGAGTTGTAAAAGCAGGTTTTTAATGTCGTTGTAACATTCAAATTTGCATATGCTTTTAAATTTATATTCCTAGATAGGGGAGTATCTAGGGTCGTCCAAGCAGGCGTGTTTCTTGCAAAACAACTCTCTTGCTTAGAAAATAAATCTCAACTTTCTTTTTGGTATTTTAAATATGTAATTTTTTCTTGTTTTGAAATAATGAGGGCAAAATGCGAATTATGACAGGAAGTACTAACACCTATAATTACTTTGCTAAAACTTAAGAGATAGATATATCCCCTCCCTAAGGTCACTCTAGGCAAGTGGAGGCCTAGAGTAATTAGGAAGAAGAGGTGAAACAAGTGCTAGAACAAAAACAACAATTGCAATAGTAATTAAGAAGAAGGCAATTTGATTAAGTAGAATTTGTGTTTTTTTCAAAGACAAGTAGAGGAATGCTTCTACTATAAATGAAAAATCTAAAAGCAATAGAAGAAACACAAATCCTCTTGCAGAATATGGTGAAGAAGGGAGTCTTCTTGCTCCAAGCCTAGCTGCTCCTTGTCTTGAAAATAGGGTCTCCTTCTCCTACCTTGAAAGGTCCTCCAAGGTGGACGCTACCACCTTCAATGCTCTCCTCCAAGGGTGGGCGTGCACCACCCTCAAGTTCTCCTCCAAGGTGGCATGGACCACCTTCAAGACCTCCTCCAGAGGTCATCCTTTCCTGGCTCCTCCTTTAGCTAGTGTGGGCTCAAGAGAGAAGGGAAGAGTGGAAGGCAACAAAAGGATAGAATATCCCCTTAATCTTCTTCTTCTTCTCTCCTTTGTGTGGGCTCTAGGTAGAATACGAGAGGAAACTTGCTATCCAAGGATGGTTTGAATGGTGGTGGGTAGTGATCTTTTTATAGGGTAGGATGAGGGGTTAAGGTGACTCTTGAAATGGAGGGCTAAGATGGTAAGATGGAGGCGGTTAGGTGATCCAAGGGTTAAGGATGGTTGGTGCCACCTAAGGGGTGTAAGGGGGTAGTTATGGGTGGCCAAGGGACACCTAAAAGTGGCTCCAACCATGGAGAGGTGCCATGGGTTGGTGCAACTTCTAGGCTTCTACATGGGGGGATTATGTGGATGGTGGAGATGGGTTCAAGGGAAGATGTGTGGTGGAGATGAAGGGGTTTTTGGAGGGAATAAGTGGGACCAACAAGGTGGTAGTTAGGGTGGTTTTGGTGCCATTTTATGGTGCCTTTTTGAGGTAGTGTGTAGGCTAGGTTGGCTCCAAGGTGAGGTGGAAGTAGGGTTAGCTTATGTGGAGCATAGGTCGAGCTACTTGGTGGAGTTGTTAGGTAGGGTTTTTAGGTGGTAAAATCCAAGGGTGCTGGAGCATAGCTAAGCAAAGCAAATCTAGCTTAGCTAATGGTGGAGTAGAGGAGGAGGTGTTGGAGATAGGGTTTGGAGGGAGGAGCTAGATCTGAAGAATCTGGAGCTGAAGTAGAGCTGGTAGCTACTGAAGAGGTCAACATGGAGCTACTCTGGTTGTCTTGGCTTGCTAGTTCTTTGCTAACTAGTAAGCCAAGCTAAAGTGAGCTGGCTTCTGTTGAATGGAGCTGAGGTGAGCTGCATTTGGTGCTCCTAGGGAGGATTGAGCTGGTTGAGACAGCTAAGGTAGCTTAGCTCAACCAAGATGAGCTAAGCTGAGTCCTCGAGAGCTAGGGTTGAGCTTCCTGAGTTGGGATGAGTTCTTCTTCAGCTATCTGGAGCTGAGTGGAGTTGGATGTAGTTGGATCTGAGCTGGGAGGAACTCCAATCAACTCAACTGAGCTTGCTAAAGCTCCCTGTGGACTAGTGGGAGTTGAGATGAGCTAGACTCAACTATGTTGAGCTAGATCTGAGCTGACCTAGGCTAGGGTGATCTACGATGAGCTCTCTTGAGCTTCCATTCATCTGAGATTAGCTGAATGGACTTAGGATAACATAACCCTAGTCCAAGTGAGCTAGATTCCAACTGTGCTGAGCTGGATCAAGCTGAGTTCCGACTAGTCTGTGCTCCCCTTTCACCGTTTGCCTTCTTGAGTGGTAGGGTTTTAGGGATCTGTATACCTGTTCCTCCGTAACACTCATGGAAACACATTAAAACAATAAGAAAAAATGCAATTCATGCCTATCATAGTTAATGCCTAAATGCAGCCCAAAAACCTGTTTGCGGAGAAAAATCCAAAGAGCTAGATTTATTTTAATGCATAAGAATGATGATAAACTGCGGTTTATCACACCCCCATGCTTATCATTTGCTAGTCTCTTAGCAAAGCTTTAATTTGTTGGAAAATGGAATTTTTGGGAAATCTATTTCTTTTTACTTTTGAGGAGAAAAAGATTAAGGGACCTTGGTTGATCTAAACACAAGAGGCACGGTATTTGTTAATGATAAACATCAGGATTTGTTTTTGGATCCAACCATTTGACAAAACAGGATCAATATATCCTCCAAAAAATTCACAAATTAACCCCTTGTTAATTCATATGACTTGAAATTTTTGTTTTTAGGATTATTCTGGCTCAAGAATCTGATTCGTAACTTGAAAAATCCTTTAAAACCTTGTGTCTGTGCTTGTGAAAAGGCAACGTTTATCGGGCCTGTTTATTTATTTATTTACTTTTTTAATCCCCCATGCTTATTTTTAGCTTAGTCTTACAACAGATGTGTCAGGATCATCATTCCCGTAACCAATCATCGTGGGGGCTTTGGCACCAGTACTTTGGGATAGCATTGTCCATGACACCACCTAGGAGCTCACAACCCTAAAACACAATGTGGTGTAAAGGGGCGCTCCAAGCAAACTCAAGCTCTTGCTCCAACACTATAGGTAGAGCACCATCCAAGATAATTGAGCTTCTAAAATACGCTTCAATGCTCCGTTTAGAGATATGAAATATAGATATAGAGCAGCGTCGAGGCGGTAACATGTTGACATCGTGTCCCTAAAGGAAGCATTTTCCTCCTTCTCGACGGTGGGAACTCAAACCAATGATCTGCTTCAGACTTTTACTATATCCACACAAAGGAGTTTTTTTAATTTTTAGTTATTTTTAAGTGTTGCCTTGTGCGTGAAATTTGACATAAGAAGTTCCACAAGAAATGAAAGTTTTTGAATCTGAAACTAAGCCAAATACTTTCCATATTAGAAAAGAGGATCAAGTCACCTGAACTATCATGAGTTCAGGTGGAATTTTAGAGAAGGATATCTGATCTAGTCTAAAAAAAGATCCTGAAATTCTAATGATTAGATCCGCATCCTCAACCCTAGTTTGTTGAAGATTAAATCCCATTGTACCAAAAGTGAGTTTTTCAACCTTAGTCCCGATTTCAAAATTTTTCCTCAAAAGGTTTTCAACAATTATATTTTTTTGGGTATGAAAGTAGGAAAATTAAATAACGAAAGAAAAATGCATGTTTTTAGGTTTTGAAAATACTAAATCGATCGTAAAATTTTAGAAACACCCCGCCATGCTTAAGATATGCAATGTCCTCATGCATTAGGAGGGAAAAGGGATCACCTTAATGAAGAGTAGTTGGGTTTAGGATGGTCAAAACCTGGAAAAAGAAAGGAAAAATCAAAGCAGGAAAAAAAATGATAGGTTACCTCCCATCCAGTGCAATCTTTTATGTCATTCAACCGGGCTTGAAGGTATGCATGGAAGATGGAAAGTCATGTCAATAATTGGACACTTGAATGTCCTCAAATAATGTGTTATCCTCAAGATCCCTAAAAAGATGAATGGTAAAGAAATTGAGATCAAAATGAAATGGAAAAGTGGAAGAATGACCTGGATCTGGCGAAGGTTTAAGTGCATGTAAATGCCAGACTCTGGTGGGTCGGGTGATAGGTCCAACGGAAAGGGAGGGGGAAAGGAGTCAATGAGATGTAGGGTGGGTGAAGTTAGTGTGGATGTTTTTGGTGAAAAATTAGGAAGATTGAAAGAGTAAAAGTCAAACCCTAATTGATTTGAAAAGTCTCGGACCACAAAATCATCCTTAGAATAAGACTCAATAAAATCTAGTTCCATAGTGCTCAAAGCTGAGTAGGATTTGATAAAAAAAGATTTCTCAGAAATGGCTTCCATTATTTATCAGTGTCCTCAAGAATTTTATGATCAATGGACCTCTTAGAAGCTTGAAATAAATCTAATGAGAAAATCTGGTTACCGCAACTTATATTCATTTTCCCAGAGTGGGAGTTGATATTAGCTATTGCGGTAATCAGAAGGGGTCTTCCAAGAATGGTGTTGTGAGAGTTGCAAGCACCTCTATGTCAAGGACCAAAAAATTTAATGGATTTAGACAATTCCAGACCTTGATAATATGATCCTCAATGATTCCCTGCAGTTGAATGGTAGATTGATCTCCCAATTGAAATTTAACCTTAGTAAAATCATTGAATTGAGATTCCTTGAATAAGACTGGGGGAATGATATTAACAGAGGTACCTAAGTTGAGAGTGGCACAAAAAAAAGTGGTGTCATTAATGACAACCGAGATGAGTGATGCGCCAAGCTCTTTTCTTATAAAAAGCAACTTGCTCTGAAAAATTGAGCTGGCTATTTTTGAAAGGACCAACCTTCTGAGATTCTGATCATGCTCTTTTGAAGTAAATCTTTCAGAGGTAGGGGGAGAATCTAGGAGGGGAATATTCCTCTCGACTTGCCCACATAAGTGAAAAGGATTGTGGTCAGAGGGCTCTGATTTTTTATTGTTGGATTGCAATTTTTGAGAACGGGAAATAGGGTTTGAACCAGGTGTTTTTGGGATTTCTTTTTCTTCTTCCTGATTGAGGTTATTAGAGTCAATCTGCATTGGTTGAGAATCAGTTTCATCATTTAAATGTGAAGGCCCTAAATCCATGGTTGTTTCCTCACTCAAAGTCTCTAGATACGCAGTTTGGTGATCACTGGGAGGAGATGAGGTTACCTGATGTTGATAGAAAGTAGGTTGGTACTGAGAATTGTGTTATTAAAAGGCTGAACTGTGTGGTTCTGATGTTGGTATCCACACTAGTGTTGGTTCCTATGATTAATAATGTTTGTCATGGGTTGGGATGGTGAGTGCCTTGCAAATCCTTGAGTCGGAATATCCCCAATTTGATCATTGAGATTGTTAATAAGACGGGTTGTTTCCTTTGTTTTTCTTTGTAACTCCTACAGGGTTTTCATCATCTTGGCATTAATGTCTTCTTGAGATTGCCCAGATTGATAAGTCTAATTTGAACCATACCCTCCAAATGGGTTCTGCTGTTGGTGTGGACCCGGATTTGTCCAGGAGTGAGCCGGATAATTCCCCCCATTAGTGGAAATTTTCAATTTCTCTTGGAAAGTAGGGACATTTTGGGTGCGGTGATGATCGGGATAAGCATAATTTCCTGTTGAACCATAGAAAGCCTTAGAATAATAATTATACTCAGCATAGGATTTACTCAGATTTTCTCTCTTGCGGGTGTCAGCTGGGGTGAAACGTTGGATTTGCGGAGCTTGGTCTGGTGTAGCTGGTTGACCCGGGTTGTCTAGGTCAGCTAATTCCTTATGCAACTATTGTTGCTAAATTTCTAGCTGAGCCATGATAGAGTAGAGATTAGGTGGAGGGGCCTAATTAAGTAGCTCATAGGTGGAAAAATAGGGGAAAGAAAAATTAGCATGCAGGTTAGAGGACCAATTTTGATTTTCCATTTTCAAAGAAGCAGAAGAATGCATGGAAAGGTCTTTCTTTTTAGGGAGGCAAAATCAAGTGGTCCCTCCAAGTGTGGAGTTTTGGACCGCCGCCCGTGCAAAATGGAAGAAATGGTAGGGGAGGAGAAGAGATGGAGATGAGGGAAGTGTGCACCCAAGCAAACAAATTCTAAACCTAACTTAATTGTGACTCCCTAGAATTTAACCTAAGACTTGGTCTACCTAGGGAATAAGTAATCAACAGTGAATATCCGTTCGGTCAACAAATCTAACCAAGTTTCTTAAGGGGAGGTTTGGGCCCAAGAATTTCCTAGGAAAATCCCCAGGTGCTTGTACAAACCCACGCCTGGTCGTTTGACATGGCCCCTCAGCCTGAAGACTAGATATAGATGACATAATTGGTAATAACTAGAGAAAACTTAAGTCCTATATAGCAAGCCTAAGTTGATGAAACCTTAAGGGTCAAATTGCTACAAATTTTAGATAGGCTAGGATACTAGTGTGCACATCGAATGTGGAGGGAATTCTTTGGGTTGTTGCCCTATTATTTCAATTTTTTGTGCCTCTGCGAGAATTGGAAAGTGGTTCCGATGTAACTCAAGTTGTCACACAATTTTTGTATTTTTGTTTTTTAGGATTCAATTTAATTGAATGTGTTTTAGGGTTTTTCCTTTTAAATGTTCAAACAAGTTTGAACTCCACAATCAAAGGAGAAACAAGTTGTATTGGTGATGATGTGTTTCCTTTAAGTTGTGGGACTAAAAAGCAAGAAAGAAACCCTAGTTAGATTTGAACCCTAATACAGAAAATTACTACCAAAGAATTTTTTTTAGGCTTTCTAAATAATAGTGATCCAAACAATGCAACCAACACCATTACCTAATGTAAAATCAAACAAGGATTCCAGAAAAGATTTTTTTAAGATTTTAGGAATTTATTTGCTAATTGTTTTAAATTTTATTTGTACTAGTGTCAAAGTCTACAAATGATACCTGTGAGTATTTTAGACCTTTTAGTATTACCACTAACCATAGAAAATGTTGGTGATTTTCTATGATGTGTAAAATTTCACAAGGATTCCAGAAAGCTAAATTTCACACAAATTGGATGAGAATAGAAATTCTAAAAATTCATGGACATTAGCAAAATGGGAAGATTAGAGGGTGTGACTCCTCTATAGTCAATGAATTTTTAAAAATTAAATACAAAGCCAATTGAACCGAAATTTGGAATAGATGTTCCTAACTTAACTTGGAATCACTGTATGATCTTCTATAATTTTAGAAGGCTTGTGGTGTTGGAAATTGATTTTTTAATTATGGATAGAAATCTGGACCCAAAGAACAGAATACCAATACTTGGAATGAAGTGGTGTTAATGAAACATTCAAGCAAATAATAAATTTTAATGGACACCACTCCACTTAATTAAGATGTTTGGGATCCTGAAAGGCAAGTTTAATTTTTTTTTTGGTAGTTTTAATTAACTATGTGACAAGAAAAGGGAACCAACCTGAAAATCCGTAGGAAGAAAAGGAAATTTGAGCTTTCACTTCGAAATTCTCGCTTTCCCGCTGTAGTTCCTACACACACTAGAGAAAAGAAAGAGAAGGGCATCAGATCCACTTCAAGCAAGAGGAAAAATGATTAATGCAAAGCAGTGCCTCCCCGACAACGGCGGCAAAAAGTGATGCAAAGTTTGGCGTGGTTTGTAAAAGTAGGTTTTTATTGTTGTTGTAACACATGAATTCACATACGCTTTTAAATTTATATTCTTAGATAGGGGAGTATCTAGGGTCGTCTAAGGAGGTGGGTTGGCTGCAAATCAACTCTCTTGCATAGAAAATAAATCTCAACTTTCTTTTTGGTATTTTAAATATGTAATTTTTTTTTGTTTTGAAATGATGAGGGCAAAATGCAAATTGTGACCGGAAGTACTAACACCTATAATTACTTAGCTAAAACTTAAGACAAAGATATATCCCCTCCCTAGGCTCACTCTAGGCAAGTGGAGGCCTAGAGTAATTAGGAAGAAGAGGTGAAACAAGTTCTAGAACAAAAACAAAAATTGCAATAGAAATTAAAAAGAAGGCAATTTGATTAAGCATAATTTGTGTTCTTTTCAAAGACAAGTAGAGGAATGCTTCTACTAGAAATGAAAAATATAAAAGCAATAGAAGAAACACAAATACTCTTGTAGAATATGGTGTAGAGGAATGCTTGTACTAGAAATGAAAAATATAAAGGCAATAGAAGAAACACAAATACTCTTGTAGAATATGGTGAAGAAGGGAGTCTTCCTGCTCCAAGCCTAGCTGCTCCTTGGCTTGAAAAGAGGGTCTCCTTCTTCTCCTTCCATGAATGCTCCTCCAAGGTGGATGCTACCACCTTCAATGCTCTCCTCCAAGGGTGGGCATGCACCACCCGCAAGCTCTCCTCCAAGGTGGCATGGACCACCTTCAAGACCTCGTCTAGAGGTCTTCCTTGCCTAGCTCCTCCTTTGGCTGGAGTGGGCTCAAGAGAAAAGGGAGGAGGGGAATGCACCAAAGGGACAGAATATCCCTTTAATCTTCTTCTTCTTCTTCTCTCTTGGGAGTGGGCACTAGGTAGAATATGAGATGAAATTTTCTAGCCAAGGATGGTATGAATGGTGGTGGGTAGTGGTCCTTTTATAGGGTAGGATGAGGGGTTAAGGTGACTCTTGAAATGGAGGGCTAAGATGGGAAGATGGAGGTGGTTAGGTGATCCTAGGGTTAAGGATGGTTGGTGCCAACTAAGGGGTGTAAGGGGGTAGTTATGGGTGGCCAAGGGATACCTAAAACTGGTGCCAACCATGGAGAGGTGTCATGGGTTTGCACCAACTTCTAGGCTTCTAGAAGGGGGATTATGTGGATGGTGGAGATGGGTTTAAGGGAAGATGTGTGGTGGAGATGAAGGGGGTTTTTGGAGGGAAAAAGTGGTGCCAACAAGGACGTAGTTAGGGTGGTTTTGGCGCCGCTTTATGGTGTCTTTTGGGGGTAGTGGGTAGGCTAGGTTGGCGCCAAGGTGAGGTGGAAGTAGGATTAGCTTATGTGGAGAATAGGTGGAGCTAGTTGGTGGAGTTGTTAGGTAGGGTATTTACGTGGTAAAAGCCAAGGGAGCTGGAGCATAGATAGGCTAAGCTAAGCTAAGCTAGCTTAGCTACTGGTGGAGTAGAGGAGGAGGCATTGGAGCTTGGGTTTGGAGGGAGGAGCTGGATCTGAAGAATCTGGATCTGAAGTGGAGTTGGCAGCTATTGAGGAGGTCAACATGGGGCTACTCTAGCTGGCTTAGCTTGCTAATTCTTTGCTGGCTACAAAGCCAAGCTAAAGTGAGCTGGCTTCTGTTGAATGGAGCTGAGGTGAGTTGGGTTTGGTGCTCCCGGGGAGGTTTGAGCTGGTTGAGACAGCAAAGGTACTTAGCTTAACCAAGTTGAGCTAAGCTAACTCCCTGGGAGCTAGACTTGAGCTTCCTGAGCTGGGATGAGTTCTTCTTCAGTTGGCTGGAGCTGAGTGGAGCTGGATGTAGCTAGATCTGAGCTGGGATGTACTCTAGTTAGCTCAGCTGAGCTAGCTAGAGCTCCTGATGGACTAGTGGGAGTTGAGATGAGCTAGACTCAACTATGTTGAGCTGGATTTGAGCTGACGTAAGCTAGGATGAGCTAAGATGAGCTCCCTTGAGCAGCCATTCAGCTGAGATTAACTGAATAGAGTTAGGATAGCTAACCCTAGTCCAAGTGAGCTAGATTCCAGCTGTGGTGAGCTGGATCAAGCTGAGTTCCGACTAGTTTGAGCTCCTCTTTCACCATTTGCCTTCTTAAGTACTAGAGTTTTAGGGATCTGTATACCTATTCATCCTTAACACCCACAAAAACACATTATAACAACATGAAAGAATGTAATGCATGCCTATCCTAGCTAATGCCTAAATGCAGCCCAAAAATCCATTTGCAGAGAAAAATCCTAAGAGCTAGATTTGTTTTAATGCATAAGAATGATGATAGCTGCCATTTATCACAGAGCCCCCTTGAGGATTGGTAAAGAGAATGATGATCCAGACACATCTGCTTTAAGACAAAGCTAAAAATAAGCATGGGGGAGAGAAGAAAAATTTCATCAAAAACATGCCCTTATAAATGTTGGCTTTTCACAAGCACAAACACAAGGTTTTTATGGTTATTGAAAGTTGCGAATCAGATTCATGAGCCAGAAAAATCCTAAATACAAAAATTCCAAGTCATCTGAATTAACAAGGGGTTAATCCATGAAATTTTTGGAGGATATATTGATCCCAATTCATCTAATTTTTTGATCGGAAAATAGATCCCGATGATTATCTTTAAAAAATCCCGTACCTCCTGTGTTTGGATCAACCAATGTCCTGCAATCTCTTTCTCCTCAAATGTTGAAAAAAATTAGATTTCCCGAAAATTTTATTTCGTAGAAATTAAAGTTTTTCTTAGAGACTAACAAAAGAAAATCATGGGGATGCGATAAATGCCAGTTTATTATCGTTCTTATGCATTAAGAGAAACCTAGCTCTTAGGATTTTAACTCCGTATAATAGGTTTTTGGGCTACATTTGGGCATCACATAGGTTAGGCATGCATTGCATTATTTTTTTATTTTTAACATGTTTATTTGAGTGTTAAGGTTAAACCAGATAAGCAGAACCCTATAACCCTGACACTCATGAAGGAAAATGGTGAAGAAGAAGTCAATTTAGCTAGAACTTAGCTAGATCTAGCTCCTCATAGCTGGATGCCACCTTACTTGGGTTAAGGTTAGCTCCATTTAGCTCCATTCAACTCATCTTGGAAGGATGGCAGCTTAAGGCAGCTCATCCGAGCTAAACCTATCTTAAGTTAGTTCAGATCTAGCTCAACTTGGTTTATCCTAGCTCATCTTAGCTTCAAACAGTTCACTGCGTGCCCTAGCTAGCTCAACTAAGTTGACATGAGTTCATTCCATCTCAAGCTCAGCTCAATCTAGCTCCCCTTAGCTTATAAGAGCTCCAATCAACATAGCTTAGCTACTTGTTTTCAGCTAGCTAAGTTAGGTCTGCAGAGAAGTCCACAGCCAGCTTCCCCCATCTCCAGATTAGCTGATACCAGCTTAACCTAGCTCAACCAACTCAACTTAGTAGCTAGCAAAGAACTAGCTTGCCAAAATAGAGTAATTGATCTCCTACATGGACTTCTTCAGCAGATGATAGCTCCCACAAACATCAGGGTAGCTAAGGCTACTTCCTCAGCACCTTTTCCCTAAACCCTAGCTCATCCCACCTCCTCCTCTACTCAACTACTAGCTAGGCTAGCTTGGCTAAACCTTAGCGCCTAATGTCCACCTCCGACCTAAAACCCTAACCTTGCTCCACCTCAAATTAACTACTAGCTCCACTTAAAAGACAACTCCACTCCCATCCCTTTTTGGCACCAACCACCAACCGCACATCCCTTCACACCACCACCTCTAAAAGCCGCCATAAAAGTTGCGCCAAAACACCCATAACTACCTTATACTTGCTGCCACCCTTTTCCTCCAAAAAATCCCTACATCACCACCATACACCTACCCCTACAACCTATCCTAACTCTACACCTAACCCCCTTTTAGAAACCCATACTAGGTGCCACCTAACTTCACCTTAAACACCTCTTAACCACCATATAAATGGCACCAAAACACCACCCCACACCCCTTCACCTTGGCACCATTCATACCTACCCTTGATCCCACAACCACCACCACATGGAACCATCCCAGCGCTTCAAAAAGCCCACGCCATCTAACCCACCTAAACCCTCCTAAAGTTGGCACCAAAACACTTAACCAAACCTCCACACATCCCTTAATTTGGTGCAACTCCCCCTAGCCATCCATCTCATAACCACCACCCTATGACCTAATCCTAGCCCTACAACACATCAACCTATCCCTTCACTTTAACCTACATAAAGTTGGTGCCAACTCTTCCACCCACCATAACCACCACCACATGCATCCTTCTACCACAATGCCTACCCTCATCCACCATTCATCCACCAACTTCCATATCCTAGCCATCCATAACACCAGACTTCCATTAACCGTAGTCAACACCAACCTACACCCACTCCACTCTATCAAACCCCCATAACCACCACCATTTCCATCACCTTTGGCTACATAATTTCTACCTATACTTTGACCTCCATAGATGACCAAGAGAAGAAGAAGAAGATTAAGGGGACACTCTATCCTCTTGTTGCCTTCCCCTCTTCTCTTCTCTCTTGTGTCCATGCCAGCCAAAGGGAAAAACCAGGCAAGGGAGAAGACCTAGGGTACATGCCTACCCAAGGAGGAGGATCTTGAGGGTGGTTGATGTAGACACAATTATTGAGGGTAAAATGCCTATTCATGCATGTTCCTAGGCTTATATTTGCATTTCATGTTATAAATATTGCATAGCATGCATCATTTTGCATTTAGAGCAATTGTATATAATTTTGGTTAATTGTGCCCGTTTTGTGATCAGGAGAGAGGGATATTTATTTTAGAGCCTCGAATTGACAATCCGACCATATGGATCTGATCAAGACGATGATCGGAGTCTAGCACCTCTGAAATCACCTTGGTTGGGGTCCCGTAGCACCATAGGCAATCTAAGGAAGATCAACGACCAAGGGACTAGGTGATGTAATCTAGAGCATCAAATGACAAAATCGATAGCATAGATGGATTCGGATCGATGATCGTAGCCCAACGGCATGAAAATCAACTCAATCTGACTAGTGTAGCATCCCCTACAATGGAAAGAAGATGGACGACCTAGAATGCACCATGTGGCACAGCCCATGTCGACCATGTACATGCACATGGCAGTGCATGCGCACGGCAGCGTGGGTGCACGGGCGCGTGGAGGCACACATGTGCAAGCGTAGCAGTGAGTGCCACAGTGCAACGCACATGTGGAGGCAGCGTCAGCAACGGTGCATATCGCGCATGCGTGCATGACAAGGTCGCATACAGCGTGCGCTAACGGTGCCACAATAGGGGCACGTAAACAGGATCTTCAGCAATGTTTATGACCACCACTAAATGTCATGTACATGAATTTGATTCTTTCCTCCACTATAAAAGGACCCCTACCCTCCCATTTTTCTTCATCTTTTCCTTTCTTCCTCTCACCACCTCTAAGGCTCTAGAGAGAGCTTGTCCCAAGGCTGGGATGCTCCTCTAGAGTAGAAAACCAAATAGTTTTCCCTCCCCTCATCCCAATTTGTGGAGCATCCTGTGGCCATCCTCTCACTGCCCTTCGGGAAGAAGATCCTCGCTGTAATGCCATCCAGCCCCATCCTCCTTCGTCCCACTCCTCAACACCTTCCTCTAGGAGACGTAAGAGCGAGTTATCCTCCGAGCAACCGTCGAGGGGGATTCTCTCACCTCTTTCTATCCTTTTCACTTTTGTAGTGTAATATTTCCCTCTTTCGTAGTTGTAAAAAATATTTGATTAGAAATCCATGATTGTTTCTCTCTCTCTCTCCTATATTTTCACAAGTAGATTAGCTAGGTAATCAATTATCGATCTGATATCTTGCTTTCAAAAAAATTCCAAAAATATTACAAAGATAAAAATTACAAAAATAAATAAAAGCAAAATGCAGATTTTTTCAAAACCAAACGTTCGCCTCTACATGTTAGATCCGGGACTCACTTTTGAGTTTCGGTTATAAATTTTATCTGATAAATGCATTTTGTGAGCTACAATGATGGGTTCTCCAAACCCTAATTTTAATTCACGAAACATGCCTCAATCATTTTGGCGCCATTGCCTAGGAGGCAACGCTCTTTGATTTTTTTTCCGTGTTTTTCCACCTTACCTAACTTTTATCTCACTTTTTCTTTGATCTTACTGTGATTGCAGGTACTCATCCAAGGCAGGCCAGAGCGATTAGATCATTGAAGAGTGTGGATGAAGGTTTTGTAAGTGTACCCCTACCACCCCCACGCTAGTTTTCATTCCATAACCTAATTACATAAGCCCAAATCAACTTAGGTCACTGCATAAACCCTAAGGTAGATTTTAGTTGTTTAATTGTCACTCCACCCACCTCACCCACCCACATATATAAAAAAAAAAAAATATTCTTCTCTTGTGCGATTTAACTGAAAGCTACACACTTAACACCCAGAACTTCTTATCCTAAGGTGCACAATCAGCTTGAATCTACCATTTAACTGGGATCTGACCTATAGACCCAGTACACTTCAACTCAATACAAATAAGTGAGTAGAAATCTGAATAGGTTAAACATTCCTCTGTGCCTTAACTAAGTGGTGCAACAAGCTAAGTAATTGAGCTATTTGGGTCGCACCACTCAATTTGCAACTAATCCATCAAGTAGCTTGCCTCCTAGGGTTGATTTTTAGGGCTGAACCTGGCACTCTATATTTTTTTTCTGATTTCTAAGGAATACATCATCACCAGTGCCTGTAAAACCTAAAGTGTTCTATTGAACCCTGATTGAAGCAACCTAAGGATTAAGCCCTAAAAGCTACTAAACAGGGTTAAATTGTAAAAGACACATCATCAATTAACCTTGTTTGCAAACCCAGGTTGTGCACACACACATTTGAGCTGATCATCAAGGGCAAAACCCATCTAAAGGGCCCATCACATTGTAAGAGCATAATCTTCCCAAGCCTAATTAAAACTGAGTAGACATTGGACCTAAGGATTGATTCGCTCTTTGGGGCTCAGACTGAGACTTTTTCTTGATTAATCTGCTTCTGCTGGTCCATCTGATGTCTAGCTAGGGGAGTAGCGTCAAATGACAGCGGCTAGGGGATACACTAGGAATTGGATGTGCAAACTAAAAGAAGAACCTTCTTCCCAGCCCCTCCTTCTAACTGGTTGGATTGACCGGATAAAGTAGACCAAATCGGTTATAATCTCAAGATGGGTCCTGGGAGTCTTGTAGGTCTTTAGGCTAACCCACCTAAGGATAGGGTTTATTGTTTGTACTGTAGGGCCCCTTTCTATCTTCTAATTTCCCCTCTTACTCTACCATGTACCCTTCCACATCCAACAGATATTTCTCATCCTATCCTCCTACCACCACTTCTCCCCAAGATGATTACTATCCCGACATGACTTGTAATTACCCATCCACTAGTCAGGATAACTTTAATTGGGGATATGAATCCGGACCTCAGTGTCCAGCGCCTAACCCTGGACAACAAGGCTATGATTACTATCCTTCCCAGAGCTATAATGATTATAGATCTCGATCCTTTGATGATCAAACCAACCCGATCTAGAATCAAGAAGGATATGATGATTATAACATCTAGCCTCCCCAGTATTCCGCTGAATATAGGTCACCTCCACATTTTGAACAACTTGAGACAACCTACTATTAGGGAGGGAATTGAGAACCTCAATATCTTGACTCCCCTAGATTTAACCTGAACCCACCCAACCCTGAACCGAACCAGTCGGTTCAGGTGAACTAGATCCAGGATAGGGTGTTGGATAATTTGAGGAACACTATACCATCTTTAGAAGCTCAGCCAACACCATGCACTGAAGCATTGGAGTTTATGATAAAAATGATTGATAAGCTAAATAGCTCTTTATTGGATTTGCTCCAAAATGTTAGGGATAAGGGCCTAGGTGAGTTTCTACTTGGGAAGTTGTCAAGGTTGAGGATGAAATTTGTGGTTGCAGTAGTCAAATATTGGGATGATTCTCAAGATGAACCCCCTTCAGGGGAGGCAATGTCTGAATCCGCTTAGGTGCCTGTCGAGGGGGATACATTTTCTAAGATCAAGGTTGACCAGGTTGGGCTAGAGCAACCCATTGAGGATGCGCCAGGGAGAGAGGAAAAATGTCTCTTTGAACCAGGAACTGACAATGGATTTTGATTCATATATAAATGAGGATCATGAATTCTTTGACTCTGAGGGGGAAGAATCTCTTTGTGAAGTCTCACTTGAGTGTAAGGAAGATGACTTTAGTGATACAAATGAGCTTGAGGAATTTGATGAATCATTTGGTAGCCCAATTATTGAAGATTTGGATTCGGTTGGGGCTAACTTTGAGGATTCGAATCCTTATTTACTAGAAGATTCAATCAATAGCCCCATTCCTCAACCACACCCCAAAGGGATTGATTTTATTTTGGAAATCATTGTACCCAAGTTAATTATGAGTCAGCCACGATTTTTGGAGTTAGGTAAATAATATGGGGTGAATGATATGCTAGAGGTTCCAGAGCCCGAACAATTGATGTTGGAGGATAGGAATTTGGAAGTGAGGATTTGGGAAGTTAACTTTAGGGAAAGCAGGAGTTCGGATTTAAGGGTTCCTATTGACCTAAAACATCCTACTTTTTACCAGGACCCTTATGATATCTTTCATGTGCAACCCAAGCTCGAAATAACTAATTATCTTTCTGAGCTGAACTTTAAGAGGACATCTGAACCTATTGAGCCATCTTTACCAATTGTCCAACACTTTGGTCTTGGGTTGCATATCACAAAACTGCAGGCTCAGCCTTGCAAGCTTAACAATCTTAGGTTCTGGGTGATTTTCATCCAGAACCTTAGAACCACTCGACCCTGGGGCATGGGTTTGCACCATAACTTGGTCCACATCTTTGGACATCTTCTATTGGTAGGTCTGAGGATTAATCATTTGCTTTTGATTATGACCTGCACTTGCGAATTCTCCTTTTCCTCCTTGTATGTACTTTATGTCTAGCTAAAGGCATTAAACTTAGCACCTGTGTATACTATCTTCCCTCTGCGGAGCTAATCAGGCTATCACGAAATTCAAGTGATATTCTGTTTACTCCACCCTTTTCATGTCTTTATTTCTATAATGAGGACATTGCATCATTTAGGCATAGGAGGGTGGATAATTAATTCCTGAAATCATTTTGTTAACTCCGTAGAATTTATTTTATTTTCTTTAAAAAAAATAAAGAAAATTAAAAAAGACAAAAAAAGAATGAAATTAGTAAAAAGAGAACATAGGCATTTGGAAGTTATTAACTTTAGGAAATAATACGATAGGACCTAAATACTTGGATTCTTCAGGCCTCCGGGCATAATTAGCGCAGGTGTCCATTCGAATGTGGACTTAGCCTTGAGTCCTTGTCAAGTAATTTTACTTTAATTTGGTGAATAAATTGGGATAATAAGTACACGACTTATCAACCCACCCTCTGATTTGAGGGGATTTTAAGTCTAAGCATCTACACACTATTTGCACCTACTCACTTTCCAGTGGTTTTTATATAAATTGGGTAGCTAATGAACTATCTAGGTTGGTATGGTTGGCAAGTTGTCGTAGTTAATAGCCCATTGGCCAGTTGTCTAGAGCCTAGCCACAAGACCATTTTATTCGTACTGCTTTTAGGTAAATCTCAGATTAGGGAAGCCACCTAGAAAGTAAAAAGGAAACTAAAAAAAAATAGAAAAAGGAGAAAATAAAAAAATAAATAAAACCACACTACAATACATGAGTAGGAAGTATGGCTGGCAAGTTGCCATGGGTAATAGTCCATTAGCCAGTTGTCCAGAGCCTATCTCACAAAAATGCACAATAATTCCCAAAATACTTAGCGAAGAAGCGGGGAAGTAGAATAAACTCAGGAGATATACACTGGGTTCACCCTTGTGTTGACCCCATAAATAAAAGTAGGGAGAAAGCTACCATTTGAAAAGATAAACCTTTAGGCAAGGTCACTTAGGGTCGTAGAAACCCGAAGTCTGTTTTAATGGTCACCTAGTAAGTCTTTCACCCTTTACACAAGATGCTTAGCACTTAGAGTCCTTTTTGAGTCTTGGGTGGGTGAGGTAGCTACAAAAAGTTATCCAGAAACTCTCGAACTCCAAAAGTCCAAAAAAATTAGAAAAGAAGGAAAGCAAAAATAAATCTATCTTCCCTTTTCAAGTAAGGCAAGGACTTGTGCGGTATACATTCTGGCAGACACCTGGGTACTGTTGAGTTTTTGTAGTTTAAAACCATAGTTGAAATTTTCTGTTATTAACAAATGACTTAGGCCTAAGCAAACGAATCCAAATTCTATTTTTATACATAGCATGTAGTTTAATTTTGCTAGGGACTATGAAAAGATAGGCATGGGGGTATGATGTAGACACAATTATTGAGGGTAAAATGCCTATTCATGCTTGTTCCTGGACTTAGATTTGCATTTCATGCTATAAATCTTGCATAGCATGCATCATTTTGCATTTAGAGTAGTTGTATATAATTTACGATAATTGCAACCTTTTTATTGTAAGGAGAGAAGGATATTTATTTCGGAGCCTAAGATTGACGATCCGACCAAATGGATCTGATGGAGAGATGATCAGAGTCAAACTCCTCCAAAATCACCTCGATCAGAGTCCCATAGTACCATATGCAATCCACGGAAGATCAACGGTTGAGGGACTAGGTGATGCAATCCAGAGCATTAAACAACAAATCCTACCAAATGGATGGATTCAGGTCAATGATTGCAACCCAACATTGTGAAAATCAACTCAATCCAACCTTTGTAGCATCCCCTACAAAGGAAAGAAGATGGATGGCCTAGATTGCGCCACGTGGTGCAACTCTATCCACCCATGCGCACGCATGCGCCACCGCACACGCACAACAGCGTGGGAGCGTGCATGCATGTGCAGCAGCGCAGCACGCGTGGGTAGGGAGGGGAAGCAGCAGCACATATGGTGTGTGCGCCAGCAACAAGGGCACACACAGTGTGGGCCGGTAGTGTACCAACAGAGGTGCATGAGCGTGATCTTCCGCAACATTTGCGATGGATCTTCAGCAATGTTTATGACCGTCACTAAATGTCCTCAATACAAATTTGATTCTTTCCTCCATTATAAAAAGACTCCTACGCCTCCCATTTTTCTTCATCTCTTCATTTCTTCCTCTCACCACCTCCAAGGCTCTAGAGAGTGCTTGTCCTAAGCCCAGGATGCTCCTCTAGAGTAGAAAACCAAATAGTTTTCCCTCCCGTCATTCCCATTCGTGGAGCATCCATGGCTATCGTCTCACCACCCTTCACGAAGTAGATCCTCACCGCAGTGCCGTCATACCCCATCCTCTGTCCTCTGGCTCCATCTTCCTTCGTCCCGCTCCTCACCACCTTCCACCAGGCGATGTCAGAGTGAGTCATCCTCTGAGCAACCGTCGAGGGGGATTCTCTCAACCCTTTCTATCTTTTTCTCTTTCGTAGTAGTAGAAAAACATTTTATTACAAATCCATGATTGTTTCTCTCTCCCTTTAATATTTTCATAAGCAGATTAGCTAGATAAGCAATTGTCGATCTGATCTCTTGCTTTCTAAAAAATTCCATAAAAATTATAAGGATAAAAATGACAAAAATAAATAAAAGAAAGATGTGGATTTTTTCAAAAACTAACGTTCTCCTCCCAGTGTTTGATCTGGGACTCACTTTTCGAGTTTCGGTACAAAGTTTATCTGATAGATGCATTTTGTGAGCTGCGACGACGGGTTCTCCAAGCCCTAATTTTAATTGATGAAACACACCTCAATTAGTGATGCACGTCCACCCTTGGAGGAGACTTGGAGGTGGATTCATCCACCTTTGGAGGAGCCTAGGCACTCCCCCTTTGGGCTTGTCACGAGGAGGTTCACATCAACTTGGAGGAGCTTTGCAAGAAAGGAGAAGGAGATCTTCTTTATAAGCCAAGGAGGAACTAGGCATGGAGCAAGAAGAGCTTCATCTTCTTCACCACCATTATCATCTAAAGGATTTGTTTTTATTTTATTCTTTCAAATTTTATTACAAGCATTCCTCTACTTGTAAAAAATAATTCCCTTTAGTAAAGAATTTTTGTCTTCTTCAAATTCTTGTAGCAATTTCTATAACTTTTATTGCTTCATTTCTTGTGCAATTATACTTCTTCCCTCTAACTACCCTAGGCCTCCACGGGCCTAGGGTAAGCTTAGAGAGAGGCCACTTTATGTAACATAGGCATTAGGTTCTTAGGTGTTTTCCTCTTTAGTTTCATAATTGCCCTCATTGTTTCAAAAACCTTAAAAATCTTATATTCAAAAATATAAAAAGAAAGGTGATTCCCATATTCAAGTAAGAGATTTATAATTGTAGAAATTGCCTCCTTGGATGACTCTAGATACTCCACTATTTAGGATTACAAATTTAAAAGTGATTGTGATTTGGCTTATTATAACAACTTAAAAACCCGCTTTTACAAATCACGCCATTTTTCGCATCACTTTTTGGTGTTGTTGCCAGAGAGGCATGGCTTGCTTTAATTGTTCTCTTGCTTGTTAAAGTGGATCTCATCCTCTTGTCACTTGTTCGCTTGTGTGTGGAGGTATTGCAGGAAGAAAGCAGGATTTTGCGAAGCTTGAGGTGCCTTGTCTTCCCATGAAATTCCAGGTTAGCATTTCTTGACTAGTCACACAATTTTTTAAAAGCTACCAAAACTACATTAAATTCGACTTTCTAGATTGTGAACATTAAATTTAGGTAGAGTGGTTCCCTTTAAAATTCATTGTTTTCTTGATTTGTCTCATCAAAACACCACTCTACTTCAAGTGTTGGTAGTCAGATTTTCGGGTCTACACTTCTATCCAGACTTCAAAAATGAACTCCCGCCACCACAAGCCACCTAAAATCTTGAAATTTCATCCAGTGATTTGAAATCAAGTGAGGAACATCTATTCCAAATTTTAGAACAATTGGAGTTGCATACAATTTTTAAAAATTCATGGACTACAGGGGGTCATCTCCTCTAATCTTCCTATTTTGCTACTGTCTGTGAACTTTAGGACTTTTTATGCTCTTCTAATTTTTGTGAAATTTAGCTTTATGGAATCCTTGTGAAATTCTTAACATCACAAAAAATCACAAAAATTTTTGGTGGCCGGTGATGGTGCTGAAGACTCCAAAATATCCTCGAGTATCATTTCTGGACTTCGACACCAAAATAAAAATACTTTTAAAAATATTAAACAAATTTGTAAAATCATAAAAAAAAATTTTTGCCCTTGTTTGATTTGCCATATAGTAGGGGTGTTGCTTGCTTTGTTTGGACCACTACTTAAAAAGAAAGCCTAAATTGAATTAATTTGTAGTAAAATTTCTGTCTTATGATCAGTTCAATTAGCGTTTCTTTTCAAATTTTTAGTCCCACAAATTAAACGAAACTTATCCTCACCAATACAACTTGATTTTCTTTTGTTTGTAAAATTTCAAACTTGTTTGAATACCTAAAAAGAAAACCCTAAAATACACTTTTCCAAAGGAAATCCCAAAAGTAGAAATACATTCAAGTATTGTGTACCAACTTGACTGCTAATTGGAATCACATTTCCAATCTTGCACACACTATAAAAAATAAAATAACAGGGCATTACCCCAATCAATGCCCTCCACATTCCCGTGCACATTTAAACACCCAAGCCTCACTTAAAACAAGTAGTCACTTGACCACTTAAGGGCTTCATCCACTTTAGGCTTGATATCAAATATTTAAGGATCACTAGGTGCTCCTAATTCCTTTAGACAACGCAGCGTCAGACTTAGAGGGAAGTCAAATGATGGGTGTAGGTTTACACAAGCCCTTGGTTTTCCAGGAAATGCTTGGGCCCAAGCCACCTCCTTAGTGTAGCTGAGCTCTATTTCGGAATTGGGTTCACTTGCTGATCTCCTATTTATTGGGTTCCCAAGTCTTAGGATTTAAGGAGTAACTTACGACAAGACTGGGGTTGTTTGTTTGAATTGCACACTTTCTGTCATCTCTCTCTCTTCTCCTCCCCTCCATTTCTTCCAAAAAAGTGCATGCATAGGCGAAGGTCCCAAAACCCACATCTCGAGGGACCATCGGATTTTGCCCCCCGCACTAGAAAATCATTATTTTCTTCTTCGTCAACTATTAATTTGGAATACCTAGTAAACCGACAAAAAATTCTAGTTCTACTTCTAACTTGTCAGCCGACCCACAAGTTGACTTCTCCATCCCTAACCTCCCTCATTTAGAGCAACCAGAAAATCCCACAAGGCTAGGTGGACCTTAAATCCAAAATCAAAATGCAAACCCCTTTGCCTTTATGGCCGACCATTTGGTTCGACTTCAACAAAACCAAGAAAATTTGGCTAGGACTATGACGAACCTAGCTAACCAAGTGCAAAATCCGCCACCCCGTTGATACGGATTTTAAGCGGTTTGTAAAATACATCTTTGTAACGCGTAAAATCGATCAACTCTTAAATTTATAAACCAAGATAGTGGGGTATCTAGGGTCGTCCAAGGAGGCAATATGTTTGCAAAATTAATTCGCTTGCTTACAAAATAGATCTCAACTTTCTTTCTGGTCTTTTCAACTATATCATTTTTTTTAGGGTTTTGCAATAACGAGGGAAAACACGAGTTGTTGGCGAAAAAGTAAATAACAACTACGATTACTAGGCTAACACCTAAATGACAAGTAATTCCTCTTCCTAAGCTCACTCTAGGCACATGGAGGCCTAGAGTAATTAGGGAAAGGGGGTGAAAAGTGCTAGAATCACAGCAATCAAAATGCAACAAAAAGAAATTGCAAAGAAGGCAACTAGATTAATGAGAGTCTTTTATAGAAAAGCCTAATAGACGAATGCTTCTGCTACTAGAAAATTGCAATAAATAAAATAAAACACAAATCCTCTAGATAGATGGTGAAGAAGAGGGCTTCTTGCTCCAAGCTTGGTAGCTCCCAAGCTTGAAAAGAGTCCTCCAACTCCTTCCTTGCTATGCTCTGCCAAGGTGATGTCCTCCAAAGCATGCCCTAAGGGGGCGTGCTTTAAGCTTTTCTCCAAGGGTGGACATCCACCCTAGGTCCTCTCTTTTTCCTGGCCATCCTCCTTGAAGTAGAAAAGTCCTCCTCCTTGGCATGGCCCAAGTTGAAGAGAGTGGGGAGAAGAAGGCACCAAAGGGGCTGGTGATGTGCCCCTTTAATCTTCTTCTCTACTCGTTCTTCTTGGCTATAGGTGTAGGTGGGTATAGGAAGAAAAATACACTAATGGAGGATGAAGAAAATGTGGGAAGTTAGGTTGGTATATATAGTGTAGGAAGGGGGGCATAGGTGGCTCTTGGAATGGATGGCTAGGATAGGATATGGGGGGTAGTTGGGGATCCTAGCGCTAAGAATAAGTGGTGCCACCTAAGGGGTGCAAGGGGGGGTAGTTAGGGCTTTGGTGTCCTTTAGAATTCGCACCAAAATGGGACTTCTAGAAGGCCATTAGGTGGCTCCACCTTAGGGTTCTAGAAGGGGGGTATGTTGATGGCAAGGATGGGTCATGTGGGTAGGTGTAGGATGGATAAAGGTCCTGAAAGTTGGTGCCAAAAGGGAGGTGGTTAGGGTTACTTTTGGTGCCAGCTTTTGGTGTCTTTTGGTGGTTAGTTGAGGGGTGAAAGGTGGTGAAGAGGTGGCGCCAAAATGAGTAGGATAGCTATCTTAGGTAGGGCTTAAATTGGTGGAGCTAACTAGGGTTGAGTTGAAGGTGGTGGATGGCCAAGGAGCTGGTTGCTAGCTAAGCTAAGCTAAGCTAGCTTAACTAGCTATGGAGTAGATGAGGAGGTATTGGAGCTAGGGTTTGAAGAGAGGATCCGAGTAGAAGTTTGGAGCTGGAACGAGAGCTGGCAGCTGCTGAGGAGGCTGGCATGGTGCTACTCTAGCTGGCTTAGCTTGCTAGTTCTTTGCTAGCTGCTAAGCCAAGCTAAAGTGAGCTGGCTTCTACCATAATTAGCTGAGGTGAGCTGGGTCTAGAGCTCCCAGGGAGGATCAAGCTGGTTGAGGACGCTAAGGTAGCTTAGCACAACAGAGTTGAGCTAAGCTGAGTCCCCGAGAGCTTGACTTGAGCTTCCTGAGCTGGGATGAGTTCTTCAACTGACTGGAGTTGAGTGGAGTTGGATGTAGCTGGATTTGAGCTGGGGTGAACTCCAGTCAACTCAGTTGAGCTAGCTAGAGTTCCCCGTGGACTTGTGGGAGCTAAAATGAGCCAGGCTCAACTAGGTTGAGCTGGATCTGAGCTGACTTGAGCCAGGGTGAGCTACGATGAACTCTCTTGAGCTGCCATTCAGTTGAGATTAACTAAATGGAGCTGGGATGAGCTAAGCCTAGTTTAAGTTAGCTAGGTTCCAGCTTTGGTGAGCTGGATCAAGCTGAGTTCCAGCTAGTTCGAGCTTCTCCTTCACCATTTGCCTTCTTAAGTGCTAGGGTTTTAGGGATCTGTATATCTGTTTATCCGTAACACTCACAAAAACTTATTAAAAAGACAACAAAAAATGCAATGCATGCCTAACCTAATTTATGCCTAAATGCAGCCCAAAAATCCTTTTGCGGAGTAAAATCCTAAGAGGTAGGTTTGTTTTAATGCATAAGAATGATGATAAACTAGCGTTTATCACACCCTCATGCTTATCTTTTACTAGTCTCTTAGCAAAACTTTAATTTTTTTGGAAAACGGAATTTTTCGGAAATCTAATTTTTTTCTACTTTTGAGGAGAAAAAGATTAAGGGACCTTGGTTGATCTACACACAGGGAATTCTTTTGGATCCAACAATTAGACAAAACGGGATCAATATATCCTCCAGAAAATTCACAAATTAACCCCTTGTTAATTCAGATGACTTGAGATTTTTGTTTTTAGGATTTTTCTGGCTCATGAATCTGATTCGCAACTTCCAAAAATCCTTTAAAACCTTGTGTCTGTGCTTGTGAAAAGCCAACATTTATAGGGCATGTTAATTTATTTATTTATTCCCTTTTTTTTTCTCTCCCCCTGCTTATTTTCAGCTTAGTCTTACAGCAAATGTGTCGGGATCATCACTCCCGTTACTAATCCTCTAGGGGGCCCTGGCGCCAGACCTTCGGGATAGCACTATCCATGACACCACCCAGGAGCTCACAACCCCAAAACACAATGCGGTGCAAAGGGGCGCTCCATGCAAACTCAAGCTCTTGCTCCGACATTATAGGTAGAGCACCATCCAAGACACTTGAGCTACTAAATTGTGCTTTAATGCTTCATTTAAATATATGAAATATATATATGGAGCAGCGACGAGGTGGTAACTTGTTGACATCGCACCCTCAAAGGAGGCATTTCCCTCCTTCTCAGTGGTGGGAACTCAAACCAATGATCTATTTCAGACTTTTACTAAGTCCAAACACGGGAGTTTTTCAAATTTTTAGTTATTTTTAAGTGTTGGCTTGTGTGTGAAAATGGACACAAGAAGGTTCTCAAGACATGCAAGTTTTTGAATCGTAAACTAAGCCAAATACTTTCCACATCACAAAATAGGATCAACTCACCTGAACTATCATGAGTTAAGGTGGAATTTTTGGAGAAGGATATCTGATTGAGTCTAAAATAGACACTGAAATTCTAATGATTTGATCCACATCCTCTTCCCTAGTTTGTTAAAGGATAAATCCCATTGTACAAAAAGTGAATTTTTCGACCTTAGTCCCGATTTAAAAATTTTTCCTCAAAAAGTTTTCAACATTTTTATTTTTTTGTGTATGCAAGCAAGAAATAAACTAAAGAAAAATGCATGTTTTTAGGTTTTGAAAATCCTAAATCGATCGTCAAATTTTAAAAACACCCCCCCATGCTTAAGATGTGTCGTGTCCTCATGCATTAGGATGGAAAAGGGATCACCTTAGTGAAGAACAGTCAGGTTTAGGATGATCAAAACCTAGAGAAGGAAGAAGAAAAAAGGAAATTAGGAAAAAAAAATGATGGATTACATTCCATCCAGTGCCATCTTTTACGCCATTCAGCTGGGCGTGAAGGTTTGCACGGAAGACGGAAAATCATGTAAATAGTTGGACTCTTGGATGCCCGCAAAAAAGGTGTCTTCTTCTATATCCCTAGAAAATTGAATAGAAGCAATATTGGGATCAAAGTTGGATGGAAAATGATAAGTGTAGCTCAAGTCTGGCCATGGTTTTAAATCAGGTTGGATGCCAAACTCGGGTGAGGTTGGTGGCTGGTCCATAAGAAAGGAGTCGGGGAAGGGATGGTGAGGATTGGGTGAAGTTAGTGTGGAGAAATTAGGTGTGTGAATAGTGGGTGGGTTAGGGTGATCAGGGGGTGCATCAGGAATGGACTTGGGGTCAAGACAAGTCTCCAGATCACAGATTTCCCTGACCATTGATTAGGAATCAGAATCCTCAAAAAAATTATGGTCGGTAAGGGTATCTATCAACATTGTCTCCTCCACCATATTGGAAATTTCCGTATCTAAGTCCTCAAAAAAATTATCGTCATGGAATGTCTTGGAGGATTTGAAAATATCTAAAGTGATTGTTTGGTCGGCGCAAGTGATATCCATTTTTCCTGTGTGGAAATTGATATTTTCCTTTGCAGTGGCCAGAAAAGGGCGTCCAAGGATTATTGGGGAGTCCAATAATGATTCAGGTACCTCAATGTCATGAACCAGAAAGTCTGCAGGGAAGACACAATTCTGGACCTTGACCAAAACATCCTCAACAATCCCACGAGGTTTGATTGTAGATCGATCGGCTAATTGCAGGGTAACCTAGATGGGTTTTAATTCACCAATCTGAAATTCTTCAAATAAAATCATGGGAATAATATTAACTGAGACACTAAGATCATGGAGGGCGCAATTAAAAATAATATCATCAATAATTACTGAGATTAAAGGCACCCCTGGATCTTTCATCTTAGGAGGCATCTTGCTCTGTATGACAGAGCTTACTGTCTCCGAAAGATGCACCTATCCTAGATTTTTGGCCTGCCTTTTAGGAGTACAATTCTCCTTCAAATATTTGGCATAGGCAGGTAGATATTTGAAGGCATCTAGGAGAGGGATATTGATTGAACTTGCCCAAATTGATCCATGAGTTCTTCTGTGGTGGGCTCAGATTTCTTTTTTTTGTGGTGGTGGGGTGGAGAGCTTGTGGGAAAGGGATAGGAATCCTGTCTTGAGATTTTTGTATTTCTTTTTCTTCCTGATGGGGAGGTGGGGAGTAAATTTGCACAGGTATTTCACCAGGTTTGTATGAAGGCCCAGGATCAGTGGTGATTTTCCCACTCCTCAAAGTAACTGCATGTGCAGTTGGATTATTATTTGGAGGTGGTGGGGGGCCTGTGGTTGCTGAGAAATGGGAGGCTGCTGAGGTGGTGGATTAGTAGGAGGCTGATTTGGGTAGTGTTGATTTCTGCCCAGATATTGGTTCTTTTGGTGATTAGGGTTGGGCAAGGTTTGGGACGGAAGATGTCCTGCAGGTCTTTGCATGGGAGTAACCCCAATCTGGTTGTTCAGATTTGTGATGGTGCAGGTTACTTCCATCATTTTTGTTTGCATTTTCTACAGGGTTCTCATCATCTGGGCATTGATGTCTTGTTGGGATGGCCCAGGATGGAAGGTTGGATTCGACCCATACCAATTAAAATGATCTTGTTGGGAAGGAACTGAAAGGGATGTAGTTCGGACCCGGTTAGGTTGTGGTAGTATGGTGATTTTATCGTTGAAGTGTGTATAGTAGTTAACCTAAAACGAGCCTAACCATCTCCTTACAAAATTTTTTACCTGGCCTACTTGATTTTACCTTAGTCACTTTTAGGCCCAGGGTCAAACTCAAGGAAGTGGGATTAGAAATGAAGTTTCTACGCCTTTCCTACAACGAATCTCCTCCGTTCGATTATTGTGTTTTTGGTGTTTTTATATTTAGATTTTTTTCTGATAATTCTTGTTCTTGAGGTGCACCCTCAAAATCAGGTTCTTGGCTTTGAACGAAATCAGGGTTCCAAAATTTGTCTTTCTATTCGCAAGACTGAGTACCTGCAAGTTAAGGATAATCTTTTCCCTTCTATATATTTTTTTTTATCTTTTTACTAGCAAGAAAGCGAAACAGAAATAAAGTAAATATAGTATATATAATAGGCATATATTATATATGTATAAACGGTTGGGGGTGGAGGCAGAGATGGAGTGTAGCACGGTGTCGATTCGGTCGTCATCTAGAAAGACGCAACCAACAGGACGAGGTGCTGCGTAAGGTGGATTGATGGAAGATGAGTGTGACCACGCTTTTTGTACATGTGTATCAGGGAATATCAGCAACTGGTGTAAATATTCCCGCGATACCAAGT
Organism: Thalassia testudinum; assembly: GCA_037157565.1. Lineage (NCBI taxonomy): Eukaryota > Viridiplantae > Streptophyta > Magnoliopsida > Alismatales > Hydrocharitaceae > Thalassia > Thalassia testudinum. Next base: position 121,434,211 of record JAZHRO010000024.1, read on the forward strand.
ATGGTGTGTGATATGAAAATATATATGTATATTTGTAAATATATATATATCTATATGTATATATATATATGGTTATAAATATATAGGTATATATGTAGTTATATGTATATATATGTATATATATATAGATATGTAAATATATGTATAGATAGATATATGTATAGATATATATATATATGTATATGTATGTATTTATAACTATAAAGATGTATATATATATAGTAATATATGTATAATGATATATGTAGATGGATATGTACATATATATATATATATGTGCATATAGTTATATAGATATATATATATATATATTTATACGTATATAAGTATATGTATATATAGATATATATGTATACATATATATAAGTATATAGATATATATATATGTATATATGCATAATAATACTTAGTTCTATAGGTACTACCATATGTATAGATATAAGTATATATATATATCTATATATGTATACAAATATATATATACGTAAATATATATATGTACGTATATATATACAAGTATATATTAGTGTATAAGTGTGTGTACGAAAGTGTGAGTTTGTGTGCAGAGAGAGAGTGAGAGAGTTCTGTGAGAGAGAGAGAGAGACTGCTGGAGTGAAGGCGAGGAGCCCAATGTATATACGAGGCCATTTTATTCACTCTCCTCCCCTCTCAATTAAATGTATGAATGCGTGTATTTTTACAAATGCGACTATGGATACCTAATATGCATTGGTAATTGTAGGAGATAGCACAAGACGGCACAATTGCAGGTGTATTTTTGTGGTGCAATCATACCCCATGCCTATCTTTTGCTAGTCCCTAGCAAAACATTTTTTTGTATTGTATTTAGAAATGATTTTTAGCTGAAGATTTTCTTTTGAGGCAACATAGCTATGTTTGTTGTTGGATATTGTCAGAACCAATTGTAGAGAAGACTACGAGTACTTTAAGTCTCATATGACCTAGATCATCTCTCAACTAACTTGGACTCTTGATATTTAAACCTTAAGTACGATTTGCAGGACCCAGGAGGTTTTTGCCGTACTCGAGAGATCAAGAGGTTATGGCTTGTGCTTAGTGAAGGATGAAGACTGACCAGATGAACGTTAAGAATCAAGCCCAGGGTTTCACGAATTTTTAGGCACAGGTTGGTCCCAGTTTCAACTCGTGTCTTCGGATTGACCCTTAAAAAGATGACGGAAAACTCAACTCCCATTTTCTGACATTTGTGGCTCAAAGAAGATAGGGTATTTGCGACTTGCCCTAAAGAACTTTTTACAGGGCGAAGACTTTACAACATTTGTGAGATATACTGACTTATTTGAATCTTTTTTTGTTCTTTTTTTTGAAACACATGTCAGTATATCTCTTACAACATTATTTGGAGGGGCATACTTGTCTTTTTTGTGGGAGAGTTTCTTTTTGGTTGAAAGAGTCTCTCCTAAACACAAGACTACTGCCTGGGATAAAAAATCTACCTATGCGCATAGGTAAGGACTCCACCATCCCTAATGAACACTCGGGTTGGATCTTATGTTCACCTTGTCTTTCTTGATATGTGGTGTGAACCAAGATTACTTATGCTCTCGAGTAGAAGCAAACCAACGGATCCTGTACTGGTGTCTCAGGTACAAGAATACGCCCTTAGTTAGGAGAGATTCTGATCTATCTTGTCAATGCTCAAGTGAATTAAGCCGAGCTTGAGCGAATCAAGCTTCTGTGGCCTGGAAAGTCTTCAAAACAGTTGTTGAATATCCATAAACACTTATTGTATTTTTTGGTTTCAGCTTTCAGATCATTACAAAACACCATTTTTCTTATTTATATACATAATTGCATGATATCATAAAATACCCAGATCCTATGGATGCCTATCCACCCTCCCATGCCAAACGATGCTATGTCCTCATATGCATACAGGGTAGGGTAGAGGAAGGACGAAAGATTGGGTAACGAGAGTTGAAGTTCAGGGTATACAGCAGGGTGGTAGGGTGGGTGGATGGTGGGTGGTGAAGTGAAAAGTGAAGTGAGCGTGATAGTGAAGTGAAAAGTGATGGTGGATAGTGAGTGTTATTGGGGTGCCTCCCAACGAGCGCTGAATTTAACATCCCTAGCTAAACTCAGAATGAGGCACAAATTAGTTACCCTCCAGCAGGGCAATAGTTTCGCCAACGGGAGCAGGTTCATGAATAAGATAGGGTTTCAAACGCTGCCCATTGACCGTAAATTTATGCCCAGATTTGGGATCTTCAATCTCGACGGCCCCATTGGGAAATGGTCTTGAGAACATGAAAGGACCAGTCCATTTGGACTTCAGTTTCTTAGGAAAGAATTTGAGCCGTGCATTGTAGAGCCAAACTTGCTGAGATGGCTCAAATTCTTTCCACTGAATATGGCTGTCGTGAAAAGCCTTAGTGCGTTGTTTGATGGTTAAAGCAGAATCATAGGCTTCACGACGGAGCTCTTCCAACTCATGGAGTTGGAGTTTCCATTCTCGACCACATAGGTCTGGGTCGAGGTTACATTGGCGAACCGCCCAATAAGTGCGGTGCTCTAACTCCACGGGCAAATGACAAGGCTTCCTGTAAACGATTTTATAAGGAGACATACCAAGGGGAACCTTGAAGGAGGTTTGATATGCCCAAAGTGCATCAATTAGCTTGTCTGATTAGTCTTTTCGGTTAGACCGAACCATTTTCTAGAGAATTTGCTTGATTTGCCGGTTCGACACCTCTGCCTGGCCATTCATTTGAGGATGATACGGAGAAGCAATACGATGGTGGATTCCGTATTTCCTTAGAAGTGCCTGAAAATAAGCATAGGTAAAGTGGCTTCCTCCATCTGAGATAATGGCTCGAGGGATCCCAAAGCACGTAAAGATGTGGTCTTTGACAAATCGAGTGGATATAACATGGTCAGCACGACGCGCGAGAATAGCCTCGATCCATTTCGAAACATAATCAACAGCCACGAGGACAAATTCGAAGCCGTTGGAAGGAGGAAAGGGACACATGAAATTAATTCCCCAAATGTTGAAGATTTCTGCGGCTAGGATGGGTTGTAAGGGCATCATGTCACGACGTGACATTGACCCTAATGACTGCCACCTAGTGCAATGCTTGGCATAATTGTGTGCATCTTGGTGAAGGGAGGGACAAAAGAAACCGCACTACAGCACCTTGGCTATAGTTTTCCTCCTAGAGAAATGGCCTCCGGAGGCCTGATCGTGGCAGAAGGATAGCACACTAGGGAACTCATTGTCAGGAATACAGTGACGGATGATTTGATCAGCAACTATCCGAAAAAGAAGTGGATTATCCCAGAAATAATACTTTGCTTCTGCCATGAGACACTCGTGCTGGTTTTTAGGCTAGCCACATGGAAGGGCTTCAGAAGCAAGGTAATTGGCAATGTCGGCATACCAAGGTCCACGTGCCACATTAATTGCCAATAGGTGCTCATCAGGAAAAATCTAATTGATCGGTAGAGTAAGTGCAATATGGTCAAGGTCCAGTCTGGAAAGATGATCAGCCACAACATTCTGGGCTCCAGCCTTATCGCGGATCTCAATGTCAAATTCTTGGAGTAGAAGGACCTAATGAATCAGTCTAGGCTTGGCATCCTTCTTATGCATGAGAGGGCGAATGGCTGCGTGATCGGTGAAAACAATAACGTGTGAGCCCAAAAGGTAAGAGCGGAATTTCTCCAACCCAAAGACGACTACCAGTAGTTCTTTTTCAGTAGTAGTATAATTACGCTGGACATCGTCCAACGTCATACTGGTGTAGTACACCATGAAGGGGTGTCTATCGCGTCTTTGTCCCAGGATGGCTCCGACTGCAAGGTCGAAAGCATCACACATGAGTTCAAAGTCAAGGGACCAGTCCGGTGGTTGGAGAATAGGGTCCTTGCTGACAGCATCACGCAACTACGTCAATGCCCGTATGCAGTTGGGGCCCATATCGAAGGGTACGTCGGTCGATAGGAGATGAGTTAAGGGTCGAGAAATCTTGGAGAAATCTTTAATAAATCTCCTATAGAAACCGACGTCTCCCAGGAAGGAGCGAATTTGTTTGATAGAGCTAGGCACAGGTAAATCAGCAATTACGTCAAGCTTAGCTCTGTCAACCTCGATACCCCTATCAGAGATGATATGCTCGACAAAAATTCCCTCGTGCACCATAAAATGACTTCTTTCCCAGGAAAGCACAAGGTTTGCATCAATACATCTCCTAAGGATACAGGTTAGGTTGGCAAGACATTCGTCGAAAGATGGTCCAAAGACGGAAAAGTCATCCATGAAGACCTCGAGAAAGTCACTGACCATGTCATGGAATATTGCCAGCATACATCTCTGGAAAGTTGCTGGCATGCTGCAAAGTCCGAACGGCATCCTTCTAAATGCAAAGGTGCCGAAGGGGCAGGTAAAGGTGGTTTTCTCTTGGTCCCGGGGGTCAATTGCCACCTGGTTATATCCTGAGAATCCATCCAGGAAATAGAAAAATTTATTTCCCGCTAACCACTCTAGGATTTGGTCAATGAAAGGTAGTTGAAAGTGATCTTTCTTAGTTGCAGCATTGAGTTTCCTATAATCTACACACACTCTCCAAGATGTAGGAGTGCGTGTAAGGATGGATTTGCCCCTGTCATTGACACGGATGGTGAGTCCTGCCTTCTTGGGCACAACGTGAATCGGACTCACCTAGGGGTTATCCCTGATTGGGTATATTATACCCGCATCCAGCCACTTAATGATTTGTTTCTTAACGACCTCCTACATGTTAGGGTTGAGACGTCGCTGCATCTTGCAGGAAGGTTGAGCCTCCTCCTCCGTATATATACGGTGAGTGCAGTAGGTGGGGTTAATGCCAGATAAGTCTGATAAATAACATCCAATGGCTGCCGTGTGTTCTATGAGGACCTTCATTAGTTTGCACTCTTGCTCCCTGGTCAATTTTGAACTAATGATAACGGGGAGTGTTTGTTTGCACCACAAAACATGCCTGTAATAACGCCTTCTTGTGCTATTTTCTAGCATTAACATTGCATAATAGGATCCTGTAATCGCATTTGTAAAAACACTTGCATGCATGCATTTAATCAAGAGAGGAAGAGGAGTGAAACAATCGCCTGCATAGTTACATTTTTCTTCAAGTGCCTCCTTGCAAAATCACCCTCTTTTTATTTTTCCTCTTGATTTCTTCTTTTCTCTCCTTCCCACGGCTGCACTCTTCCCGCAGCTGCATGCAGCAGCCACGCAGCACTTCTTCCCGTCACTTCTCCCTGCCAACGCCGCTCCCTATAGCTGCAACTCGCACACCCTCTCCCTGCTGCAGCCGGCACGCCACTCTCTCCTCCTCTATAAGTAGCTGCAGCTTCATCCTCGCAACAGAGGCTGCTGCAGCAACAAAAACCCGCAGCCATCTTCTCCACCGCTTTCCCCTCCCATACGTCGGCCCTCCGTCGAGGAGGCACCCGGCGAGCAGGAGAACCCACTGTGGTGCACACCACCACAGTGGGAGCACCACCGCCCAGCTCTTCGACGAGCCGGTGGGCGTGGTGCATTCCCTCGCTTCGTTTTTTTTCTCTTTAACGCCATTGCCGCCGCTCCAAGCTTCGAAGCTTGAAGCCACGGCAGCAGCAGCCCAGCAGCAGCAGGTCCTCCCGCTCCTCCGCGACCGTCCCCGCAGTCGCTCACCGCCTCTGCGCGTGTCTGCAGGGCGTTCCCCTCCTCCGTCTCCGTTCTGTCCGCCTCGCAGTTGCACCTGTAGCCGTTCGCCGCGCGCACTGCAGCGGCCGGCTACGGCCTCGCGCCGCCCCCTGCCCTCCTCCGCGACCACCTGCAGACCTCCTCCACGCTCGCTCCTCCACGCCTTCACCTGCCCGTCGCCTTCGCGCACGCCTGCAGGAACCCTACGCGAAGCCGCGCCCGCACCCGCCGTCTGCAGACGTCTGCCTCCGCCTTCAAACGACGCGGCATCAGACGTCCGCCGGAGGCGGCTGACGTCTTAACTCGCGCGTCCGCGATCTCTCGCTCGCCCGCTCTCTCTCTCACTGCTGATCTCTCCCGCCCGCTCCCGCTCTCTCTCTCTCACGTATTCTCTCTCTCTCCCTCTTTTTTACTCACTAACAGACACACACTCACAGCAACGCACACACACACACATTCACCGACGCACACACACCTATACCAACACATACACACACACTCACACACTTATAGTAATATATATATAAATATATATATACATACATACATACATATATATATATATATATATACATAGTATATCTATATAGTTATGTATACATACACATATATATATAATATATATATATATCTACTTATATATACATCTATATACTTATACATATACTTATATATATGTAGACATATATACTTATATACATATATATATATATATACATATCTATATACATATATATATACATATCTATATACATATATATATACATATATATAGTAATATATATATATATACACATATATATCTGTATATATATATCTATACATATATAACTATACATTTATATATATATATAGATATATTTACTTATATACATACATATGTACATATATTTTCATGTTATTTATTATACGCTGTATCGCGGGAATATCTGCACCAGTTGCTGATATTCCCTGATACACGCGTACAAAAAAAGCGTGGTCCCATACATCATCCATCCTCCATCCACACTCCACGCAACACCTAGTCGTGTTGGTTGCGTCTCTCTAGACGTCGACTGACTCGACATAGTGCTACACTCCATCGCCACCTCCACCCCCACCCCTTTATATATATACTACATATATATATATATATATACATACTATATTTACTTTCTATCTATTTGATTTTCTGTTAGTAAAAAGATAAAAAAGAAATACAAAAAAAGGAAAAGATAATCTTTGACTTGCAGGTACCTCGTCTTGCGAGTAGCAAGACTTGTTTTGGGACTCTGTTTGGCTAAAAGCCAAGGACACAATTTTGAGGGTGTGCCTCAAGAACAAGGATTACCATAAAAAACCTAAATAAGAAAAACACCAAAAACAGAATAAACGAACGGAAGAGACGCGTTTTAAGGAAAACGTAGAAACTTGACTTTAACCCCACTTCCCTGTGTTCGACCCTGGGCCTAAAAGTGATAAGATAAAATCAATTAGACCAGGTTAAAAATTTTGTAAAGAGATGGTTAGGTCTGAATTAGCTTAACCACTATACATATTTCAACGATAAAAACATCATATTAACAACCTATCCAGGCCGACCCATCATAACTTTTCTGGCGCCGTTGCTGGGGAGGTCGCTTTCAAGTAAGTTTCTATCCAATTCCTTTAAATTTGTCTCTTCTCTCTTCACGGGTATTGTTGTTTTTGGTGTGCAGGTGAACCTGGTGGAAGGAGAAGAAGGCTGACGAAGTCGAGGATGTGAGCAGATCCAGGCGGGAACGAGAGCGTGAAGACGCCGACATCGCATTGGAGCTTCGCACACGTTGCCGAACAAGTAGGTTTTCTTTTCTCATCAAATTAGGGTTAACTTGCCACCACAATAAAAAAAAAAAATTTTAAAACTAAAAACTAGAAAAACTTCTTGGGATTTCTTGAGGGCAAGTGGATTAAAATTCACTTGATCGATTGGTTGTCTTCACTCCCACTGCCCCGGGATTTCCCACCTTACTTCGCATAGCGAAAATCCGAGAATCTTGATTCTTAGATTTTTCGCCGTGGGAAGTATTCTTTGAGGCAAAGAAAAAGATTGCTTGTATCCCTCTTTTGCCTCACTTATCTTTAATTCAGGATCACATTTTTGGTGGGGAGACTTGGAATTGAGTTGATTCCAACCCCACCACGACTTTTCAAACTTGCCTGTGATTCGATCCTGAATACTTCAACCCCAACAATTTTATTTTCTTTATCTTTTGGTTGAAGCCTTGTGTGTGGAAATCATTTCTGGTGATTGGGAGTACTTGAATTGAAGTGCTTTGGCTCCCTGTCACATTAATATAAAACTGATTCGTCCATCCACACTTAGAAATCTCCATTTAGGGTAGCCCATTGCATTTTAGCATGCATTAACTAACTGATAATTGAAGAAGGGTTTCTTGGGTTTTAGAAGGGAAACCTGTATTTTTGCAAAAACCCGGAGATTGGTTGAATTGGTAATTCAGCAAAACCCTAAAATTCATACTACTTAAGGCTGAACTCTAAAAACCATTCGCCAATAAAAACTTCAATTCGGGGAGGTTTCCCCGTTGCATGCTTGTTCTTACACACTCTTAAAATCAATCACTTGGGCATTACCCGTAAACAACGCCCTTCACATTCCAAAAGCACTTGACCCTAAGCCTCTAATTAAAACTGGTAGTAACTTGACCCTTACTAAGGATTGGAGGTCTAACTACCTGTGTGTAGCGACTACGTGCTGGTGAGAGTTCCCGCGTTCTATCGGGTGTCTAAGACTGGGGCAAACGGCCTTTCAATCTGGCCCGGTGGTTCCGCGGTGCTCGCATTCGGTTCCGTAGTTCGTGATAGTAGGTAACTTAGATCTTTAGGTCTAAGGGCACACTGTAGAGGTTAGGAACTTGACGGTATTGATTTGTAATCAAGTGTACCTTTGCGGCATCATTTCTCTCATCCCTTTTCCCTTCTCATCTCCCCAATTCTTCCTGCGGTAGTGCATGTTTGGGAGGAGGTCACAAAACCCTGAACTATTTGAATTGACTGATAAATCTAGAAAACAAGTCGAATCGTCCTCCTCCTCCACAAACATGGCTGCACGCCCACCCCCAAATCCCGAGGGAGGAAACCGCCCTCAGAACCCACCAGGTGGTGGAGCCTTAGATCCCATAACCTGCCTCCAAGCCCAAATGGAAATGTATAATGAGCAAATCGAAGCCATTCGGGAAACATTGGAGGAAATGCAGAACCCTCCCGAACGGGAGGAGCCTAGGTCTCTTAGCTCTTATCAGAATCCCGCTGCTACAGAGACCATAGGACAAATTCGGGTCCCCATGGGCGGGGACGACTTTGAATTAAAACCAAACATAATTGGCCTAATCAATTTTCACTTTCATGGTCTTGCAAGTGAAGACCCATTTCTCCACTTGGAAGACCTAACCCGACTTGCTGAAACCGTTAAACCAAGAAATGTCGGGTTATCTATAGTCCTCATGAAGATGTTCCCGTTTTCATTACGGGATAAAGCGTCGCAATGGTTACGCACCCTTGGGAGAACCATCCACTCTTGGGAAGAGATGCGAACAGCGTTTCTCAAGAAGTTCTTCCCAATCGGGCGGACCAATGCGCTTCGCCATGCTATCACTTCATTTACGCAACAAAACGGCGAACAATTTCATGAGGCATGGTTGAGGTATAACGACCTCCTCAGGAAGTGTCCGCACCACGGTCTGCCTAAGTGGCATATAGCCCAGATTTTCTACTATGGGCTAAATGAGACTTTGAAGCAGATTGCAGACGCTTCCTGCGGAGGGAACTTTATGAATAAAGACGAGAATGGAGCATTCGAGCTGTTTGAAAATATGAGTGAAAACTCGATGAACAATGCTTCCATTGTCGCCTTTAATCGTACGAGCCAGCCCCGAAATGTCCACGAAGTTGACACGGGACCCTCCCATTCATCCACTGATCTAAGCCTTATTGCACAAAAATTGGATGAAGTCTCCGTCGTGCACAAGAAGCTGGACGAGCTTCTGGCCAACCCCGCCCGATCTATGGCAAACACCACCTCTTCACCACTTCGTCACAATCCAAGTTCTTCTAATACCAGGCTTATCCCGAGAAGCCCCGTTAGACCTTCCTTACCGAGTGTCGCGCCAAGCGACTCGGTAAGTCATGTGGAACTGGCTTCTGCGAGCCAGTATTTCGACACGGAGGACCAAGCCTCCGTGTGCTCAGACGCATATCTACATGCGGACGCGTCTTCTGGCATAGAAGATGCTTGCGCCCTGGGGAACAACCCGTTCTCTGCCACTTATAACCCAGGGTGGCGTAATCATCCGAACTTCGCATGGTCCAACAACCAGCAGCGCCAAAACCCCGCGGGTGGACCAATGCGACCGTCCACACCCGTCATCCCAAGGGTCCAGTTTAATCCAATGGCAAATCCGCCATCAGGCCCTTGTGTACCACAAACTGAACACGCATCAAGCCCTCTTGACAAATTGATGCGAATGATGACGGAAATGTCAAAGCGCCATGAAGAGAACATGACCTCTCTTCAGCACCAATTGGCGCAGCAGAACGCCGAGATCAGTCAACTACGCATGGCGACTCGATCTCAGGGCACTCTTCCCGCCCAACCTGTTCCAAACCAGCGAAATTTCATGCCCCGTGGTTCTCAACCACAGGTACGACCTTCTCAGGGACAGGTTAATCAAGTTCTGCAAGCTCCGAGCATTCCACCGGATTTTAGGCTAATCCTGCTGCAGCACCACACTCTTATATCCCCATTGCAAACCCTCCTCCACCGTATGATCCCACTGGACCCGCATCATCCAATGCTATCACTACGAGGAGCGGTAAGCAGACCGTCGATCCGCCTCGACCTGATCCTGGCCCGTCTTCTTCTTCGCCCTCTCATTCTGGATGCATACTGCATTCGCGAGAGGATGATGCACCAAAACTTGTGCCAGAATCAGTCCCATTCCCTGAGGCTCTACTAAGGGAGCCAAAAGGCAAAAAAGAAAAATACGCAGGCCTTTGACAACCTACATAATTTGTTCAGGGATGTAGAAATCAAGGTACCCCTGCTCGAGGCAATCGACCACATACCTACTGTCGCTCGATTTTTCAAAGACTACACAACACCCAGGCGACAGTCAAAAAAGACTAAGAATCCGGTGGTTCTCTCGCCTCATGCGAGTTGTGCTATACTGTCAAACTTACCACCGAAGCAGAAAGATCTGGGCACACCACTGATTTCCTGTAGCATCCAAGGCTGCAGTTTTAACCGTGCCTTGCTTGATCTAGGATCTTCCATCAATCTCATACCGACCATCATGCTCAAAAAATTTTCCTTGGGAAATCTGAAACCCACCCCTGTCACGTTACAGTTGGCAGATCGTTCTGTCAAAATCCCGAAGGGTGTGGTGGAAGACGTGGTGGTTAGGGTCAACAGTCTCTATTTTCCTGTTGACTTTCTTGTTTTAGATATGGAAGTTCCTAGTTCACTTTCTGATTGTCCGATCATCCTCGGTCGACCTTTCTTGGCCATAGCCCGCGCCCACATCGACTGCGAGTCGGGTTGTATTGAGATTGCCGTTGGATCTGAGAAGCTCAAGCTTAACATATTCAAGGCAGCCAAGAACTTTGATTGCGATTGCATTGAGGATGACACGTCTGACGAGGACATGGCCGTCAGCGCGTGTATCGGACTAATTGGGACCTATTCGGACTGCTGCGGATTACCTATAAACACTGATAACTGCTTGACCAACGCATACTGTGACGTTCCCCAATCCCTCCCTTGTCTAGTACCTTCTCCTGGCCAGACTTCTGAAGAGGTTTTCTCCGCTTCCCATACCTCGTGGTCTGAGTCATATCCGGGCTACTCACTGTTGGTCCACACTCATGAAGACCGAATTGCCCTTTCTTCCCTGCCAAATCAGGCGGATTTACAAATCCACACTGGGACCTTGAGCCCATATACTTCTCACTGGGGCTATTCATTTTTGGATCCATCTATCCAAGAAGCCCTCTTCTTGGCCAATCTGAAGGCCAGTTTCTTCCTCCTAACTTCTCCTACCCGTCTGGGACACTCTCGTCCCAAGAAATGCCAGATCCTTCCCCATCCACTCCTGAGCTAAAAGTGCTGCCTAATACACTCAAGTATGTTTTCCTGGGACCAAATGAAACGCTCCCTGTAATCATCAGTTCAAAATTAATCATGGAGCAGGAGTGCAAACTAACTAAGGTCCTCCTAGAACACAAGGCAGCTATTGGATGGTCTTTATCAGACTTATCTGGTATTAGCCCCTCCTACTGCACTCATCGTATATATACGGAGGAGGAGGCTCGACCTTCTCGCGAGATGCAGCGACGTCTCAACTGTAACATGCGGGAGGTCGTTAAGAATGAAATCATTAAGTGGCTGGATGCGGGTATAATCTACCCGATCAGCGATAGCCCCTGGGTGAGTCCGATTCACGTTGTGCCCAAAAAGGCAGGACTCACCATCTGTGTCAATGACAGGGGCGAATCCATCCCTACACGCACTCCTACATCTTGGAGAGTGTGTGTAGATTATAGGAAACTCAATGCTGCAACCAAGAAAGATCACTTCCCGCTACCATTTATTGACCAAATCCTGGAGCGGTTAGCGGGAAATAAATTTTTCTGCTTCCTGGATGGATTCTCAGGATATAACCAGGTGGCAATAGACCCCCGAGACCAAGAGAAACCCACTTTTACCTGCCCTTTCGGCACCTTCACCTTTAGAAGGATGCCGTTCGGACTTTGTAACGCGCCAGCAACTTTCCAGAGATGCATGCTGGCGATATTTCATGACATGGTGGGTGACTTTCTCGAGGTCTTCATGGATGACTTTTCAGTCTTTGGACCATCTTTCGACCAATGTCTTGCCAACCTGACTCGCATCCTTAGGAGATGTATTGATGTAAACCTCGTGCTTTCCTGGGAAAAAAGTCATTTTATGGTGCATGAGGGAATTGTTCTTGGACATATCATCTCTGATAGGGGTATCGAGGTTGACAGAGCTAAGCTCGATATCATTGCTGATTTACCTGTACCTGGTTCTGTCAAACAAATCCGCTCCTTCTTGGGACATGTCGGTTTCTATAGGAGATTCATCAAAGACTTCTCCAAAATTTCTCGACCCTTAACTCATCTCCTATCAACCGACGTGCCCTTCGACATGGGCCCTGACTGTATACAAGAATTCACGCAGCTGCGTAATGCTGTCACCAAGGCCCCTATTCTCCAGCCGCCTGATTGGTCCCTCGACTTTGAACTTATGTGTGACGCTTCAGACCTTGCAGTCGGAGCCATCCTGGGACAAAGACGCGATAGACACCCCTTCGTGGTATACGACGCCAGTAAGACGTTGGACGAGGCCCAGCGTAATTATACTACCACTGAAAAGGAACTACTGGCAGTCGTCTTTGGGCTGGAAAAATTCCGTTCTTACCTTCTGGGCTCTCACGTTATTGTTTTCACTGATCACGCGGCCATTCGCCATCTCATGCACAAGAAGGATGCCAAGCCTAGACTGATTCGTTGGATCCTTCTGCTCCAGGAATTTGACATTGAGATTCGTGATAAGGTCGGAGCCCAGAATGTTGTCGCTGATCACCTTTCCAGACTGGACCCTGACCATATTGGACTTACTCTGCCAATTAATGAAGTTTTTCCTGATGAGCACCTATTGGCAATAAATGTGGCAAGTGGACCGTGGTATGCTGACATTGCCAATTACCTTGCTTCTGGATCTCTTCCACGTGGCTGGCCTAAAAACCAGCGCGAGCGTCTCATGGCAGAAGCAAAGTATTATTTCTGGGATAATCCACTTCTTTTTCGGATAGGTGCTGATCAAATCATCCGTCGCTGTATTCCTGACAGTGAGTTCCCCAGTGTGCTATCCTTCTTCCACGATCAGGCCTGTGGAGGCCATTTCTCTGGGAGGAAAACTGCAGCCAAGGTGTTGCAGTGCGGTTTCTTTTGGCCCTCCCTTCACCAGGACACGCACACTTATGCTAAACATTGCACTAGGTGCCAGTCATTAGGGTCAATGGCACGTCGTGACATGATGCCCTTGCAACACATCCTAGCTGCGAAAATCTTCGACATCTGGGGAATTGACTTCATGGGTCCCTTTCCTCCATCCAACTGCTTCGAATTCATCCTCGTGGCCGTCGACTATGTTTCAAAATGGATCGAGGCTATTCCCGCGCGTCGTGCTGACCAAGTTATCTCCACCCGATTCCTCAAGGACCATATCTTTGCGCGTTTTGGGATCCCTCGGGCCATTATCTCGGATGGAGGAGGCCACTTTACCCATGCTTCTTTTCGGGCACTTCTGAGGAGGTACGGAGTCCACCATCGTATCGCATCCCAGCATCATCCTCAGACGAACGGCCAGGCGGAAGTGTCGAGCCGGCAAATCAAGCAGATTCTCCAGAAAACGGTTCGGCCTGACCGTAAGGATTGGTCCGACAAGCTGACTGACGCACTTTGGGCGTATCGGACCGCCTTCAAGGCTCCCCTTGGTATGTCTCCATATAGAATCGTTTACAGGAAGCCTTGTCATTTTCCTGTGGAGTTGGAGCACCGCGCTTATTGGGCGGTTCGCCAATGTAACCTCGACCCAGACTTGTGTGAACGAGAAAGGAAACTCCAACTCCAAGAGCTGGAAGAGCTCCGTCGTGAAGCCTATGATTCTGCTCTAACATTTAAACAGCGCACTAAGGCTTTTCACGACAGCCATGTTCGGCGGAAGGAATTTGAGCCATCTCAGCAAGTTTGGCTCTATAATGCCCGACTCAAATTCTTTCCTGGGAAATTAAAGTCCAAATGGACTGGTCCTTTTCTGGTCTCAAGACCATTCCCCAATGGGGCCGTCGAAATCGAAGATCCCAAATCTGGGCGTAAATTTACGGTCAACGGGCAGCGTTTGAAACCCTATCTGACTCATGAACCTGCCCCCGTTGGAGAAACCGTTGCCCTGCTGGAGGGTAACTAATTCTTTGCCTCATTCTGAGTCCAGCTGGGGACATTAAATTCAGCGCTTGTTGGGAGGCACCCTAACAGCACTCACCATCCACCATCACTTTTCACACCTCTATCGCAATCACTTCACTTTTCTCTTCACCACCCACCATCCACCCACCCTTCCACCCTGATCTATACCCTGAACCTCAGCTCTTGTTACCCGATCTTCCATCCTTCCTCTGCCTTTCCCTGCATGCATATGAGGACATAGCATTGTTTGGCATGGGGGGGTGGATAGGCATCCATAGGATCCGGGTATGTTATGGTATCATACAGTTCCCACCTATTTGTAAATATGCAAGAAAAAGAAAAAAAAAATATATATATATATATATTATAATAAATGGTGTTTAGTAATGATCTTGAAGCTGAAACAAAAAGGCAATAAGTGTTTATGGATATTCAACCTCTGTTTTGAAGACTTTCCAGGCCACAAAAGCTTGATTCGCTCAGGCTCGGCTTAATTCACTTAAAGCATTGACAAAATAGATCAAGATCTCTCCTAACTAAGGATGTATTCTTGTACCTGAGACACCAGTACAGGATCCATTGGTTTGCTTTTTCTTGAGAGCTTAAGTAAACTTGGTTCACACTACACATATCAGGAAAGACCAGGTGAACATAAGATCCAACCCTAGTGTTCATTAGGGAAGGTGGAGTCCTTACCTGTGCGCGCAGGTAGACTTTTTATCCCAGGCTTTAGTCTTGTGTTTAGGAGCGACTCTTTCCACCAAAAAGAAACTCTCCCACCAAAAAAAAAAAGTGTGCTTAAAAATGTGTTGTAAGACATATACTGACACGTGTTTCAAAAAAAAAAAAAAGAGATGTTTTAAAAGAGTCAGTATATCTCATAAATGTCTGTATACTTTGTTTTTCGGTGAGCCACAAAAAAAAAAAAATCAGAAAATGGGAGTTGAGTTTTCCGTCATCATCTTAAGGGTGAATTCGAAGACATGAGCTGAAACTGGGACCAACCTGTACTTAAAAATTCGTGAAACCCTGGGATTGAGTCTTAATGTTCATCTGGTCAGTCTTGATCCTTCACTATGCACAAACCATAACCACTTGAGCTCTCGAGTACAGCAAAAACCTCCTGGGTCCTTGAAATCGTACTTAAGGTTTAAATATCAAGAGTCCTGGTTAGTTGAGAGATGATCTATGTCATGTGAGACTTAAAGTACTGGCAGTCTTCTTTACAATTGGTTCTCACAATATTCCATAGTAAACACACCTGTATCACCTCAGAAGAAAATCTTCAGCTTAAGATCATTTCTAAATACTATTTTGCTAGGGACTAGCAAAAGATAGGCATGGGGGTATATGTTTGCACCTCAAAACACGCCTGTAATAACGCCTTCTTGTGCTATTTTCTAGCATTAACATTGCATAATAGGATCCTGTAATCGCATTTGTAAAAACACTTGCATGCATGCATTTAATCAAGAGAGGAAGAGGAGTGAAACAATCGCCTGCATAGTTACATTTTTCTTCAAGTGCCTCCTTGCAAAATCACCCTCTTTTTATTTTTCCTCTTGATTTCTTCTTTTCTCTCCTTCCCGCGGCTGCACTCTTCCCGCAGCTGCATGCAACAGCCACGCAGTACAACTTCCAGTCACTTCTCCCTGCCAACGCTGCTCCCTATAGCTGCAACTCGCACACCCTCTCCCTGCTGCAGCCGGCACGCCACTCTCTCCTCCTCTATAAGTAGCTGCAGCTTCATCCTCGCAACAGAGGCTGCTACAGCAACAAAAACCCGCAGCCATCTTCTCCACCGCTTTCCCCTCCCATACGTCGGCCCTCCGTAGAGGAGGCACCTGGCGAGCAGGAGAACCCACTGTGGTGCACACCACCACAGTGGGAGCACCACCGCCCAGCTCTTCGACGAGCCGGTGGGCGTGGTGCATTCCCTCGCTTCATTTTTTTCTCTTTAACGCCATTGCCGCCGCTCCAAGCTTCGAAGCTTGAAGCCACGGCAGCAGCAGCCCAGCAGCAGCAGCAGCAGCAGGTCCTCCCGCTCCTCCGGGACCGTCCCCGCAGTCGCTCACCGCCTCCGCGCGCGTCTGCAGGGCTTTCCCCGCCTCCGTCTCCGTTCTGTCCGCCTCGCAGTTGCACCTGTAGCCGTCCGCCGCGTGCACTGCAGCGGCCGGCTACGGCCTCGCGCCGCCCCCTGCCCTCCTCCGCGACCCTCCGCGACCACCTGCAGACCTCCTCCACGCTCGCTCCTCCACGCCTTCGCCCGCCCGTCGCCTTCGCGCACGCCTGCAGGAACCCTACGCGAAGCTGCGCCCGCACCCGCCATCTGCAGACGTCTGCCTCCGCCTTCAGACGACGCGGCGTCAGACGTCCGCCGGAGGCGGCAGACGTCTTAACTCGCGCGTCCGCGATCTCTCGCTCGCCCGCTCTCTCTCTCTCTCTGCTGATATCTCCCGCCCGCTCCCGCTCTCTCTCTCACGTATTCTCTCTCTCTCTCTCTCTTTTTTACTCACTAACAGACACACACTCACAGCAATGCACACACACACACATTCACCGACGCACACACACCTATACCAACACATACACACACACTCACACACTTATAGTAATATATATATAAATATATATATATATATATACATAGTATATCTATATAGTTATGTATACATACACATATATATAATATATATACATATATATATAATATATATATATATATATCTACTTATATATACATCTATATACTTATACATATACTTATATATATATAGACATATATACTTATATACATATATATATATATACATATCTATATACATATATATATATACATATCTATATACATATATATATACATATATATAGTAATATATATATATATACTTATATACATATATATACACATATATATCTATATATATATATCTATGCATATATAACTATACATTTATATATATATAGATATATTTACTTATATACATACATATGTACATATATTTTCATGTTATTTATTATACGCTGTATCGCGGGAATATCTGCACCAGTTGCTGATATTCCCTGATACACGCGTACAAAAAAAGCGTGGTCCCATACATCATCCATCCTCCATCCACACTCCACGCGGCACCTAGTCGTGTTGGTTGGGTCTCTCTAGACGTCGACTGACTCGACATAGTGCTACACTCCATCGCCACCTCCACCCCCACCCGTTTATATATATACTACATATATATATATACATACTATATTTACTTTCTGTCTATTTGCTTTTCTGTTAGTAAAAAGATAAAAAAAATATATATAAAAAAGAAAAGATAATCTTTGACTTGCAGGTACCTCGTCTTGCGAGTAGCAAGACTTGTTTTGGGACTCTGTTTGGCTAAAAGCCAAGGACACAATTTTGAGGGTGTGCCTCAAGAACAAGGATTACCATAAAAAACCTAAATAAGAAAAACACCAAAAACACAATAAACGAACGGAAGAGATGCATTTTAAGGAAAACGTAGAAACTTGACTTTAACCCCACTTCCCTGTGTTCGACCCTGGGCCTAAAAGTGACAAGATAAAATCAATTAGGCCAGGTTAAAAATTTTGTAAAGAGATGGTTAGGTCTGAATTAGGTTAACCACTATACATATTTCAACGATAAAAACATCATATTAACAACCTATCCGGGCCGACCCATCAGTGTTTCATTTGGTCCCAAGAAAAAATAAAGTGTACTAGGTAGCTCTTTTAGCTCGGGAGTGGATGGTGAAAGGTCTAGCATTTCTTAGGATGAGAGTGTCCCAGGCGGATTGGAGAACAGGTCAGGAGGAAGAAATTAGCCTTCAGATTGGCCAAGAATAGGGGCTTCTTGGATAGATGGATCCAAAAAGGAATAGCCCCAGTGAGAAGTATATGGGCTTAAGGTCCTAGTGTGGATTTGCAAATCCGCCTGATTTGGTAGGAAAGAAAGGGCAATCCGATCTTCGAGAGTGTGGATCGGCGGTGAGTAGCCTGGATATGACTTAGACCACGAGGTATGGGAACCAGAGAAAACCTCGTCTGAAGTCTGGTCAGGAGAAGGTACGGGACAAGGGAGGGATGTGGGAACGTCATAAGATGTGTCGACCGGGCAATCGTCAATGTTTACAGGTAATTTGCAGCAGTCAGAATAGGTCCCAATTAGTCTGATACACGCGCTGATGGCCATGTCCTTGTCAGACGTGTCAACCTCGATGCAATCACAATCAAAGTTCTTGGCTGCCTTGAAGATGCTAAGCTTGAGCTTTTCAGATCTAATGGCAATCTCAATATAGCCCGACTCGTAGCCGATATGGGCGCGGGCTGTGGCCAAGAAAGGTCGACCAAGGATGATCAGACAATCAAAAAGTTAGCTAGGAACTTCCATATCTAAAATAAGAAAGTCAACAGGAAAACAGAGACTGTTGACCCTAACCACCACATCTTCCACCACACCCTTCGGGATTTTGACAGAACGATCTGCCAACTGTAATGTGACAGGGGTGGGTTTGAGATTTTCCAAGGAAAATTTTTCGTGCATGATGGCTGGTATAAGATTGATGGAAGATCCGAGATCAAGCAGGGCACAGTTGAAATTGCAGCCTTGGATGCTATAGGAAATCAGTGGTGTGCCCGGATCTTTCTGCTTCGATGGTAGGTTTGGCAGTATAGCACAACTCGCATGAGGTGAGAGAACCACCGAATTCTTAGTTTTCTTTGACTGTCGCCTGGGTGTTGTGTAGTCTTTGAAAAATTGGGCGATAGTAGGTATGTGGCCGATAGCCTCGAGCAGGGGTACCTTGATTTAAACATCCCTGAACAAAATAACGCAGGTTATCAAAGGCCTTTGTATCTTTCTTCTAACCTTTTAGCTCCCTCAGTAGAGCCTCACGGAATGGGACTGATTCTGGCACCAATTTGGGTGTATCATCCTCTTGCGAATGCAGTGCGCATCCAGAATGACAGGGCTATGAAGAAGACGGGCCAGGATCAGGTTGAGGCGGATCGACGGTTTGCTTACTGCTCCTTGTAGTGGTCGCATTGGATGGTGCAGGTCTAGTGGGATCATAAGGCAGAGGAGGGTTTGCAATAGGGACATAAGATTGTGGTGCTACAGCGGGATTAGCCTAAAATCCCGGTGGAATGCTCGGAGCCTGAAGAATCTGATTAACCTGCCCCTGAGAAGGTCGTACCTGTGGTTAAGGACCACGGGGTACGAAATTTCGCGGGTTTGGAATAGGTTGGGCAAGAAGAGTGCCCTGAGATCAAGTCGCCATGCATAGTTGACTGATCTCAGCATTCTGCTGCGCCAATTGGTGCTGAAGGGAGGTCATGTTCTCCTCATGGCGCTTTGACATTTTCATCATCATTCGCATCAATTTGTCAAGAGGACTTGATGAGTGTTCTGCTTGCGGTACGCAAGGACCCGATGGCAGATTTGCCATAGGATTAGGCTGGGCCCTTGGGATGACAGGTGCGGACGGTCGCATTAGTCCACCCACAGGGTTTTGGCACTGCAGGTTGTTGGACCATGCGAAATTCAGATGATTTCACCATCCTGGGTTATAAGTGATAGAGAACGGGTTGTTCCCCAGGGCGCAAGCATCTTCTATGCTAGAAGACATGTCCGCATGTAAATATGCATCTGAGCACACGGAGGCTTGTTCCTCCGTGTTGAAATACTGGCTTGCAGAAGCCAGATGAACATGGCTTACCAAGTCGCTCGGCTCGACACTTGGTAAGGAGGTCTTACGGGGTTTCTCGAGATAAGCCTGGTGTTGGAAGAATTGGGATTGTGATGAAGTGGTGAAGTGGGGGTGTTTGCCAAAGAACGGGTGGGGTTGGCCAGAAGCTCGTCCAGCTTCTTTTGCACGATGGAGACTTCATCCAATTTCTGTGAGATAAGGCTAAGATCTATGGATGAATGGGAGGGTCCCGTGTCAACTTCGTGGACATTTTGGGGCAGACTAGTATGATTAAAGGCGATAATGGAGGCATTGTTCATTTAGTTTTCACTCATATTTTCAAATAATTCGAATGCTCCATTCTCATCTTTACTCAGAAGATTCCCTCCGCAGGAAGCGTCTGCAATCTACTTCAAAGTCTCATTTAGCGCATAGTAGAAAATCTGGGCTATATGCCACTTAGGCAGACCATGGTGCGGAACATCCTAAGGAGGTCATTGTACCTCTCCCATGCCTCATCAAATTGTTCACCATTTTGTTGTGTAAAGGAGGTGATAGCACGGCGAAGCGCGTTGGTTCGCCCGATTCGGAATAACTTCTTGAGAAACGTTGTTCGCATCTCTTCCTAAGAATGGATGGTTCTCCCAAGGGTGTGTAACCACTACGACGCTTTATCCCGCAATGAAAATGGTAACATTTTCCTGAGGACTATAGGTAACCCGATATTTCTTGGTTTAACGGTTTCAGCCTATCGGGTTAGGTCTTCCAATTGGAGAAAAGGATCTTCAGTTGCAAGACCATGGAAGTGAAAATTTATCAGGCTAATTTTGTTAGGTTTTAGTTCAAAGTCATCCCTACCCATGGGGACCCGAATTTGTCCTATGGTCTCTATAGTAGCGAGATTCTGATAAGAGATAAGAGACCTAGGCTCCTCCCGTTCGGGAGGGTTCTGCATTTCTTCCAATGTTTCCATAGTGGCCTCAATTTGTTCATTATACATTTCCATTTGGGCTTGGAGGCGGCTTATGGGATCTAAGGCTCCACCACCTAGTGGGTTTTGAGGGCGGTTTCCTCCCTCGGGATTTGGGGGTGGGTGTGCAGCCATGTTTGTGGAGGAGGAGGATGATTCGGCTCTTTTTCTAAAATTATCAGGCAATTCAAACAGTTCATGGTTTTGTGATCTCCTCCCAAACATGCACTACCACTGGAAGAATTGGGGAGATAAGAAGGGAAAAGAGATGAGAGAAATGATGCCGCAAAGGTACACTTGATGGCAAATCAATTCAATCAAATTCCTAACCTCTATAGCATGCCCTTAGACCTAAAGATCTAAGTTACCTACTATCACGAACTACGGAACCAAATGCGAGTACCGTGGAACCATCGGGCCAGATTGAAAGGCCGTTTGCCCCAGTCTTAGACACCTGCTAGCTCGCGGGAACCCTCACTAGTACATAGGTGCCACACGCAGGTAGTTAGCCCTCCAATCCTTAATAAGGGTCAAGTTGCTACCAATTTTAGTTAGAGGCTTAGGATCAAGTGCTTCTAGAATGTGAAGGGCGTTATTTACAGGTAATGCCCAAGTGATTGATTTTACAAAGTGTGTAATCTAAGCATGCAACGGGGAAATCTCCTCGAATTGAAGTTTTTAATTGGTAAATGATTTTTAGAATTCAGCCTTAAGTAGTATGGATTTTAGGGTTTCGCTGAATTACCAATTCAACCAATCTCTGGGTTTTGAGAGAATACAAGTTTTCTTCTAAGCCCAACAAACCCTTCTTCAATGTCAGTTGGTTAATGCATGCAGAAATGCAATGGGATTCCCCAGATGGAGATTTCTATGAGTGGATGCATGAATCAGTTTTAGATTAGTGTGAAAGGGAGCCAAAGCACTGCAATTCAAGTGCTCCCAATCACCAAAAAGATGTCCACACACAAGGCTCAACCAAATGATAAAGAAAATCAATTAGTTGGGGTTGAAATATTCGGGATCTAATCTTAGGCAAGTGAAGAGTCGTGGTGGGGTTGGAATCAACTCAATTCCATGTCTCCCCACCGAAAACGTCTCGAATTTGCAGATAAGTGAGGCAAAGAGGGGTGCAATCAATCTTTTTATGTTTGCCTCAAAGAGTACTTCACACGGCAAAAAAATCAAGAATCAAGATTCTTGGATTTTCTCTATGCGAAGTAAGGCGGGAAATCTCGGGGCGGTGGGAGTAAGGGCAAACAATCAAACAAGTGAATTTTAATCCACTTGTCCCAAGAGATCCCAAGAAGTTTTTTCTAGTTTTTAGTTTTTTCTTTCTCTTTTTTCTTATTAAGGTTACAAGTTAACCTTGGTTGCTAAGAAAGGAAGACCTACTTATTCAGTAATGTGTATGGAGCTCCAGTGCGGTGTTGGCATCTTCACACTCTCGTTCCCGCCTTGGACCTGCCGATGTTTCCAACTTCATCTGCCTACCTTCTCCTTGCAACAGGTTCACCTGCACAGCAATAAACAAAAACATCCTTGAAGAGAGAAGAGAAAAGTGAAAGGAATGGAATAGAAACTTACTTGAATACGCACTTCCCCGGCAACGGTGGCATGAAAGGGATGCGGTTCGAACCCAGTTAGGTTGTCTTAATATGGTGATTTTATCGTTGAAATGTGTAAAGTGGTTAACCTAAATCGAGCCTAACTATCTCTTTACAAAATTTTTTACCTGGCCTACTTGATTTTATCTTGGTCACTTTTAGGCCCAGGGTCGAACTCAGGGAAGTGGGATTAGAAGTGAAGTTTCTACGCCTTTCCTACAACGAATCTCTTCCGTTCGATAATTGTGTTTCTGGTATTTTTCTATTTAGATTTTTTCCTGATAATTCTTGTTCTTGAGGCACACCCCCAAAATCAGGTTCTTGTCTTTGAGCGAAATCAGGGTTCCAAAATTGGTCTTGCTTTTTGCAAGAATGAGTACCTGCAAGTCAAGGATTATTTTTTCTCTTTTATATACTTTTTTTATCTTTTTACTAGCAGGAAAGCGAAATAGAAATAAAGTAAATATAGTATATATATATAGGTATATATTATATATGTATAAAGGGTTGGGGGTGGAGGCGGAGATGGAGTGTAGTACGGTGTCGAGTCGGTCGTCGTCTAGAAAGACGCAACCAACAGGACGAGGTGCTGCGTAAGGTGGATTCATGGAAGATGAGTGTGACGATGCTTTTTGTACGCTTGTATCGAGGAATATCAGCAACTGGTGCAGATAATCCCATGATACCACGTATGGTGTGTGATATGAAAAAATACATGTATATTTGTAAATATATATATCTATATGTATATATATATATGGTTATAAATATATAGGTATATATGTAGTTATAGGCATATTTATGTATATATATATAGATATGTAAATATATGTATAGATAGATATATGTATAGATATATATATATAAATGTATATGTATGTATTTATAACTATATAGACGTATATATATAAATGTATATATATATATAGTAATATTTGTGTATAGATATCTGTAGATAGATATGTATATATATATATATGTATATATAGTTATATAGATATATACGTATATATGTATGTGTGTATATATATATATATATGTATAAGTATATGTCCATATATGTATATATATATATATATCTATACTTATGCTTAGTTATATTGGTATATATATAGATGTATATATATATATATGTATATATTTATACGTATATAAGTATATGTATGTTTAAATATATATATTTGTATATATGTATAATAATACTCAGTTATATAGGTACTACTATATGTATAGATATAAGTATATATATATATCTATATATGTACACAAATATATATTTGTAAATATATATAAATATATATATGTACATATATATATATATATAAGTATATATTAGTGTATAAGTGTGTGTACGAAAGTGTGAGCGTGTGTGTGTGTGCAAAGAGAGAGTGAGAGAGTTCTGTGTGTGTGAGAGAGAGAGAGAGCGAGAGAGAGACTGCTGAAGTGAAGGCTGGGAGAGTTATGGCATCTGCACCAATGCGACGTCGTCTGAGGCTTCACGTGTGCGCGCAGGCAAGTATATGCACAGATAGGCGTGCGTTGGAGGACGTGGGCGTGGAGAGAGGACAGCAGCGCACTGCGTTGCGCGAAGAGCAGGCACTGAAGAAGCGGGTGAAGGGAGTGGTCGAAGGGAGACGCGGACGTAGACGCTGAAGAGGGAGGATACGTGGGCGGGTACTGGAGCAGGACGTGGGGCGGGACGCGCAAGCAAGCCGCGGTCGGTTGCGGCACACTGGGTCATCGGATAAGTGGGAAACTTACCAGTCACCCCACTGTAGCCACAGTGTTTCGCAGAAACAGGTGAACAGTGGCTACAGTGCAAGGGCAAGCCGCGTGACCGGCTGCGCCCGGTGCTGTGAGTGTCGGAGGCAATGCTGCTGGCGCGCGCGAGCTGGCGCACGCGTCGACGGGGTGCACCGGCTGGTTGAGGGAGCAAAGAGGCAGGCGTACACGAAGGAGCGGAAACCAAGGGCAGCCTGCAGGTGTGCGCGGTGTCCTACTGGCATGCGTGGTGGCTCGCGTTGTGCTGCCGCCTTGCTGTTGCTGCTCCTGAGCTTTGAGCTTGCAAGCTTGAAGCTCCTGCTCCAATGGCGGGAATGGCTTGGACGTTGAAACAGAGAGAGAACCACCACGCCCACCAGCTCTCTGATGAGCTGGGCAGTGGTGGACTCACAGTGGTGGTTGTGCACCACTGTAAGGTGCTCCTGCCCGCAGAGTGTCTCCTCAGAGGTGGAGGAGCTGTGTATGGAGCGAGAGGGGAGGAGGCGGCCTAGAGATGAAGATGCTGCTGTGTTGGGTTTTCTATGTGGACTAGGCTCCCTTTTGCAAGAAGAAGCTGCACCTGTTTTATAGAGGAAGAAGGCATGCACAGCCATGCCCTGGTTGTGCATGGCCGGTAGGGAGAGGCAGTGCAGAGCCATGCTGAGCAGGACATGGCACAAGGAAGAGGCTACCATGCATTGCAGCCGCGGAGAAGAATTCAAAATCAAATAAAAATAAAGATGGAAATTTTATGAAGAAGCACTTCAAGAAAATGTGAATTATGAGGCCATTTTATTCACTCTCCTCCCCTCTCAATTAAATGCATGCATGCATGTATTTTTACAAATGCGACTATGAATACCAAATATGCACTAGTAATGCTAGGAAATAGCACAAGACGACGCAATTGCAGGTGTATTTTTGCGGTGCAATCAGGAACCTAATTATTCCATTAGTTCGAGTAATTTTTCCAGTTGGAAGAATTTTTAAAGGGCTCCTGTATGGTAGAAATATTTTGAGTAGGGTTAAGATCTGGATAGTTGTAATTCCCCAGTGAATCATGGGCAACCTCAGAATATTGGTAATAATCAACAAGAGTAGTGTTGAGATTGTGTAAATTTTCTCTTTGTGGAAAGTCAGGTTGGGTTAGATGTGGACTATGTGGAGCTCGGGTTGATGTGGCTAGTCTTTCCTCAATTTTCTTTTGATTAATATGCATCTGGTCGAGTTTTTGAGCGATCATTTGAAGATCTTATTGGGAGACAGGGATGGATTGAGTGCCTACTTCATGAACACCGAACTGCAGGTTTTGAGTTCTGCAAAATGTGTTCATGGAAGCTTGATTAAATGAGTTTTCACTCATTTCTTCAAAAAGGTCATAGGCACCTTCAGGATCTTTATATAAGAAGTTCCTGCCAAACGAGGCATCGACAAAATGTTGGATTTGATCTTCTAATCCATGATAGAAGATTTGCATGAGCTGCCACAAAGGAATCTCGTGGTGCGGGCAACTTCTTAAGAGATTTTGAAATCTTTCCTAAGAATTAAGGAAAGTCACACCAAATTTTTGGTGAAAGGTCATAATAGATTTTCATAGGGAATTGGTATGACCTATAGGAAAGAATTTTTTGAGGAAGACGCTCTCGAGCTAAGGCCAAGTTGTGATGGGTCGGCCAATGGTCCAGAACCAATAAGCAGCCTTATCTATAAGAGATAATGGAAAAAGCCGCATCAGCCATATGTGTTCTTGTACATTTCGGGAACGGGTTGTTTGTGCAAGAAGAGTCAGCTCTTCAAGATGGCTGAAAGGGTCTTCCCTAGGAAGGCCATGAAAGTGTTTAATTCGGTTCAGGGCTGCAGGCTTGATCTCGAAGTCCCCCTCTGGTATGACCACCCCTGGTCGTTCCTCATAATAAGGCGGATCATAAAAATCTTTTAGAGGAATAACAGGCTGCGGACGGGGTGGTGGGTTTGGCTTTTGATTGGCTAGGTTTTGGATGTTCCGAGTCAATATTTGTTGATTGGAATTTAATTTATTAATATGCTCAGCCTTCAATTTTAAAAGATCAGGCAAGGGGTCTTGATGTTGTGCTTGGGGCAATTCAAGATTAGGGAGGTCCAGGTGTGGGAAGTTAGATGTGGGTGGGTTTTGGGTGGTAGGGTTAGAATTAGGGTTAGTAGTAGGGTTAGAGGTAAGGTTAGAGGTGGAAGTGGAAGGGTTAGTGGACCCATTTTGTTGATTTTCCACTTTTTTTGAAGGAGAAGACAGAAAAAGTGATCTTTTTGCGTTGGGGGCGAAATCAAATGGTCCTTCCAGGTGTAGATTTTGAGACCGTTGCCCATGCATAAAATGGAAGAAGGAGAGGGGAGGAGAAGAGAAAGAGATGAGAGAAAGTGTGCAAATCAAACAACCAAAGCTAGACCTAACTTAAGTGTGACTCCCTAAAAATAAACCTAAGACTTGGTCTAAATAGGAAATAAGTAATCAATAGTGAATACCCGTTCTATCAACAAATCTAGCCAAGTTGTTTAAGGGGAGGTTTGGGGCCAAATGTTTCCCAGGGAAAACCCTAGGTGCATGTACAAACCCATGCCAGGTCGTTTGACACGACTCCTCGGCCTGAACACCAGATATAGATGACAGAATTGGTATTAACTAAAGAAAACTTAAGACCTATATAGCAAGCCTAGGTTGATGAAGACTTAGGGGTCAAGTTGCTCGAATTTTAGTTAGGTGATTGCGCAGCAATCATAGGTCTTAATTGGCCTAGATTAAGCTAGGACTTAGCATAAGTTAGGGTTATTCATGCATGCAGACGCATTATCTGCATCTTTACCGCTTTCCTTTTGCTATGCATGAAATAATGTTAT
Organism: Thalassia testudinum; assembly: GCA_037157565.1. Lineage (NCBI taxonomy): Eukaryota > Viridiplantae > Streptophyta > Magnoliopsida > Alismatales > Hydrocharitaceae > Thalassia > Thalassia testudinum. The sequence goes on from JAZHRO010000024.1 coordinate 121,461,850, forward strand.
AATGTGCTGACTAAGTGCATTATGTCAATTGCAGGCAATAAGCTGATCAGGAGCTGGATCTGAAGCTGGATCAGGAATAACAGGAGTGGTAGCAGACTGGAGCAGAAGGCCTAGTTTAGATGTAGGAATAATAATGTAAGGGGGTTAAAGGTTTTCTATTCTATTAGCTAGAAATAAAGCAGTAAACTGTGAAGAGCTTAGGTCCATCCTAGCCTTAGGATAGCCTAGAGAATTCCCCAAGCCTTAGCCACCCTTCGATTAGGTCACAACACCCCAGGAAGCCCGAAAACCTTAGTTCCAACCCTTCTCTGGACGTCCAGATAAGTTTTAAGAGGTCTAGGGCCCTTAGCCAACTCCCGCACACTTCAAACCCACTTCTACGGTGTTTTTGGATGTCTAGACAATTTGTCAGATGCCTAATTTCTGCAGAATACCCAAAACAGAACCCGAAATCCTTCCTGACTCTGATTGGACGTCCAGACAACAAGTATGGACTTCTGATTTTTGAGTATAAGACGTCTGATTACATTATTAGACGTCTGATACTGCTCTCCAATTCCTATTTTAAAATTTAAGCGTTGATCTTGGATCTCTAGCTCCCTAAGCCCAATTCCAACCCCATAGGAACCTAAATTAAGGTGCCCTAACCTTAGTACATCACCTCTAGACCTCCCTAAGGAACTAATTAGGTCCTCACTAAACCTAATTGACTTGTATCTTGGTCAGTTCCATTAGCCTATTCAATTGGACTCATTGAGTCCAATTGAGCCCTGATCTCAGCGCACAATGTCCAATTGGACTCAGTGAGAGTCCAATTGACTGAGACCTGACTTAATTGAGCTGTTCTACTCTCAATTAAGTTTCCACACACCAAATTAAACTTGTATTAAGTTTAATTGCACTTTACCTTAGTGAATTAGGGTTTATAACCCTAATTTGAGACCTACCTTGACCAAAACCCACTAAAACCCAATGTAATCAACCTAGCCACCTAAGTTTCGACCCACACACACCCACACACACCATCCACATGAAAATATCTAGCCTATAGTTGTCTAGAACTCTCAACCTTGTGTGGTTGCCTTGGTTGCCAAAAATAGCAACCAAGAGCCATTAAATTTTTAGATCCACATTTGGTGGATCTAAAAAGCACCATCCACCCTCTCTCTCTCTCTCTCCCACGAGCTCCCACCAAAGGCCTCTCTAGAGAATTCCATAATTCTCTAGAGAGCTTCCCTTAGGTCTATAAAAGGACCCCTTGGGTGGCCATTTGCACCCATTCACTTCTTTGGCAATTGCACTCCATTGGTGCCATTCACGCCACCTCCATAGTCACTCCACCTCCACGAGCTCACTACCACCACCATGGAGGACACCATGCCAAGATGGTAGAGCAACCCTTCCTCTCTCCAAGGGTCGGCCTAAGTTCCATTGGCCACCCCTCCTTCTTCTCTCGACGACTCCAAGGTCGTCGGGAACCACCCCTGAATGCCCTCTATTCTTCTAGCTTTAAATCATGCCATTCATAATCTTTATTACTTTCATTTACTGCTTAGTAGTGTAGTCTTACTTCTCCCCCAATGATGCATGCGAAATCCCCCTGTTGATTCTTGTATGTAATCGTTTTTTGGTAGTTAGGTTTAATTTTTAAACATTCATGTATAAGCTTTCCTCTTGACTTCCTTGTGCAACAACTCTCCAATAATGAATGAAATTTCACTTTATATATATATATATCTTATGTGTTTGAAATCACCACGAGCTGAATGATTATCATATTTGCGTGATTTAAGTGCCTGTTCTTTAATTGCCTATATATTACGCACCAGCATGTCGTTTAAATAAAGTAGAGCAGCTTTAAGATCGATTTCAAAAGCAAAAACAACGCCTCCCAGAGACTTACGACCGGGACTCAGGTTACGTTATTTTTACAAAAGAATATCTTTATTGGATCGTATTTCGTAACTATACTACGAAGCTTCTATCAAAAATGCGATCTATGACTTTCCAACAAAAGGCATCGTTGCTGGGGAGGCAACGTCATTTCCTTTGATTTCGATTCTCGAACTACCACTAACGAATTGGCCTGTACTTTGTTCTAGATGTGCAGGACAACACGGAAGAAAAATAGGATTTGCGCACACAACGAGCGCAGAAAAGAAATCAGGTGCACATCACAATCTCTTTGATTAGGTTTATTTTCTGAACCCTAGGACTAGATTTACTTCCTACAATTTCTTTTGAAAAAAAAAGGGATATTTTTCTCACTTTTTTAAAAAAAAAGGAGAAAAAGTTTGAAAAAATCTACAGTAGGTTCCCTTTTGAATCTCAGTTAAAAGAAAGAAAAAAATAAAAAAAAAGAGATATTTTCGTTGAATCTTTTGGAAAAATTCTTTTTGAAAAAAAAAGGGAGTGCAAAAGACTTGAAAAAAACAAAAAGAATTTTTGGTGGAAGGCATGAATTTCAAGTTCAAACCTCTTTAAAAGCTTTTCCACCACATTCTGATTTTTGGCCAGATATCAAATCTCACTTAAAAATTCAATTGCCGAAAAATTCGTTAACGAAAAATTCTAAAATTTATGTTGAACCTTCATTTTCAAACCATCTTTCAAATTCCACCATTACTTTGAAAAAAATTCAAGTAAAAAAATTTTTAAAAATTTTTGAAGTGCAATGGGGTCAGATTGACCCATATTCAAAAATTTTCACATTTCCAAAAGCGATTCCGAGCAATCTGCGAATCTATTTTGACTAAAAATGGTGTGGTTTGAAAGCTGATCTAATTGGCTTTATTTTCCATATTTTTCTCAAATTTTTGAAGATCATTTGATACTGTTTCAAAGTGAAAAACCATCCAGGTGTCAAAGTTCAAAATCTGACCCCCTGATATTTAAAATTCCCTAAAAATTCGGCTAAAATAGCAAAATTTCAAAAAAATTTTATCTGAAAAATAATTGTAAAAGGGATCTACTCGCAAAATTTCAAATTAATTGGACTCCAATTATTATTAAAGAATAAACATTATTTCTGTGGTCTGTTGAACTAGAGAAAAACCCTAGAAGTCCATGCAACTTAGGTTGAACCTTTAGGGTCACAAATAGAGACCACACTTTTGGCTAACCTAGACTTAATCAAGTCTAGTTAGCCGGTGAGCTTGGTCACCTTGTGGGCCACTCACCACAAACCCCACTGAAGAAAAAAGGTTAAAAACCAATTTTAAAACACGAAATCAACCCGAGTTCGTTGTCGTACTACTGGATGAGTTTAATCTCTCTCGCCAAACCTGGTGACAAAGTCTGCGGGGTAGTGTCAAACGACCGCGGCTTGGGGGTCAATGGAACCGGAGGCGTAAGCCAAAGGAAGAACCTTCCCCTTAGTCCCATCGTAACCGGACTGGATGGGTTAGCTTGAGAGACGGAATTCACTTTCAGTCGGTTGTACGAGGAACTAATCTTCAGGAATTCAAATCCCTAACGAAAAATATGGTCACCTGATATATAAGGACCACTTGATAGATAGGGCCTTAGCCTTGTCCTGCGTGGCTACACCAACCCAGGTGTTGGGCGGTGTATGCACGGAAGGAGGTCACTTCGACCTCACTTGGTTGGACCTTGGGAGCCACTCCCAAGGAGGCATGTCACCTCGCTCGGACCATCTTCTCCCCACATTTCTTCTACTCCAAGAGCCACCATGGCAAATCCTGGACCTGGACCTAGACCGGGTCAGGACACTGAGAATCTGGACCCGATGGCTTGCCTGGAAGCCCGGGTCACTGAATCTGAGGAACGGCATCAGCAGAGCATGGATTGTATTCTGACGGCGCTTGACAGGATGCAGCACCCGCCACGAGGAGAACAACTAAGAGATTTTTACGACCTAGCCGCACCTATCGTCGCACCGTTAGTCATAATTCCCGTAGGTAGAGACACATTTGTGCTCAAGCCCAATGTAATTGGGTTGATCAGCACTCATTTCTATGAGAACTCAAGCAAAGATCTGTTCCAGCACCTTGAGGACCTGAGTTGACTCGCTGAAACGATCCGACCGAGGAATATTGATCTCGGGATCGTTCTGATGAAGCTCTTCCCGTTCTCTCTAAGGGACAAAGCTCCATACTGGTTCAAGACTATTGGGAAGAAAATTGGAACCTGACCCAAATTAGGACGTGAATTCTTGCAAAAGTTCTTCCCAATCGGTCGAACAAATGCAATGCGACGTGCAATCATGACTTTTTCCCAGGGAGCTGGAGAGAAATTACATGAGGCATGGGATAGATTTCATGACCTTCTCCGAAAATGCCCGCATCAAGGTATACCCAAATGGCACTTAGCTTAGATTTTTTACCATGGGCTAGATGACACACATCGGTATCTGGCCAATTCATCTAGCGGCGGGAAGTTTCTCGCAAAAGACAAGAACAGTGCATTTGAGTTGTTCGAATCATTAGCGGAGTACTCAATGAATGCCGCATCTAAGAACCAGTTCCAGCGGCCTGGTCAGCAGTGGGTTGGTGTCCACGAGGCTCACACCAATTCTATTCGAGCCGACATGGATATCACCGTCAAGGTCAGTTTTTTCTTCCATGGTAAATAATTTAGTCTTGTATTTGCTAGGGTCTAGCAAGATTTAGGCATGGGGGTATGATTTTGCAGCAATCATAGGTCTTAATTGGCCTAGATTAAGCTAGGACTTAGCATAAGTTAGTGTTATTCATGCATGCATACGCATTATCTGCATCTTTACCGCTTTCCTTTAGCTATGCATGAAATAATGTTATAATGTGCTAATTAAGTGCATTATGTCAATTGTAGGCAATAAGCTGATCAGGAGCTGGATCTGAAGCTGGATCAGGAATAATGGGAGTTATAGCAGACTGGAGCAGAAAGCCTAGTTTAGATGTAGGAATAATAATGTAAGGGGGTTAAAGGCTTTCTATTCTATTAAGTAGAAATAAAGCAGTAAAATGTGAAGAGCTTAGGTCCATCCTAGCCCTAGGATAGCCTAGAGACTTCCCCAAGCCTTAGCCACCCTTTGATTAGGTCACAACACCCTAGGAAGCCCTAAAACCCTAGTTTCAACCCTTCTCTGGATGTCCAAATAAGTTTTAAGACGTCCAAGACCCTTAGCCAACTCCCGCACACTTCAAATCCACTTCTGCAGTGTTATTGGATGTCCATACACTTTGTCAGACGTGTAATTTCTACAGAATACTCAAAACAGAACCCAAAACATATCCTAATGGGGCAGTCCAGATCAAGGACCCCAAATCTGGGCATTTATTCATGGTAAATGGCCAGCACCTCAAGCCATTTTTGACCCAGGAACCTCCTCCACTAGACTAGACCATTCATCTTAGTGAGGACGTGTGATTGAGCGCTCGCCCAGATGGAGGCGTTAAACTCAGCATGTATAAATACCATTTCACCATCATCTATACATAACCATTTTTATACATAGCATATTTTTGTTTTAGCATATTTCCCATTTCTATATTGCATGTTAACAGGTTGGCCGGTGCTGAATATAATTTGAGGAGCAATTACAGGTGATTTCTATCCATTCTCTCCCTATAGCATTTATTTTCGTTTACATTCATGCATGAGGACATGCAAGAACTTAGGCATGGGGTTGTAGATATAGAAAAACTAAAAAAAAAATTTTTCCAACACTTAAGAAAACCTCGGAGCTGCATGCAAAACATACTTTAGGGCCTTAAATAAAGGAACAACCGACTCCACCTCCAGTGCTCTCATTGGAGCTAGAAATCGTTTGCAACAACCAATTCCGACTCACCCGCTCACCTTTTGTTCTAAATTTCGGGTCAAGCTGATTGTAACCCGATACGGGAAATTCACGAAGTACAAATTATATGAGGTTACATGTTTATAGCATATATAGATATTGTATTCATGAATAAGATTATTTTATTAAGAGAATGCATTAGTGATTTTATCCTTTAGTTGATTCCTGTAATATGGAATCCAGTACAACTTTTCACACACACGTAGAATTTGTAATGGATTCACGGTGAAGGCTGATAAACGTCTTCAGTTTGTCGAGAAGAAGCAATGCTTCTTTTCCTGAACCCTTCGACAATGTTTTGGGAGTCAGGCAGATTTTCCTCCAAAAATCCACCAAATAGTGTGAGATGAGAGTAGAGTGTACTGGTGCTCTAATATTAGTGTGAGGAATCTGGAATCCTAGACAATTAGCTGATGATACTTTGAGATGAGACATAGTTTTCGCTCATGGTTCCTGCGTATGCATTTTGTACGAAATTGTGAGAGCCACCGAATAAGGCAAATACACGGAGAGCGAGTTTTCATAAAACTAGGGCTAAGGTGGATGGTTACGATCATTCTTTATGGAATCCTCGGCTGAAGGAGGGTATTGATGTCAAGGTCAGAAATACACCGTCCTATCCGTCTCTTCCGATGCCGTGAGTAGGCACTTCCACCAAATAAGCTACCCAATGTCTCTTGAGTACCACCAATCCCCAATAATGCCTCCTTAATAAAGTTCATGGATGTATGCCAGTTGTGTTATGCTAAAAAAAATAATAAAAAAAATGAGAAAAAGAAAAAGAAAAGGAATGATGAAAAGAAAGAAAAACTGAAAAAAAAAATTAGAAAAAGCAGAAAAAAAGGAAAGAAAGAATATTTAGTGTTTATCAAGGCAATACCACCAAATAAAATTTAGCTCCACCAAATATGGCCTTAACCTATTTTTCTTGTGTTTCTGATTGCCCGAATACTAGCTGAGGAATCCCGACTTAGTGTTATGGTTATGAGAAATCAATTGAAGTGTTAATGCCTAGTGAGACCACCAAATACAGATCCTATGTGTGAATCTGGTGAGGTTGTGAGCTCTAAGAAAAAGAAAGAAAAAGAGTAAGAGAGAATGAATACAAAGGGATCGAAAGGGAGCATAGTTTTTCTCGTCTTTCTCTGAGTTGAGTTACTTAGTAATCCGAGAATCTAGATTCTGTAGTACTAGTCTCTATGTAGCACCAAGTTAGAATGAGCCACCAAATATATAATCCTTTCCCTCAAAGATTGTCTACCTAAGCCCAAAGCCGAGGTGAAATTCATAGAATATCTTGAATACCTCGAGGGAAGAAATCTGCCTATCCCGCTAGAATTTTTATTAGGGGTCAAGTACAGGCTTTAGAGGTGTATTAGTTTTCACTCAAATCCGTTGCAAAAGCTACATAGTTGCACCTTCACGATTATCTGGATTTCTAGAGCATTGGATGAAAACAAAATGGAGAAAAATCTCTATGCAAACACTTGATAAAATAACCAGTCCCTTATGGACCCTTGCTGTAAATAATTTAGTCTTGCATTTACTAGGGACTAGCAAGATTTAGGCATGGGGGTATGATTGAGCAGCAATCGTAGGTCTTAATTGACCTAAATTAGGGTAGGACTTAGCATAAGTTAGGGTTATTCACACATACATATACATTGTCTGCATCTTTACTGCTTTCCTTTAGCTATGCATAAAATAATTTTATAATGTGTTGATTAAGTGCATTATGTCTAATGCAGGGAATAAGCTGATCAGGAGCTGGATCTGAAGCTGGATCAGGAATAACAGGAGTTGTAGCGGAAGGCCAAGTTTAGATGTAGGAATAATATTGTAAGGGGGTTAAAAGTTTGCTATTCTATTAAGTAGGAATAAAGAAGTAAAATGTGAAGAGCTTAGGTCCATCCTAGCCCTAGGATAGCCTAGAGACTTCCCCAAGCCTTAGCCACCTTTAGCTTAGGTCACAACAGCATAGGAAGCCCGAAAACCCTAGTTTCGACCCTTCTCTGGATGTCCAGATAAGTTTTAAGACGTCCAGGACCCTTAGCCAACTCCCGCACACTTCAAACCCACTTCTGCAATGTTATTGGACATCCAAACACTTTGTCAGACGTCTAATTTCTGCAGAATACCAAAAATAGAACCCGAAATCCTTCCTGACTCTGATTGGACGTCCAGACAACAAGTTTGGACTTCTGATTTTTGAGTATAAGACATCTGATTCTATTATTAGACGTCTGATACTGCTCTCCAATTCCTATTTTAAGATTTAAGCCATGATCTTGGATCTCTAGGTCCCTAAACCCATTTCCAACCCCATAGGAACATAAGTTAAGGTGCCCTAACCCTAGTACATCACCTCCAGACCTCCCTAAGGGCCTAATTAGGTCCTCACTAAACCTAATTGACTTGGATCTTAGTCAATTCCATCAGCCAATTCAATTGGACTCATTGAGTCCAATTGAGCCTGATCTCAGCATGCACAGTCCAGTTGGACTCAGTGAGAGTCCAGTTGACCTAGACCTGACTTAATTGAGTTGTTTTACTCTCAATTAAGTTTCCACACACCCAATTAAACTTGTATTAAGTTTAATTGCACTTTACCTTAGTGAATTAGGGTTTATTACCCTAATTTGAGACCTACCTTAACCTAAACCCACTAGAACCCAACCTAATCAACCTAGCCACCTAAGTTTCGACCCACACACACCCACACACAACATCCACACGAAAATATCTAGCCTAGAGTTCTCTAGAACTCTCTACCATGTGTGGTTGCCTTGGTTGCCAAAAATAGTAACCAAGACCATTCAATTTTTTGATCCACATTTGGTGGATCTAAAAACCACCATCCACCCTCTCTCTCTCACTCTCCCACGAGCTCCCACCATAGGACTCTCTAGAGAATTCCATAATTCTCTAGGGAGCTTCCCTTAGGTCTATAAAAAGACCCTTTGGGTGGCCATTTGCACCCATTCACTTCTTTTGGCAATTGCACTCCATTGGTGCCATTCACGCCACCTCCATAGTCACTCCACCTCCACGAGCTCACTACCACCACCATGGAGGACACTATGCCAGGATGCTGGATCAACCCTACCTCTCTCCAAGGGTCGGCCTAAGTTCCATTAGCCGCCCCTCCTTCTCTCGACCACTCCAAGGCCATCAGGGACCACCCCTGAATGCCCTCTATTGTTCTAGCTTTAAATCATGCTCTTCATAATCTTTATTGCTTTCATTTACTGCTTAGTAGTGTAGTCTTACTTCTCCCCCAATGATGCATGCGAAATTCCCCCGTTGATTCTTGTATGCAATCGTTTTCTGGTAGTTAGGTTTAATTTTTAAGCATTCATGTATAAGCTTTCCTCTAGATTTCCTTGTGCAACAACTCTCCAACGATGAATGAAATTTCACTTTATATATATGTATATCTCTTATGTGTTCGAAATCACCACGAGCTGAATGATTATCGTATTTGCGTGATTTAAGTGCATGTTCTTTAATTGCCTATATATTACGTACCAGCATGTCGATTAAATAAAGTAAAGCGGCTTTAAGATCGATTTCAAAAGCAAAAACAGTGCCTCCCAGAGACGAACGACCGGGACTCAAGTCTTGTTATTTTTACAAAACAATATCTTTGTTGGATCGTATTTTGCAACTATACTACGACGCCTTTATCAAAAATGCGATCTACGATTTTCCAACAAATGGCGCCGTTGCCGGGGAGGCAACATCATTTTCTTTGATTTCAATTTTGGAACAACCACTAATGAATTGGCCTCTACTTTGTTCTTGATGTGTAGGACAACACGGAAGAAAAACGAGATTTGCGCACACAACAAGCGCGGAAAAGAAATCTGGTGCACATCACATTCTCTTAGATTAGGTTTATTTTCTAAACCCTAGGACTAAATCTACTTCCTATAATTTCTTTTGGAAAAAAAGGGAGATTTTTCTCATTTTCTTAAAAAAAAAAGGAGAAAAATTTTTTAAAAAATCTACAGTAGGCTCCCTTTTGAATCTAGGTTAAAAAAAATAAAAAAGAGAAAAAAAAGGAGATATTTTCGTTGAATCTTTTGAAAAAATTCTTTTTGGAAAAAAAAGAGTGCAAAAGATTTAAAAAAAGAAACGCATTTTTGGTGGAATGTTTGAATTTCAAGTTCAAACCTCTTCAAAAGCTTTTCCACCACCTTCTAATTTTCTGCCAGATTTCAAATCTTTCTTAAAAATTCGATTGCCAAAAAATTCGTTAGCGAAAAATTCTAAAATTCGGGTTGAACCTTCATTTTCAAACCTTCTTTCAAATGTCGCTGTTACTTTGAGAAAACACCAAGTATAAAATTTTCAAAAAAATTCGTGAAATGCATGAGATCAGATTGACCCAGATTCGAAAATTTTCAAATTTCCAAAAGCTATTCCGAGCAATCCACGAATCTGTTTCGATTAAAAAAGGTGGGGTTTGAAAGCTGATCTAATTGGCTTTATTTTCCATAATTAGCCTGAATTTTTGAAGATCATTTGATACTGTTTCAAAGCGAAAAACCATCCAGGGGTCAAAGTTCCAAATCTGACCACCTGATATTTAAAATTCTGTAAAAATTTGGTTGAAATAGTAAAAATTTTAAAAAAATATTCTATGAAAAACTAATTAAAAAAGGGATCGACTTGCAAAATTACAAATTAATTGGATTCCAATTATTACTAGAGAATCAACATTATTTCTGTGGTCTGTTGAAATAGAGGAAAACCATAGAAGTGCATGCAACTTAGGTTGAATCTTTAGGGTCGCAAATAGAGACCACACTTTTGGCTAACCTAGACTTAATCAAGTCTAGTTAGCCGGTGAGCTTGGTCACCTTGTGGGCCACTCACCACAAACCCCACTGAAGAAAACAGGTTAAAAATCAATTTTAAAACACGAAAACAACCCGAGTTCATTATCGTACTACTGGATGAGTTTAATCTCTATTGCCAAACCTGGAGACTAAGTCTGCGGGGTAGTGTCAAACGATCACGACTCGGGGGTCAACGGAACTGGAGGCGTAAGCCAAAGGAAGAACCTTCCCCTTAGTCCCCTCGTAACCAGACTGGCTGGGTCAGCTTGAGAGACGGAATTCACTTTCAGTCGGTTGTACGACGAACTATTCTTCGAGATTTTAAATCCCTAACGAAAAATCGGCTCACGTGATATATAAGGACCACTTGATTTACAGGGCCTTGCCCTTGTCCTGCGTTGCTACACCAACCCAGTGGTTGGGCAGTGTATGCACGGAAGGAGGTCACTTCGACCTCACTTGGTTGGACCTTGAGAGATACTCCCAAGGAGGCGAGTCACCTTGCTAGGACCATCTTCTCCCCACATTTCTTCTACTCCAAGAGCCACCATGGCAAGTCCTGGACTTGGACCTAGACCGGGTCAGGACATTGAGAATCTGGACCCGATGGCTCGCCTGGAAGCCCGGGTCACTGAATCTGAGGAACGGCATCAGCAGAGTGTTGGTGCTAGAGCACCACGATCATTTGTTTTGATGATAACAAAACACGTGTTATTTAACATTTGCAATTTGAGTCCTAGATTTCAGGTCAATTGCAAATGTGGACATGTTTAGACGGAGTTCGAGCTCGCATCTAGGACGGATTGGAGGAGCTTGACGGAAAACAGAGGAGGTTCGCGTGGAGGACAGATTGAAGATAGAAGACAAGAAGAATAGGATAGATTCTTTTTAATCCTTTCTTATATCTCTTGTCTTTATTTTCTTGCTCTTTTTATTTTCCTTAGAAAATTATGTTAAAGAGCCTCAAAGAACCCTAACAGTAGTCCTAGGAACACCGGCACAACCCTAGAATACTTAGGTTTTCTGTAGAATACTTAGAAAACCAATATAGGGTTCAAACAGCACTTCCAGACGTCTAATTCCAAAATCAGACGTCTGATAAAGTATTTTAAGACGTCTGACTGTTGTTTCAGACGTCTGATATCTGTTAGGCTGGGATAGCTAGTTCTGTCTGATGAAATCAGACGTCCAGACATTATAACAGACATCTTAGGAGACGTCTGATGGACTTGCCAGACGTCCAGATAGTGGACCGTTGGCTAGCTTAGCAGGCGCTCAAGATTATGACCGTTAGAGCCATATCAAACGTCCTTAGGCCTTTCCAGACATCTGATAAATGACCGTTTTGCCTCGGCTGACCCAAAATCTCTTCTCAGAGATTTTCTAGCCGTTGCAACGTTTGGAAATCAATTCCCACAGTAGAAGTAGGTTTCCAGACGTCTAGACATAGTTTCAGACGTCCTGTATGTCGTCTGATGGACTTGCACAAAAACCCTGTTTAGATCTGATCCAAGTCAGGGAGAGACCAGCCCAAAATCAGACGTCTGACCTTGGAATCAGACGTTTTAAAGTGGCCTTCCAGACGTCTGATGCCAGAGTTAGACGTCTGATAACCCTGTCAAACATAATCATTATCCTGATTTCGGCCTGATTCTCTTGGACTTTGTTCCCAACGGCTATAGAACCTTTCCTAAGCCTTCCAAAGCCTTCCTAAGGCCTCTATAAATAGAGGGGAACCTTTGCAACACAGATACACACTTGGATACACTTAGCTACACACTTTCACACTCTTTTGTGTCCAGAAAAGATCTTGCTCTCCATGCTTAAGCTCCATTCCCTTGAGAGCATCAAACCTTCGCACACCCGCTCTCCCGCCGTTGTTCACGATAGCGACATTGCGCCGTTGCGTGGTTCACGCACCCGTGTCATCGTCGACACACTCCTTGCAAAGGGGAGTTTCCTAATTCCTGTAGAAGCTTAGGTTTATTACTTTGTTGGCTCCATAGGTTTGCTGTTTATTTTATCTTTGTCTTTTGGTTGGGTATTCGCTTTGCGAATTCCCGTCTCCTTCGTGGGACAAAATCCTTCTCATGGAGAGAACGGGTTGAGGAACGCTACCCTCGTACTTGTTGCATGGTTGTACTGAGTTTGAATCACCCTCATTTTAAAGTGATTCGGTTAGTGGATTTGATCAACTAGGTTGATCGGAAAATCCAAACTCGAGAGGGTTAGGTGGTGGTTTTCACCCAGTTTGGGTTTCCACCTAAAAATTCTTTGTGTACTTTGTGTGTTTGTTTATTCTGTGATATTGTTTATTTCCGCATTTTATTGCGTCACCCCTCCTAGTAGGGAACTTTCAATTGGTATCAGAGCAGGTTCTTGCAAGATCAGAGTAACACTCAGCAAGAAGATCATGGAGGGAAGCTGCTCCACAAGCAGGATTTCCGAGGGGCAGTCCACAACCCGTCCGTCGTTCTTCGACGGGAGCAACTACCCCTACTGGAAGTTGCGGATGAAGACCTGGCTTCAAGCCACCGATTTCACAGTCTGGGCCAGGTGCGAGACCCCCTTCGACATCCCAGAGAAACCCGCCGGAGGATACTCGCAGCAGCAGATCCGGGAGCTCTCTCTCAACGCAAAAATAATGAACGCGTTGTATTCCGCGCTCAGCTCGGAGGAGTTCAACAGAATCTCGTAATGCGCCACCGCATACGAGATCTGGCACACACTTGAGGTAACTCACGAAGGTACCTCTAAGGTAAAAACTTCTAAACTCAATTTACTTTCACAAGAATTTGAGGCTTTCTCTATGAAATCTAACGAAACTTTAAGTGAGATGAACACTAGGTTCACTCTCATAGTAAACAATTTAAAAGCTTTAGGGAAGATCTTCATCAAGGGGGAGCTTCAAGGGAAGCTTCTTCGTTCCCTTGGACCGGAGTGGGAACAGAAAGTTACCACCATCGAGGAGGCGAACGAAGTAGAGGAGCTCAACATGGAAGATCTCCTAGGCAATCTAATGACTTACGAGACAAAGTTGAAGCAGAAGAAGAAGGATACACTGGAGCCCAAACTGAAGAAGACTCTTACCTTCAGAGCTGCGTTGGATAGCGAGGTAAGTTCCGATGACGAAGACTTTAGAATTTTACTTAAAAATTTTTCCAAGTTTTGTAGGGAATTAAAGAAAGAGAAAAAAGAGAAGAAGGAAAGCCTGAGACGTTGCTACCACTGCAACGAGAAAGGACACCTACGACCAGAGTGCCCTCTTCTCAAAAAGCAGAAGAAAAAGGAAAAGGAAAAGAAATCTAAGAAGAAGGCGTTCCAAGCCACTTGGGACGATTCCAGCTCGGAGGAAGAAGAAGAAGAAAAGGAAGAAACCGCTTGCTTTGGTTTCATGGCCAGAGGAAGCAACAGTGACAGCGAAAGCGGAAGCGACGACAGCGACAATGAGGTAAATTTTGATTTACAAGAAGCTGTTAATGAACTATTTGAGATTAGTAAATCACTTAAAATAGAAAACAAAAGTATTAAAAAGAACCTTAGTTTTCTTAAAAATGAAAATGATAGGTTAGAAAAATAACTTAGGGACATAGAAGCTAGTCCTAGAATTGATAACCTATTATTAGAAAATCAAGACCTCATCAATGAAAATAATAAATTGATTGAGGAAAATGATAGTCTAAAGTTAGAAATCTCTAATTTAAAGACTAAGATGAGTATTATAGAAAAAGAAATTGCATGTCTTAGGGAAAACTCCAACAAATTAATCAATAAAGTAGATAATTTTTGTAGCCCTAAGGTTGAGAAAGGATCTCCATGAAGGAGACCCGCTAACAGATCCGGATCCAAGCCCACTTGGATACCAAAGAAAGAATTAGAATCTTGTTTTGTAGGATTCAGGGATAATTACAACACAAAGGACTAGACCTACAAACTCAAGGCTGGTCAACTCAAGTTGGGAGAACCAAGGAGTAGACCAAGGAGGAGAACAAGAAGACCGACGAGACAGCGAACAAACGACGGACCCGCCGCATGTCGACCACCAGATTGGAGACCGGCACCGATGCCCGGGCCTCCAAGCTACGGATGGGAGCCCCATCCGATGTGGCATCCACCACCACCATTCGGGCCATTTTATTGGCCATGGTAGGTGAGGTAAGACCATTTACCCTATCTTTTTATCATAATCGGTTAGATAGGGGGAGTTAAAAAATGATGAGCTAATTGTCAATTTTTAAGGGGGAGATATAAGGTAGCTAATTTTCCTTTAGTAAGGGGGAGAAAAATAATAGCTATCTTGTTGTCACAAAAAGGGGGAGAATATCACCTTTGTTAAAATAAATTCATAGAAGAGCATGTTTTAAGGGGGAGTTATAGGAAATGTAAAACCAATCAAACCTTTTTGATAATGTCAAAAAGGGGGAGGATTTTTATGCATTATTATTTACGATTTTGTCATCATCAAAAAGGGGGAGATTGTTGGTGCTAGAGCACCACGATCATTTGTTTTGATGGTAACAAAACACGTGTTATTTAACATTTGCAATTTGAGTCCTAGATTTCAGGTCAATTGCAAATGTGGACGTGTTTAGACGGAGTTCGAGCTCGCATCCAGGATGGATTGGAGGAGCTTGACGGAAAACAGAGGAGGTTCGCGTGGAGCGACAGATTGAAGATAGAAGACAAGAAGAATAGGATAGATTCTTTTTAATCTTTTCCTGTATCTCTTGTCTTTATTTTCTTGCTCTTTTTATTTTCCTTAGAAAATTATGTTAAAGAGCCTCAAAGAACCCCAACAGTAGTCCTAGGAACACCAGCACAACCCTAGGATACTTAGGTTTTCTGTAGAATACTTAGAAAACCAATATAGGGTTCAAACAACACTTCCAGACATCTAATTCCCAAATCAGACATCTGATAAAGTATTTTAAGACGTCTAACTGTTGTTTCAGACATCTGATATCTGTTAGGCTAGGATAGCTAGTTCTGTCTGATGAAATCAGACGTCCAGACATTTTACCAGACGTCTTAGGAGACGTCTGATGGACTTGCCAGACGTCCAGATAGTGGACTGTTGGCTAGCTTAGCAGGCGCTCAAGATTATGACTATTAGAGCCTTATCAGACGTCCTTAGGCCTTTCCAGACGTCTGATAAATGACCGTTTTGCCTCGACTGACCCAAAATCTCTTCTCAGAGATTTTCTAGTCGTTGCAACATTTGGAAATCAATTCCCACAGTAGAAGTAGGTTTCCAGACGTCCAGACATAGTTCCAGACGTCCTGTATGTCGTCTGATGGACTTGCGCAAAAACCCTGTTTAGATCTGATCCAAGTCAGGGAGAGACTCGCCCAAAATCAGACGTCTGACCTTGGAATTAGACGTCTTAAAGTGGCCTTCTAGACGTCTGATGCCAGAGTTAGACGTCTGATAACCCTGTCAAACGTAATCATTGTCCTGATTTCGGCCTGATTCTCTTGGACTTTGTTCCCAACGGCTATAGAACGTTTCCTAAGCCTTCCAAAGCCTTCCTAAGGCCTCTATAAATAGAGGGGAACCTTTGCAACATAGATACACACTTGGATACACTTAGCTACACACTTTCACACTCTTTTGTGTCCAGAAAAGATCTTGCTCTCCAAGCTTAAGCTAGATTCCCTTGAGAGCATCAAACCTTCGCGCACCCGCTCTCCCACCGTTGTTCACGAGAGCGACATTGCGCCGTTGCGTGGCTCACGCACCCGCGTCATCGTCGAGACACTCCTTGTAAAGAGGAGTTTCCTAATTCCTATAGAAGCTTAGGTTTATTACTTTGTTGGCTCTATAGGTTTGTTGTTTATTTTATCTTTGTCTTTTGGTTGGGTATTCGCTTTGCGAATTCCCGTCTCCTTCGTGGGACAAAATCCTTCTCGTGGAGAGAAGGGGTTGAGGAACGCTACCCTCGTACTTGTAGCGTGGTTGTATTGAGGTTGAATCACCCTCGTTTTAAAGTGATTCGGTTAGTGGATTTGATCAACTAGGTTGATCGGAAAATCCTAACTCGAGAGGGTTAGGTGGTGGTTTTCACCTGGTTTGGGTTTCCACCTAAAAATTCTTTGTGTACTTTGTGTGTTTGTTTATTCTGTGATATTGTTTATTTCAGCATTTTATTACGTCACCCCTCCTAGTAGGGAACTTTCATAGAGCATTGATCGTATTCTGACGGCGCTTGGCAGGATGTAGCACCTGCCACGAGGAGAACAACTGCAGGATTATTACGACCTAGCCTCACCTATCGTCGCATCGCTAGTCAGAATTCCCGCAGGCGGAGACGCGTTTGAGCTCAAGCAAAATGTAATTGGGTTGATCAGCACTCATTTCTTCGGGAATTCAAACAAAGATCGGTTCTAGCACCTTGAGGACCTGAGTAGACTCGTTGAATTGATCCGACCCAGGAGTATTGATCTCGGGATCATTTTGATGAAGCTCTTCCCGTTCTCTCTTTGGGACAAAGCTTCATACTGGTTCAAGACTATTAGGAAGCCAATTGGAACCTGGCTGGAATTACGACGTGAATTCCTGCAGAAATTCTTCCCAATCGGTCGAACAATTGCAATGCGACGTGCAATCACCACTTTCTCCCAGGGAGCTGGCGAGAAATTACATGAGGCATGGGATAGATTTGATGATCTTCTCCGAAAATGCCCGCATCATGGTATACTCAGATGGCACATAGCTCAGATTTTTTACCATATGCTAGATGACACACATCGTTATCTGGCCGATGCATCTAGCGGCGAGAATTTTTTGGAAAAAGATGAGAACAACGAATTTGAGCTGTTCAAATCATTAGCAGAGAACTCAATGAATGCTGCATCTATGAACCAGTTCTAGTGGCCTGGTCAGCAGTGGGTTGGTGTCCACGAGGTTCACACCGATTCTATTCGAGCCGACGTGGATATCATCATCAAGCAGCTGGATAGAATGAACCTGATTGAGAAGAAGATTGACCAGATCAGTCAAGGTCAATTCGACTTGAGCTCTGTCGCCGCAACATCCTCTTATGCACCCCGAGCTCCACTTGCTCGAGTTAATCTACTCACTCGGGATGCACCTTCTCCGTATTTACGAGATCCCGCATATCAGGATCCTGTGAATAATCCAGATCTGGCACCCTACGGCCAGGGTTACGCACCACCCACAGATTATAATGCATATCCCTTTGACGGATATACGTCTCAGACTTCTTCAGCCTACGAGGACGTTAGTGCTATCCAACGATACCAACGTAATAACCCGTATTCAGAGACATATAACCCTGGTTGGCTCCAGCATCCGAACTTTTCCTTGCCTGGTAATTCACAGAGACCACATCAAGATCCACACCACCCGACCAGGCAATACGGGAATGCACAAAACACATATCCTAGGCAGTAGCCACTCCCGCCTCAGCAGTAGCAACCCCGCTCGTTATACCAGTCACTGCACCAAGCTGCCAACCACCCTCCAAAGCAGGCCGACCCTTTGGAGGCATTGAAAGAGGAGATGCAAGAATCGATGAGGAAGTCTACACAAGATAGCTTGCAGATAATGAAGGCTATGGCTGATCAGATTCAGACCAGACAAAATACGCAGAACCAGCTATTGCAGGAGCATAGGACTCGGGGAGCCTTGCCCTCCCAACCCATCCCGAATCCTTGGTATGTGCAGAACCAGGGTGCCTTGCCTAGGTTTCAGGCACCGCAGGGACAGGCACACGCCATACTGTAGGCGCCTCCTGCACCACCCGATTACGTGCAAGGCCAACTGCCTTTGCAGAATCCCACGTATTCTGCCCCATCCGCTCCACCACCACCTCATGGACAGCAAGCTGATGCACACGTTGTCTCATTGCAGAGCAGAAGGAAGACATTCGACCCACCACCTAGGCAGGTGGGTTCTGATTTTTTCCACCCTTCGCCGCAGGCAGATTCGACTCCTTCAGCATCTCAGGAGCCACCTATGGTAGATAAGTGTAAGAGGCCACTTAACCCTGATATTCTCGTCCCTCTTCTTGAGGCTCTGACATGAAATATAGTATGGAAAAAGGACACGCGGAATTTCGAGGACCTAAAATCAATGTTTAATGAAGTACATATTCAGGTCCCCCTCCTCGAGGCTATCGAGCACATTCCCGCTGTTGCTAGGTTCTTCAAGGACTACTGTACCCCGAAGCGGCAGCCGAGAATTGGATGACAGGCGGTACTGTTGAAAGAAGCTAGCGTCGTGATTCTAGCTGACCTACCGCCGAAGAAGAAAGACCCTGGCACCCCACTCATATCATGCTTTTTGCAGGATTCTCCATTTGATCGAGCCCTTCTAGATTTGGGTTCGTCCATCAACTTAACTCCCACCGCCGTATTTGATCGATTTCAATTTGGGGAGTTGAAACCGACCTCTGTTATGATTCAGCTGGCTGACAGATCAGTCAAAACATCGAGGGGGGTGGTTGAGAACGTGATCCTAAAAGTCCATGGGTTCTGCTTTCTCGCAGATTTTTTCGTTCTCGATATGGAAGTTCCTCCTAATTTTTGAGATGCACCAATTATTTTGTGTCGCCCATTTCTGGCGATAGCCCGAGCAAATGTCGATTGTGCATCCGGGTGTATGGAGATTGCCCTGGGCAGTGAGCGTCTTCGACTAGACATATTCAGGGCAGCAAAGAACTTCTACTGTGATCGAATAGAGGAGGATGGTGAAGATGAAGATTCGGCTTACTGTGGTAACATTGGGCTCCTTTGTGACGATCCAATGTCTCATTCGTCTACACTATCAGGGTTCTCCGACCTCGATCCGCACGGGATTGAAACGACTGCATTACAAATATCTCCTCGAGGATCTGACAATTTGGGGTGTGCTTCTAACCACAGCACCCCTAAATCCAGCTATCCTGATCCATATATTACTGAATCACCCCTGTTATTACAGGAAGACGTGACTACAGCTAACGGGTTTCCCGTTAACACAGTCACAACAGATTTCACAGGGAGTGACTCAGTGGGAATTCGCGTGTACATGGATCAACAGATTCCCACCCTCGATTCTTCTCCTCCCAATCTCAGTTCAGATTCTTACCCACCCGTAATTGAATTAAAGCCCTTACCTGACTCACTCAAGTACGTGTTCTTGGGCGAAAGTGAGTCATATCCAGTCATTATCAATGCCTACTTAACCCAAGAACAGGAGCATAAATTAATTTCTACCCTTCAAGACCATAGGGCTGCTGTTGGGTGGAGTGTTGCTGATCTTCGCGGTATTCGCCCCTCGTATTGCACTCATCACATTTACATGGATGAGGGGGTGAAGCCTTCGAGACAACCTCAAAGACGGCTAAACCTGAATATGCTAGAGGTTGTTAAGAAGGAGATCATCAAATGGCTTGATGCAGGCATTGTATATCCAATCTCAGACAGCTAGTGGGTGAGTTCGATTCAGATAGTGTGCAAGAAAGCTGGACACTCCGTTATAAAAAATGATAAGGGTGAATCCATACCAACCTGCACTGCGACACCTTGTGGGTCTGCATTGACTACAGGAAATTGAACACGACTACCCAGAAGGATCACTTTCCTTTGCCATTCATTGATCAGATCTTCGAACGGTTAGCCGGACGCAGTTTTTTCTGCTTTCTGGATGGATACTCCCGGTATAATAAGGTAGCAATTAGCCTGGAAGATCAGGACAAGACCACATTCACATGCCCCTTTGGAACATTCACCTTTAAGCGGATGCCCTTTGGCCTCTGCAACTCACCAGTGACATTTCAGCGTTGTATGATGGCTATCTTCTCTGACATGATTGGGGATTATGTGGAGGTATTCATGGATGATTTCTCTATTTTCGGAGATGATTTTGCGTCTTGTCTTGATAACCTCACAAAGTTCATGAAATGATGTATTGAGGTAAACCTAGTACTATCCTGGGAGAAAAGCCATTTCATGGTGAGGGATGGTATAGTACTAAGGCATAGGATCTCCAAAAATAGACTCGAGGTCGACCGGGCTAAATCAGAGATCATCTCCCACTTACCGCCACCAATCTCGGTCAAGCATATTAGATCATTCTTGGGCCATGTCGGCTTCTATCGGAGATTTATACGTGATTTTTCAAAAATTGTGTGGCCTTTGATGAATCTCCTGGTTACCAATATCCCATTTGAATTTAATACCTTGTGTCTCAGTGCCTTCGAGACTTTACGAAGCGCTGTTTCCAACTCCCCGATTCTCCAACCACCTGACTAGTCGCTTGACTTCGAAATGATGTGCGATGCTTCTGATTTTGCCGTCGGTGCTGTTTTAGGCCAGCATCGGGAGAAATAACCTTTTGTCATATACTATGCTAGCAAGATGCTGAATGAGGCTCAGTGCAATTATACTGTCACAGAGAAAGAACTGCTAGCAATAGTATTTGGGTTGGAGAAATTCAGATCATATTTATTAGGGTCAAAGGTCATCATCTTCACTGACCACTCCTCCCTCCAGCACTTGTTGGCAAAGAAGGATGCCAAACCATGACTCATTAGATGGATCCTTCTATTACAGGAATTTGATATCGAGATCCGTGACAAAGCTGGGAAACAAAATGTTGTGGTGGATCACCTATCCAGATTGGACCCAGACCACATTCCTTATTCCCTGCCTATCCATGAACAA
The DNA here is from genome assembly GCA_037157565.1 of Thalassia testudinum. NCBI lineage: Eukaryota > Viridiplantae > Streptophyta > Magnoliopsida > Alismatales > Hydrocharitaceae > Thalassia > Thalassia testudinum. The sequence goes on from JAZHRO010000024.1 coordinate 121,483,165, forward strand.
TTTCCAGATGAACCACTTTTGGCAATTCATTCTATTGAGTTCCCCTGGTATGCGGATTTTGCGAACTACCTTGTTGCTGGCAAAATTCTCACGAACCTATCCAAAGACTAGAAACTCAAATTCATTGCAGAGGCCAGATACTATCTCTGGGATGACCCACTACTCTTCCGCATTGGAGCAAACCAGATTATCCGCAGATGCATCCCAGACTCTGAGATCCCCAGTGTGTTATCTTTCTACCACAATGATGCGTGTGGTGGCCATTTCTCAGGATGGAAAATCGCTGCAAAAATTTTGCAGTCGGGATTTTTCTAGCCAACCATCTTCAGAGATACACATGATTGCACCCAATGCAGTAAACGATGTCAATCGATCAGTTCTATGACCAGGAGAGACATGATCCATCATGGTCGTAGAAGTGTTCGATGTCTATAGCATAGATTTTATGGGCCCTTTTCCGAACTCGCATGGCTTTGAGTACATATTGCTAGCCGTTGATTATGTCTCGAAGTGGGTCGAGGCGATCCCAGCAAGACGGGCTGACCACAAGACCGTCATTTCTTTCGTACGGCAAAATATTTTCGCGAGATTTGGAATACCCTGTGCTCTGATTAGCAACAGGGGAAGCCACTTCATCCACGCCCATTTCAGGTCGTTATTAAAGAAATACGGGATACATCACCGCATAGCCACCCCGTATCACCCGCAGACCAATGGGTAGGCTGAAGTGTCTAACCGTCAAATCAAGCTGATTCTCCAGAAGATGGTTAGACCAGACAGGAAGGACTGGTCCGACAAATTAATCGATGCACTCTAGGCATATCGGACCGCACACAAGGCCCCACTCGGAATGTCACCATATCGCATGGTCTATGGCAAGGCCTGTCACCTTCCTGTAGAGCTGGAACACCGTGCCTTTTGGGCGGTGCGAAAATGCAACCTCAACCTTGATGCAAGAGGTTGAGAACAGAAACTCCAGCTCAGTGAATTAGAAAAAATCCGGTAGGAGGCCCATGAGAATGCATTAATATACAAGGACAAGACCAAGGCCTTTCACGACCGCCACATTCGGAGGAAAGTATTCACGCCCAACCAGCGAGTCTAGTTATTTGATTCAAGACTGAAACTGTTTCCGGGGAAGCTTAAGTGCAAATGGACTGGCCCGTATGTTGTGATGCAACCATATCCTAATGGGGCAGTCCAGATCAACGACCCCAAATCTAGGGATTTATTCATGGTAAATGGCCAGCGCCTCAAGCCATTTTTGACCCAGGAACCTCCTCCACCAGACGAGACCATTCATCTTAGTGAGGACGTATTGACACGGGACCCTCCCATTCATCCACTGATCTAAGCCTTATTGCACAAAAATTGGATGAGGTCTTGATCATGCACAAGAAGCTGGATGAGCTTCTGGCCAACCCCGCCTGATCTCTGGCAAACACCACCTCTTCACCACTTCGTCACAATCCTAATTCTTCCAACACCAGGCTTATCCCAAGAAACCCTGTAAGAACTTCCTTACCAAGTGTCGCGTCGAGTGATTCGGTAAGTCATGTGGATCTGGCTTCTGCGAGCCAGTATTTCGACACGAAGGACCAAGCCTCCATGTGCTCGAATGCATACTTACATGCGGACGCATCTTCTGGCATAGAAGACGCTTGCGCCCTAGGGAACAACCCGTTCTCTGCAACGTATAACCCAGGGTGGAGCAATCATCCGAACTTCGCATGGTCCAACAACCCGCAGTGCCCAAACCCCACGAGTGGACCTATGCAACCGTCCACACCCATCATCCCAAGGGCCCAGTCCAATCCTATGTCGAATCCGCCATCAGGCCCTTGCATACCGCAAGCAGAACATGCATCAAGTCCTCTTGACAAATTGATGTGAATGATGACGGATATGTCAAAGCGCCATGAAGAGAACATGACCTCTCTTCAGCACCAATTGGCGTAGTAGAATACTGAGATCAGTCAACTACGCATGACGACTCGATCTCAGGGCACTCTTCCTGCCCAACCTGTCCCAAACCTGCGAAATTTCATACCCTGTGGTCCTGAACCATAGGTATGACCTTCTCAGGGGCAGGTTCATCAAATTCTGTAGCTCCGAGCATTCCACCGGGATTTCAGGCTAATCCCGCTGTAGCAACGCACTCTTATGTCCCCATTGTGAGCCCACCTCCACAGTATGATCCCACTGGACCCTCATCGTCCAATGCTATCACTACGAGGAGTGGTAAGCAGATCGTCGATCCGCCTTGACCTGATCCTAGCCCGTCTTCTTCTCCATCGCCCTCTCATTCGGGATGCACACTGCATTCGCAAGAGGACGATATACCCAAATTGTTGCCAGAATCAGTCCCATTCCCTGAGGCTCTCCTGAGGGAGCCAAAAGGCAAAAAGAAAGATACGCAGGCCTTTGATAACCTACATAATTTGTTCAGGGGTGTAGAAATCAAGGTACCCCTGCTCGACGCTATCAACCACATACCTACTGTCGCCCAATTTTTCAAAGACTACACAACACCCAGGCGATAGTCAAAGAAAAATAAAGATCCAGAGGTTCTCTCGCCTCATGCGAGTTGTGCTATACTGTCAAATCTACCACCGAATTAAAAAGATTCGGGCACACCGCTTATCTCCTGCAGCATCCAAGGCTGCAATTTTAACCATGCCCTGCTTGATCTAGAATCTTCCATAAATCTTATACCAACCATCATGGTAGAAAAATTCTCCTTGGGAAATCTGAAACCCACCCCTGTCACGTTATAGTTGGTAGATTGTTCTGTCAAAATCCCAAAGGGTGTGGTGGAAGACGTTGTGGTTAGGGTCAACAGTCTCTGTTTTCCTGTTGACTTTCTTGTTTTAGATATGGAAGTTCCTAGTTCACTTTCTGATTGTCTGATCATCCTCGGTTGAACTTTCTTGGCCACAGCCCGTGCCCTTATCGATTGCAAGTCAGGCTGTATTGAGATTGCCTTTGGATTTGAAAAGATCAAGCTTAACATCTTCAAGGCAGCCAAGAACTTTGATTGCGATGGCATCAAGGATGACATGTCTGACGAGGACATGACCGTCAGTGCATGTATCAGACTAATTGGGACCTATTCAGACTGCTGCAGATTACCCATAAACACTGATGATTGCCTGACCAACACATATTATGACATTTCCCCATCACTCCCTTATCCCATTCCTTCTCCTGGCCAGACTTCTGACAAGGTTTCCTTCGCTTCCTATACCTCGTGGTCTGAGTCATTGCCGGGCTGCTCACCGCCGGTCCACACTCTGGAAGACCGGATTGCCCTTTCTTTCCCGTCAAATCAAGGGAATTTGCAACTCCACACTGGGACCTTGAGCCCACATCTTACTCACTGGGGCTATTCCCTTTTGGATCCATCTATCAAAGAAGCTCCTCTTCTTGGACAATCTGAGGGCCAACTTCTTCCTCCTGATCTATTTTCTGATCAGCCTGGGACACTCTCATCCCATGAAATACCAGACCTTTCTCCTTCCACCATCACTTTTGAGGACACTATCTAGATCACTTCACTTTTCACTTCACCACCCACCATCCACCCACCCTACCACCCTGTTGTATACCCTGCACCTCAGCTTTCGTTACCCGATCTTTCTCCCTTTCTCTACCTTTCCCTGCATGGATATGAGGACATAGCATTGTTTGGCATGGGGGGATGGATAGGCATCCATAGGATCTGGGTATTTTATGGTATCATGAAATTTCCAACAATTTATAAATATGCAAGAAAAAGAAAAAGAAAAAAAAAAAAAATATATATATATATATAAATAAATGGTGTTTAGTAATGATCTGAAAGCTGAAACAAAAAAATACAATAAGTGTTTATGGATATTCAACCTCTATTTTGAAGACTTTCTAGGCCACTGAAGCTTCATTCACTTAGGCTCGGGCTTAATTCAGTTGAGCATTGACAAATTAGATCAAAATCTCTCCTAATTAGGGACGTATTCATGTACCTGAGACACCAGTACAGGATTCGTTGGTTTGCTTCAACTTGAGAGCTTAAGTAAACATGGTTTACGCTACACATATCAGGAAAGACCGGGTGAACATAAGATCCAGCCCTACTGTTCATTAGGGAAGGTGGAGTCCTTACCTGTGCATGCAGGTAGACTTTTTATCCCAGGTTTTAGTGTTGTGTTTAGGAGAAACTCTTTCTACCAAAAAGAAACTCTCCCACCAAAAGGAAAAGCGTGCTCCTCCAAATAAAGTTGTAAGAGATATACTGACATGTGTTTCAAAAAAGAAAAGAAAGCTGCAAATAAGTCAGTATATCTCGCAAAGTCGGTACACTAAAAAAGGCTGTATCCTATTCTCTTTGAGCCACAAATATCAGAAAATGGGAGTTGAGTTTCCATCACCTTCTTAAAGGTCAATCCGAAGACACAAGTTGAAACTGGGGCCAACCTTTACTTAAAAATTCATGAAACCCTGGGCTTTAGTGTTAATGTTCATCTGGCCAGTCTTGATCCTTCACTAAGCACAAGCCATAATCTCTTGAGCTCTCGAGTACGGCAAAAACCTCCTAGGTCCTGGAAACCATACATAAGGTTTAAATACCAAGAGTCCTGGTTAGTCGAGAGATGATCTATATCATGTGAGACTTAAAGTACTGGTAGTCTTCTCTACAATTAGTTCTCACAATATCCAACAATAAACACACCTATATCACCTCAGAAGAAAATCTTCAGCTTAAGATCATTTCTAAATACTACAAAAAATGTTTTGCATGGACTAGCAAAAGATAGGAATGGGGGTATGAATGCACCACAAAAATACACCTGCAATAGTGCCTTCTTGTGCTATTTCCTATCATTACCTATCCATATTCCGCCTCCATAGTTGCATTGTAAAAGTACTTGCATGCATGCATTTAATTGAGAGGAGAGGAGAATGAAATAAGTCGCCTTGAATTTTACATTTTACTTGAAGTGCATCTTTGCAAAATTCCCATCTCTATTTTTGTTTCCACTTAATTTTTAATCTTTCCCGCAGCTGCATGCATCCTCTCCTCGCGCCATGCTTACTACAGCTGCAACTTGCCATTCCCTGCTCTCCATCCCTCTCCCTGCCAACCCTTCCCTACGGCTACCATTCCTTGCCATGGCCATGCACAGCCATGGCTTCTTCTCCAGTGAAAAGGCCACGGCTTCTCCTTCAGCAGCAGTCCTGGTCCTAGCCACGAAAAGAATCTACAGCACAACCTTCTCCTTCTAGGCCATCCTCTCCTCCTTTCCCCTCCATACACCGTCCCTCCTCAGAGACACCCGACGGGTAGGAGCCCTCACTGTGGTGCACACCACCACAGTGAGACCACCACCGCCCAGCTCCTCAAAGAGTCGGTGGGCATGGTGGCTTTCTTCACTGTTTTTTTCCATTCCACCCATTCTAGCCATTGGAGCAGCTTCAAGGTCTGAAGCTCAAAAGCTTCGCATGCCCAGCAGCAGTGGCAGAAGCAGTAGCCACTTCCGCACGCGCCTGCAGGCGCCCTAGCCATCCGCGCGTGCTTGCAGGCCCTCTCCGCCTTCCGCTTTTTCCGCCATGTCCCACCCTCTTCCGCCCGCAACTAGCCACTGCGTGTCACTGCAGCGGTCGGGCAAGCGCTTCCCTGCACCCGCAAGTGTCCGCGTAAGCTGCAGGCACCCTCGCCTCCCTCTCCGCACGCTCTGTCATGAGCTCTCCACGCTCACAACCGGCCGGTGCAGGCCTTCTCCCTCAAGTGCCAGCCCGCGCGTGTCTGCTGCGAGCCGGCCACACTCACACAACCACCCGTACCCGGTTGCGCGTCGTGGACGACCACTGTAGCCACTGTTCATGCGAGTCTTCACGACACTGTGGCTATATTGGCGTGACCAAAGAGTTCCTCACTTATCCGGTCACGCGTCGTGCCGCAACCGGCCGCAGCCTGCGAGCGCATCTCTGCCCGCGTCGCCGGCACTTGCCCGCGCATCTGCCAGCCCGCCCCACTCGCTTGCGTGCGCCTGCGTCACCCGCTTCACTCGCTCGCATACTCCTCTCCGCATAGCGCTGTGCACTGCAGGTTCCTCTCCGCTCCCCACTCCCGCGAACTCCTCTCTGCGCAGACGTGGCTGCGTGTGCACGCTTGGACCTCCAGACGACTCCCGCTAGCTGTAGACGACCTAACATAACTCCCCAATAGCGTAGCTGCATTCTCTCTCCCGCTCTCTCTCTCTCTCTCACTTTCTCTTTGCACCGACGCTCACACACACCTACACTAATACTTCCACGCACCCACACACTCCTATACACTATTATATACATATATATATATGTATACATATATATATTGATACATATGTATATATATATATACATACATATGTATATATATATATGTATATCTATATATATATATAAACATATACTTATACATATATTTACATATATCTATATACTTATATATATATATATTTATACATAAATCTATACATATATTAGTCCTTATATAACTATGTATCAGTTTATATACATACATATACATATATATATATGTACATATATTTATATACATATATATATATATATACTTATATCTATATATATACTATTACCTATATAACTAAGTATAGATACATATATATATATACATATATACATATATATACCTATATATAACCATATATACATATAGATATCTTTACACATATACATATATATATATTTTCACATTATTTACCATACGTGGTATCGCGGGAATATCTGCACCAGTTGCTGATATTCCCCGATACACGCATACAAAAAGCGTGGTTACATACATCTTCCACCATCCATCCCACACTCCACACAGCACCTAGTCCTGTCAATTGCGTATTTCTAGACGACGACTGACTTGACACCGTGCTACACTCCATCTCCACTTCCACCCTCACCCCTTTATACATATATACTATATACATATATATATACACTATATTTACTTTATTTCTATTTAGCTTTCCTGTTAGTAAAAAAAGATAAAAAAATAGATATATAAAAGAGAAAAGATAATCTTTGACTTATAGGTACTCCGTCTTGCGAATACCAAGACCCATCTTGGAACTCTATTTTGGCTCAAAGCCAAGAACCCAATTTTGAGGGTGTGCCTCAAGGACAAAGATTACAAAAAAAAAATCGAAATAAGAAAAACACCAAAAACACAATAAACGAACGAAAGTGACCCGTTGTAGGAAAGGCGTAGACACTTAACTTGTAACCCCACTTCCCTGAGTTCGACCCTGGGCCTAAAAGTGACAAGATAAAATCAATTAGGCCAGGTTAAAAAATTTTGTAAAGAGATGGTTAGGTCCGAATTAGGTTAACCACTATGCACACTTCAACGATAAAATCATCATATTAAGAACCTATCCGGGCTCGACACCAAGTGCATCCTTGAGCCTTCAATCGGCCTAGACGGTATAAGTAGCACACCAATTTGATGGATAACCACCTGCTGCCACTGTGTGAAGGAGGGGGACAAACATAGTTGTACCTCATGGATAGACAACTGCCCACTCATCCATATATTATTTTTACTCCTCTACCTCGCTTTCTTAGTAAGCATGGGGTGAGGTCCCCTCGCACGTGCTCATGCACACCCTCGCCCATGGCCATGCAACGCGGGTCTGGGATCTTAATCGATTAGCCGTTTACCTGGATCTGAGAAAAGAGAAAGAAAGGGAAAGGAGGAAGAAAAGAGAGAGGGGGCTGGGGGTTTTGCTCTGCTGCTTACCTCTCGACACTTAGCAAATTCTAAGGGAGGCCTTTGCCTTTATTGGTGTTGGTGTTGAGCTCTACCGTGCCTCTCCCTAAGTCTTGAGAAAGCGAGGCCTTTGCCTCTGTTGCTAGTTCTGAGTGCAATGTGCACTTATCCTACGTGGATTAAACTGGGTTGATACAGTTTAGATATTTGATATTATTGTAATTAAGGTAATTAGTGATTCAAATTGCCATTTTCCCTTAATCTTTTTGCAGTATCAACATTTACTATTTTGTACATTTCATTTGAGTTTGGAAATTTGATCATATATTGATATCTTATGATAGAATTGCAAGTTTGACACTTATTGCAACACTTGCTCCCTATGTTCAACCTTCTATTTTATTCAAGTATAAATTTTATCTATTTTTTCACTATTACGATCCATACTACAATGCAACGACTTTTAAAACACCATTTCAGTGTGTTAACATTTTGGCACCATTGCTGGGGAGCAATGCACAATTTGATCTCTTGATTGCAATATGTAATTTGATACTAACTTGCTCTATCTATTTTGAAGTGATCTTTATAGGGAATTTAGTCAAGGAGTAAGATCAACTATACAACAGCCACTCGAAGGGTAGGTAATTTCATTTTTCATCCTCATTAGGCCCCTAAATTTGAAAAGCTAAAAAGAGGAAAAATTAATTAGGATTAACTTGCATTCTATTCTTAGAATCAATCATCACATGTTGCCCATTTTGATTTGATTTGACTCTTTGTGTAGACAAACCCTAACCCTAATTCTTGCACCTACTTAGGATTTAAGGTATCAATGGCTATCACCTTCTTGCTTGAGCCCTAGGTACTACATTTAGAATCAATTAATTGGACCAATTAGAGACAATTAGGCTTCCCATCTCAATGTTTCAGAGACACATTTGCTTGAAAAGAGTAGTCAACCTTTCCAAACAGTGTGTGCCTAAGCCTTGATTGAATCTACCTAATCAAGCAAACCCTAAAATCATGCTCTAATTCTCACTTGAATCCTAAAAGCGAGACCTAATATTCTCAAAGGACAAATAGGTGAAGTTGACTCACCTTGTGGGGTCAACCAATCTTCAAATTATGTCACCATGCACAAAAATAACTTAAAGTTTAAGTGAAATCCTAAGCACCCACTCGCAACTTAAAATTGGTAGGCTTAAGAGGTGAAGTCACCATTCTGATCTAACTGGACCAAAAGTGACAAGGAAGGTTAGGCGGGGGAAACCCTATAACCTGTGGGGGTGATCTACAGTGTAGGGTCCTCTATAGGGCACTTCCTTCTTGGCTGTCAAGGTAATTCTTAGGTAGACAATTTTCTGATCTAGGGGTATCATCCACCTTGACTCTCTATAGTCATCGAAAAAAATTTTTGGGTGTCTTGATTGGGTTCATCGCACCTTCTATTCCTTGTCAACTCCATCGATGCATGTTTGGGAGCAAGTCCTTAACACCACCCTTAAGACCTCCATTAGCAATTCACTCCCATCGAGGACAAGCCTCGACTTACCTGTTTGTGCAACAACCCGACCACATTGACATATCTTCTGATTCATCTGAGACTAGATCTCCTTCATCCATACTCATGGAACAACCAACCGAAGAAAACAATTTCCAAAATTAGCTTCACCGCCTCAACGATCTATTCCAAGCCTTTATGAACCCACTGTAGTGTCCTATTGAAAAAGTCAACTTTTTGCTTTGCGTTGTAGTATTTAAGTGGTGGAAAAATCGACTAATCAAAAAATTGTAAATAACCACTCACAGAAGAGCGGGTCGTGTCCACGGGGAGGCAATTATGCAATAAACTCTTGATTATTTTATATTCTTTCGGATAAGTGCGAAATCCTATTCAAATCTGGCATAAAATGCAAAAGAAAGTAGATTCACAATAACTTAAAAGATAAGGGTATACGTGCAATTTTCCCTCACTGAAATCTTCAATAATTATATGATGATTTTGTGTAATTTTCACATGTCATATACTAGAGAGAATCGGTGCGCATGTTGATCCCAAAATCAATCTTAAAACAAGTGAATATCAATAACATGAAATTTTCAGAGAATGAGTGTGCATGCGCAACTTCACCACAATAAAATAATAATAAATCAAAATCAAATTCTAGTGGCAATGGCAGTGAAGGAAATTTTTAATATGAGAGGAAATAGAGCATTTGCTCTCTCTCCTCACGAGAGAGAGAGAGCACCGGTGGGGCTTTCACAAGCAAGGGATGTTGGCGAGGATGAGGGCCATCTGATGGAGGCCACAGCGTCGACGGAGATGGCTAGAGGTGGCCGGACGGTAGAGGAGAAGACGCTGGAGGAGGCTGCTACTGCCGTGAAGGTGTTGTGGTTGTGGCACAAGCGTCTGCAGGAGGAGTATGGCGTGCGCGAGCCTGTGGGCAGGAAGGAGGGCGCGGTGCAGTGTCTGCGGGTGCCTACGGGCTGAGGCATGGGTCTACGGGCGAGCAAGGTGAAGGAACCGACGCTGTGGTGTGCGTAGTGCCTGCAGCAGCAAGTGCTGGAGGCTTGCAGTCGTAGGTTGCGGTGCCTACGAGTGTTAGGGGTTCGCCTGGCTGCCTGAAGGAGAGGGCACGGGTGAGGGCAGTGCGGTGCAGGAGTGGGCGCCAGGTGCTGCGACTGAAGGTGGTGATGTCGAGGCACGCCTGCAGGGAGCGTTGGAGGTGCTTGGCTTGCACGCCTGCAGGGAGTGCTGGAGGTGCTTAGCGGTGAAGAACTTGGTGATGGTGGGTGCGGGCAGAGGTGGTGTTGGAGAGGTTGGAGCACACGTGGAAGGTAGGCACATGCTTGCGGAGAGGCTTGCTAAGGTGCGGCTACAGGTCCGCGGTGGTGATGAAGGTGTGGTGCCTACAGGGGCAGGCTTGGTGGCGTGAGCAGGGAGTGTGCGCTGGAGATTGATGAAGCGGCTGGAGATGTGCGTGTGGAGAAGATGCAGATCCTGGTCCACAGTGCACGTTAGGTAGTTCGCCTCTCTCCCTGGACAATCTCCTCTCCTCTTTCTCCACCTCTTCTTTTAACTCCTCCTGGTTTGCGCCCGCGAGAGTTAAGGGATTTTCAAATCCCTTAACAATTTCCGACTGGCGGCTGTTGAGGGTACCTGAAGTATGGGGAAAAGAACAGCCGTCGGTTATTTGAAAGGGTAATTTACCCTTTTCTCCTCCTTCTTTTGCCAATTATTTTTCCTGCACATAAAAAGAACATATTAAATTATAGAATAGATGTAAACCTAAATCATGATGCATGCAAACATTCTATAAATTAATATAGTTATTAACAAACCTAAAAGATACAATTAAAGTTACTTAGGCGTAATATTAGTCCATTAAAATGGACTCATCAAATACCCCCATGCCTAAGATTTGCTAGTCCCTTGCAAAAATGAAAACTAATAGAAGTAATCAGAAGATTTCGTCTTTTCTTACTTCAAAACTTTAGAAATCCAGACAAATGTGAAGTGCTGATAGCCTAGGTAGCAGATCCAAGTGGAAGAACTAATTCGCATTGGAAGTTCGTACTTCACCCTTGGTAAATATTGAGTCGGGATAGGCAACTACTTCCCTCAGGGAAAAAGCAGAGGATAATCTATAATTTGACCCCGGCATTTGGCTAAGGTAGGAGATATTGAGTTGAATGAATTTGTATTTGGTAGCACACACTCTTTTGGTGCTACATATAGTCTAGTACTGCAGACTCTAGATCTCTAGACTATTAGACAAGTCAACTCTGAGAGAGGCTACATAATTGTGCTCTCTTGATGTTCCTGGGCACTCCCTCTTTTCTTCCTTTCTGTGATCATGAATCTCGTCAAATTTAGAAATTGTACTCATTATTTGGTGGCCTCACATGTCATCCACATTTCAATTAAAGTCCTAATAACTCTACGACTAAGTTAGAGTCCTCAACCAGTATTCGAGCGATCAGAAATACTAAAAGGTAGGTGTGGGTCATATTTGGTGGAACGTGTAGGTGTTTTGTTGCCTCAGAAATAATGTTACATCATAAACTTGGACTTTTTTTTTAATATAACTATTTCTTCTTTTTGTTCTTTCTGTTTCTTCTTTTTCTTCTTTTCTCTCTTCCCCTCATTTTTTTTTTATTTCTTCTTGTTTTTGTTTCTTTTTCAATCAACACAACACCATACAGACTTTTATTTATGAGGCATTATTAGGGATGATGATGGTCAAGAGGAAGTTGTGTGGCTTATTTGGTGGAAGTGCCTATTCCTAGCACCGGGAAGGAATGGATAGGACAGGCGTATTTCTGACCTTTGACACTATTACCCTCCTTCAGCCGAGGACTCTATGAAGGACAGTCGTAACCATCCACCATAGTTATAGCTTTATTAAGACTCAATCTCTATGCATCTGCCTTATTTGGTGACTCTCAGGAATTCACACAAAATACGCACATAGGAATAGAGAGTGAAAACTACGCCTAACTCTGAAGTATCATCATCTAATTGTCCAAAACTTAAGAGTCCTTGCACTAGACTTAGCACGCTAGTAATCTCTCTACTTTCTTCTCACAAATATGAGGTGGATCTACTAGAAGATAGTATGCCTGACTCCCTATGAACTATTCAAGGGTTCAGTGGACTACAAATGCTTATTAGTGTTTGATAGGGATGGCGTGAAGAGATAACCGGGTTTTATTGTTATGTCGTTGTAGTATAGCCAGTTATTGCCATCATTTCAAATATATAATTTTTTACTCGGAAAATAAAAGAGTTCCCGAGGTCGAACTCAGGGAGCAAGTTGTATTCTAGGAGTACATAGTTTCTTTTACAAAAATATAGATAGATAGAGAGAGAGATGAAAATTTGTTGGCTTCTTCTTTCTCGTCTGTCTTCTTCTATCTTTTCTCTTCTCTTTGGCTTTTGGTTCCATTATCTCCTTGTGGTCTTCTTCTTCTTTCTGTCTTCTTTATCTGCAGCAGTGGGTGATGTTCTTCTTCGTCTTTCAGCTCTTGTTTCTGCTTTGTCTCTTTCTTTTTCTGCAGAGCGGTCCTTGTCCTATTCTTCTTCCTCTTTTCTGCCTTCAGAGGCGCTGCTACAGTGCCGCTCGGTGCTCCTTCCTTCAGCTTTCGTCGTCCTTCTTCTCTGTCTCGCTTGTCTTCTTCTTCTTCGCCTTTTCCTCTTTGCTTCGAGCAGTCCTGGCTGCTCTTCTTCCGTCAGTCTTCTTCTCCGGTTCTTCTTCTTCACCTGTGCCTGCAAACTTGCACCGCTTGATCAGAGGGGCAAAACCTATCTCTACCCTCCCCCGCGTCTCTCTCTCACAGAAGTCGCTCTTAGGAAAGCTCTCCCAGAGCTGCCGGGTTGCCGGGTACGGGTCGCGCCCGGGTCCAGGCCCACCGGCGTGAGCAGTGGGCGAGGAGTGCAGGTCAGTCTAAGTCAGGTCGGGCCAGGTCCGCGAGGCGTGAGCGCGGACGAGACCGGGTCGAGAGAGCGAGCGAGTGAGTGAGAGGGACCTCACCCCGTGCTCAGGAGGCAACGAGCATAAGGCGCTTTTTGCCTTTATGCGGGCGCTCTCCTCTGAAAGGTTACGAGGTGGGACTAAATGTCCCACCCCAATTTGGGTGCCTGCCTAACGCTTTGCCGAAGTACCCCCGCACAGCCTGGGAGGGTGACCTGGGCACGGCGCACCTGGGGCAGCAGGTGAAGAAGCTGCTTCACTTCAACAATGGTGGCGACGAGTGCAGGTACCTGCCCACAGAAAAACGGCCTCTCGGCCCAATCAGAAACGCGGAGGACCTTCACCGTGGCACGGCGAAGGTGGTCGGGGGGTGTGCAGGCGGCGGGGCGGAGCCCAAGAGCTGCCCTAGGTCGGACTGTGGGTCGGAAGATGGGTTTGTTCGGTGGAGTTGCAGAGGGTGCTGTGGGGGAAGTGGAAGGGCGGAGGTTGATCAGGGTGAGGAGGCGGAGGTTCTGCGGTGGTCGGCGAGCCGTGTGGGTTGCTGGAGTGATGGGAGCGGCTCGCCGGAGGATGGCCGGAGGCGGAGAAGGTGAGGGTGATTGGTCGGAATCGAGGTAACAGTAAAGATGTAAAATGAGGAAAAGGAAGAGGGGAGGAAGAGGAGGAGTTCTACCTACTTAGCAGGAGGAGGAGGGGCCGGAGCAGGCAACAGTCGTATCGACAGTCGCCGGAGAAGAAGTTGCCCGGGGGAAGGGGCGGCGGCGAGCAGAGGGCCGGATAGGCACCAGCTGGGTGCGGCGTGGCGCGGGAAGAGCGAGGGAGAGCAACCCTGCAGCTGGTAGTGCAGCAGAGAGACGAGGAGGAAGAGGGGAGGCCGCCAGGGCTTCCTGTCGGAGTGGGAAGAGAGGAAGTGGGTGTCTTTCTCCGTCAGGACCGAGCTCCCTAGAACGGCGGAGCGACGGGGGTATTTATAGAGGCGGAATCAGAGAGGAGGGCGGAGGGAGACGACGTGTCTCCCTCGCCGGAGGACGCCGGAGATGGAAACCCATACCGTCCGTGCATTCGCACGGCCGGTATGGTGGGTTGCAGGGACCAGGGGGTGTTCCTGCGACGGCTGACGACGCAGGGCACCCCCGGTTGACTTGCCAGCCCCTCCCCCTCACCCTGCGCGGCGCCATGCTCCGCGCAAGGTCGCCGGAGCATGGTGCTGGTAGGTTTTGGCAGGAGGGACCTGAATGAAAAGAACGAAGGAGAGTTAGGGGCATAAATGTGAGGGTTCAAAAGTTGAGGGTGAAAAAGTAAATATATGAGGACCAAAGTGCAAAGTTGGTCAAGAAGGTTTCTTCTTAGGCTCAAGTTTTTATACATGACTAATTAGGACCTAAGGAATTTGATGGTGAATTTTATTTCTAGATTAAACCTTGTTTGACCAGTCAATTTATGCAAAAACCCAAATTAAGTTATTAATTGGGCATGGTTCTCAATGTAGGTCAAAATGGGATCTGAAGGCCAAATTGAAGGTTCTAAACCCTAGAGATTATTTTTCTATGAATTTTAGAGGGTTTATTCTATTTTTACTTTGCCTCGAACCTCGTAAATTGAAGTGGGTTTGTTTTAAGGTTACAGATTATCATTTAGTTCCTTGGAATTGTTGTAGCCCTTGTCAGATCATCCTACTTTCCTTCTTATTCGGTTTGCTTGACCTGTGTTTGGACCCTGAATTACCCTGTATGCAGATTATACTGGTAAAATTGCATTTTTACCCCTTATGACTTGTTTTCTCCTTAAACTCAGAATTCTCTGAGTTAAGCCTTTCCTTGAGTTATGTAGGAGCTTTTATCCTTTGTATTGGGTCAAAATGAGCTAGTTATGGCTCATGATGAGGTTCTCATCATACCCCCATGCCTAGCTTTTGCTAGTCCCTTACCAAAAACTTAAGGTTTCAACCCTTGTTCTAGACCATGAAGTTCTTAATAGCTTTAGATAAGTGCTTTTTTATTTGAGCTTAGATTAGGTTAGAATGCTGACCATAGGCCTAAAAGGTACTCTAATACCAATCAAGATCCAAATCTGTCTAGCCTTAGCCTCAGTCTTTAGCAAAGGTTTTTAAGGCCCATAAGAACTAACCTAAGGTTTATTGGACTTTGTGGTTAAAGCACCCGTGCTTGAAATGATTTTAGCCCTGGCTCAGTTCGCAGTGCGTTTTATAAGAGAGAGGTAGAAAGTTTTTCTGTTTGGAGAGTTCTCTCTCTCTTTTTCTTTTTAGTTCTAGCCTAGGATTGGCTTTTCAACACGGTCTGTATCAGATTCCTTGCTCCCATCATCAATCCTCAAGGGTTCCTGGCGATCGATGCTTCGAGATAACACCGCCCATGGCAACCCCCGGAACCCTGGCTATTGAGATTTCGAGATAATCCCATCCATGGTGTTCCGTGGCCAAATCCAGACCCTGGCAATTGACACTTCGAGATAATGCCATCCATGGAATCTGAACCAGCAGAGTGCTTACATGCCCCCAGTAGGATATGTAAATATCCTAAGAGACAAGCACCGAGGAGATGATATTTTGTTACGCATCTTCGAGGGGATTTCCCGCCTCTCCGCGCTGGGAACTCGTCCAAATCAACTTGTGTTGATCGGCCGCTCCTATTCTAGGTGTTCTTTTTAGAATTTTGCGACGCTTCTGCTTGATTTTGATTTTTACGCTTACTGAACCAGGCTGTGTGTGAGGTTAGGGTGCTTAGGTTACTGAGTCCCGTAAACCAAAAATTAGTTAACGAGGCCAAATACTCCCTAAGCCTTGGACCTAGTAATTAAGCTTTTCATTTTCCTCAACCTCTTGAGGATTGTCTAGATCTTAATGGGTACTAAGAGTCTATTCAAGAATGCCTAAGGTTTGCGTTCTTACTAATCTCATTATGCACTTTTCAGTTATTTTCTTGAATGAGGTCTAGAACTTAGGTTAATTCCTTAGTTCCTTACTAATGACTATCACCTTTTCTCATAATTTTCTGCTCCTTTTTCATTTTGTTTCTTTTCTCCTTCTCCTTCACAAAATTTCCTTCTCCTCTTTTCCTCTTATTCTTTTTCAAAAATTTTTAATTTTTATGGTGTTTTTGGCATATGTGAATTTTTTTGTTTGAAACCTTTTCTTACAAGTTTTGCACTTTCATACCCCCCCATGCCTAAGATTTGCAATGTCCTCATTGTAACCTAGGGGGTTTTTATTTAACTTAGTTCATTCCTTAAGATAGAAATTTGAATGAGTGAATGTGTCGGGTTGAATTTTTTGCAGACGATTTCTAATCCCAAATGCAAGCATCTGAGGTGGGGTCGGCTATCTACAAGGGTGAACCTTAAGTGCAAAAAGGTGTCAGAAAAAGTTTTGGATTTTTAGGAAAATGACGGGTTGCCTCTCGTTAAGCGCTGAGTTTTACGCCATCGGCTGGGCGCAATAAGCTCAAGGGGAATGGAGGATATAAGATGCTTCAGCCAAATCAGTAGAAGTTACATCAATGAACAGCTTGAGTCTCTGACCGTTCACGATGAAAGGTTCAGAATCGTGGCTGAGTGGACTGATTTCGATTGCTCCATTTCCAAAAACCTGTCGGACCAAATATGGTCCGACCCACTTGGATCTCAGTTTTCCTGGGAAGAGTTTTAGTCGGGCATCAAAGAGTAGGACCTTTTGACCAGGATGAAAGATCTTTCTCGAGATGTGTTTGTCGTGGAAGGCTTTAACCCGCTCCTTGTAGATTTGCGAGTTCTCATACGCGTCTAGGCGTAATTCATCGATCTCGCTGATTTGGAGTTTTCTGTGGGTCCCAGCCTTTGAAAGATCTAGACTACAGTTCCGTACTACCCAATAGGCTTTATGCTCCAATTCTACGGGAAGGTGGCATGCCTTTCCATACACCAGTCTAAAGGGAGACATGCCCAATTGGGTCTTGTGGGTGGTCCTATAGGCCCACAATGCTTCCGGAAGTCGGGACGACCAGTCCTTCCTGTCAGGTCGAACAGTGACTTGCAGGATTTTCTTGATTTCCCGATTAGACAGCTCAGCTAGACCATTAGTTTGGGGGTGGTAAGGAGTAGAGATTCGGTGAGACACCCTGTATTTGGTCATCAGTGACCTAAACTGAGCATTTGTGAAATGGGTCCCCCCATCAGAGATTATTGCACGAGGAATCCCGAACCTTGAGAAAATGTTTTGATGAATGAATTTGAGAACGATTTTGTGATCACAGGTTCGGGTCGGTATGGCTTCGATCCATTTGGACACGTAGTCCACAGCCAACAGAATGTATTCGAAACCATCCGAAACAGGAAAGGGGCCCATAAAATCAATCCCCCAAACATCAAAGATTTCGCATACTAGAATCGGTTGCATAGGCATCATGCCGCGATGGCTCATGTTGCCCAAAGTCTGGCAACGACTGCATGCCTTGCAGTGACTGTACGCGTCTTTGAACAGTGTGGGCCAGTAAAAGCCGCACTGGAGGACTTTTGATGCGGTTTTATGCCCGGCGAAATGGCCACCGCATGCCTGGTCATGGCAGAAAGAGAGGATATTGTTGAATTCCCCTTCCGGGACACATCTCCGGATGATCTGATCCGCACCTATGCGGAAGAGGTACGGGTCTTCCCAAATGTAATACTTGGCATCGGAGCGTAATTTGTCCTTCTTGGCCTTCGGCCAATCGGACGGGATCTGATGAGATGCCAAGTAATTTACTACATTAGCAAACCATGGAAGGCTAGTACCAATAGTCAGCAGGTGCTCATCGGGAAAATGCTCAGTGATGGGTCCGGAAGGGTCAATTATTTCAGAAGGAAGACGGGACAAGTGATCAGCTACCACATTTTGCTTTCCCGCTTTGTCGCGAATCTCAAGGTCAAATTCTTGCAATAGCAAGATCCATCGGATTAATCGAGGTTTCGCGTCCTTCTTTGCAAGGAGATGCCTCACAGCTGTGTGATCCGAGTATATGATGACACGGGAACCCAGAAGGTACGATCTGAATTTTTCTAGGGCAAATACTACAGCTAGCAGCTCTTTCTCAGTAACCGTATAGTTACGCTGAGCCTCATCGAGTGTTTTACTGGCGTAGTAAATGACCACAGGTTTCCCGTCAATTTTCTGCCCCAAAACCGCTCCTACAGCGAAGTCGGATGCATCGCACATGATCTCAAAGGTTTGAGACCAATCAGTGGACTGTAGGATCGGGGCTTGGGTGACTCGGTCACGCAGGATTTCAAATGCTTGAGTGCATTCCTTGGAAATTTCGAAAGGAACATCCTTGGAGAGAAGAGTGGTCAGCGGGCGCGCGATTTTTGAAAAATCAGGGATAAATCGTCGATAAAAACCGACATGCCCTAAAAAGGAACGGATGTCCCTGATCGAGCTAGGCATAGGAAGGTGAGAAATCAAATTAACCTTAGCTCGATCCACTTGGATACCTTTTTCCGAAATTGAGTGTCCTAGGACAATTCCCTCAGGCACCATGAAATGGCTCTTTTCCCAGGAAAGAACCAAATTCACATCGATGCACCGCCTGAGTATCTGGAACAAGTGCTGGAGGCAATCGTCGAATGATGCTCCGAAAACTGAAAAGTCATCCATGAAGACTTCCAGATAATCACCTACCATATCTGAGAATATGGCAAGCATGCATCGCTGAAAAGTAGCGGGTGCATTGCAAAGACCGAAAGGCATCCTTCGGAAAGCGTATGTTCCGAAGGGGCAGGTGAACGTGGTCTTTTCTTGGTCCTCAGGATGGATTGCCACCTGGTTATAACTGGAGTACCTATCGAGAAAGCAGAAGAACCTATTTCCCGCAAGTTTTTCGAGAATTTGATCAATGAAGGGTAGTGGGAAATGATCCTTCTTCGTGGGGGAATTGAGTCGGCGGTAATCTATACAGACTCTCCACGAGTTGGCTAATCGGGTTGGAATGATTTCTCCGGTCTCAGTCGTTATAGTGGTGAGTCCTGCCTTCTTGGGCACGACCTGAATTGGGCTCACCCAACGACTATCGGAGATCGGGTAGATGATTCCGGCATCTGACCACTTGATGATCTCCTTTTTCACGACCTCCTGCAGATTGGGGTTTAAGCGTCTCTGCATTTCACGAGAAGGTCGTGTGCCCTCTTCTGAATTGATATGATGAGTACAATAAGAGGGACTTATTCCAGTCAAATCATCGAGAGTCCATCCGATGGCTCTGCGATGTTGCTGGAGGACAACATTCAGACGGGATTCCTGTTCAGGACTGAGGTTGGAATTGATAATCACAGGAAGGGTCTGATTAGAACCCAAAAAGATGTATTTCAAGTGAGCAGGAAGGGGTTTCAGTTCGAGGATGGGGTTATCAGCAGCAGCGGGTTGTTCAGTATAGATGTGAGGTTCAAGGGTGGGAGTTACTGGGTTGTTCATATCTAGATTCGACTCCTCTGTTTGCGGGTCAAGATCCTTCTGTGGTTGATGAGGCATAATCGAGTCATTCTGGAAGTGTGATTCATCAACCAAAGTCCTGATGTCACAAATTTGTTTAATGACACCGCAATTAATTCCTTGTTGGGCCTTAAATATATCAATTTTCAGTGTTTCATCTCCAAACTTAAGCTCTATTTGGCCCTCCTCACAGCTGATGTTGGCTCTAGCAGTAGCCAAGAAAGGTCTCCCTAGAATGATTGGTGTATCCCTAGGGTTCTCAGGTGCGTCCATATCTAAGACTATAAAGTCCACTGGAAAATAGAAATCCCGCACTCTTACGATAACATCCTCGAGAATCCCATTTGGTGACTTTATATATCGATCTGCTAATTGTAATGTCACCTCGGTTGGTTTTAGCTCAGATTCTTCTAGATGGTCAAGTAAGGATGTGGGTATCAGGTTTATGGATGCACCCAAGTCTAACAATGCTCTATCAAATTGGGTACCACCTATCTTGCAGGAAATCAGGGGAGTACCAGGATCTTTTGCCTTGGGTGGGAGTCTACTGAGGATTACAGAGCTGGCTTGCTCTGACAGAACAATTGGGCTCCCTCCCTTGGTTCGCGTCTTACGCTGGGGTGTACATATATTCTTTAGAAATCGTGCGTAAGCTGGTACGTGGCGGATTGCATCCATCAAGGGGATGTTTATGTGGACCTGGTCAAGCTCACCTGCACAAAGAGCTTGACCAGGTCCTCCTCAGGGGCCACGGGTTTGGTGGTCTTCTTTCCCTTGGTCAAGGCCTCGGGAAACGGGATCTTGGTTGGTTCTTCTAGGATAGGTCCAGGTTGTGGATCCGGAACAGCGGTATCTTGGATAACTATCCTAGGGTCATGGTTATCAGGCTTGGAGTGGTTTGGATAATGCGGGTCTTGAGTTGTTTTACCACTACGTGTTGTTACAGAATTTAATCCGGCCTGATTTTGGTTTGGGTTTGGTAAGAGGGGTGGCTGCTGCTGAAATCCCGCATAAGAAGTTGAGGCTTCCATCTCGTCTGGAGATGGAGCAGTAGGGGCCTGATAAATCCATTGTGCGTGGCCTAAATTTGGATTCATAACGCGCTTCTGGGTTGGCACGTTATTTGGGTTAGGAAGAGGTTGGGAAGGGAGTGTGCCTGGCTGGCGAGAATTTGCCAACTGGGCCAGTTGAGTTTTAACCTCTGTAAGTTCGTCCTTGTGCTGTTTTTGAATAGCCGCATTCGTTCTTTGAATGTCAGCCAGAGTCTGAAGGATTAGGGACATTTGATCCTGATTTGGCCCTGATGGATAAGTAGGGTTGGGTCGAGGCTGAGGCGGCTGGTAATGACGAGAGGGCTGTGGGCGGGACTGAAAAGGTGGTCTTTGGGTTTGGGAATTTCCCGCCCACTGAAAATTGGGATGGTTTCGCCATCCAGGGTTGTAAGTATTGCAGAATGGGTCGTTCTGGATGCCGTTGAGGTCCTCGCAGGTCTGAGGAACCTCCTGAGAATCAGGGAAAGGGGGAATGGAGTTCCCCGGGCTGGTGTAGAAAGGATCGGATGATCCTCCGATCCGAGAATCAGATGGGGATGGATATGGATCCATCCTAGGGGAAGATCGGTGGAGGATGTTTTGCACAGTCTCCTGTGTGGGAGGAGGTTGTGCAAAGGAGTTAGGCGTGGAGGTGGCTCGCTGCAAGTGCTGAGTCAGCTCATCCACCTTCTTCTCAATGATTGAGACCTTGTCCAATCGACTGGCCATTAATTCCAGGTCGACTGATGCGGACAGGCCCTGCATCTCATGTGCTCCCTTAAGATTCGTCACTGCGCGGGTATTCGTCCTGTCGAATAATCCCATGGAGTCATTGTTGATGGAGTTCTCGCACATGTTTTCGAGAATCTCCCATACGGTGTCTTCATGTTGACCCATGATGTTTCCTCCACAAGTTGCATTGACGAAAAGGCGGATGTCCTCACGGAGTCCCTGGTAAAAAGATTGGACTTGTTCCCATTTAGGAACTCCGTGATGGGGGCACTTTCTCATGACATCCTGAAAACGATCCCATGCCTCATGGAGAGGTTCTCCTGATTGTTGAGTGAAGTGTGTAATCTGATGGCGCAAGGCGTTGGTTCGACCAACGGGAAAAAACTTTTTCAAAAACTCGGATTGAAGTTCTTCCCAAGTGTTGATCGGCCGGGTCTGAGTTTGATACCAATGGGCGGCCTTGTCCATAAGAGAAAAGGAGAACATCTTCATGAGAAGAATATCCCGATTTTGCGCATCTGATCCAAAAGTGTGGGCCAGATGCTTTAGCTGTTTGTTGTGCTGGAAGGGATCTTCAGAATTAAGCCCATGGAATTTAGGTATAACATGAATCATGTTGGGCTTTAATTCGGAATCAGGTCCTCCAGTCGGGATTCTGACTCGAGGCTCAATGGCCACCGCAGCAGGATTGTAGTGGTCCCGCATCATAGGACGCTGTGGTGGGTGCACGAAGTTTTGGAAGAGGTCATTGAGTCGCTGGAGCTGGTGTTCCAGATTATTTTCTTTCTCAACTGGCTGAGCCATGATGGGGGAAGAAGAAGAACTTGGTTCTGAATCAGAAGAGAGAATAATGTGAGGGTGTTGCTGCACAAACACGGGCGTCGAGGCTTGGCCTTGACGAGAGCGAATTTCTAAAGGAGGTCTTAAGGGTGGTCTTAAGGACCTCCTTCCGTACATGCACTGTTGGAAGAGGTAAGTTTAGAAGGTGCTGGACCCAATCAAGACACCCAAAAATGTGTTCGGTGACTATAGAGGTGCGGGGCAGATGGACCCCTTGATCAGAAAGATCGTCCACCTGAGAATTACCTAGGCAGCCAGAGAGGGAGAGTCCCGCGAAGACCCCTACACGGTAGAGTGTCCCCACGGGTTACAGGGTTTCCCCCACCCGACCTCTCTTGTCACTGCGGTTCCAGGTAGACCAGAATGGGGATCTTGACCTCTTAAGTCTACCAATTTTAAGATCAGGGTGCTTAAGGTTTCACTTGAACTTTAGTCTTTTAAGTGCAAAGAGTGACCTAATTTAAGGTTGGTTGACCCAAGGGGTCAACTTTACCTCTTGTTTTCTTTGAGAGCTTTTAGGTCTTGTCTTTTAGGGTTCAAGTGTTTAGAGAGCCAATTGTTTTAGGTTTTCTTTGGATAGGTATTTTCAATCAATGGTTTAGGCACACTTCTTTTGGATTTTCTCCATTCTTGATTTAAGTAGTGTGTCTCTAAAACCCTAATGTTGAATCTTATGTTGGCTCTACTTGGTCCAGTTAGTTCTTTGTTGGGTAATTAGGGCTCAAGCAAGAATGTGTTAGCCCTTAAATACCCTTAATAGTGTGCAGGACTAATGAGTTGAAAACATGCAACTCTTTATGGTTACTAAGTATGGAAGACAGGTTAGCCCTATATTGCTTGTTCTTTTCTTTTCTTCCTCTTTAGAGTTTAGGGGTTAATAGCGAGAGGAAAAATTTACCTGTCCTCGGAGTGGTTGTCATGCGGTTGCTTGTCTTCTTGATTTCCTGTAGCTGCACAAAAGAGAGAAGATTATCAGAAATTAAAAAGAAACAGGAATGTTTACCTCTAGAATAGCCGTTGCTCCCCTGCAACGGCGCCAAATTGATAGGGATGGCGTGAAGAGATAACCGGGTTTTATTGTTATGTCATTGTAGTATAGCCAGTTATTGCCATCATTTCAAATATATAATTTTTTACTCGGAAAATAAAAGAGTTCCCGAGGTCGAACTCAGGGAGCAAGTTGTATTCTAGGGGTACAAAGTTTCTTTTACAAAAATATAGATAGATAGAGAGAGAGATGAAAATTTGTTGGCTTCTTCTTTCTCGTCTGTCTTCTTCTATCTTTTCTCTTCTCTTTGGCTTTTGGTTCCTTTATCTCCTTGTGGTCTTCTTCTTCTTTCTGTCTTCTTTATCTGCAGCAGTGGGTGATGTTCTTCTTCGTCTTTCAGCTCTTGTTTCTGCTTTGTCTCTTTCTTTTTCTGCAGAGCGGTCCTTATCCTGTTCTTCTTCCTCTTTTCTGCCTTCAGAGCCACTGCTACAGTGCCGCTCGGTGCTCCTTCCTTCAGCTTTCGTCGTCCTTCTTCTCGGCCTCGCTCGACTTCTTCTTTTTCGCCTTTTCCTCTTTGCTTCGAGTAGTCCTGGCTACTCTTCTTCCGTCAGTCTTCTTCTCCGGTTCTTCTTCTTCACCTGTGCCTGCAAACTTGCACCGCTTGATCAGAGGGGCAAAACCTTTCTCTACCCTCCCCCGCGTCTCTCTCTCACAGAAGTCGCTCTTAGGAAAGCTCTCCCAGAGCTGCCGGGTTGCCGGGTACGGGTCGCGCCCGGGTCCAGGCCCACCGGCGTGAGTGGTGGGCGAGGAGTGCAGGTCAGTCTAAGTCGGGTCGAGCCAGGTCCGCGAGGCGTGAGCGTGGACGAGACCGGGTCGAGCGAGCGAGCGAGTGAGTGAGAGGGACCTCACCCCGTGCTCAGGAGGCAACGAGCATAAGGCGCTTTTTGCCTTTATGCGGGCGCTCTCCTCTGAAAGGTTACGAGGTGGGACTAAATGTCCCACCCCAATTTGGGTGCCTACGCAGAGGAAGCAGCGGCAGTCGAGGCGAAGCGCGGGGGCTTCGCGTGAGAGCTTCGCCTCAACTGCAGCCTAACGCTTTGCCGAAGTGCCCCCGCACAGCCTGGGAGGGTGACCTGGGCGCGGCGCACCTGGGGCAGCAGGTGAAGAAGCTGCTTCGCTTCAACAATGGCGGCGTCGAGCGCAGGTACCTGCCCACAGAAAAATGGCCTCTCGGCCCAATCAGAAACGCGGAGGACCTTTGCCGTGGCACGGCGAAGGTGGTCGGGGGGTGTGCAGGCGGCGAGGCGGAGCCCAAGAGCTGCCCTAGGTCGGACTTTGGGTCAGAAGATGGGTTTGTTCGGTGGAGTTGCAGAGGGTGCTGTGGGGGAAGTGGAAGGGCGGAGGTTGATCAGGGTGAGGAGGCGGAGGTTCTGCGGTGGTCGACGAGCCGTGTGGGTTGCTGGAGTGATGGGAGCGGCTCGCCGGAGGATGGCCGGAGGCGGAGAAGGTGAGGGTGATTGGTCGGAATCGAGGTAACAGTAAAGATGTAAAATGAGGAAAAGGAAGAGGGGAGGAAGAGGAGGAGTTCTACCTACTTAGCAGGAGGAGGAGGGGCCGGAGCGGGCGACAGTCGTATCGACTGTCGCCAGAGAAGAAGATGCCCGGGGGAAGGGGCGGCGGCGAGCAGAGGGCCGGAGAGGCACCAGCTGGGTGCGGCGTGGCGTGGGAAGAGCGAGGGAGAGCAACCCTGCAGCTGGTAGTGCGGCAGAGCGACGAGGAGGAAGAGGGGAGGCCGCCGGAGCTGGAGGGCTTCCTGTCGAAGTGGGAAGAGAGGAAGTGGGGGTCTTTCTCCGTCTGGACCGAGCTCCCTAGAACGGCGGAGCGACGGGGGTATTTATAGAGGCGGAATCAGAGAGGAGGGCGGAGGGAGACGACGTGTCTCCCTCACTAGAGGACGCCGGAGATGGAAACCCATACCGTCCGTGCGTTCGCACGACCGGTATGGTGGGTTGCAGTGACCAGGGGGGTGTTCCTGCCACGACTGACGACGCAGGGCACCCCTGGTTGACTTGCCAGCCCCTCCCCCTCACCCTGCGCGGTGCCATGCTCCGCGCAAGGTCGCCGGAGCATGGTGCTGGCAGGTTTTGGCAGGAGGGACCTGAATGCAAAGAACGAAGGAGAGTTAGGGGCATAAATGTGAGGGTTCAAAAGTTGAGGGCCAAAAAGTGAATATATGAGGACCAAAGTGCAAAGTTGGTCAAGAAGGTTTCTTCTTAGGCTCAAGTTTTTATACATGACTAATTAGGACCTAAGGAATTTGATGGTGAATTTTATTTCTAGATTAAACCTTGTTTGACCGGTCAATTTATGCAAAAACCCAAATTAAGTTATTAATTGGGCATGGTTCTCAATGTAGGTCAAAATGGGATCTGAAGGCCAAATTGAAGGTTCTAAACCCTAGAGATTATTTTTCTATGAATTTTAGAGGGTTTATTCTATTTTTACTTTGCGTCGAACCTCGTGAATTGAAGTGGGTTTGTTTTAAGGTTACAGATTATCATTTGGTTCCTTGGAATTGCTGTAGCCCTTGTCAGATCATCCCACTTTCCTTCTTATTCGGTTTGCTTGACCTGTGTTTGGACCCTGAATTACCCTGTATGCAGATTATACTGGTAAAATTGCATTTTTACCCCTTATGACTTGTTTTCTCCTTAAACTCAGAATTCTCTGAGTTAAGCCTTTCCTTGAGTTATGTAGGAGCTTTTATCCTTTGTATTGGGTCAAAATGAGCTAGTTATGGCTCATGATGAGGTTCTCATCAGTTTTCCTCAAGGATCCATTAGCAAGTATACATGCACGTGAAATAAATGTACTGAATTCTAAACTTAAAAATAATTTTGGAAGAAAAACATCCAATAACAAAGTTATTTTGCTAGGGACTAACCCAATCAGCTCAAGAAAAGATAAATTTTTTTTTCTTTTTTATAGTAAATATATAAATATGTGTGCAAATATTTATAAATGCTATAAGCATTCTCAGGCTATACCCCCCCATGCCTAAGACTGATGATGTCCTCATTGGAAAAATACAGACATAGAAGAATATCACCTGAGGAGGAGAGTGGGAGGAGCTAAGGCTCCTCAAGCCAAAGTGCGTCCAAAACCTGGCCATCTGAAAGAGTAATATACGGTTTAAGTCACTGGCCATTTACTTTAAAGTTCGCACCTAAAATAGGGTTCCTAATCTCTACAGCTCCATGAGGGAAAGTATTGATAACAACATATTGCCCATCCCAGTGGGACTTGAGCTTTCCAGGAAATAATTTAAGTCTAGAATTGAAAAGCCAGACCCACTGGTTGGTCTCAAAAGTCTTTCAAATGATGTGGTTGTCATGGAAGACTTTTATACGTTGCTTGTATGCTTGAGAAGTTTCATAAGCTTCATTATGAAGCTCCTCAAGCTCGCTTAATTCTAACATATGTGCTTTTCTTGCGTTATCCAAATTTAAGTTAACATTTTTAATAGGTCAATAAACTTTATGATGGATTTCAACGGGAAGGTGGCATGCTTTTCCGTAGACAAGGCAGAAAGGAGATATGCCCAAGGGAGTCTTATATGCAGTTCTGTAGGCCCAAAGAGCATCATTTAGTTTTTTAGACCAATCCTTCCGATTAGGCCTGACAGTTTTTTCTAAAATTCGCTTAATCTCCCTATTAGACACTTCAACTTGTCCACTCGTTTGGGGATGATAAGGTGTGGCTATCATGTGGTTCACTCCCAAATTTTGGAGTAGTCTTATGAAGTGTACATTCTTAATGTGAGGTCCTCCATCAATTATGATCGTCCTTGGGCACCCATACCAAGAAATGATATTAGCCTTAACAAAGGCCAAGACCACAGAATGGTCATTGGTTCGCATGGGTATGGCTTCTATCCATTTTGATACATAGTCAACAGCCACAAGGATGTATTCATATCCGAGGGACACAGGAAAGGGACCCATGAAGTCAATGCCCCAAATATCAAAGATTTCAACAGGGAGGATAGGTTGTTGGGGCATCTCATCCCTTTTTCCAATGGTTCCTGTCAGCTTGCAACGTAGACATGCGCCCACATACGTATGTGCATCTCGGAATAATGTGGGCCACCAAAAACCAGACTGAAGAACCTTATGGGCAGTCTTCTTCCCACTAAAATGTCCCCCACATTAGAGGTCATGGCAGAAACTCAGAACACTTCTTTGTTCTTCATCAGGGACGCAACGACGAAACAGCTAGTCAGGGCCTATTCTGAAAGGCTCGGGTTCCTCCCAGTGATATTAGTGTTGGCGAGAAACCTGTCTCGCTTCTGCTTGTCCCAAGTACTGGGTGTGATGCTTGTGACCAGATAGTTCACTATGTCAGTGAACCAAGGAGTTTTAGCTTCCACGGCAATTAGAGACTCATCAGGGAAAGTCTCTTGAATGCAGCCAGTAGGGTTTGATGCCTCAATAGGGATCCTAGACAAATGGTCTTCTACCACATTCTCAACTCCTTTCTTGTCTTTAATTTCCAGGTCAAATTCTTTGAGTAGCAAAATCCAACAATTAAGAGAGGTTTGGTGTCCTTTTTAGCCAGAAGATGCTTAAGGGCTGAATGATCAGTGAACACCACAACCTTGGATCCCAAAAGATAAGACCAAAACTTTTCCAAAGCAAATACTACAGCAAGTAATTCCTTTCCAGTGACCGTGTAGTTTTGCTGACGATCCGTAAGGGTCTTGCTGGCATAATGCAGCACATGAGGTTTGCCATCAACCCTTTGACCTAAGACTGCTCCCACTGCAAAATCAGAAGCATCACACATAAGCTCAAACGGGAGGGTCCAATTTGGTGCTTAGAGAATCAGTGCGGTAATGAGGGCATTCTTCAAAATTTGGAAAGCCTCACCACATCTATCATCAAAATCGAAGGAGACATCCTTCGCTAACAGGTCACAAAGTGGCTCAGAGATTTTACTGAAATCTCTAATGAAGTGCCAATAAAATCCAGCATGGCCAAGGAAAAATCTAACCTAATGAACATTGGCGGGCAACGGAAGCTTAGAGATGGAATCGATTTTTGTGGTGTCCACCTCTAATCCTCTCTCGAAAGCTATATGCCCTAACACAATGTCCTGCTGGACCATAAAGTGGCTTTTCTCCCAGCTAAGCACCAGCTTCGCCTCTCCGCAACGGGTTAAGACTTTATCAAGGTGCGAAAGGCATAGGTCAAACGACGAGCCATAAATTGAGAAGTCATCCATGAAAATTTCAACGAAGTCATTGATCATATCAGAAAAGGTAGCCATCATACAATGTTGGAAAGTGGCAGGAGCATTACATGACCCGAATGGCATTCGGCGGAATGCAAAAGTGCCATATGGACTCGTGAAGGTGGCACTCTCCTGATCATCAGGAAAAATGGCTATCTGATTGTACCCAGAGTACCCATCAAGAAAACAAAAGCACTTGTTCCGTGCCAATCAATCTAGAATTTGATCGATAAACGATAAGGGGAAATGGTTTTTCTGGGTAGCCGTGTTTAAACGGCAGTAATCAATGCAGACCCTCCAACCAGTTGAGGATCTAGTGGTCACCAGTTCACCTTCGTCATTCTCTTCCACAGTGATTCTTGCTTTTTTCAGAACTACATGAATAGGACTGACCCATTTACTATCTGAAATGGGATAGATAATCCCTGCATCCAGCCATTTCAGAATCTCCTTTTTAACAACCTCACTCATATTTGGATTTAGCCTTCTCTGCATATCTCAGAATGGCTTCATGGACTCATCCGTGTATATATGATGCATGCAAAGAGAGGGATCAACACCCTTAATATCAGTAATTGTCCAGGAAATTGCTTCCTTGTGCCTTTGTAAACACTCAAGAAGAGCTCCCTCCTACAATTCAGATAATGCAGATGAGATAATAACAGGGAACGTGTTACTAGGGCCAAGGAAAGCATATTTCAATGTGCTCGGGAGGGGTTTCAACTCCAATTCAGGAGCCTTTTGGATTGAGGGTTTTAGTTGAGATGTCCCCACCTCAGGTAGTGGATCTACCTTCACAGTCCAGGGTGGGGACAGAGAGTCAGTGTGTACCCCCAACAACTCTTCTAGTTCAGGCATTTTCCTTCCAGTTTCGTTAATAATCGAGGGATGGTCCGGAGATATGACCTTCTGAAAGGGATCTCTACATAAGAGTGCTGGAGTAGTCTCTTCCATTATTTCATCAACGACCTCAATCTGAGAACAATCTTCAAATCTGGGTTGCTTGTAAGTATCAAAAACAATCAACCGGATCTTCTTATTCCCGAAGCCCATTTTAAGTGCCCCGGATCTACAATTTATAGAGGCATTGGTTTTGGCCAAGAAGGGGCATCCCAGAATAATGGACGGCTTTGTGGGCTTATTAGATGGGTCAGTATCAAGTACTAGAAAGTCAACAGGGAAGAAGAAATCCGCCACTCTCACAAGGACATCTTCCAACAATCCCCGCAGTGTCTTAAGTGATCCGTCTGCAACCTAGAGGATTACTGGACTTGGCCTCAGCTTTCCACCTCCCAAAAGGTCGTAGGTAGAGCTCGATAGAATGTTTACCCTGCACCTAGATCCAGTAGAGCCTCGTCAATGTGTTGGTTACCTATAACCACTAAAATAAACGGGGCCCCTAGGTCTTTCATTTTGGGGGGTGTTCCATGCTGAAGAACTGAGCTCACATGGTCAGGCAGGATGACCATGGTTTGGACCTGTTTCCTAGATCGATGCTTATGGGTGCACAAGTCCTTCAGAAACTTCACATAGGACGAAATTTGTTTAATCACTTCCAACAGAGGCAAGTTAATCTGGACTTGCCTAAAAGTATCCATAATCTCTTCCACCAAGAATATAAAATAATCAAGAGTTTATTGCATAATTGCCTCCCCGTGGACACGACCTGCTCTTCTGTGAGTGATTATTTTCAATTTTTTATTAGTCAATTTCTCCACCACTTAAATCCTACAATGCAAAGCGAAAAGTAGACTCTTTCAAATTGGCGCCATTGCTGGGGATGGCCGGAGGTGGCCGGACGGTGGAGGAGAAGATGCTGGAGGAGGCTGCTACTGCCGTGAAGGTGCTGTGGTTGTGGCACAAGTGCCTGCAGGAGGAGTTTGGCGTGCGCGCGCCTGCCGGCAGGAAGGAGGGTGCGATGCAATGCCTACGGGCACTTGCAGGGTGAGGCACAGGTCTGCGGGTGCATAGGGTGGAGAAGGAGCGGGCATTTCGGTATGCGCGATGCCTGCAACAGCAAGCGCTGCACGCCTGCAGGTGCATATTGCGATGCCTGCGGGAGTTAAGGGTGCCCTTGGCTGCCTGAAGGAGGGGGCGCGGGTGAGGACAGTGCGGTACAGGAGCGGGCGCCAGGTGGTGCACCTGAAGGCGGTGAGGCTGAGGCATACTGCATGGAGCACTGGAGGTGCTTGGCTTGCGCGCCTGCATGGAGCGCTGGAGGTGCTTGGTTTGCACGCTTCCTGGGAGCGCTAGGTGCTGAAGAACTTGGTGATAACGGGTGCAGGTAGAGGTGGCGTTGGAGAGGTTGGAGCGCACGTGGAAGGTGGGCGCGTGCCTGTGGAGAGGCTTGCTAGGGTGCGGCTACAGGCACGCGATGGTGTTGAAGGTGCAGTGCCTGCAGGGGTAGGCTTGGTGGCGTGAGCAGGCGGTGTGCACTAGAGATTGGTGAAGCAGGTGGAGATGTGCGCGCGGAGAAGATGCAGATCCTCGTCCACAGTGCACGTTGGGTAGTTCGCCTCTCTCCCTGGACGATCTCCTCTCCTCTTTCTCCTCTTCTTTTAACTCATCCTGGTTTGCACCTACGAGAGTTAAGGGATTTCCAATTCCCTTAACTATTTCTGGCCGACGGCTATTGAGGTTACCCAGAGGATGGGGAAAAGAATAGCCGGCAGTTATTTGAAAGGGTAACTTACCCTTTTCTCCTTTTGCCAATTATTTTTCCTGCACATAAAAAGAACATATTAAGTTATTGAATAGTTGTAAACCTAAATCATGATGCATTCCAAGATTCTATAACTTAATATAGTTATTAACAAACCTAAAAGATACAATTAAAGTTACTTAGGCGTAATATTAGTCCATTAAAATGGACTCATCACCTATGATATGAGATAATTACAATCATTCTGCGGTGGTGATCTAACCTTGAGTCCAAATCCCTGCTGGAGGTCCTGATAATGAACTCAAGCCCAACATGATTCATGCTATTCCTAAATTCCATGGGCTTAATTCCAAAGATCCTTTCTAGCATATCAAGCAACTCAATCATCTGGCCCTGACCTTCGGGTAAGAAGCTTAGAATCAGTATATCTTGCTCATGAAAATGTTCTCCTTCTCCCTCATGGACAAGGTCGCTCACTGGTACCAAACTTTGACTTATCCAATCAACCAATGGGCTGAACTACAATTCGAATTCCTAAAGAAGTTCTTCCCTGTTGGTCAAACAAATCTTTGCGGCACTAGATCACACATTTCAAGCAGCAAGCAGGAGAACCGCTCCATGAGGCACGGGATCACTTTCTGGATCTCATGCAAAAGTGCCACCACCACAGAGTTCCTAAATGGGAACAAGTTTAGTCTTTTTACCAGGGACTCCACGAAGATATTTGACTATTCATCAATGTGACTTGTGGAGGAAACATCCTGGGTCAACACGACATCGTGCGAGAGATTCTTAAGAACATGTGTGAGAACTCCATCAATAATGAATACATGGGCATGTTCGACTAGACAACTGGCCATGCATTGATGAATCCGTGGGGAGCACATGAGATGCAAGGCCTGTCATCCTCTGTCGACTTTGAGTTAATGGCAAGTAATCTGAACAAGGTCTCTATTATTGAGAAGAAGGTGGATAAGCTGACTCAACATCTGCGGCAAGCCACTTTTGCGCAAAACCAGTTCGCACAACCACCTTCTTGGAGGGAGGCTGTGCACAACCTCTGTCACCGAGCTTCTCAGGGGATGGATACATACACACCCCCATCTGATCTAGGGTTCGGAAGAAACTCCGAATTCGTCTACTCTAGTTGGGGGAACTCTGAACCCTCATCTGCTAATTTCTCCAAGGTTCCTTAGACCTGCAAGTACCTCATCGCCATCCAAAATGATCCTTTCTCGAACACCTACAACCCTGGATGGCATAATCATCCTAATTTCAGGTGGGCAAGGAATAGTCAAAATCAGAGATCTCAATATCAGCAACAACCAAAAGTTTCTCGTCCATATCAGCTGCCTCAACCTTGGCCCAACCTAACTTACCAAACAAGGCAAACTCGAGAAGATCAAATTACTCTTATCCTTCTAACTTTGGCTAACATTCAGAAGACGAATGCAGCTATGCAAAAATAGCACAAAGATGAGATCATAGTGGTTCACAATCAATTTGCCTACATGGCAAATCCCTGCCAACCTGGTGCACTCCCTTTGCAACCTCTACCCAATCCAAATAACAGGCCAAACTTGAGGCACGTTATGAACTCTACTCAAGGCCAGGCTCACTACATCTATCAAGCCCCTTCTACTCCATCACCCGACGAGATGGAGGCTTCGACATCATTGTTCATCACTATGAAATGGGTTTCAAAATCATCATGTTGCAGTATAGCTCGAATAAGTGTGAAAACATATAAAATTTATTACTCAAATGAAATCCGAGGTTGAATATAGGGAGCAATATGGCAATTTCAAACTCAAGATCACAATTAAAGATGTAAGAATTTGCAATCAATAAAGATAAATAAATGAGATTCAATGTCAACAGTGCAAAAGGAAGAGAGGGTAAAATGGTGATTTGAATCACCAAATTACCCTACAATGTTAAGCCTAGCAAGCTACTCAAAGTAACAGATCAGATAAGAAAAGCACAACTCAATTTAACTAACAAAACCAAGGTATCACATATCATACGACAGATTTAGGCTCAGACACCTTTACAGAGGCAAAGGCCTCCAGCTCTTTCTTCTTCAAGCCACAGGGAAAGGCTTCTCTCTTCTTCTTGTTCTTCTTCTTCCTTCTCTTCTTCTTCTTCCCTTAGCTTCAAAGAAAGCACAGAACATGACATAGTGCACTAGCAGTGGCAAAGGCCTCTTCAGATCCCACAAGAGTCAAGAGGAGGGTGGCAGAGCAAAACCCCTCCTCTCCTCTCTTTTCCTCTTCTTCCTCTCTCAGACCAAGGAAACCAAACTAGACCTAGGTAACCAGGTAAACGGATCAAGCCCAGACCTGCAGAGCATGAGCACAAGAGAGGGCGTGCGTGGGCACGTACAAGGGGACCTCACCCCAACCTTACTGAGGCAACGAGGCTATAACAGAATTTCTTATTATCTGCCTATACCGCTTCGTCAACTATCGTGGTGGGACTAAAGTCCCAGCCTTCTTCGCGTATGCTGCAAGTAGTGAAGATGCCTTAAATTAGCATAGTAGCAGGTGCTGGTGACCCTAGTTAAGGACCTGGGAAGGGTCCTGAGACTTCTTCGCATGAGTTGGGGTGGAAATCTGGAGCAGATGTGGTCGAAGGACTGAAGGCGTAGTTGGTGCAGCTGGGGTGGTGGTGGAGCTTCGGTGAAAGACTTGTAAGCATGAGAATGGCCTCACAACCACATCAAATTTGCTCAGGAGGATGGCCTGAGGATGGCGAACGTGATAGTGGTCTTGGTTGTGCACGGGAGTGAGTGAAGAGGTAAGATGACCTCAATATGATAGTGCGGTGAGTGTGTAGCTCAGCAGGTAATTAGGGTAAGTTATTGGTGGTTTTAGGTTAGGGCTTTAGTCGTTGGAGTTGTGGCAAAGCTGATGGGGGTGGCACCGGTGAGTTTCAAGCTGCGTGGCAGTGTGTAGGCATCACCGGAGCATCACCGAAGATGAAGAAGGTGGCTGCATTTGAGGGAGAAGCGGTGGTCATGAGTGTGTGTAGAGAGTGGGAAAGTGAAATAGAATGAGAGAGAGAGAGCAAGAGAGGGACTTAGTGAAGTGGGAGGGAGGTGGGGGCAGCCGATTTTGAACGACCGGCGTCAGAGAAGGTGGTAGAAGCGGCGAGGCGACGATGATGAAGCAGATGGAGGAATGCACTCCCTTTGGCTGGGGAGGGTTGCAAGGAAGAGAGGAAGAACTTAGGCCATCCAAGGGTGATCCTGGGAGGTCGCTAGAGCAAAGTTGTTTAGTGGGCAGAGAGACTAGGGTGATTTAGCTCACCAAAACTTGCTATAAAACTTGGTTGTGCATCAGGGGTTCTTTTATAAGCCATAGTTAGCCCTTCCAAGCTTGGAAAGAAGCTTCCAAGCTTGGAATGTTTTGCGAAATTGGATACCTAAACATTTGAAAGGTTCGTATGATCTTTTGGGAAAGAATTGGAGCCTAAGGAATGGCTCAAATGGAAGGGAATTCCTTAGCGAATTTCCGTTTCAATTTTGAGAGTGATTTGTCAAAGAATCAAGGAGTTCTTTCTAATTTTGGTCACAAGAGTTTGTAGGAATAGGATTAATGGCGGCAGGGACCTATTTGTGAAAATGATTACAAAGTTTGTGCTCTTTGTGTAAGGGTATATGTGTGAATGAAAAGAATAAGGTAGGACCAATTTGCAAATTAGGCAAAGATGAACTCAGATTAGGCCCAAACTTTGGTACAAACCTAATGTGAACCTAAGAAGTTCAATGATGAAGTTGGATTTTGGTTTTGGCAAAGTTTAACGAGGTAATTTATGCAAAAACCCAAATTAGAAAAAATGTTAGTTTAAGACTTTGTTTCGGGTCAAGATGGCTTCTGATGGTCAAATTGAAGGTACCAAACCCTAGAGAGTGAATTTTATCTTGACCAGAACCTCAGTTAATTAAGCTAGTCTATTTTTAGGGTTTTAGAAGTCATTTAATTCTCAAAACATGTGAAAAACCTTTTATGTCAGTTCTAACCCACTTGTTAGCCTTTTAGGACTATTTGACCCTTAATTCCCCCTGGGAGAAATAGTGCTTGTACTGCATTTATGATATGATGGTAAAATTACTGTTTTAACCTTGGTTTCTTATCTTTCTCTCAGAGTGATTATACAATGAATTACACTCCTCTGGCTGTTATGTAGGAGCATTTAGCGACTTAATCAGATCACTATGAGCCAGTTATGGCTCAAGATCGTTTTCCCATTATACCCCCATGCCTAGCTTTCGCTAGACCCTTAGCAAAATCTCATGGAATTAACTTTAATTCTAGACAATATTCCTCTTTATGCTAAGATTTCTACTGTGTGCTTTCTTTTGTAGATTTGATCAGAATGCCGACAGTAGGCCTAAAGGTACTCAAGTACCAACCAAGATCTAAACATGACCATCTCTAGCCTCAGTCTGCCGTGAAGGTTTCTAAGGCCCGCAGGAACTTAGCTAAGGTTCATTGAACTCCACGGTTAAAGCACCTGTGCTTGTAACATGTTTTAGCCCAGGTTCAGTTTGTAGTGCATTTTTGTAAGAGAGAGACAGACGAATTTTATTTTTGGAGAGTTTTCACTCTCTTTACTTTTTTTATTTCTAGCTTCGGATTGGCTTTACAACACGGTCTGTATCGGATTCCTATCTCCCACCATCAATCCTCGCAGGATCACTAACAATCGATGCTTCAAGATAGCACCGCCCATGGCAACCCCCAGAACTCTGGCTTTTGAGATTTCTAGATTATCCTACCCATGGCATTTTGTAGCTAAATCCCGACCCTGGCAGTCGACATTTTGTGATAATGCTGGCTATGGGTTCTGAACCAGCACAGGGTGCTTACATGCCCCCGGTTGGATATTTAGATATTCTAGGAGACGGTATGTTATTGCGCATCTTCGGGAGGAATTTCCTGCCTCTCCTCATTAGGAACTCTTCCAAATCAACTTGTGTTGATCAGTCGCTCCTAATTTAGGTAAACTTTGCTTAGAGCAAATTTAACACATTTGCGTGATTTTGATAATTAAGCTCACTGAGGCAGACTATGTGTGGATTGGGGTGCTTAGGTTACCGAGTCCCGCAAACCAGAGGTCAGCTAATGAGGTCGAATAATCCCGAAGCCTTAGACCTAATACTTATGCTTCGCATTTGCCCTAACAACTTGAGGACTATCCAGATCTTAACAAATACTTGAATTTTTAAGCCTAAAATCACAGGCCAAAAGGCCTAAGATTAGCGTTCATACTAATCTCTTTGTTGTCCCTTAGTACTTTTTGTCTTTCATTTTCTTTCTTTTTGATTGGTCTAGAATTAGGTAGATTCCTTAATCTTTTAGTAATGACTATTTCTTTTTTCTTTCAAACTATGCTCCTTTTTGGACATTAATATCACCTCCCCTTTTTCCCCTCAAGAATGCTATGCAATTAATTTACTCAAAATTTCCTCCCTTCTCCATTTTCTTGTTCTTTTTCAGTTTTAAATTTTTTTGTTTTGTTGGAATATGTATTCTTTTGTGAGCACCCTTCCAAAACTGTGAATTTTTGTATGTTTGCACTTTACCACTCTCCTATGCCTATGTTTTGTAATGTCCTCATTGTAAACAAAAGGGTGTGAAACAGTTATGGGTCCAGGAATTAGAATAGGATAATTAGGTGGGCGATCGGGTCGAAAATGACTGTTGTAGATGATTTTAAGCTCTGATACAACAAGAGGTAGAGTAGGCTATTTTAATGGACGAACCCTAAAGTACAATATGAGTTCGGCATAAGATGTGTTAAGAAGGGTTTCGGGTTTTTGCAGCAAGATGACGGGTTGCCTGATGTAACCACATTTACACTACTTAAGATGTCTATTTATGCATGTTAAGCATAGGATTGCATTTCATGATATTAATATTGCATTACAAGCATCATCTTGCATTTAGAATACTTTGAATAAAATGGAGGTTAATTGTCTCCTTTTATGTGCTTGGATAGGGCAAATATTTTATTAGGGCCTCGGATCAAAGATCCAACCATATGGATGTGATTAGGGCGACGATTGGAGTTCAATGACTCCAAGATCGCCCTAATCAGGCATCCGTAGCATCAGATAGTGACCCAGGAACCCTAAATGATCAAGGGCCAGGATGGTGTAAATCCGTACTTCAGATGGCAAATCCGATCGCACGGATGAATTCAGATCAACGATAGCAGCCCAACGACACAAAAATCGAGTCAATCTGACATCCGTGGCACCATCTACAACTTCCAGAAGATGGATGGCCAAGATGACACCACGTGGCGCCATCTCAGCCGCCCAAACGGCCGCTTGCATTTTGTGAAGGCCCCCGCTTGATCGCTCTCCGCCGTAAGATGGAGATCCAACAACTGTGGTCGCTCGCGCTTAAAAGCATCCGCGCGACCATTTCGTCGCGTAGCGTAGCGACGACGCAGCCGCGTGCAAAGCAGAGGTCGCAGGTTCGAGCCGCAGTGAGGGGGTGGAAGGCGCGGGCGAGCGGGTGCGGACGAGCGTCAGATGGAGATCCAACGGCTGCACGCGCTCGATAGCGTCGACGCGCGATTGGACGCGCGATCGAACGCACAATCAGACGCGCGGGGGGCGTGCTACGCAGCGAGTGCGGACGCGATTTATGCCGTTCGATCTCGCGATCGAACCGCTGAAAAGCGGCAAACGTGTGTGGCCGTTGAGCGCGCGAGCAGGCGAGGAGGCGCGCGCGAGCCGGCCACTACGCCCACGTTGGGGATTTAGTGACGGATTTATCCATCACTGAAGACCCCTTATTTATTGTTTTAAAGTTGTAATGTCCATTTTGCCCCCACTCCTTGCAACTATAAAAGGAGACCCCCTCCATACGACATTCTCATCCCTTCTTTCTCCTCTCTACCCCTCCAAACCTCAAAAGAAGCTTGTCCCACACCAGGGATGCTTCTTGCGAGATAAAGTCCAATTTTCGTTTCCCTTCGGAAGTGGATCCCGCGACGACGACGGCATGCTGCTCCGTTCCTGTTCTTCTGCTTCGTCCTCCTTCGTCCTGCTTTGTTCTCCTTCATCCAGGCGTCGTCCCGTCCGACTCGTCCTCCAAGCAATCGTCGAGGAGGATAACTTCTCTCTCCCATTCTTGTTTACAACTTTTCTAGTGTAGAATTTTCTGCTTTATAGTGTGATTGGTTTTCCGCATTCTAGTGTAACTTTTATAAACTACTGAAATATTGAATGCATATTCTCTTTCTCTCTCTCTCTCTCTCATAGTTTGATAGCCCCATTGTAATTATAACGCCTTGCATAAAGAAAATCCTAAAAAAATATAATTGAGACAATAGATCAACGTAGCCTCCCTGTGTTCGACCCGAAATTATTTTCGGTATAAATTTTATTTGTTGAACACAAATTCTTCGCTTCCGAACTACATCGACAGGTTTTCCAAAACCAATCTCGTTAGCGTAGGTTCGTAAACGTTCAACATTTTGGCACCGTTGTCGCGGAGGCAACGATTTTTGATCTTTTCTTCGCATTTCTTGCACTTTATTTGTTTTCTAACTGGCTTTCTCTTGTGTCTATTGTTTTGCAGAGACCTCCATCAAGGAATCAACAAGCGATAGACTGGAGTAAAGTGCAGTTGAAGGCAACTGTAAGTGCTCCCCCTTTCTTTCCCCTTCCATAGATTTCATTCGCCACATTAAATCCAAATCCCAGTTAACCTAGGTGTTTGCATAAATCCTAGGAATAGTTTGGTTGTTTGGATTTTCACTGACATTCATTCCACCCTCATTTATAAAAAAATAACAAAAAGATAATCTTGTGGGGTAATATTCAACAAACACACAACACACACCCACATTCAAGGCACTTGATCAACTTGATTTGTTTTCTACTCAACCGGGTTCTGATCTGTGGAACCGATACACACAAAGCAACACATAACAGAGTAGAAATCATTCTAGGTTAATCATCTTTGAGTGCCTAACTTAGTGGTGCATTTGTTGCCAGTTGTTTGAGTTGTTTGGGCCGCACCGCTTTATTTTAAAACCAACTCATCAAGTAGCTCCTCCTTAGGGTTTTCAATCTAAGAATATTCCAGGCACTCCACTTTCTTTCTGATTTTAAAGAAAAGTAATCTTCACCCGTGTTTTACAACTTAGTTTGCCTAGAAACTTGATTGCAATTCACCTAATTTAAAACCCTAAAAGCTACTTAAGCAAGATTTGAACACTAAAATTCAAACATTATCAATAATCTTGCTTGAAAACCTTGGTTGTGCATGCACTTACACAAATCTCAATCAATCATTAAGGGCACAACCCATTGTAAGGGCCCATCACATTCCATAAGCACCACAATCCCAGGCCTTAATAAAATTCAGTAGACGTTGGCCTTAAGGTTTGATTCTCTCTTCAGGGCCTAGTCTGAGATTATTTTTGATTAACCTACTTGTACTTATTAATCTGATGTCTAGCTAGGGGAGCAGAGTCAAATGATCGTGGCTGGGGGGTACATTAGGAACCAGAGGCGAAAGCCAAAGGAGGAACCTTCTCCCCAGTCCCTCCTTCTAATTGGTTGGATTAAACAGACGCAAGTAAAGTAAATCACCTACAGTCTTAAGGCTGGTTTTGGGAGTCAGTAGATCCTTAGGCTACCCCACTTAAGGACAGCCTTGTTTTGTTGTGCTGCAGGGTCCATATCCCCAGTCCTTCCGACCTTCTCCTAGTTTATGCTGGGAAGATGATCATTGAATCCCCGATTGGAAGGACCGTTAGAACATTCTAGGAGGTGCAAGTTAGATTTTGGTCAATTTGATCCGATGGCCGAACAACAGCCTCCTCTACTTGAAAATCCACAGGAAGAATTTAGAAGGCAGCTGGAACAAATGCAGAGAATGTAAGAATGGTTCCAGAGAATGCAGGGTGCTCGGCCCTTGAAGGATTTTTATGATCCTTCGAATTATGGGGAACATCCCAGCGTCCAGATTCCAGCCGGTGATGTAGAAATCAAGCCCCAGGTGTTAAGCCTGATTAAACATTATCATGGGCTTGGCTCCGAAGATCCGTTCCAGCACTTGGAGGATTTGACCACTTTGGTCCAGACGACCAAGGCTCAAAACGTTAACGAGGAGCAAATGATCATGAGGCTCTTCCCCCACTCTCTTAGGGATAAAGCTGCGCATTGGTATAGGACAATAGGAAGACCAATTACAACTTTTAATGAGTTGAAATCGGCCTTTCTGAAGAAATTCTTCCCAGTCGGTCGTACCAATGCTTTGAGACGGGCAATCACTACTTTTACCCAGCGGCCGGGGGAGCAGTTTCATGTGGCCTGGGAGTGATTCCAGGACTTATTGCGGAGGTGTCCACACCACGAGGTGTCGAAATGGCAACTCCTGCAGATCTTCTATCATGGGTTGAATGAGCAACTCAGAAACCATGTGGATGCTTCTTGCGGAGGCAATTTCCTAAATAAAGATGCAGATAGTGCACATGATTTATTTGAGGAAATGAGTGAGAATTCAATTAATCATGCCTCCATGGATACTTTTAACCGGTCCCAGCAACCCAGATCAAATGTCAATGAAGTCCATGACTCTCATTCATTTGATATGGAATTGATTTGTAATAAACTTGATAAGGTGGACTCGGTTGTTAAAGGAATGGAAGAGTGGATGGCTGGCAATTATATGAACAACTCTCAATCCACTCAATCCCAAAATTCGGGATTCCATTCCTCACGAGCTCCTTCTGGACGGGAGTTCGTGAATCAACTTGATGCGACTCAATCTATGAGTCAGCATTTCTCGAAACCCCATGGGTTCCCAACTGGGCCTTTGATCCCATTTTTTCTGATCCTTCCCTTTATTTCTCTCCATCCTCACCCTATGAGGATGTCTGTGCTGTACAAGAGAATGTTAGATCCAACCCCTACTCGAATGCCTATAATCCAAGTTGGAGAAACCACCCTAACTTCTCTTGGAAAAATCCGGGGCAACAGACCAAATTCCGACCCAGCAACTATGCTCCGCAACATCCAATGGGTCAGGGTCAAGTATATACTCAGTTGCCTCCGAATCAGGTCAATTAGCCAACTTGGAATGCCCGTCAACCCGCAGGGCAGGCTGATTTGAACCGTCAAATGGTAGAGATGCAAGGATCTATGCTCCAGCTTATGCAGCAACTGAGAAACTCACTGGA
Source organism: Thalassia testudinum (assembly GCA_037157565.1). Taxonomy (NCBI): domain Eukaryota; kingdom Viridiplantae; phylum Streptophyta; class Magnoliopsida; order Alismatales; family Hydrocharitaceae; genus Thalassia; species Thalassia testudinum. Next base: position 121,524,600 of record JAZHRO010000024.1, read on the forward strand.
CAACTTACAATCCGGGCTCATTGCTAACGCTCGTCAACCCAGATCTCTACCATCCCAACCCGTACCCAACCCGTGAAACATTATAAATTCGGGCAATCAAGCCCAAGGGTACGAAAATCAGAGGGACCCGCACGCACATGCTCAGGTTGTTGAGCAGGGTTCCTCGTCTTCTTCTTCTGCTAAGCAACAATTCATGGTCAATCAAGCCCTCCAATCTTTCCTAAACCTCCACAAGACCCAAATTCTTATGCTTCTGCAAATTTTGTCACTTTGAGGAGTGGTAAAAGACTCAGGATCCACAACCACACTATTCTGATCTTTTGAATCCTGAAGAATCTGAGGAGAGAGAGGAGAATTCTAGAGGAGAAATCAAGGCTCAGGAACTTGATTCCAAAGATCTGACTCATGTTCCTTTTCCTGAAGCCTTAGCCAAAGCAAAGAAGAAGAAGTCTGTTGATAGCAATGAGGAGCTTCTGAATTTATTTAAGAATGTTGAGATCAATATTCCGCTCCTTGATGCTATCAAGCACATACCATCTTACGCAAAATTTTTAAAGGAATTATGTACACAAAAGCGTAAGTCGAGAGAATCTGTTCCGAGGAAGGTGGTACTCTCCGAGCAGGCTAGCTTTGTTATCCTGCACTACATCCCTCAGAAAAATAGAGATCCTAGTGCTTCTTTGATTTCTTGCATTATCGGAGATTACAGATTTGATAGAGCACTTTTGGATCTCGGTGCATCCATCAACCTAATCCCAACTTCTCTTTATGAGAAGTTTGGGTTAGGTGAACTTCGGCCAACTTCAGTAATGCTATAGTTAGCGGACCGTTCAGTCACAAACCCGCGAGACGTTATTGAAGATGTTATAGTTAAGGTCAAGGATTTCTATTATCCTGTAGATTTCCTTGTCCTTGACATGGATGTACCAGATAATCTGAGGAACACGCCCATCATTCTGGGACGTCCGTTCCTGGCTACCGCAAAGGCCAACATTAATTGTGAAAGCGGTAGCATGGAAATCGCCTTTGGGGACCAACAAATGAAATTGGATATTTTTAAGGCGATAAACAAATTTGAGGATTGTGGATTTATTGAGGAACTTGATGAGGATAATGTTAATATTGGGACTTGTTTGACAGTTTCTTCAATTGAAAGTTCCTCTTTGGTTGATGAATTTGACCTGCAACCCTCTGACCTGACATCTTCGGAAGAGGTTACTGATTTTGTTCACTCAAAACCTCTTCCTCTTGTTGAATCTTCAGCATCTACCCTACCATCAATCATTACCCCACCCCAGCTTGAATTGAAACCATTGCCCGAGAATTTAAAATATCAATTTTTAGGACCGCAAAATACGCTCCCTGTGATTATTGGTGCTAAATTGACAAAGGAGCAAGAGATTAAATTGATTAAGGTCCTAAAGGAACGTAAGGAGGCAATTGGTTGGACCATTCATGACCTCAGGGGGATCAAGCGATCTTACTGTAATCATAGAATATTTTTGGAAGATGGATCCCGCCCTTCTCGCCAGATGCAGAGGAGACTAAATCCAAATATGCGAGAAGTGGTCAAAAAGGAAATCATCAAGTGGCTCGATGCACGAATTACTTATCCAATCTCTGATAGTCCCTGGGTAAGTCCCATTCAGATTGTTCCAAAGAAAGCCGGGATTGCTGTTGTGACTAATGAGAGAGGTGAATCTGTGACAACTCGTTCAGCTTCCTCTTGGAGAGTTTGTATTGATTACAGGAAGTTGAACACAGCCACTAAAAAGGATCATTTTCCCCTGCCCTTCATTGATCAAATCTTGGAAATATTAGTTGGGCAAAAGTACTTCTGTTTTCTTGATGGCTACTCGGGATATAATCAAGTTCCTATCCATCCCGAGGATCAGGAAAAAACTACTTTCACCTATCCCTACGGAACCTTTGCTTTTTGTAGGATGCCTTTTGGGTTATGCAATGCACTTGCGACTTTTCAAAGGTGTATGCTAGCCATATTTTCCGACATGGTGGGAGAGTTTATGGAAGTCTTCATGGATGATTTCTCTATTTTCGGAGAATCATTTGACTCTTGTTTGGCTAATTTAGAAATGATTCTTAAGCGATGTATCAAGACACGACTGGTCCTTAGCTGGGAAAAGAGTCATTTCATGACCTAAGAAGGCATCATTTTGGGTCATGTAATCTGTGAACGGGGAATTGAAGTGGACAAAGCTAAGGTTGATGCTATCTCTAAACTTCCTCATCCCACATCTGTTAAACAAATCAGATCATTTCTTGGCCATGTGAGATTTTATCGAAGATTCATCAAGGATTTCTCGAAGGTTGCTCGTCCTTTGACCAATCTTCTTGCCAAAGAAACGCCGTTTGTTTTTGACGAATTATGCCGAAAGGCATTTGATTTTCTGAAAATGGCAGTCACCTGTGCTCCAATTTTGCAACCACCAATTTGGACAGCCCCATTTGAGATCATGACAGACGCTTCTGATTACGTGGTCGGGGCTGTCCTGGGTCAGAAAATTGACCGAAAGCCCTCTGTCGTTTACTACGCTAGTAAAACTCTGCATGAAGCCCAAAGGAATTATATTGTTACTAAAAAGGAATTACTAGCTGTAGTATTTGCTTTGGAAAAATTCAGGGCTTATCTCATGGGGTCTCATGTTATTGTTTATACCGACCGCTCAGCCTTGAGACATCTCTTGGCTAAAGAGGATGCTAAACCCCGGCTTATTTGTCGGATTCTTCTTCTTCAAGAATTTGATCTTGAAATCAAGGATAAAGCTGGGGTACAAAATGTGGTAGCGGATCATTTGTAGAGACTCCTAGGTGATTCTTCTTGTCCGGATATTCCAATTGCTGACACTTTTCCAGATGAAACCATTCTTACAGTTTTAGGTGTCCACTCCCCATGGTTTGCTGACATTGTTAACTATTTGGCTGTTGGTCAAATCCCACAGGATTGGACCAAGCAACAACGAGATAGACTCAAATCTGAGGCCAAATACTACTTTTGGGAGGACCCTGAGCTGTATCGCATCGGCTCTGATCAGATTATTCGCCAATGCATACCGGAGAATGAATTCAATAGTATACTCGAGTTTTGCCATGCATCTGGGTGTGGTGGACATTTCTCCGGAAGAAAGACGGCTACAAAAATCTTGCAATCTGGCTTCTATTGGTCGTCTTTATTCAAGGATGCCCAGGACTTCTCAAGGTCATGTTCTCGATGTCAGTTACTCGGGAACATAACTAAGCGAGACATGATGCCCCTAAACCCTATTCTTCCTGTAGAAATTTTCGATGTTTGGGGCATCGATTTCATATGACCCTTTATCCCTTCATTTGGACATCAGTACATTCTTGTTGCTATTGATTATGTGTCCAAATGGATTGAGGCAATTCCCACCCGAATCAATGACCACAAGGTGGTCATCAATTTTGTTAAGAAAAATATCTTCAGTAGGTTCGGGATTCCGAGGGCTATCATCAGTGATGGTGGCACTCATTTTACTAATGCCCAATTCCAGAATTTATTGGCCAAATACGGGGTTAATCATCGAATTTCCACACCTTACCATCCCCAAACGAATGGACAAGCCGAGATCTTCAATCGAGAGATCAAGAACATTCTGCAAAAAACGATTAGGCCTGATCGTAAGGATTGGACTTACAAGCTTGAGGACGCTCTTTGGGCCTATCGTACGGCGTATAAAACGCCCATCGGCATGTATCCATTCCGTTTGGTGTATGGAAAGGCATGCCATCTACTCGTAAAGATTGAACACAGGGCATTCTGGGCAATCAAACAATGCAATTTAGATTTGAATCTAGCTGGAAAGACAAGGAAACTCCAACTATCTGAGTTGGAGCTTAGAAATGATGCTTATGAGAATGCCAAGATCTACAAGGCTCGGACCAAAGCTCTACATGATCAATTGATTTCCCGCAAGAGTTTTGAGCCAAACCAGAAGGTCTGGTTATTTGATTCTAAAATTAAGCTCTTTCCTGGTAAGCTTAGATCTAAATGGAATGGCCCATTCATAATTGATCAGATTTTTCCAAATGGTGCCGTTCAGATTTCTGACCTAAAGACGGGTAACACCTTTAAAGTCAACGGTCAGTGTTTAAAGCCTGTTGTTGACCGTAATCTTCCAGAACCCGTCTCAGACTCTGTTGCTCTAGCCATTCTGTGACTTCTTTGGCTGGACTTTGCCTAGCAGACGGCAGTAAAGTCAATAATTGTACATATGACACAAGGCTGATACGAGCTTCATATCCAGGTGACATCTTTCATATTCTACCCTTTCTTTCATGTCCCTTTCTCAATGAGGACATTGCATCAACTAGGGATGGGTGGGTGGATTCATTCTTGAATTATTTGGTCAGCCTAGTGAAATCCATGTAAATTGTTTCTCTTCTTATAAAAAAAAAAAAAATAGAAAGGACTAGTTGGACATTAGGACTTTTCAATCCTAAGAAATTTTACATTAGGATCTGAACATAAAAACCCTCAGGTCTTTGGACTTAATTAGCCTGGGTATCCACTAAAATGTGGATTTGTTTTTGAGTCCTCGCCATCTTAATTCTATTATAATCGGAATAAATAAGTTTAGGTGATAAGTACACGACTTATCAACCCGCCCTCTGATTTGAGGGAATTTTGAGTTTTAAGCATCTACACACTTTCTTTGCACTGACTCATTGTTCGGTGATTCTAACGGAAATTGGGTAGCTAATGAACCTTCCAGGGTGATATGGCTGGCAAGTTATCATGGGTAACAGCCCATAGGTAGGTTGTCCAGAGCCAAGTCACTGGACCTTTCTTAGTTTGCTGCCTTTAGGTAAATCTTAGACTAGGGAAGCCACCTACTTAAAAAAAAGAAAAAAAGGGAGAAAAGAACAAAAAGAAATAAGCCACACTTCGCTACACGAGTATGGCTAGCAAGTTGTCGGTGGTAACAGCTCATCGACTGGTTGTCTAGAACCCAGCTCAGAAATGCACCAAAAATTCCCAAAACACTTAGGAAGAAGCGAAGAAGTAGAATAAACCAGGGAGATATACAATGGATTCACCCTTGTGTTGACCCCGTAAAAAAAAAAAGTAGGGAGAAAGCTACCGGTTGTAAAGATACACTTTTAGGTAGAATTCTGGTTAGGTCACCTAGAGGCCTAGAAATCCAAAGTCCGTTCCAACTGCCGGTCAATGAGTTTATCACAATCACAATAAGATGCTTAAAGCTTAGGGTTGTCATCAAATTTTGGGTGAGTTGAATGGCCGTAGAAAGCCACTCTTAAACTTGAAAATTTGAAAATCCAAAAAAAATTAGAAAAGAGAAAAAGAGAAAAAGAAATTTTTCTTTTAATAAGGCGAGGGCTTGAAGCGGTTTGCATTTTGGCTGATACCCGGGCACTGTTGTGTCTTTGAAAGTTCAGTTCCTAAGTAGACAATTTGTTAATGATTGAAAAATAACTCAAGTCCAAATAATCTAACCTAATTCTTTTATATAAATAGCATATAGCTTTTGCTAGGGACTAGCAAAAGATAGGCATAGGGGTATGATGTAAACACATTTACACTACTTACGATGTCTATTTATGCATGTTCTTAAGCATAGGATTGCATTTCATGATATAAATATTGCACTACATGCATCATCTTGCATTCAGAATATTTTGAATAAAATGGAGGTTAATTGTCTCCTTTTATGTGCTTGGACAAGGCAAATATTTTATTAGGGCCTCGGATCAAAGATCCAACCGTATGGATGTGATCAGGGTAACGATTGGAGTTCAACGACTCCTAGATCGCCCTAATCAGGCATCCGCAGCATCAGATAGTGACCCTGGAACCCTAGAAAATCAAGGGCCAGGATGGTGTAAATCCGCACTTCAGATGACAAATCCGGCCACACGGATGAATTCGGATCGACGATAGCAGCCCAACGACATAAAAATCGAGTCAATCCGACATCCGTGGCACCATCTACAACTTCCAGAAGATGGACGCCCAAGATGGCACCACGTGGTGCCATCTCAGCTGCCCAAACGACCGCTTGCATTTTGTGAAGGCCCCCGCCCGATCGCTCTCCGTCGTCAGATGGAGATCCAACGGTTGTGGTCGCTTGCGCCTAAAAGCATCCGCACGACCATTTCGTCCGCGTAGCGCAGCGGCGACGCAGCCGCGGGCGAAGCAGAGGTCGCGGGTTCGAGCCGCAGTGAGGGGGTGGAAGGTGCGGGCGAGCAGGCGCGGACGAGCGTCAGATGGAGATCCAACGGCTACACGGGCCCGATAGCGTCGACGCGTGATTGGACGCGCGATCGAACGCGCAATCAGACGCGCAGGGGGCGTGCTACGCAGCGGGCGCGGACGTGATTTAAGCCATCCGATCTCGCGATCGGACGGCTGAAAAGCGGTCAACGTGCGTGGCCATTGAGAACGCGAGCAGGCGAGGAGGCGTGCGCGAGCCGGCCACTACGCCCACGTTGGGGCTTTAGTGACGGATTTATCCATCACTAAAGACCCCTTATTTATTGTTTTGAAGTTGTCATGTCCATTTTTCCCCCACTCCTTGCAACTATAAAACGAGACCCCTCCATACTACATTCTCATCCCTTCTTTCTCCTCTCTACCCCTCCAAAGCTCAAAAGAAGCTTGTCCCACACCTGGGATGCTTCTTGCGGGATAAAGTCCAATTTTCGTTCCCCTTCGGAAGTGGATCCCGTGACGATGACGGCGTGCTGCTTCGTTCCCATTCTTCTACATCGTCCTCCTTCGTCCTGCTTCATTCTCCTTCATCCAGGCGTCGTCCCGTCCAGCTCGTCCTCCAAGAAATCGTCGAGGAGGATAACTTCTCTCTCCCATTCTTATTTACAGCTTTTCTATTGTAGAATTTTCTGCTTTATAGTGTAATTGATTTTCCGCATTCTAGTGTAACTTTTATAAACTATTGAAATATTGAATGCATGTTCTCTTTCTCTCTCTCTCTTTCTCGCTCTCTCTCTCTCATAGTTTGATAGCCCCATTGTAATTATAACGCCTTGCTTAAAGAAAATCCTAAAAAAATATAATTGCGAAAATAGATCAACGTAGCCTCCCTATGTTCGACCCGAAATTATTTTCGGTATAAATTTTATTTGTTGAACACGAATTCTTCGCTTCCGAACTACAATGACAGGTTTTCCAAAACCAATCTCGTTAGCGTAGGTTCGTAAACGTTCAACATTGCCTCTCATTAAGCACTGCGTTTAACGCCATCAGCCAGGCATAATGAGCTCAGGTAGAATGGAGAGCAAAAGATATCTCAGCCATGTTTTAGTCAGTAAGTTCGACGAATGGTTTGAATCTCTAACCGTTCATGACAGAAGGTGCAGAATCAGGGCTGAGTTCACTAATTTCAACGGCTCCATTTTCAAAGATTCATCTCACCAAGAATGTTCTAATCCATTTTGATCTAAGTTTTCATGGGAATAGTTTTAGTTTGGCATCAAAGGGTAGAACTTTTTGACCAGGGTGGAAAGATTTTTGTATAATGTGCCTATCATGGAAGGCTTTAACCTGCTCTTTGTAGACACTCGAGTTCTCTTATGCATCATTGCATAGTTCCTCGATCTCATTCACTTGCAACTGGCAGTGTATTCCAGCCTTCATTAGATTTAGATTGCACTTCCATATTGCCAAATAAGCCTTGTGGTTCTTCCTGACGGGAAGGTGACAATCCTTACCGTACACTAACTTGAATAGAGACATGCCTAATTGGGTCTTGTGGGTAGTCCTATAGGTCCACAAGGCTTCCGAAAGGCGAGTAGACCAATCCTTCCTTTCAAGCCAAACAGTGGCCTGAAGGATCTTCTTGATCTCTCGATTTGATAGTTCTGCCAGTCCATTGGTCTAAGGGTGGTAAGGAGTCGAGATACGATGCGTCACCCCATACTTTTTCATCAGGGACTGGAAGTGCACATTGTTAAAATGAGACCCGCCATTGCTGATAATGGCTTTAGGAACTGCAAATCTAGTAAAGATGTTCTCTTGGATAAATTAGAGGATATCTTTATGATCACTAGTTCTCGTGGGGATGGCTTCGATCCATTTAGAGACATAATCAACAACGACTAGAATGTACTCGAAGCTGTTAGATCCGGGAAGGGGTCCCATGAAATCAATTCCCCATATGTCAAAGTTTTCGCACACAATAATCGGGTTCAAGGGTATCATATCCTGCGGGACCATGTTGCTGAGGGTCTGACAACGAGTGCATGCCCTACAATACGTTTATGCATCTTTGAATAATGTGGGCCAAAAGAACCCACACTGGAGAATTTTTGCTACGGTTTTACACCCAAAGAAATGGTCTCCGCAGGCCTGGCTGTGATAGAATGATATTACATCATTGACCTCGTTGTCAGGAATGTGATGGGAAAACCATCATGAGCCAAAAGTATCTCATTTTGACCTAATTAAGTTATTAAATGCCCCTACATAACCGACAAAGAGTCACAAGTCACTACATAATCATTCTGAGGGAAAAATACGAATCTAGTGTTAAAACTGCAATTCTACCAGCTTATCATGACTGCAGTAGAACCACAGGTTTTCTCAGAGGTTGAATGAAGGTTAAGAAATCTTAAAAAGATAAAAAGTGGGCAAGAATAATCAGAAAAGGCTCGCACGTGTTTTGAGAATTAAATGACTTTTTTAAATCCTAAAAATGGATTAGCTTAATTAAATGAGGTTCTGATTAGGAAAAAATTCATCTAAACCCTCTAAAATTCATAGAAAAATATTCTTTAGGGTTTATAACATTCAATTTGACCATCAGAGACCATTTTGACCTAGAATAGTCACAAACAGACATTTGCCTTAATTTGGGTTTTTGCATAAGTTACCTAGTCAAATGTAGTCAAAACTAAAATCCAACTTCACCATTGGATTCCTTAGGTTTAAATTAGGTTTGTACCAAAATTTGAACCCGAGATGATCTTGTCTTGACCTAGTTTGCAAATTGATCCTGTCTAATTACATTTCTACCGTTAACTTTCAAAATCTTTTCAAATAGGCCCTAACTTTATCACCGTTCTCACAAAAGGGTCCATGTCGCCGTTAAACCTATTCCTACTTGCTCTAGTGACTTTGAAAAGGGGAGAACTCCCTGATTTTTTGACAGATCCCTTTCAAATTAGAAAGAGAAGTTCATCAAGAAATTCCCTTCCTTTCGAACCCGACCCTAAGCCCTAGAACCTACTAAATCTCTGATGCAAATGCATGAGAGATTTGGGTATCAAGGAATTCCCAAACTTTGACGAGCTTTCCAAGCTCAGGAAGCTTGCTTCCAAAGTTCTAACCGTCCTCCTAAGGTATATAAAAGCACCCCCTGCTCATACCGAATCACTCAAGCTTGAATTCGACCAGAGAAACCCTCAAAATTCCTCTCTCCTCCTCCGACCGAATTGCACTTCAAGCTCCGTTGACCCTCCTTGCCTTGCCTCATCCTTTGACCACAATACCAGTGGCAGACTCTTCTTTTATGGCTTCTTCCTCATTGACCAGCACCAGTCGACATCCCTACCTCATTCATCTTCGCCATCCACCTCTTATCAGAGCATCTTCGTCTCCAGTGCCAACCAAACCTCAACCGGTGCCAACTCTACTCCCCTTCATCTGCCTAGTCTTGTAAACAACTCCTCATCTTCCACTCTTCATTTTCAGACACTCACTAGTCCATTTCGATCGTCGACTCACCCCACCGTCCTCCATCTTCAACCTCGCCGGCGTACCTCCGGTGAGCTCACATAGCCACTATGATTCACCAACCTAGCTGCTATTCATCTCTACACCTCCGCCATGTCCCAGAGAGCAAACGCCCTCTGGTCTTCGAGGCTATTAACCTCTCCACTGCTCCGTTGAACATGCCCACCGACGCATTCCTCCTCCGACCTCTGCAGCCCACCACACACCTCCACGAACCACGAGACCATCCCCATCCCCTATGCATCTGTCAAGGTCTAGCAAAGCTCATGAAATGTTTTAACTGGGGCTCTTAGCCCATCTTCGTGCTTTCAGGTTCCCAGGTCTCCGTTGCCATTATCAAAGCTTCAAGCAATGCTTGAAGCTTACTTCAGCATCTACAGACCCCACGTGAAGTCCTAGGCGCTGTGGAGCACTTCCAGGGTCACAACCCAGGAGCCAATTTGGCTCTTTGACTACGTCTTTACTGCAATCACAAGGAGCACCTGCTGCAGCTGCACGCTGAAGAAAGGAGTGTGGTTTAGTCCCACATCGGAAGCGACAAAGTAGTTGAAGGCGCATAAATTGAAAAGTCGCATAGCCTTATCACCTCAGCACACATAAGGGGTGAGGTCCCAATTTGCATGCCTCACACGCCTTGTCCGTGACTTTGACCATGCGGACCTAGTGCGCCTGATAACCCGCCTAACCTAAGCACTCGGCTGCGACCCACGGCCATAGCCGTAGTCCTAGGTGCACATGCCCAAAATCCTGAAATCTTGAGAGAGGCCCTAGGAGGGTGAAGCTTAAGAGAGAAAGAGGAGAGATTGCATGGGGTAGGGGGAGGGTTTTACCGCAGAGAGGTTGGCTGACACTCAGCCAACTCAAGAAGCCCCCTATGTGAAGAAGCTGAACAAAGAGGAAGAAGAAGAAAGTGAGCCGCAGCAGAAGAAACAAAGAAGAAGAAGGAGAAGGCTTGAGCAATAGAGAAGAAAAAAGGGGAAGCTAAATAGAGAGGAAGAAAGAAAGAGGAAGAAGAAAAAAAGAAGAAGAAGAGAAGAAGCCGCACAACAAAGAAGGGAATAAGAAAAGGAAGAAAGGCAAAATCATGTTCTATTGATACTTTAATTACATTGATTTAAGTGTTATTTGTGAGGAGTAATTGGTGATTTAAATCACCATTGTACTCCATTCTTTTTGCATATTATTCCTGACAGTACTCTTATTGCACTCTTTATGCTTGATTTAAATTGCGTTCTTGAGCTTTAAATTTCGTATTGCTCCCTGTGTTCGACATCAAAACCTTTTCAAGTAATAAAATTTATTTGTTTGAGCACTATTCTGGCTATACTTCAACACGACAATCTTAAAACATCGATTTATCACTCAAACAGAATGCATCTTCTAACCACCAGATCATTGCCAATGTGGAAAAGGTGAGGTTCCTCCCAAGTATAGTACTTGGCCTTGGCAATCAATGTCTCGCCTGGAAGTCACCCAAGCTAGCAGAACTTTCCCCATAACAAAGTAATTTACAATATCAACAAACCACGGGAGACTATGAATGGCTAGCAGCTGCTCGTCTGGAAAATGCTAGGTGATCAGACCAGATGGGTTGATGACACAAGAAGGAAAATGGCACAAATGCTCAACTAGCATGCTCTATTTTTTTGCTTTATCGAGAATATCGAGATCGAATTCTTGCAATAGCAAGATCCAGCAGATTAGTCGAGGTTTCGCATCCTTCTTCACGAGGAGGTGCCTTACTGCTGTGTGATCCGAGTATATGTTGATGTCGGAACCCAAAAGAAAATAAATGAATTTTTCTAGGCCAAATACAATGGCTAGCAACTGTTTCTCAGTAACTATATAGATACACTAAACCTCGTCAAGTGTCTTGCTAGCGTAGTAGATGACAATGGGTTTCCCATCTATTTTCTGCCCAAGTACCACACCTACAGCGTAATCAGATGCATCGCACATGATCCTAAAAGGTTGAGACCAATCAGGGGACTGTAGGATAGGTGCCTGGGTAACTTGATCACGTTGGATCTCAAATGCCTGAGTGCAGTCATCAGTGATTTCAAAGGGGAGAACGTTAGATAGAAGATTAGTTAGGGGGCGAACGATTTTCAAAAAATTAGGAATGAATCGATGGCAAAAATCAACGTGCCCAGAAAGGATCGGATGTCTTTGACCGAGATAGGCATAGGAAGTTTGCAAATCGGATTCACCTTGTCTCGATCAACCAAGATGCCTTTTTCAGAGACGTGTTGCCCTAGGACAATTATGTCAGGTACCTTGAAGTAGCACTTTTCCCAGGAAAGAACTAAATTCACGTTGATGCTTTGCATGAGGATTTGGACCATGTGGAGGAGGCAATCATCAAAATATTCACCAAATACCGAGAAGTCATCCATGAAGACCTCAAGGTATTCACCTACCACATCTGAGAATATGGCAAGAATGCACTGCCGAAAAGTAGCAGGTGCATTGCAGAGACCGAACAGTGTCCACCGGAATGCGTATGTTCTCGAAGGGGCAGATGAAGGTGGTCTTCCCTTGGTCCTCAAGATGGATTGTGACCTGATTATAACTAGAGTACTGGTCCAAAAAGGAGAAGAATCGATTTCCTGCTAGTTTCTCGAGAATCTAATCAATGAACAGTAGTGGGAAATGATCCTTCTTCTTGGAGGAATTGAGTCTTCCATAATCAATGCAGACTCTCCATGAGTTTGCTGTATGGGTCGGTATGCTTTCTCTAATTTCATTCGTGTTGACAGTGAGCCCTACCTTCTTAGGCTCAACTTTAACTTCACTCACCGTACGACTACTGGAGATTGGGTAGATGATCCCTGCATCTAACCACTTGATGATCTGCTTTTTTCGACATACAATAGGTTTGGGTTTAGGCGTCTTTGTATTTTACGGGATGGTCAAGAGCCCTCTTCTGTGTAGATGTGATGTGTGCAGTATAATGGGCTGATACCAGTCAGATCATCGAGAGTCCATCCAATGGCTCTCTAATACTGTTGGAGAATAGAAATTAGGCATGTTTCCTGATCAGGTGTGAGTCGGGAGTTGACAATCACAGGACACGTCTGATTGGAACACAAAAAGACGTATTTCAGATGATCGGGAAGAGGCTTTAATTCCATAACTGGGTTGTCAACAGTAGCAGGTGGTTCAGGGTGGGTGTCAGGAGCAAAGGAAGGAGTTATGGGAGTATCATTGTTAGGTTCAAACTCCTGTAATTTTGGGTTTTGATCTTCTTGTGGTTGATCTGAAATAGTCTGGTTTTCCCTGATACATATGTCATCAACCATGGCCTCGATATCGTAAATTTGTTCCATAGACCAGCAATTAATTCCTTGTTGGGCCAACAAGATGTCTATCTTCAGCACCTTGCTCCCAAGTTTTAATTCAATCTGGCCCTCCTCACAATTAATATTGACCTTAGCAGTGGCCAGAAAGGGTCTCCCTAATATGATCGGTATATTCTTCACATTCTCAAGAGCATCCATGTCTAAGACAAAAAAATCCATGGGAAAATAGAAATCATGTACCCTAAATATGACATCCTCAAGAATTCCTTTTGGTGACTTAATAGATCGGTCGGTTAACTAAAAAGTCATCTCTGTCGGTTTAAGCTCAGATTCCTTAAAGTAGTCTAGTAGAGATGTAGGTATCAAATTTATGGAAGCTCCTAGGTCCAGTAAGGCTCGGTCAAATTGTATATCACCAATAGCGGAAAAGATTAGAGGGGTGCCTGGGTCGTTTGCCTTAGGCGAGAGTTTTCTCAAAATGACAGAGCTGGCTTGCTCCGACAGTACCATCGGGTTCACACCATTGGTTCGCGGCTTACGCTTTGGTGTACGCACATCTTTCAGAAATCATGCGTAAGCCAGTACGTGCCATATAGCATCCATCGAGGGGATGCTTATTTGGACCTGCTCAGAAAGCTTAACCAAGTCCTCCTCAGATGCCATAGTTTGGGGTTTCCATTTTCCTTTGGTCAAGGCCTCCAGAAATGGAACTTTTGCAGGTTCCTCTAAAATGGGTCCTGGTTCTTGATCTAGGATAAAGGTATCCTAGATGACTATCCTAGGGTTTGACTTTGCATTACCAGGCTGGGAGTGGATAGGATAAGGTGGGCCCTGTGTTGCTTTGCCAGTACGGGTAGCAATAGAATTCAGACTTGCCTGGTTCTGGATTGGTGCAAGCAAAAGAGATGATTGCCACTGATAACCCACATATGATTCCGAAGCCTTCATCCTGTCAGGTGATGGAGCAGAAGGGGCCTAATAAATAAAGTGAGCTTGGCCCTAAGTTGGGTTCATAACGTGCCTTTGCTTCGGCACGTTACTTGGATTATTAGAGGTTGTAACGGAAGTGCACCAGGTTGGTAGGGATTTGTCATCTAGGTGAGTTCATTGCTAACCTATGTGATCTCATCTTTGTGCTATTTTTGCATAGCCACATTCATTTTCTAAATGTCAATAAGAGTCTAATGGATAAGAGTCAATTGATCTGCATGAGTCATCTCGGATTGATAATTTTGGTTGGGCCGAGGTTTAGCCGGATGATATGGACGAGGAGCTTGTGGTAGCAGATGATATTGAGGTCTCTGACTTTGATTGTTCCCTGACCACATGAAATTTGGATGATTATGCCATCCAGGGTTGTAGGTGTTTGAAAATAGATCATTCTGAATAGCATTGTGGTCCTTGTAGGTCTGAGGAACCTCGAAAAAGTTGGAATATGAGGGGTCAGAGTTACCCAAACTAGAGTAGGTGGGTCTAGAGTTTCCTTCGAAACACAAATTAGATGGGGGCAGATATGAGTCTATCCCCAGAGAAGATTGATGATAGATGTTATGCACAGCCTCCCTACCAGAGGGTGGTTGCGCGAATGGGTTTTGTGTAGAGGTGGCTCACTGCAAGTGTCGAGTTAGCACATCCACCTTCTTCTCAATAATAGAGACCTTGTCCAGGTGACTGGCCATCAGTTCCAAGTCAATGGGAGAGGACAGGTCTTGTGTCTCATGTGCTCCCTTTGGATTCATCAATGATCGGGCATTCGTCTGGTCGAACATGCCCATGGATTCATTATTGATAGAGTTCTCACACATATTCTTGAGAATCTCCCACATGGTTTCTTCTTGTTGACCCATGATGTTTCCTCCACAGGTCGCATTGATGATTAATCGAATATCTTCATAGAATCTTTGGTAAAAAGACTAGACTTGTTCCCAATTAGGAACTTCGTGGTGGGGGCACTTTTGCATGAGATACAGAAAATAATCCCATGCCTCTTGAAGCAGTTCTCCTGCTTGCTATGAGAAATGTGTGATCTGGTTCCATAAAGCATTTGACCAACCAACAGGGAGAACTTTCTTGGAAACATGGATTGTAGTTCTGCCCAGGTGTTGATTGGACGCGTTTGGTTTTGGTACCAATGAACAGCCTTATCCATGAGAGAGAGGAACATTTTCATGAGTAAGACATCCCGATTTTGCACTTCTAACCCGAAGGTCTATGCCAGATGCTTGAGTTGCTTGATATGATGGAAATGATCCTTGGAATTACACCAATGGAATTTGGGAATAGCATGAATCATGTTGGGCTTGAGTTCTGTATCAAGACCTCCAGCAGGGATTTGGACTCAAGGTTCGATTGCCACCATAGCGGGATTGTAGTGATCATGCATCATAGGATGCTGCAGTGGGTTCACAAAGGCTTGGAATAGATCATTGAGGCATTGAAGCTGACTTTCAAGATTGTTTTCTTTTGTTAGTTGCTCTATGATGATGGATGAAGGGGAATTAGTTTCAACTGATTTAGAAGAGATATCGATTAGGTTGGGTTGTTTCACAAACAAGGAGGTCAAGGCTTGGCCTCGATGGGAATGAGTAGCTAATGGAGGCCTCAAGGATGGTCTTAGAGACATCCTCCCGAACATGCATCGATGGAGTAGATGAGAGGTAGAATGTGATGGGCCCAATCAAGACACCCAAATATTTTGGATGACTATAGAGGTTCAGAGTAGATGATGCCCCTTAGTGTCGTCCACCTGAGAATTACTTGGGTAGCCAAAAAGGGAGATTCCCGCAAAGACCCCTACACGGTAGAGTGCCGCCAGGAGTTACAGGGTTTCCCCTACCCGACCTCTCTTGTCACTGATAATCCAAGTAGACCAAAATGGGAACTTGACCTCTTAAGTCTACCAATTTTTAATTAAGAGCAAGGGTGCTTATGATTTCACTTGAACTTTAAGAGGTTTTTGTGTGAAGTGACTTAATTTGAAGATTGGTTAACCCAACAAGGTGGGTCAACTTCACCTATTTTGTCTTTTGAGAAATTTAGGTCTCCTTGTAGTAGTCAAATGAAATTAAGAGCTTGATTTTAGGGTTTGCTTGTATAGATCAATTCAATCAAGGCTTACACACACATTGTTCGGGAAGATTAATTCTTGATTAAGCAAGTGTGTCACTAAACCCTAAACTGGAAATCTTAATTAGCTCTAATTAGTCCAATTTAGTTTGACCAAATGTGGTACCTAGGGCTTCAAGTAAGAATGTGATAGCCCTAGATACCTTAAGCTTCAAGTAGGTGCACAAATCAGGGTTTGAATGTTGTCTAAACAGAATGTATCAAATCAGGCAACTTGATGATTAGTCTAAGAATATAATGCAAGTAGCTATAATTGATTTTTTCATTTTTTCAGCTTTTAAGAATCAAAGGCTTAGAGGAGGGTGAATGGAGTTTACCTACCCCTGGAGTGGCTGATGTGCAGTTGATCTTCTTCAATGAATACCCTGAAACAGATAACAGTAAAGAGAGATAGAGCAAGTTAGTACCAATTCACATATTGCAATCAAGAGATCTAAATTGCACGTTGATCCCTAGCAATGGCACCAAAATGTTCGTTGCTCAGAAATGGGTTTTAAAATCGTCGCATTGCAGTATAGCTAAAATCTATGTGAAAACATATAAAATTTTTTACTCAAATGAAATCCAAGGTCGAACATAAGGAATAATATGGCAATTTAAAACTCAAGATCACAATTAAAGATGTAAGAATTTGCAATCAATAAAGATATATAAATGAGATTCAACGTAAATAATGCAAAAAGAAAAGAGGGTAAAATGGTGATATGAATCACCAAATTACCCTACAATGTTATGCCTAGCAAGCTACTCAAAGTAACAGATCGGATAAGCCAAGCAGATCTCAATTTAAGCAGCAGGACCAAGGTATAAGATATTAGATGACAGATTTAGGCTCAGATGCCTTAACAAAGGCGAAGGCCTCTTCCTCTTTTTTCTTCAAGCCTCAAGGAGATGCTTCTCTCTTCTTCTTCTTATTCCTTCTCTCCATCTTCTTCCCTTATCTCTGGTGAAGCGCAGCACAGGACTTAGCACACCAGCAGAAGCAAAGGCCTCTTCAGATCTCACAGGAGTCAAGAGGAGGGTGGTAGAGCAAAATGCCCCCTCTCCTCTCATTTCCTTTTCTTCCTCAGACCAAGAAAACCAAGCCATACCTGGGTATCCGGGTAAATGGATCAAGCCCAGACCTTGAGGGCGTGAGCACAGGCGAGGGTGTGCGTTGGCACGTGAGAGGGGACCTCACCCTGTGCTTATTGAGGCAACGAGGTTATAACAGAAATTGCTCTTATGCGCTTGTGCTGCTTCATTAGCTATTGACGTGGGAATAAGGTCCCACCCTCCTTCATCTGTGCTGCAGATAGTGAATATGCCTCAAGTTGGCACAGTAGCAGGTACTGGTGACCCTAGTTATCGACCAGGAAGGGACCAGAGACTACTTCGCTTGAGCTGGGGTAGAAATTTGGAGCAGATGTGGTCGAAGGACTGAAGGCGTAGTCGATGCAGCCGAGATAGTGGTAGAGCTCCAGTGAAAGATCTGCAAGCATGAGAATGGCCTCACGGCCACATCAAATATGCTCAAGAGGATCGCTTGTGGATGGTGAACAAGAATGTGGTCTTGGTTGTGCATGGGAGTGAGTGAAGAGGTCAGAGGACCTCAAGAAGATACTGCAATGAACGTGGGGTTCACCAGGTGATTAAGGTGAGCAATAGGTGGATTTAGGTTAGGGCTTTAGTCGATGGAGTTGTAGAGAAGCTGATGGGGGTGCTAGTGGTGAGTTTCGAGCAGTGTGGCGGTGTGTAGGCGTCGCCGGAGCATTGCCAGAGGAAGAGAAGATGGTGGCATTTGAGGGAGAAGTGGTGGTTATATGTGTGTAGAGAGTGGGAAAGCGAAATGGAATGAGAGAGAGCAAGGGAGGGACTTAGAGTGGTGGGAGGGAGGTGGAGGCAGCCAGTTTTGATCGACCGGTGCCGAAGAAGGAGGTAGAAGCGGTGAGGCGGCAATGATGAAGCAGATGAAGGAATGCCCTCCCTTGGGTTGGGGAGGGTTGCGAGGAATAGAGGAAGAACTAAGGCCATCCAATATGATGGTTAGACAGATGGATGAGGGGGATCCAGGGAGGTTGCCGGAGCAATGTTGTTTGGTGGTCGGAGAGGGTAGATTAGGGTGATTTGGCTTGCCAAAACTTGCTGAAAAACTTGGTCGTGCATCAGGGGTTCTTTTATAGGCCATAGGAAGCCCTTCCAAGCTTGGAAGGTTTTTGTGAAATAGGATACCTGAACCTTTCAAGTGTTCACATGACCTTTTGGGAAAGAATTGGAGCCCATGGAGTGGCTCAAATGGAAGGGAATTCCTTTATGAACTTCCCTTTCAAATTTGAGAGGGATTCGTCAAGGAATCAAGGAGTTCTTGCCAAATTTAGGTCGTCGGAGTTTGTAGGAATAGGATTCATAGCTGTAGCGACCTGTTTGTGAAAACAATAACAAAGTTTGGAGCCTTTTCATAAGGATTTTGAAAGTTAAGGGCATATGTGTGGTAGAAAAGAATCTGACAGTACCAACCTGCAAACTTGGTCAAGATGATCTCAGATTAGGCCCAAGTTTTGGTACAAACCTAATTTGGACCTAAGAAATCCAATGGTGATGTTGAATTTTGGTTTTAACCAAGTTTGACTAGATAATTTATGCGAAAACCCAAGTTAGGGCAAATGTAAGTCAAATACTTAATTTTGGGTCAAGTCGGGTTCTGATGGTCAAATTGATGATACCAAACACTAGAGAATTTTTTTCTATGAATTTTACAGGACTTAGGTGAATTTTATCCTAACTAGAGCCTCAGTTAATGAACCGGGTCTGTTTTTCGGTTTTTAGAAGTCGTTTAATTCTTAAAACACGCGAAAACCCTTTTCTATCTATTCTAAACCACTTGTTAGCCTTTTGGACAATTTGACTCTTAATTATCTGCTGGGAAAACCCTTGGTTGTACTACATTCATGATATGATGGTAAAATTACAGTTTTAACCCTGATTTCTTATCTTTGTCTCAGAATGACTTTGCAATGAATTATAGTCCTCTACGGTTATGTAAGAGCATTTAATGACTTAATTAGATCAAATTGAGCTAGTTATGGCTCATGATGGTGTTTCCAATAATCATACATGGGTTATCGTTAATAACCACCTCTTTTTCCAACCCCAACCCAAAACTAGGCAAGACTAAATGCTGTTACAACCCGTAGTGGTAAAACAACTCAGCAAACCACCATACCTAGGCCACTCACAGCCTAGTAGTTCAAAACTAAACCTAGGTTGGTCATTCAAGATACTCCTATCCCAGATCAAGAACATGGACCAATTCTAGAGGAACCTGCAGAGGTTCCATTTCCCGAGGGCTTGACTAAGGGAAAGAAGAAATCCAAACCTGTGGCTCTCGAGGAAGACCTAGTCAAGCTATTTGAGCAGCTTCAAATAAACATCCTATTGATGGGTGCAATTCACCACGTACCGGCTTATGCAAGATTCCTGAAAAATGTATGTACACCAAAGCGTAAGCCGCAAACCAAAAGCGGAAGCCCGATAGTATTGTCAGAGCAAGCCAGTTCCATCATTTTGACTAAACTCCCGCCTAAGGCAAAAGATCCCAGTGTCCCTTTGATCTCCTATACAATAAGTGATATTCAATTTAATCAGGCATTATTGGATCTAGGAGCCTCCATAAACCTAATACCTACATCTCTACTTGACCACCTTGAAGAATCTAAGCTTAAGCTGGAAGAGGTGACATTATAGTTGGCTGATCGATCTATTAAGTCACCAAAAGGAATTCTTGACGACGTCATAGTTAGGGTACGTGATTTCTACTTCCTCGTGGACTTTATAATTTTAGACATGGCTGCTCCAGAGAACACGAAGAACACATCGATCATTTTTGCAAGACCTTTTCTGGCCACGGCTAGGGCGAACATCAATTGTGAGGAGGGCTAAATTGAGTTAAAATTTTGGAGTAGGAAATAAAAATCGATATCTTTAAGGCCCAAGGAGGAATTAATTGTCTGGTTATCAAGCAAAATTACGACACCAAGTTCATGGTTGATGACCCATGTGTCGAGGAAAACCTACATATATCTGATGATTAACCACAAGAGGATCAAAACCTACACTTAGAGGAGCCTAAATTAACCCTAGAGATACATTCAGCTCCTATCATTGCTCTTGAACCTCACCCTGAACCACCTACTGTTGCTAATAACCTTGTTATGGAACTGAAACCTTTTCCTGATCATCTGAAATATGTCTTCTTGGGTTCTGATCAAACCTTTCCTGTGATTATCAATTCATGTCTCACTTTGAATTAGGAGACACGTCTGATTGTTATTCTCTAGTAAAATCAGAGAGCCATTGGGTGGACTCTTGATGACCTGACTACCATCAACCCCTCTTATTGCATGCATCACATCTACACTGAAGACGGCTCAGGACCATCCCGTGAAATCCAGAGACATCTGAATCTTAATCTACAGGAGGTCGTTAAAAAGGACATCACCAAGTGGTTAGATGTAGGTATCATCTACCTGATCTCCGTTAGTCATTGGGTGAGTCTAATCGAGGTTGTGCCCAAAAAGGTAGGACTCACCTCATTACGACTGAAATCAGAGAGACTGTACCAACCCATATAGCTAACTCGTGGAGATTCTGTATTGATTACCGAAGACTAAATACCTCCACGAAGAAGGATCATTTCCCAATACCATTCATTGAACAGATACTCGATAAACTAGTGGGAAATCGATTCTTCTACTTTTCGGATGGGTACTCCGGTTACAACCAGGTAGCAATCCATCCTGAGGACCAAAAGAAGACCACCTTCACCTGCCCCTATAGAACATACGCATTTTGTAGGATGCCTTTCGGTCTCTACAATGCGCCCGCTACCTTTCAGCGGTGCATGCTTGCCATATTCTCCAATATGGTAGGTGAATACCTTGAAGTCTTTCTGGAAGACTTCTCGGTATTTGGGGAATCTTTTGTTGATTTCCTTCTGCACTTGGTCTAAATCCTCAAGCGTTGTATCAACGTGAATCTAGTTCTTTCCTGGGAGAAAAGCCACTTCATGGTACCAGAGGGAATTGTCTTTGGTCACCTCATCTCTAAAAAAGGCATCCGGGTTGATGGAGCTAAGGTTAAATTGATTTCCAAGCTACCCATGCCTAGCTCGGTCAAGGACATCCATTCTTTACTGGGGCACGATAGTTTTTACTGCCATTTCATTCCCGATTTATCAAAAATCGTGCACTCCCTAACTAATCTTCTCTCTAAGGATGTCCCTTTCAAGATCACCGATGAGTGCACTCACGCATTTGAGAGACTACATGATCAGGTTACTCAAGCACCAATCCTACATTCCCCTGACTAGTCTCTACCCTTTGAGATCATATGTAATGTGTCTGATTATGCAGTGGGTGCACTGCTTGTGCAGAAAGTCGATGGGAAACCCGTGGTCATCTACTACTCCAGTAAGACATTGGACGAGAGCCAGTGTAATTATACAGTTACTGAGAGACAACTGCTGGTTGTAGTACTTGGCCTGGAGAAATTCAGATCCGATCTTTTGGGTTCTCATGTCATCATTTACTTGGATCACACTATTGTGAGGCACTTACTCACGAAGAAGGATGCGACACCTCGACTAGTTTATTAGATTTTGCTGTTGCAAGAATTTGATCTCGAGATTCGTGACAAAGTGGGAAACAAAATGTGGTAGCTGACCATTTGTCCCATGTTCCTTCTTCATTCATTAACGCATCTGGTCTGATCACCGAGCATTTTCTGGATGAGCACCTACTGGTCATTCACGATCTCCCATGGTTTGCTGATATTGTAAATTACTTGGTTACGGGGAAAGTCCTGCCAGATTAGGTGACTTCCAGGTGGGATAAGTTGATTTCTGAGGTTAAGTACTATATTTGGGATGAACCGTACCTCTTCCACATTATCAACGATCAGGTGATCCAGAGATGCATTCCTGACGATGAGGTCAATGACGTGATCTCATTCTGTCTTGACTAGGCCTATGGTGGCCATTTCTCTGGGCGTAAAATCGTAGTGAAAATTCTCCGGTGTGGTTGTCCTGGCCCATGATTTTCAAAGATGCACAAACGTATTCTAGGGCATGCACTCGTTGTCAGACCCTCAGCAACATGTGCCCGCGGGATGTGATGCCCTTAAACCTGATAATTGTGTGCAAAATCTTTGACTTATGAGGAATTGATTTCATTAGACCCTTTCCTGGATCCAACGACTTCGAATACATTCTAGTCGCTATTGGTTATGTCTCCAAATGGATTGAAGCCGTCCCCATAAGAACTAGCGATCATAAAGTTATCCTCTGATTTATTTCAGAGAACATCTTTTCCAGATTTGGGGTTCCTAAGGTTATCATTAGCGATGGTGGGTCTCATTTCAATAATGTGCACTTCCTATACCTGATGAAAATGTATGAGGTGTCGCATCGTATCTCGACTACTTACCACCCGCAAACTAATGGACTGGCAAAACTGTCGAATCGAGAGATCAAGAAGATCCTTAGGTCAGTGTTCGACCTGATAGGAAGGATTGGTCTACTCATCTTTCGAAAGCTTTGTGGGCCTATAGGACCGCCCACAAGATCCAATTAGGCATGTCTCCCTTCATATTAGTGTACTAAAAGGCATGTCACCATCTTGTAGTGATGGAGCATAAGGCCGATTGGGCAGAACAAAAGTGCAATCTAGATCTGACGAAGGTTGTAATGCACCATTAGTTGCAATTAAGTGAGATCAAGGAGCTACACAATGACGCGTACAAGAACTCACGTATCAAGAAAGAGTGGGTCAAAGCCTTCCATGACAAGCACATTGTGCGAAAATCTTTCCACCATGGCCAGAATGTCTTACTCTTTGACGCCAAGCTTAAACTCTTCCTAGGAAAACTCAGATCTAAGTGGACTGGACCATTCTTGGCAAGACAAATCTTTCGAAATGGAGCAACCGAAATCAGTCAACCCAACGTTGATTCTGAACTGATAAACGCCAGTTTATCATCATTCCTATGCATTAAAACAAACCTAGCTCTTAGGATTTTACTCCGCAAATGGGTTCTTAAGCTGCATTTAGGCATAAATTAGGTTAGGCATGCATTACATTTTTTATTGTCTTTTTGATATGTTTTTGTGAGTGTTAAGGATGAACAGATATGCAGATCCCTAAAACCCTAGCACTCAAGAAGGCAAATGGTGAAGGAGAAGCGTAGACTAGCTGGAACTTAGCTTGATCCAGCTCACCACAGCTGGAACCTTGCTCACTTGAACTAGGGTTAGCTCATCCCAGCTCCAGTCAGCTAATCTCAGCTGAATGGCAGCTCAAGAGAGTTCATCTTAGCTCACCCTAGCTCAAGTCAGCTCAGATCCAACTCAACTTAGCTGAGTCTAGATCATCTCAGCTCCCACTAGTCCACAGGGAGCTCTAGCTAGCTTAGCTGAGTTGACAGGAGTTCACCCCAGCTCAGACCCAGCTACATCGAGCTCTACTCAACTACAGCTAGATGAAGAAGAACTCATCTCAGATCAGGAAGCTCAAGTCCATCTCCCGAGGATTCAGCTTAGCTTAACTCAGTTGAGCTAAGCTACCTTAACTGCCTCAACCAGTTTGATCCTCCTTGGAAGCATCAGACCTAGCTCTCCTCAACTCATTATGGTAGAAGTTAGCTCACGTTAGCTTGGCTTAGCAACTAGCAAAGAACTAGCAAGCTAAGCCAGCTAGAGTAGCCCCATGCTTGCCTCTTCAGCGGCAGCCAGCTCCAGTTTTAGCTCCATGCTTCTCATCCTCAGCTCCTCCCTCCAAACTCATGCTCCAACACCTCTTTCTCTACTCCTTTAGCTAAGCTAGCTTAGCTTAGATTATCGTAGCTCAGCTTAGCCTAGCTATGTTCCAACCTCCTTGGCTTGTACCACCCAAAAACCCAACCTAACAACTCCACCTACTAGCTCCACCTAAGCTCCACCTACTTGGCACCAACCTAGCCAACCCACCACCTCCAAATGACACCTAAAAGTGGTGCCAAAACCACCCTAACCACCCCCTTGATGGCACCACTTTTCCCTCCAAAAACCCCATTCATCTCCACTATACACCTCTCCTTAAATCCATCTCCACCATCCACCTAACCACCCTTATAGAAGACCCTAGGTTGGCGCCAGAATGGTGGTGTCTCTCCACCACCGAAAGCCACCAACACTGCTATAACCACCCCCTTTAACACCCCTTGGGTTGGCGCCAAATACCCTTGGCCATAGGATCACCAACCACCTCCATCATTCCATCCTAGCCCTCCATTTCAAGGGGCACCTTAACCCCCCATCCTACCCTATAAAACGACCACTACCCACCACCATTCAAGGCATCCTTGGCTCGCAAATTCACTCTCATATTTCACCTATAAGCCCACGTCCAAGAGAGGATAATAAGAAGAAGATTAAGGGGATATTCTATCCCCTTGGTGCCTTCCCCTCTTCCCTTCTCTCTTTGGTCACGCCAGCCAAAGGAGAAGCCAGGCAAGGAAGATCTTTGGAGGAGATTTTGAAGGTGGTCCACGCCATCTTGGAGGAGCTCTTGAGGGTGGTGCACGCCCCCCCATTGGAGAAGAGCATTGAAGGTGGTAGCTTCCACCTTGGAGGAGCTGTCAACGAAGGAGAAGAAGGAGGCCCTCATTTCAAGCCAAGGAGCAGCTAGGCTTGGAGCAAGAAGACTCCATTCTTCACCATTTTTGCGAGAGGATTTGTGTTTCTTTTTTTTCTTTTAGATTTTTTATTTTAGTAGAAGCATTCCTCTACTTGTCCTTAAAAAGAACACTAATTTTAGTCAATTAAATTGCCTTCTTTTAGCTTTTTATTGCAATTGTTACTTTTGGCTCTAGCACTGGTTTCATCTCTTCTTCCTAATTACTCTAGGCCTCCACTTGGCTATAGTGAGCTTAGGAAGAAGATTCTATCTTTTAAGTTTTAGTTAAGCAATTGTAGGTGTTAGTACTTTCCATTACAATTCACATTTTGCCCTCATCTTTTCAAAACAAAAAAATTACGTATTTAAAATACCAAAAAGAAAGTTGAGGTCTATTTGTAAGCAAGAGGATTAATTTTGCAAACAATTTGCCTCCTTGGATGACCCTAGATACTCCCCTATCTAGGATATAAATTTAAAAGCGAAAGCGGATTCGCGTGTTACAATGACGTCAAAAACCCACTTTTACAAATCACGCGTATTTCGTTATCACTTTTTGGCACCATTGCCGGGGAGGCACGGCTTTTCATTAGTTAATTTTCTCTTGCTTGAAGTGGATCTCATCCCCTTCTCTTTCTTCTCTTTCGTGTGTGCAGGAACTATTGCAGGAAGAAAGTGGGAATCTGGAAGCAAAAGCTCAAAGTTCCTTTTCTTCCCGCGAAATTTAGGTTGGTTCCTCTTCCTGGTCACATAATTAATTAAAACTAGCAAAAACATATTAGAATTGGCTTTCAGGATCCCAAACAACTTGATTAAGTGGAGTGGTGCATTTTAGAAGCCATGGTTTGCTTCAATGCTTCTTTAATACCACTCCATTGCAACTATTGGTGTTCTATTTTTCGGGTCCAGATTTCTATCCGGAATTGAAAAATCAATTCCTCACACCATAGGCCTCCTAAAGTCTTAAAATTTCGTACACTGATTCCAAATTAAGTTAGGAACATCTGTTACAAATTTCAGAACAATTTGATTTGTATTTAATTTTTAAAAATTCGTGGATTGCAGAGTGGTCACACCCTCTAATCTTCCTATTTTGCTACTGTCCTCGAATTTTTACAATTTTTATGCTCATCCACCTTTTGTGAGATTTTACTTGCTTGAATCCTTGTGAAATTTTACACATCACATAAAATCAGAAAAATTTTCTGAGGTCGGTGGTAATTCTGAAAAGTCCAAAATACCCACAGGTATCATTTCTGGACTTTCACACAAGTACAATTAAAAATTTAAAATAATTATCAAAAAAATTCCTAAAATCTTACAAAAATCTTTTTTGGAATTCTTGTTTGATTTTCATCAAAGTAGTGGTGTTGTTTGACTTGTTTTGACCACTACTTAATACAGAAAGCCAAAAATTAATTCACTGGTAGTAATTTTCTATCTTAGGAATAATTGGCTTAGGGTTTCTTTCTTTCTTTTTAGAGACTCACATTAAAGGAAATTAACCATCACCAATTCAACTGGTCTATCCTATGAATGTGGAGTTTCAAACTTGTTTGAAAATCTAAAAAGAAAAACCCTAAAACACATTTAATTAAATCAAATCCTAAAGGACAAAAATACAAAAAAATTGTGTGACAACCTGATTTTCATTGGAGCCACTCTCCAATTCCTGCACACACAAAAAAAATCGAAATAACAGGGCAACAACCCAATTAACGCCCTCCACATTCTGTGTGCACTGTAGTATCCCAGACCTAACTAAAACTTGTAGCAACCTAACCCATAAGGGTTTATCAACTTAGGCTTGCTATCTAGGTCTTAAGTTTTCTTTAGTTAGTACCAATTCTGTCATCTATATCTGGTGTTCTGGCTGACTGGCCATGTCAAACGACCAGGCGCGGGTTTGTACAAGCATCTGGGGTTTTCCCTGGGAAACGTTTGGGCCCAAACCTCCCCTTAAGCAACTTTGCTAGATTTGTTGACAGAACGGGTATTCACTATTGACTATTTATTTCCTACATAGACCAAGTATTAAGTTTATTATTAGGGAGTCACATTTAAGATAGGTCTAGTTTTGTTTGTTTGAATTGCACACTTTCTCTCATCTCTTTCTCTTTTCCTCCCCTCCAATTCTTCCATGTAGTGCATGCACGGGCGACGGTCCCAAAAACCACACCACGAGGGACCATCTGATTTCGCCCCTCACAGCTAGAAATCATTATTTCCTTCCCCCTCCTCTTCTACAAAAATGGAAAACCTAGGAAGCCGTCAAAAAAATTCTGCTTCCACTTCTAACCTGCCAGCCAACCCACAAGCTGACTTCACCCTCCCTCACCATCCTAACTTGGATCAACCAGAAATACTAGCAGGGCCAGGTGGCCCTCGAATTATAACCCAAAATACAAATTCCTTTGCATTAATGGTCTAGCATTTGGCTCGACTACAATAAAATCAAGAAGATCTAGCTAGGACTGTCACGAACCTAACTAATCAAGGACAAAATCCACCACCCCACCAACAGCCTATCGTTCCTCTTAAGGATTTCTATGATCCTTCCAATTTTGAGGAAAGACTAGGGGCGGTCATACCACAAGGGGATTTCGAGATCAAACCAGCCATTCTAAACCTTGTCAAGCATTTCCATGGTCTTCCATGAGAGGACCATTTTTGTCATCTCGAGGAATTAACTGTCCTCGGTCAAACCACTCGTTCCAGCAATGTTCAGGAAGATGTGTGGTTAATGAGACTCTTTCCTCTCTCTCTTAAAGACAAAGCATCTCATTGGTTTAGAACAGTTGGGCGCCCAATGTTGATTCATGATTTGTGGATGCCTCATGTGGGGGAAATTTTCTTAACAAAGATGCCGAAAGTGTCTATCTTCTCTTTGAAGAAATGAGTGACAACTCATTTAACATGACTTCAATGCACACTTTTGGCAGATCACAAAACCCCAGACACGGAGTCCATGAAATTGACTCCAAATCCACCTCTATTCCAGTCACGCAAGATGATCCATATTTGTTAGCTCAACGACTGGACCAGATGCAAATTGACTAAAAGAAAAGGGAAGAAAAGCTCATAAACAAACAAGCCCCACACGTCCACTCTCCACACACTAAACCCCCACACATTCTTCGAAGAGAAAATCTACACAATATTGATGCCACATCTGCTGGCTAGCAATTTCCGGCTGATTACCCGCAAGATTTGACCGAGAATTTTGATCAAAATATTTTTGACCCCACCTAAAAAATTATCTATGCTCTCCAAGAGCAATTTAGAAACCCCTACAACACTTCCAATCAAAACTGGAGGACTATCATGAATCACTCTTGGAAAAACCCGAATCCGATTCCTTTTCCCAAACAAAACTATTTTGAGAATTATGGGCAACCTATGTATCAACCTGGACCATCCTAGAATGATATTAATAATCAGGTCTTGAAAACTCTGCAAGAATGCAGACTCAAATGACAGAAGTAGCCCGCATGATTACCAACTTGCAACACCAAGTTAAGGTTGCTCCTGATCATCCACCAATTGGGAATTTACCTTCCCAACCCATGCCCAACCCAAACAATAAAAGGAATCAATTCCAATGTGGATGTCCCAGCCAACCCATTTAGCAAGCACCTCAGCATCTGTCGGGTTTCAATAACAGCTAGGCCTCCCGTCCTCATCCTAGAAACAACCAGACTGCAAATGCTGTTACCTTGAGGAATGGGAAAACCACTCACAATACCGTGCCTGTTAAAGAAACCCGCTCTAATGACACGCAGATTAACTCTTCCCTTCCTATTGTTCAGGAACCAATTCATGCAAAATAGGGAAACCCCGCCCCATTTCCACAAGCCCTCCACTCTTCAAAAAAGAAAAAGACATAATCTGAGCCCACTGAGAAGGAACTAATGGATTTATTTAGGCAAGTAGAAATTAATGTACCTCTCCTAGATGCCATTAAATATATCCCTGCCCATGCAAAATTCTTAAAAGATTTATGTACTCCTAAAAGGTAGCCCAGAAATTTAGGAAAGATAATTCTTCCAGTGACAGTCAGCTCAGTTGTGCAGAGCCGACTGCCTCTTAAGAGAAAAGATCCCGACGCCCCCCTAATCCAAGTTATCATTAACGATACCTCATTTGATCGTGCTCTGTTGGATCTTGGTGCCTCAATTAATCTTATCCCCAAAGTTGTTTTTGAGGAATTTATGATCGGTGAATTGAAGCCTGTTTAGGTTACTCTCCAATTAACCGACCAATCTATGATTAAACCAAGTGGAATTGTTGAAGATGTTCTTATCCTGGTCAGAAATTGTCTATTCGCGGTAGACTTTTTAGTCCTGGACATAAAGGTGCCTGAAGCACTTAAGTTTGCCCCCATTATTCTTGGAAGACCATTCTTAGCCACTGCCCGTGCCAATATTGATTGTAATTCTGGAAAGATGAAGATCATGTGTGGTAGTGAATCTGTAACCCTAGACATTTTGCAAGCTTCTAGGCGGTTCCAAAAACCAGATTTCTTTGGTGATTCGGATTCAGAAATAGAAAACATTGTGGAGGAAACTTTGCAGATTTCCTATTTAGGTTCCTGTTTTGCTGTAAATATGGTTCCTGAACAATCCACTTTTTCTCACCCTTCCACCCCAACCACACGTCCAACTAACATTCCAGCTGACCCTTTCACTCTCACCTCACCTCTAACCACAAAGCAGAAACTCTTTCGGAGCCGGGCCCACAATTGGAATTAAAACCTTTGCCCGACTCCCTAAAATACATCTTCCAGGGTCCTAATTAGACCCTGCCCCTAATTATAAATTCCGGACTCACCGGGGCACAAGAGTACAAACTCCTTCAGGTTTTGAGTAAATATCGGAAAGCTATTGGCTGGACCCTTTCTGATCTTAAAGGCATTCATCTATCCTATTGTACACATCATATATATTTAGAGAATGATTCTCACCCCTCCTGCCAACCACAAAGGCACTTGAATCCTATTATGCAGGAGGTGGTAAAAAAGGAGATTATTAAGTGGCTGGATGATGATATCATGTACCCCATTTCTGACAGCTCATGGGTTAGTCCAACACAAGTTGTCCCCAAAAAGGCTGGACTAATTGTTGTCACTAACGATAATGGAGAAAATGTAGCCACTCGAACCGCTTCTTCTTGGCGTGTGTGTATCGATTACCGAAAATTAAACACCACCACCAAGAAGGATAATTTCCTGCTCCCTTTTATTTATTAAATCTTGTAACGGTTAGCCGGATGGGATTTTTACTATTTTTTGGACGGTTATTCGAGCTATAATCAGGTAGCGGTTCATCCTGAGGACTAGGACAAAACAACTTTCACCTGCCCCTTCGGAACCTTTGCTTTCCGAAGAATGCCCTTCGTTCTTTGCAACGCACCTGCGACTTTTCAAAGGTGCATGCTTGCAATTTTTTTAGACCTGGTAGTTGAATGTTTAGAAGTCTTTATGGATGTCTTCTCTGTTTTTGGAGATTCTTTTGACCAATGTCTCAAAAATCGTGAAGGAACTCTCCAAAAGTGCATAGAAGATATTATGATCCTCAGCTGGGAAAAAAGTCATTTCATGGTCCAAGATGGTATTGTCTTGGGCCATGTTATTTCAAAACAAGGAATCATGGTAGATAAAGCAGAAATAGATTCTATATCTAAGCTTCCACCGCCCACTACTATGAAACAGATCAGATCCTTTTTGCGTCGTGTGGGTTTCTGCTGTCGATTCATACAAAATTTTTCCTAGATCTCCAAGCCCTTAAATCAGCTTCTCACTAAAGACCAGCCATTTGATTTTAATAATAAGTGCCTGGAGAGTATTTTGAGGTTGAAGAAAGAGGTTACTGAGGCACCAATATTGCAGGGACTTGATTGGAATAGTCCCTTTGAATTAATGACAGATGCCTCAGATTTTGCTGTAGGGGCCGTTCTAGGGCAAAGAATTGGCAAGAAGCCCATTGTGATCTATTATGCTAGCAAAACCCTTGATTTTGCACAACGGAATTACACAGTTACTAAAAAGGAACTTCTTGCCATTGTATTTGCCTTAGAAAAATTTAGATCTTATCTGTTGGGGTCACATGTCACTGTCTATACCGATCACTCAGGAATTAAATATTTGCTAACGAGGAAAGTTGCGAAACCAAACCTTATCCGTTGGATTCTGCTGCTCCAAGAATTTGACCAAGAAATCAAGGATAAGGCAGGATTGCACAATGTAGTGGTCGACCATCTCTCTCATCTTTTGACAAATGGCATAATGACCCCACCAGATCAGTTCCCCGATGAAAGCATTTTAGCTGCTACAACCATCCTATGCTTTGCACCCATCGTAAACTACTTAGCAACAGAACAAATCCCCACTGATTGGCCAAAAACAAAATGGTATAAGTTCTTTACTGATATTAAATATTATTTTTCGGGGGAGCCCGACCTTTTCCGCATTTTTGCCGATCAGGACATTCGACGATGTGTCCTCGATTCTGAAATCCATGATATCTTGACTCAGTGTCACTCAATGGCCTGTGGCGAA
This sequence comes from Thalassia testudinum, assembly GCA_037157565.1. Taxonomy (NCBI): domain Eukaryota; kingdom Viridiplantae; phylum Streptophyta; class Magnoliopsida; order Alismatales; family Hydrocharitaceae; genus Thalassia; species Thalassia testudinum. The sequence continues at coordinate 121,556,019 of JAZHRO010000024.1, forward strand.
CATTTTTCGGGCAAGAAAACTGCAGCTAAAATCCTTAATTTGAGATTTTATTACCCCAGCTTGCACAACGATGCTCATGACTTCGTTCGGTCCTGTGTGTTGCCAGAGCATCGGCAACATGACTCAGAAGGATATGATGCCCCTTAATCCTATTTTAGAGGTTGAAATTTTTGATGTTTGGGGCATCGACTTCAAGGGACCGTTCATCAACTCTGGTGGGTATTTATATGTATTAGTCGTGGTCGACAATGTTTCTAAATGGATAGAAGCAATACCCTCCCGCACTAGTGATCACCATGTGGTTGTCAAATTTCTTAAGAAAAATATTTTCTCAAGATTCGGCATACCAAAAGCCATTATTAGTGACGGAGGCTCACATTTCACCCACTCACAATTCCGTCACCTTCTTTCTAAATATGGGGTTAATCATAAAATTTCCACACCTTATCACCCCCAAACAAATGGCCAGGCTAAACTTTCTAATCGGGAAATTAAAAATATTTTACAAGAGGCGGTTAGGCCCGACCGTAAAGATTGGTTCGCCAAATTGGACGATGTTTTATGGGCCTATTGTACCACTTTTAAAACTCTGCTTGGCATGTCTCCCTTCAGTCTGATTTTTGGGAAGGCATGCCATCTCCTGGAAGAATTAGAACATAGGGCTTTTTGGGCAATAAAATAACTCAATATGGATTTATCTGACACCGGTAACCTTAGAAAATTACAATTAGCTGAATTGGAAGAATTACGTAATTTTTCCTATGAAAATGTGAGGATTTATAAAGATCGAACAAAGAAATTTCACGATAAATATATTTTTCAGAAACACATTGACGTTAATCAACGTGTTTGGCTTTTCGATGCAAGATTACGTCTTTTTCTTGGCAAATTAAAATCTAAATGGACTAGCCCCTTTATTGCCCATAAAACATATCCATATGACGATGTTGACCATTTTGATCCGAAAACTAATTCGACAATTCAAGCTAATGGCCAACATTTGATGCCCTATTTTGATCATACGCCTAAAATTCCATCTGAATCTTTTAATTTTACTAAGCCAGCCACCCTTGATCACTAGTGCACATCGCGCCCGGCTGAATGGCGTAAAAGATAGCACTGGATGGGAGGTAACCCATCTTTCTTTCTCTCGCTTTCTTTTTTTCTTCTTTTTCTAGGTTTTGATCATCCTAAACCCGACCATTCTTCACTAAGGTGATCCCTTTTCCCTCCTAATGCATGAGGACATGGCATATCTCAAGCAAGGGGGGGTGTTTTTAAATTTTAACGATCAATTTAGGATGTTCAAAACCTAAAAACATGCATTTTTCTTTAATTTATTTCCTACTTGCACAGCGAAAATAATAATAATAATAATAATAATAGTAATAAAATTGATGAAAAGCTTTTTGAGGAAAAAAAATTTTCGGGACTAAGGTTGAAAAACTCACCTTTGGTACAATGGAATTTAATCTTTAACACACTGGAGATGAGGATGCGGATCTAATCATTAGAATTTCAGGGTCTATTTTAGACAAGATCAGATATCCTTCTCTAAAATTCTACTTGAACTCATGATAGTTCAAGTGACTTGATCCTATTTTGTAATGTGGAAAGTATTTGACTTAGTTTCTGATTCAAAAACTTGCATGTCCTGAGAAACTTCTTGTGTCACTCTTCACACACAAGCCAAAACTTAAAAATAACTAAAAATTTGAAAAACTCCCTTGTTTGGACTTAGTAAAAGTCTGAAGCAGATCATTGGTTTGAGTTCCCACTGCCGAGAAGGAGGAAAATGCCTTCTTTGAGGACGTGATGTCAACATGTTACTGCCTCGGCGCTGCTCCATATCTATATTTCATATCTTTAGATGGAGCATTAAAGTGCATTTTAGTAGCTCAAGTGTCTTGGACGGTGCTCTACCTATAGTGTCAGAGCAAGAGCTTGAGTTTGCTTAGAGCACCCCTTTACACCGCATCGTGTTTTGGGGTTGTGAGCTCCTAGGTGGAGTCATGGGCAGTGCTATCCCGAAGTACTAGTGCCAGAGCCCCCTCGAGGAATGGTAAAGGGAATGAAGATCCCGACACATCTATTGTAAGACTAAGCTAAAAATAAGCATAGGGGAGAAAAAAAAAGTAATAGTAAATAAATTAACGTGCCCTTATAAATGTTGGCTTTTCACAAGCACAAACATAAAATTTTAAAGGATTTTGCAAGTTGTGAATCAGGTTCATGAGCCAGAAAGATCCTAAAAAACAAACATTTAAAGCCATCTGAATTAACAAGGGATTAATTTATGAATTTTCTGGACGATATATTGATCCTGTTCTGTCTAATGGTTGGATCCAAAAATAAATCCTAATGTTTATCTTTAACAAATCCCGTACCTCCTGTGTTTTAATCTACCAAGGTCCCTTAATCTCTTTTTCTCCTCGAAAGTCAAAAAAATTAGATTTCCCAAAAATTCCATTTTCAAAAAAAAATTGAAGTTTTGCTAACAGACTAGCAAAAGATAAGCATGGGGGTGTGATAAATGCCAGTTTATCATCATTCTTATGCATTAAAACACACCTAGCTCTTAGAATTTTACTCCACAAATAGGTTTTTTGGTTGCATTTCGGCATAAATTAGGTTAGGCATGCGTTGCATCATTATTATCTTTTTGATATGTTTTCGTGAGTGTTAGGGATGAACAGATATGCAGATCCCTAAAACCCTAGCACTCAAGAAGGCAAATGGTGGAGGAGAAGCTCAGACTAGCTGGAACTCAGCTTGATCCAGCTCACCACAACTGGAACCTTGCTCGCTTGAACTAGGGTTAGCTCATCCCAGCTCCATTCAGCTAATCTCAGTTGAATGGCAACTCAAGAGAGTTCATCTTAGCTCACCCTAGCTCAAGTCAGCTCAGATCTCGCTCAACTTAGCTGAGTCTAGCTCATCTCAGCTCCCACTAGCCCACAGGAAGCTCTAGCTAGCTCAGCTGAGTTGACAGGAGTTCACCCCAGCTTAGACCCAGCTACATCCAGCTCCACTCAACTCTAGCCAGATGAAGAAGAACTCATCTCAGCTCAGGAAGATCAAGTCTAGCTCCTGGGGATTCAGCTTAGCTCAACTCAATTGAGCATAGCTACCTTAACTACCTCAACCAGCATGATCCTCCCAGGAAGCACCAGACCTAGCTCACGTCAGCTCATTACCGTAGAAGTTAGCTCACTTTAGCTTGGATTAGCAACTATCAAAGAACTAGCAAGCTAAGCTAGCTAGAGTAGCCCCATGCCAACCTCTTCAGCAGCAGCCAGCTCCAGTTTTAGCTCCAGACTTCTCATCCTCAACTCCTCCCTCCAAACTCTTGCTCCAACACCTCTTTCTCTACTCCTCCTTTAGCTAAGCTGGCTTAGCTTAGCTTAGCTTTTCTTAGCTTAGCTTAGCTATGCTCCAACTTCCTTGGCATGTACCACCCAAAAACCCTACCTAACAACTCCACCTACTAGCTCCACCTAAGCTCCACCTACTTGGCGCCAACCTAGCCTACCCACCACCTCCAAAAGACACCTAAAAGTGGCGCCAAAACCACCCTAACCACCTCCTTGATGGCGCCATTTTTCCCACCAAAAACCCCATTCATCCCCACCATACACCTCTCCTTAAATCCATCTCCACCATCCACCTAACATCCCTTCTAGAAGACCCTAGGTTGGCGCATAAATGGTGGTGTCTCTCCACCACCAAAAGCCACCAACACCACCATAACCACCCCCTTTAACAACCCTTGGGTTGGTGCCAAATGCCCTTGGCCATAGGATCACCATCCACCACCACCCTTCCATCCTAGCCCTCCATTTCAAGGGGCACCTTAGTCCCCCATCCTACCCTATAAAAAGACCACTACCCGCAACCAATCAAGGCATCCATGGCTAGTAAATTCGCTCTCATATTCCACCTAGAAGCCCACGTTCAAGAGAGAAGAAGAAGAAGAAGGTTAAGGGGATATTCTGTCCCCTTGGTGCTTTCCCCTCTTCCCTTCTCTCTTTGGTCATGCCAGCCAAAGGAGAAGCCAAGCAAGGAAGATCTTTGGAGGAGATTTTGAAGGTGGTCCACGCCATCTTGGAGGAGCTCTTGAGGGTGGTGCACGCCCCCCCCTTGGATGAGAGCATTGAAGGTGGTAGCTTCCACCTTGGAGGAGCTCTCAAGGAAGGAGAAGGAGGCCCTCTTTTCAAGCCAAGGAGCAGCTAGGCTTGGAGCAAGAAGACTTCCTTCTTCACCATTTTTGCAAGAGGATTTGTGTTTCTTTTTTTGCTTTTATATATTTTTATTTTAGTAGAAGCATTCCTCTACTTGTCCTTGAAAAGAACACCAATTCTAGTCAATTAAATTGCCTTCTTTTAGCTTTTTATTGCAATTGTTACTTTTGGCTCTAGCACTTATTTCACCTCTTCTTCCTAATTACTCTAGGCCTCCACTTGCCTAGAGTGACCTTAGGAAGAAGATGTTTCTATCTTTTAAGTTTTAGTTAAGCAATTGTAGGTGTTAGTACTTTCCATTACAATTCACATTTTGCCCTCGTCTTTTCAAAACAAAAAAATTACCTATTTAAAATACCAAAAAGAAAGGCGAGATCTATTTGTAAGAAAGAGGATTAATTTTGCAAACAATTGGCCTCCTTGGATGACCCTAGATGCTCCCCTATCTGGGATATAAATTTAAAAGCGAAAGCGAATTCGCGTGTTACAACGACGTTAAAAACCCGCTTTTACAAATCACACGTATTTCGCTAACACTTTTTGGCGCCGTTGCCGGGAAGGCACGGCTTTGCATTAGTTAATATTCGCTTACTTGAAGTGGATCTCATCCCCTTCTCTTTCTTCTCTGTCGTGTGTGCAGGAACTATTGCAGGAAGAAAGTGGGAATCTGGAAGCAAGAGCTCAAAGTTCGTTTTGTTCCCGCGAAATTCAGGTTGGTTCCTCTTTCTGGTCACATAATTAATTAAAACTACCAAAAACATATTAAACTTGGCTTTCAGGATCCCAAACAACTTGATTAAGTGGAGTGGTGCATTTTAAAACCCATTGTTTGCTTGAATGCTTCTTTAACACCACTCCATTGCAAGTATTGGTGTTCTATTTTTCGGGTCCAGATTTCTATTCGGACTTGGAAAATGAATTCCTAACACCACAGGCCTCCTAAAATCTTAAAATTTCATACAGTGATTCCAAATTAAGTTGGGAACATTTGTTCTAAATTTCAGAATAATTGCATTTGTATTTAATTTTTAAAAATTCGTGGATTGCAGAGGGGTCACTCCCTCTAATCTTCCTATTTCGCTACTGTCCACGAGTTTTTACAATTTCAATACACATCCAATTTTTGTGAAATTTCACTTGCTGGAATCCTTGTGAAATTTTACACATCACATAAAATCACAAAAATTTTCTAAGGTCGGTGGTAATTCTGAAAAGTCCAAAATACCCACAGGTATCATTTCTGGACTTTGACACCAGTGCAATTAAAAATTTAAAATAATTTTCAAACAAATTCCTAAAATCTTACAAAAATATTTTTTGGAATCGATGTTTGATTTTCGTCACAGTAGTTGGGTTGTTTGACTTGTTTGGCCCACTACTTAATACAAAAAGCCAAAAATTAATTCATTGGTAGTAATTTTCTGTCTTAGGGATAGTTGGCTTAGTGTTTCTTTCTTTCTTTTTAGAGACTCACATTAAAGGAAATTAACCATCTCCAATACAACTTGTCTTTCCTTTGATTGTGGAGTTTCAAACTTGTTTGAAAATTTAAAAAGAAAAACCCTAAAACACATTTAATTAAATCAAATCCTAAAAGACAAAAATACAAAAAAATTGTGTGACAACTTGATTTTCATTGTAGCCACTCTCCAATTCCTGCACACACACAAAAAAATCGAAATAACCGGGCAACAACCCAATTAACGCCTTCCACATTCCGTGTGCACTGTAGATCCCAGACCTAACTAAAACTTGTAGCAACTTGACCCATAAGGATTTATCAACTTAGGCTTGCTATCTAGGTCTTAAATTTTCTTTAATTAGTACAAATTCTATCATCTATATCTGTTGCTCAGGCTGAGGGGCCGTGTCAAACAACCAGGAGCGGGTTTGTACAAGCACCTGGGGTTTTCCCTGGGAAACGTTTGGGCCCAAACCTCCCCTTAAGCAACTTAGCTAGATTTGTTGACAGAACGGGTATTCACTATTGGCTACTTATTTCCTACATAGACTAAGTCTTAGGTTTATTATTAGGGAGTCGCATTTAGGAAAGGTCTACTTTTGTTTGTTTGAATTGCACACTTTCTCTCATCTCTTTCTCTTCTCCTCCTCTCCAATTCTTCCAAGTAGTGCATGCACGAGCGATAGTCCCAAAAATCACACCTCGAGGGACCATCTGATTTCACCCCTCACAGCAGGAAATCATTATTTTCTTCCCCCTCCTGTTCTCAAAAAATGGAAAACCCAGGAAGCCGTCAAAAAAATTCTGCTTCCACTTCTAACCTGCCAGCCGACCCACAAGCTGACTTCACCCTCCCTCACCTTCCTAACTTGGAGCAACCAGAAATACCAGCAGGGCCATGTGGCCCTCCAATTATAACCCAAAATACAAATCCCTTTGCATTAATGGTTGACCATTTGGCTCGACTACAACAAAATCAAGAAGATCTTACTAGGACTATCACGAACCTAGCTAATCAAGGACAAAATCCACCACCCCGCCAATAGCCTGTCGTTTCTTTTAAGGATTTCTATCTTCCTTCCAATTATGAGGAAGGACCAGGGGTGGTCATACCACAAGGGGATTTTAAGATCAAACCAGCCATTCTAAACCTTATCAAGCATTTTCATGGTCTTCCAAGAGAGGACCCTTTTTGTCATCTCGAGGAATTAACTGCCCTCGCTCAAACAACTTGTTCACGCAATGTGCTGGAAGATGTGTGGTTAATGAGACTCTTTCCTCTCTCTCTTAAAGATAGCATCTCACTAGTTTAGAATGGTTGGGCGCCCTATTACCACCTGGCCCCAATTAAAAAGTGCTTTTCTTAAAAAAAATTTTCCAATCGGTCGAACGAATGCATTAAGAAGATCCATAACGACCTTTCAACAAAAAATTGGTGAACCCCTCCACGAAGCCTTGGAAAGATTTCAGGAACTTCTAAGAAGTTGTCCCCACCAAGAAATTCCACAATGGCAGTTAGTGCAGATCTTCTATCATGGATTAGAAGATCAATTGAAATGATTTGTGGATGCCTCATGTGGGGGAAATTTTCTTAACAAAGACACCGAAAGTGCCTACCTTCTCTTTGAAGAAATGAGTGAAAACTCATTTAACATGACTTCAATGGACACTTTTGGCAGATCACAAAACCCAAGACACAGAGTCCATGAAATTGACTCCAAATCCACCTTTGTTCCAGTCACGCAAGATGATCTATATAGGTTAGCTCAACGACTGGACTAGATGCAAATTGACCAAAAGAAAATGGAAGAAAAGCTCATAAACAAACGAGCTCCACACGTCCACTCTCCACACACTAACCCCCCACACATTCTCCGAAGAGAAAATCTACACAATGTTGATGCAACATCTGCTGGCCAGCAATTTCCAACTGATTTCTCGCAAGATTTGACCGGGAATTTTGATCAAAATATTTTTGATCCCACCTCAAAAAATATTTATGCTCTCCGGGAGCAATTTAGAAACCCCTCCAACACTTCCAATAAAAACTGGAGGACTAACCCGAATCACTCCTAGAAAAACCCGAATCCGATTTCTTTTCCCAAACAAAACTATTTTGGGAATTATGGGAAACCTATGTATCAACCTAGACAATCCCAGGATGATATTAGTAATCAGGTCATGAAAACTCTGCAAGGAATGCAGACTCAAATGATAGAAGTAACCCTCTTGATTACCAAATTGCAACACCAAGTTAAGGTTACTCCTGATCATCGACCTATTGGGAATTTACCTTCCCAACCCATGCCCAACCCAAATAATCAAAGGAATCAATTCCAAGGTGGATATCCCAATCAACCCATTCAGACAGCACCTCAGCATCCGCCGGGTTTCAATAACAGCCAGGCCGCCCATCCACATCCTAGAAACAACCAGACTGCTAATGCAGTAACCTTGAGGAATGGGAAAACCACTCACAATACCGTGCTTGTTAAAGAAACCTGCTCTAATGACACACAGATTAACTCTTCCCTTCCGATTGTTCAAGAACCAATTCATGCAAAATAGGGCAACCCTACCCCATTTCCACAAGCCCTCCACTCAAAAAAGAAAAAGACAAAATCCAAGCCCACTGAGAAGGAACTAATGGATTTATTTGGGCAAGTAGAAATTAATATCCCTCTCCTAGAGGCCATTAAATATATCCCTGCCTATGCAAAATTCTTAAAAGATTTATTTACTCCGAAAAGGTAGCCTAGAAATTTAGGAAAGGTAATTCTTCCAGAGATAGTCAGCTCAGTTGTGCAGAGCTGACTGCCTCTTAATAGAAAAGATCCCGGCACTGCCCTAATCCAAGTTATCATTAATGATACCTCATTTGATCGTGCTCTATTGGATCTTGATGCCTCAATTAATCTTATCCCCACAGTTGTTTTTGAGGAATTTAAGATCGGTGAATTAAATCCTATTGAGGTAACTCTCCAATTAGCCGACCGATCTAAGATTAAACCAAGGGGAATTGTTGAAGATGTTCATGTCTGGGTCAAAAATTGTCTATTTGTAGTAGACTTTTTAGTCCTGGACATAGAGGTACCTGAAGCACTTAAGTTTGCCCCCATTATTCTTGGAAGACCATTCTTAGCCACCGCCCGCGCCAATATTGATTGTGATTCTGGAAAGATGAAGATCATGTGTGGTGGTGAATCTGTAACCATAGACATTTTTCAAGCTTCTAGGCGGTTCCAAGAACCAGATTTCTTTGATGATTTGAATTCAGAAATAGAAAACATATTGGGGGAAACTTTGCAGATTTCCCATTTAGGTTCCTGTTTTGCTGTGAATACGATTCCTGAACAATCCACTTTTTCTCACCCTTGCACCCCAACCACACGTCCAGCTAACATTCCAGCTGACCCTTTCACTCTCACCTCACCTCTAACCCGCAAAGCAAAAACTCTTTCAGAGCCGAGACCACAATTGGAATTAAAACCTTTGCCCGACTCCCTTAAATACATCTTCCTGGGTCTTAATCAGACCCTGCCCCTGATTATAAATTCTGGACTCACCGGGGCACAAGAGTACAAACTCCTCCAAGTTTTGAGTAAATATAGGAAAGCTATTGGCTGGACCCTTTTTGATATTAAAGGCATTCATCCATTTTATTGTACACATCGTATATATTTAGAGGACAATTCTCGCCCCTCCCGCCAACCACAAAGGCACTTGAATCCCATTATGCAGGAGGTGGTAAAAAAGGAGATTATTAAGTGGCTGGATGCTGATATCATCTACCCCATTTCTGACAGCTAATGGGTTAGTCCAACACAAGTTGTCCCCAAAAAGGCTGTACTAACAGTTGTCACTAAAGATAATGGGGAAAATGTAGCCACTTGAACCTCTTCTTCCTGGCGCATGTGTATCGATTACCGAAAATTAAACACCGCCACCAAGAAGGATCATTTCCTGCTCCCTTTTATTGATCAAATCTTGGAGCGGTTAGCCGGACGGGATTTTTACTATTTTTTGGACGGTTATTCCAGCTATAATTAGGTAGCGATTCATCTTGAGGACCAGTACAAAACAACTTTCACCTGCCCCTTCGAAACCTTTGCTTTCCGAAGAATGCCATTCGTCTTTGCAACTAACCTACGACTTTTCAATGGTGCATGCTTACAATTTCTACAGACCTGGTAGGTGAATGTTTAGAAGTCTTTATGGATGACTTCTCTATTTTTGGAGATTCTTTTGACCATTATCTAAAAAATCTTGAAAGAACTCTCCAAAAGTGCATAGAAGTTAATCTGGTCCTCAGCTGCGAAAAAAGTCTTTTCATGGTCAAAGAAGGTATTATCTTGGGCCATGTTATTTGAAAACAAGGAATCACGGTAGATAAAGCAAAAATAGATGCTATATCTAAGCTTCCACCGCCCACTACTGTCAAACAGATCAGTTTTGGGTCATGTAGGTTTCTACCCTCGATTCATACAAAATTTTTCCCAAATCTCCAATCCCTTAAGTGAGCTTCTCACTAAAGACCAGCCATTTCATTTTAATAATAAGTTCCTGGAGAGTTTTTTGAGGTTGAAGAAAGAGGTTACTGAGGCACTAATATTGCAGGGACCTGATTGGAATAGTTCCTTTGAATTAATGATAGATGCCTTAGATTTTGCTGTAGGGGCCATTCTAGGGCAAAGAATTGGCAAGAAGCCCGTTGTGATCTATTATGCTAGCAAAACCCTTGATGATGCACAACGGAATTACACGGTTACTGAAAAGGAACTTCTTGCCATTGTATTTGCCTTAGAAAAATTTAAATCTAATCTGTTGGGGTCACATGTCACTGTTTATACCGACCACTCAGCAATTAAATATTTGCTAACAAAGAAAGATGCAAAACCCCACCTTATCCGTTGGATTCTGCAGCTCTAGGAATTTGACCTGGAAATCAAGGATACGGCGGGATTGCACAATGTAGTGGCCGACCATCTCTCTCGTCTTATGACGAATGGCATAATGACCCCGCCAGATCAGTTCCCCGATGAAAGCATTTTAGCTGCTAAAGCCCTCCCTTGGTTTGCGCCCATCGTAAACTACCTAGCAACAAAACAAATCCCTACTGATTGGCCAAAAACAAAACGGGATAAGTTCTTTGCTGATATTAAATATTATTTTTGGGAGAAGCCCAACCTTTTCCACATTTGTGACGATCAGGTCATTCAACGATGTCTCCCCGATTCTGAAATCCATGATATCTTGACACATTGTCACTCAGTGGCCTGTGGTGGACATTTTTCGAGCAGGAAAATTGCAGCTAAAATCCTTAATTCGGGATTTTATTGGCCCAACTTGCACAAAGATGCTCAAGACTTCATTCGGTCTTGTGTGCGTTGCCAGAGCATCGACAACATGACTCGGAAGGATATGATTCCCCTTAATCCAATTTTAGAGGTTGAAATTTTTGATGTTTGGGGCATCGACTTCATGGGACCGTTCACCAACTCTGGTGGGTATTTATATATATTGGTCGCGGTCGACTATGTTTCTAACTGGATAGAAGCAATACCCACCCGCACTAGTGATCACCGTGTGGTTGTCGAATTTCTTAAGAAAAATATTTTCTCAAGATTCGGCATACCAAAAGATATTATCAGTGATGGAGGCTCACATTTCACCCACTCACAATTCTGTCACCTTCTTTCTAAATATGGGGTTAATCATAAAATTTCCACACCTTATCACCCCCAAACAAATGTCCAGGCTGAAGTTTCTAACTGGGAAATTAAAAATATTCTACAAAAGACGGTTAGGCCCGACCGTAAAGATTGGTCCACCAAATTGGATGACACTTTATGGGCCTACCGTACCGCTTTTAAAACTCCACTTGGCATGTCTCCCTTCCGTCTGATTTTTGGGAAGGCATGCCATCTCCTGGTAGAACTAGAACGTAGGGCTTTTGGGCAATAAAACAACTCAATATGGATTTATCTAACGCCGGTAACCGTAGAAAATTACAATTAACTGAATTGGAAGAATCAAGTAATTTTTCATATGAAAATGCGAGGATTTATAAAGACCGAACAAAGAAATTTCACGATAAATATATTGTTCAGAAACACTTTGACGTTAATCAACATGTTCGTCTTTTCGATGCGAGATTACGTCTTTTTCCTGGCAAATTAAAATCTAAATGTACCGATCCCTTTATTGTCCATAAAACATATCCATACGGCGCTGTTGACATTTTTTATCCGAAAACTAATTCGACATTTCAAGTTAATGGCCAACGTTTAATGCCCTATTTTGATCATACGCCTAAAATTCCGTCTCAATCTTTTAATTTTATTGAGCAAGCCACTTGATCACTAGTGCACATCACGCCCGGCTGAATGGCGTAAAAGATAGCACCGGATGGGAGGTAACCCATCATTTTTTTTCCTGCTTTTTTTTTTCTTCATTTTCCAGGTTTTGATCATCCTAAACCCGACCATTCTTCACTAAGGTGATCCCTTTTCCCTCCTAATGCATGAGGACATGGCATATCTTAAGCATGGGGGGGTGTTTTTAAATTTTAATGATCGATTTAGGATGTTCAAAACCTAAAAACATGCATTTTTCTTTAATTTATTTCCTACTTGCACAACAAAAATAATAATAATAATAATAAAATTGATGAAAAACTTTTTGAGGAAAAAAAATTTTCAGGACTAAGGTTGAAAAACTCACCTTTGGTACAATGGGATTTAATGTTTAACACACTGGCGATGAGGATGTGGATCTAATCATTCGAATTTCAGGGTCTATTTTAGACAAGATCAGATATCCTTCTCTAAAATTCCACCTAAACTCATTATAGTTCAGGTGACTTGATCCGATTTTGTAATGTGGAAAGTATTTGACTTAGTTTCTGATTCAAAAACTTTCAAGTCTTGAGAAACTTCTTGTGTCACTCACACACAAGCCAACACTTAAAAATAACTAAAAATTTGAAAAACTCCCTTGTTTGGACTTAGTAAAAATCTGAAGCTGACCATTAGTTTGAGTTCCCACCGCCGAGAAGGAGGAAAATGCCTCCTTTAAGGATGCGATGTCAACATGTTACTGCCTCGGCGTTGCTCCATATCTAAATTTCATATCTTTAGATGGAGCATTAAAGTGCATTTTACCAGCTCAAGTGTCTTGGACGATGCTCTACCTATAGTGTCGGAGCAAGAGCTTGAGTTTGCTTGGAGCGCCCCTTTACACCGCATCGCGTTTTGGGGTTGTGAGCTCCAGGGTGGTGTCGTGGACAGTGCTATCCTGAAGTACTGGCGCCAGAGCCCCCTCAAGGAATGGTAATGGGAATGGTGATCCCGACAAATCTGTTGTAAGACTAAGCTTAAAATAAGCATGGGGGAGAAGAAAAAAGTAATAATAAATAAATTAACACGTCCTTATAAATGTTGTCTTTTCACAAGCACAAACACAAGGTTTTAAAGGATTTTGCAAGTTTCGAATCAGATTCATGAGCCAGGAAAATCCTAAACAACAAACATTTCAAGTCATCTGAATTAACAAGGGGTTAATTTGTGAATTTTCTGGATTTTATATTGATCCCGTTCTGTCTAATGGTTGGATCCAAAAATAAATCCCGATGTTTATCTTTAACCAATCTTGTACCTCCTGTGTTTTAATCTACCAAGGTCCTTAATCTCTTTTACTCCTAAAAAGTCAAAAAAATTAGATTTCCCAAAAATTCCATTTTCAAAAAAAAATTGAAGCTTTGCTAAGAGACTAGCAAAAGATAAGCATGGGGGTGTGATAAACGCCAGTTTATCATCATTCTTATGCATTAAAACAAACCTAGCTCATAGGATTTTACTCCACAAGCGGGTTTCTGGGCTGCATTTAGGCATAAATTAGGTTAGGCATGCGTTGCATCATTTACTATCTTTTGGATATGTTTTCGTGAGTGTTAGGAATGAACAGATATGCAGATCCCTAAAACCCTAGCACTCAAGAAGGCAAATGGTGGAGGAGAAGCTCAGACTAGCTAGAACTCAGCTTGATCCAGCTCACCACAGCTGGAACCTTGCTCACTTGAACTAGGGTTAGCTCATCCCAGCTCCATTCAGCTAATCTCAGTTGAATGGCAGCTCAAGAGAGTTCATCTTAGCTCACCCTAGCTCAAGTCACCTCAGATCCAGCTCAACTTAGCTGAGTCTAGCTCATCACTGCTCCCACTAGTCCACAGGGAGCTCTAGCTAGCTCAGCTGAGTTGACAGAAGTTCACCCTAGCTCAGACCTAGCTACATCCAGCTCCAGTCAACTCCAGCCTGATGAAGAAGAAATCATCTCAGCTCAGGAAGCTCAAGTCCAGCTCCCGGGGATTCAGCATAGCTCAACTCAGTTGAGCTAAGCTACCTTAACTGCCTCAACCAGCTTGATCCTCCCTGGAAGCACCAGACCTAGCTCACCTCAGCTCATTATGGTAGAAGCTAGCTCACTTTAGCTTGTCTTAGCAACAAGCAAAGAACTAGCAAGCTAAGCCAGCTAGAGTAGCCCCATGCCAGCCTCTTCAGCAGCAACTAGCTCCAGTTTCAGCTCCAGACTTCTCATCTTCAGCTCCTCCCTCCAAACTCTAGCTCCAACACCTCTTTCTCTACTCCTCCTTTAGCTAAGCTAGCCTACCTTAGCTTAGCTTAGCTTAGCTTAGCTATGCTCCAACTTCCTTGCCTTGTACCACCAAAAAACCCTACCTAACAACTCTACCTACTAGCTCCACCTAAGCTCCACCTACTTGGCGCCAACCTAGCCTACCCACCACCTCCAAAGGACACCTAAAAGTGGCACCAAAACCACCCTAACCACCCCCTTGATGGCGCCACTTTTCCCTCCAAAAACCCCATTCATCTCCACCATACACCTCTCCTTAAATCCATCTCCACCATCCACCTGACCCCCCTTCTAGAAGACCCTAGGTTGGCACCAAAATGGTGGTGTCTCTCCACAACCAAAAGCCACCAACACCACCATAACCACCCCCTTTAACAACCCTTGGGTTGGTGCAAAATACCCTTGGGCATAGGATCACCAACCACCTCCATCCTTCCATCCTAGCCTTCCATTTCAAGGGCCACCTTAACCCCCCATCCTACCCTACAAAAAGACCACGACCCACCACCCTTGAAGGCATCCTTGGCTATCAAATTCACTCTCATATTCCACCTTGAAGCCCACGTCCAAGAGAGAAGAAGAAGAAGAAGATTAAGGGGATATTCTATCCCCATGGTGCCTTCCCCTCTTCCCTTCTCTCTTGGGTCACGCTAGCCAAAGGAGAAGCCAAGCAAGGAAGATCATTGGAGGAGATTTTGAAGGTGGTCCACGCCATCTTGGAGGAGCTCTTGAGGGTGGTGGATGCCCCCCCTTGGAGGAGAGCATTGAAGGTAGTAGCTTCCACCTTGGAGGAGCTCTCAAGGAAGGAGAAGAAGGCGGCCCTCTTTTCAAGCCAAGGAGCAGCTAGGGTTTGAGTAAGAAGACTCCCTTCTTCATCATTTTTGCAAGAGAATTTGTGTTTCCTTTTTTGCTTTTAGATTTTTTATTTTAGTAGAAGCATTCCTCTACTTGTCCTTGAAAAGAACACCAATTCTAGTCAATTAAATTGCCTTCTTTTAGCATTTTATTGCAATTGTTACTTTTGGCTCTAGCACTTGTTTCACCTCTTCTTCCTAATTACTCTAGGCCTCCACTTTCCTAGAGTGAGCTTAGGAAGAAGATATTTCTATCTTTTAGGTTTTAGTTAAGCAATTTTCGGTGTTAGTACTTTCCATTACAATTCGCATTTTGCCCTCGTCTTTTCAAAATAAAAAAATTACATATTTAAGATACCAAAATGAAAGTTGGATCTATTTGTAAGCAAGAGGATTAATTTTGCAAACAATTGGCCTCCTTGGACTACCCTAGATACTCCCCTATCTAGGATATAAATTTAAAAGCAACAGCGGCTTCACCTGTTACAACGACGTTAAAAACCTGCTTTTACAAATCATGCGTATTTTGTTATCATGAACCTTTCATCGTGAATGGCCAGCAACTCAAGCCGTTCATTGAACTTACTAATACAAACTTGGCTGAAATATCCTTTGATCTCTATTCCCCCTAAGCTTATTGTACCTAGTTGATGGCATTAAACTCAGAGCTTAACGGGAAGCAACCTATCATTTTCTTGATAAACCCAAAACCCTTTTGACACATCTCTTTGCTGAACTCATATTGCACTTTAGGGTTCGTTCATTGAAATAGCCGACTCCACCTCTGGTACGCTTGAAATTGTCAGCAACAATCATCCAGACTCGTCCACCCACCCTTTGAACCTGCTCTAATATATAATCTAAGCTGAACTTGAACCCACCTAATTTACAATGAGGGCATTGCAAATCATAGGCATCGGGGGGTATTAAGGTGCAAAACGCCATGAGAATCAATTCACAAAAAGGGTTTAACAAAAAGAAAAGTAGAGGATTTGGGAAAAAGGAGAGACATTTTAGAAAAAAAAGAGGGAAGAAAATTTGAAAGGAAAAGAACGAAGCAAAAAGATAAAAGAAATTGAGTCCCTTCAAAGTAATATGGAATTTACCTAATTTCTAGGTTGGATAGAATGATGAATTAAGACCTAAAATGCTAAAACTTAGGGGACTAGTGGCGAATATTGACCTTAGGCCTCTTGGATCATATTAGATTTAAACACATGTACTTGTCACAATCTGGATTAGTCTTCAAGAGGTTGGGGAAAATGGAA
This sequence comes from Thalassia testudinum, assembly GCA_037157565.1. Classification (NCBI taxonomy): domain Eukaryota; kingdom Viridiplantae; phylum Streptophyta; class Magnoliopsida; order Alismatales; family Hydrocharitaceae; genus Thalassia; species Thalassia testudinum. The sequence continues at coordinate 121,572,496 of JAZHRO010000024.1, forward strand.
AGCTTGTGTATAAGGTCTAAGGCTTTGGTAGTATCCGGCCTCGTTAACTAACCTCTAGTTTATGGGACTCAGTAACTTAATCACCCTAAATCACACACAGTTTGGTTCAGTGTGCTTTAAATAATAAAATCATGCCAAAGGGCATTTAATCTGTTCTAAAAAAGTTCCTAAGATCTTGATTAGGAGCAGTTTGAAAACTGAAGTTGATTTGGACGAGTTCTCTGCACGGAGAGGTGGGAAATTCCCCTCGAAGATGCGCAATAACATATCGTCACCTCGATGCTTGTCTCCTAGGATATCTAAATATCCTACCAAGGGCATGTAAGCACCTTGTGCTGGTTCAGATGCCATGGGCGACATTATCATGAAATGTAAATTGCCAGGGTCTGGATTTAGCTACAGATTGCCATGGGCTGGATTATCCCAAAATCTCGAAAGCCAGGGATCTGGGGGTTGCCATGGGAGGTGTTATCTCGAAGCACCGGTTGCTTGGGACCCTGCGAGGATTAATGGTGGGGACATGGAATCGATACAAATCGTGTTTCAAGCCAATCCAAAAATTGATCTAAGCAAAATATAATAGAAAGAAAAATAGACAGAAAGCTCTCCACAAATCAAATTCTCCTTCTATATCTCTCTCTTACAAAATGCACTAGCAAATTGAACCTGGATTAACCATGTTTCAAGCATGGGTGCTTTAACTGCTGCGTACAATGAACATTTGGCTAGTTCCTATGGGCCTTAGAAACCTTCATAGCAAACTAGGACAAAAGCTAGTCAGGCCTGGATCTAGGCTAGTACCTGAGTACCTCTAGGTCTATTGTTGGTATTAAGATCTGATTCCTAGAGATGCAGCTTAGTAGGGCATCCTGATGATTACTTCCAACAAAGATAACTTGTTTGATTCATAGAATTTTGCTAAGGGACTAGTAAAAGCTAGGCATGAGGGTATGATTGGAACACCATCATGAGCCATAACTAGCTCAATTTGGTCTCATAAAGTCAATAAAAGCTCCTACATATCAGTCAGAATGTCTCTAGAGTATGATGAGTTATTTTTAGAAGAAAAGATGAAAATAGGGTTATTTCTGTAATTTTACCATCTTATCACAAATACAAGAAAACCACACGGTATGTCAAGAGTTTATTAAAGGTCACTTAGTCATTAATGTCTAATAAGTGGGTTCATGCAGATAGAAACAAGTTTTCATGCATTTCAAAAATTAATGGACATCTGAAACCCTAAAAATAGACCTGTCTATTAAATGAGGTTCTGCTCAAGATAAAATTCACATAAATCCTTTAAAATTTATAGAAATATATTCTCTAAGGTTTAGCATCTTTGAATTGACCATCAGAACCCGTTCTGACCCGAAACAGTGCCACAGACAGACTATTGCCATAATTTGGCTTTTTACATAAATTGCCAAATCAAATAGGGTCAAAACCAAAATTCAACTTCACCATTAGATTCCTTGGGTTCAAATTAGGTTTGTATCAAAATTTGAGCCCAATTTGAGTTCATTTCAACCTAGTTTGCATTTTAGTGCAAGTCCAACTCATATTATACCAAATAACCCCACAACTTTTGAATTTATTACAAAACACCCCTATCTTTTTCATAACTCTTTGCAAAAAGGTTCTTTCGCCATTTTCGTGAAGGAATCCTACTTTGGCTTGGTTCGTTTGGCAAGAACTTGATTATTTGATGAATCCCTCTCAAAATTGAAAGGGAGATTCGTCAAGTAATTACCTTCCCTTCAAACCTATTCGTAGGCTCCAATTCTTTCCCAATCTCTCATGTGAGCACATAAGAGATGTGGGTATCCTTCTCCTGCAAGCCTACAAATCTTGAAAGCTTGGTCTCTAAGCTTTAAACCCATTCCCATGTCCTATAGAAGGAGTAGGGGCAAGAACCCTAGCTCCTTAGTAAGTCTTGGCCAGAGAAACTCCCTCCTCCTCCCTCTTTGGCCAACTTAGGAATTTGCTCGGGTGAATACGTCCATTCTCCCTCTTCTGACCGTCCAACCATCAAATTGGATGGCCCAATGTTCTCCCCTCATCCATGCGGACCTCTCGAGATAAAGATAGGTCCTTCCTCTATCTCACTTGTCATTGCCGCCTCACCGTCCTCTTCTGCTTCTCCAGTTCTGGTTAAGCCACGACCAATGCTCTCCGACTCTCCTCGTCATCCCTAAGACCTTCTACCTTTTCCCTTTACCCTCTACTTCACTTCCATCTCACTTACACCCATAAAGGCCTACTATCTCAACCTTAACGCTTTCACCTTCCTCTGCTCTAGCGAAGCTCCGGCGACACCTAGCCACCATGCCACCACACGAATCTCATCGCTACCACCCCCATCAGCTTCACCACAACTCAACTGACGAAAGCCGTAACCTAATTCCACCGATTAGCCACTCTACCATCTCTTCGAACACCACCACCTGAGCAGCTCTGCCTCGACCTCGCCCTACGCACATACATCTCCCCACATCATGAAACCACCACTGCCATGTTCGTCTTGCCTCCACAGGCCTTTTGAGCTGGTTTGATGTGGTCGAAAGACATTGCTACTCTTTTCAGGTGCTTCAATGGAAATCGCCACTGGCACGTTGTCTTCTCTGGCTTTGTTTGTGGTGTTCCAGCCACGATTCCTCCAAGCAACTTCCCCAGGTGACACAATTCTCCTGCAAGTGCATCCTCGAGCCTTCAATCGCCCAAAATGGCAGCAGTAGCACACCAATTTGATGGACAACCACCTGTTGCCACTGCTTGAAGGAGGGGGACAAACATAGTCCCACCCCGTGGATAGACAATCGCCTACACGTCCATATATTATTTTTACTCCTCTGACTCATTGCCTCAATAAGAATGGGGTGAGTTCCCCTCACACGTGCTCACACACTCCCTTTCTTGCAGCCACGTCATGTGGGTCTGGGCTCCGAACCAATTACCCATTTACTTGGATCTGAGAAAAGAGAATGAAAGGGAAAGGAAGAAGAAAAGAGAGACGGGGAGGGGGGTTTTGCTCTGTTGCTTACCTCTCGATAGTTAGCAAATTCTGAGGGAGGCCTTTGCCTCTATTGCTGGTTCTGAGTTCACTGTGCACTTATCCTATGTGGATTAAACTTGGTTGATACTGTTGAGATATTTGATATTATTGTAATTAGGGTAATTGGTGATTCAAATCACCATTTTATCCTAATCATTTTGCACTACCAACATTTTCTATTATATACATATCATTTGAGTTTGGAAATTTCATCATATATTGATATCTTGTGATAGAATTACAATTTTGAGGTTTATTGCAACACTTGCTCCCTACATTTGACCTTGGATTTTATTAAAGTATAAATTTTATCTGTTTTCACACTATTACGACCCATACTACAATGCAATGACTTTTAAAACACCATTTTAGTGCAATGAATAGAAGCTTTCAGGAAACTTGAAGTGGCTCCTTTCCCATAAGAGAACCAGGTTCACTTCAATGCATCTTTTGAGGATTTGGACCAGATGTAGGAGGCACTCATCGAAAGATTCACCAAATACCGAGGAGTCATCCATGAATACTTCAAGGTATTTAACCACCATGTTGGAGAATATGGCTATCATGCACAGCTGAAGGTGGCAGGTGCATTGCATAGCCCAAAGGGCATCCTACGGAATGTGTACGTATGGTAGAGGCAGGAGAAGGTGGTCTTTTCCTGATCCTTTGGTTGGATTGCCATGTGATTATATCTGGAGTAACCATGCAAGAATCAAAAGAATCGATTTGTCACCAATTGCTCAATAATATGATCAATAAGTGATAGTGGGAAATGATCTTTCTTCGTAGAGGCATTCAGCCTTCGGTAATCATTGCAGACTCTCCATGAATTCGCGATGCGAGTTGGGATGGTTTCTCTAGATTCAGTTGTGATAACGGTGAGCCCTGCCTTCTTAGGCACAACCTGGATCGGGCTCACCCAACGGCTATTAGAGATTGGGTACATGATACCAACATCTAGCCACTTGATGATCTCTTTCTTCATGACCTCCTATAGATTTGGATTGAGTCATCACTGCATTTCTTCAGATGGTTGTGAGCCCTCTTCTATGTAGATATGGTGTCTGCAATAGGAGGGACTGGTACCAGTCAGATTAACGAGAGTCCATCCAACGGCTCTCTAATGCTGTTGGAGAATAAAAATCAGCTTTTGTGATCAGATTTGTGTCGAGAATTGATAATCATAGAAAAGATTTGATTACAACACAACAAGACATATTTTAGATGATCGAAAAGAGGTTTCAATTCCATAATTGGGTTATCAACAGTAGGTGGGGATTCAAGATGGGCTTCAAAAGATAAAGTGGGAGTTAGAGGTGAATCTAGGTCTGTTTTGGTCACCTCTAACTATGGATCAAAATTTTCTTGTGGTTAAGGATCAAGAATAATCAGCCTTCCCCTACAAGTGGGCACTCAATCATAGAACTAATGTCGCATACCTCCTCAATTACCCCATAGTTTAATCCTTTCTGGTCCTTGAACATATCAATCTTTAATGTCTGGTTACCAAATTTTTACTTGATCTAGCCGTCTTCACAATTGATATTTGCCATAGTTGTGGCTAGGAATGGTCTCCCTAAGATGATTGGTGTGTTCCTTAGATTTTCAAGGGTCTCCTTGTCTAGTACAGTAAAGTCCACTAGTAAATAGAAATCACGGATCCGTACAAGAACATCCTCAACAATGCCTCTAGGTTAATTGATTATATATCTACTAATTGCAAAGTCACGTTAGTCAGTTTGAGCTCAGTTTCCTTGAAATGGTCTAGTAGGGATGTAGGTATCAAATTTATTGAGGCTCCTAAATCCAACAATGCTTGATCAAAGCTTAGATCACCAATTTTGCAGGCGATCAAAGCGGTGCCAGGATCTTTCACTTTTTGCGGAAGCTTGCTTAAAATGATCGAGCTGACTTGCTCAGACAATATGATCGGACACTCATCTTTGGTTCACGGCTTATGCTTAGGTGTACATAAATTCCTCAGAAATCTCACGTATGCCAGTACATTGCGGATCACATATATCACGGGGATGTTTATCTGAACTTGCTCAAAATGCTTGACCAAATCTTCCTCAATTGCCATTGGTTTAGGATTCCTCTTTCCTTTGGTCAAGGCTTAGGAAATGGAACCTCTGTAGGTTCCTTTAGGATTGGTTCAGGTTCTGGATTTGGGATAGGGGTGGATAGCCATCCCGGGGTCAGGCTCTGTACTTCCAGGTTGGGAGTGGCTTGGCTAAGGTGGATCCTGTGTCATCTTACCACTACGGGTGGTAATAGAGTTAAGTCCTTCCTAGCTTTGGTTTGGATTTGGTAGGAGTGCTGATTGTTGCTAATATCCTGAGTATGATGTTGAAGCCTCCATCTCGTTAGGTGATGGGGCAGAAGGGGCCTGACAAACAAAGTGAGCTTGGCCCTGATTTAGGTTCATAACGTGCCTCTAATTCGGCACGTTATTCGGATTTGGTAGAGGCTAAGATGGAAGTACACTAGGCTAGCAAGAATTCGCCATTTGTGTGAGCTAGTTTCGAACCTCTGCGATCGCATCTTTATGCTATTTCTACATAACAACATTGGATTTTTGAATGTCAACCTAGGTTTGTAGGATGACAGTCATTTGGCCTTCCATTGATGGCCTAGATAGATAATTTGGATTGGGCCTAGGCTAAGCTGGCTGGTAAGGGAATGGAGCTTGTGGTCAGGGCTGGAATTGAGTTCTTGGATTTTGATTATTCCCTGACCACGCAAAGTTAGGATGATTTCTCCATCTAGGGTTATAAGTGTTAGAGAATGGATCATTCTGGATGGTGTGGAGATCCTCACAGGTCTAAGGAACTCCAGAAAAGTTAGAATATGAGGATTCAGAGTCCCCCAACTAGAGTAGGAAGTTTCAGAGTTTCCTCCAAAACCAAGATCAGATGAGGGCAGATATGAGTCCATCCCTTGATGACTGGTGATAAATGTTATGCACGACCTTTCTACCTGAGGGTAGTTGTGCATATGTGTTCTGTTATGCTAAGGTGGTCCTCTGTAGATGTCAAGACAATTCATCCACCTTTTTTTTGATAATAGAGACCTTGTCCAGGTGATTGGCCATCAGTTCCATATCGACGGATGCAGACAGGCCCTGAGTCTTGTTTGCCACCCATGTGTTTGTTAATGCTTGGATAGTCGTCTGGTCGAACATACCTATAGATTCATTATTTATGGAGTTCTCTTACATATTCTCAAGAATCTCCCAAACAGTATCTTCATGCTGACCCATGATGCTTCCAGCACAAGTTGCATTGACAAATAGCTTGATCTCGTCATGGAACCCATGGTAAAAAGACTAGACTTGTTCCCACTTAGGAACTCCGTGATGGGGGCATCCCGCATGAGATCCAGAACGTGATCCAATGCCTCATGAAGTAGTTCTGCTGGATTTTGTGTGAAGTGTGCGATATGGTTCCTTAAAGCATACGTCTGACCAACGAGGAAAAATTTTTGTAGGAATTCATTCTGGAGTTCCCCCAAGTGTTGATTGGACAATTCAGAGTCTAGAACCAATCGACAGCTTTACCCATGAGTGAGAAGAACATCTTCATGAGCATGATGTCTTGATTTTGTATATTAGGCCCGAAGGTCTGGGCCAGATGTTTTAGTTGCTTGATTATGATGAGACACTCATCATGATCTCTAATTACCCTTAATTAACTAGTCTTCCTAGTTAATTAGCTAGGGTTATGAATATATAAGGGTTAATTATAGAATAAGGGATATTTAGTTAAGGACCTTAAACTAAGTTAAAAATGGAATTTTATCATTCAATTAACATTATTAATAATTTAGATAATAATTGGACTCGAAATCCTATTAATCATTCCATTAATTAATAAGATAAGTAACCTAAATATAATGTATACCTAAATATGTAAAAACTTAAGTGATTTAACATAATCTAATAAATTAACCTAGAAATGTTAGAAATGTAAATTCAAGGTGTAAACATAATATTTACCTTATTTACTAACATATATAAAATGTTGAAAATGATCTAAGTTAAAATAAACCTTTAAAACCTGGGTTTACATTTTAGTCCTAAATATTCATTACAGTCGGGTCCTTAGGTTTTATTACTTCTAAGTCCCTCTTCGTCTTCTTCTTCTTCTTCTTCTCCAGCCGAATGAACGGCTGGCGGCAGAGAGTCACCCTACAGCGCGATCACCGCCCTGCCGACATCATTCCTCTTTGCCCAAGCTCTTGTAGCTTGTGCTGACCACCTCCACTTCATCCATCGGTCACGATTAATCGAGAATCCTATTTTTCAGTGGGAGATAACCTCACCGTCGTCGGAGACGATGATGGAGGTTAAGCACCTCGAGCTCCTTCTTTGGCCAGACCCCACCTCTCTCTTCGCCGCAAACAACTATAATTACCCCCTCACACCTCCGATTTTAGTAAGTTGGCTCCCTTCCCTCTTCTAATACTGAAGCCAACCTAGTAGGCTATACTTCCAAACCTCCAGTGATTCCCCATTCCATCTTCCGACTTCCTCCATCCATCTTAAGTAGCCAAGGAGATCCGCCGTGGTCTTCCGCACCTCTAACAAAGGCACCAACCCTAGGATTCCTTCGCTCCACCTCAAATCCGCCGCCAAAGATCTTTCTTCAACCCTCTGATTTCGTCGTCCGCCATGAGACTTCGGCGGAACCCTATTGGCCCCTTCGTCCAGGTAATAGTAGAGTAGGAGTAGGAGTAGGAGTAGGCAAGCTTAATTAGTTAGTTTAGTTAGTTAGGTTAGAGTAATTTCATATTTTAGCTTCATCTCCAACTCCGGCGAGTTCCTTGATCTCTCCAGAGACTTCAATCCTATCTTTTTACTCATTGTTCATCTTCCTATATCTTCCATGTTCACTTCTAATTCACTTAATCACTAATTAAATTACCTAAACGCCTAATTCAAATCTCACCTACACCGACTACTTCACTATCCATGGTGACAGTAATCAGCTTAATTCCACCTTCACTGGGTTCTTTCATCACCAATCACCACTACTGAACCCTAATCGACGTTATATTACCTATTATTATCATCTCTAATTAAACGCTCAAATTTAATTTAGTTCATGAGCTCGCTATCCATGGTGGCTCTGGAACATTTCAAACTATAAATTAAATAAATATTTATGTTAATAACATCTGTTGACTTGATTTAACTTCTCAATCGAGTAGTTAAATCAAGTCTTGAGCTTAAACCATTCAAATCTTTTAAGAAACAAACTTACTGTCAAATCTTTTATTTCAATGAACAAATGAAGAATTTAATGTGATAATGAGGTTCCCTGTAACCTCACGATCATTTTTAGATCAAAAATGGTTAATTTTGTTAATATGTACAAACATTTTACATTTTCTGGACTCACCGAAGCTCTAGCAAGCTCCGACGAGCCATTCTTGTGTTGTAGCCTCTAGAAATTGCTAAGTAGCTCCAGAGTAGTTTAATAAGGATTACTGTTCATTTTAAAGATATTTGTTTGAGGTTTCAACCGCTGGAGCTTTAGATGTAACTTCTTCTTCCCCAACTCTGGTGAGTTGGAGAAGTCTGTTATGAAGGATTTGAGAAACACTTAAGGAGCTCAGAAGCTTCAGTGCATCACTGAAGCTATTTTAACTTTTAAGGCATTGTAACAAACTCTGATTAACTCTGTCGAACACACACCTATTTTAGTTCAGGCGGCGAGCCTGAAACCCTAGAAATTAAGGACAGAACATAAATCTAAAGATCTGAATGAGTTCCAGATGTTGAGAAGACTTTGATTGAGGCATTAATTTCTTAGGAAGAAACTTTAAATAGAAAGTCAATCTTCGAGCTTCCATAGTCAGACCTGAGTCTGATAATGGTGTTCTGAGCATGAATTGAGGAATTGGATGGGCAAACTGTTGCTGGAATCTTATTTGATGACCTGAAATCAATTAAAGTAAGCTTAGATGATGTAATTAGTAAAGATTTTGTTTCTGTCAAGTTGGGTTACTTTCGAACCGAAACCAACAGAAGCACTGTTTTGATGAAATTCAAATCTAAAACCTGCCCAGATTGATTAGTTATAACCCTTCGAATTTATCTAAATAGATTAAGAACACTTTAAAGTGTTTGTTGCACTTGTTGAAATATGTAAATCGACCTCTGAAGTTTTCAGAGAAGAGAAAAGCTTCTCTACAGGTTCTGTAGGTATTAAGAACTTAAAATCTATCCTAACAGAAGCAGAATTGTTTATATAATATATAGAAACCTTCTAATAGATGAGAGAAGCTTTATAAAACCTGTAGAATCCTTGACTTCATCTCTTAAATTGAAGAGCCAAACATCATTAAAACATTAAATTGACCTTAAAATTGTGTAGATTACCCTTAGAGAATTCCAACAAACTTTAAATCATCCAATTTGGAGCTCTGGGTAGAAGGTTATGATCGATTGAATTCGGGTCTGGAAGGGGTAGCTTTGTCCCACCTCGGATACTCACGAGCACGCGCCTGGGTATAAAACTGTTTTGTTGCTATGGCTATGCAGTCGTTAGCACTCGACGCACCGGTTCCGATTCGTTCTGATATGAGCATTGTTCTAAGTGCGCGGGCATATGCTGCGGGTGTGTGCGCCCTTGGGGGCGTGCGGATGTGAATGTGCCCTGGGAGGGCGAGTGAGGCCTAGGAGGCCGGGTTGAGCCGGTGCGGCTCAAGACTGTGAACCGATTAATGAATAAATCGAAACAAACCTAACCAAGATTAGGCAAGGACTGAGTCGGGTCTGATCCCACCCTGGTCTCAGGGTGCTGTGTATCCTCGAAAGGACCTTGCCACAAATAAAAAAACATTTGGTTTAAAAAGTAAAAAAAACCCAGTTCAACTGAAAGCTTAAGGAGAGAGAAGTCACTGAAGGTTGCTAAAGGCTAAGGAAGAAAGGAGCACAGACACTAAGGAGTGTTAAGAAAAAAACTAAGGGAAGAAGAGAAGGCAAGAGAGGATTAAAGAAAAAAAAAGAAGAGGGGGAAAGAAGGCAGGAACAACACAAGAAAGGAAAGAAGAAAGAGAGCTTGACAGAGAAGAAAATAAAAGAGAGAAAGAAGATTAGAGGCTGAGAAATAAAAAGGCATCAATACTTTGTTAAAGAGATAAATGAATTTTCTCTTGCATAATTACGTTTTGTTCTTAATTGTAAAAGGCTTGCTTTAGTTGGATAATTTTCTAATTGCCTTAATTAGAATGAAATAAAATTGAAAAAGCTAGCATGTTTACTTGTTAATAAAGTATAATATTTTGGGTAAATATGTTTGCATATGGAATTTTGTATATTCTTATAGTTTAAATATTTTTACAAAATTCATGTTTTGAAAATGAAACTAGTTTTACCTCCTAAACTTAAAGAGATAAAAGAAAAATTGGTGAATTGGAGAAAATTATTATGCCTCCCAGTGAATGACCTGGACTCAACCAGTAAAAATTTCTAAAATGTTAGGTTAATTCGACCCTATACTATACAACGGACACAACTTCGAGTTAACCTAAGTGATTTCTTCTACTCTTAATTAAGTGAAATTAACTTAATCACTGAGTTGAGTTGAAAAGCATGTATCATTTTAATGGCGCCGTTGCCGGGGAGGCAATATTTTGATTCTGTAAAATTAAAAAAAAAAAGGATTAATTGTTTAATTAGGAGGTATTTTTGTAAATAGTTTTATTTTTACTAACTTTTATTCTAATTAGTGTGTTTTATTTTTGTTTTGTTTTCTGTCTTCTTTTCAAGTTTACCTTTGCGGGTAATCTCAGGAGAAGGCAAGATTTAGTTATACTATTTTCATTTTTTGTAAGTATTTCTTAATCTTTTGTTTTGTTGCATTTTAAAAAAATAAAAAAATATACAAAAATACATCTTTTCTGACTAGCAGCCGCATAACATAGGCATACACTCTTAGGAGTGCATTTCCTACAAGCATTAAGTATGATCTGACTTGGGAAATTTTTTTTAAATTATTTTTCTCGCATCAGCGGGAAAACATGTGAAAACCCACGTAGATCCCTATCCTTGAGAATTAAAAAGAGCACATATTTTTGTTTGAAAAGATATAAAAAGCGATCATTGTAGTTTAATTGATATATTTTTGAAAAAGATTAACTAAAAAGAGGAAGTAAAATTGGTGACTTAAATCTGTTTGCAGAATGCATGTCGATTTTTATATCGATATCGTCTGTTGCATGCTATCGTGCACACAGCACGGTCACTAGAGTCACACAAGTCAATTTTTCTATCTCTCCTCTTTGCACCTCTTAGGGCTTGGGTCGAAGATCAACAAGTCTGTCTCACTACTAGAGCCCTGGGGATCCAGTAGTGAGCGGTCTCGATCCTAGACCTTAGACCTTTGAGCTTTAAGGTACGCACTTGCGAAGTCCCAAATTAGGATGCATATTTTGATACTGTTACTCTATTTGTTTGCGTCAAATTACTTTGCGTACTTTAGGAATTTCTTCCTTCCTTTGAAAAAAGAGCAAAACCCATGTCTTTTATGCTGTTTTGCAGCTTTTTGTGCCGCTATTTTTTTTGTATCGGTGGTGTACGTGTGCCTTTGCACATTTATTTTCCGTTTATGGACGGGAGGGATCTTTGCATCTGCCTCTTGCACCGCCATTGACAGGTGATCCTAGGCTGGTTGCAGATAAGCAACCAATGGTTTTCCCGTTTGATCCATCTACTTCTATGGATCCAATGCAGAATCATAATCTTGAAATCCCTTCTTCTTCTGGTCAGGGGGAGATGCCGCCTTTTGATGTTCATGAAGCACTCCTGAACCAGAATCTTAGGATGCTAGAGCAAACATGACAAATCAATTTATTAACAGTAGCCTTAAATAATTTACAAACTTTGCAAACCCGTTCTTCACCTCGAGTTGAGGAGGGTTTTGAAAATCATGATTTATCGATCAATCATCCAAGGCCTCTACTTAGAGATTATTATAACCCATCAAATGCACAAGTAGAGCCTATTGGTAGGATTCCTATTGGGGAAAATGATCTAGAATTAAAGCCAAACATTATAGGTTTAATCCCCCACTTTCACGGATTTGCATCCGAGGATCCATTTCAACACATTGAAGATCTTAAAAATTTATCTCAAGCTCTTGGTCCTCAAAATCAAAATAGGGAAATCCTACTAATGAAAATGTTCTCTTTTAGCCTTAAAGATAAAGCAGCTTATTGGTATAGAACTATATCAAGACCAATCTCAACTTGGGCTGAACTCGAATCTGCATTTTTGAAGAAATTCTTTCCAATTGGTCTAACCAATGCTTTCAGGTGAGCTATTACTTTTTCTAATCAAAATCTAGGAGAACCAATTCGTGAAGCGTGGGAATGTTTTCATGAATTGCAAAGGAAATGCCCACATCATGACATCCCTCATTGGCAACTCATGCATATCTTTTATTATGGTTTACAAGAGGGCATTCGCAATCTAGTCGATGCCTCTTGTGGAGGGAATTTTCTAAATCCCGATGCAGAATCTACTTCAGAATTATTTAAAGGGATGGCAGAAAACTCAATCAACAATGCATCAATGTTGCAATTTTTGCTGGGCACGAATACGAATCACCAAAATCTGCATAAGGGCATTCACGAGATCAGTAATTCGTCTAGTTCAAAGGATTTAGAGATTATTGCAGAAAAATTGGACAAAGTAGACATCGTAGCAAAGCATCTCGACGCAGTTAGAAACACAATGAAGAACCTTATGCCTCTACTTGCTACGAATCCTATGTATTTACCTATTTTGGAAATTCTCGCGGGGAGGGAATTTGTGAATAATCTGGATTCTAGAGATCCATCTTCCTTGGGTTTTCTATCTACTCCTTCACCAACCCAAGGAGGGACCTTTGTCCCACAATCTTACCCACCCTTTTCACCACCCTTTACTATTGTAGAAAACACGCCGTATCCTCCTGATTTAAACATCATTCAAGGATACACACCAAGATCAAACCCATATTCAAATTCCTATAATTCTGGATGGCCTAATCACCCAAATTTTCCTTGGTCTAACCATACACAGAGACCATCATATCCGACTCAGACCAGAAAAAACTCACCTACATTGTCATTTTAGCAACACAATGTGAGGCCATTTTATGCAGGTTCACAAAACCCCGTAGGGCCAAATAGAGATTCACATCTAGACCAGATTTTGAGAGCTATGACAGAGAGCAGCGACAAAATGCTGAGGCTCTTGCTGAAGTCCAACGACAATGTTCGGTAGAATTGGCTGATCTTAGTGATCAAATCACGCAGTTAGCTGAATCTCGTCAGCTAGGGACCCTTCCATCCCAGCAAATTCCAAACCCTAGGAATATCCAGCAAAGACAACATCCGGGAGTTCAAAATCTGAATCAGGGACATGTCCATCTCCTTAATCAATTACCCCTGAATCCAAATCAAAATCAAAATCTGAATGCACCTATTTCTAATCTTGATTTTGAATATCTAAATCAACAACAATCAATTGTGAATCAACCATTAATTAATGATCTATCTTTCCAAAATTCACAAGCATTTTCTTCTTCAGCTGCTTCTTCTTCTCATGCGGGTATTAACTCTGTTACAACCTGCCGTGGAACTTCCACTAGGGATCCAGTTTTTCCAATGAACCTATCCCAAGACCCTAGTACATCTAGATTAACCCCTATTTCTACATCTAGAAGAGGTGCAGAACCTGATCCTGCAATTCCCCCTAATTTGCAAGATCAGGAAAATTCCTCAGTAGAACAAGAAACTCACACCCCATTCCCAAAAGCTTTGAAGAAGACTAGGAAACAAAAACAACCTGTTGCATTAGATGAAGATTTGATTAAGATTTTTGAACAGATACATATTAATATCCCACTCCTGGATGCTATCAAACACATTCCGACTTACGTAAGATTTCTTAAGGAATTATGTACTCCTAAACGTAAGCCGAAGAAAGGAAGCACTATTGTACTTTAAGAGCATGTGAGCTCTATTATTTCAAGTACGCTTCCTTTATAAACGAAAGATCCAGGATCTCCATTTATTTCCTGTATAATTGGGGGTCAGTGTTTTGATAGAGTCCTACATTTACAAGCTTCTATTAACCTCATTCCTTTCTCTTTGGTAAAACATTTTCAAATAGAAAACCTTAAGTCTACCAATGTGACTTTACAATTAGCTGATAGATCCATTAAGTCACTAAAAGGAACCTTGAAGGATGTTATTGTAAGCGTTCGAGATTTTTACTTTCCTGTAGATTTTATTATTCTTGATATGGAAGTACCTGGATACATTAGCCACACCCCAATCATCTTAGGGAGACCCTTTTTTGCTACTGCAAAAGCCAACATTGACTGTCAATCAGGAAAGATTGAATTGAAATTTGGGGAGAAGACAATTAAGTTAGATATATTTAGAGCTTCTAGTGGATTTGATTGTGAATGGATTGAGGAAATAAAATCAATAGAAGTTTTTGAGGATGACTTTAGTTCTCTAGATTTAGAAGACACATCTTTTGATATCCTATACCCTCAAAGCAATGAAACATTATTGGAATCTCTACTCAATCCTAAATTTGACTCTGAATCTGAATCACTCTTTACAATTGAGAATCCTGCCCCATATCCTGTTGTTGATTCAACTCCTATGCTTGAATTGAAACCATTGCCTGATAATCTTAAATATGTATATCTCGAATCTGATCAAACATATCCTGTCATAATAAATTCTCATCTCTCTGAATCACAAGAATCCAAATTGATCAAAGTACTTCGAGATCACAAGAAGGCAATTGGGTGGACTTTACATGATCTCACTGGGATTAGCCCCAATTTTTGTACTCATCGCATCTATATTGAAGATGGGGCACGACCTTCAAGAGAAGCTCAAAGATGCCTAAATCCTAATCTAGAGGAGGTCATTAAGAAAGAAATAATCAAGTGGCTTGATGTTGATATTATTTATCCTATATCTGATAGCCCTTCGGTGAGTCCAATTCAAGTGGTACCCAAAAAGGCAGGACTCACCATAATCAAAACTGAATTTGGAGAAACCATTCCCACACAAATTGTGAATTCATGGCAAGTTTGTATAGATTATCGAAAACTGAATTCTGTCACAAAGAAGGACCATTTTCCTTCACCATTCATTGATCAGATCCTTGAGAGATTAGCTGGTAATAGGTTATTCTGCTTTTCAGATGGTTACTCTAGATATAACAAAGTTGGAATTTATCCCGAAGATCAAGAGAAAATGACTTTCACCTGCCCCTTTGGAACCTTTGCTTTCCGAAGAATGCCATTTGGGCTTTGCAACGCACCCGCGACTTTTCAGCGTTGCATGTTAGCCATTTTTACCGAAATGGTGGGTGAATATATGGAGGTTTTTATGGATGATTTTTCAGTCTTCGGGGAGACATTTGATATTTTCTTGGATAATTTGTCGAAGGTTCTAAAAAGATGTATTGAGGTAAACCTTATCCTTAGTTGGGAGAAGAGCCATTTTATGATTCCTGAGGGCATAGTACTTGGTCATCTCGTATCTGAGTAGGGTATCCAAGTAGATCGAGCCAAGATCAATCAAATTGCGAATCTTCCAATCCTTGACTCGATCAAAGGCATTAGATCATTTCTCGGGCATGTGGGAATTTATAGAATATTCATCCTTGATTTTTCAAAAATTGCCCGACCACTCGCAAACCTCCTAACAAAGGATGCGATTTTTGAGATGGATGAGGAGTGTATTGTAGCATTTAAAACTTTGTGAGACAAAGTGACACAGGCTCCAATTTTGCAACCACCTAATTGGGATTTACCATTTGAAATCATGTGTGATGCATCAGATTATGTAATAGGAGCTGTTTTAGGACAGAAAATTGAGAAGAATTCGGTGGTAATTTACTATGCTAGTAAAACATTGAATGAGGCACAAAGGAATTACACAGTTACAGAGGAGTTACTAGTAATAGTATTTGGATTAGAAAAATTTAGATCTTACATACTCGGATCTCAAATCATAGTGTACTTTGATCACTCATCTATTCGACACCTTCTATCTAAGAAGGACACGAAACCTAGGTTAATCAAATGGATCTTGCTTTTGCAAGAATTTGACCTAGAAATTCTTGATAAGGCAGGTAGGCAAAATGTTGTTGCAGATCATCTTTCCCGTATTCCTTCTGATACAATCGAATCATCTCCGCCAATTACAGAACACTTCCCTGATGAATATCTTTTGACTATATCCACAAATCTTCCTTGGTATGCAGATATTGTTAATTATTTGGTTACACATCAATTCCCACCAGATTGGGACAGAAATCGCAAATCACAACTCAAAGCAGAAGCCAGATACTATTTTTTGGAAGATCCATATCTTTTTAGACTCTGTAATGATCAAATCATTAGGTGTTGTGTCACCTCTTCTAGGATTGATTCTATCCTATCTTTTTGTCACGACCAGGCCTGTGGTGGTCACTTTCTAGTAGAAAGACCGCTGCAAATGTTTTGCAATGCAGGTTTTGTTGGCCCACGTTATTTGTTGATTCTTAGACTTATTGTAAGGCATGTAGTCGCTGCCAAACACTTGGTGGCATGTTTCGGAAAGACATGATGCCTTTGAACCCGATTCTAGTCTGTGAAATCTTTGACATTTGGGGCATAGATTTTATGGGTCCATTTCCATCTTCTTTTGGCTTCCATTATATTTTACTTGCTATCGATTATGTTTCTCATTGGATTGAAGCCATACCCACACTCACAAATGACCATTGAGTTGTCATTCCTTTTATACAAAGTCACATTTTCACTCGTTTTGGGGTACCTCATGCTATTATTTCTAATGGTGGTTTCCATTTTATTAATGCCCAGCTTAAACATTTACTTAGAAAATATGGGGTTGCACATCGTATTTTTACACCTTATCATCCCCAGGCTAATGGGCAAGCCGAGGTCTCTAATCAGGAGATCAAAAAGATCCTTCAAATGACAATTCGACCCGATAGGAAGGATTGGTCTTCCCATTTAGATGAGGCTTTGTGGGCCTAGAGGATTGCCCACAAAACACTAATAGGCATGTCACCATATAGACTTGTTTACGGGAAACCCTATCATCTTCCCATAGAAATTGAACACAAGGCCTATTGGGCAATTAAAGCCTGCAATTTAGACCTCTTGAAGGCTGGTTAGAATCGTAGGCTGCAGCTTAGCAAACTAGAAGAATTACTTCATGATTCCTATGAAAGTTCAAAGCTATATAAGGAGAAAGTTAAAGCCTTCCACGACAAATTAATTTCCCACAAATCCTTTGCACCTGGTCAGAAGGTGTTGTTATTTGATGCCTGTTTGAAGCTCTTCTCGAGTAAACTTTGGTCAAAATGGCAAGGGCCATTTATTGTAGTTAGAGACTTCGACAACGGAGCTGTTGAAATTATCGAACCCAATAAGGATCAACCCTTCAAAGTCAATGGTCAACATCTTAAACCTTTCTTGGAATCACATCCTTTGGGTCTTGTTGGAGAATGTTACCGACTCCACTGGGGTTTTCTATCCAACCACAATACTTGTACGTAATTGTTTCCTATTTTTACCCTTTTTAGTTTTCTTATACACTTACTTTTAAAATTTCACTCCATATCATGTTGATTGCCTTCATTTAGTCCAACTGACCACTCTGACCTTTGGTCAGACTTGAAATCGTCCGCACAGAGATTTTTAATCTCCTCCTTTTGACTCCTTCCATCACCTTATACTAAATGAAGTGCAATATTTTTCACACTTCTTATAATGAGGACAATGTAAAATTTTGGCTTGGTCGATGTGTTGAAGTGAAATTTCCATTTTAAGTGTTGGTTTAAAAAAATAAATTCTAAAAATGATAAAAATTTTAAAAATTCAAAAATTTCATAAAAATTTGAAAAAATTTTTGAAAAGAATCATAAAAAAATTAGAAAAAAAATCTTATATACATAAAAAATATATATATATATAAAATTTAAAAAATAAAATTCATAAAAATAATAAGAGGGGAATATTCATTGGTAATAAAGAAGAAAATAAGAAGAATGTATATATATTATAATTAAGGGCTTTAATTTTCTTTTAGGTCAGAAGTTTAAAATGTATATAATATATATAAATATTTAAGAGCATTCAATTCTTAATTAGATTTTACTTAAACATTTTGTAAAAGAACACTTTTGTGTTTAAAATTTTTAAAATAAGATTTTATTTGAATTAAGGAATCTTTTAAATCTTTTAAAGATTTGTTTTTCTATTCTTACTTGAATTAAGAAACTAAGTGAGTTAAGATTTTAAACTTAAGTTTTGGAATTGAATTATAACTTTTTGATCAATTAGATTAAGTAATCCTTTTGATTTTTGAGAATTTGATTTTACCAGAAAGTTAAGTAAAAAGCCAGATATTCAGTGTTAATTAGATAGAGAGTTGGTAGAATTTTAGTTTACAAAACTTACAAGCTAGAGATAAATAAGTAGACTTGGTAAATTTTGTCTTGACGGATCCTAAAGGAGGAAACTAAGAATTTGAAGAACCTAAGAGTAAAGGATATTGTTGTCCAAGCTCTGTTTGAGAGCTAAGTAACCTAAACATCTAAATTCACTCACATAGAATTGTCTTGTTGACATCTGAGACCGCGAAAACACAAAGGTTAAGAGATCAATTCTGAAACCTCTTTAGTCCAAGGATTTTCCCGGGGTGGTTCTTGAAAGGGTGAAGGATGTGCCACTCACCTAGAGAAATGATTTGGAGAATAATGGTAGTAGGAAAAATGAGAAGGGGGGAAAAGAAAAAGAAGAAAAAAAAGTAAATAAAACACCCTGCAGTTAAGTGCCTCGCTAAAAATGGGTACTTATGTAGTTTTCCATAAATAAATAAAAGCATCTCAATACAAATGGGTGCTACCCTTCCTTCCATCAAATAAAAAGAACACCTCGCTACAAATGGGTGTTCTAACCTATAGAAAAAGAGAAAAAAAATATGGAGAAAAAAAATATTAGGAATAAGAGACCCAGTGGTCCACCGGGGAGATATATACAAAAAGTGTTGACCTCGGGATAGAAAACTGGTGAGGAGAAAGCAACTAAACCTGAGTAAGGCCAAGCCAACGGCTTGAATTGGAATAATTGGGATTGGAAAGTGATGTCTTAAGATCTAGATTTTTGCAACTTTGGATGTGTTTAGGACAATTCTCTTCACTAAGCACAGATGCTTTAAAATCATAGCTACTGAACCTTGGTATGGTGCAGTGATGCCTAAGAAATTTGATTTTGAAGATTTTAAGTTGAGACCTAAAGGAGAAGAATTAACAGAATCCTAGGTCTAGAAGTTAATCTTTAGTGTTGTAGGCTAGTAAATTAGAGTTTTACTACTCTAACTTTGATTAATAATGATTATCTGGTTAATTTGCTTAAACTTATATTGATAAAAGTCAAATATCATAAACAGGGGATTAACTTAAATCTATTTGAGTTTTTGAGTTAAAATTTAATTCTCAATCCTTAAGTTTTGTTTTTCTTAAATCATTTCGTATTCTAATTTGAGTTAACAATAGTTACAAAGATTAAGAGATTTTTGAAGAATTCTAATTTAGAATAAAATTATTGTTTACAAATTGTTTGTAAGTGTGTTTTGAAAATGTCATAAGTATCAGTCTAATTAAGAAAATTTTCACACATGCTATATACATTAATCATTTATATTACATTTAAAAAAAAAATTTTTTTTGACCTAAGCTTTCCTCTAGATAGTTACTATTTATAATAAGTTAAACACAGGTGCTTTAAATCATCATAGTCTTAGTTAATTTTGCTAAGGACTAGCAAAACATTAGCTTGGGGGTATGATGAGACACTTATCATGATCTCTAGTTACCCCAAATTAACTAGTCTTCTTAGTTAATTAGCTAGGGTTATGAATATATAAGGGTTAATTATAGAATAAGAGATATTTAGTTAAGGACCTTAAAATAAGTTAAAAATGGAATTTTATCATTCAATTAACATTATTAATAATTTAGATAGTAATTGGACTCGAAATCCTTTTAATCATTCCTTTAATTAATAAGATAAGTAACCTAAATATAATGTATACCGAAATACGTAATAACTTAAGTGATTTTACTTAATCTAATAAATTAACCAAGAATGGTCAGAAATGTAAACTCAAGGTGTAAACATAATATCTACCTTATTTACTAACATATATAAAAAGTTGAAAAAGATCTAAGTTAAAATAAACCTTCAAAACCTGGGTTTACATTTTAGTCCTTAATATTCATTACAGTCGGGTTCTTATTTCTCACATAGGTCCTTAGGTTTTATTACTTCTAAGTCCCTCTTCGTCTTCTTCTTCTTCTTCTCTAGCCGAATGAACGGTTGGTGGCAGAGAGTCACCCTACCGCGCGATCACCGCCCTATCGACATCATTCCTCTTTGCCCAAGCTCTTTCAGCTTGCACTCACCACCTCCACTTCATCCATTGGTCTGGATTAACCAAGAATCCTATTTTTCAGTGGGAGATAACCTCACCATCGTCGGAGACGACGATGGAGGTTAAGCTCCTTGAGCTCCTTCTTCGGCTAGACCCCGACTCTCTCTTTGCCGCAAACTACTGTAAATACCCCCTCACACCTCCGATTTTCATAAGTTGGCTCCCTTCCCTCTTCCAATATTGCAGCCAACCCAATAGGCTATGCTTCCAAACCTCTGGCGATTCCCCATTCCATCTTCCTACTTCCTCCATCCATCTTAACTAGCTGAGGGGATCCACCGTGGTCTTCTGCACCTTTGACAAAGGTGCCGACCCTAGGATTCCTCCGCTCCACCTCAAATCCGCCACTGGAGATCTTTCTTCAACCCTCTGATTTCATCGTCTGCCATGAGACTTCGGCAGAACCCTATTGACCCCTTCGTCCAGGTAACAATAGACTACGAGTAGGAGTAGGAGTAGGCTCGCTTAATTAGTTAGTTTAGATAGTTAGGTTAGAGTAATTTCAGATTTTAGCTTCATCTCCTCCAACTCCAGCGAGTTCCTTGAGCTCTCCAGAGACTTCAATCTTGTCTTTTTACTCATTGTTCACCTTCCTATATCTTCCATGTTCACTTCTAAATCACTTAATCATTAATTAAATCACGTAAAAGTCTAATTCAAATCTCACCTTCACTGACTACTTCACTTTCCATGGTGACAGTAATCGGCCTAATTCCACCTTCACTGTGTTCTTTCATCACCTATCACCACTAATGAACCCTAATCGACATTATATTACCTATTATTATCATCTATAATTAAACGACCAAATTTAATTTAGTTCATGAGCTTGCTGTCCATGGCGGCTTAGGAACATTTCAAACTATAAACTAAATAAATATTTATGATTAATAACATCTGTTGACTTGATTTAACTTCTCAATCGAGTAGTTAAATCAAGTCCTGAGCTTAAGCCATTCAAATCCTTTAAGAAACAAACTTATTGTCAAATATTTTATTTCAATGAACAAATGAAGAATTTAATGTGATAATGAGGTTCCTTGTAACCTCAAGATCATTTTTAGATCAAAAATGGTTAATTTTGTTAATCTGTACAAACATTTTACATTTTCTGGACTCACCGGAGCTCCGGTGAGCTCTGACGAGCCATTCTTATGTTACAACCTCTAGAAATTGCTAAGTAGCTACAGAATAGTTTAATACGGATTACTGACCATTTTTAAGATATTTGTTTGACATTTCAACCACTGGAGCTTTAGATGTAACTTCTTCTTCCCCAACTCTGGTGAGTTGGAGAAGTCTATCATGAAGGATTTGAGAAACACTTAAGGAGTTCAGAAGCTTCAGTTCGATGCACAGAAGCTATTTTAACTTTTAAAACATTGTAACAAACTCTGATAAACTCTGTCGAACGCACACCCATTTTATTCAAGGCGGTGAGCGTGAAACCCTAGAAATTAAGGATAGAACATAAATCTAAAGATCTGAAAGAGTTCCAAATAACGAGACTCTGATTAAGGCATTAATTTCTTAGGAAGAAACTTTAAATAGAAAGTCAATCTTCGAGCTTCCATAGTCAAACTTGAGTCTGATAGTGGTGTTCTAAGCTTGAATTGAGGAATTGAGATGTGCAAACTGTTGCTGGAATCTTATTTGATGATCTGAAATCAATTAAAGTAAGCTTAGATGTTGTAATTAGTAAAGATTATGTTTCTGTCAACTTAGGTTACTTTCAAACCCAAACCAACAGAAGCACTGTTTTGATGAAATTCAAATCTAAAACCTGCCCAAATTGATTAGTTATAACCCTTAGAATTAATCTACATAGATTAAGAACACTTTAAAGTGTTTGTTGCACTTGTTGAAATCTGTAAATCAACCTCTAAAGTTTTCAGAGAAGATAAAAGCTTCTCTGCAGGTTCTATAGGTCTTAAGGACTTAAAATCTATCTTAACAGGAGTGAAATTGTTTATATAATTTATACAGACCTTCTAATAGATGAGAGAAGTTCATCTAAGGACTTCCCTGACTTTAATTTTATTTTCCAGGCTTTACAAAACCAGCAGAATCCCTAATTTCATCTCTTAAATTGAAGAGCCAAATGTCACTAAAACATTAAATTGACCTTAAAATTGTGTGGATTACCCTTAGAGCTTTCCAACGAACTTTAAATCATCCAATTTGGAGCTCTAGGTAGAAAGTTATGATCGATTGAATTCGGGTTTGGAAGGGGTGGCATTGTCCCACATCGGATACCCATGAGCGCGCGCCTGGGTATAAAACTATTTTTTTCCTACGGCTATGCAGTTGTCAGTGCTCAGCACACCAGTTCAAGTTTCTTCTGATCTGAGCATTGTTCTGAGTGTGCGGGCATATGCCTGTGGGTGTGTGCGCCCTTTGGAGTGTGCGGATGTGAATGTGCCCTGGGAGGGCGAGTGTGGCCTGGGAGGCTGGCTTGAGTCGATGCGGCTCGAGATTGTGAACTGATTAATGAATAAACCGAAACAAACCTAACTGAGATTAGGCAAGGACCGAGTAGGGTCTGGTCCCACCCTGGTCTCAGGGTGCTGTGTATCCTCGAAAGGACCTCGCCGCAAATAAAAAAACTTTTGGTTTAAAAAGTAAAAAAGACCCGATTCAGTTGAAAGCTTAAGGAAAGAGAAGTCATTGAAGGATGCTAAAGTCTAAGGAAGAAAGGAGCATAGACACTAAGGAGTGTTAAGAAAAAAACTAAGTGAAGAAGAGAAGGTAGGAGAAGATTAAAGAAGAAAAAAAGAAGAGGAGGAAAGAAGGCAGGAACAACACAAGAAAGGAAAGAAGAAAGCGAGCTCGACAGAGAAGAAAATAAAAGAGACAAAGAAGAAGATTAGAGGCTGAGAAATTAAAAGGCATCAATACTTTGTTAAAGACATAAATGAATTTTATCCTGCATAATTACTTTTTGTTCTTAATTGTAAACGGCATGCTTTAATTAGATAATTTTCTAATTGCCTTAATTAGAATGAAATAAAATAGAAAAAACTAGCATGTTTACTTATTAATAAAGTACAATATTTTTATTAAATATGTTTTCTTATGGAATTTTGTATATTCTTATAGTTTAAATATTTTGACAAAATTCATGTTTTGAAAATGAAACTAGTTTTACCTCCTAAACTTAAAGAGATAAAAGAAAAATTGGCGAATTTGGAGAAAATTATTATGCCTCCCGGTGAACAACCTGAACTCAGCCAGTAAAAATTTCTAAAATGTTAGGTTAATTCGACCCTATACTACACAGCCGACACAACTTCGAGTAAACCTAAGTGATTTCTTCTACTCTTAATTTAGTGAAATTAACTTAACTACTGAGTTGAGTTGAAATGCACGTATCAATGTGCTAGAAGGGAACTTCAAAATTTGAGCCGTGAAATTTTGGAATAGCATGGATCATGTTTGGCTTGAGTTCAACATGAAGCCCTTTAAAAGGGATTTGTACTCTAGGTTCAATCTCCACTGCAACGGGATTGTAGTGATTTCGCATCTGAGGATGCAATGGTGGATTGAAATGTGCATGAAATAGATCATTGAGGTGTTGTATCTGATCTTGAACATTGGGTTCTTCTTTTTGATTGTCCATGGATGAAGATGAAGGAGATCTGGGCTCAAAAGAGTTGGAAGAGGTATCAATGTGATCAGAACGTAGCACAAACAAGTTACTCGAGGCTTGGACTCGATGGGAGTGAACTGCTAATGGAAGTCTCAAGGGTGCTCTTAAGGACCTCTTCCCGAACATGCATTAGTGAGCCAGATGAGGGATAGAAGTTGTAATAGACCCAATTGAGCCACCCAAAGATTTTTGGATGACTAAGGAGGTTCAAGGTTGATGATACCTCTTGATCAGAAAATCACTCACCCGGGGAGTACCTGGGCAGCCAAGAAGGGAGAGTCATGCATAGAGCCCTACACGATAGAGCGTCCTCACAAGTATAGGGTTTCCCCCACCAAACCTTCCTTGTCACCGCGGATGCAAGTAGGCTGGAAAGAATAACTTGACCTCTTAAGTCTACCAAATTTTAAACCTGAATTATGGTGCTTAGATTTAACTAGAACTTTAGAGTTGATTGTACTTGGTGACCTAATTTGAAGTTTGGTTAACCCACAAGGTAGATCAAATTCACCTAACCTGCCCTAAGGTTGAGGATGAGTTGGGTAATGACCCCAAAATCAGCCTAAATAATTTGCAAACAAGCTATTAAGTCCCAAGTTTAGGATTCAGGTGGATGATTAGAGCTTTATTTTAGGGTTTACATGATTAGGTCAGTCCAAGAAAGGATTTGGGTGACACACAATGCGGGAAAATCAATTCTTGTTATTTCATGCAGGCGTGTTTTCTCAACCCTAAGATGGAAACCCTAATTTGGCTCTTCTGTCCAATCAGTTCTTTCCAAATGTGGCACCTAGGGCTTAATCAAGAAGGTGAATAGCCCTAGATACCTTAAGTTCTTAGTAGGTGTAGAAATTTCTATGAGGATGTCAAAAATGAATCAAATCTCGCAACTCAAGTGATTAAGTCTAATAATAAATGCGAGTTGGCCCTAATTGAATTCTCTTTTTAGTTCTTTCTAGAAATAGGGGCATAATAAGAAGGAAATGGGATTACCTATCCTTGGAGTGGCTGTCGTGCTACTGATCTTCTCAAATGTACCTCATGCAACCATAACAAAATAGATAAAACAAGTCAGTATCAGATTAGAAATTGTAATCAGCGAAATCGAACTACATGTTGCTCCTCGACAACGGCGCCAAAATGTTTAAGCAAAATCCTCATTGTTTAGGAAATGAGTTGTAGTATAAGACAAAAATCACTCACATCATTTAAATTTGTAACTCCGATTCTAAAATTGAGTCTAAGATCGAGCACAGCGAGCAATTAATGGCAATTCAATCTCATTAATCATAATTTAATGAGAAATATTAGCAATTACGACCAAAGATTTATTTAGAACTACTCAAATGATATATATATATGAAATCAAGTAGCACAGTGTAAAAAAGGAATGGCTTAAAATGGTGATTTGAATCACTAAATTAACCCTTGAAATTAAACTCAGGTATCTGAAATAAATGAATAGTAAATCGAACCAAATGTGCCACATCAACTAAGTGAATATCCCAACAGAGCTAAGACACCAGCAGAGATCAGATGAAGGCATAAGGCATCAAACACCTTAAGTGCTTAGGGTTCAGCTCCAGTAGAAGAGGAAAAGTCCTCTCTCCTTCGTGCCTCAGGGAGAGGCAAGCACAACACAACATAAAGGCAAAGGCCTCTTCCCGAATCGGCTAAGTGTAGAGAGGTGCAAAGGGCAAAACCCCCCCTCTCTCTCTTCTTCTTCTTTCTCTCAGAGATCTGACCTTAATCGGGTAGTCAGCCGGGTAATCGGGAATGAACAGTGGACTAGGCTTACAGGGGAGTGAGTGCGTGAGTGACTAACCCCTCAATTACATGAGGGGTTTTGGTTGTGAGGACATGGCAGAAGTTTTGAGATCGGTGGGGAGCGGATTGGTGTGGTGTGGCAGATTTGCAAGGTCGCTGGAGGTACATCGGAGACGAGGGAGACGATAATGGCACGAGCATGATGGTGTACTGAAGTGAGTGTCGGGTGTGAGTGTTGGATCAGTGGAAGATGCAGACTTGAATGTGGGCGGTTGTAGACGAAGGAGATGTAGAGATGGCACCAGCTATGATTGGCTGGTGTTGGAAATTATGGTGGCTTCAGGTGGGAGGATGCCAATGCTTGAAGGGAGAGGGAGCTCCTCGCAAGTATGGTGAGGTGCGTAAGAAGCTAGGGAAAATGGACCTATTTCCTATAGTATGTGGCAGTAGGTGAGGAGACCAGAGGGAGGAGGTCACCAGAGTGGAGTTGGAGCTGGTCTGAGGTAGAGGAGAAGAGGGATTTTTGGGCCTAAAACTCACTAAGGAGTTCGGCTCTGCATTGGGGACTCTTTTTTAAAGCTTCAGGCAAGCTTCCAAGCTTGGAAACAAGCTTTAGAAGCTTGTATTTTCAGGAAAAGGATCCTTCAATTCCAAGGATTCGCACATGCTTCATAAGGGGATTTGGGGTTAAAATCCAGGTTTAAACGAATTAGGACTTCCTCAAGATCATCCCTTCCAATTTTCGAAGGGATTGGCTAAGCAATCAAGGAGGAATCCTTGATTGAAGCTCGGATCCCATGGGTTCACATTTTTAATGTCGACAAGGGCCTTTTTGAAGAAAATGAATAGACGTTGGGGGGCTAAATGCAAAGATATTGATAGATAGGGACTTAAGTGTCAGAAATCGAGTTTAAATGAACTAAATGCAAACTAGGTCATGATGAATTCTGATTGGACCCAAATTTTGTTAAAAATCTAATTTGGACCCAAGGAATTAGATGGTGAAGTAAGAGTTTTGTTTTGACCAACTTTCATTCAAAAATTTACGTAAAAACCCAAATTAGGGCAAAACTGTGTTTGTGACTTTATTTGAGGTCAAAATGGTTCCCACAGGTCAAACCAAGGGTACCAAACCTTATGGAATACTTTTCTAAAAATTTTAGAAGGTTTAGATGAACTTTATGCTAACCATAACCTCAGTAATTTAAGCGAGTTTGAAATTAGGGTTTTGGGTGTTCTATCAATTCTCGAAATGTGTGAAACCCTATTTCTGTCTGCATGAACCCACTCATTAGACTTTAAAGCTCATTTGACCTTTTTTTCACGCCTAGCAAACCCCTTGGTTATTCTGTGTTCATGATATGCTATTAAAATTACAGAATTAACCCTAGTTTTCTATTCTCTTCTCAAAATAGCCTAAAGTGGAGTTATGACCCTCAAATGGTTATGTAGGAGCATTTATCTTTCAAACCTGATCAAAAGTGGCCAGTTAAGGCCTATGATGGTGTTCCTATCATGCCAGAATGTTTATGTGAATTTGTTGTTATGTAAGAGATGCGTTGTAATATAGGAAAAGATCACTCAAATTATTTAAATTTATATGCTCAGAATAGTATAAGAGTCCAAGCATGAACACAGGGAGCAGATAATGGCAATTCAATCTCATTAATCATAATTTAATCAGAAATATAAGCAGTTATGACCAAAGCTTTATTTAGAAGAACTAAAAATGATATAGATATGAAATCCAGTAACAAAGTGCAAAAAGAAAGGGTTAAAATGGTGATTTAAATCACCAAATTAACCCTTGAAATCAATCTCAAAAATATCTCAAATAATTGAATAGTAAATCTCAACCAAATATCCATGTCAACCAAATTGAATATCTCAACAGTAGCTTCAAAGCCAGTAGAACACAACTCCAACAAAAGAGGCAAAGGCCTCCTTTCTTTCCTTCATGCCTCAAGAGAGACGCAAGCACAGCACAACACAGAGGCAAAGGCATCCTCAGAAATCAGCTATGTGTAGAGAGGAGTAAAGGGCAAAAACCCCTCTGCTCTCTCTCTTCTTTCTCTCAGAGACCTGACCTTGATCAGCTAATCAACTAGGTAATCAGGCGTAAACAGTGGACCAGGCTTGCTGCCTATAGCAAGGTGTGGAAGAAGCTGAGGAAGATGGACTTACTGGCTATAGTAGGTGGCAGCAGGTGTGGAGATAGGAGGGAGGAGGCTGCTGGAGAGGGGCTTGGAGCTGGTAGGAGGTAGGGAAGATGAGGGAATTTTGAGCCTAAAATTCACAAAGCAGTTCGGCACTACATTGGGGAGGCTTTTGTAGAATTTTAGGCAAGCTTCAAAGCTTGGAAAAAATCTTAGGAAGGTCAGATTTTCAAGAAAAAGATCCTTGAATTCTAAGGATTCGTATGCGCTTCATGAGGGAAATTGGGGTCAAAATCTAGGTTTAGTTGAATTAGGACTTCCACAAGATCATCCCTTCCAATTTTGGAAGGGATTAGAGAAGCAATCAGCGAGGAATCCTTGATTGAAGCTCGGATCTTGTGGTTTCACACTGTTAATGGCGGCAGGGAACTCTTTGAAGAAAATGAAGAGAGGTTGGGGGGCAAAATGTAAGGATTTCGAATGCTAGGGACTTAAGTGTGAGAAATAGAATTTAAATGGACTAAAATGCAAAGTAAGTCAAGTTGACCTCTGATTGGGCCAAAATTTTGTTACAAACCTAATTTGGACCGATGGAATTTGATGGTGAAGTTTGATTTTATTTTTGACCAAGATTGACTAGGCAATTTACTTGAAAACCTAAATTAGGGCAAAACTATGTTTGTGACACTATTTAAGGTCAACATGGGTTCCAAAGGACAAATCAAGGGTACTAAACCTTATGGAATATTTTTCTATGACTTTTAGAAGGTTTAAATGAATTTCATCCTAACTAGAACCTCAGTAATTTAAGTTGGTCTGAAATTAGGGTTTTGGGTGCTATATTAGTTCTCGAAATGTGTGAAACACCATTTCTTTCTACATGGACCTACTCATTGGACTTTAATGTTCATTTAACCATTATTTCACCTTTAGAAAACCCCTTCATTATTTTGGGTTCATGATATGCTGTTAAAATTGCATAATTAACCCTAGTTTTCTATTATCTTCTCGAACAACCTGAAGTGGAGTTATGACCCTCAAGCGGTTATGTAGGAGGATTTATCTTTCCAACCTGACTAAAAGTGGCCAGTTAGGGCCTATGATGGTGTTCAAATTAGAGGACTTCATGTCTATCTTCTGACCCAAAATAGCCTTGACCACATAATCAGAAGCATCGGTCTTAGTCTCAAATGGGGTTGTCCAAATAGGTGGTTGCAGCACCGGAGAACAAGCGACTGTAGTTTTAAGAAAATCAAATGCCTTGTGGCATGATTTGTCAAAATTGAATGGCACATCTTTGGCCAGAAGGTTGCTCAAAGGTCGAGCAATTTTAGAAAAGTCCTTGATGAACCTCCTATAAAATCCCACATGTCCAAGAATTGATCAGATTTGTTTAACAGATATTGGAGGAGGAAGATTGGAGATAGCATCCACTCTAGCTTCATCAACCTCAATTCCTCACTTAAAGACTACATGGCCTAAGATGATGCTTTCTTGTGTCATGAACTAACTCTTTTCCTAGCTAAGGACCAACCGTATTTTAATGCATCTCTTAAGGATCAATTCAAGGTTAGCCAGGAAATATTCAAATGATTCTCTGAAAATGGAGAAATCATCCATGAATACCTCCATAAACTCTCCCAGCATGCCTGAGAAAATGGCTAGCGAACACCTTTGAAAAGTCGTAGGTGCATCGCAAAGCCCAAATGGCATTCTACGAAATGCAAAGGTTTTGTAGGGACAGGTGAAAGTCATCTTTTCCTTATCCTTAGGATGGATAGGGACCTAGTTGTATCCCAAGTAACTGTCCAGGAAACAAAAATACTTTTGCTCGGCTAACCGTTCAAGGATTTGGATGATGAAAGGCTATTTATCGCTTTGAATCGGTGTTTTAAAAGTGATACATTGCAGTATAGCCAATAAAATCCGAAAATAAATAAATTTATGGTAGAATGGGAATCCGAGGTTGAAAGCAGGGAGCAAGTAGCAAATCAATCTCAAAATCTTAATTCTTAAGCTGAATATATAAGCAATTGCAATCAAAACATGACTCAAAACTATTCAATAATGAGATATCAATAATTCAAGTATTGTTGAATGCATGGGTTGCCAAGCTAACGTGTTTGGTTTTGAAAAACCTGTCATTATAGTTTGAAAGCGAAGAACTCGTGTTTAACAAATAAAATTTATATCGAAATAGAAATCCTGGGTTGAACACAGGGAGGCAGACGTTTGATTTAAAAATACGCGTTTGATTTATTTGTCATGAAGTAATTTAATTGACTAAAAACTATCTATCTATTTACACAAAATAGAAGAGATAGAGAGAATGAGAGAGAGAGAATATTACAAATAAAAATCAAAAAGTTATGTACAATGAACATGGAATTCATTATCAGAAGGATTGTTCATTACACTAAACATTACAACTAGAAAGTGAGAAAATGATTACACCAAAAAGCAAAAAAAAGAATGGGAGAGAGATATCCACCTCGACGGTTGCTTGGAGGACTAGCCGGATGGGATGACGCTTGGACGAAGGGGAATAGAGCATGACGAAGGAGGATGAAGCAGGAAGAACGGGAACGGGGCAGCACATCGTCGTCGTCGCGGGATCTTCTTTCGAAAGTGGGATGAAAAATTGACTTTATCTTGTGAGAAGCATCCTCGATGTGAGACAAGCTTCTCTTGAGCTTTAGAGATCGAGAGAAGAGAAGGAAGGGATGATAATTTCATGTGGAGGGGGTCTCCTTTTATAGTTGCATGGAGTGAGGCCAATTTTGTCATTTAAATCTCAAAACATTAAATAAGGGGTCTTTAGTGACGGATAAAACCATCGGCAAAGCCCCATCATGGGCGACATGTGGCGGAGCCCGCATGCCTGCTCACCTCCTCTACGTGCAATGGCCACTCACGTTCAGCCTATCCTAGCCATCCGATTGTGAGATTGGACGGCTTACCTCACACCTCTGCCTGCCTCCTCTGCATGCTCGCCTGCGTCTGATCTAGCGTGAGGCGCGGGCGTGCAATATCACGTGGGCGATATTGAGCTCGCGCGACCGCTCGATCACGATCGAGCGGTCAATTGTGTCCACTCGCCCGTGCCCGCTCGCAGCATCATGCGGACTCGAACCCACACCTGAAGGCGACCGAGCACCTTATCCACTGTGCTGCACATTTGGATGGGCGAGCGGTTGATCTTTTGAGCACATGATCAGGATCGTTGGATCAAGATCCAACGGTCAAGGTAGCTTCTTCATATATGGCTCAGAGGATGGGCATGCCGGTTGAGCGCAATCTCAGCCGTTGGATCTTGATCCAACGTCGGAGATTCGTAGCTGCTAGCATCTCCAGAAGGTGAGGGCGGTCGGTTGGGGGGCCGAGATGGTGCCACGTGGTGCCATCTTGGCCGTCCATCTTCTAGATGATGTAGGTGGTGCCACGGTTGATGGATTGAGTCGATTTTCATGCCATTAGGCTGCGATCGTCGATCCGAATCCATCTGTGCTATCAGATTTTTCATTTGAAGTGAGAATTCACACCATCTTGGCTCTTGCTCTTCTAGGGTTCCCCGGTCTCTATCTAATACAACAGATGTCTGATTAGGGCGATCTTGGAGTCGTTAAACTCCAATCATTGCCCTGATCACATCTGTACAGTTGGATTTTCGATCCGAGGTGCCAATAAAAAGTTTGCCCTATCCATGAACATAAAAGGAGAGAATTAACCACCATTTTATTCAAACTAATCTAAATGCAAGGTGATGCATGTTATGCAATATTTATAGTTTGCAATGAAATCCTATGCTTAAGAACATGCATAAATGGACATCTTAAGTTGTATAAACATGTTTACATCATACCACCATGCCTATCTTCTGCTAGTCCCTAGCAAAAACTATATGTTATTTATAAAAGAATTAGGTTGGATTATTTGAACTTGAGTTATTTTCAATCATTACGAAAATGTTTACTTAGGATTTGAACTTTCAAAGACACAACAGTGCCCGAGTATCTGCTAAAATGCAGACCGCCTTAAGCCCTCACCTTATTCAAAGAAAAATTTATTTTTCTCTTGTTCCTCTTTTCTAATTTTTTTGGATTTTCAAGTTTAAGTATTTAAGAGTGGCTTTCTATGGCCATTCAACTCACCCATGATTTGATGAGAATGCTAAGTTCTAAGCATCTTATTGTGAATGTGATAGACTCGTTGACCGGCAGTAAAAGCAGACTTCAGATTTCTACGCCTCTAGGTGACCTTAAAAAGGGAATTATTCCTAATGGTGTATCTTTACGACCGGTAGCTTTCTCCGTACTTTTATTTTTTTACGGGGTCAACACAAGGGTGAATCCAGTGTATATCTCCCCAATTTATTCTACTTCTCCGCTTCTTCCTAAGTGCTTTGGGAATTTTTCAGTGCATTTATTGAGTTGGGTTCTGGACAACCGGTCGATGAGTTGTTACCATCGACAACTTGCCAGCTATACTCGTGCGGCAAAGTGTGGCTTATTATTTTTCTTTTCTCCTTTTCTTCCCTTTTTTTTGACTTTTATTTTTAAGTAGGTGGTTCCCTGGTCTAAGATTTACCTAAAGGCAGCAAAGAAAAGAAAGGTCTAGTGACTGGGCTCTGAACAACCTACCTATGGGATGTTACCCACGAATACTTGCTAGCCATATCACCGTAGAATATTCATTAGCTACTCGATTTCCGTTAGAACCGTCGATTAACGAGTTAGTGACAAGATAGTGTGTAGATGCTTTAGGCTTAAAGTTCCCTCAAATCAGAGGGTGGATTGATAAGTAGTGTACTTACCACCCAAACTTATTTACTCCAATTAAAATAAAATTCAGGTTGGTGAGGTCTCGAAGAACAAATCAACATTTTAGTGGATGCACAGGGTGATTAAGTCAGAAGACCTAAAGGGTCTTTGTGTTCAGATCACAATGTAATATTTCCTAAGATTGAAAATTTTCTCAAACCCAAGTTCTCTTTCCTAATTGCATTTTTTTTATATATAAAAGAAAATAAAACAAATCTACGGAGCTGACCAATAAAATCAGAGATGAATATCCACCCTCCCATGCCTATCTAATGCAATGTCCTCATTGTATTAAAAAGACATAAAATAGAGTGGAATAGAGTAGAAAGTACCTGAATTGCATGAATGTCGGGTCCGCTCCGAGATAGAAACTAAAAAGAACTATATACGTGCTGAATTTAGTGCCTTCAGCTAGGCACACTATACAATGAAGAGAAATAAGGAATTCACAAGTACAGATCAGAATTAGAATAAATAGAAGAAACCTTTGACCTATCAACAGATGTCCATAAATGTGGACCAGATTGTGGTGCAAACCCATACCCCGTAATTGAGAATATCTCAGGTTCTGGATAAAAATTACCCAAAACCTAAAATCATTATGCAAGTAGGGTTGAGCCTGCGATTTTTAAGGATGCAACCCAAGACCAAAAAGTCGTGTTACAGAGAAATCAAGCTCAAAAGGATAATCGTTGAATGTGTGCTTGGGTTCGACATCCTCAGAACAAATGTCGTAAGGGTCCTGGTTTGATGGTTTCAGCTTAATAAGAACCCTTCGACACAATCTTCTACTTCCTCCGGAACTTGCTTCCCAAATCAAAATTTCCCGGCTTCTATCGTCCTCATTTAGCATGTCAAATTCCAGGACCTCTGGCATATTAATCACCCCATCTAAAATCTCCAAG
The DNA here is from genome assembly GCA_037157565.1 of Thalassia testudinum. Lineage (NCBI taxonomy): Eukaryota > Viridiplantae > Streptophyta > Magnoliopsida > Alismatales > Hydrocharitaceae > Thalassia > Thalassia testudinum. Next base: position 121,606,380 of record JAZHRO010000024.1, read on the forward strand.
TCTAAATGATGTGGCTGAATCAGAATTGACTTGGGTCTAACTATCTTGAAAATAGAATCATCGATAAGCTCAATGGGGTGTAACTGACAATCAAGGCATTTGATTGAATCCTCCAGAAAATGCGATTCTGGATCCGTAATGTGAACCCTAATAAGATCAATTTCCTTAGTTATTGGGCAATCAAATGATCTATCAGATTCCTCAGGCCCAAACGTCTCACAGAAATCGTGTTCTGTAAACTCACGTGAAACTTCACAACTTGAATCTTCACCATCAGAATCAAAGAAATCAAGATCCATATTAATGTATGTCCCAAAATCATCTGTCACTTTCTCATCCATGGAGACATATGTTTCCTCGTACCCTGGCTCAAGGATCTCAGGTGAAGAAATCAGATCATCCTTATTTGGTTGCTCTAATTCAATCTAGTTAGCCTCGTAACATGTGTCCCCCCTAATAGGTGCCTGAGCAGGTTTTAACATTGGCTCTCCTTAAAGGAAGTTTATCCTGGGAATCATCCCACGATTGAACTAAAGCAACCACAAATCTCATCCTCAATTTCGCTAACTTCCCAAGTAGAAACTCACTCGAGTTCTTATCCTTAACATCCTAGAGCCAATCCCACAAATACTTGTTCAAATCATCAATCATTTTAATCAGAGGCTCCAATCTCTCAAAGCAAGGTATTGGCTGAACTTCTAAAGTTGTATGATATTCCTCAAGTTAGCCAAAACCTTCTCTTAAACCTGGTTACCCAGAACCAAATGAGTTGGTTCAGGGTTGGGCGGGTTTGGGATCAGTGCAGAGGAGTTAACGAATTGAGATTCGTTATACCTCTCCTGATAATAAGTCATTTCAGATTGTTCAAAAGGTGGTGATGACCTAAAGGCAGTGTAATCAGAGGATGGGTAAGGATCAGTGTATCCTTCTTGATTGTAGATCGTATTAGGTTGTTCATGAAAGGGTAACAATCTATAATCGATGTGGCTCTCAGAAGGATAGAAATCACAATCATAGTGTTCAGGGTTAGACCCTGAACACAGAGGTCAGGAACTGTATCCCCAATCCGAGTTATCCTAACTAACTGATGGTTGGTTATAGTACATGTCGGGATAATTGTCATGTTGAGGGTAATTCAAAACAGAAGTGAAAGAGCAGGAGTACGTATAATATGTGGAAGGATTCATGATAAACGGGAGCAAGAAAGGCACCCTGTAATACAAGCAATTAAACCTATCCTTAAGTGGGCTAGCCTAAAGACATACAGACTCCCACAACCCATCTTGAGATAAAGGAACGATTTGATCTACTTCTGTCTGCTCAATCCAACCAGTTAGAAGGAGGGACTAGGGAGAAGGTTCATGATTGCACTGCAAAAATACACCTGCAATAGTGCCTTCTTGTGCTATTTCCTAGCATTACCAATGCATATTAGGGTTCTATAATCGCATTTGTAAAAATACATGCATGCATACATTTAATTAAGAGGGGAGGAGAGTGAAATAAAATGGCCTCGCGATTACATTTTTCTTCAACTGCATCATTGCAAAATCCACCATCTATTTATTTTTTTCACTTGGTTTTGAAATCTTCCCGTGGCTGCTTTGCATGGAGCAACTTCTCCTCGTGCCATGCTTCTCTGCAGTAGCCCTCTCCCTGCCAGCCGCAACAGCCCTCTCCCTGCCGAGGCCATGCATGAGCCTTGCACAGCCAGGGCATGGTCGTGCATGGCTTCTTCCTCTATAAAAAGCCACAGCTCATCCTTTGCAAACCAGCCTGGTCCAACATCAAGAAACCCAACATAGCTCCTTCCAGGCCACCGTCCTCTCCTCCCTCTCCCTCCACATGCTGGCCCTCCTCGGAGACACCCGGTGGACAGAAGCCATCACTGTGGTGCACACCCACCACAGTGAGACTACCACCGCCCAGCTCTTCAAAGAGCCAGTGGGCGTGGTGGCTCTTTTCTCATTTTTTTTTACGTTTCCAGCACTTTCAGCCATGGCAGCAAGCTTTATGGTCTGAAGCTCGAAGCTCGGCGACAGCAGTAGCAGCAGCACAGCGGCAGCGGCAGCCTAGCCCCTTCCAATCGTGCTTGCAGGCACCCTCGCACCTAGCGCGCTCCTGAAGGCCTCTCCACCTCCCGCTTTCTCCGCCCTGTCGTGCGCTCTTCAGCCCACAACCGGCCATTATGCTCCTCTGCAACCGGCCGGCAAATTCTTACTCCGTACCCCAGCAGCGCCTGCGTCACCCTCGCCTTCCCCGCATATGCAAACTCCCTCTCCGCGTGCTCTGTCGCGAGCTTCTCCACTCCTGCAACCAATTGGCACTGATTGTCTTCCTCGCATGCCAACCCACTTGCGCTAGCCGCGAGCCGGCAGTGCTCACACCACCTGCAGCTCCCGGTTGCGCAACGCAGACGACCATTGTAGCCACTGTTCACGCCAGCCTGCGAGATACTGTGGCTACAGTGGGGTGACCGGTGAGCTTCTCACTTTACCGGTCACCCAGCACGCCGCAACCGACCCTCTCCCGTGCGCACGCCTGCCCGCATGTCTGCCAGCCCTCACCCAACGCCTGCCTTCACCCGCTCCCTTCGCTCGCGCCTGCAAGCGCCTGTTCCAGCCACTCCGCGCAGTGCTGGGCACTGCAATCCTCTCCACACCAACTCTCCTACGTGCGCGCTCCTCTCTGCGCGAACACGTGCCTGCGTGTGCACGCATCGAAGCCTCCAGACGGTGCCCTGAAGTTGCAGACGACCTAACTCGCCTCCAGCAGCGCAGCAGCTCTCTCTCTCTCTCACAACACTCACAGCACTCTCTTTACCGACGCTCAGACGCACGTACACTAACACTTCCACACACAGACACACACCTATGCTCTATTATAAACATATATATATATGTATACTTATATATATTGATATATATATACATATTTTCATATACATATAGGTATATACATATATACATATATTTATATATATATATACACTTATATTTATACACAAAGTAGTACCAATATACTTACGTATTAGTATACATACATATATATATACATATATATATACTTATATATATACATGCACATATACATATATATACATATATCTATATACTTATATATATATATATATACATACACATATATATACAGATATATATACATACATTTATATACATATATATATATATACATATATACACACCTACTTATATATACATATCTAGCCACATATATCTATATATACATATTTTACTACATACATATATACATATATATATACATATACATCTATAGAGTATCATATACATACATATACATATATACCTATATATATATCTATCTATACATATACTTATATATATATTTACATACATATATATATATACATATACATATATACCTATATAGCTACATACATATATACATATACCTATATATACATTTATATACATTTATATATACACCTATGGATATATACATATATATATACCTATATATTTATAACCATATATATATATAGATATATTTACATAGATATATATATATTTTCACATTATTTACCATACGTGGTATCGCGGGAATATCTACACTAGTTGCCGATATTCCCCTATACACTCATACAAAAAGCGTGGTTACATACATCTTCCACCAACCATCCCACCCTCCATGCGGCACCTAGTCCTACTGGTTGCGTCTTTCTAGACGACGACCGACTCGACACCGTGCTACACTCCATCTCCACCTCCACCCCCACCTCTTTATACATATATAGTATATACATATATATCTATACTGTATTTATTTCTATTTCACTAGCATGCCCATAAAAAGAAAAAAAAAAATATATATATATAAGAGAAAAGATAATCCTTGACTTGCAGGTACTCCGCCTTGCGAATAGCAAGACCCATTTTGGAACCCTATTTTGGCTCAAAGCCAAGAACTTAATTTTGAGGGTGTGCCTCAAGGACAAAGAATACCAGAAAAAAATCTAAATACGAAAAACACCAAAAACACGATAAACGAATGGAAGAGACTCGTTGTAGGAAAGGTGTAGAAACTTAACTTGTAACCCGACTTCCCTGAGTTCGACCCTAGGCCTAAAAGTGACCAAGATAAAATCAAGTAGGCTAGGTTAAATTTTTTTTGTAAAGAGATGGTTAGGTCCAAATAACGTTAACCACTATACACACTTCATCGATAAAATCATCATATTGACAACCTATTTGGGTCCGACACCACACCTTTTCTGGCGCCGTTGCTGAGGAAGTGTGCCTTCAAGTAAGTTTCTATTCAATTCTTTTCAATTTTTCGCTTCTCTTATCTCTTTACGGGTATCTCTGTTTTTGGTGTGCAGGTGAACCTGTTGCAAGGAAAAGGCCGGCAAACGAAGTCGAAGAGGTGAATAGATTCAAGGCGGGAACGTGAGCATGAAGAAGCCAACACCGCATTGGAGCTTCCCACACGTTGCCAAAAAGTAGGTCTTCTCTTCTTAGCAACCTAGGTTAACTTGTAACCTTAATAAAAAAAAAAGAACTAAAAACTAAAAAAAACTAGAAAAACTTCTCGGGATCTCTTGGGGCAAGTGGATTAAAATTCACTTGTTTGATTGATTGTCTTCACTCCCACTGCCCTGGGATTTCCCGCCTTACTTCGCATAGCGAAAATCCAAGAATCTTGGTTCTTGAATTTCTAGCCGTGGGAAGTATTCCTTGAGGGAAACATAAAAAGATTGATTGCACCCGTCTTTGCCTCACTTATCTGCAAATTTAGGATCACATTTTTGGTAGGGAGACTTGGAATTGAGTTGATTCCAACTGTACCACTACTTTTCAACTTGCCTAAGATTCGATCCCGAATATTTCAACACCAACAATTTTAGTTTCTTTATCTGTTGGTTGAGCCTTGTGTGTGGACATTTTTATTGGTGATTGGGAGCACTTGAATTGAAGTGCTTTGGATCCCTTTCACATAAACTCTAAAACTGATTCGTGCATCCACACATAGAAATCTCCATTTAGGGTAGCCCATTGCATTTTAGCATGCATTAACTAACTGATATTGAAGAAGGGTTTGTTGGGCTTAGAAAGAAAACTTGTATTCTCACAAAAACTCGGAGATTCGTTGAATTGGTATTTCAGCGAAATCCTAAAATCCATACTACTTGAGGCTGAACTCTAAAAACCATTCACCAATAAAAACTTCAATTCGGGGAGATTTTTCCATTGCATGCTTGTCTTACACACTCTGAAAATCAGTCACTTGGGCATTACCCATAAACAATGCGCTTCACATTCCAAAAGCACTTGACCCTAAGCCTCTAACTAAATGTGGTAGTAACTTGACCCTTGCTAATGATTGGAGGTCTAACTACCTGCATGTAGTGTCTACGTGCCGGTGAGGGTTCCTGCATGCTATCAGGTGTTTAAGACAGGGGCAAACGACCTTTCAATCTGGCCTGCTGGTTCCGCGGTGCTCGCATTCGATTTCGTAGTCGTGATAGTAGGTAACTTAGATCTTTAGGTCTAAGGGCACACTATAGAGGTTAGGAATTTCATTGAATTGGTTTGTAATCAAGTGTACCTTTGCGACGTCATTTCTCTCGTCTCTTTTCCTTTCTCATCTCCCCAATTCTTCCTGTGGTAGTGCATGTTTTGGAGGAGGTCACAAAACCCTAAACTGATTGAATTGCCTGATAAATCTAGAAAAGAAGCCGAATAGTCCTCCTCCTCCACAAACATGGCTGCACGCCCACCCCAAATCCCGAGGGAGGAAACTGCCCTCAGAACCCATCAGGTGGTGGAGGCTTAGATCCCATAACCTGCCTCCAAGCCCAAATGGAAATGTATAATGAGCAAATTGAAGCCATTCGAGAAACATTGGATGAAATGCAAAACCCTCTCGAACGGGAGGAGCCTAGGTCTCTTAACTCCTATCAGAATCCCACTGCTATAGAGACCATAGGACAAATTCAGGTCCCCATGGGCGGGGATGACTTTGATTTGAAACAGAACATAATTGGCCTAATAAATTTTCACTTCCATGGTCTTGCAAGTGAAGATCCTTTTCTCCACTTGGAAGACCTAACCCAACTGGCTGAAATGGTTAAACCAAGAAATGTCGGGTTACCTATAGTCCTCATGAAAATGTTCCTGTTTTCATTGCGGGATAAAGCATCACAATGGCTACGGAACCTTAGGAGAACCATCCATTCTTGGGAAGAGATGTGAACAACAATTCTCAAGAAGTTCTTCCTAATCGAGCGAACTAATGCGCTTCACCGTGCTATCACTTCATTTACGCAAAAAAATGGCGAACAATTTCATGAGGCATGGGAGAGGTATAATGACCTCCTCAGGAAGTGTCCGCACCACAGTTTGCCTAAGTGGCATATAGCCCAGATTTTCTACTATGGGCTAAACGAGACTTTGAAGCGGATTGCAGATGCTTCCTGCGGAGGGAACTTTATGAATAAAGATGAGAATGGAGCATTTGAATTGTTTGAAAATAGGAATGAAAACTCGATGAACAATGCTTCCATTGTCGCCTTTAATCGTAGCAGCCAGCCCCAAAATGTCCACGAAGTTGACATGGGACCCTCCCATTCATCCACTAATCTAAGCCTTATTGCACAAAAACTGGATGAAGTCTCCATCGTGCACAAGAAGCTGGACGAGCTTCTGTCCAACCCCACCCGATCTATGGCAAACACCCCCACTTCACCACTTCGTCACAATCCCTCTTCTTCCAACACCCGGCTTATCCTGAGAAACCTCGTAAGACCTTCCTTACTGAGGGTCGAGCCGAGCGACTCGGTAAGTCATGTGGAACTGGCTTCTATGAGCCAGTATTTCGACACGGAGGACCAAGCCTCCGTGTGCTCGGATGCATACTTACATGCGGACACGTCTTCTGGCATAGAAGAGGCTTGTGCCCTAGGGAACAACCCGTTCTCTACCACTTATAACCAAGGGTGGTGCAATCATCCAAACTTCTCATGGTCCAACAACCCGCAGCGCCAAAACCCCGCGGGTGGACCAATGCGACCATCCGCACTCGTCAACCCAAGGGCCCAGTCTAATCTTGTGGCGAATCCACCATCAGGTCCTTGCATACCACAAAGAGAACACGCATCAAGTCCTCTTGATAAATTCATACGAATGATGACAGATATGTCAAAGCGCCATGAAGAGAACATGACCTCTCTTCAGCACCAATTGGTGTAGCAGAATGCTGAGATCAGTCAACTACTCATGGCGACTCGATCTCAGGGCACTTTTCTCGCCCAACCTGTTCCAAACCTGTGAAATTTTGTACCATGTGGTCCTCAACCACAGGTACGACCTTCTCAGGGGTAGGTTCATCAAATTCTGCAAGCTTCGAGCATTCCACCGGGATTTTAGGGTAATCCCACTGCAGCACCGCACTCTTATGTCCCTATTGCGAGCCCTCCTCCGTCGTACGATCCCACTGGACCTGTATTGTCCAATGCTATCACTACGAGGAGTAGCAAGTAGACTGTCGATCCACCTCGACCTAATACTGGCCTGTCTTCTTCATCGCCCTCTCATTCAGGATGCGCACCACATTCGTGAGAGGACGATACACCCAAATTGTTGTCAGAATCAGTCCCATTCCCTGAGGCTCTACTGAGGGAGCCGAAAGGCAAAAAGAAAGATACGCAAGCCTTTGATAACATGTGTAATTTGTTCAGGGGTGTAGAAATCAAGGTACCCCTGCTCGAGGCTATCGACCACATACCTACTGTCACCCGATTTTTCAAAGGCTACACAACACCCAGGCAACAGTCAAAGAAAACCAAGAATCCGGTGGTTCTCTCGCCTCATGAGAGTTGTGCTATACTGTCAAACCTACCACCGAAGCAGAAAGATCCGGGCACACCACTGATTTCCTGTAGCATCCAAGGATGAAATTTTAACCATCCCCTGCTTGATCTAGGATCTTCCATAAATCTTATACCAACCATCATGCTCCAAAAATTTTCCTTGGGAAATCAGAAACTCACCCCTGTCACGTTACAGTTGGCAGATCATTCTGTCAAAATCCCGAAGGGTGTGGTGGAAGACGTAGTGGTTAGGGTCAACAGTCTCTGTTTTCCTGTTGACTTTCCTATTTTAGATATGGAAGTTTCTAGTTCACTTTCTGATTGTCCGATCATCCTCGGTCGACCTTTCTTGGCCACAGCCCATGCCCTTATCAATTGCGAGTCGGGCTGTATTGAGATTGCCGTTGGATCTGAAAAGCTCAAGCTTAACATCTTCATGGCAGCCAAGAACTTTGATTGCGATTGTATCGAGGATGACACATCTGACGAGGACATGACCGTTAGTGCGTGTATCGGATTAATTGGGACCTATTCAGACTGCTGTGCATTACTTGTAAACACTGAAGACTACCTAATCAGCACATATTGTGATGTTCCCCCATCCCTCCCTATTCTCGTACCTTCTCCTGACCAGACTTCTGACGAGGTTTTCTCTGCTTCCCATAACTTGTGGTCTGAGTCATATCCGGGCTGCTCACCGTCGGTCCACACTCTTGAAGACCGGATTGCCATTTCTTTCCCGCCAAATCTGGCGTATTTGCAATTCCACACTGGGATTTTGAGCCCACATCTTACTCAATGGGGTTGTTCCTTTTTGGATCCATCTATCCAAGAAGTCCCTCTTCTTGGCCAATCTGAGGGCCAACTTCTTCTCGACTTGTTCTCCGATCCACTTGGGACACTCTGTCCCATGAAATGCCAGACCTTTCACCATCCACCACCACTTTTCACGCCGCTATCATGATCTCTTCACTTTTCACTTCACCACCCACCATCCACCCACCCTACCATGCTACTGTATACCCTGAACCTCAGCTCTTTTTACCTGATCTTTCGTCCTTTCTCTGCCTTTCCCTGCATGCATATGAGGACATAGCATTGTTTGGCATGGGGGGGTGGATAGGCATCCATAGGATCTGGGTATTTTATGGTATCATACAGTTCCCACCTATTTATAAATAAGTAAGAAAAATAAAAAATGAAAAATATATATATAATAATAATAAAAAATGGTGTTTAGTAATGATTTAAAAGCTGAAACAAAAATGCAATAAGTGTTTATGGATATTCAACCTTTATTTTGAAGACTTTCCAAGCCATAGAAGCTTGATTCACTCAGTCTCGGCTTAATTAACTTGAGCATTGACAAAATAGATCAAAATCTCTCTTAACTAGTGATGTATTCTTGTAATTGAGACACCAGTACAGGATTCATTGGTTTGCTTCTACTTGGGAGCTTAAGTAAACTTGGTTCACACTACACATATCAGGAAAGGCCAGGTGAACATAAGATCCAACCCTAGTGTTCATTAGAGAAGGTGGAGTCCTTACCTGTGTGCGCAGGTAGACTTTTTATCCTAGGCTTTAGTCTTTTGTTTAGGAGTGACTCTTTCAACCAAAAATGAAACTCTCCCACCAAAAAGAATGGTGTGCTCCTCCAAATAATGTTGTAAGAGATATACTGACACGTGTTGCTATAAAAAAAAAAAGATGCAAATAAGTCAGTATATCTCACAAATGTCAGTAAAGTCTTCGCCCAACAAGAAGTTCTTCAGGGCAGGTTACAAATACCTTATTTTCCTATGAGCCACAAATGTCAGAAAATGGGAGTTGAGTTTTTTGTCATCTTTTTAAGGGTCAATCCGAAAACACAAGCTGAAATTGGGACCAACCTGTACTAAAAGATTCATGAAACCCTGGACTTGAGTCTTAATGTTCATCTGGTCAGCCTTGATCCGTCACTATACACAAGCCATAATCTCTTGAGCTCTCGAGTATGGAAAAAACCTCCTGGATCCTAGAAATCGTACTTAAGGTTTAAATATCAAGAGTCCTGGTTAGTCGAGAAATGACCTATATCATGTGAGACTTATAGTACAAGTAGTCTTCTCTACAATTGGTTCTCACAATATCCAATAATAAATACACTTATATCTCCTCAGAAGAAAATCTTCAGCTTAAAGATCATTTCTAAATACTACAAAAAATGTTTTGCTAGGGACTAGCAAAAGAAAGGCATGGGGGTACGATTGCACTGCAAAAATACACTTGCAATAGTACCTTCTTGTGCTATTTCCTAGCATTACCAATGCATATTAGGGTTCTATAATCGCATTTATAAAAATACATGCATGCAAGCATTTAATTAAGAGGGGAGGAGAGTGAAATAAAATGGCCACGCGATTACATTTTTCCAGCAGTGCATCGTTGCAAAATCCACCATCTCTTTATTTTTTTCACTTGGTTTTGAAATCTTCCCATGGCTGCTTTGCATGGAGCAACTTCTTCTCCTCGTGCCATGCTTCTCTGCAGCAGCCCTCTCCTTGCCAGCCGCAGCAGCCCTCTCCCTACCGAGGCCATGCATGAGCCTTGCATAGCCAGGGCATGGCTGTGCATGGCTTCTTCCTCTATAAAAAGACACGGCTCATCCTTTGCAAGCCAGCCTGGTACAACTTAAAAAAACCCAACATAGCTCCTTCCAGGCCATCGTCCTCTCCTCCCTATCCCTTCACACGTTGGCCCTCCTCGGAGACACCTGGCGGACCGGAGTCCTCACTGTGGTGCACACCCACCACAGTGAGACCACCACCACCTAGCTCTTCAAAGAGCCGGTGGGAGTGGTGGCTCTTTTCTTATTTTTTTTACGTTTCCAGCACTTTTAGCCATGGCCACAACCTTCAAGGTCTAAAGCTCGAAGCTTGGCGGCAGCAGCAGGTCAGCAGCAGCAGTAGTAGCATAGCAGCAGTGGTAGCCCCAGCCCCTTCTGCGCGTGCCTGGAGGCACCGTCGCACCCAGCGCGCACCTTCCTCTTTCCCCCGTATGCTCCGCCTTCCGCTTTCTCCGCCATGTCGTGCAATCTTCCGCCTGCAACCGGCGATTGCGCTCCTCTGCAACCGGCCGGCCAACCCTCACTGCGCACCCCAGTAGCACCTGCGTCACCCTTGCCTTCCCCCACGCACGCCAACTCCCTCTTCGCACGCTCTGTCGCAAGCTTCTCCGCGCCTGCAATCGGCCGGTGCAAATCGTCTTCATTGCACGCCAGCCCGCGCGGGCCAGCCACGAGCCAGCAGCACTCACACCACCTGCTGCTCCCGATTGTGCGGTGCGGACGACCACTGTAGCCACTGTTCACAACAGTCTGCGTGATACTGTGGCTATAGTAGAGTGACCGGTGAGCTTCCCACTTTACCGGTTACCCGGCGCGCCGCAATCGGCCCTCGCCCGTGCGCGCGACCGCCCGCGCATCTGGCAGCCCTCTCCCAGCACCTGCCTTTGCCCACTCCCTTCGCCCATAATTGCGAGCGCCCGTTCCAGCCACTCCGCGCAGCGCTGGGCGCTGCAGTCCTCTCCGCACCAACTCTCCTACGTGCGCACTCCTCTATGCATGAGCATGTGCCTGCGTGCCTACGTGTGGAAGCCTCCAGACGGTGCTCTGAAGTTGCAGACGACCTAACTCGCCTCCAACAGCGCGGCTGCTCTCTCACTCCCGCTCTCTCTCTCTCTCTCACTCTATCTCACAACACTCACAGCACTCTCTTTACCAACACTCACACACACATACACGAACACTTCCACACACACCTATATTCTATTATAAACATATATATTTATACGTATACCTATATATATTGATATATATATACATATATTTATATACACATATATATATATACATATATACATATATGTATATATATATATATACTTATATTTATACACATAGTAGTACCTATATACTTATGTATTAGTATACATACATATATGTATATATATATATACTTATATCTATACATATAGATATACATATAAATACATATATCTATATACTTATATATATATATATACACATATATATACTGATATATATACATACATTTATTTACATATATATATATATAAATATAAATATATCTATTTATATACTATTACCTATATAACTAGGTATAGATTCATATATATACATATATACACACCTACTTATATATAGAAGCATATATACATATATATACATATCTAGCCACATATATCTATATATACATATGTTACTATATACATATATACGTATATATATACATATACATCTATATAGTATCATATACATACATATACATATAAGTACATATATATATATATATATCTATACATATATCTATCTATACATATACTTATATATATATATTTACATACATATATATATATACATATATATATACACCTATAGATATATACATATATATATATATAAACCTATATATTTATAACCATATATATATATAGATATATTTACATACATAGATGTATATATATATTTTTTCACATTATTTACCGTACGTGGTATCGCTGGAATATCTGCACCAGTTGCTGATATTCCCAGATACACGCGTACAAAAAGCGTGGTTACATACATCTTCCACCAACCATCCCACCCTCCACGCGGCACCTAGTCCTACTGGTTGCGTCTTTCTAGACCACGACCGACTCGACACCGTGCTACACTCCATCTCCACCTCCACCCCCACCCCTTTATACATATATAGTATATACGTATATATCTGTACTGTATTTATTTCTATTTCTCTATCATGCCCATAAAAAATAAAAAAAAATATATATATAAAATAGAAAAGATAATCCTTGACTTGCAGGTACTCCGTCTTGCGAATAGCAAGACCCATTTTGGAACCCTATTTTGGCTCAAAGCCAAGAACTAAATTTTGAGGGTGTGCCTCAAGGACAAAGAATTCCAGAAAAAAATCTAAATAAGAAAAACACCAAAAACACAACAAACGAACGAAAGAGACTCGTTGTAGGAAAGGTGTAGAAACTTAACTTGTAACCCCACTTCCCTGAGTTCGACCGTCGGCCAAAAAGTGACCAAGATAAAATCAAGTAGGCCAGGTTAAAAATTTTTTGTAAAGAGATGGTTAGGTCTGAATTAGGTTAACCACTATACACACATCAATGATAAAATCATCATATTGACAACCTATTTCGGTCCGACACCAGTTCCTCCTTCGGCTTGCACCTCTGGTTCCTAGTGTACCCCGAAGCCGCGATCGTTTGATTCTGCTTCCCTAGCTAGACGTCAGATTAAACAGTAGAAACAGACTAATCGAAAATAATCTCATTCTGGGCTTTGAAGAGCGAGTCGAATCCTTAAGGCCAACATCTACTCTATTTTCTTTTGGGCTAGGTTTGAATGTGCTTTGGAATGTGATGGGCCCTTTATCTGGGTTGTGCCCATAATGATTGATTGATTTCCGTGTGCGTGCACAACCAGTGGTTTCAAGCAAGATTATTTTTGATGCGGTGAATTTTAGGGTTCAAATCTTGCTTAGTAGCTTTTAGGATTCAACTTTAGTTGTTTTCAACAAGTTTTGTTGGCACACAAGGTTTTGAAAGCACAGGTGAAGTTGTTTTCCTTTAAAAATTAAAAGAATGTGGAGTGCCTGTTAAATCCCTAAGAGTTGAACCTAAGCAGTAGCTACTTGATGAGTTGATTATAATTGAAGTGTTGCGGCCCAATCAACTAAAACAATTGGCCTGTTGCACCACCTAATTATGCACACAAGTGATTATCTAATCTGATTTCTACTCAATTATGTGTTTGGATGTGTGTACCGGCTCCAAAGGTTGGTTTACCGGTTGAGTTTTAAAATCAGATGAGGTTGTGTACCTCGGTGGGATTTTTTTTTATTTTTCTTTTTAAATGTGGAGGCTGGGGTGGGTGTGGGTTTATCGCCAAAATGTTGAACGCTCGGTTTGCTACGCTAACGTATTTGGTTTTGAAAACTTGTCGTCGTAGTATGAAAGCAAAGAACTCGTGTTCAACAAATAAAATTTATACCGGAATAGAAATCTCGGGTAAAACTCAGGGAGGCAGACATTTGTTTAAAAACACATGTTTGTTTTATTTGTCACAAAGTAATTTAATTGAGTAGAAACTATCTATCTATTCAAACTAAATAGAAGAGAGAGAGAGAATGAGAGAGAGAGAATATTACAAACAAAAACCAAAAAGCGATGTAGAATGAACATGGAATTCATTAACGAAAGGATTGTTCATTACACTAAACGTTACGACTAGAAAGTAGGAAAATGATTACACTAGAAAGCAGTGAATCTACCCTAGAAAGTGGTAAAAAGAATGGGGAGAGAGATATCCTCCTCGACGGTCACTTGGAGGATGAAACGGACGGGACGAAGCCTGGAAGACGGGGAACAGAGCTGGAAGAAGTAGTAAGAACGGGAACAGGGCAGCACGTCATTGTCGATGCGGGATCTGCTTCTGAAGGGGGACGAAAAATTGACTTTACCTCTGAGAAGCATCCCGAGTGTGGGAGTCAAACAAACAAACTAACTAACCTTAGGGTTTATAAGAACACCAAGGTTGATTGATGTTTGTGTTATTATGTGATGAAATGATAACTAATGGGTGGGAGGTGGGGGATAACTCACAGAACCTTCCACAGCACTTTACTCCAATCTATCACTTTTGCTCATCTCAAAAGAATACCTGCAATCACAATAAGAAAGGAGAGAAGTGAGGTAAATGATTTGTAAGTTGGAAAACACGAAAAAAAAAATCAAATAGCATCGCCTCCACGGCAATGGTGTCAAAATGTTGAACGCACGGGTTGCTACGCTAACGTGTTTGGTTTTGAAAATCCCATTGTTGTAGTTTGAAAGCGAGGAACTCGTGTTCAACAAATAAAATTTATATCGGAATAGAAATCCGAGGTCGAACACTGGGAGGCGGACATTTGATTTAAAAATACGCATTTGATTTATTTGTCACGAAGTAATTTAATTGACTAGAAACTATCTATCTATTTACACTAAATAGAAAAGAGAGAGAGAATGAGAGAGAGAGAATATTACAAATAAAAATCAAAAAGTGATGTAGAATGAACATGGAATTCATTATCGAAAGGATTGTTCATTACACTAAACATTACGACTAGAAAGTGGGAAAATGATTACACTAGCAAGCAGTAAATCTACTCTAGAAAGCAGTAAAAAGAATGGGGAGAGTGATATCCTCCTCGACGGTCGCTTGGAGGATGAGCCAGACGAGACGAGGCCTGGAAGAAGGGGAATGGAGTAGGACAAAGGAGGACAAAGTAGGAAGAACGGGAATGAGGCAGCACGTCGTCGTCGTCGTAGGATCCGCTTCCGAAAGGGGATGAAAAATTTACTTTATCTCGCGAGAAGCAACCTGGGTGTGGGACAAGCTTCTCTTGAGCTTTGAAGAAGGAGAGAAGAAAAGGAGGGGATGATAATTTCGTGTGGAGGGGGTCACCTTTTATAGTTGCAAGGAGTAAGGGCAATTTGGTCATTTAAATCTCAAAACATTAAATAAGGGGTCTTTAGGGACGGATAAAATCGTCGCTAAAGCCCCATCTTGGGTGACGTGTGGCAGAGCACGCATGCTCGCTCACCTTGCACAACGCCCGCTCACGTTTAGCTGATCCTAGCCATCCAATCGTTAGATCGGACGGCTTATCTCGTGCCACCGCCCACTTCCTATACGTACTCGCCTGCATCTGATCTCGTGTGGGGCGCAGGTGTGCAATATCGCGTGGGTGCTATTGAGCGCATGCGATTGCTCGATCGCGATCGAGCGGTCAATCGCGCCTACTTGCCCGTGCCCACTGGCAGCATCATGCGTACTCGAACCCGCACCTGAAGGTGACTGAGCGCCTTATCCACTATGCTGCACACGTGGATGGGAGAGCGACTGATCTTCTAAACACGTGATCAAGACCATTGGATCAAGATCCAACGGTCATGGCAGCTTCTTCAGGTGCGGCTCAGAGGATGGGCGTACCGGTTGGATGCAAAGCGGAGATTCGTGGGTGCTAGCATCTTCAGAAGTTGAGGGCGATCAGTTCGCCAGCCGAGATGGTGCCACGTGGTGCCATCTTGGCCGTCAATCTTCTGGATGATGTAGAAGGTGCCACGGTTATCGGATTGAGTCGATTTTCACGCCGTTAGGTAGCGATCGTTGATCCGAATCCATCTATGCGGTCTGATTTGTCATTTTAAGTGTGGATTCACACCATCTTGGCCCTTGCTCTTCTAGGGTTCCCCGATCTCTATCTGATGCTACAGATGTCTAATTAGGGTGATCTTGGAGTCGTTGAACTCTAATCGTCACCCTGATCACATTTGTACGGTTGGATCTTCGATCCGAGGCCCCGATAAAAAGTTTGCCCCATCCATGAGCATAAACGGAGACAATTAACTTCCATTTTATTCAAGCTAATCTAAGTGCAAGATGATGCATGATGAGTCCATTAAAATGGACTAATATTAAGCCTAAGAATATTTAATCGTAAAGTTAGGTGTGTTAATAATGGCAATTAAGTTATAGAATATTTGTACACCTTATGATTTAAGTTTATAACATTCTATAACTTAGTTATTTTGTTATTTCTATGTGCAGGCACTAAAATGCAGAAAGGACAAGGGTGGGGGGATAAATTCCCCAACACATCCCAGCTGCGATTCTTTCCCCCCTCCCCCGTTGGACATTGGGGCAATCTTCTCCAACACTCGCCAGCCAAAAATAGAAAGGGATTTGCAAATCCCTGGATTGGCGCACGGAGGGAGAGAGAGGACTTAGAAAGAGAAGAGGCAACGTGCATGATAAACGCCAGTTTATCATCATTCTTATTTATTAAAACAAACCTAGCTCATAGGATTTTACTCCGCAAACGGGTTTTTGGGCTGCATTTTGGCATAAAATAGGTTAGGCTTGCATTTCATTTTTTATTGTCTTTTTAATATGTTTTTGTGAGTGTTAGGGATGTACAAATATATAGATCCCTAAAACCCTAGCACTCAAGAAGGCAAATGGTGAAGGAGAAGCCCAGACTAGCTGGAACTCAGCCTAATCCAGCTCACCTCAGCTTGATCCAGCTCACCTCAGCTTGATCCAGCTCACCGCAGCTGGAACCTAGCTTACTTGAACTAGGGTTAGCTCATCCCAGCTCCATTCAGCTAATCTCAGCTGGATGGCAGCTCAAGAGAGTTCACCTTAGCTCACCCTAGCTCAAGTTAGCTCAGATCCAGCTCAACTTAACTGAGTCTAGCTCATCTCAGCTCCCACTAGTCCATAGGGAGCTCTAGCTAGCTCAGCTAAGTTGACAGGAGTTCATCCCAGCTCAGATCCAGCTACATCCAGCTCCACTTAGTTGCAGCCAGCTGAAGAAGAACTCATCCCAGCTTAAGAAGCTCAAGTCCAGCTCCCGGGGACTCAGCTTAGCTCAACTCAGTTCAACTAAGCTACCTTAGCTGCCTCAACCAGCTTGATTCTCCCCGGGAGCACCAGACCTAGCTCACCTCAGCTCATTTTGGTAGAAGCTAGCTCACTTTAGCTCGGCTTAGCAACTAGCAAAGAACTAGCAAGCTAAGCCAGCTAGAGTAGCCCCATGCCAGCCTCTTCAGCAACAGCCAGCTCCAGCTCCAACTCCAAACTTCTTCTCCTCAGCTCCTTCCTCCAAACCCTAGCTCCAACACCTTCTCCTCTACTCCTCCATTAGCTAAGCTAGCTTAGCTTAGCTTAGCTTAGCTTAGCTTAACTATGCTCCAACTTCCTTGGCTTGTACCACCCTAAAAACCCACCTACCAACTTCACCCAACTAGCTCCACCTAAGCTCCACATAAGCTAACCTACTTGGCACCAACCTAACCTACCCACCACCTCCAAAAGACACCTAAAAGTGGCGCCAAAAACTACCCATAACCACCACTTAATGGCGCCACGTTTTCCTCCAAAATCCCCCCTCATCTCCACCACACAATCCCCCTTGAATCCATCTCCACCATCCACTTAACTCCCCTTCTAGAAGACCCCATGTTGGCGACAACATGGGGGTGTCTCTCCACCACCAAAAGACACCAACACCACCATAACCACCCCCTTTAACACCCCTTGGGTTGGCGCCAACTCACCCTAGCCATAGGATCACCAACCACCCTCATCCTTCCATCCTAGCCCTCCATTTCAAGGGGCACCTTAACCCCCCATCCTATTCTATAAAAAGCCACCACCTACCACCATTTTGGGGCATCCTCCCTTAGTATATTTTTCTACCTAAACCACCTATACCTACGGCCAAGAAGAAGGAGTAGAGAAGGAGATTAAAGGGGCACATCACCAGCCCCTTTGGTGCCTTCTTCTGCCCACTCTCTTCAACTTGAGCCACGCCAAGGAGGAGGACTCCTCCACTTCAAGGAGGATGGCCAGGCAAGGGAGAAAGACCTAGGGTGGACGTCCACCCTTGGAGAGAAGCTTAGGGCACGCCCCCTTGGGCTTGCCTTGGAGGACATCACCTTGGCGGAGCACTGCAAGGAAGGAGTTGAAGGATTGTTTTCAAGCTTGGGAGCCACCAACCTTGGAGCAAGAAGCCCTCTTCTTCACCATCTATCTAGAGGATTTGTGTTTACTTTTCTTTATTTTAATTTTTCTAGTAGTAGAAGCATTCCTCTACTAGCCTTTTTTGTAAAACATTTTTCAGTAATCTAGTTGCCTTCTTTGCAATTTTCTATTTTGCATTTCTACTTGCTTTGCTTTTAAGCATTTTTCACTCCCTCTCCCTAATTATTCTAGGCCTCCACTTGCCTAGAGTGAGTTTAGGGAGAGGCTCTACTTGCCACTAGAAAGTAGTAGTTAAATTGAAGTGTGAATTACCTTCCCGTCACCATTCCGCATGTTGTATTAATTTAAAACAAGAAAAAATGATCTATTGAAAAATACCAAAAAGAAAGTTGAGATTGTATTCCAAGCAAGAGAATTACTATTGCAAACATTTGGCCTCCTTGGACGACCCTAGATACTTCCCTATCTAGGAATAGAAATTTAAGAGTTGATCGATTTTACGTGTTACAACGACGTATTTCAACAAACCGCGTGAAATCGCTATCACTTTTTGGCGCCGTTGCCGAGGAGGCACGGCTTTGCAATAATTAATTTTCTCTTGCTTGAAGTGGATGTCATCCCCTTCTCTTTCTTTCTTTTGTGTGTGCAGGAACTACAGCGGGAAGGCGGAAATCTGGAAGCGAGAACTCAAAGATCCTTTTCTTCCCGTGAAATTTAGGTTGGTTCCCCTTTCTTGTCACATTTAGGCTAAAAACAACTACCAAAATACACTAAGCTTGGCTTTCATGACCCTAAACACTTTAATTATGTGGAGTGGTGCATTATAAAATCCATTGTTTGCTTGTATGCTTCTTTAGCACCATTCCATTGCAAGTATTGGTGTTCTATTTTTCGGGTCCAGATTTCTGTCTAGACTTGAAAAATTGATTCCTAAAACCCCAGGCCTCCTAAAATCATAAAATTTCGTAGAGTGATTCCCAGTTAAGATAGGAACATCTGTTCCAAATTTCAAAACAATTGGATTTGTATTTAATTTTTAAAAATTCATGGATAGCAGAGGGGTCACACCCTCTAATCTTCCTGTTTTGCTACTGTCCGTGAATTTTCAGAATATTTATGCTCATCTAATTTTTGAGAAATATATCTTACTAGAATCCTTGTGAAATTTTACACATCATATGAAATTATAAAAATTTTCTGAGGTCGGTGGTAATACTGAAAAGTCCATAATACCCACGGGTATTATTTCTGGACTTTGACACCAGTACAATTAAAAATTCAAAAAAATTATCAAAAAAATTCCTAAAATCTTAAAAAAATCTTTTCTGGAATCCTTGTTTGATTTTATTCAAAGTAGTGGCATTGTTTGACTTATTTGGACCACTACTTAATTCATAAAGCTAAAAATAATTCATTGGTAGTTAAATTTCTGTCTTAAGGATAATTAGCTTAGGGTTTCTTCTTTCTCTTTAGAGACTCAATTAAAAGGAAATATAGAATCACACATACAACTTGTCTTTCCTTTGATTGTGAACTTTCAAAATTGTTTGAAAGCTTAAAGAGAAAAACCCTAAAACTCATTTAATTAAATTGAATCCTAAAAGACATAAATACAAAAAAATTGTGTGACAACTTGATTTTCATTGGAACCACTCTCCAATTCCTGCACACACACAAAAAATCAAATAACAGGGCAACAACCCAATAAACGCCCTCCACATTCCATGTGCACTATAGCATCCTAGACCTAATTAAAACTTGTAGCAACTTGACCCCTAAGGCTTTATTAACTTAAGCTTGCTATTTAGGTCTTAAGTTCTCTTTAGTTAATACCAATTCTGTCATCTGTATCTGGTCTTCAGGCAGAGGGGCTGTGTCAAACGACCAGGCGCGGGTTTGTACAAGCACCTGGGGTCTTCCCTGGGAAACGTTTGGGCCCAAACCTCCCCTTAAGCAACTTGGCTAGATTTGTTGATAGAACGAGTATTCACTATTGACTACTTATTTCCTATATAGACCAAGTCTTAGGTTATTATTAGGGAGTCACATTTAAGTTAGGTCTAGTTTTATTTTTTTGAATTGCACACTTTCTCTCATCTCTTTCTCTTCTCCTCCCCTCCTGTTCTTCCATTTTATGCACGGGCGACGGTCTCAAAATCCGCACTTGGAAGGACCATTTGATTTCGCCCCCCATGCAAAAGGACCACTTTTTCTATCTTCTTCTCCTGAAAAAATGGAAACACAACAAAGTAGGTCCACTGACCCTTCCACGTCCACCTCTAAGCCCACCACTAACCATAATTCTAACCCTTCCACCCAAAACCCAACCACCAGTAACTTCCCACACTTGGAGCTCCCTAATCTTGAGTTGCCCCACACACAACATCAAGACCCCCTACCTGATCTTTTAAAATTGATGGCCGATCAGATTAATAAATTAAATTCCAATCAACAAACATTGACTAGGAACATCCAAAACCTAGCCAATCTAAGGCCAAACCCACCACCCCGTCAGCAGCCTGTTGTTCCTCTAAAAGATTTCTATGATCCGTCTTATTATGAGGAACGACCAGGGGTGGTCATACCGGAGGGGGACTTTGAGATCAAGCCTGCGGTCCTGAACCTAATTAAACACTTTCATGGCCTTCCTAGGGAAGACCCTTTCAGCCACCTTGAAGAGCTAACTCTTCTTGCACAGACAACTCGTTCCCGAAATGTGCAAGAACACATATGGCTGATGCGGCTTTTTCCATTATCTATTAAAGATAAGGCCGCTTATTGGTTCAGGACCATTGGCCGACCCATCACAACATGGCCTCAACTCAAGAGTAGCTTCCTCAAGAAATTCTTTCCCATAGGTCGTACCAATTCCTTACGAAGATCTATTACGACCTTTCACCAAAAATCTGGTGAAACTTCCCATGACTCTTGGGAAAGATTTCAAGACCTTTTAAGAAGTTGCCCGCACCACGAGATTACTTTATGGCAGCTTGTGCAAATCTTCTATCATGGATTACAAGATCAAATCCGACATTTTGTCGATGCCTCGTGTGGCGGCAACTTTTTAAATAAAGATGCAGAAAGTGCCTATGACCTGTTCGAAGAAATGAGTGAAAACTCATTTAATCAAGCTTCCATGAACACATTTTGCAGAACCCAAAACCCGCAGTTCGGTGTTCATGAAATAGGCACTCAATCTATCCCTGTCACCCAAGACGATCTTCAATTGATTGCTCAAAAACTAGACCAGATGCATATTAATCAAAAGAAAATTGAGGAAAGACTGGCCACATCAACTCAAGCTCCACACCCACATCTAACCCAACCTAACTTTCCACGAAGAGAAAATTTACACAATCTCAACACTACCCCTGCTGATTATTCTGAGGTTGCCCATGATTCACTGGGGAATTACAACTACCAGATCTTAACCCTATTCAAAATATTTCTACCATCCAGGAGCCCTTTAAAAATTCTTCCAATTGGAAAAATTACCCGAACTACTCCTGGAATAATCAAGTTTCCTCCCAACCATATCATTTTAATGGGTATGGGTCGAATCCAAACTTCCATCCTGGGCCATCCCAACAAGATAGCAATGCCCAGATGCTACGAACCCTGCAGGATATGCAAACAAAAATGACGGAAGTAACCCGCAACATCACAAATCTGAACAATCAGATTGGGGTTACTCCCACGCAAAGACCTGTAGGACATCTTCCCTCCCAACCCATACCCAACCCTAATCACCAAGGAATCCATTATATGGGCAGAAATCCACATTATCCACATCAGCCTCCTCCTAATCCACCACCTCAGCAGCCGCCCAGGTTTCTGCAATCACAGGCCCCCCCACCTCCTCTAAATAATAATCCGACTGCACATTCAATTACTTTGAGGAGTGGGAAAACCACCACTGACCCCGGACCTTCACACGAACCTGGTAAGATACCTGTGCAAATTGACTCCCCACCTCCCCATCAGGAAGAAAAAGAAAAACAAAAATCTCAAGACAAGATTCCTGTCCCTTTCCCACAAGCTCTCTACCCCACCACCAACAAAAAAAAGAAATCTGAGCCCACTACAGAAGAACTCATGGAGCTATTTGGGAAAGTTCATATTAATATTCCTCTCCAAGATGCCATCAAATATATACCTGCCTATGCTAAATTTTTGAAGCATATTTGTAGTCCTAAAAGGCAGCCTAAAAATCTAGGACAGGTGCATCTTTCAGAGACAGTAAGCTCTGTCATACAGAGTAAGCTACCTCCTAAGATGAAAGATCCGGGGGTGCCTTTAATTTCTGTAATTATTGATGACACTACATTTAATCGCGCCTTCCTTGATCTTGGTGCCTCAGTTAATATTATTCCCACGAGTTTATTCGAAGAATTTCGGATCGGTGAATTAAAACCCGTCGAGGTTACCCCGCAATTAGCCGACCGATCTACAATCAAACCTCGTGGGATTGTCGAGGATGTATTAATCAAGGTCCAGAATTGTGTCTTCCCTGCAGACTTTCTGGTTCTTGACATTGAGGCACCTGAATCATTACTGGACTCCCCGATAATCCTTGGACGCCCCTTTTTGGCCACTGCAAAGGCAAATATCAATTGCCACACAGGCAAAATGGATATCAACTGTGCAGGCCAAACTATCACTTTAGATATTTTTAAATCCTCCAGAAGATTCCATGATGATAACTTCTTTGAGGACTCAGATACTGAAATTTCCAATATGGTGGAGGAGACAATGTTAATAGATACCCTTACCGACCATAATTTTTTTGAGGACTCTGATTCCGACTCAGTGGTCGGCGAAATCTGTGATCCAGAAACTTGTCTTGACTCCAAATTTATTCCTGATACCCCCCCTAACCCACCCACTATTCACGCACCTAATTTTTCCACACTAACTCACCATTCCTTCCCCAACCCCTTTCTTACGGACCTGCCACCAACCCCGCCCGAGTTTGGCACCCAACCTGAATTAAAACCATGGCCAGACTCAGGCCATACTTATCAATTTCCATCTCACTTTGATCCCAATATTATTTCTAATCAATTTTCTAGGGATCTAGATGAAGACACCTTTTTTGCGGGCATCGAAGTGTCCAATTATTTACATGATTTTTCATCTTCTGTGCATACCTTCACGCCCGGCTGAATGGCGTAAAAGATAGCACTGGATGGGAGGTAACCCATCATTTTTTCTTGCTTTCCCATTTTTTTCTTCTTTTTCCAGGTTTTGTTCCTCCTAAACCTGACCGTTCTTCACTAAGGTGATCCCTTTTCCCTCCTAATGCATGAGGACATGGCATATCTTAAGCATGCGGGGGTGCTTTTAAATTTTACGATCGATTTAGGATTTTCAAAACCTAAAAACATGCATTTTTGTTTAATTTATTTCCTGCTTGCATACCAAAAAAAAAAAATAATAATAATAATGATAAAAATGTTCAAAACTTTTTGAGGAAAAATTTTGAAATCGGGACTAGGGTTGAAAAATTCACTTTTGGTACAATGGGATTTAATCTTTAACAAACTAAGGATGAGGAAATGGATCTGATCATTAGAATTCCAGGGTCTATTTTAGACCAGATCAGATATCCTTCTATAAAATTCCACCTGAACTCATGATAGTTTAGGTGACTTCATCCTATTTTGTAATATGGAAAGTATTTGACTTAGTTTCTGATTCAAAAACTTGCGGGTCTCAAGAAAATTCTTGTGTCAATTTTCACACACAAGCCAACACTTAAAAACAACTAAAAATTTGAAAAGCTCCCTTGTTTGGATTTTGTAAAAGTCTGAAGCAGATCATTGGTTTGAGTTCCCACCGCCGAGAAGAAGGAAAATACCTTCTTTGAGGACGTGATGTCAACATGTTACCACCTCGGCACTGCTCTATATCTATATTTCATATCTTTAGATGGAGCATTAAAGCGCATTTTAGCAGCTCAAGTGTCATGGACGGTGCTCTACCTATAGCGTCGGAGCAAGAGCTTGAGTTTGCTTGGAGCGCCCCTTTTCACCGCATCGTGTTTTGGGGTTGTGAGCTCCTGCGTTGTGTCATGGACAGTGCTATCCCGAAGTACTGGTGCCAGAGCCCCCTCGAGGAATGGTAACGGGAATGATGATCCCGACACATCTGTTGTAAGACTAAGCTAAAAATAAGCATGGGGGAGAAAAAAAATAAAAATAAAAAAAAATATATATATAATAATAATAATAACACGTCCTTATAAATGTTGGCTTTTCACAAGCACAGACATAAGATTTTAAAGGATTTTGCAAGTTGCGAATCAAATTCACGAGCCAGAAAAATCCTAAAAACGAACATTTCAAGTCATCTGAATTAACAAGGGGTTAATTTGTGAATTTTTTGGAAGATACATTCATCCCGTTCTGTCTAATGGTTGGATCCAAAAACAAATACTGATGTTTACCTTCAACAAATCCTGTACCTCTAGTGTTTTAATCTACCAAGGTCCATTAATCACTTTTTCTCCTCAAAAGTCGAAAAAATTAGATTTCCCAAAAATTCCATTTTAAGTTTTGCTAAGAGACTTGCGAAAGATAAGCATGGGGGTGTGATAAACGTCAGTTTATCATCATTCTTATGCATTAAAACAAACCTAGCTCTTAGGATTTTACTCCGCAAACGGGTTCTTGGGCTGCATTTAGGCAAAAAATAGGTTAGGCATGCATTGCATTTTTTATTGTCTTTTTAATATGGTTTTGTGAGTGTTAGGGATGTACAGATATATAGATCCCTAAAACCCTAGCACTCAAGAAGGAAAATGGTGAAGGAGAAGCCCAGACTAGCTGGAACTCAGCCTAATCCAGCTCACCTCAGCTTGATCCAGCTCACCTCAGCTTGATCCAGCTCACCGCAGCTGGAACCTAGCTTACTTCAACTAGGGTTAGCTCATCCTAGCTCCATTCAGCTAATCTCAGCTGGATGGCAGCTCAAGAGAGTTCACCTTAGCTCACCCTAGCTCAAGTCAGCTCAGATCCAGCTCAACTTAGCTGAGTCTAGCTCATCTCAGCTCCCACTAGTCCATAGGGAGCTCTACCTAGCTCAGCTAAGTTGACAGGAGTTCATCCCAGCTCAGATCCAGCTACATCCAGCTCCACTCAGCTGCAGCCAGCTGAAGAAGAACTCATCCCAGCTCAGGAAGCTCAAGTCTAGCTCCCGAGGACACAGCTTAGCTCAACTCAGTTGAGCTAAGCTACCTTAGCTGCCTCAACCAGCTTGATTCTCCCGGGGAGCACCAGACCTAGCTCACCTCAGCTCATTTTGGTAGAAGCTAGCTCACATTAGCTTGGCTTAGCAACTAGCAAAGAACTAGCAAGCTAAGCCAGCTAGAGTAGCCCCATGCCAGCCTCTTCAGCAGCAGCCAGCTCCAGCTCCAACTCCAGACTCCTCCTCAGCTCCTTCCTCCAAACCCTAGCTCCAACACCTTCTCCTCTACTCCTCCATTAGCTAAGCTAGCTTAGCTTAGCTTAGCTTAACTATGCTCCAACTTCCTTGGATTGTACCACCCCAAAAACCCACCTACCAACTCCACCCAACTAGCTCCACCTAAGCTCCACATAAGCTAACCTACTTGGCACCAACCTAACCTACCCACCACCTCCAAAAGACACCTAAAAGTGGCGCCAAAAACTACCCATAACCACCCCTTAATGGCACCACTTTTCCCTCCAAAATCCCCCCTCATCTCCACCACACAATCCCCCTTGAATCCATCTCCACCATCCACCTAACTCCCCTTCTAGAATACCCCATGTTGGCGCCAACATGGGGGTGTCTCTCCACCACCAAAAGACACAAACACCACCATAACCACCCCCTTTAACAACCCTTGGGTTGGTGCCAACTCACCCTAGCCATAGGATCACCAACCACCCTCATCCTTCCATCCTATCCATCCATTTCAAGGGGAACCTTAACCCCCCATCCTATTCTATAAAAAGCCACCACCTACCACCCTTTTGGGGCATCCTCCCTTGGTATATTTTTCTACCTAAACCACCTATACCTACGGCCAAGAAGAAGGAGTAGAGAAGGAGATTAAAGGGGCACATCACCAGCCCCTTTGGTGCCTTCTTCTCCCCACTCTCTTCAACTTGAGCCACGCCAAGGAGGAGGACTCTTCCACTTCAAGGAGGATGGCCAGGCAAGGGAGAAAGACCTAGGGTGGACGTCCACCCTTGGAGAGAAGCTTAGGGCACGCCCCCTTGGGCTTGCCTTGGAGGACATCACCTTGGCGGAGCACTGCAAGGAAGGAGTTGAAGGATTGTTTTCAAGCTTGGGAGCCACCAACCTTGGAGCAAGAAGCCCTCTTCTTCACCATCTATCTAGAGGATTTGTGTTTACTTTTCTTTATTTTAATTTTTCTAGTAGTAGAAGCATTCCTCTACTAGCCTTTTTTGTAAAACATTTTTCAGTAATCTAGTTGCCTTCTTTGCAATTTTCTATTTTGCATTTCTACTTGCTTTGCTTTTAAGCATTTTTCACTCCCTCTCCCTAATTATTCTAGGCCTCCACTTGCCTAGAGTGAGTTTAGGGAGAGGCTCTACTTGCCACTAGAAAGTAGTAGTTAAATTGAAGTGTGAATTACCTTCCCGTCACCATTCCCCATGTTGTATTAATTTAAAACAAAAAAAATTGATATATTGAAAAATACCAAAAAGAAAGTTGAGATTGTATTCCAAGCAAGAGAATCACTATTGCAAACATTTGGCCTCCTTGGACGACCCTAGATACTTCCCTATCTAGGAATAGAAATTTAAGAGTTGATCGGTTTTACGCGTTACAACGACGTATTTTAACAAACCGCGTGAAATCGCTATCAGTGCACAAGGAGGAATCTTCCCCCCTGCGAGGAACGGCTCTCTCTTCTCCACTGTGGAGAGGGCAAGCACTGTGCCGCTCCTTCTCTACCTCAAGCAGTAGCATCGAGCGCCTCTCCCTTGCTGCGCGCTCACCCACTACTCGCACCTCACTGCAGGCGCTCCTCACCACATGCCATCTCCAGCCGGCCTTGCTTCCACCGCACCTGCCTTACCGCATGCCTACCTTCTAGCCACCGCTCCAGCTTGCCCTGCAGTGCAAGCGCAAGCCCGCATGCCAACTTCTAGCATCTGTAGCTGCGCACCTTCACCAACTGCCCGCACCAAGAGTCCCTACAGCACCGCACCATCAGCCCACGCTTCCTCCTTCCAGCACCTACCGCTCTGCCTTCCAGCACTGTAGGCACTCTCATCACCGCGCACCCCACCCGCAGGCGTGCGCCCCTCTCAAGACTTGCACGTGCCTGCTCTGCCTTCACCATCACCTGCACAGCGCCTCCCTACAGGCACCCGCAAGCGCTCCACCTCACCTGCCTTGCAACACCAAGCGCCTACCGCTCTGCCTTCAAGCACCAGCAGGCGCTGCGTCTTTACCCTGCCAGGCCGAGCACGTAGGCGCAACCTTTCTTCCAGCACCTCCTTGCAGCATGCTTCCTGCTCTCACCAGCGCATGTGTGCCCGCTCGAACAGCCGTAGCAACAGCAGCATTCTTGTTCCACAGGCCGTTGCTCTGGCCCCCACCGCTGGCCACCTTAGGCCACCTCCGTCGCCGCTGTTGCCACCATCGGAAAGCTCTCGCCTTGCCATCCTCTTGAGCCTTGCATCGACCCTCGCGATTCTCTCTCTCTCGCGAGGAAGAGAGAGAGCAAATGCTCTGCTTTTGTTGAAATTAAAAATTACTTTCAATGCCATTTCCACCAATTTGATTTTATTATTGTTATTATATTATGGCAGAATTGCATTCAGACACTCCTAGTTATTTATAATTGCATGGTATTGATAGTAGGTAGTTTAAAGGTTGATTTTGGCCTTAATTTATGTACTAATTGTCTTTAGTACACATCACGTGAAAACTACATGAATTCAACCTAAATTTATTGAGGATTTCTGTGAGGGAAAGCTACACTTCCACCCTTAACTTTTTAGGTTATTGCAAATTTACTTTCCTTCACATTTTAAGCCCGATTTGAAATAGGATTTTGCAATATCTGAAATAACATTAAATAATTAAAGTATTGATTGCATCATTGCCTCCCTATGGATACGACCCACTCTTCTGCGAGTGGCTATTTTCATTGTTTTTGATTAGTCGATTTTTCCACCACTTAAATACTATAACGCTAAGCGAAAAGTTGACCATCAAAATTGGCGCCGTTGCTGGGGAGGCAACAGACGCAATAGATTTACTTTATTATTCTTGAATCTTTTAAATTGCGAAATTATCTAATCATTTTGATTATTGTGCAAGGAATTCACCGAGGCGACGAGGCACAACAGAGCAACGACAGCAACCACAAGTTAAGACACACGAGAAAAAGACGAAGGAGACCAAGAACCTATTTTGCAGAGGATTCTCTATCGTCACAATTTAATTCTGTCTTTTCCCCCTTGTAATTTGGGGCTAAATTTTTCGGTGTTTGTCCCCGCATTCTTTAGCTACTTGGGCTTACAGTATTTTTGGTGCATGCTTGATTATATTTTCTGTTTGCTTGCTTTTAAAAACCAATAAAAAATATCCAGCTGCCTATTTAGAAGTTGCATGCCCTTAGGTGCGCGCATTTAGGGATGATTGAGCAGCATATTAGATCTTATTATTGCATTGCAAGCATCTTAGCACGAAGGTTGCTGGAGACAGGTATATCTTTCTAACATTTGCATCCAGCTTCTGTTCACGCTTTTGCATTCCAATTTAAATTCAAGACCACCAAATTGTTTGAATTTACTAATTAAGTGGTCACATAACTGAAAGCGGAACTAATAATCAGATTCAACCCTAAAAGCAATTCACTTTTGATCTGATTCTAAGGGACTTGTCTATGATTTCAAAAGGAAATTACAAAGATTTACAGTGTGTTGCACACTTTTGACACTGAGCACGCACATTAGGCACCGCACTAAGGCTCGATCACTTAAGGCTATAGGCACCGATCTCTTTATCGGTGCGGACCCTCCTATTGTGCTTTGTGGTAGTGGTGATACTATCTTTTGATCAAGTGTTTTGATACTCCACGGAGGGGGACACCCCTTAAAGGAACAAAAGGGTAGTTAAGGGGCGCCGCATACGCATCGCCTGAAAGGAAGGGTTCGCCCTACTTGCATCCCTTTGTTCGTCCTTGGAGTAACTTCTCCCTTGATCACCTGGGAGTATCATCCAAGCAAAGTATAGGTCCTAGGGCACTCGAAGGTTGAATTAAGGCACGTAATTACAGTGAAAAACTTGTTTGGCCATTTATTTTAACTAATTCAACATCCACAATAAAGAAGGTTAAGATTTCAAGTCCACACCTCTCTTATACCACTTACGTGGGAATGGAGGGATAAGTCTTGATCTTTTGACTTATCTCTAGAGTGGAGGTTTGACTTACTCAATAATAAAATAAAATAAACAAATTGCTGAATTGTGTTTTGTACGCTTGGTAGACGCCCTTTTGTGGGTAGTCTTGTGTTTGATCCTGAGCTCGAGAGAATTCTTAGGAGAGCTCACCAAGGAGAAGAAAGAGAAGAAATGGCTGAGCAAAGTGCAAATCAACAAAGGACCCTATGGGACTATTTTATTCCTACCAACCAACTTGCATAAACAAGAAGACGACCGGTAGGGGATAATCCGTATGAGATCAAGTGCGGTACCATATCTTTATTGCCCTATTTTTATGGTACTACTAGGGAGGACCCCTACCGACATTTGGAGGAATTCACCGAGGTCTGTTCCACGGTGAATCTCCAGGGCTTTACTGATGAAGCCCTGATGAGGACTCTATTTCCTTTCTCCCTAATGGATAAGGCCAAGCACTGGTATCATACCCTCGATGCAAGGGTAAATGATTGGGCTCCCTTAAGGGAGAATTGGACCCTCAAGGGAGCAATTTCATGAGACTTGGGAGCACTTTAATGACCTTCTTAGGTTATGCCCCCACCATCAAGGGCCAAGATGGCAGTTGGTAGAAAGGTTCTATAACGGATTATCTGAAAGGCATAGGCAAACCATTGATGCAGCCTGTGAAGGAACCTTCATGACCAGAACTGAGGATGAAGCCTGGGCATTATTTCAAACTTTAAGCGACAACTCCATACATTTGTCCTCTGCGTATCAAGAAAGAAAACCATCAATCTTGCAGAGGAAGATAGAGGCCCATGAAGCTGGGGCTTCTCAGCATTTGGCTTATCAGATTGAACTATTGAATAAAAACTTTGATAGGCTTTTAGCAAACCCCGGCATGAACCCATAAGCATCCTCTATTTTTCAGGCTTCAAGAGAATGCTCCATCTACCAAAGCACAACGCACGCCACTACGGAGTGCCATCAGGCAACCCAATTCCCTGAGTTGATTCAGGCCGACTTTAATGCGGCCCAAGGTTTCCGCCCCTCTCGCAATAACCCTTACTCCAACACTTATAATCCAGGGTAGCGATACCATCCAAACTTCTCTTGGAAGCAAGCTGATGCTTCTAACTCAAGGAATACAAGACCCTTACCTCCCCAGCCCACATACCAACCTTCTTATGAAAATCCTCTTTCGAATATGCCCTCTGAGATGGATGAACTGAAGGCCATGTGAAAGTGATGCAAGAGCATCAGAATATGGTCATCTAATCTCAGAATAAGATGATTACTGATATGCAATCCCAAATTGGTCATTTTACTGAGGCAGTTAGGCAACGTGATTCGGGGAAGCTACCTAGCTCTTTGAGGAGAACCCTAAGGGCAAGGGGGTTGTATTCAGGGAGCACGCCCAAGCAGTGACCGTGTTGAGGAGTGGAAAAAAGATTGACAAGCCTGATAACACTCCTACGATTACATCTCAGAATTGCCCTTCCACACGTGACTCGACTTCCATCTCACCCAAGGAAGAGCCACACCACTCTCCCTCACAAAAAAGCATCCACAATGAGGATGTCATCCTACCACCACCCCTTTCCCGCCATGATGACCCCTCTACTCAGAAGCCGAGGGTGCCCTATCTACAGCGCCTATCTGCTCCTGGGGAATCTTCTGTTGGCTCGTCTGGAGCAAAGGATAGGATGGAAGAGATTATGGATACTTTTAGGCAAGTCCAGATTAACTTGCCTCTGTTGGAAGCAATTAAACAGATTCCGTCCTACGCCATGTTTCTAAAGGACCTGTGCACCCTAAGTGCCGATCTAGGAAACAGGTCCAAACCATGGTCATCCTGCCTAACCACATTAGCTCGGTTCTTTAGCATGGAACACCCCACAAAATGAAAGACCTAGGGGCCCCGTATATTTCAGTGGTTATAGGTAACCAACACATGGACGAGGCTCTGCTCGATCTTGGTGAGGGGGTAAACATTCTACCGAGCTCTGTCTACGACCTTTTTGGAGGAGGAAAGCTGAAGCCTAGTACAGTAATCCTCCAGGTTGCAGACAGATCACTTAAGACAACACGGGGATTGTCGGTAGATGTCCTTGTGAGAGTGGAGGATTTCTTCTTCACCATTGACTTTCTGGTACTTGATACTGACCTGTCTAATAAGCCCACAAAGTCGTCCATTATTCTGGGACACCCCTTTTTGGCCATAGCCAATGCCTCTATAAATTGTAGATCTGGGGCACTTAAAATGGACTTTGGGAACAAGAAGATCCGGTTCAATGTTTTTGATACTTACAAGCAACCCGGATTTGAAGA
Organism: Thalassia testudinum; assembly: GCA_037157565.1. Lineage (NCBI taxonomy): Eukaryota > Viridiplantae > Streptophyta > Magnoliopsida > Alismatales > Hydrocharitaceae > Thalassia > Thalassia testudinum. The sequence continues at coordinate 121,638,560 of JAZHRO010000024.1, forward strand.
TTGTTCTCAGATTGAGGTCGTTGATGAAATAATTAAAGAGACTACTCCAGCACTCTTATGTAGAGATCCCCTTCAGAAGGTCATAACTCAAGACCATCCCTTAATTATCAAAGAAACTGAAAGGAAAATGCCCGAACTAGAAGAGTTGCTGGGGATACACACTAAGTCTCTATCCCCACCATGGACTGTGAAGGTAGATCCGCTGCCTGAATTGGGGACATCACAACTAAAACCCTCAATCCAAAAGGCTCCTGAATTGGAGTTGAAACCCCTCCCGAGCACATTGAAATGTGCTTTCCTTGGCCCAAATAACACGCTTCCCATAATTATCTCGTCTGCATTATCTAAATTGCAGGAGGGAGCTCTGCTTGAGTGTTTACAAAGGCACAAGGAAGCAATTGCCTAACAATTGCTGATATTAAGGGTGTTGATCCCTCTCTTTGCATGCATCATATTTACACGGATGAGTCTGTGAAGCCTTTCCAAGACATGTAGAGAAGGCTCAATCCAAATATGCAGGAGGTTGTTAAAAAGGAGATTCTGAAATGGCTATATGCAGGGATTATCTATCCCATTTCAGATAGTAAATGGGTCAGTCCGATTCATGTAGTTCCGAGAAAGACAAGAATCACTGTGGAGGAGAATGACCAAGGAGAACTGGTGACCACTAGACCCTCAACTGGTTGGAGGGTCTACATTGATTACCGCCGTTTAAACACGGCTACCCAGAAAGACCATTTTCCCTTACCGTTTATCGATCAAATTTTGGAACGATTGGCGGGGAACAAGTACTTTTGCTTTCTTGATGGGTACTCTGGGTACAATTAGATAGCCATTTTTCCAGATGATAAGGAGTGTACCACCTTCACGAGTCGTTATGGCACTTTTGCATTTCGTCGAATGCCATTCGGGTTATGTAATGCTCCTACCACTTTCCAACGTTGTATGATGGCTATCTTCTCTGATATGATCGACGAGTTCGTTGAAATTTTCATGGATGACTTCTCCATTTATGGCTCGTCGTTTGACCTATGCCTTTCGCACCTTGATAAAGTCTTAACCCATTGCAAAGAGGCAAAACTGGTGCTTAGTTGGGAGAAAAGCCACTTTATGGTCTAGTACGGCATTTTGTTAGGGCATGTAGTTTCCGAGAGAGGATTAGAGGTGGACACCGCAAAAATCGATTCCATCTCTAAGCTTCCATTGCCCAGCAATGTTAGTCAGGTTAGATCTTTCCATGGCCATGCTGGATTTTATAGGCGCTTCATTAGAGACTTCAGTAAAATCTCTAAGCCACTCTGTGACCTGTTAGCGAAGGATGTCTCCTTCGATTTTGATGATAGATGTGGTGAGGCTTTCCAAGCTTTGAAGAAAGCCCTCAGTATCGCGTCGATTCTCCAAGCACCAGATTGGACCCTCCCGTTTGAGCTTATGTGCGATGCTTCTGATTTTGCAGTGGGAGCAGTCTTAGGTCAAAGGATTGATGGCAAACCTCATGTGCTACATTATGCCAGCAAGACCCATACGGATCCTCAGCAAACTACACGGTCACGGAAAAGGAATTACTTGCTGTAGTATTTGCTTTGGATAAGTTTCGGTCTTATCTTTTGGGATCCAAGGTTGTGGTGTTCACTGATCATTAGGCCCTTAAGCATCTTCTGGCTAAGAAGGACGCCAAACCTCGCCTAATTCGTTGAATTTTGCTACTCCAAGAATTTGACCTGGAAATTAAAGACAAGAAAGGAGTTGAGAATGTGGTAGCAGACCATTTGTCTAGGATCCGTATTGAGGCATCAAACCCTACTGGCGGTATTCAAGAGACTTTCCCTGATGAGTCTCTAATGGCTGTGGAAACTAAAACTCCTTGGTTTGCTGACATAGTGAACTATCTAGTCATGGGCATCACCCCTAGTACTTCGGACAAGCAAAAGCGAACCAAGTTTATCGCTAATGCTAAATTTTATCATTGGGAGGAACTCGAGCTTTTTAGAATAGGCCCTGACCAGCTGTTTCACCGTTGCATCCCTGATGAGGAACAAAGAAGTGTTCTTAGTGTCTGCCATGACCTCCACTGTGGGGGACATTTTAGTGGGAAGAAGATTGCTCATAAGGTTCTTCAGTCTGGTTTTTGGTGGCCCACATTATTCCGAGATGCACATACGTATGTGGGCTCATGTCTATGTTGCCAGCAGACGGGAACCATTGGAAAAAGGGATGAGATGCTCCAATAACCTATCCTCCCTGTTGAAATCTTTGATATTTGGGGCATTGACTTCATGGGTCCCTTTCCTGTGTCCTTCGGATATGAATACATCCTTGTGGTTGTTGATTATGTATCAAAATGGATAGAAGCCATCCCACGCGAACCAATGACCATTCTGTGGTCTTGGGCATTATTAAGGCTAATATCATTTCTCGGTATGGGTGCCCAAGGACGATCATAAGTGATGGAGGACCTCACTTTAAGAATGTACACTTCACTAGACTACTCCAAAAATTGGGAGTAAATCACATGATAGCCACACCTTATCATCCCCAAAAGAGTGGGCAAGTTGAAGTGTCTAGTATGGAGATTAAGAGAATTTTAGAAAAAACTGTCAGGCTTGATCGAAAGGATTGGTCTAAAAAACAAAATGACCCCCTTTGGGCCTACAGAACTGCATATAAGACTCCCTTGGGTATGTCTCCTTTCCATCTTATCTACGGAAAAGTGTGCCACCTTCCCGTTGAAATCCGACAAAAAGCTTATTGGGCCATTAAAGATGTTAACTTAAATCTGGATAAAGCGGGAAAAACACGTATGTTAGAATTAAGTGAGCTTGAGGAGCTTCATAATGAAGCTTATGAAACTTCTCAAGCTTACAAGCAACATACAAAAGTCTTCCATGACAAGAACAACATTAGAAAGACTTTTGAGCCCAACCAATGGGTCTGGCTTTTCAATTCTAAACTTAAATTATTTCCTGGAAAGCTCAAGTCCCGTTGGGATGGGCCTTACGTTGTGATTGATACCTTCCCTCATGGAGCTGTAGAGATTAGGAACCCTATTTCAGATGCGAATTTTAAAGTAAATGGCCAACGACTTGAACCGTATAGTAATCTTTCAGATGTCCAGGTTTTGGACGCACTACGGCTTGAGGAGCCTTAGCTCCTCCCACTCTCCTCCTCTGGTGATATTCTTCTATGTCTATGTTTTTCCATTGAGGACATTGTCAGTCTTAGGCATGGGGGGATATAACCTGAGAATGTTTATAGTGTTTATAGCATTTATAAATATTTGCATACATATTTATTAAAAAAAAAAAAAATCTTTTCTTGATCTGATTGGGTTAGTCCCTAGCAAAATACCTTTATTGGAGGTTTTTCTACCGGAATTATTTCTTAAGTTTAGAATCTAGTACATTTATTTCACGTGCACATAGACTTGGTAATGGATCCTTCGGGAAAACCAATAAGCATTTATAGTGTACTAAACCCTTGGACAATTCATAGGGAGTCAGGCATACTATCTTCTAATAGATCTACCTCATATTTGTGAGAAGAAAGTAGAGAGATTATTGGTGCACTAAGTCTAGTGCAAGGCCTCTTAAGTTTTGGATAATTAGATAATGATACTTCAGAGTTAGGCATAGTTTTCACTCTCTATTCCTGTGTACGTACTTTGAGTGAATTCCTGAGAGTCACCAAATAAGGCAGATACACAGAGATTGAGTCGTAATAAAGCATAACTATGGTGGATGGTTACGACCATCCTTTATAGAGTCCTCAGCTAAAGAGGGGTAATAGTGTCAAAGGTCAGAAATACGCCTGTCCTGTCCATTCCTTCCCGGTGCCGAGAATAGGCACCTCCACCAAATAAGCCACACAACTTCTGTTTGACCATCATCATCCCTAATAATGCCTCGTAAATAAAAGTCTGTATGGTGTTGTGTTGATTGAAAAAGGAACAAAAACAAGAAAAAAAAAAAATATATATATATATAAAGAAAAAGAAGAAATAAAAAGAAGAAAAAGAAGAAAAAAAAAGTTATATTGAAAGAAAAAAAAAAGTCAAAGTGTATGATGTAACACTGTTTCTGAGGCAGCAAAACACCTATTGCGTTCCACCAAATATGACCCATACCAACCTTCTAGTATTTTTTATCGCCTGAATTCTGGTTGAGAACTTTAACCTAGTTGTAGAGTTATTAGGACTTGAATTGAAGTGTGAATGCCATGTGAGGCCACCAAATAGGGAGTGTAATTTCTAAATCTAGCAAGATTCGTGATCTTAGAAAGAAAGAAAAGAGAGTGCCTAGGAACATCAGGAGAGCACAGGTATGTAGCCTTTCTCAGAGTTGACTTGTCTAATAGTTTAGAGAGCTAGAGTCTGCAGTACTAGACTATATGTAGCACCAGTTGAGTGTGTGCCACCAAATACAAATCAATTCAATTTGATATCTCCTACCTAAGCCAAACGTCGGGGTCAAATTACAGATTATCGTCTGCTTTATCGCCCAAGGAAGTGGTTGCCTATCTTGATAGAAATTTTTGCCATGGGTGGTGTATGAACTCCCAATGCAAATTGGCTCTTTCACTTGGATCTGTTACCTAGGTTATCAGCACTTCACATTTGTCTGGATTTCTAAAGTTTTGAAAAAAGAAAAGAAGTCTTCTGATTACTTCTATTATTCATTTTTGCTAGGGACTAGCAAATCTTAGGCATGAGGGTATTTGATGAGTCCACTAAAATGGACTAATATTAAGCCTAAGAATATTTAATCGTATAGTTTAGGTGTGTTAATAATGGCAATTAAGTTATACAATATTTGTACACCTTATGATTTAAGTTTATAACATTCTATAACTTAATTATTTTGTTATTTTTATGTGCAGGTACTAAAATGCCAAAAGGACAAGGGTGGGGGGATAAATTCCCCAACACATCCCAGCAGCAATTCTTTCCCCCCTCCCCCGCCGGACATTGGGGCAATCTTCTCCAACGCTCGCCGGCCAAAAATAGAAAGGGATTTGCAAATCCCTGGATTGGTGCACGGAGGGAGAGAGAGGACCTAGAAAGAGAAGAGGCGGCGTGCACAGGGAGGAATCTTCCCCCCTACAGGGAACGGCTCTCTCTTCTCCACTGTGGAGAGGGCGAGCACTGTGCCGCTCCTTCTCTACCTCAAGCAGTAGCACCGAGCGCCTCTCCCTTGCTGCACGCTCACCCACTGCCCGCGCCTCACTCCAGGCGCTCCTCACCACATGCCATCTCCAGCCGGCCTTGCTTCGACCGCACCTGCCCTACCGCGCGCCTGCCTTCCAGCAACTGCTTTAGCTTGCCCTGCAGCGCAAGCGCAGGACTGCATGCCAACTTCTAGCACCTGTAGACGCACGCCTTCACCAACTACCCGCACCAGCAGTCCCTGCAGCACCACACCATCAGCCCGCGCTTCCTCCATCCAGCGCCTACCGCTCTGCCTTCCAGCACCGTAGGCACTCTCATCACCACGCGCCCCACCCACAGGAGTGCGCCCCTCTCAAGCCCTACAGGTGCCTACTCTTCCTTCAGCATCACCCGCACAGTGCCTCCATGCAGGTACCCGCAGGCGCTCCACCTCACCGGCCTTGCAACACCAACCACCTACCGCTCCGCCTTCAAGCACCTGCAGGTGCTGCGTCTTCACCCTACCAGGCCGCACCCGTAGGCGCATTCTCCCTTCCAGGCCTCCTTGCAGCACGCTCCCTGCTCGCACTAGCGTGCACGCGCGCCCGCTCGAACAGCCGCAGTAGCAACTGCCCTATTGCTCCATAGGCCGGAGCTCCGGCCACCTCCGTCGCCGTCGCTGCCACCGTCGGAAAGCTCTCGACCTCGCCGTCCTCTTGAGCCGTGCATCGAACCCCGCGGTTCTCTCTCTCTCGCGAGGAAGAGAGAGAGCAAATGCTCTGTTTTTGTCTAAAATAAAAATTACATTCAATGCCATTGCCACCAATTTGATTTTATTATTATTATTATTATATTGTGACAGAATTGCATTCAGACACTCCTAGTTATGTATAATTGCATGGTATTGATAGTGGATAGTTTAAAGGTTGATTTCGGACTTAATTTAAGTACTAATTGTCTTTAGTACACATCATATGAAAAGTGCATGAATTCATCCTAAATTTATTGTGGTTTTCCGTGAGGGAAAACTGCACTTACACCCTTATCTATTTAGGTTATTGCAAATTTACTTTCCTTCACATTTTAAGCCTGATTTGAAAAAGGATTTCGCACTATCTGAAATAACATTAAATAATTAAAGTATTGATTGCATCATTGCCTCCTTGTGGATACGACCCGCTCTTTTGCGAGTGGTTATTTTCATTGTTTTTGATTAGTCAATTTTTCCACCACTTAAAAACTATAACGCTAAGCGAAAAGTCGACCATCAATGCATGTTATGCAATATTTATAGTATGTAATGCAAACCTATGCTTAACAACATGCATAAATAGACATCTTAAGTAGTGTAAACTTGTTTACATCAAGTATAAATATGCAAGAATGATGGGTTAAAAATGGTGATTTGAATCACCAATTAACCCTTTTAATGTTAAGCTTCAAATATATCAAATGTATCAACAGTGACTATCAACCAATGTTCCACGCCAATCAAATTAAATGATGCAACAGTAGCTTCAGAACCAGCAGAACACAACTCCATAGAAGAGATAAAGGCCTCCTTTATCCTTCTTCAAGCCTCAGTGAGTGGTACAAGCACAGCACAGAGGCACAAAAGCCTCTCAGAGACTAAGTGCTTAGAGTAAATGCACAAAGGTCAAAACCCCCCCTTTCTCTCTCTTTCTTCTTTTCTCTCTAAGAATAGGCTGACCAGATCGGACCCACATAGCTAGGTAATCGAATCAAAGCCCAGACCCGCATGGCGTGTGCACGGGTGAGGGCACGTGCATGGAGTGTGCGAGCGGAACCTCACCCCGATGCTTTCAGAGGCGATAAAGCAGAGGTATAAATTACTCTTTTGTGCTACAGGCGTGTCATCGCTATCCGATGTGGGACTAATTCCAACAACTTTCTTCACGTGAAGCAGCAGCAGAAAGGGCTTCCAATTGATGGCAAAAGAGTTGCTGGCAGCCGCAATTGGGTGCCTAGGAAGACACCTGGGAATCGTTTGCAGCTTCAGGATATGCTTGTGGGGAAGAACATGGTCGGAGGACTGCGGACGAGGTCGGTGGAGTCGAGGCAACGACGGAGGTTCTTTGAGGCACCTGAAATAAAGAATATGGTCTTTCAACCACGTCAGAGCAGCTGAAAAGGTTCGCTAAAGCACGGCGAACATGGCAGTGGCGGTTTCATGATGTGGAGAGGTGTGCGTGCATTGGGCAAGGTTGGGGTAGAGCTGCGAAGGTGATGGTGTTCGAGGATGCGATGGAGTGGGTAAAACCTTTAATAGGTTTAGGGCCTTTATAGGTGGAGTTGAGGTGAAGCTTCTGGAAGTGGCAGTACGGAGTTTGGTGGATTGTGGAGTACGGGAAGGTTTGCTGGAGCTCAGTCAGAGTAAAGGAAGATGACGACATGGAAGGTGGAGCTATGTTTGAATCAATGTGCGAGTGGTGGGGAAATGATGTAGAGGAAGAGAGGAAGAAGTAGAGGGGATTTGAGGAGAGGTAGAGGGACGAAGTGCATCGGTTGTGGCTTTACTAGAGCCGGAGGAGAAGACGATGAGGCAGTGACGAAGCAGGAGGTAGAGATGGCAGTCGTGCTTTGGCTTGTGACGACCGCGATGAAAAGAGGAAAATGGTCGGTAGTCCAACAAAAGAGGAGGATGGAGAGAGATCGCTGGAGCAAGAATTTCTGGTGGTGAGAGCGGGAGGAGGAAGAGGATTCTCTCGCCAAAAGTTGCTAAGGAGGTAAGGTAGGAGTTCTAGGGCTTAAATAGAGCTCTAAAGAGGGCCCTAGATCAGGAAAGAGCTCTTATTTTCCTTTTAGGAAATCAAGAAGCACCGAATGATTCTGTGCGTTCGCACACTTGGATCAAAGGGTTTTAGGAGTTAGGTTCTATCTAAATAGGTTTGTCTAGGTGTGAACATCAATCCCACCAACTTTGGTGGGATTTGATTTCCGTTAGAGTTGGATTTAGCTCTGTCAAAGCTCGTGAGGAAATTGATTGACCTCCAATGGCATCAAGGACTAATCTAAGAAGAAGATGAAGAAGTTAGGGGACATTTTGTAGGCCTTTCAAAAGTTGTGGACTATTTGAGATAATAAGAGTTAAACTTGGATCAAAATGCAATGTAGGTCGAAATTATCCCATATTGGACCGAAATTTTGGTACAAACCTAATTTGGATCGAAGGAATTTAATGTTGAAGTCATATTTAGGTCTTGTCCAAGTTTGACTGGGTAATTTATGCAAAAACCCAAATTAGGCCAATTTTTTGTTTATGACACTATTTTAAGTCAAAATGTGTTCCAATGGTCAAATTAAAGATACCAAACCCTATAGAATATTTTTCCATGAATTTTATAAGGTCTAGGTGAATTTTATCCTAACCAAAACCCTAATTAATTAGGCAGGTCTATTTTTAGCGTTTTAGATGTCCATTAATTCTTGAAATGCATGAAAACCCATTTCGTTCTACATGGACCATATTTATTAGACATTAATGACCATATAACCCTTAATAAACCCTTGAAATGCCCTATGGTTATTCTATACTTGTGAAATGCAGTTAAAATTGCAGAAATAACCTTTGTTTCTTATCTTCTTCTCAAAATAGAACATTATGCTTATATGACCCTCTGATGGTTATGTAGGAGCTTTTATCAACTTTATCAGACCAAATTGGGCTAATAATGGATCATGATGGTGTTCCCATCAAAGGTAGATGGAAATGATCCTTTTTCGTGGCTGTGTTCAACTTCCTATAATCGATACAGAATTTCCATGAGGAAGTTGAATGAGTTGTGACAGATTCTCCTTTCTCGTTAATCACAACGGTAATCCCAGCTTTCTTTCTAATAATTTGCATGGGACTAACCCAGGTGATCAATTCACTCTAGTGGAGTGCTAATTAGCCTAAGTACATGTAAAACATGCCTCAGTAGATTGCAATTAGAGGTAAGTGTTAGTTTATATTAATTAAAGAATACTTTGGTAAAATTTGATATAAATATATTTATGCAAGGTCTTGAGTGCAATTCACTTCTTCTCCTCCACCCATAGATTAAGCTGACGGAGTGAGTTTCACTTAATTGAAATAGCAATAGAATGATATGTCGTATTTTATGTGATGGAAAATCTCTCAATCAATACTAAATATCAAATTTAACCACAATAAAGATGTCACATCCACAGGGAGGAATAGACCAATAATTTCATGAGTCGAGGAATATACTGTTTGCAAACACTATCGCGACTTTAATGCGAGGAATATGATATTTTAAATGGGGCCTTCAATTTCCTTAAAAGTTCAAGGGTATTTATGCAATTTTCATGTCAGGAATTAAGCTCCAAAAATATGTGTACGATGCATGTGTAATGGCATATCATGTAAATTTAACTTGCATGCAAATTTGATTTTAAATTCAAAGTTAAATCACGCACATAGCATAAGTGAAGTAATTTCAGGAAATTATGAGTGCATCAATGCAATGTAGCTTGAATAAAATATTAATATATAAATTGCAATGGCATTAGATGTAAATATTAATTGAGGAGAAAACAAAGGATTTCTCCTCTCTCTTCCTCGCATGGACGGCCGTGCACGGTTGGCGAGGAGAGTCGACGGGGTAGTGTGCCTCGACGAGGGCAATGCAATGGTGGTGACGCCGCGGCCAGAGGTAGCTGGCGGCGGCCGAACGAAGGAGAATGGTTGCTGGCCTATTGGCTCTTTTGGAGGTCGAGGCCGCACATGAGACGGTCGTGCGACTGCTGCAGTGCGTGCGGTGGCGCGCTGGGTGCTCGTGTGCAAGGCGTGCTAGGGCACGCGCAAGAGTGGCCTGCAGCGCCTGTAGGGCACGGCTGTGGCATCTGCAGTCAGCTGCGAGTGGCTACGGTGTAGTGCCTGCAAGCAATGGCTATGGCGTGAATTGTGCTACGCGCTTGTAAGGCATGATTACAGGGCTGATGAGGACACTGATGGGTGGAGCAAGCGGTGGAAGGCATGAGGGCGATGGCGTTGCGAGGGTAGGCTGGGGTGGGGCGCTTGCAGGCAGTGCGGGTGTAGAGAAGCTGAGAAGGGAGATGGTGTTGCTTCCTGCTGCCTACGAGCACTGGTGCAGCGCGGGGCACCTGCGTGGCTTGCTACTGCCTGCGGGCGCTGGTGTAGCTCGGGGACACCTACAGTCGGGGCTTACAGGGCGCGGTGGGCAATAGTGCGATGGGAGGTGAAGCAATGCCTGCAGAGGGTGCAAGTGCAGTGGGTGCAGCGCTTGCAGGCGCTTGGTAGTAGCGGTGATGGCGGTGGAAGGTGTGCACAATGCACGCTTGGTTCCACAGTGTCCGCCATCTCCACGGTGGGGAAGGTGGAGGAGAACGATATCCCTTCAGGGCAGAAAGAAGAGTTGACCGTCGTCTCCTTTGCCAAGCCTCCCCTTAACTCCTCTCCCCGTGCGAGTTAAGGGATTTTCAAAATCCCTTACTAAATATCGCCTTTGGCTGTTCGGGAGATGTTGAGGCCGGCTGGAGGTTGAGGAAGGTGTTTAGGCAGTCATTTTTTGGGGAAATTTATCCCCCCCTCCTTGTTCATTTCCAAGATTATTCCTACAACAACAAAGCATAAAATAATTACATACTAAGTTATGGAATGCGATAAAATAGATAAAAACTCAAGTAATGATGCATGCACTTATTTAATGACCTAATGTGATTATTAGCAAGCATACTATGTTAGAATTTAAGTACTTAGGCATGACAACAGTCCATTAAAATGGACTCGTCATAAACCATCGATCAACACCTCTCCATGGGCAACAGCAGCACCTCATCGCATGGGAGTTGTTGAAGGAGATCTCGTAAGGCCCAAATGAAATGAGGGAAAGTCGGGGGAGATTTGTTAAAGGAAATGCCCACACGTTGTGTTCAAAAAGGAGGAAGAACTATGGTTGTGAAGGAGGCATCCCCTCCACCTAGTAGGGACTTCTCCATCTTCTCCATCATGAAGTAGGCGTGCACCGTTGACTTCAGCGAGCACTGTGGCCTCCACGTCCTCAACATCGCCCTCACCGTCAAAGCACACATGGTGACAAAGTGTGTGCATGGCATCAACACCTTCAATTCAACCACCTGCCACAGTCCCTTCACATCCACCACCTCTACGCACTAGTAATCCCTCGCCGCAAAGCGCTGCCAGGCACGCACAAAGCCCACGCGCAGTGGATCTGTGTGCAGTAGATCAATGCGCAGCCGCACCCTCGTGCGCGCACCCGTCCATAGCTGCACAGCCAACCACGCACCTCATCTCCTTCTTCGTCTTCATCGTCTTCTTCCTTCTCTCCCTTATCTTCTCACCACCAGCAACCTCCCCCACGAAAGGAACCCAAAGTCTCACCAGCCACCTACGTTCATAGCAAGCACCGCAGGCCGTGTCCCTCACTGCCGACATCACCAAAGTTCTCACCTTGACCTCCATCAATGACCCACGCTATTAAGGCAATCGCGATAGCTCACGCACACACGTTGGAAACCCACCACCAGCGAGCTTCCCCTCCACCAGCCGACCACCTCTGGCCATCTCCGTCGACACCGTGACCTCCATCGGATTGGCCTCATCTTCGTTAACCTCACCCGCTCGTCAGCAGCCTGTCGACCCTCCTTCACACATGACGAAGATAGAGGGGAAATCCTCTATTTTTCTCGTAATTAATATTTACGGGTTATGCCATTGCGAAGTTCACTATTTTTTATTTTTTTGAATTAATATAATGAAAGAACTTTGCAGGAATATCTCCCTATTCTAGGTAAATTGCTTAAAGTCAAATTCTTCTCATGAATGTTATGTTGATTACAATGAACAAGGTCTCGTTTATTGGAAATTAATATTGCCATTGGTATGCATTGCCAAGATCACTATTTAACAAAATATTGTGTTGTGATGATTTTGCATATAAACACGTACATTCCTGATTAATTATTTATATTAAGAGTTTATGTGTGAAAGTGAGTTGCAATAATTAGTATGTACATCTGATGATATTCCTGAACAAATAAGACATTCAATAGACTAATTCCTCATTGTGGAGATGACCTAAATCTTGACGGCTATTTTTGAATTATTAAATATTTTTGAAAAGCAATTTTCTACCATGCAACGAACTGCAAGGACACGTCATCTTATGTTAAAATTTTTATCGAAAATGAAGATCGCTCATTCAAATGGCATCGTTGCCTGGGAGGAAACACGCCAATTAATTTTCTCTGGAATTTTATATATTTTTTTTTGCTATTTTGAAAGCTTTTCTGAATTACTGACTATGGTTCTTTTTCTGTGCAAAATCAACAAAGGAACGTGGTGGGTGCGCACGACGGAGGCGATATTTTTCGTGGAACTTGACGCCACCTGGAGGCCAGCAACGGGTGCTTGTGGACCTTGACCCCATGCTTTAGGCATATGGAGGAGCCCTTTTCTGATTTAGTCATTAGATTGTAGTTTAGGTTTAGTTGGATAGACATTAGAACTTAATTTGTCTTGTGGACCCTTGTTGGTAATTTTTGGGAACATGTTCCCAGTGTTTCTTTATTTCTTTTCGCTCTTTTATGCGGGATCATATTTTCGGGAGCGTGTTCCCATTTAATCTAGATTATAGGAGTAGTCGAATTGTTTGAACTGCAAATAGGTTAGTTATTTAGTTAGCTAGATTAGGTTTGTTTGCTTAATATTATTATTTTTGAAAAAAAAAATTTTGAACTGCCAGCTAGAAGCTACATATCAATAGGGCAATCATCTAGGATTGGATGAGCAGCATCTAGTTTATCTTAATTGCATTGTAGACATCCCTAGATTGAAGAAAGCTCGAGTAAGGTATGACTTTTTCTTGAGCATCAATTTCCTGTCATGCATCTGCATTGAACCAAATCTAAGACCACTAAAGTGCTTGAATAGAATTAATTCAGTGGTTACTTTAAAATTGGGACTGCTAAGAGGTTGAACCTTAAAATCTGTGACATGAAATTGTGTGCAAAAGGATCTTGTTTTCGAGATTTCAAAACTCAAAACATGAACGTAAGATTGCACATCTGAGACACTGTGCAGCTCACACATAAGTTCACTAGATAAATTTCTGCCTCTCCTCTTTGCACCAAAAGGGAAGTTAGTTGGAAATCAGCAAGCCTATCCAACAAGTTACTTCGGTTCCTCATGCGTGGGCTCGATTCGAGACTTCCATCCCTTGCGAGTACGATGTAGGCACCAATGAAGGTTGGCCTAGGAAGTGTAATTCTCGCAAAACTTGTTTGGCCACAAACTAAACAGCTAAGACCTAGACTCTACTAAAAATAGATCCCACTATATTTGCATTTGTTTTGATAATGGTAGAACTCTTTAGGAAGTTTCTGATTTCTTTTAAATCCTAAGAGGGTTTAACTTGCTTAATTGAAAGAAATGGACTATCCTTACTCCTATCATTTTAACCAGGATCCCATGCCCTAAGCGTATCCATCCTTTGATGGGTACATTGACAATTTATGGGATCATTAATATTCCTATCCTAGGAGTACTGGCCCGAAACCTCCAACTTTTGAGCAAAGCCAAGGGGCAGGATTTTCCAACCCTGGAATCCCTACTACTATGCAAAAACCCAACCCTCCTACCTTTCATGATTTTCCATATCGAGGTTGGACCGATACCCCTAGGCAACCAGAGCCTGAGATTGACTATCCTCCCCAATCTGATAGTAGTAGCATCTCCTCTTTTATTATAGAAATGAAAAACCAACAAAAGGAAATGATGGAAACTATGGGAGAGATGTTGAGGAATAGTCAACAATTGAGCAAAGAAATTAGACAGCATAGCTATGCTCATCCAAGTAATTTTGATCCCTACCCATATGACCATGATCATGAAAATAATTCTAAGGAAACCAATGACAATAGGGATCCTGTTTTAAGTAGCTATCACTTAGACTCTCCACAAGAGACACGGCCACTAGAGGGGAATGATCCGAGTAATTATCAACTCGAGCTATATTGGAGTCAAAAGAAAGGGAAGATGGTACCTCTTGAGAACCTTGGCCCTAATGACAGTATTTTCCTTACCCCTGATAACCCGGGTCAAGGTTGTATTGTTCATATCACTTCCCCTATTAAATATCTTGTGGAATCCCATTCTACACTTAGTGAGCCTAATCTTGACCCTCCACTTAGGGAATCAACACCTACCATCCAACATTCTGGGGATTTAAATGTGCCAATGAAGGAGACCCTAAGGGAATGGAGGATGAATTAGATCAATTTTGGTCTCAAGGGTACAAAGAGTCTATTTTAGAGGACGATGATAACCCTATGGAGGAACCCGACCTTAGAATCTGGAGTGAATCACTTGGGGATTATGTGTTATTTAAGGACTTGCCCCCTGAGGATATAAATAATCGGGTGAAATCCAGATTCCTCCCTTCTTTCAATTTTGGGAGTCATCCTCCACAAAATCACGAGTTGTTATTGGAGGACAAACACAATAGTGAGAAGCCCATGGGAGACTCTCAGGGACAATATACATCAATTGAGGATTTATACCCCGAGAAGAACAACGAATTTGGTGATATAGGCTTTCTCCATAACATTAAAGATGATAATCCTCCTAAAGATATTAAGGGTAATGAAGTAGCACACAAAGTCCCCAGAAAGGTTGTAATTGACAGGAAAGAACCCGAGGATGGATTTGCTAATCTTGCTACTTCCCAAGAAACCCAACTGTCTTCAAAGCATGTTGATCATAAATCTACTAATGAGATATTGAATTCTATTCATGACACATCTATTGTAGATGAGTAGTTGGAGGTTCATAAAATAATGAAGTTAGGTAAGGATGTGGAATACAAATTTTTATTGGGAATGGAACCTAAATAGCCTAAGCCCTCTTTGGACTTAATAGTTACCACCCAATCACTCAAGTAACCAATAGATTCCTTACCTAATCCTTGGCTCAGGTCTCTGCTCATATACATTCTTTTTGAGGAGAATATCCGGCCAGTACATCCTCGGGTAGAATGGAGAGTGTGGATTGATGCTTGTACTTTTAGTCTCGCCATTCAAGGGTTTGAAATAATTATGTTTATATCCTTTAAAACCGTTTTAGGCTTTGGAGGATCCTTATTATCCTCCACTTATTCCATTTCGGGAGGTCCCTTTTCATATATTTTTTTATTATTCCTAGAGCTCCCCAGGTAGCCTACGAGGTTATCTTCTTTCATGTCTTCTGGTGAACAATTGGGATAATGTTGCATCAACAGCTCGCCAACATTTGTGGCTACCTATTTTCTTGGCCCACGTTATTATGCATATTTTTAGGGCCTAGCATTTTCTATTTGGAACCGGACTTACGGGTTCCCTATAAGTCTGGCTACCGACAGAAAATGTAGCGCTTGTTGGAAGGCCACCCAGCGTCCAGAATAACAACATCATTAGGTGATTTCCTTCCTTTCTACCCTTGTTTTAATTTTACAGTTAGGACATTGTAGGATTTAGGCATGGGGGGTGCACTTTTCATTTTAGGAGGTATTCATGCATTTAGGTTAGCTGCACTATTATAAAAAAAAAATTCTTGAGCTGACTTGGTTAGTCCCTAGTAAAACTTCTTTCGCATGGAGGTGTCAGTGAAGATTTTCTTCTTAAATTGTTTCTTAAGTTTAGAATCTAGTATAGTTACTTCACTTGCACGTAGACTGGGTAATGGATCTTTGAAGAAAACCAATAAACATTTTTAGTCTACTGAACCCTTAGACAGTTAATAGGGAATCAGGCATACTATCTTCTAGTAGATCCACCTCATATTTATGAAAAGAAAGTAGAGAGATTACTGGTGCGTTAAGTCTAGTGCAAGGTCTCTTAAGCTTTAGACAATTAGATGATGATACCTCAGAGTCAAGCATAGTTTTCGCTCTCTGTTCCTATGTGCGTACATTGTGTGAATTCTTGAGAGTCACCAAATAAGGTAGATACATTGAGATTGAGTCTTAATAAAGCTATGACTATGGCGGATGGTCACGATCGTCCTTCATAGAGTCCTCGGCTGAAGTAGGGAAATAGTGTCAAAGGCCATTAATACACTTGTCCTATTCATTCCTTGCAGGTGCTGAGAGTAGGCACTTCAACTAAATAAGCCATACAATATCCTCTTGACCATTATCATCCCAAATAATACCTCATAAATAAAAGTCTGCATCATGTTATGTTGATTTATAAAGAAAGAAAAAGAAGATAAAAGGAAACAATTATATTTAAAAAGAAAAAAAAGAAAAGAGAGAGAAAAGAAAAAGAAAAGGGTCTAAGTTTATAATTTTATCCTCGTGACGTTGTTTCTAAGGCAGCAAAAACACCCATCGCGATCCACCAAATATGACCCATACCTACCTTTCAGTATTTCTGATCGCCCGAATACTAGCTGAGGTTTCTGACATAGTTGTAGAGTTATTGGAACTTTTGTTGAAGTGTGAATGCCATGTGAGGCCACCAAAAGTGAGTACATTTACTAAATTTGGTGAGATTTGTGATCTCAGAAAGAAAAGAAGACAAAGAGTGAGCACAAAGGAATATCAAGAGAGCACAGTTATTTAGCCACTCTCCGAGTTGACTTGTTTAATAGTCTAGAGATCTAGAGTCTGTAGTACTAGATTACATGCAGCACCAGATAAGTGTGTGCCACCAAATACAAATCCATTTAGCTTGATATCTCCTACCTAAGCCAATAAGCCGGGGTCAAATTACAGATTATCTTTTGCTTTATCCCTGAGGGAAGTAGTTTCCTATCCCGGTAGAATTTAATCAAGGGTTAAGTACAAACTTCAATTGTAAGTTGGCTGTTCACTTGAATCCGTTACTTAGGCTACTATTAATTCACATGAGTCTGGATCTCTAAGTTTTTGGAATAAGAAAAGAAGAAATCTTCTGATTACTTCAATTATTTTTCACTTTTGCTAGAGACTAGCAAAAATTAGGCATGGGGGTATTTGATCAATTCACTTTAGTGGAGTGCTAATTAGCCTAAGTACAGGTAAAACATGCCTCAGTAGATTGCAATTAGAGTTAAGTGTTAGTTGATATTATTTAGAGAATACTTTGGTAAAATTTTATATATATATTTATTTATACAAGGTATTGAGTGCAATTCTCTTCTTCTCCTCCACCCGTAGAGGAAACCATCGATCAACCCCGCTCCATGCTCAACAGCAGCACCTCATCACTTGGGAATTGTTGAAGGAGATCTCACAAGGCCAAACAAAATGAGGGAAAGTCGGGGGAGATTTGTTAAAGGAAATGCCTGTGCGTTGGGTTCAAGATGGAGGAAGAACTACGGATGTGAAAGAGGCACCTGCACCCCCTGCCGGGGACTTCTCCATCTTCCCCACCGTGAAGGAGGTGTGCACTGTGGACTTCAGCAAGCACTGTGGCCTCCGCATCGTCATCATCACCCTCACCATCGAAGCGCAAATGGCAATAGAGTGTGTGCATGCCATCAACACCTTCAATTCAACCACCTGCCACAGTCCCTTCACATCCACCACCTCTACACACCAGATTTCCCTTGCTGTAGAGTGCTGCCAGGCATGCACAATGCTCGTGCACAACAGATCTATGTGCAGCAAATCCACGCACAGTCGCACCCTTGTGCATGCACCCATCCACAACTGCGCAGTCGCCAGTGCACCTCATCTCCTTCTTCATCTTTGGTCATCTTCTTCCTTCTCTCCCTTATCCTCCAGTCACCAACATCCTCCCCCATGAAAAGAACCCAAAGACCCACCGGCCACCTACATTCATAGCAACCACTACAGGCCATGTCCCTCACTGTCGACATCACCAAAGTGCTCGCCCTGATCTCCGTCGACGACCCACGCCATGAGAGCCATCGCTAATAGCTCACTCATGGGTGTTGGAAACCCACTATCGGTGAGCTTCTCTGCTAGCCAATCACCTCCGGCCATCTCCATCAACACCGCGACCTCCATTGGATCAGCCTCAACTTCGTCAATCTCCCTTACTCGTCAGCAGCCCATCGATGCTCCTTCTTCATTTGCGAGGAGAAGAGAGGTGAAATCCTATATTTTTCTCACAATTAATAATTATGGGTTATGCCATTGCGAAGTTCACTATTCTTTGATTTTTTTGAATTAATATATTGAAAGAATTTTCCACAAATATCCCCTTATTATAGGTAAATTGCTTAAAGTCAGATTCTTCTCAAGAATGTTATGTTGATTACAACGAACAAGGTCTTGTTTATTGGAAATTAATAGTGCCATTGATATCCATTGCCAAGATCACTATTTAACAGAATATTGGGTTTTGGTGATTTTGCATATAAGCACCTACATTCCTGATTAATTATTTTGATTAGGAGTTTATGTGAGAAAGTGACTTGCAATAATTAGTATGTACATCTGATGATATTCCTGAACAAAAAAGACATTAAATAGGCTAATTCCTCCCTGTAAAGATGACCTAACTCTTTGTGGTTAGTTTTGAATTATTAAATATTTTTTAAAAGTAATTTTCTACCATGCAACGGACTGCAACGACACATCATCTTATGTTAAAATTTTATCGAAAACAAAGGTCGCTCTTTCACCAGGGACTATTCGAGATTGGATAAATGATTCCTGCATCGAGCCACTTAATAATTTCCTTCTTGACCACTTCTCATATATTAGGGTTCAATCTCCTTTGCATTTGGCGAGAAGGGTGGGATCCATCTTTCATAAAAATTCAATGATTGTAATAAGATGGCTAAATCCCCCTAAGGTCATGGATGGTCCAACCAATTACCTCCTTATGTGCTTTTAGTACCTTGATCTGTTTCATCTCCTACTCCTTGGTCAGTTTTGCACCTATAATCACTGGTAGAATTTTCTTAGGTCCTAAAAATTCATATTTTAGACTCCCAGGAAATGGTTTTAGTTCAAGCTGGGGAAGGTTTAAGATGGAGGGTAAGGAGGATGCTGATGTGGATTCATCAGGATGGTCTAATTGAAGAGGTGGAAGTGAACAAAATTAGCGACCTCTTCAGGGTGTGGCAGGTCTGCCATGGAGGATTCTGGGTTGAGTTCATCAATGTAGGAGGAATTCTCAATGATGGTAAAAGCCATACAAGTCTCAACATTCAAATCATCATCCTCTAGTTCCTCAATATATCCACAATCCTCAAATTTGTTAATCTTCTTGAAAATATCAAGTTTCATTTCTCTATCCCCAAAAGCGATTTCCATACTATCGCTTTCACAGTTAATATTGGCCTTAGCGGTAGCTA
Source organism: Thalassia testudinum (assembly GCA_037157565.1). Classification (NCBI taxonomy): domain Eukaryota; kingdom Viridiplantae; phylum Streptophyta; class Magnoliopsida; order Alismatales; family Hydrocharitaceae; genus Thalassia; species Thalassia testudinum. The sequence goes on from JAZHRO010000024.1 coordinate 121,657,999, forward strand.
GGAATGGATGCCCCAGAATGATAGGAGTGTTCCTTAAATCTTCTGGTACATCCATGTCAAGGACAAGGAAATCTACAGGAAAGTAGAAGTCCTTAACGTTGACGATAACATCCTCAATAGCGCCTTTCGAGTTTGTGACTGAACGGTCTACTAACTGCAGCTTTACTGAGGTCAGCCTATGTTCACCTAATCCAAACTTTTCATAAAGAGAAGTCAGAATTAGGTTAATGGATGCACCTAGATCCAAAAGTGCCCTATCAAAAGTGTAATCCCTGAAAATACATGAAATCAATGGGGCACCTGGATCTCTCTTTTCTAAGGAAGGTGATGTAGGATAACAGAACTAGCCTGCTCGGACAGTATCACCTTCCTTGGGGTAGATTCCCTTGGCTTATGCTTTTAAGTGCATAAATCCTTTAAGAATTTAGCATCGAGGAGCGGGATATTGATTTCAACATTATTGAGTATCTTGAAGAGCTCCTTGTCCCTATCAATAAGCTTCTTTATGGGTTTAAGCAAGGCTTTAGGGAATGGAACATGAGTCAAGTCGTTGGAATCAGGTTCCTTAGCCTTAATCTCTTCTTCAATGTTCTCTTTTCCCTTCTCCAGCTCACCAGGGTGTGATTGACTAGATGAGGGTAATTTTGGGTCCTAGGTTTGCTATCCACTCCTCAAGGTGACAGAATTTGCAAAAGCATATGGGTTTGAGTCTTGTAGAGGGTGAGGAAAGATCGAAGGTGCTTGATTCGCCAAATAAGCTGTATTGGATGAAGAAGTAGAAGGAGGACCCTGCTCAACCACCTGAGCATGTGCATGTGGGTCCCTTTGATTCTCGTACTCTTGGACTCAATTACCTAGATTTTGTATGTTGTGAGGGTTGGGTACAGGTTGAGATGGTAGAGATCCAAGCTGATGAGAATTAGCAATGAGCCCAGATTGCAAGTTGTTCAGCGATGCTTTCATTTGATGCATGAGCTAGAGCATGGATCCTTGCATCTCTACCATCTGTTGATTCAAATCAGCCTGCCTAAAGGTTGACAGGCATTCTAGGTTGGCTGATTGACTTGATTAGAGGGCAGCTGAGTATATACATGACCTTGACCCATTAGTCTTTATGGTGCAAAGCTGCTGGGTTGGATTTGGATCTACTGCCCCAGATTTTCTCAGGACAAGTTAGGGTGGTTCCTCCGACCCGGATTATAAGAGTTAGAATATGGGTTGGGCCTAACATTTTCCTGTACAACATACACATCCTCATAGGGTAAGGATGGTGGGAAAGGAGAGGGTTCAGAGAAACTGGGATCAAATGCCCTAGTATGGAACCCGTAGGGTTCCAAGTAATGCTAGCTCAACGGTTGAGCTACTTCCAGTTGATTCATGAATTCCCGTCAACTAGGTGCTTGTGAAGAATGGAATCTTGAGTTCTGGGATTGAGTGGATCGAGAATTATTTGTAGAGTTTCCAGCCATCCACATTTCCATTCTTTTGGTAACTAGGTCCACCTTATCTAGTTTATTACAAAGCAGCTCCATATCGAATGAATGAGAGTCATGGACCACATTAACATTCGATTTAGGTTGTTGGGACTGGTTAAAATTATCCATGGAGGCATGATTGTGGAATTTTCACTCATTTCCTCAAATAATTCGTGTGCACTATCTGCAACATTATTGAGGAAATTACCTCTGCAAGAAGCCTCCATGTGGTTATGGAGTTGCTCAGTCAAACTGTGACAAAATATCTGCCCGAGTTGCCATTTCTGCACCCCGTAGGGTGGACACTTCCACAATAGATCATGGAATCTCTCCTAGGCACCATGAACCAGTTCCCTCGGTCGTTAGACGAAAGTAGTAATCACCCATCGCAAGGCATTGGTACGCTCGACTTGGAAGAATTTCTATAGGAAAGTCGATTTATGATCATTCCAAGTTGTGATCAGCCTTCCAATTGGCTAGTACCAATGTGTGGCCATATCCCTAAGAGAGTAGGTAAAGAGCCTCATGATCATTTGCTCCTCATCTACATTTCAAGTATTGGTGGTCTAGACCAAAGTGGTCAAGTCCTCCAAATGCTGAAATGGGTCTTCAGAGCAAAGCCCATGGAAATGTTCGATCAGGATTAACACCTGGGGCTTGATTTCTACATCACCGATTGGAATTTGGAGACCAGAATGTTCCCCTTAATTTGAAGGATCATAATAATCCTTCAAGGGCTGAGCACCCTGACCATGCATTCGCTGGAACCATTCTTGCATTTGCTGCATTTGTTCCAACTGCTTTTGCAACCTCTCTTTCGGATTCTGAGGCAAAGGAGGTGGTCGATTAGCCATGGGATCAACTGAATTAAAATTCAACCTACACCACATTGAATGGTCTAATGGTCCTTCCAAATAGGGATTCAATGACCTCCTTCCATGCTTAAACTTGGAAGAGGTCGGAAGGACTCGAGATAAGATCCCTCCAGAACAACAATACAAGCCTATCATTAAGATGGGTAGCCTAAGGGCCTATGCTCCAAAATAGACTCAAATCACAACATGAATTTTGCGTTGTCCATAATCCAAAAGCTGGCTAAGTTGGGATGGCGAGACAGAGGGAGTGTGTCCTGAAGGTCGCTAATTATGCCAAACCCTACCTACTTAAGTCATTTGAAAATCAAGCCACCCAACTTAGCACCTTATGGAGAAAGTAGATATGAAAAATTCGCACCACAGTATGAGAAATATCCTGAAATGGACTAATGAGTCCTCAAGTTAATGTCTACTTGATTTTAGATTAGGCCTGGGATAGTAGTGGCTTTGGAATGTGGTGGGCTCTTAGAATGGGTTTCGCCCTTAATGATTGATTGTATAAGTGTGAGTGTGTGCACAACCAGGGTTTTGAAGCAAGATTACTTGGATGTGTGGCTTTTAGAGTTCAAATCTTGCTTAAGTAGCATTTAGGGTTTGAATTAGGGTGATTTCAATCAAATTCAGGAGGCACACAAAGATTTGCAAACATGAGTGAAGATGTTTTCCTTTAAAATCAAAAAAAGTGGAGTGCCTGGTATTGACCTTAATTGTTAACCCTAATGAGCAAGAAACTTGATGAGTTATTTTTATTTGAAGTGGTGTGGCCCAAATAACTCAAACAATTTGACTTAATGCACCACTGAGTTAGGCACATAATTGATTACCTAATCTGATTTCTACTCAATCATGTGTTTAGTTCTGTGTACTAGTTCCAAAAATTGGGATATTTGTTGAGTATGAAGAATCATAAGAGGTTGTGTACCTCTGTGGTTTTTTTTTATATTCCTTTTTAAAGAGGGGGTGAGGTGCGTGGAGGTGGAAATCAAAGCAACCAAACTAATCCTAGAGTTTTTGAGAACACCTAGGTTAATTAGGGTTTGAATTAGGATGATGTAATGAAATCTATGGAGGGGAAAAGAATCGGGGAGCACTTACAATTATCTTCAACTGCACTCTACTCCTTTCTACCGCTTGAAGATTCCTGGTCGGGGTTCCTGCAAGACAATAGAAAAGAAATAAAAGAGAGTTAGAAAGCAATTAACTGTGTGAAATGTAGAAAAGAAATCGAGATTCGTTGCCTCCCTGGCAATGGCACCAAAATGATGTACAGGAATTCATTGCGAAAAGATTTGAGTTAAAAAAACTCGTCGTTGTAGCGTGATTCGCAAGAAAATCTGTCAATGAAATAAATTTTAACCGAAACTGAGAATGTGTCCCAGGTCGAACACGGGGAGGCTACGTCGATTTGAAATCTGCAATTACATATTTTTTTTATAATTTTTGTTTATAAATGAGACATTCACAATGTTTGTTATTATATTTGCAATATAAACACCACAACTAAAGAGTGAGAGAGGGAGAAAGAGAGAGAAAAATAACTTTTATACTCAAAATAATGTTACTACAACTACACTAGAAAGCGGGAAATTAAATCTTGAAAGCGATAAAGAGAAGGGAGAGAGAAATTATCCTTCTTGATGGCTTCTTGGAGGATGAGCCAGACAGACGTCGCTTGGAAGAAGGAGAGCGAAGACGAATGATAGAGGATGGATTGGGAAGAACCGAGGGTGAGGTAGGGCATCGACGTTGTAGGATCTACTTCCAGAACGGGGGTGAGAAGATGACTAGTGAGAGCTTCACGTAGGGGATGAGAGGTTGAAAAATTTGTATTTTTACTCTAGTAAAGCTTCCTGTAGCTTTGGAGCACTAGAGTGAGCTTTAGAACTTGAGTTCTAAGTACTTAGAGAGCAAGTGAGATGGAAAGGATGCAGAAAATGCAGAGGGCGTAGGGCCTTTTATAGGTGAGGAATAGGGGAAAATAGGTCATGTTAATCTTAAAACATTAATTTAATGGTTTTTAGAGACAGATATAACCATCACTAAAGGCCCCATGTTGCTAAGCACTGGCGCATGCCCTCACCTCTTTAGATTCATGAGTTGAGCACTTCACCCACATTCAATTCATCTCAACCATTTGATCGAGAGGTCGGACGACTAAGAATCCGTGAATGCCGCTTCTTCTTCGTCGCTTAAGCTCGCGTGTGTGTGATCGCACGTTAGATCCCACGTGCATGTCTATGCTCATCTATTGCCTACTCGCGATCTTGGAGCCGAATTGAGCCGCGCCCCACACGCTCATTTATTTTGAGGAGTGTGGGGCTCGAACCCATGCCTTGTCTTCGCTAGGAGTCTCTTCAATCGCTGCGCTACGCCTTGATTTGTGTTGCATTTTGATTTTAACATTTACGTGCCCTTGATCGTTGGATCTCGATCCAATGGCTGAGATCGCATCTTGATCGCGCCTTTAGATGTTTAGCAGGAGGCTTGGCCAGTGTTGGGTGAATGGGATGGCACCACGTCGCGCCATCTTGGTCGTCCATCTTCTCTAACTTCCAGATGATGCCAGAGTTGTAGAATTGGGCCGATTTTCATGTCGTTGGGCTGCGATCATCAATCCGAACCGATCCGTCTAGTTGGATTTTTTGTCTGAGGTACAGATTTACACCACCTTGGCCCTTGACCTTTGATCTTTCTCGAACTACATTGATGCTACAGAGGTAGATCAGGGCGATCTCAGAGTCGTTGAACTCTGATCGTCGCCATGACTAGATCCATACAGTTCGATCTTCAATCCTTGGTGTCGATAAATGTTGCCATGTCCCTGGCCACAAATAGAGTTGAATTACTATACACTTTATACAAATTGACCTAAATGCATGATGATGCATGTTATGCAATATTTACAATGCATGATGTTTATATGACACTAAGAATATGCATAAATAGATATTTTATGCTATTTTATGCTAGTTATATGTATGCACATCATGCACACCACCCACCCACTAATTTTCATTCCATCACCTAATAACATAAACCCTAATTAACTTAGGAGCTCTCATAAACCCTAGGTCTAGTTTGGTTGTCACCTCCACTTGCTTCACCCTCCGGTAATAAAAAAAATCTAGAAAAGGAAATTCCATAGAGGTACACAACCTGTTCTAATTCTTCATACTCAACTGGTAACTCGATCTTTGGAACTGGTATATTCATCAACAAATAATTGAGTAGAAATTAGATTAGGTAACCACTTGTGTGCCTAATTCAGCAGTGCATTAGGATAATTGATTGAGTTGTTTAGGCCACACCACTTCATCGAGAAACAACTCATCAGTAGCTTGCCACATAGGATTCAAGTTTTAGGGATTAACCAGGCACTCTACATTCCTTTTAAGTTTCGAAGGAAGACATCTTCACCTGTGCTTTCAAAACCTGGTTTGCCAATTGAACTTGATTGATTACATCTAAAGTTGAGCCATAAAAGCTACTAAGCAAGATTTAAACCCAAAAATTCACCGCATCCAAAAATAATCTTGCATGAAAATCATTAGTTGTGCACATACACACATTGAAATTGATCTTTAAGGGCACAACGCAGATAAAAGGGTCCATCACATTCAAAAGCACATTCAAACCTAACCCTAATTAAAATTGAGTAGACATTAGCCTTAAGGATTTAACTCACTCTTCGGAGCCCAAATTGAGATTATTTTACATTAATCTACTTCTACTGTTCAATCTGATGACTAGCTAGTGGAGCAGAGTCGAACGACCGCGGTTAGGGGGTATCAAAGGAATCTGAGGTGAAAGCCAAGGGAAGAACCTTCTCCCCAACCCCTCCCTCAAACTAGTTTTATTGACTAGAAAGAAGTAGATCAAATCATTCTTCTCATATAAAGATGGGTTCTAGGAGTCTGTAGATCTTCTGGCTACCCTACCTTTGGACAGGTTTGATTGTTTGTACTATAGGGTACCTTTCTTCCTCTCGCTTTGTCTTGGATGCTTGCACATCCTACTCGCATTTCCACTCTTACCCTCCTTGCACTACTTATTCCCAAGATGATTATTATCCCAACCACACTTATTCTCACCCATGTACTAGTTAGGATAATCCTAATTGGGGATACAATTCTAGACCTCTATGTTCAGGTTCTAACCCTGGACACCATGATCTTGATTTTTATCCTTCTCCGATCGATTATAGATGACTACCCTCCAATGAACAACCTAATACAATCTATAATCAAGAAGGATATGCTAATCCTTACCCTACCTCAAATTACACTACATTTGGCTCATCACCCCTTTATTACCAACCCAAAATGACCTATTATCAGGGAGGGCATCAAGAACCTCAATTTGTTGACTCCCTTAGACTGAACCCAAACCCACCCAACCGTGAACCAAACCATTTGGTTCTGGTGAACCAGCAACAAGATAAGGTGTTGGCTGACTTAAGGAATACCATTCAATCTTTAGAGGCTCAGCCAACACCCTTCACTGAAGAATTGGAGTCTCTGGTCCAAATGATTAACGACCTTAACAAGTATTTGTTGGATTGGCTCCAAGATGTAGAGGATATGGACTTAGGTTTGTTTTTACTTGTCAATTTATCGAAATTGAATATCAGATTTGTGATTGCTCTAGTCCAATCTTGGGATGATTCCTGAGGTGAACCCCATTCAGGAGAGCCAATGTTAGGATCCACTCAAGCACTTATAGGGGAGGACACATTTCACGAGATCGGGGTTGACTAGGTTGGTCTAGAGCAACCAGTTGACAATGAATTGATTTCTTCACCTGAGATCCCTGAACAAGGGAATGAGGAAAAGTATGTCTCCATGGACCAAGAAATCATAGATGATTTTGAGACATATATTAATGTGAATCTAGAATTCTTTGATTCTGAGGGTGAAGAATCAATTTGTGAAGTCTCAGTTGAGTTTGAGGGACATGATTTCAGTGAGACGACTGGGCCTGAGGAATTCGATGAATCATTTGATGGCCCTATAATTGTGGAATTTGACCCTATTGTGGCTAGCATGATGGATTCAGATCCTAATTTCATGAAGGATTCAATTCATAGTGCCATTACTCAATCAACCCCATGGAGCTTACTAACGATTTTGATTTTGAGATCACTAGACCCAAGTGAATTATGATTCAGCCACAAATCTTGGTCTTGGAAATTTTAGATGGGGTGATTAACATGCAAAAGGTCCCAGAATCTAAAATCCTGATTTTGGAGGACAGAAATTTGGAAACGAAGATATGCGAAGCCAATTCTAGGGGAAGCAGAAGTCTAAATCTAAGGGTTCCTATATACTTGAAACCACCAACCTTTTACTAAGACCCTTATGGCATTTTCAACTTCGAGGTTGTCCAACTCAAGCATAAATTCACTGATTTTCTTTTTGACACAGATTTTCCTATTGTCTGACTTTTTGGACTTGGGTTGCATCCTCACAAACTGTAAGCCCGATCCCACTTGCGTACGGTTCTTAGGTTTTGGTTAATTTTTATCTAAAACCTAAAATACACATGACCATGGGGCATGGGTTTGCACCACAACCTCGTCCACATCTATGGACATCTTCTCCTAGTAGGTCCAAAAATAGATCTTCTTACCTTGATCCAGACCTGCACCTATGAATTGTTTATTTCTTCTCTATTTGTATAGTGTGCCTACCTGAAGGCACTAAATTTAGCACGTATATAGTCTCTTTTTGATCTCAGACCCGACCTGTTAATCATGTAATTTAGGTACTTTCTACTCTACTCCACTCTGTTTCATGTCTTTTTAATATAATGAGGACATTGCATTAAGATAGGCATGGGGGGTGGATATCATTTTTTGAATCATCTTGTTAGGTCCGTAAATTCTTTTTAGTTTCTCTTTACTTTTGAAAAAAAAAAATGAATTAGGAAAAGAGACCGTGGCTTCAGAAATTTGTCAACCATAGGAAATAATACAAAAGGATCTGAATACTTAGAATCTTCAGGTCTTCGAGCTTAATTAGCCCAGGTATCCACTAAAATTTGGATTTTTTTATCGAGTCTTTGCCATTTTGAATTCACTTTTAATTGGTTAAATAAGTTGGGGTAATAAGTATATGACTTATCAACTCGCCATGTGATTTGAGTGGACTTTAAGCCTAAGCATCTACACACTCTTTGCACTCACTCAGCTTTTGGAGATTTTAACAGAAATTGGGTAGCTAATCAACCTTCTAGGGTGGTATGGCTAGCAAGTTGTCATTTGTAACAACTGATCAGTCGGTTGTCCAGAGCCCAGCCACACAACCATTCTCTTCCTGCTGCCTTTAGGTAAATCTTAGATAAGGGAAGCCACCAACTTAGAAAAAAATGAAAAAAATAGAAAAATACCAAAAAAGAAAAGAAAAGAAAGAGAAAAGAAGAAAGAAATAAGCCACACTTCACAACACGAGTATAGCTGGCAAGTTGTCGGTGGTAACAACTTATCAACTGGTTGTCCAGATCTCAGCTCATGAAATGCACGTATAATTCCTAAACACTTAGGAAGAAGTGGAGAAGTAGAATAATATGGGGAGATATACACTGGGTTCACCCTTATGTTGATCCCATAAAAGTAAAAGTAGGGAGAAAGCTACCAATTATATAGATACACTTTTAGGCAGAACTTCTTTTCAAGGTCACTTAAGGGCGTAGAAACCTGAAGTCCATTCTAATCGTCGATTAGTAAGTCTATCACATTCACATAAAAAGATGCTTAGTTATTAGAGTTCTCTTCGAGTCCTGGGTGGGTTGGGTAGCTATAGAAAGCTGCCTTGAAACCTTAAACTCAAAAATCCAAAAAAATTAGAAAAAGAAGGAAAATTAAAAGGTGCTTTTGCTTTTGAGGAAGGCGAGGACTTGGGCAGTCTGCATTTTGGTAGATGATTAGCCCATAGTTGTGAGCTATTTAAGTATTTAAATGCCTAAACATTAGGATAATTCTAACATTTATTTAGCATAAATTAGGATGTAAATAGATTAATTCATATTTTTAATTTAATTACATAATCCATACATTGCATTCATATTTTAAGTGCATTTAGAATTAGCTTAGAATGCCATTCATCTAATTGGTTAACTAATTAAGTACATTATTTTAGTTAACATAAAACTTGAGGGTTTGTATATAAATAACCATAATATTTTAATAATATCCTCTATTCTTCTTCTTCTCAGCAACGGCTCGGCTGCTGCTGCAATGCCTCCGGCCTCACTAAAAGCGCATTCATGGATCGGCGGAGAAGGTGGATCTGCTCCCGCCCCTCCATTCAAATTTGTGCAGGCCGCTACAAAAGGAGGAGAGAGGATGCTGAGCGAGGCAGGCCTCCACCACCGACCCACCACTGTGTAGAGAGAACTTCTCTCTTCCACTCCATATTGTCGGCCTCTACTGTGGCGGCGAGGCCTCCACCACCGTGGGCGTGTGGTGTGACAGGCCACACCGCCATCCGGAGCTCGTCCGCATCACCGTGAGCACATTAGCGTGTATCTTCCTCACCGTCGTCGCCAACCACCACCACCGCAACAACCGTCAGCCACCCTTTCAGTAACTTAAGACGTCCGGGAAATTTCCCAGACGTCTGAAGTTACCCGCTCACTTCCACCTCACACGTCTGAAGTCGCCAACAGACCCTCCCCTGCCCCTGTAGAACCTTTAGATCAACCTGCGCCCATCAACGTTCAGCTCAACCGCGCCTGCACCCTCCCACCACGCACGCCCTCCTCAACTGTGCCTGCAGAACCTTCAGCTCAACCACGCCTGCACCCTCCAACCACGCACGACCTCCTCAACCGCGCCCATCTCCACGCGCTCACCGGCTGCAGCGCTCTCCACGTGCCTGCAGAACTTCACCCGCTCCCACCCCCTCGCCTGCAGATCAGCGCATAGCTGCAGAACGCCAACTGCTCTTCCCCGCGCCTGCAGATCAGCGCTCACCACGCTTGCAGATCCCTTCGCCCGCGCGCCCGCCACCGGCAGCAGCCACGCTTGCGCCTGCAGAGCCGCCAGTAGCAGCGCGCAGCAGATCTCACGCCAGCAGGCCGCGTAAGCTCACCGGCTGCAGCACCTCCACCAGAGCTCGTCTGGCCACCTCCGGCCGCCGCGCAACTCGCCGCCACCACCGATTCGAAGCTCTTGGTCCAAGGGACCTCCTCCGAGCTTCCCGTGCCCGGCCATCCGCTCCTTGTCGTGCAAGACAAAGGGAAAAAATTCCCCTGTTTGCTACAGTAAACCATCAATTAGAAATTACATTTTCTGCCATTGCCACTTTTTAATGATATTTTATTGATTCTGCATTGTGGAAAATATCCTCTAGTTTCTCATAATTGCCATTTCAGCATTGTTTCTTGCTTAAACCTTAATCTAAAGGCAATCTTGGCTTGATTCTTGTCCAAACTAACTACGAAGGAACGTTTTTAATTGGTGCGAATTTTAATATGTCATTGCCTTTCTGTGAATACGACCTGCTCCTCTACGAGTGGTTATTTCTTGTTAAATATTGATTAGTCGATTTTTCCACCACTTTAAACTACAAATGACTTTAAAGCGAAAGATCGATCAGTCAAATGGCATCGTTGCCGGGGAGGCAACAGAAGCAATAATTTTGCCTAATTTTATTTGGATTATTTGTCAATTGCACAGAGATTTAACATTTATTATTTTCTTTTCTGTTCGAGAAAAATTATGCAAGAATCAGCTAGTGTGAGAGGCGACCCTTGACGTCGCCAGACGAGAAGTGGACGAGCAATTTTGAAAGGAGGAGAAGGACGTGGACGCGACAGACACCATTGTATTTAGTCGCTAGTTTAATTAGACTAGAATTAAGACTGTAGACTTAATTTTTCATTGCAGATAGTTTGAAACCCTTGTTCTAGGGCATATTTCGAGGGGTTTGTTCCCCGATTTTGTTTTGGGCCCGTGTTGGGTAACTTTTGGGAGCCTGTTCCCTTTTCATTAGATTTAGGTTTATTTTTTTTTAATTATTATTACTTTTATTTGCTTGTGCATAAGTGGTTCTAAAAAAAAATAGAAAAAATATGAGCTGCCTGCTTGAAGCTACCTACCCTAGGATGAACCATTTAGGTCTGTGTGAGCAGCCTCTAAATTTACTTTTCTGCATTGCGTGCATTCTTGCATCGTAGGTCGCTGGAGGCAAGGTACGCATTCTCTTACTTTGCATCCTATTTTTGATCACGCATTGCATTTGGGATTTAATGCGAAGACCACCTAATTTGTACTGAATAAATCTAACAAGTGGTCACATTTTCAGAGAAAACGGACTAATCAAAGGAAGGACATTTTAAAAACCAAGGATTTGATTTTCAAACTTGCGCGCGATTCAAGGTTCAAAATCTTTAACGGTGTATGCACACTTATTTCACTTGCACCACGGCACGCTTCTAGACACTCCTTAGGTTTGGAAATACTAGGACAAGAGCCCTCCTTTCGTTGGATTCTGAAGTGTTCGGAACTTGAGATCGAAGGTTTTGTAAATCCAAAGAGGGGGATACCCTATCACGGATTTTTGGGGGTAGTTGAGGAGCACCGCGAAAGCACAGCTTCAAAGGAAGGCTTAGGCCTACATGCATCCCTCGATCTTCCGTCTTTGGATTTACTTGACCATTTGAGATTTAGGGAAGAACACCTAAGCTCCAACTAGGTCTTCGTAGGAGAACCGTAGGTTGACAATAGGCGCATAATTGATTGGGCAAATTCTATTGTCACCTGCAATCTGACTTAAAATCAAAAGCCTAAATTGGGAAAGACCTAAAAGGTCCTTTTTAAATTGTGTTTTTCTTGGGGAATTCTGATTGAAGTGTGAGTTAGAATGGACCACATTGCTTTTCATCCTTTCACATCTTGCCCACACCCTCACCCCCACTCTGCATCCTTCGATCCCAGACGCCGAGATGGTCCATTCCTTGATGGACGTAATGACAATCATTGGGATCCATTTTACTCCTATTATAGGAGTATTGGCCTGGTTAAGTCCCAAATCAGTGAGCAGAGCCTAGGAGCGGGATTTGCTTTGCCCAACCGACCCTCCCTGAAAAGGTATTATGGTTGGACAAACACTCCTGGGTACTATGAGCCTGAGCCTGACTTCTCTCATGATAGAAATGACCTCTCCTCTTTGAAGATGGAAATACAAAAAATACAAAACGAAATAAGTGAATTGTTAGGAGAATCTTTGAGAGCAGGCCAACAAGAAAGAGATGAAATTAGCCACCCAATCTACCCTATTGAGGATGACGTACACCCCTCTACAATAGATGCATCTCCCGTGGAAGAGCTACACTTTAAATTGGAGGGAAATTCTAGGGAGAATAGCTACTTTTCAAGGATCGATTTTGAAACCTCCCCATTAGATAACAATTCCTTGAGCGATCTACATTTTAGGTGGGAGGAAAATACACATGACAGTAGCTATGCATTTGATGAAGAAAGGTGGCAACCCGAGGAAGATGATAAGGTTGAGTATCCACCTGAATTATATTAGAGTCAAAAGAAGGGAATGACGGTACCATTGGAAGACCTCAACCCAGATGATAGTATTTTCGTGACATTTGATGAAGTAGGTCAAAGTCAAGTTGTTAATCCTACCCTCCCTTCTGATCATGATATGGAACTCAAACCCACCCTTAGGGAACCTAACCCTAAAGAAATTGACCTATCTGAGGAGTCTGATGTTACCAGTGTAAACCATTTACCTCAGATAGAGCACCCTAGGGGATCTGCTGAGATATTAAATGATTCTAGACCTTGGGTGCATGATGAATTGTGTGATGAGGAGGAGGACGAATTATATGAGGAACCTACATTCAAGATTTGGAGTGACACTAAGGGTGATTATGTCTTATTTGAAGAGTTAGCCCCTGAGGATGTCACAAATTTGACCAAATTAGGTTTCCTTAGCACACCCATTGATGATATTTCTCCTCATGATAAAATGATGGAAATTTTGGAAGCAATTTCTAAGATTTATGTGGATTCACATATAGACTCCGGGGAAGATTTGAGTAAAGAACAAAAACCCGGGGATGACATTGATAGGATAATCCCTAGATCTGTTGCTTCTAACCTGCCTTCATTCACTTCGAAGTCACCCTCTGATTCGCTTATATCCGAAAGCGAAATTGTGACTCCTGATGAAGAGCAGGAAGATCCATGTGATGGTGCAAGGAATGCTAGGGATGAAATTGAGGATTTAGAAAGAGTGTTTGGGATGGACACTAAGCTGATTAAACCCAACCTAGATCTTATGGCCATCCCACAACATCGTAACTTGGACACCCTAGACGATCCTTGCCTTAGAGAATTGCTCACTTTTGTTCTGACTAGGGGGCTTAGCAGACCAATATTTCCTGTAGTGGAGTATCGGGTATGGATTGATGATTTCTTTAGTCAGTCCATTACCCAGGGGGTTTATCTCTGTACCATTCCTTCCCCATACCTTTTGGAGGATCCATATTATCCTCCCCCTACCCCTTTGGAGGTTGTTTTACCTATTTATCCTTTAGTACCTCTTCTGGTGACCTGGGAAGATTTCATTCCCATTTTAGTTGGGCGAGCATTTGCTATCGGGATTCATCATCAGCTCGCCAACATCCTAGGTCACCTATTTTCTAGGCCAACTTTGCTTTGCTCATTTTTAGGGCCTATTTCTGCAATTCTTGAACTTGATTTGCAGGTTCTTTGGCTATTCGGCCCAGCTCTAACCCAGGTAATATCCTTCTATGCAATGAGGACATTGCAGATTTTAAGCATGGGGGGGTGTACTTGGGGATATACATAGCATAATTGCATACATTTGTACATATAAAAAAAGAAAAAAAGGTTTTGAGTTTAACTAGCTAGATCTTGCATTCTTAAGCAAATCAGAACTCTAGGGTAGACTAAATAAATTCTAGGGTCAAACTTTAGAAGCTAAATGAGCTACTAGCTTTAGACCTTTAGGGTCCTTTTTGGACTTAAAAACTTAAGTAGGAGTTAAGTTGCGGACCATTCCTCAAGAGGTTGAGGAAGGGAAGCTAGGGTTTGAGTTAGAAGGTGGGGTAGTACCTGGAGTCTTATTCTACCTTTTGGTTTACGGGTCCTTGTAACCCAGGCATCCAAATTTCACACACTTGGTCTGGTAATCAACTTAATTTCTGTCTTTCTGAAAAGAGATTTGATTCTCTTAGTTTTGACTTAAGAGAGGCTTGAAAACACATTTTGATTGGAAGAGTTCCTTCCGCAGGAGAGGTCGAGTATATACTCACCTTGAGGATGCGATGATAACATATTAGCTCCTCGACGCTTGTCTCTTAGGATATCCATCCTACTGGGGGCATGTAAGCGCATTGCCCGGTTCATGTACCATGGGCGGCCCAATCACGAAGTGCTGATTAGCATAGGCCTGAATTCGCTTAAGAAATCCATGGGCGATACTATCTCGAAGTGTTGATTGCCAGGAGTTCTTAGGGTAGTTATGGGCGGTGCTATCTCGAAGCATCGAAAGACAGGCACCCTTCGAGGTATGGTAATGGGGACAATGAATCCGACACAGACCGTGTTGATAGCTGATCTGAGGTTAGACTTAGAAGAATAAAAAAAAAAGTAAATAAAAAAAAAATCCTTTAACTCAAATAACTCAGACCAATACACAGGCACGGATGCTTTAATCTTAGGGATCATTAAACTTTAGGGTAGAGTCAGAAATCAGGGAAACTTGTGCCTGCAACTAGTCTTTAGCCAACCTAGTCTGTAACTTAGCAACTACCTAGGAACCTTGGGTCTAGAGCCTGAACTTAATATGCTTCAGAAGGAAGACTAAGTTAGTTGACCAGTCTACTTAGAGTGCTAGGTTTCGTTTAATTTTGCTAGGGACTAGCAAAAACTAGGCATGGGTGTATTTGATTAGCCCATAGTTGTGGGCTATTTAAGTATTTAAATGCCTAAACATTAGGCTAATTCTAACATTTATTTAGCATAAATTAGGATGTAAATAGATTAATTCATATTTTTAATTTAATTACATAATCCATACATTGGATTCATATTTTAAGTGCATTTAGAATTAGCTTAGAATGCCATTCATCTAATTTGTTAACTAATTAAGTACATTGTTTTAGTTAACATAAAAATTGAGGGTTTGTATATAAATAACCATAATATTTTAATAATATCCTTTATTCTCGTTCTTCTCAGCAACGGCTCGGCTGCTGCTGTAACGCCTCCGGCCTCTCTAAAAGTGCATTCATGGATCGGCGGAGAAGGCGGATCTACTCCCGCCTCTCCATTCAAATTTGTGCAGGCCGCTACAAAAGGAGGAGAGAGGATGCTGAGCGAGGCAGGCCTCCACCACCGACCCACCACTGTGCAGAGAGAACTTCTCTCTTCCACTCCATACTGCCGGCCTCTACTGTGGCAGCGAGGCCTCCACCACCGTGGGCGTGTGGTGTGACAGGCCACACCGCCATCCGGAGCTCGTCCGCATCACCGTGAGCACATTAGTGTGCATCTTCCTCACCGTCGTCGCCAACCACCACCGCCGCAACAACCGTCAGCCACCCTTCCAGTAACTTAAGACGTCCGGGAAATTTCCCAGACGTCTGAAGTTACCCGCTCACTTCCACCACACACGTCTGAAGTAGCCTGCAGACCCTCTCCCGTGCCTGCAGAACCTTCAGATCAACCCACTCCCATCGACCTTCAGCTCAACCGTGCCTGCACCCTCGAACCATGCACGCCCTCCTCAACCGTGCCTGCAGAACCTTCAGCTCAACCGCGCCTGCACCCTCCAACCACGCACGCCCTCCTCAACCGCGCCCATCTCCACGCGCTCACCGGCTGCAACGCTCTCCACGCGCCTGCAGAACTTCACCCGCTCCCACCCCCGTGCCTGCAGATCAGCGCATAGCTGCATAACGCCAACCGCTCTTCCCCGCGCCTGCAGATCAGCGCTCACCACGCCTGCAGATCCCTTCGCCCGCGCGCCCGCCACCAGCAGCGGCCACGCCCGCGCCTGCAGAGCCGCCAGCAGCAGCGCGCGGTAGATCTCACGCCAGCAGGTCGCACAAGCTCACCTGCTGTAGCACCTCCGCCGGAGCTCGTTCAACCACCTCCGGCCGCCGCGCGACTCGCCGCCACCACCGATTCGAAGCTCTTGGTCCAAGGGACCTCCTCCGAGCTTCCCGCACCCGGCCATCCGCTCCTCGTCGCGCAAGACAAAGGGGAAAAATTCCCCTATTTTGCAACAGTAAACCATCAATTAGAAATTACATTTTCTGCCATTGCCACTTTTTAAGGATATTTTATTGATTCTGCATTGCAGAAAATATCCTCTAGTTTCTCATAATTGCCATTTCAGCATTGTTTCTTGCTTAAACCTTAATCTAAAGGCAATCTTGGCTTGATTCTTGTCCAAACTAACTACGAACGAACGTTTTTAATTGGTGCGAATTTTAATACGTCATTGCCTTCCTGTGGATACGACCTGCTCCTCTACAAGTGGTTATTTCTTGTTAAATATTGATTAGTCAATTTTTCCACCACGTTAAACTACAAACGACTTTGAAGCGAAAGATCAATCAGTCAGTAGACACCTGGGCACTGTTGTGTCTTTATAGTTCAAGTCCTAGTAGAAATTTTCTAGGTTGAAAAATAATTTCTGCCTAAGAAATTTGATCCTAATTTCCTTTATAACTAGTATGTAGTTTTGCTAGGGACTAGCAAAAGATAGGCATGGGGGTGTCATGCACACACATTTAATTGACCTAAAATGTTTATTTATGCAAGTTTCTAGTATCATAGAAGCATTCATGCATTATATTGCATAACATGCATCATCAAGCATTTAGGTTAGATTATATAAATTTTAGGTTAATTCTCCCTTTTTGTGGTCAGGGAATAGGGCAACAATTATTGAGGCCCCAAATTGAAGATCGAACCATACAGATTTGATCAGGCTGACGACCGAAGTTTAACGACTCCAAGATCGCCCCAATTGGACCTCCATAGCATCAGAAGCATTCTGAGAAAGATCAGAGGGTAAGGGCCAAAGTGATGACAAATCCAACCACAAGGATGTGTTTGGATCAACGATCACAGCCCAACGACATGAAAATTGGTCCAAACTAACATTCGTGGCACCATCTACAAGTCAGAGAAAATGGACGACCAAGATGGCACCAGATGGCACCATCCCAGCTGCACAACACTGACCCAAACCTCCTGCTCCAGCTCTTCAAGCGATGATGAATGCATCTCAACCACTGGATCATCGATCCAACAACTGAGAATGTACCACGTTGCTCTCAAGTTAGTGCTCTCATCACTGAAGGATAAAGCGCACTCAATCTCAACTGTTGGATCGAGATCCAATAGACGTGAATGTTTGCACCTTAAATCATAAACGTGACACAAGGTGAGGCTTAATGCATTGGTTGCACACCTTGTCGCGAAGGTAGCGGCACCGGGTCAAGCCTCCATCAGCGTCAACTTGAGCAGGCGAGCGGGCGCAGAAGGAATTGAGCCGTTGGATGAAGCACAGATGGCTGATAGAGTGAAAACGTAGTGGCATGGATGAAGGCGTGCACGGATGCACATGATGTCGCACCGATGCATGCCCAATCTGACGCGAGCACTGCACGTGTGAAGAAGAGGCACTCAAGGCTTTTAAGCCATCTGATATCTCGATCAGATGGATGAGATTAGCCGATCGTGGGAGCACACCTCAACTGCTAAGGATGAATAGGTGAGGGGCATGCGCATGTTTAGCGATGTTGGTCTTTAATGACATTTATATTCATCACTAAAGATCCCAACAATTAACGTGTAAAGCCTCAAATGTCCTTTCTGCCCCTAATTTCTACAACTACAAAGGGGGACCCCTACCACTCATTTTCATCATCTCTCCCTCTCTTCTCTCACCCCTTCCAAAGCTTTATGAGCTTGTCCCAAACCCAGGATGCTCCATTATAGTAAAAAATGCAATTTTTTCACCTTCTCATCCCCTTCATGGAGCATTCCGTGGTTTCCCTCTCCCCACCATTCGGGAAGAGGATCCCACTACAATGTTACCCTACTTCATCCTCCTTCCTCTATCTTCATTCTCCCTTATCCAACATCTCACCACCCTCATCCAGGCACTCCGCCAATGCGACTCGTCCTCCAAGCAACCGTCAAGGAGGATAATCTCTCTCCCTCTTCTCTTTATCGATTTCTGGATTAGATTTCCCACTTTCTATATAGCAAGTAGTTGTAATGGACATGAATTTGTGGCTATGAAATATTTGTTCATTCTCTCCCTATTTTCTCATTATTTGTATTATTCTTTCTCTCTCTTCTGTTTGTTACTCTTTAAGTAGGTAGCTAGCATAGATTTAATTCAACTAGCTAGTCTACTTCATGACAGCAAATATAAACATGATTTTTGATCAAACATTTGCCTCCCCGTGTTCGATTTGGGACTCACTTTCAGATTTGGTTAAAATTATCTATTTGACGAATTTTTATGCGACTACGACGACAGTATTTTCAGAACTCAAATTTTCAGCATAGAGATTCCCATTCAACAATGCATGACATGCATTCGAATCATGGCTAGAGTTGAAATTCAATGAAGGTGGGCACAGGTGAAATTCACCCATTGGATCAGCAACGAGGGACAATGGAGGCAGTGACGTGGCATCATGGATGGTGAGTGCATTGAGCATGCATGTTGACGTGCGACCACACGTGTGATTTGACACGCGGGTGTGATATTAAGACGTCGAGACTCAATCTCGGCCATCTAATCGAGATGGGCACGATCTGAGGCACGAATGGCTGAAGGTGAAGTGTTTGGACACGTGGCTGCATGTGGACACTCTAATCTCCATCTTACGGCCAAGGATGCATGCACGCTTCAGTGATGTGGACCTTTAGCGACATGCGTAAATGTCACTAAAGGCCCTACATTTATGTTTAAGGCCTTAAAAGACCCTTTTGGCCTTAATTTGTACACCTATAAAAAGGGCATGCCTAGAACTCATTTTCTCATCCACTCGCTTCTTCTCTCACCCCCTTCAAAGCTCTATGAGTTGGTCCCATACCTGGGATGCTCCACTGGAGTCTTGAACATGACTTTTCCATCTTCTCATCCCCATCGTGAAGCGCCCGTGGTTGTCCTCTCACTGCTATTTGGGAAGTCGATCCAACTGTGACGCCGCCCTGTTTCGTCCTCCATCCTCCAGCTTCGTTCTCCTTCGTCCATCATATCATCCCCATCGTCTGGGTGCTCCGTCAACGTGGCTCGTCCTCCAAGCAACTGTCGAGGAGGATAGCTTCTCACCCCCTTCTCTTTTTATCGCTTTCTAGTATAGATTTCCAGCTTTCTAGTTATAGAAATTAGTTGTAATGAACAAATGATTATCAAATATTGGTTCTCTTTCTCTCTCTTCTATCTGTATTATTCTCACTCTTTTCTATTATTTATTCTTTAAGTGGAATAGCTAGCGTAGATTGAATTCGACCAGCTAATATACTTCGTGGAAATAATTATAAATGCGATTTTTGACCAAATGTTTGCCTCCCCATGTCCAACCTGGTACTCACCTGAGTTTTGGCTATAAATTTTATTTGATAAGGGATTTTTTCGCACCTACAATGACAGGTTTTCAAATCAAATCTTTTAGCATACGAAATTCCATTCATCAGGTTCAAAACATCATATAATAAACTAAGTCACTTCTTTGACTTATGGAGCAAATGTACTACAAATACAAATAGATGAATGCTTGAGGAAATGTAAACTATAGCTAAGAATAAGCAAGTGTGGTAAGAGCGTTAAGGCAGCCACAGCAGAGGAGGGACTTCTGCCAACGGCTAGACTACTCTGGGGGTACCCTTTGAAGCTTAATGGATATGGACATGTGCTAGGTAGAAGCTAGGAAGAGATGCGCTTGCAATGGAGGTCCATAGGTCTCTTTATAATGGAAGAGAGAGTGCTAAATTAGGCATAGACCAATTAGCGATAGTAAGGACATCACTGTAGCCCGCTCACCCGTTCACTGTTCTCCACACGGGCACAACTGTCGTCGCTCACTTGCTGTCAGATGTGGCATGGATCGCCATCAGAGGGCTCACATCACACGAAGGCGTGTGCTTCAGATTGCGTGGATTGCATGCGTATGATTGTGCATGCGATAGTGTGTTGGGTCGTGCATGTACACATCGTGCACTCTGAAGCCACAACCTCACCCTTTTCCTCATCATCCGTTTCCCCATTAATGGCTGAATTTCACCTCCACACATGAGAGAAAATTAAATCTGCGTGCGATGCTTTGACATTGCGTCACCTATGCATGAGTTAAAGTGCTGACCAACACGCCACTCCTACCATTTTGCAAAGTTTTTGTATTTCCCATCGTGCGCTCGCAACAGTTTGATGATGATCGTACGATCAAGATCATGAGCAACGTGGCTGCTTGATGGCCGTTGGATTTGCATCCAACGGCCTTGATTGCTTGTGATGAGGAGAAGCTGCATGCTTCTGGCATGCAGATCTGTGACACATGGCCAATTTTGGGCTGTTGATTTGATGATCAACGACCAAAACTTCTTTGGCTTATTGTGGGAGCTATGGAGATTGGATTGAAGTGGTTTTGAGTCCATTGGACTTCGTTCATCTATTTGAATCTATCCGTATAGTTCGATTGCTCATCTGAGATCTATTTCAACATGCACTTGTACACAAGGTCATTAAACATTGATTTAAAGCAATCTTATTGCAGAAATAACACAGTATGTATGTATTTGCTTCTAGACCCATTATAATATGATATCCATGCACATGTGTCCTCGAAATTAACTCTAATTGATGTAATTAACAGTAATAATTATAGAGTCATCAGTTGCGGTTGGTCACACGAACAATGTTGTTTTCACATGGTCATAGCCGTTGTATCTTCATCCAACAGTCGTGAGCATGATAAAGAATGGTGCTATATCTACCGCAAGATCCTCATCCGATGGTGGAGAGGTGACGATGAAGATCCCTTCAGCAGATGAGGAAGGGCATTTGGTTGCTTTGGGTAGCCTAGATGATGCCACATGGCATCATCTTGATTGTCCATCTTCAGATGTTCTTAGGGGATGCTACAGATGTTGGATCAAACCGATTTTCACGTCGATGGGCTACGATCATCAATCTGGATCCATATGTATGATTGGATTGTTCATCGGAAACTCTGAAATATATCGCCTTGTCTTCTAACCATAATAATACATGAATTAATATACAATTTATACAAGTCATCCGAAATGCAATATGATGAATGGTATCCACTATTCATAATGTGAAATGCAATGTTATGCTTAGGAACTCTTGTAAATAGTCACTTTATCTTGAATAAATGCATATTTACCAGTGTGTATCAAGTTAAGGTGTACCAGGTCCATAGGTCAGGTTCCTATTAAGTGGTAGAGTCAAAGTGATAATGCATCTTAGGTTAGAAATTACGGGTGTTTAAAGTGTGTAAATTTCAATTAAATCCCACAATCAAAGAAGAATAAATATATTTTGTGTGCTTTTTTATACGGGTGGGTGAGGTGGGTGAAAGTGACGAATAAACAACCAAGTATAACCTAGTGTTTATGCAAGCTCCTAGGTTAGTTTGGGTTTGAATTATTTAGGTGGTGCAGTGAAATCTAGTGGGTGGAGAGTGGGGATAGGCTCATAGAACCTCTAACTGCACTCTATTCCAATCTACCACTTTTGCACACCTCAAATGAGTAGCTGTAGTCACAGCAAATTAAAGAGAAGTGAGACAGAAGTTAAGTAAGGGTGGGAAGATTGTGGTAAATCAAAGCCGATTACTGATTAGCCCATATTTGTGAGCTATTTAGGTATTTGATTGGCTAGACATTAAGTTAAGTTTAACATGCATTTAGCATGCATTAGGTATAAATACATTAATTACAGATTTGTTTCATGCATCTCATTTTTATGTAAATTAGGTCTTCGCAAGCATTAGCTTAGTCTTTAATTTAGTTTGCATTTTAATTTAGTGAGAATTATACACATTACATTCATTACATAAAATTAGATATTTTATAAGGCTTCGTAAGTAAATAAGACAATCATTTATTTATTTATCTCTTCTTCTTCCGTAGAACTCTTCAATCAAGCCACCATGCAATAGCTGCAGCCCTGGCAATCAAGGAGCAATCCACTCGTCCTAGTAAGGAAGGAACTGGAAATGTTGATCTGGCTCCCTCACTACTCAATTCAAAAGAGGCTGGCTACTATAGGAGGAAGGAGGAGGTTGCGGAGCAGGGGAGGCCTACACCCCCATTTACCACTGTGTAGAGAGTCAACCTCTCACCCGCTCCATTACTGTCGGTCTCAATCGTGTGCATAATTTCACACCACAGTGGCTTGGTGAGCTAACAGACCGTCACTCCACCAGTGACTTGTGCAGCTCACCGTGAGCGTGTGCCCGAGCGCCACACATTTATCCTTCTTCATCTTCTTCATTTTCTTCTTCTGCTTCCTCAAGGAACCCACCACCACCTCGAGCTGGCCACACCTATCCTCCTTCGCTCAAGCTCCACCGTGCAACATCAACCAACTACCATTAGAACCTATTGTGACCACACAAACAACTCCATGCACCACCATTACTAATCTTCTTCCCCGTCTTTTCTTCTTCCTTTCTTTTTCATCCAAAAACAACCCAAACAGCCACCCACTACAGCCACCTCCAACAGCATCAGCACTACCTCCACCATCTTGCCATGCCATCCATGCGTTGCCAGTAGCTGCGCACACCTCCAGCAACTCGCGTGGGCCCCTTCTTCTATACCTTTACCTCCAACAACAAGTAGCAGGAAGGGACCCATCACCGTCTCCTCCTCACTTGCAACTCTGACAACCATTTGCCAAGCCACCACTACAATCGGAAGTAGCTCGAAGGACTTGTCCTTCAACGCAAACCTCGCCTTCAGCTATGGCCTCCTCTATGCGTGAACACAGGGGAAAGTTTTCCCTTGTTTTAGGTTGCATTAATTAATACGGTCCAATGACATTGCCAAACTTAATTTTCCTCATTTATTGAATATTATAATGATGGTTATTTTGTGAAGATAACCTCCCTCCATTCTTTACATGCTTTATCAACATATATGAACACTTTGAGCCTCATTTGAGAGGGGTTTTGCCATCGATTCTTCACGACTTTAATTGTGAACATTGATTTCTCAATTTTTATGATTTTAATAGGCACGTTCCTCCCAATGGACACAACCCACTCTCTTGAGTTGTTATTTTACTTTGTGTTTAAGACTTTTCCACCATGCAATATATGATTGCGCAGCAATCATAGGTCTTAATTGACCTAGATTAATCTAGGACTTAGCATAAGTTAGGGTTATTCACACATGCATACTCATTATCTGCATCTTTACTGCTTTCCTCTAGCTATGCATAAAATAATGTCACATAATGTGCTGATTAACTGCATTATGTCGATTGTAGGCAATAAGCAGATCTGGAGCTGGATTTCAAGCTTGATCAGGAATAACGGGAGTTGTAGCAGACCTGGAGCAAAAGGCTTAGTTTGGATATAGGAACAATAATGTATGGGGGTTGAAAGTTTCCTATTCTATTAAGTAGGAATAAAGCAGTAACATGTGAAGAGCTTAGGCCCATCTTAGCCCTAGGATAGCCTAGAGACTTCCCCAAGCCTTAGTCACCCTTAGATTAGGTCACAACACCCTAGGAAGCCTTAAAACCCTAGTTCCAACCCTTATCTAGACGTCCAGATAAGTTATAGGATGTCCAAGACCCTTAGCCATCTCCCGCACACCTTAAACCAACTTCTGCAGTGTTATTGGATGTTCAGACACATTGTTAGACGTCTAATTTCCGCAGAGTACCCAAAATAGAACCTTGATTTCCCCCTGACTCAAATTGGACGTCCAGAACTGAAGTTTGGACTTCTGATTTTTGAGTACAAGTCATCTAATCTTATTTCTGGACATCTGATACTGGTCTCTGGTCCCTATTTTGAGATTCATGTCTTGATCTTGGATCTCTAGCTCCCTAAACCTAATCCTAGCCCCATACGAACCTAAATTAAGGTCTCCTAACCTCGGTACAACACCTCTAGACCTACCTAGGGACCTAATTAGGTCCTCACCAAACCCAATTGACTTAGATCAAAGTCAATTACCTTCACCTAAGTCAATTGGACTCATTGAGTCGAATTGAGCTTAGATCTCAACCCACACAAGTTCAATTGGACTTAGTGAGAGTCCAATTGACCTAAACCCAACCTGATTGAGTTATGCCACCCTGAATTATGCTCACACCCATTCAACTAAATCTAGGTTAAGTTTAATTGCATTTTCACCATAGCAATTAGGGTTTGTAACCCTAAAATCAAGACCTACACCTACACAAACCCCTTGGGACCTATCGTAAGCCACTTAGCCACATAGAGCACAACCACACACACACACACACACACACCCATTCACGCACACACTTCTCTAGAATTCTCTAGAGCTCTCTTGAGATGGCACCACCTCTTGGTTGCCAAATTTAGCAACCAAGAGGCATTCAAATTGAGATCCACAATTTTTGGATCTCAAAGACCACCTCCACCCACATGTGGCTAGCCACTCTTGGACTCTCTCTAGAGAGTTCCACACCTCTCTAGAGAGAGGCCATTGGGTCTATAAAAAGACCCCATGGGCGGCCAAGTGCACCCATTCACATCATTGGCTTCCATTGGCACCACTCACTTCATTAGCTCCATACACGCCCACCTTCACTTAGGTCAGCTACTCCACCTCCATGAGCTCACAACCTTTATGGAGGACATCATGCCGGGATGCTGGATCAACCCTACCTCTCTCCAAGGGTCGACCTAAGCTACATTGGCCACCCCTCATTCTTCTCCCGACCACTCCATGGCCATCGAGGACCACCCCTGATTGCCCTCTTATTCATCTAGATTTAATTCATGCTCTTCATAATTTTATTGCTTTTACTACTGCTTAATAGCGTAGTCTTACTTGATTGAATTGAAGTAATAGCATAGTCTTATTACTTGATTTAATTCATAATTTTATTATGCTCCTCCCACTTTCATATATGATTTCGACCAACCCGTGATTGAATTGAAACCCTTACCTTACTCACTCAAGTACGTGTTCTTGGGCGAAAGTGAGACATATCCAGTCATTATCAATGCCCACTTAACCCAAGAATAGGAGCATCAATTGATTTCTACGCTTCAAGACGATAGGGCTGCTATCGGGTGGAGTATTGTTGATCTCCGTGGTATTCTCCCCTTGTATTACACTCATCACATTTACACGGATGATGGGGTGAAACCTTTGAGACAACCTCAAAGATGGCTAAACTCGAATATGCTAGAGGTTGTTAAGAAGGACATCATCAAATGGTTGGATGCAGGCATTGTATATCCAATCTCAGACAGCCAGTGGGTGAGTCTGATTCAAATAGTGCCCAAGAAAGTAGGACTCACCGTCATGAGAAATGATAAGGGCAAATCCATCCCAACTCGCACTGTGACATCTCGGTGGGTCTGCATTGACTACAGGAAACTGAACATGGCTACCAAGAAGGATCACTTTCCTTTGCCGTTCATTGACCAGATCTTGGAACGGTTAGTCGGACACAATTTCTTCTGCTTTCTGGATGGATACTCTGGGTATAATCAGGTAGCAATTAGCCCAGAAGATCAAGACAAGACCACATCCACATGCCCCTTTGGAACATTCACCTTCAAGAAGATGCCCTTTGGCCTCTGCAACGCACCAACGACATTTCAGCGTTGTATGATGGCTATCTTCTCTAATATGATTGGGGATTATGTGGAGGTAGTCATGGATGACTTCTCTATTTTCGGAGATGATTTCGCATCTTGTCTTGATAACCTCACCAAGATCCTAAAATGGTGTATTGAGGTAAACCTAGTACTGTCCTGGGAGAAAAGCTATTTCATGGTAAGGGATGGCATAGTACTAGGGCACAGGATCTCTAAAAATGGCCTCGAGGTCGAGTAGGCTAAATCAGAGATTACCTCCCACTTACCGCCACCTAGCTCGGTCAAGCAGATCAGATCATTCTTGGGTCACGTTGGCTTCTATCAAAGATTTATATGCGATTTCTCAAAAATTGCATGGCCTTTGACGAATCTCCTGGTTACCGATGTCCCATTTGAAATTGATACCTCGTGTCTCAGCACCTTCGAGACTTTACGAAGCACTATTTCCGACTCCCCGATTCTCCAACCACCCGACTGGTCGCTTGGCTTCGAAATGATGTGCGATGCTTCTGATTTTGCCGTCGGTGCTATTTTAGGCGAGCGTCGGGAGAAAGAACCCTTTGTCATATACTATGCTACCAAGACGCTTAATGAGGCTCAGCGCAATTACACTGTCACCGAAAAAGAACTGCTAGCAGTAGTATTCGGGTTGGAGAAATTCTGATCATATTTATTAGGGTCCAGGGTCATCATCTTCACTGACCACTCTGCCCTCCGGCATTTGTTGGCAAAGAAGGATGCCAAACCATGACTCATTAGATGGATCCTTCTATTGCAAGAATTTGATATCGAAATCCACGACAAAGCTGGAAAACAAAATGTTGTGGCGGATCACTGACGTGCGGTTGTGCGTGTGTGTGAAGAAGTGTCATTATAGTCGCACTTGCAACATCGATTTTAAAATAAGTAAATGGAGGTGAGTCCGAGTGTTGGTCTCAGGGAGGCATGAAAATCAGATTTTGCTTATCACTTGTCACGGAAAGTGCGGAGTTTTGCTTGCGAAAGGTGCGATTTTGAAAAGCGAGAGAGAGAGAGAGATTAGGGTTAGAATGTTCCTTGTTTGATCATGCAATTTAAATGGAGATGAAAGTGACAACTGAATGGAAAATAACTTCATTAATCATGCACTTTTAGTTCATGGCTTACAACATTAAATACATGCTTCAAACAAAAGTAATGGAAAGCTTAAAAGAGAGCGAGGGAGAGAGGGTGGAGAGCGACGAGGTAGCCACGGTGGTGGAGGAGGCTCCATCTGTGGCTCGTCGTCTCCGATGATCACAAGAGGGCCTAAAGCTAGCTAAAAGTGGGGTGGAGTAGTTGCAAGGGAAGTGAATGCCTTGAATGAGTGGTTGGAGGGGGTTTAAATAGGGTTAAGGGCTTCCCAAAAGAAGAAGGGGCTTTAGCGACGTCCAGAACATCGCTAAGACCACACCAAAAGCATCGGTGAAGCCCTCCAGCCCGTCTGTCAACCGCGAGCGCTGTTTCTTCTTCACCCTTGATCCGCGGCCGCTGCGTGAGAGCTGTCCGATCAAAGATCGAACGGCAGAGATCTCTCCTCGCTGCACTTGGATCACGCCTCGGGTGAGCGTGTGCATGCGTGTCATCGCCCGGCGTGTTCGTGCGCGTGGGTGCTCGCAAGCTGTAGGCACGCCGCGTGGTGAAATCTCGGCCACCCGATGCTGATCGGGCTGCCTAATTTCGCCGTGCACAATCTTCGTCTTCGAATTCACGCTCCGCGCGGCTCGAACCCATGTCGCATGTGTTCGGGTGTGCGCTCTAACCGTTACGCCACGCCCACGCTTTGTCGCGGCGATTGCGGGACGACGTGCGAGTCTCGGTCGTTAGATCGAAGATCGACGGCCGAGATCTGATCTCGGCAGGATGAAGAGGTAGCGTGCGGTGGAGTGGGGATGACGTGGCGCGATGAGGGCTGTTGATCTCCAAATCAACGTTCAAAACTTCTTGGTCCCTTGTAGGAGCTCCGGATGTCAGATTTGACAGATCTTGATTCCGTTGGACTTCGTTCGTCATTCTGAATCCATCCGTGCGATCGATTGCTCATCTGAGGGCATTGGTCTTTCCTATGGGGAAGAATTTCTTAAAATATGCATGCCTCAGTTCTTCCCAGGTGGTGATGGGTCTACCTAGGCTTCTAAGCCAATGGGAAGCCTTGTCTCTTAATGAGGAGGGAATCATCTTGATTAGAACAATGTCAAGGCTAATGTTCCTAGGTTTCACAGTTCGCGCTATGCAGTCAAGATCCTCTAGGTGCTGAAAGGGGTCCTCATTTGAGCTTCCATGAAAGTGGCTCTGGATCAGACTTAAGACATTTGATTTCTGTTCAAAATCATCTCCCCCCTCGAGGATCCTAAGGTGTGGCTTGACTCCAATAGTAGAGGGATTATAGAAATCGCAGAGGGGCCTCGACTGATCCTGAAATGGTGGTATATCAAGTGGTGGTTGCCCTGGTATGTCTTGGAAAGGTGGTGGTGGTTCTTCTTGTGGGTTCTGTAGCCGTTGTATAGCTTGCATGATGGTGTGGATTTGTTGTTGCTGAAGCCGGTGGTTAGCTTTACTTTGGGCTTGGAGGATGGCCAAAGCTTCTAGTGGAGGTTTATCCTCAGCCTCATCTACCCTAAGTTCAGCCTTGTTTCCAACAGAATTACGTCACCAAGATTCCTGCCCCAAAACACACAACTCGGGATGCAGTGAGCATCTCTCATGCATACACTAGAGAGGAAAAGGAGGGGATGCAGAGGGTTACAGATGCGAGAAATGTGTTCCAATCAAGGACACAAGCCTAGTCCTTATGGTGTATTCCTTAGGAGACCTAGAAATCTCACAAAGGATGATTAAGTCCGTAAGCACTGGACTCCCCTTCCTAAGGCTAATCTGGCCATGTTGTTTACGAGGGGATTGCAGGGAAGGTTCTTCCTTTGGCTTACGCCTCCAGTTCCGTAGACCCCACAACCGCGATCGTTTGACACTGCCCTACAGCCTAGTCACCAGATTCTACTAAGGGAAAGAAAGCCAAGTGCCCAGCGAACAAAACCTCGCTTTTCGAGACTTAACTCAGTCCTGCCTAGGGCACGTCTACTCAGTTTTAAAGGACTAGGATAGTGCTTGTGCTAGGGTTACGTGATGGGGCATTGATTGGGGTGCTGCCTCTTAATTTTCCACTTTCAAAGTGTGTGGTCCTATCAAAACATGGTTTTCAAGCAAGGATTTTTTTTTAAGATGTGGTGCCTTTTAGTGTTTCATCCTTACTTTTGTACATTTTAGGGTTGACGTGTCTTAATGTTTCCAAACAAGTTTCAGTGGGCACGTCAAGTTCTGCACACAATTTGGTGAAAGTAGATTTCCTTTTATTCTGTAGAGGCTCTAAAACCCTAATGTACTCATCTAATGATCATGCAGCTTCTATTGGATGAGTCAATTTTAGGGTTGAGTGGTGCGGCCCAGGTCAACTCACGGTGGTTTCGCAAACAGCACTCAAGAAAAAGAAACGAACACTCCAAGAATTTATTCAGAATGTTAGAGTGTACATTTTTTTGTGGGGTGATGTGTTAAGGATGTGGGTCAAGCAATCATGCACCACGCCAATTTTTTTTAATTTTTACAATTTTTTTTAGATTTTTTTTTTCACACAATCAAACAATCATGAGAGAAAGATTACTCACTATCGGTCCTCGTAGTGCCTACTCCCTTGCTACCGTCGTGGAATGCGTCGATTCGCCGTCCACACGCCGAATTCCCGCAACCATCAAGTAAAAAGGAAAATAGGGCATTAGACGATGTGAGAATGAATGTGGAATAGAGGTGATAAAACAAATTCGTTGCCTCCCCGGCAATGGTGCCAAAAAATGACGTGCGGTTATGTGTGTGTGTTAAGAAGTGTCGTTATAGTCACACTTGCAATGTCGGTTTTAAAGTTAGTAAACGGAGTGTGTCCAAGTGTCGGTCTTAGGGAGGCGTGAAAATCGGATTTTGCTTATCACTTATTGTCATGGAAAGTGCGGATTTTTGCTTGCGAGAGGTGCGATTTTGAAAAGTGAGAGAGAGATAGAGAGAGGGAGATTAGGGTTAGAATGTTCCTTGTTTGATCATGCAACTTAAACGGAGATTAAAGTGACAACTAAATTGAAAATAACTTCATTAATCATGCACTTTTAGTACGTAGCTTACAACATTAAATACATGCTTCAAACAAAAGTAATGGAATGCTTAAAAGAAAGAGAGAGAGTGGAGAGCGACGAGGCAGCCACGGCGGTGGAGGAGGCTCCATCGGTGGCTCGTCGTCTCCAGCGATTACAAGAGGGCCTAAAGCTAGCTAAGAGAGGGGTGGAGTAGTTGCAAGGGAAGTGAATGCCTTGAATGAGTGGTCGGAGGGGTTTAAATAGGGTTAAGGGCTTTCTAAAAGAAGAAGGGGCTTTAGCGATTGCCGGAACGACGCTAAAACCACTCCAAAAGCATCGGTGATGCCCTCCAGCCCGTCGGTCAGCCTCACGCGCAATCCGCAGCCACTGCGTGAGAGCCATCTGATCGAAGATCAGACGGCTGAGATCTCTCCATGGCTGAGGTTGGATAGCGCCTCGGGCGCGCGTGTGCGCAGGCGTCATCACCTGGCATGCGCGTGTGCGTGGGCACTCGCGAGCTATGGGCGTGCCGCGTGGCGAAATCTCGGCTGCCCGCTGCTAATTGGGTGGCCCAATTTCGCCGCGCGTAATCTTCGTCTTCGAATTCACGCTTCGCGCGGATCAAACCCACATCGCGTGCGTGCGGGTGTCGCAATCTTTATCATGGCGACTACGGGCGGGCGCGCCAGTCTCGGTCGTTCAATCAAAGATCGATGATCGAGATCTGATCTCGGCTAGATGAAGAGGTGGCATGCGGTGGAGCAGGTGTGACATGGAGCAATAAGGGCCGTTGATCTCCAGATCAACAGTCAGAACTTCTTGGGCCCATTGTAGGAGCTTCGAATGTCAAATTTGGTCGATCTTGAGTCTGTTGGACTCCGTTCGTCGTTCTGAAACCATCCGTGTGGTTCGATTGCTCATCTGAGGCCTTCGTTGACAAGTACATACACAAATGGCCATTAATACAGTTTTATAAGCAATCTTGGTACAAGATGCATGCAATGCTCCCATTCTACTTATGTTACGCCTTTTATTATTAAGATGGGCCATATTCAACGTAATTATCACCCCCTTGTGCAGTGTCATCAATCACCCATCAAAATTGGACCCAGGCCACATTCCTTATTCCCTGCCTATCTATGAACAATTTTTGGACGAATCTCTTTTGGCAATTCATTCTGTTGAGTTCCTAATGTAAACACATTTATTGAGGGTAAAATGCCTATTCAAGCATGCTCCTATGCTTAGATTTGCATTTCATGTTATAAATATTGCATAACATGCATCATTATGCATTTAGAGTAGTTGTATACATTTTGGGTTAATTAAGTTCTCTTTATGGTGACGAGAGGAGAGGATTTATTTCAGGGCCTCGAATGGATGATCGGACTGTATGGATCTGATTAATATGACGATCAGAGTCTAATGCCTCTGAAATCATCCAGATCAGAGTCTCGTAACATCACATGAAGCTCGAGGAAGATCAACAGCCAGGGTGCAATGCGACATCCATACGGGTTTTGGATGAAAAATCCGACTGTACAGATGGGTCCGGAGCGATGATCGCAGTTCGACATCGCAGGAATCATCCCGATCTGAGCATCGTGGCACCCTCTACAAAAGAAAGAAGAATGGACAACCCAGGTGCTGCCACGTGGTGCCATCCAGGTCGCCCAACGCCAACCAGCAGCAGCAGCACACGTGCACAGCCGTAGCCACGTGCACAGCTGCGGCAGCAGTGCAACGTATGCTGTGCGCGTGCATAAGGCATGGGGAGCAAGGGCGCGTGAAGCACTCAGCACCAGCGGAGCACGCCAGTGTGGCAGGTGCGAGCGGGACAGGCATGGATCTTCAACGACTCAACTTTAGTGACGCTTGCAGCTGTCACTAATGGTCTGCGCACGCTAGTAAGAGGATTTGAAAGGCGGATCTTCAGTGATAGCTGCAGCGATGCTTATCGATGTTGACGTGCGGTTGTGCGTGTGTGTTAAGAAGTGTCGTTATAGTCGCACTTGCAACGTCGATTTTAAAGTAAATAAACGGAGGTGAGTCCGAGTGTCGGTCTTAGGGAGGCGTGAGAATCAGATTTCTCTTATCACTTGTTGTCACAGAAAGCGCAGAGTTTTTGCTTGCGAAGGTGTGGTTTGAAAAGCGAGAGAGAGATAGAGAGAGAGGGATTAGGGTTAGAGTGTTGCTTGTTTGATCATGCAACTTAAACAGAAATTAAAGTAACAATTAAACAAAAAATAACTTCATTAATCATGCAATTTTAGTTCATAGCTTGCAACATTAAATACATGCCGAAACAAAAGTAATCAAAAGCTTAAAAGAGCGAGAGAGAGAGAGAGAAGGGAGAGCGATGAGGCAACCACGGCGGTGGAGGAGGCTTCGTCGGCGGCTCGTTGTCTCCGGCAATTGCAAAAGGGCCTAAAGCTAGCTAAGAGAGGGGTGGAGTAGTTGCAAGGGAAGTGAATGCCTTCAATGAGTGGTTGGAGGTGGTTTAAATAGGGTAAAGGGCTTTCTAAAAGAAGAAGGGGCTTTAGCGATGTCCGGGACATCGCTAAATCCACTCGAAAGGCGTCGGTGAAAACCTCCAGCTTGCCGGTCAATCGCCCGCATCGTTCTTCTTCACGCTTGATCCACGACCGCTGCGTGAGAGCCGCCCAATCGAAGATCGGACAGCTGAGATCTCTCCCTGGCTGCACTTGGATCATGCCTTGGGCACGCGTGTGCGCGGGCATCGTCGCCCGGTGTGCACGCGCGCATGGGTCCTCGCGATCTGTGGGCACGCCGCGTGGTGCAATCTCGGCCGCCTGCTGCTAATCGAGCGGCCTAATTTCACCACGCGCTTCCTTCGTCTTCAATTTGCGCACCGCACGGCTCGAACCCGTGCCGCGTGCGTACGGGCGTGTGCGCTAACCGTTGTGCCACGCCGTGCTTTGTCGTGGTGACCACATGGTTCTCGGCCGTCCGATTGAAGATCGACGGCCGAGATTTGATCTTAGCTGATGGTTGAAGCGGCGAGCAGTCGAGCGGGGGTGACGTGGCGTAGTGAGGGTCTTTGATCTCTAGATCAACGGTCAGAACTTCTTGGGCCCATTGTAGGAGCTCCGGATGTCGAATTTGGCCGATCTTGAGTCCGTTGGACTCCGTTCGTCATTCTAAATCCATCCGTGCGGTCTGATTGCTCATCTGAGGCCTGCATTGACAAGTACTTACACAAATGGTCATTAATTAAGTTTTATAAGCAATCTTGGTTCATGATGCATGCAATGCTCCCATTCTACTTATCTTGTACCTTTTATTCTTAAGATGGGCCCTATTTAATAGAATTATCACTCCCTTGTGCAGTGTTATGATACCCCCATGCTTACTCCTTGCTAGTCCTTAGCAAGGTTTATTCTAACCTTTCGTTTCTTTCAGAATTTAGGAAGTAATTGCTTAGACACTTTGCCACTTGTCAATAGGAGGAAATATACGAAGATCTTAATCTACAAAGACAAAGCAGCACCCGGGTGTCTGCCAAAATACGAATCACCCAAATCCTTGCTTTAATTTATATAGCTATACAAATGTATGTGTATATATATATATTTTTTTTTTTTTTTAGAATTTTTTTTTTTTTTAGAGTTCAGTGTGGGTTGGTAACTTTTTACGGCTACCCAACCAACCCAGAACTTGGTCAAAAACACTAAGTGTTAAGCATCATGGTGTGAAGGTTGTGATGGACTCACTTAACGGTAATTCAGATAGACTTCGGGTGTCTATGCCCCTAGGTGACCGGAAGAGGAGATAGATTTGTCTGAAGGTGTATTTGTTCGATTTGTAGCTTTCTCCCTACGTTTGTTTTAATTGGGGTCAACACAAGGATTTTTCCAGTGTATATCTCCCCGGCTTGCACTACTTCCCCGCTTCTTCCTTAAGTGTTTTGGTTCTTTTTGTACTATTATTGAGCTAGGCTCTGGATAATCGACCAATGGGCAGTTACCCACGATCACTTGCCAGCCATACTTGTGCAGTGAAGTGTGGTTTATTTTCTTTTCTTCTCCTTTTTTTTTCTTTTTTTTTCGTAGGTGGCTTCCATGATCTCAAATGTACCTAGAGGCAATGAAGAAGAAATGGTTTATGGCTGGGTTCTGGACAACCTGGCAATGGGCTGTTACCCACGACAACTTGCCAGCCATACCACCCTAGAGAGTTCATTAGCTACCCAATTTCTGTCAAAATCTCCGAGAAGTGAGTCTGTGCAAAAATGTGTGCAGATGCTTAGACTCGAAGTTTTTATGAGTTAGAGGGTGAGTTGATAAGTCGTATACTTATCACCATATTTAGTAGGTGGATTAGAATAGCTTGAGGTTGCAAGGATTTGAAGCTAAATCCATATTTTAACAGACACCAGGGCTGATTAAGCCTGAAGGCCTGAAAAGTCTAACTGTTTAAGTTCTTCTTGTATTATTTTCCACTATTGACAAGTTTCTAATGCCTAAGGTTTCTTCCTAAATTCAAACTTTTTTTTTATTATTGTATTTGATTCACACTGATTAAATGAGCTCAGGATTTTGTCATTTATCACCCCGCCATGCTTAAGTTGGACAATGTCCTCATTGGCAAGTACATGGATGCATAAGGGTTCAAAAAGATAGTACCTGAGTGATGTAAAATACCGGGTCAGACTGGATCCTCTGGGTTGCCTTCCAGGAAGCGCTGAGTTTAACGTCTCCAGCTGGGCGGTGCTCCGTGTCAGCCCTCAAAGAGGGTGACACTCTCCTTTGGGGGAACCTGGGCCAGGAAATGCTTCAATCATTGACCATTAAATGTAAAAGTGTGCCTAGTGTTAGGATCAGCAATTTCGACCGCCCCATTTGAGTAGGGCTTGACCACCTGAAATGGTCCTATCAATTTGGACCTGAGTTCTCTCGGGAAGAGTTTTAGGCAAGCGTCAAACTGCCAGACTTGCTGGTTAGGCTCAAAGGCTTTTCTACGAATGAGTCGGTTGTGGACGGCTTTCATTTTCTCCTTATACAGTCGACTATTTTCGAAAGTGTCCTGACGAATTTCTTCGAGCTCAGATAATTGGAGCATCCTCTACGCATCGGCTAACTGGGAATCCATGTTACATTGCTTGACAGCCCAGTATGCCCGGTCTTCCAATTCCACAGGAAGATGGCGGGCTTTGCCAAAGACCAGGCGATAAGGTGACATGCCTATCGGGGTCTTGAAAGTGGTCCTGTATGCCCACAAGGCATCATCAAGTCATGTGGACCAGTCTTTCCTGTCAGGTCTCACAGTCTTCTGTAAAATGTTCTTGATTTGTCTATTTGAGACCTCAGTCAGCCTGTTTATTTGCGGATGATACGGGGTAGCAATGTGGTGGTTCACCCCGTATTTTCTAAGTAGGGTACAGAATTGGGAATGAATAAAATGGCTTTCACCATCACTGATCATGGCCTTGGGTATTCCAAATCGGGAAAAGATGTTCTTCTTAACAAAGTACATGATAGTCCTGTGATTGCATTGGTGGGTGGTGATGGCTTCAATCCACTTGGAAACATAGTCTACCGAGACCAGGATGTAATCGAAGCCGTTGGATGGTAGAAAGGGACCCAAAAAATAGATACCCCAGATGTCGAAGATTTCAGCAATCAAAATGGGCTGAAGGGGCATCATATCTTTCTTGGTCATGGTCCCCAGCGTTTGGCAACGTGAGCAAGTCTTGGCAAAGTTGTGTGCATCCTTAAATAAAGACAACCAGTAAAATCCATACTGCAAAACTTTTGCAGCTGTTTTCTTTCCAGAGAAGTGGCCACCAGAAGACTGGTCATGATAGAAGGAAAGCACACTCTGAACTTCGTCTTCGGGGATACACCTCTTGATGATCTGGTCAGCACAGAGGCGAAACAGCAGGGGATCATCCCAGAAATAGTGATTGGCCTCAGCCAATAACCTGTCCATTTACTATTTGGACCAACTGTGCGGGGTTTGTCCTACAACCAGGTAGTTGATGTAGTCAGCATACCATGGTATTTTCTTGTCTTGCACAGCTAGGATGTGTTCATCAGGGAAGGCGTCAGATAGAGGTAGGGAGGGTCCAATGTGGTCTGGATGAAGTCTAGACAAGTGGTCAACCACCACATTCTTCGATCCGGCCTTGTCTCAGATTTCCTGGTCAAATTCTTGCAAAAGCAGGATCCATCTAATGAGCCTGGGCTTTGCGTCCTTCTTGCCCAACAGGTGCTGGATGGCTGAATGGTCAGTGTAAATAGTCACGTGGGATCCCAGCAAGTACGATCAGAACTTTTCAAGTCCAAAGACTACAGTGAGCAACTCTTTCTCTGTGACCGTATAATTTCGTTAGGCCTCGTCCAATGTTTTGCTTGCATAGTAGATCACCACGAGCTTCTTGTCTTGCCTTTGTCCCTGGACAGCGCCTATGGCAAAATATGATGCATCACACATAATCCCAAAGTCCTGGGACCAGTCTAGGGGTCGAAGTACAAGTGCAGTGGAGACTAAGTCCCTAAGGGTGTGATAAGCTTGGATGCAATCAGAAGACATGTGGAATAGGGCGTCGTTGGCTAGAAGGTCGGTCAAGGGTTTGGAAAGCTTAGAAAAGTCTTTAAGGAACCTTCAGTAGAAGCCAACATGTCCTAGGAAGGAGCGAATCTGTCGGACCGAGCTAGGTGGAGGAAGTTTGGAAATTAAATCAACCTTAGCCTGATCTACCTCGATGCCCCTATGCGATACGATGTGACCGAGGACAATTCCTTCTTAAACCATAAAGTGGCTCTTTTCCTAACCTAACACCAGGTTAACCTCGATACATCGTTTCAGGATTTTCTCCAAGTTGCTCAGACAATGGTCGAATGAATTCCCGAATATAGAGAAATCATCCATAAAGACCTCTAAGTATTCACCCACCATTTCTGAAAAAATGGCTAGCATGCAACATTGGAAGGTCACAAGTGTGTTGCATAACCCGAACGGCATTCGACGGAATGCAAACGTGCCATACGGGCAAGTGAACGTGGTCTTTTCCTGATCTTCCGGAGCAATTGTGACTTGGTTATATCCTGAATATCCATCCAGGAATCCAAAATACTTTTTGCCACGCCAATCTTTCAGGACATCCTAGGAAAGGGCGGGAGTTGATCAACATCGATCTCCTCAAATGGTGTCATGTGATGGTACTCAGCCGTATAGAGGTCCATAGGTAATGATGGTGACGGGTCAGCACAGTTACTGTGGGTTTGGTGGTCTGATACGGAACTGAGGGTGAGGCATTCCTCGATCAGAGTTTCCACGGGATCATGTTCCTTAACGCAATTGCAATCAAAAGACATTGTCACCCAGAACATTTCCAATTGCATTTTCCTATCCCCGAAGGCGATTTCCATACATCCCGTGTCACAATCAAGTTTGCCTTAGCCGTAGCTAAGAAAGGTCTGCCTAAGATTATGGGTGTGTTCTGTAGTCTTTCAAGGACTTCCATGTCGAGCACCAAAAAGTCGACCGGGAAATAGAAGTCCTTGACTCGTACAACCACGTCCTCGACAAACCCCTTCAGGGTTTTCACTGATCTATCAGCCAGCTGGATGGTGACAGGGGTTGGTGTCAGCTCTGCAAAACCAAATTGGTGGTACACGGTTGTTGGAATTAGATTGATCGAAGCAGCTAGGTCTAGGAGTGCTCTATCAAACCTCATGTCCCCGATATTGTAGGAAATCAGGGGTGCTCCTGGGTCAATTCGCTTGAGTGGAAGGTTGCTTGATATTATGGAACTTGCTTGTTCAGAGAGCACAACCTTCCTAGGTGCTTGAGGTCTCGGCTTACGCTTGGTTGTACAGGCATCCTTTAAAAACTTGGCGCAAGCAGGAATGTGTTTGATGGCTTCAAGGAGCGGAATATTAATCTGTACTTGCTTAAAGATTTTAACAGCTCCTCAATTTCCACAACATTCTTCTTTTTCTTGATTGTGTCCAAGGCCTCAGGGTAGGGTGTCTGAATGTGGGTTGGTTCTGTTTCTGGGTCCTTGGTTGGCGCCTCTTCTAAGTTGGCTGTTTCAGCGGGTGAAGTCTCGGGGAGAGTCGGCCATTTGGGATCCTGGGTTTTGGTGCCACCTCTCAAGGTCACCGCATTCGCAGAGGCATTGGGGCCACGGGTTGATCCTTGAGAAGACGAGGATGAAGAAGCACCAAACCCAGGAGGTGTTTACGGGGCTGGCGGGACCATATGAGCCTGCCAGGGGTTGCTTTGGAACCCTTGCGAATTGGGGCCTCTGTTAATTATGTTTCGCAGGTTCGGTTGTGGTTTGGAAGGTAGGGATCCTTGTTGTTTACAGTCCAAGAGTTGACTTAACTATCCCTTTACCAAGGCCATTTCCTCCTGATGTTTCTAGTTCATGTCAGCCATCATCTTTATTAGGGTATCCATTTGGTTTTGTGGGGGAGGGGCCGCCCTATTCTAATTATATTGGGGTCTAACTGGTGGTCCTTACTGATAAGGGGCAAGTGTGGCTGCTGGTTTGGCCTGGGCTGGTTTTGGAATTGCGATGGTTTCTGGTTTGTCCAACCAAAGTTGGGGTGGTTATGCCAGCCTGTGTTGTAAGTGTTGGAGAAAGAGTCAGGTTTTGCATAACCTTGGATAGCTTGCACATCATCTAGGTTGGCCAATGTTGATGAAGAGGGAAGGGAGTAATCAAGGGTTGAGGGAGCAAAGGTCCCGCCCTGGAACGTGGTCAGGGGTTGTTCCAGGTTCAGTTGGGTTAAGGGTTGGACCAAGTCAATATTATGCGCTCCCTTTGCTAGGGAGAAAATCTGTAAAGGGTTGCTGGTCTGGTTCAGTAGCTCATCAATCTTTTTGTCCACCAATTCCACTCGATCCAATTTCTTGGCAATGATGTCCATGTCAACCATTCCAAAATTTGCTTGTACCTCATAAATCCCACCACGGGGTTGACTAGACCTGTTGAACTGGGTCATAGAGGCATTGTTGAGCGAATTCTCACTGATAGACTCAAAGTGCTCGAACATGCTCTCCTCATCTTTGTTCCAGAAGTTTCCCCCACATGAGGCATCGATGAAGTTCCACAGGTTGTTGTCCAGACAATGGTATAAAATCTAGGCCAATTGCCACCTTGGTACTTCGTGGTGTGGTCATTTTCATAAGAGTTTGTTAAATCTTTCCCACGCCTCATGAAATTGCTCCCCACCCTGGAGTGTAAAGGTAGTGATAGCTCTTCTAAGGGCATTGGTCTTTCTTATGGGGAAGAATTTATTTAAAAATGCATGCCTCAGTCCTTCCCAGGTGGTGATGGGTCAACCTAGGGTTCTAAGCCAATGGGAAGCCTTGTCTCTTAATGAGGAGGGAATAATCTTGATTAGAACAATGTCAAGGCTAATGTTCCTAGGTTTCGCAGTTCGCGCTATGCCGTCGAGATCCTCTAGGTGCTGAAAGGGGTCCTCATTTGATCTTCCATGAAAGTGGCTCTGGATCAGACTTAAGACATTCGATTTCAGCTCAAAATCCTCTCCACCCTCGGGGATCCTAAGGTGTGGCTCGACTTTAATAGCAGAGGGATAATAGAAATCACGGAGGGACCTCTACTGATCCTGAAATGGTGGTATATCAAGTGGTGGTTGCCCTGGTATGTCTTGGAAAGGTGGTGGTGGTTGTTCTTGTGGGTTCTGTAATCGTTGTATAGCTTGAATGATGGTGTGGATTTGTTGTTGCTGAAGCTGGTGGTTAGCTTTAATTTGGGCTTATAGGATGGCCATAGATTCTGGTGGAGGTTGATCCTCAGCCTCATCTACCCTAGGTTCAGCGTTGTTTCCAATAGAATTACGTCGCCAAGATTCCTGCCCCAAAACACACAACTCGGGATGCAGTGAGAGTCTCTCATACATACACTAGAGAGGAAAAGGAGGGGATGCGGAGGGTTACAGATGTGAGAAATGTGTTTCAATCAAGCACAAAAGCCTAGTCCTTATGGTGAATTCCTTAGGAGACCTAGAAATCTCACAAAGGGTGATTAAGTACGTATGCACTGGACTCCCCTTCCTAAGGCTAATCTGGCCAGGTTGTTTACGAGGGGATTGTAGGGAAGGTTCTTCCTTTGGCTTATGCATCTGGTTCCATAGACCCCACAACCGCGATCGTTTGACACTGCCCCACAGCCTAGTCACCAGATTCTACCAATGGAATGAAAGCCAAGTGCCCAGCGAACAAAACCTTGCCTTTCGAGACTTAACTCAGTCCTGCCTAGGGCACGTGTACTCAATTTTAAAGGACTAGGATAGTACTTGTGCTAGGGTTATGTGATGAGGCGTTGATTGGGGTGGTGCCTCTTAATTTTCCACTTTCAAAGTGTGTGGTTCTATTAAAACATGGTTCTCAAGCAAGGATTTTTAAGATGTGGTGTCTTTTAGTGTTTCATCCTTACTTTAGTATTCTTTTAGGGTTGACATGTCTTAATGTTTTCAAACAAGTTTCAATGGGCACGTCAAGTTCTGCACACAATTCAGTGAAAGTGGATTTCCTTTTATTCTGTAGAGGCTCTAAAACCCTAATTTACTCATCCTAATGATCATGCATCTTCTATTAGATGAGTTGGTTTATGGGTTGAGTGGTGCGGCCAAGGTCAACTCACGGTGGCTTCGCAAACACCACTCAAGAAAAAGAAAAGAACACTCGAAGAATTTAGTAAGAATGTTAGAGTGCGCATTTCTTTTTTGTGGGGTTATGTGTTAAGGATGTGGGTCAAGCAATCATACACCACGCCAATTTTTTTCAATTTTTACAATTTTTTACTTTTTTCACGTAAGCAATCAATCATGAGAGAAGAATTACTCACTATCGGTCCTCGTAGCACCTACTCCCTTGCTACCGTTGTGGGATGCATCGCTTCGCCGTCCACGCACCGAATTCCTGCAACCATTAAGTAAAAAGGAAAATAGGGCATTAGACGATGTGAGAATGAATGTGCAATGGAGGTGACAAAACAAATCCGTTGCCTCCCCGGCAACGGTGCCAAAAACTGACGTGTGGTTGTGCGTGTGTGTTAAGAAGTGTCGTTATAGTCACACTTGCAACATCGATTTTAAAGTAAATAAACAGTGGTGAGTCCGAGTGTCGATCTCAGGGAGGCATGAGAATCGGATTTCTCTTATCACTTGTCATGGAAAGCGTAGAGTTTCTGCTTGCGGAGGTGCAGTTTGAAAAGCGAGAGAGAGATAGAGAGAGATTAGGGTTAGAGTGTTTCTTTTTTGATCATGCAACTTAAACAGAAATTAAAGTAATAGCTGAACAGAAAATAACTTCATTAATCATGCACTTTTAGTTCATAGCTTACAACATTAAATACATGCTCAAATAAAAGTAATGGAAAGCTTAAAAGAGAGAGAGAGAGAAGGGAGAGCGACGAGGCAGCCACGGCGGTGGAGGAGGCTCTGTCGATGGCTCGTCATCTCCGGCGATTATAAGAGGGTCTAAAGCTAGCTAGGAGAGGGGTGGAGTAGTTGCAAGGGAAGTGAATGCCTTGAATGAGTGGTTGGAGGGGGTTTAAATAGGGTTAAGGGCTTTCTAAATGAAGAAGGGGCTTTAGCAACGTCCGGGACGTTGCTAAAACCACTCCAAAAAAGTCGGTGAATCCCTCCCTCCCACCGGTCAACTGCCCGCGCCGTTCTTCTTCATGCTCGATCCACGACCGCTGTGTGAGAGCCGTCCGATCTGAGATCTCCCCTTGGCTGCTCTTGGATCGCGCCTCGGGCGTGCGTGTGCGTGGGCATCGTCGCCCACCGTGCGCGCGCACGTGGGCGCTCACGATCTGTGGGCACACCGCGTGGCACGATCTCGACCACCTGCTACTGATCGGGAGGCCCAATTTCGCCGCACGCTTCCTTCATCTTCAATTTGCGCACCGCGTGGCTCGAACCTGCGCCGCATGCGTGCGGGCGTGCACGCTAACCATTGCGCCACACCAGTGCTTTGTCGCGGCAGCCACGCAGTTCTCGGCCATCCGATCATAGATCGACGGCAGAGATTTGGTCTCAGCTGATGGTTGAAGCAGCGAGTGGTGGAGCGGGGGTGACGTGGCACAATGAATGCCGTTGATCTCCAGATCAACAGTCAGAACTTCTTAGGCCCATTGTAGGAGCTCCGGATGTTGGATTTGGCTGATCTTGAGTCTGTTGGACTCCGTTCGTAGTTCTGAATCCATTCGTGTAGTCTAATTGCTAATCTGAGGCCAGCTTTGACAAGTATTTACACAAATGGCCATTAATATAGTTTTATAAGCAATCTTGGTTCATGATACATGCAATACTCCCATTCTACTTATGTTGTGCCTTTTAATCTTAAGATGGGCCCTTTTTAACAGAATTATCACTCCCTTGTGTAGTGTTATCAGACGTCACAAAAGGCCTGTGCATGCCAGCAAGTGCAATTGAAGGGAAAATCTTCAGCGATAGTTGCAGCGACGTTTGTGTACATCAGTAACGACCCAGATAGGATTTTTGCCTCTCCTCCTCCAGTATAAAGGGACCTACACCCCCTCCCTTCCAAGCCATCTCTACCTACTCTACTCCCACCTATTCACAAGATCTAGCAAGCTTGCGAACACCCCATTAGAGCTTGTTCTCAAGCTCCCAATGTGCCTATTAGTGTAGCGAACCTCTACCCCACAAAATACTCCAACTTCCCATCTCCCTTCATAGGTCACCATGGAGCCATCCTCTTACCTCCATTCCGGTAGCAGATCAACTCCGTCTTCTCACCTCCATTCCGGAGCTACGTGGTAACGTGCTTTCACTTAACTTAGTAATTAAGTTAATTTCACTTAATTAAAAGTATAAGAAATCACTTATGTTAACTTGAAGTTGTGTCGGTTGTGCAGTATAGGGTTGAATTAACTTAACATTTTTAAAATTTTTACTGGTTGAGTCCAGGTCGTTCACTGGGAGGTATAATAATTTTCTCCAAATTTACCAATTCTCTTTTATTTCCCTATAAGTTTACGAGGTATAACTAAGTTGATTTTTAAAACATGAATTTTGCCAAAATATTTAAACTAGAAAGAATATACGAAATTCCATATGAAAAACATATTTACTCAAAATGATGTTTGTTTTCCAATTTTATTTCAAAAGAAATTAGGGCAATTAAAAGTTATTCCACTAAAACATGCCTTTTTACAATTAAAACAAATTCAAAAAGTAATTAAAATGATGCAAGAAAAGATTTTCTTCATTTATTTTCTTGAGCCTCTCATCTTCTCCTTTTCTTTCTCTTCTTTTCCTTTATCTTTATTCTCTCTCGAGTTCTTTCTTACCTTTCTTCCGATATTCCTATCTTCTCCTGCCCTCTCCTCTTCCCTTAGTCTTCTCCTTTTGTTCCTTAATCTCCTTTCCTTCCTTAGTCCCTGCGCTCCTTTGTTTACTTATCCTTCAGCTTCAACACTTCTCTTTCAATTCCCTCAGACTTTCAGCTGAACTGGGCTTTTTTTTTTATTTTTTTAACCAAAATTTATTTTATTTGTGGTGAGGTCCTTTCGAGGATACATAGTACCCTGAGACCAGGGTGGGACCAGACCCTACTCGGTCCTCGCATAATCTCAATTAGGTTCATTTTCGATTTATTTCATATCAGTTCATACTCTCGAGCCAATTCGGCTCAACCTAGGCTCCCAGGCCTCTCGCCTTCCAAGGGCACATTTGCTCATGCCCCCAAGGGCGCACACCTGCAGGCACACAAGCCCACACACACAAACACATGCACATGCTCAGATTGGATCAGATCAGTAACCGGTGCGTCGAGCGCTGACGACTGAAGAGGGCATAC
Organism: Thalassia testudinum; assembly: GCA_037157565.1. Taxonomy (NCBI): domain Eukaryota; kingdom Viridiplantae; phylum Streptophyta; class Magnoliopsida; order Alismatales; family Hydrocharitaceae; genus Thalassia; species Thalassia testudinum. The sequence continues at coordinate 121,702,177 of JAZHRO010000024.1, forward strand.
AACAAATTGCTTCTATTACCATGCACGCAATCAGAATCAGACGATGTGGGATTATCTAACCCCTTTTAGACCCAACTTCAAATGATCATAACTTTCTACCCATGGCTCCAAATCAAGTGATTTCAAGTTTGTTAGAAAGCTCTAAGATAGATCTACGCAGTTGCAGGGTCAATTTAAGGTTTTGAGGATGTTTTCCTCTCCAATTTGAAAGATGAAATCAGGGGTTCCTACGGGTTATTTTTATCCTAGAAAGTGAAATTATACCTATAGAGTCCTCATATGGACTTTTCTCTTTTATTTAAAGGTCTGTACAGGTTATACAATTAATTTCGCATTTGTTAGAGTAAGTTTTAAGTTCTTAAGATGTTCAGACAGTGTACAAAAGGTTGAAGTTTCTCTGAAAGCTTCAGAGTTCAAATTTTAGACTTTAAAATAGGTAAACAGACACTTAAGAATGCTTCTAATTGATTTAAACTAATTCTAAGGGTTATAATTAACTCATCTAGGCAGGATTCAAGTTCAAATTTCAACAAAATGGCACTGCTGTTGGTTTGGGTTCGAAAGTAACCCAAATTGATAGGATTCAAATTCTCACCAAATAAATCATCTGAGCTCGCTTTAATCACTTTCAGATCATTCAACAAATTCTCAGAAATAGTTTACACTGCTCAATACCTCAGATTGAACTCAGAAACAAGGTTTCCTCCTCAGGTTTGACTATAAAGGCCTCAAGTTTGACTTTCTATTGAAAGCCTTCTCCTATGAAACTAAAGCCTCAATTAGAGTCTCCTCAACATTAGAAACTTATTCAGATCTTCAGGAATGTGTTTTGACCTTGATTACCAGGGTTTCAGGCTCACCGCCTGAGCTTGAAAAGGTGTGTGTTCATTAGAGCCATTCGGAGGTTATTATAGTGTTCTAAAGGTTTAAGCAGCTTCAGTGCATTTCCCTGAAGCTTCTGAGTTCCTTAAATGGTTCTTATACCTAACTAATAGACTTCTCCAACGTTGTTGGAGTTGGGGAAGATGAAGTTCAATCTTTGGCTCCAGACAATAAATCTTCAAACAAATATCCTCAAGACAATCAGTGATCCACATTATACCATTCTGGAGCTTCTCAGCAAGTTTCTCATGCTGAAACACAATTTAACCTTGCCGGAGCTCGTTGGTGCTCCGGTGAGTCAAGAAAATGTAAAAAGTGTGTACAGATTAATTAAACTTACCTTCTTTGTTTTAGAAAGTATCCTGAGGTTGCAAGGAACCTCAGTATCACATTTAATTCCTCATTATTTCTTTAAATGCAAGATTTGACAGTGAAATCATTTCTTTTAAAAATTTGATTTGAGGTAAGCTCAGGACTTGTTTAACCACTCGATTGAGAGGTTAAAACAAGTCAACAAGTAATAGTAGTCATAATTATATAGTTAATTTAAGATTTGAACTATTCCTGAGCTGCCATGGACAGCGAGCTCAGGAACTCAATTATATTTGGGTGTTTAATTTATATGTGGTAATAATATGCATTATAGTGTCGATTAGGGTTCATAAATGGTGAATAAATGGTGAAGAACCCAGTGGAGGCGGAATTAGGTCGATTACTGTCACCATGGATAGTGATAGTAGTCGGTGAATGTGGAATACGAATTAGGTGATTAGGTGATTCAATTAAACGATTAAATGATATAGAAATGATTATGGAAGATAAAAGAAGGTGGACAATGATTTAAAAAGACAAGATTAAGTCTCTAGCGAGCTCAAGGAACTCGCTGGAGACGAAGAAGATGAAACCAAAATTATAAAATTACTCTAATCTAACTACCTAAACTAACTAACTAAGCTTGCCTACTCCTACTCCTACTCCTAATGTACTATTACCTGGACGAAGGGCTCAATAGGGTTCCGCCGAAGGTTCATAGCGAACGACGAAATCAGTGGGTGGAAGAAAGATCTTCGGCGGGCGGATTTGAGGTGGAGCGGAGGATTCCTTGGGTCGGAGCCTGTGTCAGAGACGCAGAAGACCACGGCGAAACTCCTCGGCTCATTAAGATGGACGGAGGAAGTCGGAAATTGAAATGGAAGTCGCCAGAGTTTTGGATGAATAGCCTATTGAAGTCGGCTACAGTGTTAAAAGAGGGAAGGGAGGCAACTTGATTAAAATCAGAGGTGTGAGGGGGTATTTATAGCAGTTTGCGGCGAAGAGAATGGGGGGGTCTGGCCGAAGAAAAAGCTTGAGCAGCTTAACCTCCATCATCGTCTCCGGCGATAGTGAGGTTATCTTCCACTGAAAAATAGGATTTCCGGTAAATCCAAACCGGTGGATGAAGTGGAGGTGGTGAGCACAAGCTGCAACAGCTTGGACAAAGAAGGATGATGTCAGCAGGGCGGTAATCGCACGATGGGGCGACTCTCTACCGCCAACCGTTCATTCAGCTGAAGAAGAAAATGAAGAGGGACTTAAATAAAATAAAACTTAAGGACATGTGTGAGAAATAAGGACCCTATTATAATGAATTTTAAGGATCAAAATGTAAACTCAGGTTTTGAAGGTGTATTTTAATTTAGATCTTTTTCAACTTTTTATATATGTTAGTAAATAAGGTAAATATTATGTTTACTCCTTGAATTTACATTTTTGACCTTTTTAGGTTAATTTATTAGATTAAGTAAAATCACTTAAGTTATGATATACTTAGGTTTACATTAAGTTTAAGTTACTTAACTTATTAATTAAGGGAATGATTAATAGGATTTCGAGCCTAATTATTAAGTATATTATTAATAATGTTAATTGAATGATAAAATGTCATTTTGAACTTATTTTAAGGTCCTTGACTGAATATCCCTTATTTTATAATTAACTCGATATATTCATAACCTTAGCTAATTAACTAGGAAGACTAGTTAATTAGGGGTAATTTTAGATCATAATGAGTGTCTCATCATACCCCCAAGCCAAAGGTTTTCTAGTCCCTAGCAAAATTAACTAAGACTATGATGATTTAAAGCACTTGGGTTTAAATTATTTTAAATAGTAACTATGTAGAGGAAGGCTTATGTCAGAAATTTTTAAGTTTAATATAAACGATTAATGTATAGAGCATATGTGAAAATTTTCTTACTTAGACTTATACTTATAACATTTTCAAAACACACTTAAAATAATTTGTAAACAAGAATTTTACTCTAAATTAGAATTCTTCCAAAATCTCTTAATCTATGTAACTATTCTTAACTCAAATTAGAATACAAAGTGTTTTAACAAAACTTAAGGATTGAGAATTAAATTTTAACTCAAAAACTCAAATAGATTTAAGTTAATCACTTGTTTATTGACTTTTATCAATATAAGTTTAAGCAAATTAACCAGATACTCATTATTAATCAAACTTAGAGTAGTAAAACTCTAATTTACTAACCTACAACACTAAAGATAAACTTCTAGACCTAGGATTCTATCAATTCTTCTCCTTTAGGTCTCAATTTAAAATCTTCAAAACCCAATTTCTTAGGCTTCATTGCCCAATACCAAGGTTCAGTAGATACGATTTTAAAACATCTATTCTTAGTGAAGAGAATTGCCCTAAAGACATCCAAAGTTGCAAAAATTCATATCTTGAGACATCACTTTCCAATCCCAATTATTCCAATTCAAGCCTTTGGCTTGGCCTTACTCAGGTTTGGTTGCTTTCTCCTCACCAGTTTTCTATCCCGAGGTCAACACATTTTGTGTATATCTCCCTGGTCGACCACTAGGTCTCTTATTCGTAATATTTTTTTCCCTATATTTTTTTTTCTCTTTTTCTATAAGTTAGAACACCCATTTGTAGTGAGGTGTTCTTTTTATTTGATGGAAGGAAGGATAGCATCCATTTGTAACGAGATGCATTTTTTTATTAGGGAAAAACTGCATAAGTACCCATTTTTAACAAGGCACTTAACTGCAGGGTGTTATATTTATTTATTTTTTTTCTTTTCTTTTCCCCCCTTCTCATTTTTCTTACTACGATTATTCTCCAAATCCTTTTTCTAGGTGAGTGGCTCATCCTTCACCCTTTCAAGAATCGCCCCACGGAAATCCTTGGACTAAAGAGGATTCAGAATTGATCTCTTAACCTCTGTATTTTCGTAGTCTCAGATGTCAACTAGATAATTCTATGTGAGTGAATTTAGATGTTTAGGTTACTTAGCTCTCAAACTAGAGCTTGGACAACAAAGCCATTTACTCTTAGGTTCTTCAAATTCTTAGTTTCCTCCTATAGGATCCATCAAGAAAAAATTTACCAAGTCTAGTTATTTATCTCTAGATTGTAAGTTTTGTAAACTAAAATTCTACCAACTCTCTATTCAATTAACTCTGAATATCTGGCTATTACTTACCTTTATGATAAAATCAAATTTTCAAAAAGCAAAAATATTACTTAATCTAGTTGATTAAAAAGTTATAATTCAATTCCAAAACTTAAGTTTAAATCTTAACACACTTAGTTTTTTAATTCAAGGTAAGAATAGAAAAGCAAATCTTAAAATATTTAAAAGATTCGAAATTCAAATAAAATCTTGTTTTAAAAATTTTAAACACAAAAGTGTGTTTTTACAAAACGTTTAAGTAAAATCTAATTAAGAATTGAATGCTTTTAGATATTCTATATATATTATATATATATTTTAAACTTCTGACCTAAAGAAAATTAAGCTCTTAATTATAATATATATATATATAATATTCTTCTTTTCTTCTTTATTAATAATGAATATACCCCTCTTATTATTTTTGTAAAATTTCTTTTTCAAATTTTTGTATTTATATATTTTTATTTTTATGTATATAAGATTTTCCAATTATTTTATGAATTTTTCAAAAAAAATTTCAAATTTTTATGAAAATTTTCTTTTTAAAATTTTTATCATTTTTAGATTTTCTATTTTTTTAATTTTGTGGATATTTAGTTTTTATGTGTTTTTATTTTTTTAACCCACACTTAAAGTGAAAATTTCGCTTCAACACCCCCCCAAGCCAAAATTTTACAATCTCCTCATTGTAAGAAGGGTGAAAAATAGTACACTTCATTTAGTATAGGGTGATGGAAGGAGTCGAATAGAGGAGATTAAAAATCTCTATGCGGACGATTTCGCTTCTGACCAAAGGTTAGAGTGGTCTGTCGGACTAAATGAAGGCAATGAGAATGATATGAAGTGAAATTTTTAAAGTAAGTGTAGAAGAAAATGTATAAAGTAAAAACAGGAAACAACTATATACAAGTGTGGTGCATGGATAGAAAAACCCTAGTGGAGCCGGTAACATTCTCCAACAAGACCCAAAGGATGTGATTCCAAGAAATGTTTAAGACGTTGACCATTAACTTTGAAGGGTTGATCCTTATTGGGTTCAGTGATTTCGATAGCTCCATTGTCAAAGACTCTAACTACAATAAATGGCCCTTGCCATTTAGACCTAAGTTTACCCAGGAAGAGCTTCAAATGGGCATCAAATAAGAACACCTTCTGACCAGGTGCAAAGGATTTGTGGGAAATGAATTTTTCGTGGAAGGCTTTAAGTTTCTCCTTATACAACTTTGAACTTTCATAGGAATCATGACATAATTCCTCGAGTTCACTAAGCTGCAACCTATGATTTTCACCAGCCTTCAAGAGGTGTAAATTACTAGCTTTAATCGCCCAATAAGCCTTGTGTTCAATTTCTAAGGGAAGATGACAGAGTTTCCCATAAACAAGTCTGTATGGTGACATGCCTATTGGTGTCTTGTGGGCAGTCCTATAAGCCCACAAAGCCTCATCTAAACAAGAAGACCAATCCTTCCTATCGGGTCGGATTGTCATTTGAAGGATCTTTCTGATCTCCTGATTAGAGACCTCAGTTTGCCCATTAGTCTGGGGAAGATATGGTGTAGAAATACAATGTGTAACCCCATATTTTCTAAGTAAATGTTTACACTGGGAGTTAATAAAATGGGAACCGCTGTCAGAAATAACAACATGAGGCACCCCAAAATGGGAGAAAATGTGACTCTGTGTAAAAGGAATGACAACTCGATGGTCATTTGTGCGTGTGGGTATGGCTTCAATACAACGAGAAACATAATCGAAAACAAGTAAAATATAATGGAAGCCAAAAGAGGACGGAAACGGACCCATAAAATCTATGCCCCAAATGTCAAAGATTTCACAGACTAGAATTGGGTTCAAAGGCATCTTGTCTTTCCGAGACATGATACCAAGTGTTTAGCAGCGATTGTATGCCTTACAATAAGTCTGAGAATCAGCAAATAACATGGGCCAATAAAACCAGCATTGCAAAACTTCTGCAATGGTCATTCTACCAGAAAAGTGACCACCACAGGCCTGGTCGTGACAAAAATATAGGATAGAATCAATCTCAGAAGAGGTGACACAATGCATGATGATTTGATCATTACAGAGTCTAAAAAGGTATGGATCTTCCCAAGAATAGTATTTGGCTTCTGCTTTGAGTCATGATTTGCGATTCCTGTCCCAGTCTGGCGGGAATTTATGTGTAACCAAATATTTGACAATATATGCATACCAACGAAGATCAGTGGATATAGTCAAAAGATGTTCATCTGGGAAGTGTTCTGTGATTGGTGGAGATGATTCGATTGTATCAGAAGGAAGATGGGAAAGATGATCTGCAACAACATTTTGCTTACCCGCCTTATCACGAATTTCTAGGTCAAATTCTTGCAAAAGCAAGATCAATCTGATTAACCTAGGCTTCGTGTCCTTCTTAGATAGAAGGTGTCGAATAACTTAGTGATCAGAGTACACTAAGATTTGAGATCCAAGTATGTAAGATCTAAATTTTTCTAATCCAAATACTATTGCTAGTAACTCTTTCTCTATAACTGTGTAATTCCTTTGTGTCTCATTCAATGTTTTACTTGCATTGTAAATTACCACTAGATTCTTCTCAATTTTATATCCTAAAACAGCTCTTATTGCATAATCTGATGCATCACACATGATTTCAAATGGTAAATCCCAATTAGGTGGTTGTAAAATTGAACCCTATGTAACTCTGTCTCTCAAAATTTTAAATGCTAAAATACACTCCTCATTCATCTCAAAAATCGCATCCTTTTTGAGTAGGTTTGTGAGTGGTCAGGTAATTTTTGAAAAATCAAGGATGAATCTTCTATAAAATCCCACATGCCTGAGAAATGATCTAATGCCTTTGATCGAGTCAGGAATTGGATGATTTGCAATTTGATTGATCTTGGCTCGATCTACTTGGATACCCCGCTCAGATACGAGATGACCAAGTACTATGCCCTCAGAAATCATAAAATGGCTCCTCTCCCAACTAAGGAAAAGGTTAACCTCAATACATCATTTTAGAACCTTCGACAAATTATCCAAGAAAATATCAAATGTCTCCCAGAAAATTGAAAAATCATCCATAAAAACCTCCATATATTCACCCACCATTTCGGTAAAAGTGGCTAACATGCAACGCTGAAAAGTCGCAGGTGCGTTGCAAAGCCCAAATGGCATTCTTCGGAAACCAAAGGTTCTGAAAGGGTAGGTGAAAGTCTTTTTCTCTTGATCTTTGTGATAAATTGCAACTTGATTATATCTAGAGTAACCATCTAAAATGCAGAAGAACCTATTACCAGCTAATCTCTCAAGGATCTGATCAATGAATGGTAAAGGAAAATGGTCCTTTGTAACAGAATTCAGTTTTCGATAATCTATACAAACCCGCCACAAATTCGCAATTTGTGTGGGAATGGTTTCTCCAGATTCAGTTTTGATTATGGTGAGTCCTGACTTTTTAGGTACCACTTGAATTGGACTCACCCAAGGGCTATCAGATATAGGATAAATAATATCAGCATCAAGCCACTTGATTATCTCATTCTTAGCGACCTCCTTTAGATTAGGGTTTAGGCATCTTTGAGCTCCTCTTGAAGGTCGTGCCCCATCTTCAATATAGATGTGATGAGTACAAATATTAGGGCTAATCCTAGTGAGATCAAAAAAATTCCACCCAATTGCCTTCTTGTGATCTCGAAGAACTTTGATCAATTTGGATTGTTATAATTCAGATAGATGAGAATTTATTATTACAGGATATGTTTGATCAGATTTGAGAAATACATATTTAAGATTATTAGGCAATGGTTTCAATTCAAGCATAGGAGTTGAATCAACAGCAGGATTTAAGGCTGGATTTTCAATTGTTGAAAGTGATTTAGATTCCGAGTCAAATTCAGGATTGAGTAGAGATTCCAATAATGTTTTATTACTTTGAGGATATGGGATATCAAAAGATGTGTTTTCTAAATCTAGAGAACTAATGTCATCCTGAAAAACTTCTATTGATTTTATTTCCTCAATCCATTCATAATCAAATCCACTAGAAGCTCTAAATATATCTAACTTAATTTCCTTCTCCCCAAATTTCAATTCAATCTTTCCTGATTCACAATCAACATTGGCTTTTGCAGTAGCCAAAAAGGTTCTCCCTAAGATAATTGTGGTGCCTTTAATGTGTTCGGGTACTTCCATATCAAGAACAATAAAATCTACAGGGAAGTAAAAATCCCAAACTCTTACAATAACATCCTTCAACATTCCCTTTGGTGACCTAATTGTAAAGTCACATTGGTAGACTTAAGATTTTCTATTTGAAAGTGTTTTACCAATGAGAAAGGAATGAGGTTAATAGAAGCTCCTAAATCTAGGAGGACTCTATTAAAACACTGACCCCCAATTATGCAGGAAATAAATGGAGATCCTAGGTCATTCTTTTTCAAAGGAAGCGTACTTGAAATAATAGAGCTCACATGCTCTAAAAGACAATAGTGCTTCCTTTCTTTGACTTATGCTTAGGAGTACACAATTCCTTAAGAAATCTCACGTAAGTCAAAATGTGTTTGATAGCATCTAGGAGTGGGATATTAATATGTACTTGTTCGAAAATCTTAATCAAATCTTCATCTAATGTAACAGGTTGTTTTTGTTTCCTAGTCTTCTTTAAAGCTTCTTTGAATGGGACGTGGGTTTCCTGTTCTACTGAGGTGTTATCCTGATCTTGCAAATTAGAGGGAATTGTGGGATCGAGCTCTGCACCTCTTCCAGATGTAGAAACAGGGGTTAATCTAGATGTACTAGGGTCTTCAGATAAGTTCCTTGGAAAAACTGGATCCCTAATGGTAGTTCCACGGCGGGTTGTAGCAGAGTTAATACCCGCATGAGAAGAAGAAGCAGCTGAAGAAGAAGATGCTTGTGAATTTTGGAAAGAAAGATCATTAATTAATGGTTGATTCGCAACTGATTGCTATTGATTTGGATATTCAAAATCAAGATTAGAAGTACGTGGATTCAGATTTAGATTTAGGGGTAATTGATTAAGAAGATGGACATGTCCCTAATTCAGATTTTGAAATCCCAGATGTTGTCTTTGCTGGATATTCCTAGGGTTTGTAATTGGTTGGGATGGAAGGGTCCCTAGCTGACGAGATTCAGGTAACTGTGTGATTTGACCCCAAAGATCAACCAATTCTGCCGAACATTGTCATTGCATTTCATCAAGAGCCTCAGCATTTTGTCGCTGGCTCTTAGTAAAAATTCTCAAAATCTGGTCTAGCTGTGAATCTCTATTTGGCCCTACGGGGTTTTGCGAACCCACATAAAATGGCCTCGCATTGTGCTACTGAAACGACAATGTAGGTGGGTTTTGTCTGGTCTGAGTCAGATATGATGGCCTTTGTGTATGGTCAAACCAAGAAAAATTTGGGTGATTACGCCATCCAAGATTATAGGAATTCGAATATTGGTTTGATCTTGCTGTGTATCCCTGAATGGTGTTTAAATCAAGAGGATATGGCGTGTTTTCTGCAACAGTAAAGGGTGGGGAAAAGTGTGTGACAAAGGTCCCTCCTTGTGTTGGTGTAGTAGATAGAAAACCCAAGGAAGACAGATATCTAGGATCCAGATTATTCACAAATTCCCTCCCCATGGGAATTTGCGAAATAGGTAAATATGCGGGATTCGTAGCAAGTAGAGGCGTAGGAGTCTTCATTGTGTTTCTAACTTCATCGAGATGCTTTGCTACGATATCTACTTTGTCCAGTTTTTCTGCAATAATCTCTAAATCCTTTGAACTAGACGGATTACCGATCTCATGAATGCCCTTATGTGGATTTTGATGATTCGTATTCGCTCCCCACCTGAATTGTGACATTGATGCGTTGTTGATCGAGTTTTCCGCCATCCGTTCAAATAATTCTGAAGCGGATTCTGCGTCACGATTTAGAAAATTCCCTCCACAAGAGGCATCGTCTAGATTGCAAATGCCCTCTTGTAAACCATAGTAAAAGATATGCATGAGTTGTGAACGAGGATGTCATGATGTGGGCATTTCCTTTGCAATTCATGAAAACGTTCCCATGCTTCATGAATTGGTTCTCCTCTATTTTGTTTGAAAGTAGTAATAACTCTCCTTAAAGCATTAGTTCGACCAGTAGGAAAGAATTTCTTCAAAAATGCAGATTCAAGTTTAGCCCAAGTTGAGATTGCTCTTGCCATAGTTCTATACCACTAAGCTGCTTTATCTTTAAGGCTAGAAGAGAACATTTTCATTAGTAGGATTTCCCTATTTTGATTTTGAGGACCAAGAGTTTGGGATAGATTTTTAAGATCTTCTATATGTTGAAATGGATCCTCGGATGCAAATCTGTGAAAGTGGGGGATTAAACCTATAATGTTTGGCTTTAATTCTGGATCATTTTCCCTAATAGGAATCCTAACATTAGGCTCTACTTGTGCATTAGATGGGTTATAATAATCTCTAAGTAAGGGCCTTGGATGATTGATCGGTAAATCAGGATTTTCAAAACCTGCCTCAGGTCGGGGTGAAGAACGGGTTTGAAGAGTCTGCAAATTATTTAAGGCTGCTGTAAATAAATTGATTTGTCTTGTTAGCTCTAGCATCCTAAGGTTCTAGTTCAGGAGTGCCTCATGAACATCAAAAGGTGGCATCTCCCCCTGACCAGAAGAAGAAGGGATCTCGAGATTAAGATTCTGCATTGGATCTATAGAAGTAGATGGATCATACGGGAAAACATTGGTTGCTTATCTGCATCCGGTCTAGGATCACTTGTCAAAGGTGGTGCAAGAGGTGGATGCAAGGATCGCCTCCTGTCCATAAATGGAAAATAATGTGCAAAGGCATATGCACACCACTGATAAGAAAGCATCGGTGCAAAAAACCTGTAAAACAACACAAAAGATGCAGGTTTTGCTCTTCTTTCAAAGGAAAGAAGAAATTCATAAGGTACGGAAAATAATTTGACGCAAACAAATAGACTAACAGTATCAAAATATGCATCCTAATTTGTGTCTACATAGGTGCGTACCTTAAAGCTCAAAGGTCGAAGGTCTAGGATCGAGATCGCTCACTACCAGCTCCTCGGGGCTCTAGTAGTAAGACAGACTTGTTGATCTTCAGCCAAAGCCCTAAGAAGTGCAAAGAGGAGAGATAGAAAAATAGACTCGTGTGACTCTAGTGATCGCGCTCTGTGCGCGATAGCATGCAACAGACAATAGTGATATAAAAACCCACATGCATTCCGCAAACAGATTTAAGTCACCAATTTTACTTCCTCCTTTTAGTTAGTCTTTTTCAAAAATATATCAATTAAATTACAATGGTCACTTTTTATATCTTTTCAAACAAAAATATATGGTCTTTTTAATCTTAGAGGACAGGGATCTACGTAGGTTTTCTCGTGTTTTCCCACTGATGCAAGAAAAATAATTTAAAAATTCTCGAGTCAAATCACTTTAATACTAGCAGAATAATGCACACCTAAGAGTGTATGCCTATGTTATGTTGCTGCTAGTCAGATAAAGATGTATTCTTGTATTTTTTATTTTTTTAAATGCAACAAAATAAAAGATTAAGAAATAGTTACAAAAACAAAAATAGTAACACTGATTCCTGCCTTCTGCTGAGATCAACTGCAAAGGTAAACCTGAAAAGAAGATACAAAATAGAAACGAAAACAAAAAAAAACACACTAATTAGAACAAAAGTTAGTAAAAACAAAAGTATATTTACAAAATACCTCCAAATTAAATAATTAATCCTTTTAAATTTTAGTGAATCAAAATATTACCTCCCCGGCAGCGGTGCCATTAAAATGGTAACGTGCTTTCACTCAACTCAGTAATTAAGTTAATTTCACCTAATTAAGAGTAGAAGAAATTACTTAGGTTAACTCGAAGTTGTGTCGGTTGTGCAGTATAAGGTCGAATTAACCTAACTGTTTCGGAACGTTTTGTTGGGTTTTTAAAGGATGTCACATTGTAATATAGCCGAAAAAGCGTTCAAAACAAACAAAGATTTTTATTACTCGAAAATCGGAGTATCCGAGGTCGAACACAGGGAGCAATCAAAGTACTTTTAAAAACTTGAGAGTACAACTTCATTTAAATGAAAAACAATTGTTTTATTGAGAGAATTATAAAAAAATGAATTGCTAAAAAGGATAGAATTAGACGTCTGATTTTTGCATCAGACATCTTAAATGTAAGTCTTCTTCTGCCTGCTATTCTTCTTCTTCTTTTGATTCTGTCTACTGTTAGTCCTTCTTCTGATTCTTCTTCTCCTTGGCAGGTCTTCCAATTATGTCTACCTTCTTCTTCTGAGTCCTTCTGCATCCTCTTTCTTTCTCTGTAGTCTTCACTTCTGCTAAGGCTTCTCTTCTTCTTCTTCTTCTTCTACCTTGGCGAGCCTTTTCCTCTACTCAGCTTTTCTTCTTCAGCTTCTTCTCTTCTCCTTCCTGCGGCCAAGTGCTAAGCTTCTTCTCTTCGGCGCTCTATCTGCCTGCACACAAGGCAGCAAAACCTACCCCTTCCTTCTACCCGCGCGTATCTCTCCCTCTCTGGAAACCGCTCACAGGAAGCTCTCCCAGAGCCGGTTAACGGGTCGGGTTTTGTACTGGGGACCAGGTGCACCAGCGTGTTATTGTGAGCGAGGTGTGCTCGGTAGTGTGCCGGGTCGAATCCGCTTGGTCCGTGTGGTGAATCCGCGGACGAGGCGGGTGTGGGGCGTGGGACCTCACCCCTAGTGTGTCGGAGGCAATAAGGCTAATTCACAAAATCAACTTAAACCAGTGCAGTGCTTTGTGAACTCATGATGTGGGACTAATTAGCGCCTCTCCTCGCATGTGCCTGCAGGAAGACTTCTTCGCAATCTCCGCAGCTGCAGTGTCAGTTCTCTTCGGTTGCTGGCTGGCTGCCTTCGCAGAAGTATCCCCAATCAGCAGTAGCTAAAAACCTGGATCCCTGAAGCTTGGAGCTCGGAAGAAGCTGCTTCAAGGTGGCTTTAATGGCGGTCGAGCCTCAGAATCTGTCAGAGACGAATATGGCCTCACGGCCTAATTAAGCTACCGGAAGACCTTCGCCGTGGCACGGCAAAGGTGGTACAATGTGCAGCAGGCCGTGGGGTAGCTTAGGCGTGCGTGCCTAGGTTGACCTGTGACCTGAAAGTTGGGTGTGTTCGGGGGTGAGTTGTGCGAGTATGGAGGGACTGTGGAGGGGCAGAGCGTATTCAGTCGGATGAGGCAAAGCTTCTCGGTCGGTCGGCGAGTTGTATGGAGCTGCGGATCGACGGGGGCAACTCGTCGTTGGTTGGTCGGAGGCGAGGAAGGTGATGGTGGTCAGGCGTGGTCGAGGGTCGGTTTGAATGAAGTAATGTGGGAAAAGAAGGAGGGGAAAATGGGGAGTAGTTCTAACTTACTTGCAAGGACGAAGGGGGCCGGAGAGGCGGGCAGTCGTATTGACTGTCGCCGGAGAAGAAGCACCAAGAGGGAGAGAGCAACAACGAGGAAGTGGGCAGGGAAGAGTGCGCTTGGTGCGGCGAGACGTAGGAAGATTAGACGAAGCAAACTCTGCTGCTGGTATGGTAGCAGAGCGACGAGAAGGAGGAGGAGTAGCCGCCAGAGCTTGTGGGTTTCCTATCGAAGAAGGAAGAGAGGAAATTTTGAGAGATTCTCCGCCAAGACAAGCTTGCCTCAAACAGCTGGTCGTGGGGTTTCTTTTGTAGGTACAAGTAGAGGGTTAGATGCACAAAGGGTGAGCAAGGCTCTCACCGGAGGTCGCTGCAGGTACAACACCCATACCTCTTGAGAGTTCGCACGAGTGGTATGGTGCGAATCAGGTCATGGGGAGCTGCTCAGGAGGTAGGGGACTTCTTAGGGAACCCCCCTTTCAAATCTGAGAGCAGCTCCCTGGGGAAGCGAGGAGAAATCCTCCTCGAAACTTCGCCGGAGTATGGGTCTTCTGCTGCATTGGTAGAGGGACCGGAATGCAGAAAGTGACAAGAAAATTTTGGGGGGTTTTCTCAAGGGTTCTCAAAAGTTATGGGCCAGAATGTAATTGGGTGGACTATTTTGCAAAGTAGGTCAAGATGTCCTTCCATTAGGTCCAAATTTCAGTACAAACCTAATTTGGACCTGAGGAATCCAATGCTGAAGTTGGATTTTTGGCTTGACCACATTTGACTGGACATTTTGGGCAAAAATCCAAATTAGATCAACTATTGAGCTTGGACCCCAATCGAGGTCAAAACAGGTTCCAAAGGCCAATTTGAAGGTTCTAAACCCTAGGGATATTTTTCATGAATTTCAGTGGGTTTAGTTAATTTTTATCCTGATTGGAACCTTGTGAAATTAAGTAGGTTTGTTTTAAGGCTACAGAGTGTCATTTAATTCTTAAATTTCACAATAACCCTTTTCTGACTGAATCATCCCACTTTTCCTCTTATTAAGCCTAATTGACCTATGTTTAGCCCCTGGAAAATCCCATTGATGAGCTGCACTAGTAAAATTGCAGTTTTACCTTTTGTTTCATGTTCTCTTCCCAGATTAGTGATCCTTTGAATTAGGCCTTTCTCTTGGTTATGTAGGAGCTTTTGTTCTCTTTATTAGGTCAAAATGAGCTAGTTATGGCTCATGATGAGGCTCTCATCACTAACATTTTAGAAATTTTTACTAGTTGAGTCCAGGCCGTTCACTGGGAGGTATAATAATTTTCTCCAAATTCACCAATTCTCTTTTATTTCTCTATAAGTTTAGCAGGCATAAATAAGTTGATTTTTGAAACATGAATTTTGCCAAAATATTTAAACTATAAAGAATATACGAAATTCCATATGAAAAACATATTTACTAAAAATGATGTTTGTTTTCCAATTTTATTTCAAAAGAAATTAGTGCAATTAAAAGTTATTCTATTAAAACATGCCTTTTTACAATTAAAACAAGTTCAAAAAGTAATTAAAATGATGCAAGAAAAGATTTTCTTCAGCCTCTCATCTTCTCCTTTTCTTTCTCTTCTTTTCCTTTATCTTTATTCTCTCTCGAGTTCTTTCTTACCTTTCTTCTATTGTTCTTGTCTTCTCCTACCTTCTTTTCTTCCCTTAGTCTTCTCATTTTGTTCCTTAATCTCTTTTCCTTCCTTAGTGCCTGTGCTCCTTTGTTTACTTATCCTTCAGCTTCGACACTTCTCTTTCAATTCCCTTAGACTTTCAGTTGAACCAGGTTTTTTTTTTATTTTTTTAACCAAAATTTATTTTATTTGTGGTGAGGTCCTTTCGAGGATACACAGCACCCAGAGAGCAGGGTGGGACCAGACCCTACTCGATCCTCACCTCTTCTCAATTAGGTTTGTTTTCATTTTATTTCATATCGGTTCATAGTCTCGAGCCAATTCGGCTCAACCTGGCCTCCCAAGCCTCTCGCCCTCCCAGGGCACATTCGCTCACGACCCCAAGGGCGCACATAAGCCTGCACACACAAACACATGCACATGCTCAGATAGGATCAGATCGGCAACCGGTGCGCCGAGTGCTGACGACTGAAGAGGGCATACAACAAATTGGTTTTATTACCATGCGCATGCTCATAATCCGACTATGTGGGACTCTCTAACCCCTTTCAGACCCAACTTCAAATGATAATAGCTTTTACCCAGAGCTTCAAATCGAGTGATTTCAAGTTTGTTAGAAAGCTCTAAGATAGATCTACGCAATTGCAGGGTCAATTTAAGGTTTTGAAGTTGTTTTCCTCTTCAATTTGAATGATGAAATCAGGGGTTCCTACGGGTTATTTTTAGCCTGGAAAGTGAAATTATATCTACAGAGTCCTCAGATGGACATTTCCTTTTTCTTTAAAGGTCTGTATAGGTTATATAATTAATTTTGCATCTGTTAGAGTAAGTTTTAGGTTCTTAAAACCATCAGACAGTGTACTAAAGGTTGAAGCTTCTCTGAAAGCTTTAGCATTCAACTTTCTGACTTTAAAATTGGTAAACAGACACTTAAGAAGGCTTCTAATTGATTTAAACTAATTCTAAGGGTTATAATTAACTCATCTGGGTAGGATTCAAGTTCAAATTTCAACAAAGTGTCACTGCTATTGGTTTGGGTTAGAAAGTAACCCAAATTGATAGGATTCAAATTCTCACTAAATAAATCATCTGATCTCACTTTAATCACTTTCATATCATTCAACAAATTCTCAGAAATAGTTTACACTCCTCAATACCTCTGATTGAACTCAGAAACAAAGTTTCCTCCTCAGGTTTGACTATAAAGGCCTCAAGTTTGTCTTTCTGTTCAAAGCCTTCTACCATGAAATTAAAGCCTCAATTAGAGTCGCCTCAACATTGGAAACTTATTCAGATATTTAGGTAGGTGTTTTGACCTTGATTTCTATGGTTTCAGGCTCACCGCCTGAGCTTGAAAAGGTGTGTGTTCGTTAGAGCCATTCAGAGGTTATTACAGTGTTCTGAAGGTTTAAACAGCTTCAGTGCATTGCACTGAAGCTTCTGAGTTCCTTAAATGCTTCTTATACCTAACTAATAGACTTCTCCAACTCTGCTGGAGTTGGGGAAGATGAAGTTCAATCTTTGTCTCTAGACATTAAATCTTCAAACAAATATCCTTAAGACAATCAGTGATCCACATTATACCATTCTAGAGCTTCTCAACAAGTTTCTCAGTCTGAAACACAATTTAAGCTCGTCAGAGCTCGCCGGAGCTTCGGTAAGTCCAGAAAATGTAAAAAGTGTGTATAGATTAATTAAACTTACCATCTTTGATTTAGAAAGGATCCTGAGGTTGCAAGGAACCTCAGTATCACATTTAAATCCTCATTATTTCTTTAATTGTAAGATTTGACAGTGAAATCATTTCTTTTAAAAATTTGATTTGAGATTAGCTCAGCAGTTGTTTAACCACTGGATTGAGAGGTTAAAACAAGTAAACAAGTAATAGTAGTCATAATTATATACTTAATTTAAGATTTGAACTATTCTTGAGCCACCATGGACAACGAGCTCAGGAACTCAATTATATTTGGGCGTTTAATTTATTTGTGGTAATAATATGTATTATAGTGTCGGTTAGGGTTCATAAATGGTGAACAAATGATGAAGAACCGAGTGGAGGTGGAATTAGGTCGATTACTATCAGCATGGACAGTGATAGTAGTCGGTGAAGGTGGAATATGAATTAGGCGATTAGGTGATTCAATTAAATGATTAAATGATTTAGAAATTATTATGGAAGATAAAGGAATGTGGACAGTGATTTAAAAAGACAAGATTAAGTCTTTGGCGAGCTCAAGAACTCGCCGGAGTCGAAGAAGATGAAACTAAAATTCTAAAATTACTCTAATCTAACTACCTAAACTAACTAATTAAGCTAACCTACTCCTACTCCTAATCTATTATTACCTGGACAAAGGGGTCAATAGGGTTCGGCATAAAGTTCATAGCGGATGACGAAATCAGAGGGTGGAAGAAAGATCTCCGGTGGGCGGATTTGAGGTGGAGCGGAGGATTCATTGGGTCGACGCCTGTGTCAGAGATGCGGAAGACCACGACAAATCTCCTCGGCTGATTAAGATGGATGGAGGAAGTCGGAAATTGAAATGGGAAGTCGCCAAAGTTTTGGACGAATAGCCTATCGAAGTTAGCTACAGTGTTAGAAGAGGGAAGGGAGCCAACTTGTATAAAATCAAAGGTGTGAACGGGTATTTATAGCAGTTTGCGACGAAGAGAATGGGGGGGTCTGGCCGAAGAAGGAGCTTGAGGAGCTTAACCTCCGTCGTCGTCTCCGATGATGGTGAGGTTATCTCCCACTAAAAAATAGGATTTCTGGTTAATCTAGATCGGTGGATGAAGTGGAGGTGGTGAGCGCAAGCTATAAGAGGTTGGACAAAGAAGGATGATGTCAGTAGGGCAGTAATCGCGCAGTGGGGTGACTCTCTGCCGCCAGCCGTTCATTCGGCTGAAGAAGAAGACGAAGAGGGACTTAATTGAAATAAAACTTAAGGACCCGTGTGATCAATAAAGACCTGATTGTAATGAATTTTAAGGACCAAAATGTAAACTCAGGTTTTGAAGGTTTATTTTAATTTAGATTTGTTTCAACTTTTTATATGTGTTAGTAAATAAGGTAAATTTTATGTTTACACCCTGAATTTACATTTTTGACCTTTTTAGGTTAATTTATTAGATTAAGTAAAATCACTTAAGTTATTATATACTTTGGTTTACATTAAGTTTAAGTTACTTAACTTATTAATTAAAGGAATGATTAATAGGAGTTCGAGTCCAATTATTAACTATATTATTAATAATGTTAATTGAATGATAAAATGTCATTTTTAACTTATTTTAAGGTCCTTGACTAAATATCCCTTATTTTATAATTAACCCTTATATATTCATAACTGTAGCTAATTAACTAGGAAGACTGGTTAATTAGGGGTAATTAGAGATCTTGTTGAGTATCTCATCAGTACGTCGAAGCTTTCCTCAACTCGACAGCCTCCAGCATCTCACCTCCAACGTCCTGCTCCTTGTCTCCTTCGTCCGAGCTTTCGCCAGGCACCGTCGTCTTGTCGAACAGCCGATTCGGGAGTGTTCCTCTAACCTCCCTCTCTTTTCATGCTTTTGTAGTTCATTGTAATCAACATTGAATTGATATATATATCATATTTGTTCCACATCTCTATCTTGTGAATCATTTGCTTGTCATTTATTTCAAAAACACAAAACAATAACAAAACACTAAAATACTAGTAAGAAACAAATCGAAGCACGATTTTCAATAAAGTAAACGTCGCCTCCATATGTTCATCCCGGGACTCCCTTGGAGTTTCCGTATAAATTTTATCTGATCGACGTGTTTTGTAACTACGACGATGGGTTACTTGTAACCCCGATTTCAGACATACGAAAGACGCCCGACCATTTTGGTGCCGTTGCCAAGGAGGCAACAGAATTTACTTTATTGTTTATTGCATTTCTTTGCATATACATAGCATTAACCCTACTTGTCTTTGATCTACTATCTTGCAGGTACCCTAGCATGGAGATCCAAGTGCGGTAGACTGGAGTAAAGTGCGGGTAGAGTGTTTTGTAAGTGTCCCCCACACCACCCCCACCTTAGCTTTCATTCCATAACCGAATAACTCAAACCCAAATCAACTTTGGTGCTTTTTATAAACCCTAGGATAGATTTGGTTGTTTGTTTGCCACCTCCACTCACCTCGCCATCCACATAAATAAGAAATAAAAATAAAAAAAAGTGTTATCTAATTGTGGGATTTTTTGAAAGCTACACACTTAACGCCCACAACTTCTTATCCTAAGGTGCACAACCACTTTGATCCTACCACTTAACCAGGATCTAACCTGTGGATCCGGTACACTTCAACTAAATACACATATGTGAGTAGAAATCTGAATAGGTTAAGCATTCTTGTGTGCCTAAACTAAGTGGTGTAATAGGCCAATTGATTGAGCTGTTTGGGCCGCACCACTTAATCTAAAACTAATCCATCAATTAGCTTGCCACTTAGGGTTGATTCTTAGGGCCAAACCAGGCACTCCACATTTTTTTCTTTGATTTCTAAAGGAATATATCATCACCAGTGCTTGCAAAACTTGGAGTGTTCTCCTAAACTTGATTGAATATACCTAAGATTAAACCCTAAAAGCAACTAAACAAGGTTGAACTGTAAAAGACACATCATCAAATAACCTTGCTTGCAAACCTTGGTTGTGCACACACACACATTTTAACTCATCATTAAGGGCACAACCCATCTAAAGGGCCCATCACATTCATGAAGCACCATTGTCCCAGGCCTAACTAAAATTGATTAGACGTTGGCCCTAAGGACTGGTTCACTCATCGGGATCCAGATTGAGATTATTCATGATGAACCTACGTATACTACTCAATATGATGTCTAGCTAGGGGAGTAGCATCAAACGACTGCGGCTGGGGGGTACACTAGGAACCGAAGGCGCAAACCAAAGGATGAACCTTCTCCCCAGTCCCTCCTTCTAACTGGTTGGATTGCCTAGACATAAGTAGAGTAAATCATCTATAATTTTAGGATGGATTCTAAGAGTCGTAGACCTTCAGGCTACACAAAGTAAGGACAGGCTTGTATTTTTGTATTGCAGGGCTCCTTTCTCTTCTGAATTCCCTCCTTAGTTTACCATGTACCATTCCACATCCTACACACATTTCACATCCTATCCTCCTACAACCACTTATCCCCAAGATGATTACTATCCCAACTTAACTTGTAATTACCCATCCACTAGCTGGGAAGACTTTCATTGGGGATATGAATCCGGACCTCAGGGTCTAGGGCCTAACCCTGGATGACAAGAGTATGATTATTATCCTTCCCAAAGCTATAATGATTATGGATCTCCATCCTTTGATGACCAAACCAACCTGATCTACAATCAGGAAGGATATCAAGATTATAACACCTACCCTCCCCAGTATTCCGCTGAATATAGGTCGCCACCATCCTTTGAACAACCTAGAATGACCTACTTTTAGGGAGGGGCTTGAGAACCTCAACATCTTGACTCCCCTAGATTTAACATGAACCCACCCAAACCTGAACCGAACCAGTCGATTCAGGTGAACTAGATCCTGGATAGGGAGTTAGCTATTTTGAGGAACACTATACAATCTTTAGAGGCTCAGCCAACACCTTGCACTGAAGCACTAGAGCCTATGATCAAAATGATTAATGAACTTAATAGTTCACTATTGGATTTGCTCCAAAGTGCTAGGGATAGGGACTTGGGTGAGTTCCCTCTTGGGAAATTGTCGAGGTTGAGGATGAAATTTGTGGATGCACTAATCAAATCTTGGGATGATTGTTACGAACGCGCGGCTTCAGACGTCTTCTAAGACATTTGGGAGGTGGCCCAGATGTCGGACCAGATGTCTGGAACACCTTCCAGACGTCTGGGATTCGATTTTTTCGACACGAGCAGTTTCGTCTGCGCGCCTGAGTGCGTAGACCTGTGAGCGCATCTCTCTCTCTCTTTTTCCCTCTCTCCTGCGGACGCAGGCTACGCCCTCTGTCCACTCTCTCTCCTCCCAGCGCGGCTTTAAAATGCCACGCCCCCTCCCTCACTCTCATCACCTCCGCCCCCTTCCTCTTCTTCCTTCCAGCTAGCGCGCGAGAGCAAGCGCGAGTGAGAGGCAGCGGCGACAGTCGTGGTAGGTGCGGGAGGAGGTGCTGTGTGAGGGAGGAGGCGTCGGTCGTGAGGGCTCGAGCCTACCGGGGCAGCGGGAGTCAGCCGGCGGGGGCACAGCGGATGCGAGGTGACGAGGGAGGCCTATTGCGGCTCGAGCAGTAGGCGGACGAGTCGCGGCGTGGCCAAGCGGAGGGTGAGTCGCGCCCTGATTCTGGAATTTTCTCCAGAATCAGACGTTTAGGCTTACAACCAGACGGCGGGGAGGACGTCTGGAGGACTGTCCAGACGTCTGAAAGGTGAGTTATTCCATCTTTCTTCCTCTTCTTCGACTGACCGTACTAAGAGACAGTAGAAATGGGTACGCGCCGGTTCTGAGATTCGTATCCAACGCGAATCAGACATCTGGCTGTAGTGCCAGATGACGGGAATGACTTCCAGACGTCCGGGGTGACCATCGGACATCTAGGAACTAGGCCAGACGCCCCCGCAGGCTTCTGGACGTCTGACAGACCACGCAGAGTAAAGGTATCCTCTGATCCACTTTTTAAGACGTTTGGAAGAGGTTCCAGACGTCTGATTTTGCACTGTGTCGTCATTTTCGACCCGTTTAGGGCCTGTTCGGAGTCTGTTTTTCGCGTTTTGAGTTGCGTGCTTTTTGGAATTACATCCTCTACCCGTCTATAGTAGTTGTATACTATTTTGAGAAACTCCTTGTGTTTGATCCTTGTGATAGGACCCCATTCCGTTGCAGTCTCGAGGGTTGCAGAGGCACGTGGGATTCCCGACCACGCCCCCAGTACTCCTGTTGTAACCGATAGAGTGGCCTTTAAGTTTAGTAGTATAATCTGTTAATTATGGAACCATAAATAGAACCTAGGACATTGCATGAATCCTAGGAATGAGAAACTAAAATGAATGGTAGATCCTAGGGTGTTGCATAAATCCTAGGATGGGAAGAACTAGTGGAATATATGAATACTGTAGTCTTGGAAAATGTGGAAAGGAAATAATAGCTACTTGTAAATTGGTTTAACAGCTGCCTGTTATGAATAAATGAGCATCTCTGGGAATATGGGATGTATGAATGTGAAACTGGGAAGGTGAAACCTGAATGTGCGGAGTTAAAAGAACTGGAACCCTACGGGGAATTAGGAGTGGAACTACTGGAAAGAGAAAGGAATGGAACAGAGAAAGAAAGACATGGTAGTGTGCTGTCTCTTGGGTACGTAGTACCAAGGGAAGTACCTGTACCTGTTTAGTGCAGAGCGGAAGCAGCCGCCCCAGGGACCCAGGGTTAGGACTGGCCACTTTGTACCGACTTGCTGGCCCTCGTGTACGTAGTACCGAGGAGAGCTACTAGTGTAGGGAGGTACTTGCTACCCCACGGGCCCCAGGGTTTTGCTAGCCTCCTACACTGACTTATTAGGCCCACTGGGCAAACCAGGGTAGTCAGACGAGGGTGCGCGGACTGTGGAGGGGCAAGGCCCCTGTTTGGCTACTGTGGAGGGGTTGGACCCCTGTTACTGAGAGGGCTCTGCCCTGTACTGGTTTCGTGCTGTTCTTTGGGTGCACCCGTTAACGGAAACGACTAACCGGGTGCCAGTGCGGGTTAGCTACCTATGCGTTTATCGTGCGTGCCGTAGTCACCGTTACATCTGTCCGTGACTCTGGGGTGGTTGACTGAGAGTAGGATCACCACGGGGGACTCTCCCGGCCAGGAGAGCACCACGTGCTACTTCTATTCGGAAAAGACTACAATCAAGATCGTTCCCACGAGGAACATTAGAGATCAAGTGAAGGATCTGAGAAATAGATAAATTGTGAGACAATAGAAAGATGTAATTAAAGAAAGTAACAGAACATAACAGCTACTGTACACTCTACTGTTTCTTTTGTTTTAGTTGCCACTCTACTCAGCGTTTTGTTGACGTGTTACACTCGTTACCTTTCAGTACCAGGTGTTGAGTAGCTAGGGTCATCGGCTGCAGAGGACGCTGGGCCGAGTAGGATCCAGTAGAGTTACCACTATTCTCTAGTACCTCTTTTTGGTTCCACTGTAGTGAGTAGTTCTTGTTACCGCTATACTTTTCTTTACCTGCAATTTCATATTATGTTATGAATGTTGTTCTGCTGTTGTGGTGGTATATACTGTAGTGGTTTCTTTCCTTACTACTGTATTTTCTTACTGTTAGTTATATTCATGCTGAATGTGGTTTATTTTACTGCTCTTTCGGTTACTTCCTCGTTGGACGACCAAGTCTTGGGATTAGTCGAGTCATTCCGGTTCTCGTGTCTCGTAGGGACTCAGGAATCGGGTCGTTACAATGATTCACAAGATGAACCCCCTTCAGGAGAGCCAATGTCTGAACCCACTCAGGCACCTGTTGGGGGGGATACATTTTCTGAGATTGGGGATGACCAGGATGGGCTAGGGCAACCATTTGAGGATTAACCGATTGATTCGCCCGAGATCCTCGAGCCAGGGAGCGAGGAAAAATATGTCTCCACAGACCATGAAATGACATATGATTTTGAGACATATATAAATGAGGATCATGGATTCTTTGGCTCTGAGAGTGAAAAATCTTTTGGAGAAGTCTCACTTGAACTTAAGGAAGAGGATTTTAGTGAGACAAATGGGCTTGAGGAATCTAACAAACTAGTTGATAGCCCAATTATTGAAGATTTGGATTTGGTTGGGGTTAACTTAGAGGATCCAAATCTTTATGATTCAATCAGTGACCCCAGTCCTCATCTACACCCAGAAGAGCTGACTTTGAGATCTTTGTGCCCAAGTCAATCTTGATTCGGCCACGATTTCTGGACTTGGGAGAATCATATGGGGTGAATAATATGCCAGAGGTCCCGAAGCCAGAGCCCTTGATGTTGGAGGATAGAATTATTGAAATAAAGATTTGGGAGGCTAATTTTGAGGGAAGTTTGATTTTGGATCTTTGGGTACCTATTGACCTAAAATCACCTACTTTCTACCAAGACCCTTACAATATCTTTCACGTGCAACCCAAGCTCGAAATAACTCATTATTTTCCAGAGCTAGATGTTAAGTGGACAACCGCACCTATTGAACCATCTTTACCCATTGTCCGACACTTTGATCCTGGGTTGCAAACCATTAAACTGTAGGCCCAGCCCTGCAAACACAACAACCTTCGCTTCTGGGTGATTTTCATCCAGAACCTGAGAACCACTCGACCCTAGGGCATGGGTCTGCACCATAATCTCGTCCATGTCTGTGGACAACTTCTGCAGATGAGTTTCAAGATCAACCTTTCTATTTTGATTCTGACCTTCACTTGTGAATTCTCAATTTCTTCTTTGTATGTATGTTATGCCTAGTTGAAGGCATTAAACATAGCACGTGTGTATACACTCTTCTCTCTGCGGAGCTGACCAGATTTTCACGACACTCAGGTGATATTCCGTTTACTTCGCCCTTTTCATATCTTTACTTTTACAATGAGGACATTGCATCATTTAGGCACTGGGGGTTGAATAATCGATTCTTGAAATCATTATATTAACTACATAGAATTTATTTTAAAATAAAAAAGAAAGAAATTTTGAAAATTAAAAAAAAAAATTTAAGAAGAAAGAAAGAAATTAGGAAAAGGGAACTTAGGCTTTTGGAAGCTATTAACTTTAGGAAATGATACGAGAGGACCTAAACACTTAGACTCTTCAGGTCTTAGGGCTTAATTAGCCCGGGTGTCCACTAGAATGTTGACTTAGTCTTGAGTCCTCACCAATTAAAATTTATTTTAATTTGGTAAATAATTTGGGATGATAAGTTTGCGACTTTTCAACCCGCCCTCTGATTTGGGGGGACTTTAAGCCTAAGCATCTGCACACTTTTTTTTTTTCACTGACTCACTTTCCGAAGATTTTTATGGAAATTGGGTATCTAATGGATCGACTTGGTGGTATGGCTGGCAAGTTGTCGGTGGTAACAGCTCATCCGCCGGTTGTCTAGAGCTCAGCCACAAGACCATTTTTGTTGTACTGCCTTTAGGTAAATCTTAGATCAAGGAAGCCACTTAGAAAAAAAAAAGAAACACTAAAAGAAAAAAAGGAGAAAATAAAAAAATAAATAAAACCACACTTCACCACATGAGTATGGCTGGCAAGTTGCCAGTGGTAACAGCTCATCGGCCGATTGTCCAGAACCTAGCTCAAGGAAAAATAAATGCACAATAATTCCCAAAACACTTAGGGAAGAAGCAGGGAATTGGAATAAATCGGGAGGATATACATTGGGTTCGCCCTTGTGTTGACCCCATAAATAAAAGTAGGGAGAAAGTTATCGATCGTAAAGATAAACCTTTAGGCAAGGTCACCTAGGATCGTAGAAACCAGAAGTCTGTCTTAACGGCCATTTTGTGAGCCAATCACTTTTTCACAAAGATGCTTAGTACTTAGAGTCCTTTCCGAGTGTTGGCCGAGTCGGGTAGCCGTAAAAAGTTATCTTAGAACTCTTAAACTCCAAAACTATACAAAAATTAGAAAAGAAGAAAAATAAAAAAATATATATTTCTTCCCTTCTTAAATAAAGCGAGAACTTGGGCGGTCTGCATTCTAACAGACACTAGGGTACTGTTGAGTTTTTGTAGTTTATGACATTAGTTGAAATTTTCTATTGTTGATAAATGACTTAGGGTTAAGTGATCTAATACTAATTATGCTTTTATACATAGCATATAGTTTAATTTTGCTCGGGACTGGCAAAAGATAGGCATGGGGGTATGATGTAAACACATTTATTGAGCGTAAAATTCCTATTCATGCAAGTTCCTAGGATTAGATTTGCATTTCATGTTATAAATATTGCATAACATGCATCATTGTGCATTTAGAGTAGTTGTATAAATTTTGGGTTAATTAGGTTCTTCTTATGGTCAGGAGAGGAGAGGATTTATTTCAGGGCCTCGGATTGACGATCGGACCGTACGGATCTGATTAATACGATGATCGAAGTCTAACGCCTGTGAAATCATCCAGATCGGAGTCTCGTAACATCACAAGAAGCCCAAGGAAGATCAACGGCCAGGGGGCAATGCGACATCCATACGGGTTTTTTGGTTGGCAAGTTGTTAGTGGTAACAGCTCATCAGTCAATTATCTAGAACCCAGCTCACAAAGAAATACATGCATAATAATTCCCAAAACACTTAGGGAAGTAGAAAAAATCGGGGAGATATACACTGGGTTCGTGATGACACTCATCATGATCGTTAATTACCCCTAATTAACTAGTCTTCCTAGTTAATTAGCTAGGGTTATGAATATATAAGGGTTAATTATAGAATAAGGGATATTTAGGTAAGGACCTTCAAGTAAGTTTAAAGTGACATTTTATCATTCAATTAATATTATTAATAATTTAGATAATAATTAGACTCGAAATCCTATTAATCATTCCCCTAATTAATAAGATAAGTAACTTAGTATAATGTATACCTAAGTATGTAATAACTTAAGTGATTTTACTTAATCTAATAAATTATTCTAAAAAGGTCAAAAATTTAAATTCAAGGAGTAAACATAATATTTACCTTATTTACTAACATATATAAAAAGTTGAAAAAGATCTAAATTAAAATAAACCTTCAAAACCTGGATTTACATTTTAGTCCTTAATATTCATTACTTTTGGGTCCTTATTTCTCACATAGGTCCCTAATTTTTATTACTTCTAAGTCCCTCTTCGTCTTCTTCTTCTTCTTCTTCTCCAGCAGAATGAACGGCTGGCAGCAGAGAGTCATCCCACCGCGCGATCACTGCCTTGCCGACATCATTCCTCTTTGCCCAAGCTCTTGCAGCTTGCACTCACCACCTCCACTTCATCCATCGATCCGGATTAACCGAGAATCCTATTTTTCAGTGAGAGATAACCTCACCGTCGTCGGAGATGACAACGGAGGTTAAGCTCCTCAATCTCCTTCTTCGGCCAGACCACGCCTCTCTCTTTGCCGCAAACTACTATAAATACCCCCTCACACCTCTGATTTTAGGCAAGTTGGCTCCCTTCCCTCTTCTAGCACTGTAGCCAACTTCAATAGGCTATTCTTCCAAACCTCTGGCAATTCCCCATTCCATCTTCCAACTTCCTCCATCCATCTTAAGTAGCCGAGGAGATCCACCATGGTCTTTCGCGTCTCTGACAAAGGCGCTAACCCTAGGATTCCTCCGCTCCACCTCAAATCTGCTCGCCGAATATCTTTCTCCCACCCTCTGATTTCGTCGTCCGCTATGAACCTTCGGCGGAACCCTATTGACCCATTCGTCCAGGTAATAGTAGACTAGGAGTAGGAGTAGGAGCAGGATAGCTTAGTTAGTTAGTTTAGTTAGTTAGGTTAGAGTAATTTTATATTTTAGTGTCATCTCCTCCAACTCCGGCGAGTTCCTTGAGCTCACAAGAGACTTTAATTTTGTCTTTTCATACATTGTACACCTTCCTGTTTCTTCCATGTTCACTTCTAATTCACTTAATCGATTAATTAAATCACCTAAACGCTTAATTCAAATCTCAACTTCACCAACTACTTCACTGTCTATGGTGACAGTACTCGGCCTAATTCCACCTTCACTGGGTTCTTTCATCACCTATCACCACTAATGAACCCTAATCGACATTATATTAGTTATTATTATCATCTATAATTAAACGCCTAAATCTTAATTAAGTTCCTGAGCTCGCTATCCATGGCGGCTCAGGAACATTTCAAACTATAAATTTAATAAATATTTATGAATAATAATATCTGTTGAGTTGATTTGACTTCTCAATCGAGTAGTTAAATCAAGTCTTGAGCTTAGACCATTCAAATCTTTTAAGAAACAAACTTACTGTCAAATCCTACATTTTAATGAACAAATGAAGAATTTAATGTGATAAAGCGGTTCCTTGTATCCTCAGGATCATTTTTAGATCAAAAATGGTTAATTTTATCAATCTGTACATACAATTTACATTTTCTGGACTCACCGAAGCTCCGGCAAGCCATTTTTGTGTGGTAGCCTCTTAAACTTGCTAAGTTGCTTTAGAACAATAAAATAAGGTTTACTGATTACTTTAAACAAATTTGCTTGAAGTTTTTACCACTGGAGCTTAGATTTGTTACTTCATGTTCCCCAACT
Source organism: Thalassia testudinum (assembly GCA_037157565.1). Taxonomy (NCBI): domain Eukaryota; kingdom Viridiplantae; phylum Streptophyta; class Magnoliopsida; order Alismatales; family Hydrocharitaceae; genus Thalassia; species Thalassia testudinum. The sequence continues at coordinate 121,730,907 of JAZHRO010000024.1, forward strand.
CCGGCGAGTTGGAGAAGTTTGTTATGAAGGATTTAAGAAACATTAAAGGAGCTCAGAAGCTTCAGTGCGATGCATTGAAGCTATTTTAACTCTCAAAACAATGTAACAAACTCTGATTAATTCTGTCGAGCACATACCTATTTTCGTTCAGGCGACAAGCCTGAAACCCTAGGAATTAAGGATAGAACACAAATCTTAAGATCTGAATGAGTTCCAGATGATGAGAAGACTCTGATTGAGGCATTAATTTCTTAGGAGGGAGCCTTAAACAGAAAGTCAATTTTCGAGCTTCCATAGTCAAACCTGAGTCTGGTAATGGTGTTCGGAGCTTGAATTGAAGAATTGAGATGTGGAAATTGTTTCTGAGACTATGTTTGATGTTTTTAGAATGAATAAAGTAAGCTCAGATGATGTATTTAGTGAAAATTTTGTTTCTATCAAGTTGGGTTACTTCCGAACCCAAACCAACAGAAGCACTATTTTGATGAAATTCAAACTGAAAACCTACCCAGATTGATTTGTTATAACCCTTAGAATTAATCTAAATAGATTAAGAACACTTTAAAGTGTCTGTTGCACTTATCGAAATCTAAAAATCAACCTCTGAAGTTTTCAGAGAAGTGAAAAGCTTCTCTGCAGGTTCTGTAGGCCTCAAGAGTTTAAAATCTATCTTAACAAAAGTGAAATTGCTTATATAGCTTATACATACCTTCTAATAGATGAGAGAAGTCCATCTGAGGATTTCCTTGACTTCAACTTCACTTTCCAGGCTTTTTAAAACCCATTGGAAACCCCTGATTTCACCTCTTAAATTGACAAGCCAAACATCATTCAAACAATAAATTGACCCTAAAATTGTGTAGATTACCCTTAGAGCTTTCCAACAAACTTTAAATCATCCAATTTGGAGCTCTGGGTAGAAAGTTACGATCGATTGAATTCGGGTCTGAAAGGGGTAGCTTTTTCCCACCTCGGATATCCACGAGACCATGCCTACGGATAAAACTGATTTATTCCCTTGGCTATGCATTCGTCAGCGTTATGCGCACCGATTCTGATTCCTTCTGATCTGAGCATTGTTCTGAGTGTGCGGGCTTTTGCCTGCGGGTGTGCTCCCTTGGGGGAGTGCGATTGTGGTAGTGCCCTGGGAGGGCAAGTGTGGCCTGGGAGGCCGGGTTGAGCCAATGCGGCTCGAGACTGTGAATCGATTAACAAATGAACCAACATGAACCTAACTGAGATTAGGCAAGGACCGAGTAGGGTCTAGTCCCACCCTGGTCTCAGGGTGCTGTGTATCCTCAAAAGGACCTCACCGCAAATAAAAAAAACTTTTGGTTAAAAGAGTAAAAAAAACTCGGTTCAACTAAAAGTTTTAGGAAAAGAGAAGCCGCTGAAGGATGCTAAAGGCTAAGGAAGAAAGCAGCACAGGCACTAAGGAGTGTTAAGGAAAAACTAAGGAACAAAGGGGAAAAGCTATGGGAAGAAGAGAATGCAGGAGAAGATTAAAGGGAAAAAGAAGAAGAGAAGGAAGATAAGAAGGTAGGAACAACATAAGAAAGGTAAGAAGAAAGACAGCTCGAGAGAAGAAAATAAAAGAGAGAAAGAAGATTAGAGGCTGAGAAAATAAAAAGGCATCAATACTTTGTTAAAGAAATAAATGAATTTTCTCTTGCATAATTACTTTTTGTTCTTAATTGTAGAAGGCATTATTTTTAATTGGATAACTTTTTAATGGCCTTAATTTCTTAGAATAAAATAAAATTAAAAAAACTAGCATGTTTACTTGTTAATAAAGTTCAACATTTTGAGTAAATATGTTTGCATATGGAATTTTGTATGTTCTTTATAGTTTAAATATTTTGACAAAATTCATGTTTTGAAAATCAAATTAGTTTTACCTCCTAAACATAAAGAGATAAAAGAAAGTTGGTGAATTTGGAGAAATTATTATTCCTCGTAGTGAATGACCTGGACTCAAGCAGTAAAAATTTCTAAAATGTTAGGTTAATTCGACCCTATACTACACAACCGATACAGCTTCGAGTTAACCTAAGTGATTTCTTCTACTGTTAATTAAGTGAAATTAACTTAATTACTGAGTTGAGTGAACCCACGCTATCATTTTAATGGCGCCGTTGCCGGGGAATGCAATATTTTGATTCACTAAAATTTAAAAAAAGATTAATTATTTAATTAGGAGGTATTTTTGCAAATATTTTTGTTTTTACTAACTTTTTTTTTAATTAGTGTGTTTTGTTTTTATTTTATTTTCTGTCTTCTTTTCAGGTTTACCTTTGCGGGTAATCTCAAGAGAAGGTGGGATTTAGTTTTACTGTTTCCATTCTTTGTGAGTATTTCTTAATCTTTTGTTTGTTGCATTTTAAAATAAAAAAATAAAAAAAATGCATCTTTTCTGACTAGCAACAGCATAAACACAAGCATACACTCTTAGGAGTGCATTTCCTAGTAACATTAAGTGCAATCTGACTCGGGAAATTTTTAAACTGTTTTTCTTGCATCAGCGAGAAAACATGAGAAAACTCGCATAGATTCCTGTCTTTGAGAATTAAAAAGACGACATATTTTTGTTTGAAAAGATATAAAAACCGGTCATTGTAGTTTAATTGATATATTTTTTCTAAAGGTCTAACTAAAAAGAGGAAGTAAAATTGGTGACTTAACTCTGTTTGCAGAATGCATGCGTGTTTTTATATCGATATCATCTGTTCCATGCTATCGCGCATATAGCGCAATCACTAAAGTCACACAAGTCTATTTTTCTATCTCTCCTCTTTGCACCTCTTAGGGCTTTGGCCGATGATCAACAAGTCTGTCTCACTACTAGAGCCCTGAGGAGGCAGTAGTGAGTAGTCTCAATCCTAGACCTTAGACCTTTGAGCTTTAAGGTATGCACCTGCGTAGTCACGAATTAGGACGTGTATTTTGATACTGCTACTCTTTTTGTTTGCGTCAAATTACTTTGCGTACTTTAGCAATTTCTTCTTTCCTTTGAAAGAAGAGCAAAACCTGCATCTTTTGCACTGTTTTGCGAGTTTTTTGTGTCGCGGTTTTTGTATCGGTGGTGTGCGTGTGGCTTTGCACATTTATTTTTCGTTTATGGACGAGAGGCGATCCTTGCATCTGCCTCTTGCACCGCCATTGATAGGTGATCCTAGGCCGATTGCAGATAAGCAACTAATGGTCTTCCCGTCTGATCCATCTACTTCTATGGATCCAATGTAGAATCTTAATCCCGAGATCCCTTCTTCTTCTCGTCAGGGGGAGATGTTGCCTTTTGATGTTCATGAGGCGCTCCTGAGCCAGAACCATAGGATGCTAGAGCAAACAAGACAAATCAATTTATTAACAGCAGCCTTAAATAATCTAGAAACTTTGCAAACCCGTTCTTCACCTCGACCTGAGGTGGGTTTTGAAAATCATGATTTTCCGATCAATCATCCAAGGCCTCTACTTAGAGATTATTATAACCCATCTAATGCACAAGTAGAGCCCAATGTTAGGATTCCTATTGGGGAAAATGATCCAGAATTAAAGCCAAACATTATAGGTTTAACCGCCCACTTTCACGGATTTGCATCTGAGGATCCATTTCAACACATTGAAGATCTTAAAAATTTATCTCAAACTCTTCGTCCTCGAAATCAAAATAGGGAAATGCTACTAATGAAAATGTTCTGTTTTAGCCTTAAAGATAAAGCAGCTTATTGGTATAGAACTATAGCAAGACCAATCTCAACTTGGGCTGAACTCAAATCTGCATTTTGGAATAAATTATTTCCAATTGGTCGAACCAATGCTTTAAGGCGAGCTATTACTACTTTCAATCAAAATCAAGGAGAACCAATTCATGAAGCGTGGGAACGTTTTCATGAATTGCAAAGGAAATGCCCACATCATGACATCCCTTGTTGGCAGCTCATGCATATCGTTTATTATGGTTTACAAGAGGGCATTCGCAATCTAGTCGATGCCTCTTGTGGAGGGAATTTTCTAAATCGCAACGCAGAATCCGCTTCAGAATTATTTGAAGGGATGGTAGAAAACTCGATAAACAATGCATCAATGTCGCAATTTTTGAGGGGCGCGAATACGAATCACCAAAATCTGCATAAGGGCATTCACGAGATCGGTAATCCGTCCAGTTCAAAGGATTTAGAAATTATTGCAGAAAAACTGGACAAAGTCGATATCGTAGCAAAGCATCTCGACGAGGTTAGAAACACAATGACGAATCTTGCGCCTCAACTTGCTATGAATCCCGAGTATTTACCTATTTCGCAAATTCCCATGGAGAGGGAATTTGTGAATAATCTGGATTCTGGAGATCCATCTTCCTTGGGTTTTCTATGAACTCCTTCACCAACCCAAGGAGGGACCTTTGTCCCACAATCTTACCCAACCTTTTCTCCACCCTTTACTATTGCAGAAAACATGCCATATCCTCTTGATTTAAATGTCATTCAGGGATACATACCAAGATCAAACCCATATTCAAATTCCTATAATCCTAGATGGCGTAATCACCCTAATTTTTCTTGGTCTGACCATACACAAAGACCATCATATAGAACTCAGACCAAACAAAACCTACCTACATTGTCGTTTCAGCAACATAATGCTAGGCCATTTTACACGATTTCGCAAAATCCCGTAGGGCCAAATAGAGATTCACAGCTAGACCAGATTTTGAGAGTTGTGACAGAGAGCCAGCGACAAAATGCTGAGGCTCTTACTGAAGTCCAACGACAATGTTCGACAGAATTGGCTAATCTTAGGGTTTAAATAATGCAATTAGCTGAATCTCGTCAGCTAGGGACCCTTCCATCCCAGCCAATTCCAAACACTAGGAATATCCAGCAAAGACAACACCCGGGAGTTCAAAATCCGAATCAGGGACATGTCCATCTCCATAATCAATTACCCCTGAATCCAAATCAAAATCAAAATCTGAATCCACCTATTTCTAATCTTGATTTTGAATATTTAAATCAATAGCAATCAGTTGCGAATCAACCATTAATTAATGATTTATCTTTCCAAAATTCACAAGCATCTTCTTCTTCAACTGCTTCTTCTTCTCATGTGGGTATTAACTCCGTTACAACCCATCATGGAACTTCCACTAGGGATCCAGTTTTTCCAAGGAACCTATCCCAAGACCATAGTACATCTAGATTAACCCCTGTTTCTACATCTGGAAGAGGTACAGAACCATATCCCACAATTCTCGCTAATTTGCAAGATCAGGAAAATACCTCAGTAGAATAGGAAAACCGCATCCCATTCCCAGAAGCTCTGAAGAAGACTAGGAAACAAAAACAACCTATTACATTAGATAAAGATTTGATTAACATTTTTGAACAGGTACATATTAATATCCCACTCCTAGATGCTATCAAACACATTCTGACTTACGCAAGATTTCTTAAGGAATTATGTACTCCTAAGCGTAAGTCGAAGAAAGGAAGCACTGTTGTACTTTCGGAGCATGTGAGCTCTATTATTTCAAGTACGCTTCTTTTAAAAAAGAAAGATCCAGGATCTCCATTTATTTCCTATATAATTGGGGGTCAGTGTTTTGATAGAGTCCTCCTAGATTTAGGAGATTCTATTAACCTCATTCCTTTCTCTTTGGTAAAACATTTTCAAATAGAAAACCTTAAGTCTACCAATGTGACTTTACAATTGGCTGATAGATCCATTAAGTCACCAAAAGGAATGTTGGAGGATGTTGTTGTAAGAGTTAAGGATTTTTAATTTCCTGTAGATTTTATTGTTCTTGATATAGAATACCCAAATACATTAGCCACACCCCAATTATCCTAGGGAGACCCTTTTTGGCTACTGCAAAAGCCAATATTGATTGCGAATCAGGAAAGATTGAATTGAAATTTGGGGAGAAGATAATTAAGTTAGATATATTTAGAGCTTCTAGTGGATTTGATTGTGAATGGATTGAGGAAATAAAATCATTAGAAGATTTTGAGGATGACATTAGTTCTCTAGATTTAGAAGACACATGTTTTGATATCCTATACCCTCAAAGTAGTGAAACATTATTGGAATCTCTACTCAATCCTGAATTTGACTCTGAATCTAAATCACTCTTCACAATTGAGAATCCCGCCCCAAATCCTGCTGTTGATTCAACTCCTATGCTTGAATTGAAACCATTTCCTTATAATCTTAAATATGTACAACCCGAATCTGATCAAACATATCTTGTAATAATAAATTCTCATCTCTCTGAATCACAAAAATCCAAATTGATCAAAGTACTTCGAGATCAGAAGAAGGCAATTGGTTGGACTTTACATGATCTCACCGAGATTAGCCCCAATTTTTGTACTCATCTCATCTATGTTGTAGATGGGGCATGACCTTCAAGAGAAGCTCAAAGACACCTAAATCCTAATGTAAAGGAGGTTTTTAAGACAGAAATAATCAAGTGGCTTGATGCTGATATTATTTATCCTATATCTGATAGCCCTTGGGTGAGTCTGATGTAAACACATTTACACTACTTAAAATGTCTATTTATGCATGTTCTTAAGCATAGGATTGCATTTCTTGATATAAATATTGCATAACATGTATCATCTTGCATTTAGAGTAGTTTGAATAAAATGGAGGTTAATTGTCTCCTTTTATGTGCTTGGACAGGGCAAACATTTTATCGGGGCCTCGGATCAAAGATCCACTGTATGGATGTGATCAGGGTGACGATTGGAGTTCAACGGCTACAAGATCGCCCTAATCAGGCATCCGTAGCATCAGATAGTGACCGGGGAACCCTAGAAGATCAAGGGACAGGATGGTGTAAATCCACACTTCAGATGACAAATTCGACCGCACAGATGAATTTGGATCGACGATCGCAGCTCAATGACGCAAAAATCAAGTCAATCCGACATCTGTGGCACCATCTACAATCTCTAGAAGATGGATGGCCAAGATGGCGCCACGTGGTGCCATCCCCGCCACCCAAATGGTCGCATGAATCCCTGAAGGCCCCGCACCCACTCGCTCTCAGCCGTTGGATCTTGATCCAGTGGCTGTGGTCAGCCGCACCTAAAAGCATCCGCTCGGCCATCCGCTCCTTGTAGCGCAGCGGTCGAGCGCGCATGAGCGAGATGCGGGCGCGGGTTCGAGCCGCAGCGAAGGGGAGGAAGGCGCGGGCGTGCGGCTAATGGATCACGATCGGATGGCCGTCAGTGCTCAATCAAGATCACGTGCCAATGAACGCGCGACGTCACGCGCGATCGCACGTGCCAGGCAGGAGCAGTAGCGGGCGGAGATGCGTCTTAAGCCATCCGATCTCGCGATCGGACGGCTGAGAATCAAGGAGCGTGCGTGGGTGTTGAGGAAGCGGGAAGCTGAGGAGCCGCACGTGGGCGTGGAAGCTACACCCACATTTGGGGCTTTAGTGATGGATGTATCCATCACTAAAGACCCCTCATTTATTATTTTGAAGATGTAATGACCATTTTGCCCCCACTCCTTGCAACTATAAAAGGAGACCCCCTCCATACGAAATTTTCATCCCTTCCTTCTCTTCTGTACCCCTCCAAAGCTCAAGAGAAGCTTGTCCCACACCCGGGATGCTCCTCACGAGATAAAGTCTAAATTTTCGTCCCCCTTCGGAAGTGGATCCCGCGACGACGATCGCATGCTGCTCCATTCCCGTTCTTCTGCTTCGTCCTCCTTCGTCCTGCTTCATTCTCCTTCATCCAGGCTTCGTCCCATCCGGTTAGTCCTCCAAGTAATCGTCGTGGAGGATAACTTCTCTCTCCCTATTCTTTTTACAGCTTTCTAGCATAGATTTACTGCTTTCTATTGTAGCTGTGTTCATCCTCCAAGCGACCATTGAGGAGGACATTTCTCCCTCCATTCTTTTAATGCTTTCTAGAGTAAATTTATCGCTTTCTAGTGCAATTATTTTATGCTTTCTAGTTGTAATGAACAAATCCCCCTAATGATAAATTCTCTGTTTATTCTACATCTCATTTTGATTTCTATTTGTAATATTTTCTCTCTCTCTTCTATTTATTGTAACTAATTAGATAGTTTTAAATTGAATTACTTCGTGACAAATAAAAAGAAACTCATAGTTTTTAAATCAAACGTCCGCCTCCCTGTGTTCGACCCGGAATTTCAATTTCAGTATAAATTTTATTTGTTGAACATGAATTCTTCGCTTTCAAGCTACAACGACAGGTTTTCCAAAACTGAACACGTTAGTGTAGCGATTCGTACGTTCAACATTTTGGCGCCGTTGCCGGGGAGGCAACGATCTTTGATTTCTCTTCGCGTTTTGTAACTTACAAATCATTTACCTCACTTCTCTCCTTTCTTATTGTGATTGCAGGGACTCTTTTGAGAAGAGCAAATGCGGTAGATTGGAGTAAAGTGCTGTGGAAGGTTTTGTAAGTTATCCCCCATTCTTTCCCCCTCCATAGATTTCATTCGCCACATTAAATCCAAATTCCAATTAACCTAGGTGTTTGCATAAATCCTAGGAATAGTTTGGTTGTTTGGATTTCCACTCACATTCATTCGACCCTCATTAATAAAAAAAAATAACAAAAAGATAATCTTGTGGGGTAATTTTCAACAAACACACAACACACACCCACATTCAAGGCACTTGATCAACTTGATTTGTTTTCTACTCAACCGGGTTCTGATCTGTGGAACTAGTACACACAAAGCATCACATAACAGAGTAGAAATCATTCTAGGTTAACCATTTTTTTGAGTGCCTAACTTAGTGGTGTATCTGTGGCCAGTTGTTTGAGTTGTTTGGGCCGCACCTCTTCAAATAAAATAAACTCATCAAGTAGCTGCCACTTAGGTTCAACTCTTAGGGATTTACTAGGCACTCCACATTCTTTTTAAGCTTTAAAGGAAAACAACTTCACCTGTGCTTGCAAAACCTGGTGTGGTAACTAAACCTGTTTGAAAACACCTAAAGTTGAATCCTAAAAGCTACTAAGCAAGATTTGAACCTTAAAATTCACCACATCAAAAATAATCTTGCTTGAAAACCACTGGTTGTGCACACACACACAAATCAATCAATCATTAAGGGCACAATCCATTTAAAGGGCCCATCACATTCCAAAGCACATTCAAACCTAGCCCTAAATAAAACAGAGTAGACGTTGGCCTTAAGGATTGACTCGCTCTTCACAACCCAGAACGAGATTATTTTCGATTAGTCTGTTTCTGCTGTTTAATTTGATGTCTAGCTCAGGGAGCAGAGTCAAACGATCACTGCTGGGGGGTACATTAGGAACTGGAGGTGCAAGCTGAAGGAAGAACCTTCTCCCCAGTCCCTCCTTCTAACTGGTTGGATTGAACAGACAGAAGTAGATCAAATCATTCCTTTATCTCAAGACGAGTTTTGGGAGTCTGTAGGTCTGTAGGTTAACCCATATAAGGATAGGTTTGATTGTTTGTATTACAGGGCACCTTTCTTCCTCCTGTGTCTCATGAATTCTTCCACATATTTCACGCATTCCAGCTCTTTCCCTCTTATTGTGAATTATCCTCAACATGACGATTATCCCGACTCGTATTGTAATCAACCATCAGTTAGTTGGGATAATTCGGATTGGGGATACAATTCCGGACCCCCATGTTTAGGGTCTAACCCAGAACATTTTGATTTTGATTTCTATCCTTCTCAAAGCTACATTGATTATAGATCGTCTTCCTTTCATGAACAACCTAATACGATCTATAATCAAGAAGGATACATCGATCCTTACCCATCCTCTGATTTCACTACGTTTAGGTCATCACCATCTTTTGAACAATCTGAAATGACCTATTATCAGGAAGGGTATAACGAATCTCAATTCGTTAATTCCTCTGCATTGATGTTAAACTCGCCCAACCCTGAACCAACTTATTTTGTTCAGGTTAACCAAGTTCAAGATAAGGTTCTGGCTAACTTGAGGAATATTATTCAATCTTTAGAAGTTCAGCCAACACCTTGCAATGAGTGATTGGAGCCCCTGATTAAAATGATTGATGATTTGAATAAGTCTTTGTTGGATTGGACCTAGGACGTTAAGGATAAGAACCCGAGTGAGTTTCTACTTGGGAAATTAGCGAAATTGAGGATGAGATTCGTGGTTGCTTTGATTCAATCTTGGAATGATTCCCAAGATGAACCCTCCTTAGGAAAGCCAATGATAGAACCTACTTAGGCACCTGATAGAGGGGACACGTGTTATGAGGCTGACCAAATTGAATTAAAGCGTTCAATTAAGGATGATCTGATTTCTTCACCTGAGATCCCTGAGCTGGGTTATGAGGAAACGTATGTCTCCTTGGAATAGAAAGTGACAACTGATTTTGGGATATACATTGATACGGATCTTGATTTCTTTGATGGTGAAGATTCAAGTTGTGAAGTCTCACGCGAGTTTTCTGAACATGATTTCTGTGAGAAGATTGGGTCTGAGGAATCTGATAGATCATTTGATAGCCCAATAATTGAGGAAACTGATCTTAGGGCACACATTACGGATCCAGAATTACATTTTCTGGAGGATTCAATTCAATGCCCTGATTGTCAGTTACACCCCGTTGAGCCTATTGATGATTCTAATTCTGAGATAATTAGACCCAAGTCAATTTTGATTCTGCCACATCATTTAGACTTGGCGATTTCAGATGGGGTGATTAATATACAAGAGGTCCTGGAATTCGACATTCGGAATGAGGAGGATAGGAGCTAGGAAGTTATGATTTGGGAAGTTAATTTTGGAGGAAATGGAAGATTGAGTCGAAGGGTTCCTTTTAAGCTGAAACCATGAAATCAGAACGCTTACGACATTTGTTTCGAGGATGTCAAACTCAAGCACACATTCAATCATTATCCTTTTGAGCTTCAATTCTCTGTAACCTGACTTTTTGGTCTTGGGTTGCATCCTCATAAATCGCAGGCCCGACCTCGCTTGCATTTAGATTTTAGGTTTTGTATAATTTTTATCCAGAACCTAAGATATTCTCGATTATGGGGGATGGGTCTGCACCACAATCTGGCCCACATCTGTGGACCTCTGTTGATAGGTCGGAGGATTCTTCTATTTATTCTAATTCTAACTTGCACTTGCGAATTTTTCATTTCTTTTCTTTGTATAGTGTGCCTAGCTGAAGGCACTAAACTTAACATATATACAGTTTTTCTTAGTTTTCATCTCGGAGCGGACTTGACATTCACCCAATTCAGGTGCTTTCTTCGCTTTTCCACACTGTTCTATGTCTTTTTCATAAAATGAGGACATTGCATTAGATAGGCATGGGGGGGTGGATATTTATCTCTGAATTCATTCGTTAGCTCCGTAGATTTGTTTTATTTTCTTTTATAAAAAAGAAATCAGAATTAGGAAAGAGAATTTGGGTTTAAGAAAATTTTCAATCTTAGGAAATACTACATTAAGATCTGAACACAAATACCCTTCAGGTCTTTGGACTTAATTAGCCTGTGTATCCACTAAAATGTGGATTTGTCTTTGAGTCCTCGCTATCTTAATTCTATTATAATTGGAATAAATAAGTTTGGGTGATAAGTACACGACTTATCAACCCACCCTCTGATTTGAGGGAATTTTGAGTCTTAAGCACCTACACACTTTCTCTGCACTGACTCGTTGTTTGGCGATTTTAACGGAAATTGGGTAGCTAATGAACCTTCTAGGGTGATATGGCTAGCAAGTTATCATGGGTAACAACCCATAGGTTGGTTGTCCAGAGCCCAGTCACTGGACCTTTCTCTTTTTGCTGCCTTTAGGTAAATCTTAGACCAGGGAAGCCATCTACTTAAAAAAAAAAAAAAAAGGAAAAATAAATAAAAAAGAAAAGGAGAAAAGAAAAAAAAAGAAATAACCCACACTTCGCCACACGAGTATGGCTGGCAAGTTGCCGGTGGTAACAGCTCATCGACCGGTTGTCCAGAACCCAGCTCAGTAAATGCACTAAAAATTCCCAAAACACTTAGGAAGAAGAGGAGAAGTAGAATAAACCGGGGAGATATACACTGGATTCACCCTTGTGTTGACCCCGTAAAAAAAAAAAGTAGGGAGAAAGCTACCGGTTGTAAAGATACACCTTTAGGCAGAATTCTTTTTGAGGTCACCTAGAGGCGTAGAAATCAGAAGTCCGTTTTAATTGCTGGTCAACAAGTCTATCACAATCACAATAAGATGCTTAAAGCTTAGGGTTTTCATCAAATCTTGGGTGAGTTGAATGGCCATAAAAAGACACTCTTAAACCCTAAAATTTGAAAATCCAAAAAAAAATTAGAAAAGAGTAAAAAGAGAAAAAGAAAATTTTCTTTGAATAAGGCGAGGCTTGAGGTGGTCTGCATTTTGGCTGATACTCAAGCACTGTTGTGTCTTTAAAAGTTCAGTTCCTATGTAGACAATTTCTTAATGATTGAAAATAACTCAGGTCCAAATAATCCAACCTAATTCTTTTATAAATAGCATATAGTTTTTGCTAAGGACTAGCAAAAGATAGGCATGGGAGTATGATGTAAATATATTTACACTACTTAAAATGTCTATTTATACATGTTCTTAAGCATAGGATTGCATTTCATGATATAAATATTGCATAACATGCATCATCTTGCATTTAGAGTAGTTTGAATAAAATGGAGGTTAATTGTCTCCTTTTATGTGCTTGGACAGGGCAAACATTTTATCGGAGCCTCGGATCAAAGATCCAACTGTATGGATGTGATCAAGGCGACGATTGGAGTTCAACAACTCCAAGATGGCCCTAATCAGGCATCCGTAGCATCAGATAGTGACCGGGGAACCTTAGAAGATCAAGGGCCAGGATAGTGTAAATCCACACTTCAGATGACAAATCCGACCGCACGGATGAATTCGGATCTACGATCTCAGCTCAACGACGCAATAATCAAGTCAATCCGACATCCGTGGCACCATTTACAACTTCCAGAAGATGGACGGCTAAGATGGTGCCACGTGGCACCATCGCGGTCGCCCAAACGGCCGCATGAATCCCTAAAGGCCCCCCACCCGCTTACTCTCCGCCATTGGATCTTGATCCAACAGCTGTGGTCAGCCACGCCTAAAAGCTTCCGCTCGACCATCCGCTCCTCGTAGCGCAGTGGTCGAGCGTGCTTACACGAGCTGCAGGTGCGGGTTCGAGCCGTAGTGAAGGAGAGGAAGGCGTGGGCGTGCGGGCGATGGCGGCCGTTGGATCACGATCGGACGACCGTCAGCGCTCAATCGAGATCATGCACGATCACACGTGCCAGGCAGGCGTAGCAGCGTGTAGAGATGAGTCTTAAGCCGTCCGATCTCGCGATCGGATGGCTGAGAATCAAGGAACGTGCGTGGGCATTGAGGAAGCGGGCAGCTGAGGAGCCGCGCGTGGGCACGGAAGCTACGCCCACGTTGGGGGCTTTAGTGACGGATTTATCGATCACTAAAGACCCCTCATTTATTATTTTGAAGATGTAATGACCATTTTGCCCCCACTCCTTGCAATTATAAAAGGAGACCCCCTCCATACAAAATTTCCATCCCTTCCTTCTCTTCTCTACCCCTCCAAAGCTCAAGAGAAGCTTGTCCCACACCCGGGATGCTTCTCACGAGATAAAGTCCAAATTTTCGTCCCCCTTCGGAAGTGGATCCCGTGACGACGACGGCGTGCTGCTCCGTTCCCGTTCTTCTGCTTCGTTGTCCTTCGTCCTGCTTCGTTGTCCTTCGTCCAGGCGTCGTCCCATCCGGCTCATCATCCAAGCAATCGTCGAGGAGGATAACTTCTCTCTCCCTATTCTTTTTACTACTTTCTAGCACAGATTTACTGCTTTCTAGTGTAGTTGTGTTCATCCTCCAAGCGACCGTCGAGGAGGACATTTCTCCCTCCATTCTTTTAATGCTTTCTAGAGTAAATTTACCAGTTTCTAGTGCAATTGTTTTATGCTTTCTAGTTGTAATGAACAAATCCCCCTAATGATAAATTCTCTGTTTATTCTGCATCTCATTTTGACTTCTGTGTAATATTCTCTCTCTCTCTTACCCTCTCTCTCTCTTCTATTTATTGTACCTAATTAGATAGTTTTAAATTGAATTACTTCGTGACAAATAAAAAGAAATGCGTAGTTTTTAAATCAAACGTCAGCCTCCCTGTGTTCGACCCGGAATTTCAATTTCGGTATAAATTTTATTTGTTGAATACGAATTCTTCACTTTCAAGCTACAACGACAGGTTTTCCAAAACCGAACACGTTAGCATAGCGATTCGTACGTTCAACAGAGTCCAATTCAAGTGATACCCAAAAAGGCAGGACTCACCATAATCAAAACTGAATCTGGAGAAACCATTCCCACACAAAATGCAAATTCATGGCGGGTTTGTATAGATTATCGAAAACTGAATTCTATTACAAAGAAGGTCCATTTTCCTTTACCATTCATTGATCAAATCCTTGAGAGATTAGTTGGTAATAGGTTCTTCTGCTTTTTAGATGGTTACTTTGGATATAATCAAGTTGCAATTTATCCTGAAGATCAAGAGAAGATGACTTTCACCTGCCCCTTTGGAACCTTTGCTTTCCGAAGAATGCCATTTAGGCTTTGCAACGCACCCACGACTTTTCAGCGTTGCATGTTGGCCATTTTTACCAAAATGGTGGGTGAATATATGGAGGTTTTTATGGATCATTTTTCAGTCTTCGGGGAGACATTTGATATTTGCTTGGATAATTTGTCGAAGGTTCTAAAAGGATGTATTGAGGTTAAACTTGTCCTTAGTTGGGAGAAGAGCCATTTTATGATTCCTGAGGGCATAGTACTTGGTCATCTCGTATCAAAGTGAGGTATCCAAGTAGATTGAGCCAAGATCAATCAAATTGCAAATCTTCCAATTCCTGACACGATCAAAGGCATTAGATCATTTCTCGGGCATGTGGGATTTTATAGAAGATTCATCGTTGATTTTTCAAAAAATGTCCGACCGCTCACAAACCTCCTCACAAACGATTCAATTTCTGAGATGGAGGAGTGTATTCTAGCATTTTAAACTTTGAGAGATAGAGTTACATAGGCTCCAATTTTGCAACCACCTAATTGGGATTTACCATTTGAAATCATTTGTGATGCATCAGATTATGCAATAGGAGTTGTTTTAGGACAGAAAATTGAGAATAATCCAGTGGTAATTTACTATGCTAGTAAAACATTGAATGAGACACAAAGGAATTACACAGTTACAGAGGAGTTACTAACAATAGTATTTGGATTAGAAAAATTTAGATCTTACATACTCGGATCTCAAATCATAGTGTACTCTGATCACTTAGCTACTCGACACCTTCTATCTAAGAAGGACACGAAACCTAGGTTAATCAGATGGATCTGGCTTTTGCAAGATTTTGACCTAGAAATTCATGATAAGGCGGGTAGGCAAAATGTTGTTGTAGATCATCTTTCTCGTCTTCCTTCTGATACAATAGAATCATCTCCACCAATTATAGAACACTTCCCTGATGAACATCTTTTGACTATATCCACAGATCTTCCTTGGTATGCAGATATTGTTAATTATTTGGTTACACAACAATTCCCGCCAGATTGGGATGGGAATCGCAAATCATGACTCAAAGTAGAAGCCAAATAATATTTTTGGGAAGATCCGTATCTTTTTGGACTCTATAATGATCAAATCATCAGGTGTTGTGTCACTTCTTCTAAGATTGATTCTATCCTATCTCTTTGTCATGACCAGGCTTGTGGTGGTCACTTTTCTGGTAGAAAGACCGCCGCAAAAGTTTTGCAATGCGGGTTTTATTGGCCCACGTTATTTGCGGATTCTCAGACTTATTGTAAGGCATGCAGTCGCTACCAAACACTTGGTGGCATGTCTCGGAAAGACATGATGCCTTTGAACCCGATTCTAGTCTGTGAAATCTTTGACATTTGGAGCATAGTTTTATGGGACCATTTCCATCCTCTTTTGGCTTCCATTATATTTTACTTGCTGTTGACTATGTTTCTCGTTGGATTGAAGCCATACCCACTCGCACAAATGACCATCGAGTTGTCATTCCTTTTATACAGTCATATTTTTGCTCATTTTGGGGTACCTCGTGCTATTATTTCTGACGGCGGTTCCCATTTTATTAACGCCCAGTGCAAACATTTACTTGGAAAATATGGGGTTACACATCGTATTTCAACACCTTACCATCCCCGGACTAATGGGAAAACTGAGGTCTCTAATCGGGAGATCAAAAATATCCTTCAAATGACAATCTAACATGATATGAAGGATTGGTCTTCCCATTTAGATGAGGCTTTGTGGGCTTATAGGACTGCCCACAAAACACCAATAGGCATGTCACCATACAGACTTGTTTACGGGAAACCCTGTCATCTTCCCGTAGAAGTTGAACACAAGGCCTATTGGGCAATTAAAGCCTGTAATTTAGACCTCTTGAAGGCTGGTGAAAATCGTAGCTTGCAGCTTACTGAACTAGAGGAATTACGTCATGATTCCTATGACAGTTCAAAGCTGTATAAGGAGAAACTTAAAGCCTTCCGCGACAAATTCATTTCCCAGAAATCCTTTGCACCTGGTCAGAAGGTGTTGTTATTTGATGCCCGTTTGAAGCTCTTCCAGGGTAAACTTAGGTCTAAATGGCAAGGGCCATTTATTGTAGTTAGAGTCTTCGACAACGGAGCTGTCAAAATTACCGAACCCAACAAGGATCAACCATTCAAAGTCAATGGTCAACGTCTCAAATCTTTCTTGGAATCACATCCTTTGGTTCTTGTTGGAGAATGTTACCGGCTCCACTAGGGTTTTCTATCCATCCACCACACTTGTAGATAGATGTTTCCTATTTTCATCCTTTTTGATTTTCTTATACACTTACTTCTAAAATTTCACTCCATATCATATTGATTACCTTCATTTAGTCTGACTGACCACTCTGACCTTTCGTCAGACTTGAAATCGTCTACGTAGAGATTTTTAATCTCCTCCTTTCGACTCCTTCCATCACCCTATAATAAATGAAGTATAATATTTTTCACCCTTCTTACAATGAGGACATTGTAAAATTTTGGCTTGGGGGGGTGTTGAAGTGAAATTTTCACTTTAAGTGTTGGCTTAAAAAATAAAAACACATAAAAATCAAATATCCAAGAAATTTAAAAGAAAAGAAAAATTCTAAAAATGATAAAAATTTTAAAAATTCAAAAATTTCATAAAAATTTGAAAGAATTTTTGAAACGGTAATAAAAAAATTAAAAATATCTTATATACATAAAATATATATATATAAATACAAAAATCTAAATAGAAAATTGATAAAAATAATAAGAGTGGTTTATTCATTATTAATAAAGAAGAAAAGAAGAAGAATGTATATATATATAATTAAGGGCTTTAATTTTCCTTTAGGTTAGAAGATTAAATTGTACATAGTATATATATAAATATTAAAGAGCATTCAATTCTTAATTAGATTTTACTTAAACATTTTGTAGAAACACACTTTTGTGTTTAAAATTTTTAAAACAAGATTTTATTTGAATTTAGGAATCATTTAAATCTTTTAAAGATTTGTTTTTCTATTCCTAATTGAATTAAGAAACTAAGTGTGTTAAGATTTTAAACTTAAGTTTTGGAATTGAATTATAACTTTTTAATCAATTAGATTAGGTAATCCTTTTGATTTTTAAAAATTTGATTTTATCATAAAGTTAAGTAAAAAACCAGATATTCAGAGTTAATTAGATAGAGAGTTGGTAGAATTTTAGTTTACAAAACTTACAAGCTAGAGATAAATAACTAGACTTGGTAAATTTTGTCTTGACGGATCCTATAGGAGGAAACTAAGAATTTGAAGAACCTAAGAGTAAAGGGTGTTGTTGTCCAAGCTCTGGTTTGAGAGCTAAGTAACCTAAACATCTAAAATTCCCTCACATAGAATTGTCTTGTTGACATCTGAGACCGCGAAAACACAGAGGTTAAGAGATCAATTCTGAATCCTCTTTAGTCCAAGGATTTCCGCGGGGCGATTCTTGAAAGGGTGAAGGATGTGCCACTCACCTAGAAAAAGGATTTGGAGAATAATGGTAGTAAGAAAAGTGAGAAGGGGGGAAAAGAAAAGAAAAGAAAGAGAAAAAGTAAATAAAACACCCTGCAATTAAGTGCCCCGTTAAAAATGGGTACTTATGCAGTTTTCCATAAATAGATAAAAGCATCTCGTTACAAATGGATGCTACCCTTCCTTCCATCAAAAATAAAAAGAACACCTCACTACAAATGGGTGTTCTAACCTATAGAAAACGAGAAAAAAATATGGAGAAAAAAATATTTGGAATAAGAGACCCAGTGGTCCACCGGGGAGATATACACAAAAAGTATTGACTTCGGGATAGAAAACTAGTGAGGAGAAGGCAACCAAACCTGATTAAGGCCAAGTCAAAGGATTGAATTGGAATAATTGGGTTTGGAAAGTGATGTCTTAAATTCTGGATTTTTGCAGCTTTGGATGTCTTTAGGACAATTCTCGTCGCTAAGCACAGATGTTTTAAATGCATAGCAACTGAACCTTGGTATTGGGCAGTGAAGCCAAAGAAATTGGGTTTCGAAGATTTTAAGTTGAGACCTAAAGGAGAAGAATTGACAGAATCCTAGGTCTAGAAGTTAATCTTTAGTGTTGTAGGCTAGTAAATTAGAGTTTTACTACTCTAAGTTTGATTAATAATGAGTATCTGGTTAACTTGCTTAAACTTTTATTGATAAAAGTCAAATGTCGTAAACAAAGGATTAACTTAAATCTATTTGAGTTTTTGAGTTAAAATTTAATTCTCAATCCTTAAGTTCTGTTTTTCTTAAAAAACTTTGTATTCTAATTTGAGTTAAGAATAGTTACAAAGATTAAGAGATTTTTGAAGAATTCTAATTCAAAATAAAATTCTTGTTTACAAATTATTTTAAGTGTGTTTTGAAAATGTTATAAGTATAAGTCTAAGTAAGAAAATTTTAACACATGCTCTATACATTAATCATGTATATTAAATACAAAAAAAATTTCTGACCTAAGCTTTCCACTACATAGTTACTACTTTAAACCCAAGTGCTTTAAATCATCATAGTCTTAGTTAATTTTACTAGGGACTAGCAAAACTTTGGCTTGGGGTATGATGAGACACTCATCATGATCTCTAATTACCCCTAATTAACTAGTCTTCCTAGTTAATTAGCTAGGGTTATGAATATATAAGGGCTAATTATAGAATAAGGGATATTTAGTTAAGGACCTTAAAATAAGTTAAAAATGACATTTTATCATTCAATTAATATTTGTAATAATTTATATAATAATTGGACTTGAAAACCTATTAATCATTCCCTTAGTTAATAACATAAGTAACTTAAGTATAATGTATACTAACTATGTAATAACTTAAGCGATTTTACTTAATCTAAAAAATAAATATAAAAAGGTAAAAAATGTAAATTCAAGGTGTAAACAAAATATTTACCTTATTTACTAACATATATAAAAAGTTGAAAAAGATCTAAATTAAGATAAACCTTCAAAATCTGGATTTACATTTTAGTCCTTAATATTCATTACAGTCGGGTCCTTATTTTCCACATAGGTCCCTATGTTTTATTACTTCTAAGTCCCTCTTCGTCTTATTCTTCTTCTTCTTCTCCAGCCGAATGAATGGCTGGCGGCACAGAGTCATCCCACCGTGCAATCACCGCTTTGTCGACATCATTCCTCTTCGCCCAAGCTCTTGCAGCTTGCGCTCACCACCTCCACTTCATCCATCAGTCTTGATTAATTGAGAATCCTATTTTTCAGTGGGAGATAACCTCACTGTCATCGGAGACGACGATGGAGGTTAAGCTCCTTCTTCGGCCAGACCCCGCCTCTCTGTTTGCCACAAACTGCTATAAATACCCCCTCACACCTCTGATTTTAGGCAAGTTGGCACCCTTCTCTCTTCTAGCACTGTAGCCAACATCGATAGGCTATTCTTCCAAACCTCCGGTGATTCCCCATTCCATCTTCCGACTTCCTCCGTCCATCTTAAGTAGTCGAGGAGATCCACTATGGCCTTCCGCACCTCTAACAAAGGTGCCGACCCTAGGATTCCTCCGCTCCACCTCAAATCCACTCACCAGAGATCTTTCTCCCACCCTCTGATTTTGTCGTCCGCTATGAACCTTCGACGGAACCCTATTGACCCCTTCGTCTAGGTAACAGTAGACTAGGAGTAGGAGTAGGAGTAGACTAGCTTAGTTAGTTTGTTTAATTAGTTAGGTTAGAGTAATTTCAGATTTTAGTTTCATCTCCTCCGACTCCGGCGAGTTCCTTAAGCTCGCCAGAGACTTTAATTTTGTCTTTTAATACACTATACACCTTCGTGTATCTTCCATGTTCACTTCTAATTCACTTAATCGATTAATTAAATCACCTAAACGCTTAATTCATATCTCACCTTCACCAACTACTTCACTGTCTATGGTGACAGTACTCGGCCTAATTCCACATACACTGGGTTCTTTCATCACCTATCACAACTAATGAACCCTAATCGACATTATATTACTTATTATTATCATCTATAATTAAACGTCTAAATCTTAATTAAGTTCCTGAGCTCGCTGTCCATGGCGACTCAGGAACATTTCAAACTATAAATTTAATAAATATTTATGAATAATAATATCTGTTTACTTGATTTAACTTCTCAATCGAGTAGTTAAATCAAGTCCTGAGCTGAAACCATTCAAATCTTTTAAGAAACAAACTTACTATCAAATCTTACATTTTAATGAACAAATGAAGAATTTAATGTGATAAAGAGGTTCCTTGTAACCTCAAGATCATTTTTAGATCAAAAATGGTTAATTTTGTCAATCTGTACATACAATTTACATTTTCTGGACTGACCGGAGCTCCGACGAGCCATTTCTGTGTAGCAGCCTCTTAAACTTGCTAAGTTGCTCCAGAACAATAAAATAAGAATTACTGATTACTTTAAAGAAATTTTCTTGAAGTTTTTACCACTAGAGCTTAGATTTGTAACTTCATCTTCCCCAACTCCGGCGAGTTGGAGAAGTCTGTTATGAAGGATTTCAGAAATATTTAAGGAGCTTAGAAGCTTCAGTGTGATGCACTGAAGCTATTTTTACTCTCAAAACATTGTAACAAACTCTGATTAATTCTGCCGAACACATACCTATTTTAGTTTAGGCGGTGAGCCTGAAACCCTAGGATTTAAGGATCTTAGAGCGCAAATCTTAAGATCTGAATGAGTTCCAGATGATGCGAAGACTTTGATTGAGGCATTAATTTCTTAGGAGGAAGCTTTAAGCAGAAAGTCAATCTTCGAGCTTCCATAGTCAAACATGAGTCTGATAATGGTGTTATAAGCTTGAATTGAAGAATTGAGATGTGGAAATTATTTCTGAGATTCTATTTGATGTTTTTAGAAAGAATAAAGTAAGCTCAGATGATGTATTTAGTGAAAATTTTATTTCTGTCAAGTTGGGTTACTTCTGAATCCAAACCAACCGAAGCACTGTTTTGATGAAAGTCAAACTTAAAACCTGCTCAGGTTGATTTGTTATAACCTTTAGAATTAATCTAAATAGATGAACACTTTAAAGTGTCTGTTGCACTTATTGAAATCTAAAAATCAACCTCTGAAGTTTTCAGAGAAGAAAAAAGCTTCTTTGCAGGTTCTGTTGGTCTCAAGAGTTTAAAATCTATCCTAACAGAAGCGGAATTGCTTATATAACATATGCAGACCTTCTAATAGATGAGATAAGTCCATCTGAGGACTTCCCTGACTTCAATTTCACTTTCCAGGCTTTTTAAAACCCATAGGAAACCCCTAATTTCATCTCTTAAATTGATGAGCCATACATCATTAAAACATTAAATTGACCCTAAAATTGTGTAGATTACCCTTAGAGCTTTCCAACAAACTTTAAATCATCCTATTTGGAGCTCTGGGTAGAAAGTTACGATTGATTGAATTCGGGTCTGAAAGGGGCAGCTTTTTCCCACCTCGGATATCCACGAGCGTGCGCCTGGGGATAAAACTGACTTGTTCCCATGGCTATGCAGTCGTCAGCGCTCGGCGCACCAGTTCCGATTCCTTTTGATCTGAGCATTATTCTGAGTGTTAGGGCTTATGCCTGCGGGTGTGCGCCCCTGGGGGCGTGCGAATGTGGTAGTGCCTTGGGAGGCCGAGTGTGGCTTGGGAGGCCGGGTTGAGCCGATGCGGCTTGAGACTGTGAATCGATTAACAAATGAACCAACATGAGCCTAATTGAGATTAGGCGAGGATCGAGTAGGGTCTGGTCCCACCCTGGTCTCAGGGTGCTGTGTATCCTCGAAAGGACCTTGTCGCAAATAAAAAAACTTTTGGTTAAAAAAGTAAAAAAAAACCTGGTTCAGCTAATAGCTAAAGGAAAAGAGAAGCCGCTGAAGGATGCTAAAGGATAAGGAAGAAAGGAGCACAGGCGCTAAGGAGTGTTAAGGAAAAACCAAGGAACAACGGAGAAAAACTAAGGGAAGAAGAGAAGGCAGAAGATTAAAGGAAAGAAGAAGAGAAGGAAGATAAGAAGCCAGGAACAACATAAGAAAGGTAAGAAGAAGGAGAGCTCGAGAGAAGAAAATAAAAGAAAGAAAGAAGAAAAGAAAGAAAAAAGATTAGAGGCTGAGAAAATAAAAAGGAATCAATACTTTGTTAAAGAAATAAATGAATTTTCTCTTGCATAATTACCTTTTGTTCTTAATTGTAAAAGGCATTTTTTCTAATTGGATAACTTTCTAATTGCCTTAATTTCTTCGAATACAATAAAATTGAATAAACTAGCTTGTTTACTTGTTAATAAAGTACAACATTTTCAGTAAATATGTTTGTATATGGAATTTTGTGTGTTCTTTATAGTTTAGATATTTTGACAAAATTCATGTTTTGAAAATCAAATTAGTTTTACCTCCTAAACTTAAAGAGATAAAAGAAAATTGGTGATTTTGGAGAAATTATTATGCCTCCCAGTGAACGACCTAGACTCAACCAGTAAAACTTTCTAAAATGTCAGGTTAATTCTATCCTATAGAACACAACCGACACAACTTCGAGTTAATCTAAGTGATTTCTTCTACTCTTAATTAAGTGAAATTAACTTAATTACTGAGTTGAGTGAACCCACGCTATCAGTTCGCCCATGTGTTGACCCCATAAATAAAAGTAGGGTGCAAGCTACAGATCGTAAAGATAAACCTTTAGGCAAGGTCACTAGTGAGTCCATTAAAATGGACTAATATTAAGCCTAAGTATATTTAATCGTATGGTTTAGGTGTGTTAATAACGGCAATTAAGTTATAGAATATTTGTGTGCCTTATAATTTGAGTTTATAACATTCTATAACTTAATTATTTTGTTATTTTTAGGCAAGTAATAAAACCCAGAAAAAACAAGGGTGGGGGGATAATTTCCCCAAACAACCACCGCAGCTATTTCCCCCCTCCCCCGCCGGACATTGGGGTAATCTTCTCCAACGATCACCGGCCAAAAATAGAAAGGGATTTGCAAATCCCTGGATTGACGCACGGAGGGAGAGAGAGGACTTAAAAAGAGAAGAGGCGGCGAGCACAGAGGAGGATCTTTCCCCTTCGCGGGGAACTGCTTCACCGTGGAAAAGGCGAACCTTGTGATCCAGCAGCGTGCACTGTGCCCTCTTCGCCCTTGTGGGGAAAAACCTTCACCAGTGCACACGCCTCCGCCCGTGTGCCTCTTCCTGCCACAAGCACCGCTCAACAATTGCCCGCTCCAGCCCCCCTGCAAATCAGACGCTGCACCCTCTCTGCCGGCGTGCACCAGCACACCCCTCATCTCCAGCTGGCCTTGCTTCCACCGCACCTGCCCTACAGCACGCTCTCTCATCCAGCCACAGCAGGCGCTCGCACACAAGCGCGCCTCTCCTCCAGCGCACCCCAACCTCTCAAGTAGGCGCCCGCATGCCATATCCCATGCCTCACTACAAGCGTTCCTAACCGCGAGCCCATCACCTCCCTACAGCCCCACGCCACAACAGGTGCCCACGCACCAGCCCGCGCCTCTCCTCCAGCGCGCCTTCACCAACTGCCCGCACCAGCGCCCCCTGCTGCATTGCACCATCAGCCCGCGCTTCCTCCTTCCAGTGCCTATCGCTCCACCTTCAGGCACCCGCAAGCACTGCGTCTTGACCTTGCTAGGCCACGCTCGCATGCTCGCAAGTCTTCTCTCCAGCGCACCACTAACCACCTGCAGACCGCAACAGCAAGCACTGGCCCTTGCACCAGTGCACGTGCGCACCGCCCGAACAGTCGCAGCAGCAACTGCCCACTTGCTCCACAGGCCGGAACTCCAGCCACCGCTACCGACCACCTCCGGCCACCTCCGCCGCCGCCGCTGCCACCGTCGGAAAGCTCTTGACCTCGCCATCCTCTTGAGCCCTACATCGACCCCCGCGGTTCTCTCTCTCTCGCGAGGAAGAGAGAGGAAGAAAGCTCTGTTTTTGTTGGAATTAGAAATTGCATTCAATGCCATTGCCACTGATTTCATTTTATTATTATTATTATATTGTGGCAGAATTGCATTCAAGCACTCACAGTTCTTTCTAATTGCATGGTATTAATATTGGCTAGTTTAAAGATTGATTTTGGACTTGATTTAAGTACTAATCGTCTTTAGTACACATCACATGAAAATTGCACTAACTCATCCTAAATTTATTGAGGATTTCTTTGAGGGAAAACTGCACTTACACCCTTAACTTTTTAGGTTATTGCAAATCTACTTTCCTTCACATTTTAAGTCCAATTTGAAAAGGGATTTCGCACTATCTGAAATAACATTAAATAATCAAATTATTGATTACATCATTGCCTCCCTATGGACATGACCCGCTCTTCTGCGAGTGGTTAATTTCATTATTTTTGATTAGTCGATTTTTCCACCACTTTAATACTATAACGCTAAGCGAAAAGTCGACTGTCGAAATTGGAGTCGTTGCTGGGGAGGTAACAGACGCAATAGATTTACTTTATTATTTTTGAATCTTTTGTGTTGCGAAATTATCTAATCATTTTGATTATTTTGCAAGGAATTTGACACGGCGACGAGGCACAGCAAAGCGACGACTTTGAACGTGAACAACGCGCACGGTGGAGATAATCTTTTTGGTGGACCTTGACGCCACCTGGAGGACGACAACAGGAACATGTGAGCCTTGATCCCACGCACATAGGCTTACGGAGAAGCTTATTTCTTATTTAGGCAGTAGGTCTTAGTTAGATTGAGTTAGATAGACATTAGAATTTAAATTAGTGTCTTTTGGGCCCATGTTGGGTATTTTTGGGAACGTGTTCCCAGTGCAATTTTATTTCTGATCGCTCTTGTATGCGAGAGCGTATTTTCGGGAGCGTGTTCCAATTTATTTAGATTATAGGATTATTTGAACTATTTTGAACAGCATTTCAATTAGTTAGTTAGATTAGGTCTATTTGTTATTCTTATTATAAATAAATAAAAAATATTCGAATTGCCTACTTGAAGCTGCATGTCTATAGGACGATCATCTAGGTATGAATGAGCAGCATCTACTTTATTTTTTATTACACTGCATTCATTACCGCACGAAGAAAGCTAGAGTAAGGTATGTCTTCTCTTGAGCATTAATTATTTGTCATGCATATGCATTGAACCTAAATCTAAGACCACTAAATTGCTTGAATCAAATTAATTCAATGGTCACTTTAAAAAAATTGGGACTGTTAAGAGGTTGGACATTAAAATCTGTGACTAAAAATTGTGTGCAAAAGGATCCTGTTTGTGGAATTTCAAAAAAATCAAAACACGATCGTATTCTTGCACACTTGAGACACTGTGAACCTCACATAAGGTCACTAGATAAATTTCTACCTCTCCTCTTTTGCACCACAAGGGAAGTTAGTCGGAAATCAACAAGCCTATCCACCAAGTTACTTCAGTTCCTCATGTGTGGGCTCGATTCGAGACTTCCATCCCTTGCGAGTAGGTTATAGGCACCAACGAAGGTTTGCCTAGGAAGCGTAATTTTTGCAAAACTTGTTTGGCCACCAACTAAACATATAACTCTAAGACCTACAATCTACTAAAAATAGATCCCGTTGAATTTGCGTTTGCTTTGACAATAGAACTCTCTAGGAAGTTTTCTGCTTATACTAAATCCTAAGAGAGTTAAAATTGTTTTGCTTAAAGAAATGGATTACTCTTACTCCTATCATTTAGATTATCAGAGTCAATACTTCCCATCTTTTAATCAGGATCCCATGCTCCGAGCGTATCCATCCTTTGATGGGTACATTGATAATTCATGGGATCATTCTCATTCTTACCCTGGGAGTACTGGCTTGATAACTACCACTTTTGAGCAGAGCCTAGGAGCGGGATTCTCCAATCCTAAAATCCCTACTTCCATGCAAACACCCAACCCTCCCACCCTTCATGATTTTCCATATCGAGGTTGGACCGATACCCCTAGGCAACTAGAGCCTGAAATTGACTATCCTCCCCAACTTGATAATAGTAGCCTCTCCTCTTTTATGATAGAAATGCAAAAACAACAAAAGGAAATAATGGAATCAATGGGAGAGATGTTGAGGACTAGTCAACAATTAAATGAAGAAATAAGACAACTTAGCTACATGGTTCCCAATAATCCTGATCCCTACCCATCTGATCATGATCATGAAAATAATTTTGAGGTACTTAATGACAATAGGGATCCAATTTCATGTAGCGATCACTTAGACTCTACTAATGAGACGCGGCCACTAGAGGACAACAATCATAGTGATTATCCCCCTGAACTATATTGGAGTCAAAAGCAAGAGAAGATTGTTGTTCCTATCACTTCCCCTCTTGATTAATTGGTGGAATCCCATTCTACTCTTAGTGTGCCTACTCCTGACCATCCACTTAGGGAATCAACACCTATCATTCAATATCCTGAGGATTCTAATGTACCTAATGAAGGTGACCCTAAGGGAATGGAGGATGATCAATTCTAGTCTCAGGGATATGAAGAGTCTAATTCAGAGGATGAGGATGCCCCAATAGAGGAACCTGGACTGAAAATTTGGAGTAAATCACAGGAGAATTATTTATCATTTGAGGATTTAGCTCCAGAGGATAGAAATAATATGATTAAATCCAGATTCCTACTTTCTTTTGAGAGTCATCCTTCATCAAAATAGGAGTTGATATTAGAGGAGGACAAACAAAATAATGAGACGTTTATGGGAGACTCTCGGGAACAAAACATGTCAATTGAGGATTTATACCCTGAGAAGAATGACGAATTCAATGATATAGGCTTCCTCCAAAATATTAAAACTGATCCTCCCTTAGAAATAATTGAGGATACTGATCCAACTCCAAAGGAATCACAGATAAACCCAGATAAATATTTGACTGAACCAAATGAATCTGGGGATGAGCTGAATGATAATGATTCTTACATCTTGACCCTGCCATCAAAAGGTTGTAATTTGGAGTGTACCCTTGATTCAAATATGACTCCTATTATTAATACTAGGCAGGATAACTTGAAGTTGTCTACTACTGTTAGGGACTGCACACAATTCGAATCATTGTTGGAATTGGACCTAACACCTACTAAGCCCTCATTGGACTTAACCATTACCTTCCAACATTACAAACAACCCTTATACGCCCTAACCGATCGTTGGCTCAGATCTCTACTCATGTACATTCTTTCTGGAGAATATATTAGGCTAGTACATCCTAGGGTAGAATGGCGAGTATGGATTGATGCTTGTACTTTTACTCTCACCATTCAAGGGTTTGAACTAATAATGATTATAGCTTTTAAAACCCATCTTGCTTTGGAGGACCCTTGTTATCCTCCACTTATTTCATTTCGGGAGGTCCCTTTTCATATTCTGTTTATTATCCCTAGACCTCCCAAGGTAGCCAACGAGGTTTTTTGCTTTCATATCTTCTGGCGAGCATTTGGAATTACATTGCATCATCAGCTCGCCAACATCCGTGGTTACCTGTTTTCTAGGCCTGCACTGTTATGCATATTTTTAGGGCCTAACTTTGTTTGTTTGGAACCAGGCTTACAGGTACCTTATAATTCTAGCTGCTAACAAAAAATGCAACGCTTGTTAGGAGGCAACCCAGGAAACTACGTCAGGTGATTTCTTTCCTTTCTCCTCCTATTTTAATTTTACAATCGGGACATTGTAGGATTTAGGCATGGGGGAGTGCATTTTAGGTGCATTGATGCATTTAGGTTAGCATATAAAAAAAAAATTCTCTTTTCTTGAGCTGATTGGGTTAGTCCCTAGCAGAATACCTTTGTCATTGAAGGTCTTTCTTCTTGAATTATTTCTTAAGTTTAGAATCCAGTACATTTATTTCACATGCACGTAGACTTGGTAATGGATCCTTGAGGAAAACCAATGAGCATTTGTAGTCTACTGAACCCTTGGAAAGTTCATAGGGAGTCAGGCATACTATCTTCTAATAAATCCACCTCATATTTATGAGAAGAAGTAGAGAGATTATTGGTGCGCTAAGTCTAGTGCAAGGACTCTTAAGTTCTGGATAATTAGATAACGATACTTCAGAGTTAGGCGTAGTTTTCACTCTTTGTTCCTGTGTACCTACTTTGAGTGAATTCCTGACAGTAACCAAATAAGGCAGATACACAGAGATTGAGTCTTAACAGAGCTATAACTATGGTGGATGGTTACGACCGTCCTTCATAGAGTCCTCAGCTGAAGGAGGGTAATAGTGTCAAAGGTCAGAAATATGCCTATCCTATCCATTCTTTCCTGGTGCCGAGAATAGGCACTTCCACCAAATAAGCCACACAACTTCCTCTTGACCGTCATTATCCCAAATAATGCCTTATAAATAAAAGTCTGTATCATGTTGTGCTGATTGAAAAAGAAAAAAAACAAGAAGAAATAAAAATAAAAAAATAAAAAAAAAGAAGAGAGAAAAGAAGAAGAAAAGAAAAAAATAGTTATATTTTTTAAAAAAAAGTCCAAGTTTATGATGAAACATTGTTTCTAAGGCAACAAACCACCTATCGCATTCCACCACATATGACCCATGCCTACCTTCTAGTATTTCTGATTGCCTGAATGCTGGTTGAGGACTCTAACTTAGTTGTAGAGTTATTAGGACTTTAATTGAAGTGTAGATGACATGTGAGGCCACCAAATAGTGAGTACAGTTTCTAAATCTGGCAAGATTTGTGATGTCAGAAAGAAAGAAAAAGAAGAGGGAGTGCCCAGGAACATCAAGAGAGTACAGTTGTGTAACCTCTCTCAGAGTTGACTTCTCTAATAGTCTAGAGAGCTAGAGTCTGCAGTACTAGACTATATGTTGCACCAGTTGAGTGTGTGGCACCAAATACAAATCCATTCAACTTGATATCTCCTACCTAAGCCAAACGCCAGGGTCAAATTACAGATTATCGTTTGCTTTATCCCCGAAGGAAGTGGTTGCCTATCTCGACAGAAACACTTGCTAAGGGTGACGTATGAACTCCTAATGCGAATTGGCTCTTTCACTTGGATCTGTTACCTAGGTTATCAGCACTACACATTTGTCTGGATTTCTAAAGTTTTGAAATAAGAAAAGAAAAAGTCTTCTGATTACTTCTATTATTCATTTTTGCTAGGGACTAGCAAATCTTAGGCATGGGGGTATTTGGTGAGTCCATTAAAATGGACTAATATTAAGCCTAAGTATATTTAATCGTATAGTTTAGGTGTGTTAATAATGGCAATTAAGTTATTGAATATTTGTATGCCTTATAATTTGAGTTTATAACATTCTATAACTTAATTATTTTGTTATTTTTATGCAGGTAATAAAACCCAGCAAGAACAAGGGTGGGGGAATAATTTCCCCAAACAGCCGCTGTAGCTATTTCCCCCTTCCCCCACCGGACATTGGGGTAATCTTCTCCAACGATCACTGGCCAAAAACAGAAAGGGATTTTCAAATCCCTGCATTGACGCACGGAGGGAGAGAGAGGACTTAAAAAGAGAAGAGGCGACGTGCACAGAGGAGGATCTTTCCCCCTCGCGGGGAACTGCATCACTATGGAAAAGGCGAACCTTGTGATCCAGCAGCGTGCACTGTGTCCTCTTCCCCCTTGCGGGGAAAAACCTTCACTAGTGTGCACGCCACCTCCCGTGCGCCTCTTCCTACCACAAGCATCGCTCACCAACTGCCCGCTCCAGCCGCCCTGCAAATCAGACACCGCACCCTCTCTTCCAGCGTGCACCAGCGCTTCCCTCATCTCCAACCGGCCTTGCTTCCACCGCACCTGCCCTACAATGCGCTCTCTCATCCGGCCACAGCTGCCGCTCGCACACAAGCGCGCCTCTCCTCCAGTGCGCCCCAACCTCTCAAGCAGGCGCCCACACGCCATATCCCGCGCCTCACTGCAGGCGTTCCTAACCGCGAGCCAATCACCTCCCAACAGCCCCACGCCACAGCAGGCGCTCACCCACCAGCCCGCGCCTCTCCTCCAGCGTGCCTTCACCAACTGCCCCCACCAGCACCCCCTGCTGCACTGCACCATCAGCCCGCGCTTCCTCCTTCCAGTGCCTACCGCTCTGCCTTCTAGCACCTATAGGTGCTGCGTCTTCACCCTGCTAGGCCGCGCCCGCAAGTCTTCTCCCCAGTGCACTGCCAGCCACCTGCAGACCGCAACAGCAAGCGCTGGCCCTCCCCAGCGTACGCCGCTCGAACAGCCGCAGCAGTAGCTGCCCACTTGCTCCATAGGTCGGAGCTCTGGCCACCGTCGCCGGCCGCCTATGGCCAGCTCCGCCGCCGCTGCCACCATTGGAAAGATCTTGACCTCGCTGTCCTCTTGAGCCCTGCATCGACCCCCGCGGTTCTCTCTCTCTCTCGCGAGGAAGAGAGAGGAAGTAAGCTCTATTTTTGTTGGAATTAGAAATTACATTCAATGCCATTGCCACCGATTTCATCTTTTTTATTATTATTATATTGTGGCAGAATTGCATTCAAGCACTCACAGTTCTTTCTAATTGCATGGTATTAATATTGGCTAGTTTAAAGATTGATTTTGGACTTGATTTAAGTACTAATCGTCTTTAGTACACATCACATGAAAATTGCACTAATTCATTCTAAATTTATTGAGGATTTCTGTGAGGGAAAATTGCACTTACACCTTAACTTTTTAGGTTATTACAAATCTACTTTCCTTCACATTTGAAGTCCAATTTGAAAAGGGATTTCGCACTATCTGAAATAACATTAAATAATTAAAGTATTGATTGCATCATTGCCTCCCTGTGGACATGACCCGCTCTTCTGCGAGTGGTTAATTTCATTATTTTTGATTAGTAGATTTTTCCACCACTTAAATACTATAACGCTAAGCGAAAAGTCGACCGTCAGTCACCTGGGGTCGTAGAAACCCAAAGTCCTTCTTAACGGCCATTTTGTGAGTCTATCACTTTTTCACAAAGATGCTTAGTACTTAGAGTCCTTTTCAAGTCTTAGGAGGGTTGGGTAGCCGTAAAAAGTTATCCCGGAACTCTCTAACTCCAAAAGAATAAAAAAATTAAAAAAGAAGAAAAATAAAAAAATATATATTTCTTCCCTTCTCAAATAAGGCGAGAACTTGGGCAGTTTGCATTCTAACAGACACCTGGGTACTATTGAGTTTTTGTAGTTTAGGACCTTAGTTGAAATTTTCTATTGCTAATAAACGACTTAAGGTTAAGCGATCTAATCCTAATTCTGCTTTTATACATAGCATATAGTTTAATTTTGCTAGGGACTAGCAAAAGATAGGCAGGGGGGTATGATGTAAACACATTTATTGAGGGTAAAATGCTTATTCATGCATGTTCCTAGGCTTAGATTTGCATTTCATGTAATAAATATTGCATAACATTCATCATTGTGCATTTATAGTAGTTGTATATATTTTGGGTTAATTAGGTTCCTTTTATGGTCAGGAGAGGAGAGGATTTATTTCAAGCCCTCGGATGGATGATCGGACCATATGGATCTAATTAATACAATGATCAGAGTCTAACGCCTTTGAAATCGTC
Organism: Thalassia testudinum; assembly: GCA_037157565.1. Taxonomy (NCBI): domain Eukaryota; kingdom Viridiplantae; phylum Streptophyta; class Magnoliopsida; order Alismatales; family Hydrocharitaceae; genus Thalassia; species Thalassia testudinum. The sequence goes on from JAZHRO010000024.1 coordinate 121,763,135, forward strand.
TAGATTGGAGTCCTGTAACATCACATGAAGCTTGAGGAAGATCAACGGCCAGGGGGGCAATGCGATATCCATACGAGTTTCAGATGGAAAATCCGACCGTATGGATTGATCCGGAGCGACGATGACAGTTCGGCATCACGGGAATCATCCCAATCTGAGCACTGTGGCACCCTCTACAGAAAGAAGACTAGACGGCCTAAGTGCCACCACGTGGTGCCATCCAGGCCGCCCAACGCTAACCAGCAGCAGCAGCAGCACATGCGCACAGCCGCAGCCTAGTGCAGCGCACGCGCACAGCTACTGCCGTGTGCAGTGCACCGTGCACGGCAGCAGCGTAGCGCATGCTACCCATGTGTGCAAGGTGCGAGGAGCAAGGGCGCGTGAAGCGCGCAGCGCCAACGGAGTGCACCAGCGGGGCAAGCGCGGATCTTCAACAACACACCTTTAGTGATGCTTGCAGCTGTCACTAATGTTTTGCGCACTCCAGCAAGAGGATTTAAAAGGTGGATCCTCAGCGGCAACTGCAACGACGTTTATGGACGTTAGTAAAGGCCCGTGCATGCTAGCGAGAGTAATTGAAGGGCGGATCTTCAGCGATTGCTGCAACGTTGTTTGTGGATAGCAGTAAAGACCCAGATATGATTTTTGCCTCTCCTCCTCAACTATAAAAGGACCTACACCCTCTCCCTTCCAATCCATCTCTACCTACTCTACTCCCACCTACTCCCAAGCTCTAGCAAGCCCGCCAATGCTCCATTAGAGCTTATTCTCAAGCTTTCAAGGTGCCTATTAGTGTAGCGAACCTCTGCCCCAACAAATACTTCTCCAACTTCCCACCTCCCTTCATAGGTCACCTTGGAGCCATCTTCCCACCTCCTTTCTGGTAGTAGATCAACTCCGTCTTCCCACCTCCATTCGGAAGTTACACCAAAGCTTTCCTCAACCCGATGTCCTCCAGCATCTCACCTCCATCATCCCACTCCTCACCTCCTTCGTCTAAGCTTCTACCAGGCACCATCGTCTCGCTGAACAGCCAATTCGGGAGATTTCCTCTCACCTCCCTCTCTTTTCATGCTTTTGTAGTTCATTGTAATCGCATTGAATTGATATATATATCATATTTGTTCCACATCATTATCTTGTGAATCATTTGCTTGTCTTTTATTTCAAAAACATAAAAAAATAACAAAACCCTAAAATACCAAAAAGAAACGAATCGAAGTGCAATTTTCAATAAAGTAAACGTTGCCCCCTTGTGTTCGACCCGGGACTCCCTTGGAGTTTCAGTATAAATTTTAGCTGATCGACATGTTTTGCAACTACGACAATGGGTTACTTGTAACCCCGATTTCAAACATGCAAAACATGCCGGACCAGTTCCCCTGGTATGTAGATTTCACGAACCACCTTGCTGCAGGAAAAATTCCCGCGAACCTATCCAAGAACCAGAAACTCAAGTTCATTGCAGAGGCCAAATACTACCTCTGGGATGACCCACTGCTCTTCTGCATTGGAGCGAATCAGATTATTCGCAGATGCATCACAAACTCTGAGATCCCCAGTGTGTTATCTTTCTGCCACAATGATGCGTGTGGTGGCCATTTCTCAGGACGGAAAATGGCTACAGAAATTTTGCAGTCGGTATTTTTCTTGCAACCATCTTCAGAGATACACACGATTATGCCCAACGCTGCAAACGATGTTAGTCGTTCGGTTCTATGACCAGGAGAGACATGATGCCACTCCAACCCATCATGGTCGTAGAAGTGTTCGACATTTGGGGTATCTATTTTATGGGCCCTTTTTCGAACTCGCATGCCTTCGAGTACATATTGCTAGGCATTGATTATGTCTCGAAGTGGGTCGAGATCATCCCAGCAAAACGGGCTGACCACAAAACCGTCGTTTCTTTCGTACGGCAAAATATTTTCGCATGATTTAGAATACCCTGTGCTCTGATTAGCGATGGGGGAAGCCACTTCATCCACACCTATTTCAGGTCATTATTAAAGAAATACGAGGTACATCACCCCGTATCAGCAGCAGACCAATGGGCAGGCTGAAGTGTCTAACCGTCAAATCAAGCTGATTCTCTAGAAGATGGTTAGACCAGATAGGAAGGATTGGTCCAACAAATTAAGTGATGCACTCTGGGCATATCGAACCACATACAAGGCCCCACTTGGAATGTCTCCATATCTCTTGGTATATGGCAAGGCCTATCATCTTCCTGTAGAGCTGGAACACTGTGTCTTTTGGGCGGTGAGAAAATGCAACCTTGACCTCGATGCAGGAGGTCGAGAACGGAAGCTCCAGCTCAGCAAATTAGAAGAAATCCGGTGGGAGGCCTATGAGAATGCATTAATATACAAGGACATGACCAATGCCTTTCATGACTGCCACATCAGGAGGAAAGTATTCACGCCCAACCAGCGAGTCTGGTTGTTTGATTCACGATTGAAACTATTCGCGGGGAAGCTCAAGTCCAAGTGGACTGGCCCGTATGTTGTGATACAACCATATCCTAATGGGGCAATCCAGATCAAGGACCTAAAATCTGGGCATATAATCATGTTAAATGGCCAGCGCCTTAAGCCATTTTTGGCCCAGGAACCTCCTCCACCTGACGAGACTATTCATCTTAGTGAGGACGTGTGATTGAGTGCTCACCGAGCTGGAGGCGCTAACTCAACATGTATAAATACCATTCACTCCACATTCCACCATCATCTATACATAACCATTTTTATACATAGCACATTTTTGCTTTAGCATATGTCCCCTTTGTATATTGCATGTTAACAGGTTGGCTTGGGCTAAATATAATTTCAGGAGCAATTACAGGTGATTTCTACCCACTCTCCCCTAGCAGTATTTATTTTCTTTTACATTCATGCATGAGGACATGCAAGAACTTAGGCATGGGGGGGTAGATACAACAAAACTGAAAAAAAATTTTATGCCAACACTTAGGAAAACCTCGGAGCTGCACGTGAAATGTACTTTAGGACCCTAAATAAAAGAACAACCAACTCCACCACCAATGCTTGCATTGGAGCTAGAAATAGTTCGCAACAGCCACTTTCGACTCACCCGCTCACCTTTTGTTCTAAAATCAGGGTCATGCTCAATGTAACCTAATACGGGAATTTCACGAAGTACAAATTATATGAGGTTACATGTTTATAGCATATATACATACTGTATTCATGAATAAGATTATTTTATTAAGAGAATGCACTAGGGATTTTATCCTCTAGTTGATTCCTGTAATCTGGAATCCAGTACAACTTTTCACACACACGTAGAATTTGCAATGGACTCATGGTGAAGGATCATAAGCGTCTTTAGTTTGTCAAGAAGCAGTGCTTCTTGACAAACTAAAGACTGCTTCTTTTCCTGAATCCCTGGACAATGTTTTTGGGAGTTAGATAGATTTTCCTCCAAAAATCCACCAAATAATATGAGATAGGAGTAGAGTGTACTGGTGCTCTAAGATTAGTGCGAGGAATCTGGAATCCTAGATAATTAGGTAATGATACTTTGAGATGAGGCATAGTTTTCGCTCTCGGTTCCTACGTATACATTTTTGTGTGAAATTTTGAGAGCCACCAAATAAGGCAAATACGCGGAGAGCGAGTTTTCATAAAACTAGGGTTAAGGTGGATGTTTACAACCATTCTCTACAGAATCCTTAGCTGAAGGAGGGTATTGATGTTAAGGTCAGAAATATACCATCCTATCCGTCTTTCCTGGTGCTGTGAGTAGGCACTTCCACCAAATAAGCCACCCAATGTCTCTTGAGTACCACTAATCCCTAATAATGCCTCCTCAATAAAGTTCATGGATGTATGCTAGTTGTGTTATGTCAAAAAAAAAAAAGAAAAAAGAATGATGATAAAGAGAAAGAAAAATTGAAAAAAAAAATTAGAAAAAGAAGAAAAAGCAAAGAATGGATATTTAGTGTTTATTTCATCGAGGCAATACCACCAAATAAAATTGAGATCCACCAAATATGACCCTAACCTATTTTTCTTTTGTTTCTGACTGCCTAAACACTGGCTGAGGAATTCTGACTTAGTGTTAGGGTTATGAGAATTCAATTAAAGTGTTAATGCCTAGTGAGACCATCAAATACAAATCATATGTGTGAATCTGGTGAAGTTTTGAGCTCTAAGAAAGAAAAGAGAAGGAAAAGAAAAAGAGTATAGATACAAAAGAATCGAAAGGGAGCACAGTTTTTCTCATCTTTTTCTAGGTCAAGTTGCTTAGTAATCCGGGAATCTGGACTCTATGGTACTAGTCTCTATGTAGCACCAAGTGAGAGTGAGCCACAAAATATATAATCCTTCCCCTCAGAGATTCTCTACCAAGGCCAAAAGCTAGGGTGGAATTCATAGAATATCTTCAATACCCCGAGGGAAGAAGTCCGCCTATCCCACTAGAATTTTTACTAGAGATCAAGTACAGGCTTTAGAGGTGTATTAGTTTTCACTCGAATCTGTTGCAAAAGCTACATAGCTAAACTTTCACGATTGTCTGGATTTCTAGAGCATAAGATGAAAACAAAAAGGAGAAAAATCTCTATGCATACACTTGATAAAATAATCAGTCCCTTAAGGACCCTTTCTGTAAAGAAATTAGTCTTGCATTTGCTAGGCACTAGCAAGATTTAGGCATGAGGTTATGATTGCGCAGCAATCATAGGTCTTAATTGACCAAGATTAAGCTAGGACTTAGCAAAAGTTAGGGTTATTCATGCATGCATATGCATTATCCACATCTTTACTGCTTTCCTTTAGTTATGCATACAATAATGTTATAATGTGCTGATTAAGTGCATTATGTCGATCGCAGGCAATAAGAGATCTGGAGAAGGATTTGAAGCTAGTTTAGGAATAACGGGAGTTGCAGCATAGCTAGAGCAGAAGACTTAGTTTAGATATTGGAACAATAATTTAAGGGGGTTAAAGGTTTGCTATTCTATTAAGTAGGAATAAAGTAGTAAAATGTGAAGAGCTTAGGTCCATCCTAGCCCTAGGATAGCCTAAAGACTTCCCCAGGCCTTAGCCACCCATAGATTAGGTCACAACACCTTAGGAAGCCTTATAACCCTAGTTCCAACCCTTTTCTGGACGTCCAGAAAAGTTATAGGATGTCCAGGACTCTTAGCCATCTCCCGCACACCTTAAACCCACTTCTGCAGCGTTATTGGATGTCCAGAAATTTTGTAAGATGTCCAATTTCTGCAGAGTACCCAAAACAGAACCTTGATTTCCCCCTGACTCAAATTGGACGTTCAGAACTGAAGTCTGGACTTCTGATTTTTTAGTATAAGTCGTCTGATCCTATTTTTGGATGTCTGATACTGGTCTCTAGTCCCTATTTTGAGATTCAAGTCTTGATCTTGGATCTCTAGCTCCCTAAACCTAATCCAAACAACCATAAGAACTTAAATTAAGGTGTCCTAACCCTAGTACATCACCTCTAGACCTACCTAAGGGCCTAATCGGGTCCTCACCAAACCCAATTGACTTAGATCAAAGTCAATTACCTTCACCTAAGTCAATTGGACGCATTGAGTCCAATTGAGCTTAGATCTCAACCCACACAAGTTCAATTGGACTTAGTGAGAGTCCAATTGACCTAAACCCAACCTGATTGAGTTAGGCCACCCTCAATTAGGCTCACACTCATTCAATTAAACTTAGGTTAAGTTTAATTGCAATTTAACCTTAGCAATTAGGGTTTGTAACCCTAAAATCAAGACCTACACCTTCAAAAACACCTTAGGACCTATCCTAGGCCACCTAGCCACATAGAGCACAACCACACACACACACCCATTCATGCACACACTTCTCTAGAATTCTCTAGAGCTCTGTTGAGATGGCTCCACCTCTTGGTTGCCAAATTTAGCAACCAAGAGGCATTCAAATTGAGATCCACAATTTTTGGATCTCAAAGACCACCTCCACCCACTTGTGGAAAGCCACTCTTGGACTCTCTCTAGAGAGTTCCACACCTTTCTAGAGAGAAACAATTTGGACTATGAAAAGACCCCATGGGCGGCCAAGTGCACCCATTCACATCCTTGGCTTCCATTGGCACCACTCACTTCATTAGCTCCATACACGCCCACCTTCACTTAGGTCAGCTACTCCACCTCCACGAGCTCACCACCATCATGGAGGACATCATGCCAGGATGCTGAATCAACCATACCTCTCTCCAACGGTTGGCCTAAGCTACATTGCCCGCCCCTCATTCTTCTCCCGACCACTCCAAGGCCATCGAGGACCACCCCTGAATGCCCTTTTATTCTTCCAGATTTAATTCATGCTCCTCATAATTTTATTTCCTTTATTACTGCTTTATAGCATAGTCTTACTTCTCCCCTAATGATGCATGTGAAATTCCCCCCCATTGATTCTTGTATTAGATCATTTTCTGGTAGCTAGGTTTAATTTTCAAGCATTTATGTACAAGCTTTCCTCTAGATTCCTTGTGCAAACAACTCCCCAATGAAAGAATGAAAATGCATTTATATATATATCTCTTGATGTGTTTGAAATCGCCATGAGCTAAATAATTATCGTATTTGCGTGATTTAAGTGCCTACTCTTTAACTGTTTATCCATTACGCACCAGCATGCTGTTTCCTGAGGATATTGAAAATCTAACAATAAACGCTTTCTCCATAAATTGTCACCACATCACTAAAATCGTGTGCACAGAAACTCACATGTTCACTTTCGTAATTTACTTGATGCATGCGCATGTGATCCGAGTTAATAACAGAAGTGGTGAAGTTTTAGTTGGGAGATTGGAAACCAGCATGCGTCTTTAAATGAAGTAGAGTAGTAAAAACATCGATTTCAAAAGTGAAAGCAATGCCTCCCAGAGATGAACGACTGGGACTCAAGTCTCGTAATTTTTGTAAAAATATATCTCTGTTGGGTCGTACTTTGTGACTATACTACGACACATTTTCTATCAAATACATGATTTACGCATCCCCAGCAATATATAACGACATTATCATTTTATTTTGATCATCCTATGTAAGAAGAAACGTCTTTGTCAAATGGTACCATTGCTGGGGAGGCAGCAGACTGTTAAACTCGCACTTATTTAATTATTTGTTCACACATGATTTTGTTGAGGCTATACATTCTTTGATATATTATTTTGATCTTGGTTCATGCACATCACAAGGGAGGATCATTGCACCTGCCTCATCATCTATAGCACTGGAGACCTTTGGCCACATATTAGGAGAAGAAGCATCGTAGCCATCGCTCTTATGACTAAGGTGGACCTTGATTCCACCGCTAGAGAACATTTCGAGGGAGCAGCAATCATCAACTCATTCTGAATAGAAAGAATTGATAGTATATTAGATTAGCTTAGAATTAGCTTAGACTTCTTTTATTCTTTTCATTTTAGTTTGAGACCCTTGTTCTAGGGTACAAATGAGGGGTTTGTTCCCCAACTTTCATTTAGGCCCATGTTAGTTAATTTTTTGGGAGCCTATTCCCTTTTGTTTAGATCTAGGTTTTCATTTTATTTTGTGGCTGTTTATCCTTTACTTTCTTTATGCATAAGTAAGGTAGATAAAAACATTAAGAAAAAAAATTGAATTGCCTGCTAGAAGCTGCATGCCCTAGGACGACCATTTAGGTGTGAATGAGCAGCTGCTAGATTTATTTTTCTTGCATTTGCATTCATCTCATTGAAGATTGCGGGAGGCAAGGAATGCTCGCTTTTACTTTGCATTTATATATTGTTAACACATTTGCATCTGGATTTAAATACAAGACCACCTAAATTATTTTGAAGGAATTAACAAGTTGTCACATTTTCTGAAAAAGGACTAATTAAAGGAGGAACATTTAAAAACCAAGGACTTGATTTTCAAACTTGGTGTATGATTCAAAATTCAAAATCCTTTCCGGTGTATGCACACTTTCTTGCACCTCATCACGCACTTAGACACTCCTTAGGCTTGGAATCGCTACGACTAGAGCCTCTTATTACTGGGGCTTAAAGTGACACAAACTTTAGTTCAGAGGTGAAGTTGCCTCCAAACCTTGCTAATTGAGGGTAGTTAAGAAGCACCATGAAAGCACTGCTTCAAAGGAAGGGCTTGACCCTACTTGCATCACTCTTTGCTGTGTTTGGTGGTGACTAAACTTTTTTGTCTTCAAGGAGGATCACCTAAGTCGCAGTTAGGTCTTCTTAGGCTTATCGTAGGTTGACAAGTAGATGCGTAACTGTTTAGATAACTTGATTTGTGAAAGCGTAAAGCGGCAACCGGGTTATAACGTTGTAGTAAAGCCGGTTATTACCAACATTTCAAATATAAATTTTTTTTACTCGGAAAAATAAAAGAGTTCCCGAGGTCGAACTCAGGGAGCAAGTTGTATTCTAGAGATATACATGTTTCTTTTACAAAAATAAAGAGAGAGAATTTGTTGTTCTCTTTGTTCTGCAGAGGGGGGTGCTCTTCTTTCTCTCTTTCTTTAGATCTCCTTCTTTCTCTCTGTTCAGGTGATATTCTTCTCTTGCAATGGTGGTGCTCTTCTTCTTCTTCCTGCTGTTCTTCCGTTGGTGATGTTCTTCTTTCTTCAGAGCTCCTTGTTCTTCTTCTTCTTTGGTTTTCTGCCTTGACCTCTCTTCTTCTTCTTTCGCGTTGGCCGTTGCTCTTCCTTCTTCTTCAGCCTGTCTTCTTTCCTGCTCTGGCTGCTGACCTTCCGTCGTCTGCCCCGGTGCTGAGACGACTTAACGATGCCTTTGCTACAGTGCAGCAGCTCCTTCTTCTTCAGCGGGTCTGCTTCTTCTTCTTTGGCCTGCACACTTCAGAGTTTTTTCGTCAAGAGGCAAAACCTACTCTACCCCCCTCCCCCGCGTATCTCTCTCTCTCTGAAATCACTCTTCGGAAGCTCTCCCAGAGCGCTACCGGGTAATCGGGTTCGGGTCAGGCCCGGGTCCAGGCCCACCGGCGTGCGTGGTGGGCGAGGAGTGCAGGTCAGTCTAATCGGGTCGGGCCAGGTCCGCGGAGCGTGGTCACGGACGAGGCCGGGTCGGGTCGGGTGAGAGGGACCTCACCCCGTGGTCAGGAGGCAGACAGCATAAGGCACTTTTTGCCTTTATGCGTCCGCGCGCCTCCGAGAGGTTCCGAGGTGGGACTAAATGTCCCACCCCAATTGAGCGCGCGTCGCGGATGGAGCAGTGGGCGATCGTGGCTTCCCGCGCGGCCTTCGCCCCGTCTGTGAACCAGGGACGTTTCGCGGAGAGTCCCTGCGCAACCTGGGAGTCAACCCTGGGCGAAGGCGTGCCTGCACCTGCAGGTGAAGCAGCTCTGCCTGCGCAGTAATGGCGACGGCGGGCGAGTCACCTGGTCACAGAAGAACGGCCTCTCGGCCAAATCAGACAGGCGGGAGACCTTCGCCGCGGCACGGCGAAGGTGGTCAGGGGGTCTGCAGGGGGCGAGATGGAGCTAACAGGTCGTCCTAGGTCAAACTGTGAGCGAGGAAGTGGGTGTGTTCGGTGGATCTGCAGAGGGTGTTTGGTGGGAAGTGGAGGGGCGGAAGAGGATCAGGGTGAGGAGGCGGAGGTTCTGCGGTGGTCGGCGAGCCGTGTGGGTCGCTGAGGTGATGGGAGCGGCTCGCCGGAGGGTGGTCGGAGGCGAAGAGGGTGAGGGTGAACAGGAGCGGTCGAGGGTTTAATTGACTAAATTGAAAGCGGGGGAAGAAAGAGGAGAAGAAGGGGAGTAGGTCTAACTTACTTGCAGGGACGAAGGGGGAGGAACAGGGCGACAGTCGTATCGACTGTCGTCGGAGAAGACGATGCTCAGGGAGAGGGGCGGCGGCGAGCAGAGGGCTGGAGAGGCGCCAGCTGGGTGCGGCGTGGCGCGGGAAGAACAGGGGAGGAAGTCTCTGCTGCTGGTATTGCGGCAGAGCGAAGAGGTGGAGGGGGAGGAAGTCGCCAGAGCTGGTGAGCGTCTGCCGGAGGAAGAAGAGAAGAAAGCTGGGGGTTTTCTCCGTCAGATCCAGGCTGCCTTCGTCGGTGGAGCGGCGGGGGGTATTTATAGGGATGAAGCAGGGAGGAAGGCGGAGGGAGACGACGTGTCTCCCTCGCCGGAGAATGGTCGGAACATGAACCCATACCGTCCGTGCGTTCGCACGGCCGGTATGGTGGCCTACAATGACCAGGGGGGTGCCCCTGCGACGGCTGACGACGCAGGGCACCCCCGGTTTACTTGCCAGGTCCCCCACCTCACCCTGCGCGGCGCCATGCTCCGCGCAAGGTCGCCGGAGCATGGTGCTGGCAGGGTTTTGCAGGAGGGACCTGATTGCAAAGAACGAAGGAGAGTTAGGGGCCAAAATGCGAGGGTTCAAAAGTTGAGGGCCAAAGAGTAAATATATGAGGACCAAAGTGTAAAGTCGGTCAAGGAGGTTTCTTCTTAGGCTCAAGTTTTTATACATGACTAATTAGGACCTAAGGAATCTGATGGTGAATTTCATTTTCATCTTAAACCTTGTTCGACCGGTCAATTTGCGCAAAAACCCAAATTAAGTTATTAATTGGGCATGGTTCTCAATGTAGGTCAAAATGGGTTCTAAAGGCCAAATTGAATGTTCTAAACCCTAGAGATTATTTTTCTATGAATTTTAGAGGGTTTATTCTATTTTTACTTTGCCTCGAACCTTGTGAATTGAAGTGGGTTGTTTTAGGGTTACAGATTTAGTTTCTTGGAATTGTTGTAGCCCTTGCTAGATCATTTCATCCCACTTTTATTCTTATTAAGCTGTTTTGACCTATGTTTGGGCCCTGAATTACCCTGTATGCAGATTATACTGGTAAAATTGCACTTTTACCCCTTATGACTTGTTTTCTTCTCAAACTCAGAATTCTCTGAGTTACGCCTTTCCTTGAGATATGTAGGAGCTTTTATCCTTTGTATTGGGTCAAAATGAGCTAGTTATGGCTCATGATGAGGTTCTCATCATACCCCCATGCCTAGCTTTTGCTAGTCCCTTAGCAAAAACTTAAGGTTTCAACCCTTGTTCTAGACCATGAAGTTTTCAATAGTTTTAGATAAGTGCCTTCATAGATTAGGTTAGAATGCTGATCATAGGCCTAAAAGGTACTCCAGTACCAGTCAAGATCCAAATCTGTCTAGCCTTAGCCTCAGTCTTTTAGCAAAGGTTTTTAAGGCCCACAAGAACTAACCTAAGGTTTATTGGACTTCGTGGTTAAAGCACCCGTGCTTGAAATGATTTTAGCCCTGGCTCAGTTCGCAGTGCGTTTTGTAAGAGAGAGATAGAAAGTTTTTCTGTTTGGAGAGTTTTCTCTCTCTTTTTCTTTTTAGTTCTAGCCTAGGATTGGCTTTTCAACACGGTCTGTATCAGATTCCTTGCTCCCATCATCAATCCTCAAGGGTTCCTGGCGATCGATGCTTCGAGATAGCACCGCCCATGGCAACCCCCGGAACCCTGGCTATTGAGATTTCGAGATAATCCCATCCATGGTATTCCGTGGCCGAATCCAGACCCTGGCAATTGACATTTCGAGATAAGCCATCCATGGAATCTGAACCAGCAGAGTGCTTACATGCCCCCCGTAGGATATGTAAATATCCTAAGAGACAAGCACCGAGGAGATGATATTTTGTTACGCATCTTCGAGGGGATTTCCCACCTCTCCGCGCTGGGAACTCGTCCAAATCAACTTGTGTTGATCGGCCGCTCCTATTCTAGATGTTCTTTTCAGATTTTTGCGACGCTTCTGCGTGATTCTGATTTTTACGCTTACTGAACCAGGCTGTGTGTGAGATTAGGGTGCTTAGGTTACTGAGTCCCGTAAACCAAAAATTAGTTAACGAGGCCGAATACTCCCTAAGCCTTAGACCTAATACTTCAGCTTTTCATTTTCCTCAACCTCTTGAGGAGTGTCCAGATCTTAATGGGTACTAAGAGTCTATTCAAGAATGCCTAAGATTTGCATTCTTACTAATCTCATTGTGCACTTTTCAGTTATTTTCTCGAATGAGGTCTAGAACTTAGGTTAATTCCTTAGTTCCTTACTAATGACTATCACTTTTTCTCATAATTTTGTGCTCCTTTTTCATTTTGTTTCTTTTCTCCTTCACAAAATTTTCCTTCTCCTCTTTTCCTCTTATTCTTTTTCGAAAAATTTTTTAATTTTTATGGTATTTTTGGCATATGTGAATTTTTTGTTTGAAACCTTTTCTTACAAGTTTTTGCACTTTCCTACCCCCCCATGCCTAAGATTTGCAATGTCCTCATTGTAACCTAGGGGGTCTTAGTTCATTCCTTAAGACAGAAATTTGGGTGAGTGGATGGGTCGGGTTGAATTTTTGCGGACGATTTCAAATTTCAGATGCGAACATCTGAGTTGGGGTCGGCTGTCTACAAGGGTGAACTTCAAGTGCTGAAAGGTGTCAGAACAAGTTTCAGGTTTTCAAAGAGAATGACGGGCTGCCTCCCGTTAAGCGCTGAGTTTTACGCCATCGGCTGGGCGCAATAAGCTCAAGGGGAAAGGAGGATATAAGATGCCTCAGCCAAATCAGTAGAAGTTACATCAATGAACGGCTTGAGTCTCTGACCGTTCACGATGAAAGGTTCAGAATCGTGGCTGAGTGGACTGATTTCGATTGCTCCATTTCCAAAAACCTGTCGGACCAAATATGGTCCGACCCACTTAGATCTCAGTTTTCCTGGGAAGAGTTTGAGTCGGGCATCAAAGAGTAGGACCTTTTGACCAGGATGAAAGATCTTTCTCGAGATGTGTTTGTCATGGAAGGCTTTAACCCGCTCCTTGTAGATTTGCGAGTTCTCGTACGCGTCTATGCGTAATTCATCGATCTCGCTGATTTGGAGTTTTCTGTGGGTCCCAGCCTTGGAAAGATCTAGATTACAGTTCCGTACTGCCCAATAGGCTTTATGCTCCAGTTCGACGGGAAGGTGGCATGCCTTTCCGTACACCAATCTAAAGGGAGACATGCCCAATTGGGTCTTGTGGGCGGTCCTATAGGCCCACAATGCTTCCGGAAGTCGGGACGACCAGTCCTTCCTGTCAGGTCGAACAGTGACTTGCAGGATTTTCTTGATCTCCCGATTAGACAGCTCAGCTAGACCATTAGTTTGGGGGTGGTAAGGAGTAGAGATTCGGTGAGACACCCCGTATTTGGTCATCAGTGACCTAAACTGAGCGTTTGTGAAATGGGTCCCCCCATCAGAGATTATTGCACGAGGAATCCCGAACCTTGAGAAAATGTGTTGATGAATGAATTTGAGAACGATTTTGTGATCACAGGTTCGGGTCGGTATGGCTTCGATCCATTTGGACACGTAGTCCACAGCCAACAGAATGTATTCGAAACCATCCAAAATAGGAAAGGGGCCCATAAAATCAATCCCCCAAACATCAAAGATTTCGCATACTAGAATCGGTTGCATAGGCATCATGTCACGACGGCTCATGTTGCCCAAAGTCTGGCAACGACTGCATGCCTTGCAATGACTGTGTGCGTCTTTGAACAGTGTGGGCCAGTAAAAGCCGCACTGGAGGACTTTTGATGCGGTTTTATGCCCGGCAAAATGGCCACCGCATGCCTGGTCATGGCAGAAAGAGAGGATATTGTTGACTTCCCCTTCCGGGACACATCTCCGGATGATCTGATCGGCACCTATGCGGAAGAGGTACGGGTCTTCCCAAATGTAATACTTGGCATCGGAGCGCAGTTTCTCTTTCTTGGCCTTCGGCCAATCGGACGGGGTCTGATGAGATGCCAAGTAATTTACAATATTAGCAAACCATGGAAGGCTAGTACCAATAGTCAGCAGGTGCTCATCGGGAAAATGCTCAGTGATGGGTCCGGAAGGGTCTATCATTTCAGAAGGAAGACGGGACAAGTGATCAGCTACCACGTTTTGTTTTCCCGCTTTATCGCGAATCTCGAGGTCAAATTCTTGCAACAGCAAGATCCATCGGATCAATCGAGGCTTCGCGTCCTTCTTTGCAAGGAGATGCCTCACAGCCGTGCGATCCGAGTATATGATGACATGGGAACCCAGAAGGTACGATCTGAACTTCTCTAGGGCAAATACTACAGCTAGCAGCTCTTTCTCAGTAACTGTATAGTTACGCTGAGCCTCATCGAGTGTTTTGCTGGCGTAGTAAATGACCACAGGTTTCTTGTCATTTTTCTGCCCCAAAACCGCTCCTACAGCGAAGTCGGATGCATCACACATGATCTCAAAGGGTTGAGACCAATCAGGGGACTGTAGGATCGGGGCTTGGGTGACTCGGTCACGCAGGATTTCAAATGCTTGAGTGCATTCCTTGGAGATTTCGAAGGGAACATCCTTGGAGAGAAGAGTGGTCAGGGGGCGTGCGACTTTTGAAAAATCAGGGATAAATCGTCGATAAAAACCGACATGCCCTAAAAAGGATCGGATGTCCCTGATCGAGCTAGGCATAGGAAGGTGAGAAATCAGATTAACCTTAGCTCGATCCACTTGGATACCTTTCTCCGAAATTGAGTGTCCCAGGACAATTCCCTCAGGCACCATGAAATGGCTCTTTTCCCAGGAAAGAACCAAATTCACGTCGATGCACCGCCTGAGTATCTGGACCAAGTGTTGGAGGCAATCGTCGAATGATGCTCCGAAAACTGAAAAGTCATCCATGAAGACTTCCAGATAATCACCTACCATATCTGAGAATATGGCAAGCATGCATCGCTGAAAAGTAGCGGGTGCATTGCAAAGACCGAAAGGCATCCTTCGGAAAGCGTACGTTCCGAAGGGGCAGGTGAACGTGGTCTTTTCTTGGTCCTCAGGATGGATTGCCACCTGGTTATAACCGGAGTACCCGTCAAGGAAGCAGAAGAACCTATTTCCCGCTAATTTTTCGAGAATTTGATCAATGAAGGGTAGTGGGAAATGATCCTTCTTCGTGGAGGAATTGAGTCGACGGTAATCTATACAGACTCTCCACGAGTTGGCTAATCGGGTAGGAATGATTTCTCCGGTCTCAGTTGTTATGGTGGTGAGTCCTGCCTTCTTAGGCACGACCTGAATTGGGCTCACCCAACGACTATCGGAGATCGGGTAGATGATCCCGGCATCTAACCACTTGATGATCTCCTTTTTCACGACCTCCTGCAGATTGGGGTTTAAGCGTCTCTGCATTTCACGAGAAGGTCGTGTGCCCTCTTCTGAATAGATATGATGAGTACAATAAGAGGGACTTATTCCAGTCAAATCATCGAGAGTCCATCCGATGGCTCTGCGATGTTGCTGGAGGACAACAATCAGACGGGATTCCTGTTCAGGACTGAGGTTGGAATTGATGATCACAGGAAGGGTCTGACTAGAACCCAAAAAGGCGTATTTTAAGTGAGCAGGAAGGGATTTCAGTTCGAGGATGGGGTTTTCAGCAGCAGCGGGTGGTTCAGTATAGATGTGAGGTTCAAGGGTGGGAGTTACTGGGTTGTTCACATCTGGATTTGACTCCTCTGTTTGCGGGTCAAGATCCTTCTGTGGTTGATGAGGAATACTCAAGTCATTTTGGAGGTGTGATTCATCAACCAAAGTCTTGATGTCACAAATTTGCTCGATGACGCCGCAATTAATTCCTTGTTGGGCCTTAAATATATCAATTTTCAGTGTTTGATCTCCAAACTTAAGCTCTATTTGGCCCTCCTCACAGCTGATGTTGGCTCTAGCAGTAGCCAAGAAAGGTCTCCCTAGAATGATTGGTGTATCCCTAGGGTTCTCAGGTGCATCCATGTCTAAGACTATAAAGTCCACTGGAAAATAGAAATCCCGCGCTCTCACGATAACATCCTCGAGAATCCCTTTTGGTGACTTTATAGATCGATCTGCTAATTGTAATGTCACCTCGGTTGGTTTCAGCTCAGATTCTTCCAGATGGTCAAGTAAGGATGTGGGTATCAGATTTATAGATGCACCTAAGTCTAACAATGCTCTATCAAATTGGGTACCACCTATCTTACAGGAGATCAGGGGAGTTCCAGGATCTTTTGCCTTGGGTGGGAGTCTACTAAGGATTACAGAGCTGGCTTGCTCTGACAGAACAATTGGGCTCCCTCCCTTGGTTCGTGGCTTACGCTGGGGTGTACATATATTCTTTAGAAATCGTGCGTAAGCTGGTACGTGGCGGATTGCATCCATCAAGGGGATGTTTATGTGGACCTGCTCAAAGAGCTTGACCAGGTCCTCCTCAGGGGCCACGGGTTTGGTGGTCTTCTTTCCCTTGGTCAGGGCCTCGGGAAACGGGATCTTGGTTGGTTCCTCTAGGATAGGTCCAGGTTGTGGGTCTGGAACAGCGGTACCTTGGCTAACTATCCTAGGGTCATGGTTATCAGGCTGGGAGTGGTTTGGATAATGCGGGTCCTGAGTTGTCTTACCACTACGTGTTGTTACAGAATTTAATCCGGCCTGATTTTGGCTTGGGTTTGGTAGGAGGGGTGGCTGCTGCTGAAATCCCGCACGAGAAGTAGAGGCTTCTATCTCGTCTGGAGATGGAGCAGTAGGGGCCTGATAAATCCATTGAGCGTGGCCTAAATTTGGATTCATAACGCGCTTCTGGGTTGGCACGTTATTTGGGTTAGGAAGAGGTTGGGAAGGGAGTGTGCCTGGCTGGCGAGAATTTGCCAACTGGGCCAGCTGAGTTTTAACTTCAGTAAGCTCGTCCTTGTGCTGTTTTTGAATGGCCGCATTCGATTTTTGAATGTCAGCCAGAGTCTGAAGGATTAAGGACATTTGATCTTGATTTGGCCCTGATGGATAAGTAGGGTTGGGCCGAGGCTGAGGCGGCTGGTAGTGATGAGAGGGCTGTGGGCGGGACTGAAAAGGTGGTCTTTGGGTTTGGGAATTTCCCGCCCACTGAAAATTGGGATGGTTTTGCCATCCAGGGTTGTAAGTGTTGGAGAATGGGTCGTTCTGGATGGCGTTGAGGTCCTCGCAGGTCTGAGGAACCTCCTGAGAATCAGGGAAAGGAGGAATGGAGTTCCCCCAGCTGGTGAAGAAAGGATCGGATGATCTTCCAGTCCAAGAATCAGATGGGGATGGATATGGATCCATCCCTGGGGAGGATCGGTGTAGGATGTTTTGCACAGTCTCCTGTGTGGAAGGAGGTTGTGCAAAGGAGTTACGCGCAGAGGTGGCTCACTGCAAGTGCTGAGTCAGCTCATCCACCTTCTTTTCAATGATTGAGACCTTGTCCAATCGACTGGCCATTAATTCCAGGTCGACTGATGCGGACAGGCCCTGCGTCTCATGTGCTCCCTTAAGATTCGTCGCTGCGCGGGTATTCGTCCTGTCGAATAATCCCATGGAGTCATTGTTGATGGAGTTCTCGCACATGTTTTCGAGAATCTCCCATACGGTGTCTTCATGTTGACCCATGATGTTTCCTCCGCAGGTTGCATTGACGAAAAGGCGGATGTCCTCACGGAGTCCCTGGCAAAAAGATTGGACTTGTTCCCATTTAGGAACTCCGTGATGGGGGCACTTCCTCATGAGATCCTGAAAACGATCCCATGCCTCATGGAGAGGTTCTCCTGATTGTTGAGTGAAGTGTGTAATCTGATGGCGCAAGGCGTTGGTTCGACCAACGGGAAAGAACTTTTTCAAAAACTCGGATTGAAGTTCTTCCCAAGTGTTGATCGGCCGGGTCTGAGTTTGATACCAATGGGCGGCCTTGTCCATAAGAGAAAAGGAGAACATCTTCATGAGAAGAATATCCCGATTTTGCGCATCTGATCCAAAAGTGTGGGCCAGATGCTTAAGCTGTTTGATGTGCTGGAAGGGATCTTCAGAATTAAGCCCATGGAATTTAGGTATAGCATGAATCATGTTGGGCTTTAGTTCGGAATCAGGTCCTCCAATCGGGATTCTGACTCGAGGCTCAATGGCCACCGCAGCAGGATTGTAGTGGTCCCGCATCATAGGACGCTGCGGTGGGTGCACGAAGTTTTGGAAGAGGTCATTGAGTCGCTGGAGCTGGTGTTCCAGATTATTTTCTTCCTCAACTGGCTGAGCCATGATGGGGGAAGAAGAAGAACTTGGTTCTGAATCAGACGAGAGAATAATGTGAGGGTGTTGCTGCACAAATACGGGCGTCGAGGCTTGGCCTTGACGAGAGCGAATTTCTAATGGGGGTCTTAAGGGTGGTCTTAGAGACCTCCTTCCGTACATGCACAGTTGGGAGAGGTAAGTTTAGAAGGTGCTGGACCCAATCAAGACACCCAAAAATGTGTTGGGTGACTATAGAGGTGCGGGGTAGATGGACCCCTTGATCAGAAAGATCGTCCACCTGAGAATTACCTGGGCAGCCAGAGAGGGAGAGTCCCGCGAAGACCCCTACACGGTAGAGCGTCCCCACGGGTTACAGGGTTTCCCCCACCCGACCTCTCTTGTCACTGCGGTTCCAGGTAGACCAGAATGGGGATCTTGACCTCTTAAGTCTACCAATTTTAAGATCAGGGTGCTTAAGGTTTCACTTGAACTTTAGTCTTTTTAAGTGCAAAGAGTGACCTAATTTAAGGTTGGTTAACCCAAAGGGGTCAACTTTACCTCTTGTTTTCTTTGAGAGCTTTTTGGGTCCTGTCTTTTAGGGTTCAAGTGTTTAGAGAGAGCCAATTGTTTAGGATTTTTCTTGTTAATTATTTTCAATCAATGGCTTGGGCACACCTCTTTTGGATTTCCTCAATTCTTGATTAAGGGGTGTGTCTCTACTGAAATCCTAATGTTTGACCTTATGTTGGCTCTACTTGGTCCATTTAACTCTTTGTTGGGCAATTAGGGCTCAAGCAAGAATGTGTTAGCCCTTAAATACCCTTAATAGTGTGCAGGAGTGATGAGTTGAAAACATGCAACTTTTTTATGGTTACTAAGTATGGAAAACAGGTTAGCCCTATATTGCTTGTTCTTTTCTTTTCTTCCTCTTTAGAGTGTAGGGGTTAATAGTGAGAGAAAAGATTTTACCTGTCTTCGGAGTGGTTGTGTGGTTGCTTGTCTTCTTGAGTTCCTGTAGCTGCACAAAAGAGAGGAGATTATCAGAACTTAAAAGAAACAGGAATGTTTACCTCTAGAATAGCCGTTGCTCCCCGGCAGCGGCGCCAAAATGAAAGCGTAAAGCGGCAACCGGGTTATAACGTTGTAGTAAAGCCGGTTATTACCAACATTTCAAATATAAATTTTTTTTACTCGGAAAAATAAAAGAGTTCCCGAGGTCGAACTCAGGGAGCAAGTTGTATTCTAGAGATATACATGTTTCTTTTACAAAAATAAAGAGAGAGAATTTGTTGTTCTCTTTGTTCTACAGAGGGGGGTGCTCTTCTTTCTCTCTTTCTTTAGATCTCCTTCTTTCTCTCTGTTCAGGTGATATTCTTCTCTTGCAATGGTGGTGCTCTTCTTCTTCTTCCTGCTGTTCTTCCGTTGGTGATGTTCTTATTTCTTCAGAGCTCCTTGTTCTTCTTCTTCTTTGGTTTTCTGCCTTGACCTCTCTTCTTCTTCTTTCGCGTTGGCCGTTGCTCTTCCTTCTTCTTCAGCCTGTCTTCTTTCCTGCTCTGGCTGCTGACCTTCCGTCGTCTGCCCCGGTGCTGAGACGACTTAACGATGCCTTTGCTACAGTGCAGCAGCTCCTTCTTCTTCAGCGGGTCTGCTTCTTCTTCTTTGGCCTGCACACTTCAGAGTTTTTTCGTCAAGAGGCAAAACCTACTCTACCCCCCTCCCCCGCGTATCTCTCTCTCTCTGAAATCACTCTTCGGAAGCTCTCCCAGAGCGCTACCGGGTAATCGGGTTCGGGTCAGGCCCGGGTCCAGGCCCACCGGCGTGCGTGGTGGGCGAGGAGTGCAGGTCAGTCTAATTGGGTCGGGCCAGGTCCGCGGAGCGTGGTCACGGACGAGGCCGGGTCGGGTCGGGTGAGAGGGACCTCACCCCGTGGTCAGGAGGCAGACAGCATAAGGCACTTTTTGCCTTTATGCGTCCGCGCGCCTCCGAGAGGTTCCGAGGTGGGACTAAATGTCCCACTCCAATTGAGCGCGCGTCGCGGATGGAGCAGTGGGCGATCGTGGCTTCCCGCGCGGCCTTCGCCCCGTCTGTGAACCAGGGACGTTTCGCGGAGAGTCCCTGCGCAACCTGGGAGTCAACCCTGGGCGAAGGCGTGCCTGCACCTGCAGGTGAAGCAGCTCTGCCTGCGCAGTAATGGCGACGGCGGGCGAGTCACCTGGTCACAGAAGAACGGCCTCTCGGCCAAATCAGACAGGCGGGAGACCTTCGCCGCGGCACGGCGAAGGTGGTCAGGGGGTCTGCAGGGGGCGAGATGGAGCTAACAGGTCGTCCTAGGTCAAACTGTGAGTGAGGAAGTGGGTGTGTTCGGTGGATCTGCAGAGGGTGTTTGGTGGGAAGTGGAGGGGCGGAAGAGGATCAGGGTGAGGAGGCGGAGGTTCTGCGGTGGTCGGCGAGCCGTGTGGGTCGCTGAGGTGATGGAAGCGGCTCGCCGGAGGGTGGTCGGAGGCGAAGAGGGTGAGGGTGAACAGTAGCGGTCGAGGGTTTAATTGACTAAATTGAAAGCGGGGGAAGAAAGAGGAGAAGAAGGGGAGTAGGTCTAACTTACTTGCAGGGACGAAGGGGGAGGAACAGGGCGACAGTCGTATCGACTGTCGCCGGAGAAGACGATGCTCAGGGAGAGGGGCGGCGGCGAGCAGAGGGCTGGAGAGGCGCCAGCTGGGTGCGGCGTGGCGCGGGAAGAACAGGGGAGGAAGTCTCTGCTGCTGGTATTGCGGCAGAGCGAAGAGGTGGAGGGGGAGGAAGTCGCCGGAGCTGGTGAGCGTCTGCCGGAGGAAGAAGAGAAGAAAGCTGGGGGTTTTCTCCGTCAGATCCAGGCTGCCTTCGTCGGTGGAGCGGCGGGGGGTATTTATAGGGATGAAGCAGGGAGGAAGGCGGAGGGAGACGACGTGTCTCCCTCGCCGGAGAATGGTCGGAACATGAACCCATACCGTCCGTGCGTTCGCACGGCCGGTATGGTGGCCTACAATGACCAGGGGGGTGCCCCTGCGACGGCAGACGACGCAGGGCACCCCCGGTTTACTTGCCAGGTCCCCCACCTCACCCTGCGCGGCGCCATGCTCCGCGCAAGGTCGCCGGAGCATGGTGCTGGCAGGGTTTTGCAGGAGGGACCTGATTGCAAAGAACGAAGGAGAGTTAGGGGCCAAAATGCGAGGGTTCAAAAGTTGAGGGCCAAAGAGTAAATATATGAGGACCAAAGTGTAAAGTCGGTCAAGGAGGTTTCTTCTTAGGCTCAAGTTTTTATACATGACTAATTAGGACCTAAGGAATCTGATGGTGAATTTCATTTTCATCTTAAACCTTGTTCGACCGGTCAATTTGCGCAAAAACCCAAATTAAGTTATTAATTGGGCATGGTTCTCAATGTAGGTCAAAATGGGTTCTAAAGGCCAAATTGAATGTTCTAAACCCTAGAGATTATTTTTCTATGAATTTTAGAGGGTTTATTCTATTTTTACTTTGCCTCGAACCTTGTGAATTGAAGTGGGTTGTTTTAGGGTTACAGATTTAGTTTCTTGGAATTGTTGTAGCCCTTGCTAGATCATTTCATCCCACTTTTATTCTTATTAAGCTGTTTTGACCTATGTTTGGGCCCTGAATTACCCTGTATGCAGATTATACTGGTAAAATTGCACTTTTACCCCTTATGACTTGTTTTCTTCTCAAACTCAGAATTCTCTGAGTTACGCCTTTCCTTGAGATATGTAGGAGCTTTTATCCTTTGTATTGGGTCAAAATGAGCTAGTTATGGCTCATGATGAGGTTCTCATCAATTTGCCACCTACATCTAGACTTAAATTTCGAAAGCCTTAATAGATTAAAGACCGAAAAGGTCCTTTGATTTGTGTTTTCTTGGGGAAATCTAACTGTGGTGTTAGTTAGAGTGGACCACCTTGACTTCCATCCTTTCACATCTTGTCCACACCCTTACCACCACTCTACGATCCTTGATCCCATATGCTAAGATGGTCCATCCTTTGACAGGCATAATGACAGTCATTGGGATCCTTTTTACTCCTACTATAGGAGTATTGGCCTAGTTAAGCCCCAAATTAGTGTGCAGAACCTAGGAGTGGGATTTGCCTTGCCCAATATCCACACACCTTAGAAATACCCAACCCACCCTTCCTTAATGATTTTAAAGGTTGGATACAAACTCC
Organism: Thalassia testudinum; assembly: GCA_037157565.1. Classification (NCBI taxonomy): domain Eukaryota; kingdom Viridiplantae; phylum Streptophyta; class Magnoliopsida; order Alismatales; family Hydrocharitaceae; genus Thalassia; species Thalassia testudinum. The sequence continues at coordinate 121,785,426 of JAZHRO010000024.1, forward strand.
TATGTACTATAAGCCTGAGCCTAACTTCTCACCTGATAGTAATGATGACCTCTCCTCCTTGAAGATGGAAATATAGAAAATGCATGATAAAATGATCAAATTATTAGGAGAATCTTCAAGAGCAGGCAAACAAAGAAATGGATACATTAGCCACCAAATTTATAGCATTGAGGATGACTTCCACCCCTCTATGCTAGATGCATCTCCTGTGGGAGAGCCACGCCCTATGTTGGAGGTGAATTTTGGGGATTCTGAATGGAGGAATAGCTACTTCTATGGGATTTATTTTGAATCTTCTCCGCTAAATGGCACTTCCTTGAGAGGTCCACTCCTTAAGTGGGAGGTGGATATGTATGAAAGTAGCTATGCATTGGATGAAAAAATGTGGCAACTCGAGGATGACATTGAGGTTAAGTACCCAGTTGAGCTATATTGGAGTCAAAATTAGGGAATGATGGCACCATTGGAAGACCTCAACCCAAACGATAGTATTTTACTGACATTTGATGAAGTAGGTCAAAGTCAAGTTGTTAACCCTACCCTACCTTCTGATGATGATCAACTAATGGAACTTAAGCCCACCCTTAAGGAACTTGACCCTAAAGAAATTCACCTATCTGAGGAGTTTGATGTTACCAGTGTGAACCATTTATCCCAGATAGAGTGCCCTAGGGGATCTGTAGAGATTTTAGATGACTCTAGACCTTGGGTAGATGATGAATTGCTTGTTAAGGAGGAGGATGAATTATGTAAGGAACCTGCATTCAGGATTTGGAGTGACACTAAGGGTGCTTAAGTCTTATTTGAAGAATTAGCCCTTGAGGATGTCACAGATTTGATCAACTTAGGTTTCCTTCGTGCTCCCATTCATGATACCCTCCTCATGATGAAATAATGGAAAATGTGGAAGCAACTTCTTAGATTAATGTGGATTCACATATAGACAGGGAGGATTTGAGCAAAGAGCAAGAACCTAAGGATGAGATTGATAGGGTAATCCCTAAATCTATTGCTTCCAACCTACCTTCATTTTACTAGGAGCCACCCTCTAATTCGCCTATGTCTGAAGGCAAAATTTTGACTCCATACATTGAACTAATGACTAATGAAGAGCAGGTAGATACCTGTGATATTACAAGAGATGCTAGGGATGCAATCGAGGAATTAGAAAGATTGTTAGGGATGGACACCGAGCCAACTGAACTAAACCTAGATCTTATGGCCATCCCGCAACCTCAAAACTTGGACACCCTAGACAATCCTTAGCTTAAAAACATGCTCACTGCTGTTTTGTTTGTGGGGATTAACAAACAAATATTTCCTATATTGGGGTACCAGGTATGGATTGATGCTTCCTATTGTCAGTCCATCAAACTGGGGGTATATCTTTGCACTATTCCTTCCCCATTCCTTTTAGAGGATCCTTGTCATCCTCCCCCTACCCTTTTGGATGTTGTTATACCCACCTATCATTTAGAACCTCCTCCAGTGACCTGGGATGATTTCATTCCCACCCTAGTTGGGTGAGCATTTGCTATCGGGATTCATCATGAGCTCGCCAACATCCAAGGTTTCCTATTTTCTAGGCCTATGTTACTTTGCTCATTTTTAGGGCCTATTTCTTTTATCTTGGAACTAGACTTGCAGGTTTTTTGTCTATTTGGCTGCCAAAAAAATAATGGCAGCCCAAATCTGAACTAGGTAATAGCCTTCTATGAAATGGGGACATTATAGATTTTAGGCATGGGGGCTATACTTAGGGGATATACAAAGCATTTATACATAATTGCATACATCTACATAGCGTTGCGTAGCTTGCATTTACACCAAAAAAAAATTTGCATTGAGCTTAACTAGCTGGGCCCCACATTCTTAGGTATAAGACCAGGGCTTTAGGTGAGATTAAGTTTACTCTAGGTGTCTAACTGTAGAAGCTAAGTTGAGCTACTAGCTTTTGACCATTAGGGTCCTTTTTGGACTTAAAAACTCATGTTGGAGTTAAGATGTGGACCATTCCGCAAGAGGTTGAGGAAGGAAAGCTAGGGATTGAGTTAAGGGCTGGGTAGTACTTGCTGTCTTTTTGTATTGTTTGGTTTATGGGTCATTGTAACTTAACCGTCCACATCACACACACTTGGTCTTGTGTAAATAGTCATCACCTTAATTCCATTCTTGAAGAAAATTTGGTTCTCTTAGTTCTGACTTAGGAGAAGCTTGAAAACACAATTGGATTGGACAAGTTCCAGCCGCATTAGAGGTGGAGTATATACTCACCATGATGATGCGATGATAACATGCCACCTCCTCGGCACTTGTCCTTAGGATATCCATCCTACTGGGGGCATGTAAGCACATTATGCGGTTCAGGTACCATGGTGGCCCTATCTCAAAGTGTTTATTGCCATAGGCCTAAATTTGCTTAAAAAATCTATGGGCAATACTATCTTGAAGTGTTGATTGCTAGGTGTTCTTAGGGTTACTATGGGCAGTGCTATCTCAAAGCTTCGAAAGCCAGGCACCCTTCGAGGTTCAGTGATGGAGACAATGTATCCAACACAGACCGTGCTGATAGTTGATCCAAGGCTAGACTTAGACGAAGCATACAAATATATATATATATATACATATATTAAAAAAAATCCTTGTTACTCTCCATTCTAGGTTGGCACTCGTACCAACCTCAAATAAATCAGACCAATGCACATGCACGGATTCCTTAATCTCAGCGACTAATAAACCTTAGCGTACAGCTAGAAATTAGGGAAACCTGTGCCTGTAACTTGTCCTTAGCCAACCTAGTCTGTAACTTAGTAACTACTTTGGTACCTTATGATCTAGGGTTAAATAGTGCAACCTGATTTCTGTGTAATGGTCAATTGAGTCAGCTTGGATAACTTGGAGTGCTAGGTTGTTGCTTAAATTTGCTAGGGAATACCAAAACTTAGGCATAGGGGTATTTGATTAGCCCATATTTGTGGGCTATTTAGGTATCTGAATGCCTAGACATTAAGTTAATTTTAACATGTATTTACCATGCATTTAGATATAAATACATCAATTACAGGTTTGTTTCATGCATCCCATTTTTATGTAAATTAGGTATTAGCGTGCATTAGCTTAGCCCTTAATTTAGTTTTCATTTTAATTTACTGAGCATTGTACACATTACATGCATTGCATAAAATTAGATATTTCATGAGGCTTTGTATATAAATAAGCCAATCTTTTACTTATTTATTTATCGCTTCTTCTTCCCTAGGACTCTCCGACTGAGCCACCGTGCAACAGCTGCAGCCTCGGCAATCAAGGAGCAATCCATTAGTCCCAACAAGGAAGGAACAGGAAAAGTGGATCCGGTTCCCTCACGACTTAATTCAAAAGAGGTTGGCTGCTATAAGAGGAAGGAGGCTGCGAAGTAGGGGATGCCTCCACCCCCATTCACCACTGTCTAGAGAGTCAACCTCTCGCCTGCTCCATTACTGTCGGCCTCAACTGTGTGCATAAGTTCACACCACTACGGGCAGGTGGGGTGACAGACCACTGCACCACTAGTGACTTGTGTAGCTCACCGTGAGCATGTGCCTAAAGGCCACGCATTTATCCTTCTTCATCTTCTTTTCCTTTTTCTGCTTCCTTAAGGAACCCACCACCACCTATAGTTGGCAACAACTCTCCTCCAGCTTCGCTCAAGCTCCACCGTACAACATCAACCAACTGCCAACAGAGCCAACTAGGACACCCAAACAACTCCACACACCACCACTATTCATCTTCTTCGTCGTCTTTTCTTCTTCTTCAGGTTTTCATCCACCAAAAACAATCCAAACAACCACCCACTATCGGCACCTCCAACAGCACCAACAGCACCTCGACCATCTTGCCGTGCCACCCACGAGCAGCCAACAACCGCACGCACCTCTAGTAGCCCACGTGCGCACCATCACTTCCTGCAGCAAGCAGGAGGAAGGGACCCACCGCCGTCTCGTCCTTGTCATCGCTGGCTCTGGTAACCATTTGCTGCGCCACCATCTCCATCATAAGGTGCTCAGAGGACTTGTCCGTCATCGTGAACCACACCTTCAGTCATAGCCTCCTCAATGTGTGAGCAGAAGGGGAAGTCTTCCCCTATTTTGGGTTGCATTAGTTATTACGGTCCAATGCCATTACCAATTGTAATTTTCCTCATTTATTGAATATTATAAAGCCGGCTATTTTGTGAATGTAAGCTCCCTCCTTTCTTTAAATGCTTTATCAACATATATGAACACTATGAGCCTCATTTGAAAGGGCTTTTGGCAATGATTCTTGACAACTTTAATTGTGAACATTGATTTCTTTATTTTTGCAATTTTAATAGGCATGTTCCTCCCTATGGACATGGCCTGCTCTCTCAAGTGGTTATTTTACATTGTGTAGATTGAGAGTTTTCCGCCACGCAATATATAACAACATTAACATTTTATTGTGATCATCTTGTGTAAGCAAAAATGTCCCTGTAAATTTCCTCCTCAGCAACAACGCCAAAATGATGAGTCAGAAATTCATCCAAAGAAAAGTTGTTTAAGACTTCCATAAAGAGAAACCCGCATCATTGTAATCACAATATTTCTACTATGAAATAAAATTTAACTGAGACTCAGTGAGTCCCAAGTCGAATACAGGGAGGTAAACGTTTCATCAAAAACTGCATTCAGATTTTATTTCTTTTTTGTGTTTTTCACCTTTTGTAATTTTTTTGGTATTTTCTATGTGATATAGACACATCTACTTAGGTTAAAATGCCTATTCATGCATGTTCCTAGGCTTAGATTTGCATTTCATGTTATAAATATTGCATAGCATGCATCATTTTGCATTTAGAGTAGTTGTTAATATTTTAGGTTAATTAGGTCCTTTTTATGGTCTAGAGAGAAGACTTATTTCAGCGCCTTGGATGGATAATCGGACCAAACGGATCTGATTAGGATGACAATCAGAGTTTAACACCTCTGAAATCATCTAGATCGGAGAATCATATCATCATACGAAGTACGAGGAAGATCAACGGCATGGTGCAATGTGACATCCATATGGGTTTCGGATTGAAAATTCGATCGTACGGATGGATTCGGAGTGACGATCGTAGTCTAGCAGCACGGGAATCATCTTGATTTGAGCACCGTGATACCCTATACAAAATAAAGAAGAATGGATGACCTAGATAGCGCCATGTGGCACAAAGCAGGCTACCCAATGCCGGCCAGCAGTAGCGCACCACCCACAGTCGCAACCGCATGTAGTAGCAGCGCACCACGCACAACTGCAGCTGCATGTAGTAGGAACGCAATGCGTGGCAGTGCAGACACGGGCATGGCGCAGGGTGCATGGGTGCGTGAAGCATGCAGCACATAATGCAAACGGCAGTGGAGTGGGTGCCAGTGGAGGATAGGTGTGGATCTTCAGTGACGTGGGCCTTTAGTGATGCTTGCTACTATCACTAATGGTCTGCATGCACCAGCAAGAGGAATTGAAGGCCAAATCTTCAACGACAGCTGTAGCAACGTTTACGGATGTCAGTAATGACCCAGATGCAACTTTGTTCTTCCTCCTCCACTATAAAAGGACCTACCCACTACCAATTCAAACCATCTCTTCCTTTCTTCCTCTCACCACCTCCAAGGCTTTAAAGAGAGCTTGTCCCAAGCTTGGGATGCTCTTTTAGAGTAGAAAATTAAATAGTTTCCCTCCCCTCATCCCCATTTGTGGACCATCCCATGGTCTTCCTTTCACCGCCCTTCGGGAGGAAGATCCTCACCACGATGCCATCCTGCCCCATCCACTAGCTAAGTTCTCCTTCATCCCGCTCCTCACCACCTTCCTCCAGGCGACATTAAAGAGAGTCATCCTCCGAGCTACCATGGAGGGTGATTTCTCTCACCTAATTCTATCTTTTTACGCTTTTGTAGTGTAGATTTTCCACTTTCATAGTGTAACAAATAATTCTTCATGAATAGATGATTGTTTCCCTCTCACTCTATTTCTTCCACTCTCTTATTTTTTTGCAAGTAAATAAAGTTTCCATCGACCAAACCTCTTGCTTTCTAAAAATACCAAAAAAGTTTGGAAAGATAAAAACAACCATAAATAAATAAAAGCGAAGCGTGGATTTTTATAAAACCAAATGTTTGCCTCCCCGTGTTTGACCCAGGACTCACTTTTCAAGTTTTGGTTACAAATTTTATCTGATAGACGTGTTTTGCGAGCTACGACGATAGGCCCTCAGAACCCCAATTTTAATTAGTGAAGAATGCCTCATCATTTTGGCGTCGTTGCCGGGAGGCAACGATCTTTGGTTTTTCTCACATTTTTTCTACCTTACCTAACTTTTATCTCACTTTTTCTCTAATCTTACTGTGATTGCAGGAACTCTTCCAATGCGAACCAAAGAGGTTAGATTGGAGAAAAGTGTGGATGAAGGTTTTGTAAGTTTATCCCCACCACCCCCACCCACTAGTTCATTTCACCACACTAATAACACAAACCCAAATCAACTTAGGTGCTTTTTATAAACCTTATGATAGATTTGGTTGTTTGTTTGACACCTCCACTCATCTCACCCCCACATATATAAGAAAACAAAAAAAATACTTTTCTCTTATGGGATTTTCTGAAAGCTACACTTAACACCCACAACTTCTCACCCTAAAGTGCACAATCACATTGATTCTACCACTTAATCACGATCTAACCTGTGGACTTGGTACACTTAACTCAACACACAAATAAGTGAGTAGAAATCTGAATAGGTCAAACATTTCTGTGTGCCTTAACTAAGTGGTGCAATAGGCCAATTCATTGGACTGTTTGCTCCCTACCACCTAAGATAAAGCGATCCATCAAGTACCTTGCCACTTAGGGTTGACTCTTAGGGTTGAAGCAGGAACTCCATAATATTTTTTATTTTTAAAGGAACATATTTGCACCCGTGCTTTCAAAACTTGGTGTGTTCTAAACTAGATTGAATATACCTAAGGGTAAACCCTTAAAGCTACTAAACAAGGTTAAACACTGAAAGACACATTATCAAATAACCTTGTTTGTAAACCCTAGTTGTGCATTCACAAACATTTTAACTTATCATTAAGGGCACAACCCATATAACGGGCCCACCACATTCCAAGAGCACAATCATCCCAAGCCTAATTAAAACTAAGTAGATGTTGGCCTTAAGGATTAATTCGCTCTTCCAGGCTCCGATTGAGATTTTTTTCGATTAATCTTCTTTTGCTAGTCCATCTGATGTCTAGCTAGGAGAGTAGCGTCAAACGACTGTGGCTGGAGGGTTTACTAGGAACTGTGGTGCAATCCAAAGGAAGAACCTTCTCCCTAGTCCCTCCTAATTGGTTGGATTGACCAAATAAAAGTAGACTCAATCGTTTATAATCTCAAGATGAGTTCTAGGAGTTTGTAGGTCTTCAGGCTACCTACATAAGGACAGGTTTGGTTGATTGTTCTGTGGGGCACCTTTCTCTATTCGGTTTTCCCTCCTACTTCACCATGTACCCTTCCACATCTTACAAACATTTCCAATCCTATCCTCCTATCGCCACTTATCCGCAAGATGATTACTATCCCAACTTGACATGTAATTACCCATCCACTAGCCGGGATAACTTTTATTAGGGATACGAATCCAGACCTCAATGTCCAGGGTCTAACCCTAGACAACAAGACTATGATTGCTATCCTTCCAAAACCTACAATGATTATGGATCTCCATTTTTTGATGACCAAACCAACCCGATCTACAATCAGGAAGGATATAATGATTATAACACTTACCCTCCCCAGTATTCGACTGAATATAGGTTGCCACCATCCTTTGAACAATCTAGAATGACCTACTTTTAGGGAGGGACTTGAGAACCTCGACATCTTGACTCCCCTAGTTTTAACCCAAACCCACCCAAACCTGAATCAAACCAGTCGGTTAAGGTGAACTAGATCTAGGATAGGGTGTTGGCTAATTTGAGGAACACTATACAATCTTTAGAAGCTCAGCCAACACCATGCACTTAAGCACTGGAGCCTATGATCAAAATGATTGATGAACATAATTGTTCTTTATTGGATATGCCCCTAAGTGTTAGGGATAGGGACCTGGGAGAGTTTCTTCTTGGGAAATTGTCAAGGTTGAGGATGAAATTTGTGGTTGCCCTAGTCAAATCTTGGGATGATTCTGAAGATGAACCCCCCTCAGGAGAGCCAGTGTCTGAACCTGCTCAGGTGCCTGTCGAGGGGGAAACATATTCTGAGATTGGAGCTGACCAGGTTTGTCTAGAGAAATGCTTTGAGGATGAATCGAGTTTCTCACCAGAGATCCTAGAGCCAGGGAATGACGAAAAATATGTCTCCACGAACCATGAAATGAAATGTGATTTTGACACATTTAAATGAGGATCATGGATTCTTTGATTCTGAGGATGAGGAATCTCTTAGCGAAGTCTCACTTAAGCGTAAGGAAGATGATTTTTGTGAGACAAATGGGCTTGAGAAATCTAACGAACCATTTGATAGCCCAATTATTGAAGATTTGGATTTGATTGGGGCTAACTTGGAGGATTCAAATCCTCATTTACTAGAAGATTCAATCAATAGCCCCATTCCTCAACCACACCTCAAAGGGATTAATTTTGATTTGGAAATCATTGTACCCAAGTCAATTCTGAGTCAGTCACAATTTCTGGACTTGGGTAAATCTTATGGGATGCATGGTATGCTAGAGGTCCCAAAACCTGAGTAGTTAATGTTGGAAGATAAAAATGTTGAAATGAAAATTTGGGAGGTTAATTTTGAGGGAAAAACAAGTTTGGATCAAAGGATTCCTATTAACCTAAAACCATCAACTTTTTACCAGGACCCTTACGATATCTTTCACGTGCAACTCAAGCTCGAAATAACTGATTATTTTTTTGAGTTGCACTATAAGTGCACACCCGATTTTAATGAATCAGATTAACCCATTTTCTGACACTTTGGTCTTAGGTTGCACACCACAAAACTGCAAGCCTAGCCCCGCAAACACAATATTCCTTGGTTCTGGGTGATTTTCATCTAGAACCTTAGAACCACTCGACCCTAGGACATGGGTTTGCATCATGATCTGGTCCACATCTATGGAGATCTTCTGTTGGCAGGTCTAAGAATCAATATTTTTATTTTGATTCTGACAAGCACTTGCGAATTCTCAATTTCTTCCATGTATGTATTTTATGCCTAGCTGAAGGCATCAAATTTATCATGTGTTTACATTTCACATTCTTTGAAGAGTTGACTGGATTTCGCATGATGTTCAGGTGATAATATGTTTACTCGGCCTTTCTCTTGTCTTTGTTTTTACAATGAGGACATTACATCATTTAGGCATGGGGGGTGGGTAGTCAATTCCTGAGATCATTTTGTTAACTCCGTAGAATTTCTTTTAGTTTCTTATAAAAAAAAAAGTGAATTAAAAAAGATAAAAAAAGAAAGAAATTAGGAAAAGAGAACCTAGGCATTTGGAAGTTATTAACTTCAGGAAATGATATGAGAGGACTAAAACACCTAGACTCTTCAGGTCTTCAGGCTTAATTAGCCTGGGTGTCCACTCAAATGTGAACTTAGTCTCGAGTCCTTGCTAATTAAAATTAATTTTAAGTTGGTAAATAAATTGGGATGATAACTATGCATCTTATCAACCCACCATCTGATTTGGAGGGACTTTAACCCTAGGCATCTACACACTTTTTTTTGCACTAACTCACTTTTCAACGATTTCTTCAAAAATTGGATAGCTAATGAACTATCTAGGGTGGTAAGGCTGGCAAGTTGTTGGTGGCAACAACTCATTGGTCGGTTGTCCAGAGCCCAGTCACAAGACCATTTTCATTGTACTGCCTTTGGGTAAATCTTAGATCAGGGAAGCCACCTACACAAAGAAAAAAAATAAAAAAAAAGAAGTGGAAAAAAAAGTAGAAAAAGGATAAAAAAATAAAAAATAAATAAAACCACACTTCACCGCACAATTTTGGGTGTTAAGTTGCCATGGGTAACAGCCCATTGGCCGGTTGTCCAGAACCCAGCTCACAAGAAATGCGCAATAATTCCCAAAACACTTAGGGAAGAAGTGGGAAGTCGAATAAACCAGGGAGATATACAATGGGTTTGCCCATGTGTTGACCCATAAACAAAAGAAGTGGGGAGAAAGCTACCAGTCAAAAGGATAAACCTCGAGCCAAGGTCACCTAGGGTCATAGAAACCCGAAGTCCATTTCAGCGGCCACCTAGTGAGTCTTTCACTATTTCCACAAGATGCTTAGCACTTAGACTCCTTTCCGAGTCTTGGGTGGGTCGGGTAGCCGTAAAAATTTATCCTGGAACTCTCAAACTCCAAAAGTACAAAAAAATTAGAAAAGAAGAAAAATAAAAAAAAATGTATATTTCCTTTTCAAATAAGGTGAGGACTTGGGCAGTTTGCATTCTAGCAGACACCAAGGTACTATTGAGTTTTCGTTGGTTTGGACCATAATTAAAATTTTCTATTGTTAACAAATGACTTAGGCCTAAGCAACCTAGTCCTAGTTTTGATTCCATACTGAGCATGTAGTTTAATTTTGCTAGGGACTAGCAAAAGATAGCATGGGGGTATGATATAGACACATCTATTTAGGTTAAAATGACTATTCATGCATGTTCCTAGGCTTAGATTTGCATTTCTTGTTAGAAATATTGTATAGCATGCATCATTCTGCATTTATTGTAGTTGTATATATTTCAGGTTAATTAGGTCCTATGGTCAGGAGAGAAGGAGACTTATTTCAAGGCCTCGGATGGATGATCGAACTGTACGGATATGATTAGGATGATGATTGGAGTCTAACTCCTCTGAAATCATCAAGATCGAAGAACCGTAGCATCAACTGAAGTTCGAGGAATATCAATGGCCAAGGGGCAATGCAACATCCATACGAGTTTCGGATGGCAAATCTGACCACACGGATGGATCCGTAGTGACCATTGCAGTCGAACAGCATGGGAATCATCTCGATTTGAGTACTGTGGCACCCTCTATGAAAGAAAGAAGAATGGACAGCCTAGATGGCACCTCGTGGTGCCATCGAAGCTGCCCAATGCTGGCTAACAGTAGCACATCACGCACAGCCATAGCCACGCGCAGCAGTAGCATAGCGCATGTGATAAGTCCAATTTATTAGACATTTATTTGGCTTAAGTACATATGGAGTACGTTTCCTTGTGGCTTAATGGATTAATCTAAGTAGTATTAATTAAGCTTAGCTTATGAATACTTTTGTGCCTGCTTTGCTTTCTAATACATACTTTTATGCTTCTTATTTTAAATGTGTAGGTAGAAAGAAATGTAACTGGGCGTGAATATGATTAGCACTTGAATGAAGGGTATGCCTATAATTACCCATTACCATTGCACCCTTCGCTGGCATTCAAATGAAGTAGTTACGCACCTACGAAGGGAGAGGCAGAGGTTGTGGATCTAGAGAGGGATAAGAGCTATTGCTGGGGATCTAGCCAGGACTTCCCTCGATGGGGATCACCTCCAACAGCACCACCGTGGACCCTACGCGTACTGTGAAGTAGAGACTGTACTGTGGCCCCCTCACCGCTCCCACCGGGGGTTCTCCCTCTCACCACAGCCAACCATAGCGCACAACACCAACTCCTCTACGTGCCACAGCACATTGTGAGTGCCCTTGTACGTGCACACAGCCAGCGACCTCGGCCTCCATCCACAATGCATAGCCAGTCTGCACGAAGCCATGCCCTCACGCTTGCACCAGCTCCTCGCGCGGTAGCCTCCTCGCACGCAGCCACTTCCACAGCCGGTCTCCTCCCTTCCTTATCTACCCCATCATCTTCAACCTTTTCAACCAAGCTAAAGGAACCCATCACCGCCAAGTTCCACCTTCACGCAGCCAGCTGCTCTGCCCTCCTTTCTATGCACCATCAACACATCTGGACTCCCCACGACTCTACGAGCTCCACCACATCATTAGAAATGCCGACGGTAGTACACGCGCACATGTGGAGAAACCCACAGTTGACAAGCTCCGCCTCACCATTTGGCGAACTTCGACCACCCCTCTATGTGGGTCCACCACCATTGGAATGCCCCTCACGTCCTCGACCTCCTCCGAGCATGGCAAGGTTGATCGTCCTCTCCTCCTCCATGTGCTTGCGCCGGTAGCAAATCCCCTGTTCTTGGCTCAATTAATATTTACATTGATTTCCATTGCCAAGGAATGGGATTTTGGTATTAATTATTGTATTACAGTAAATTTATGGGAGGCCCTTCTATTCTTGGTTATTTGTGACAATATTAAAGGATTGGAATTACTAGCTAATACATTTTGTTTTCTTTAATCCCATGATGAGTTGATAAGAATGGCAATTTATTTTTCTTGAACAATATTTTACGTGGAATTGATATTGGTGATCTTATTGGTTCTATGTCTCCCTGTGAAACGACCTGAAGTGTGGTATTATTTTAGTATTTTAGTAACATTGATTGAGGGTTTTCCACCACATCATCTACAATGATGCAGTGTTTTTCCGACAACATTTTTGAAAAGCGAAAATCCTATTAATCAAATGGCACCATTGCCAGGGAGGCAACGGATGCAACAATTTCACCTACTTTTTATTTCTGATTATTTCTCATTGCATAGTGATTTGACTGGTTGTTATCTTTTGTGTGTGACGAAACTGTTGAGGTAACAGGCGCAGCCAGGAGACGACACCGACCTTGAGTGACGCCCACATGTGGGGAAGATACAGGAGATTTGGATCCTGCTTTCATACGGGATTCTCCTTCGTCAGAAATTTTATTTCTATTTTCTCGCCCTTGTAGTAATTGGGGCTGAATTTTTGGTAGTCTACCCCACATTCTTTACCTACTAGAGTTTACATTCTTCTGCATGCGTGATTCATTTTTCTGCTTGCTTGCCTCTAAAACAAACACAATAAAATATCGAGCTACCTGTTAGGAGTTGCATGCCCCTAGGTGCATGCATTTAGGAGTGATTGAGTAGCACATTAGATCTCATTGTTGCATGAAGATTGCTGGAGGTAGGTACACCTTTCTAACTTTTTGCATCTAGCTCCTGTTCTCGCATTTGCATTAGGGTTAAAATTTAAGACCACAAAGCTGAGTGAAATTACTTAATCCAATGGTCGCCTAACAGCAATTGGGACTGATAATCAGATTTTATCTTAAAACCAAATCACACTTGATTTGATTCAAAGGGACTTGTCTGTGTTTTCAAAAAAGAAATTAATTGCAGTGTGATGCACACGTCTGGCACTGAGCATGCACATTAGGCACTGCACTAAGGCTCGATCCCTTACGGCTATAGGCACCGATCTCTTTATTGGTCAAAACCCGCTTATCGTGCTTTATGGTGGTGGTACTATCTTTTGACAAAGTGTTTTGATATTTCGTGGAGGGGGACACCCCTTAAAGGAACAAAAGGGTAGTTAAGAGGCACCGCTGATGCATCGCCTCAAAGGAAGGGTTCACCCTACTTGTATCCCTTTGTTCGTCCTTGGAGTAACTTCTCACATGATCATCTGAGTGTATCATCTAAGCAAAGTATAGGTCCTAGGGCACTCGAAGGTTGAATTAGGTCTCGTAATTGCAGTGAATAACTTGTTTGGCCATCTATATCAACCAATTCTACCTCTGCAAAAATGAACGTTAAGATCATAAGTCATCACCCCACTTATACCACTTACGTGGGAATGGAGGGATAAGCCTTCACCTTTTGACCTATCTTTGGAGTAGAGGTTTCACTTACTCAATCAACAAGAACTTGAATTGTGATTGATATTGTACGCTTGGTAGATGCTCTCTTGTGTTGATATTGTGTTTGATCTTGATCCCGAGAGAATTCTTAGGAGAGCCCACTAAGGAGAGAAAAGAAAAGACATGGATGATCAAGGGGAAAATCAACAAAGGACCCTGAGAGACTATTTTATTCCAACCAACCAACTTGCTCAAGCACTGAGATGATCGGCAAGGGATAATCCATATCTTTGTTGCCCTCCTTTTATGGTACTACTAGTGGGGACCCTACCGGCATTTGGAATTCACTGAGGTCTATGCCATAATGAAGCTCTAGGGCTTTACTGATGAAGCCCTAATGAGGACTCAATTTCCATTCTCCCTAAAGGATAAGGCCAAGCATTGGTATCATACCCTCGATGCAAGAGTAAATGATTGGGTCACCCTTAAGGGAGAATTCTTGAAAAAGTATTTTCCTATGAGTAAGACCAACCATTACAGAATAGAGATTATGGGTTTTACTCAATAGGAAGGGGAGCAATTTCATGAGACTTGGGAGTGCTTTAACGACCTTCTTATGTTATGCCCCCACCTTCAAGTGCCAAGATGGCGGTTGGTTGAAAGGTTCTATAATGGATTTTTTGAAAGGCATAGGCAAACCATCGATGTAGCCTGTGCAGGAACCTTCATGACCGAAACTGAGGATGAAGCCTAGGCATTATTTGAAACATTAAGTGACAACTCCATACATATGTCCTTTGCCTATCAAGAAAGAAAACCATCAATCTTGCAGAGGAAGATAGACGCCCATGAAGTTGGGGCTTCTCAGGATTTTGCTTATCAGATTCAATTATTGAATAAAGACTTTGATAGGCTTTTAGCAAACCCCTGCATGAACCCACAAGTAGCCTCTATCTTTCAGGCTTCAAGTGAATGCTCCATTTGCCAAAGCACAACGCACGACACTGCAGAGTGCCACCAGGCGAATCAATTGCCTGAGTTGATTCAGGCCGACTTGAACGTGGCCCAAGGTTTCCGCCCACCTCCTCGCGATAACCCTTATTCCAATGCCTATAATCCGGGGTGGTGGAACCATCCAAACTTCTCTTGGAAGCAAAGTGATGCTTCTACCTTAGGGAATACAAGAACCCTACCTTCCCAACCCATATACCAACCATCCTCTGAAAACCCTCCTCAGAGTAAGCCCTCTGAGATGGATGAACTTGAAGCCATGATGAAAGCGATGCAAGAGCATCAGAGTATGGTCAACCAATATCAGAATAAGATGGTTACTGATATTCAATCCCAAATTAGTCATCTTACCGAGGCAATTAGGCAACGCAATCCGGGGAAGCTGCCTAGCGCTTCTAAGGAGAACCCAAACAGCAATTCAGGGAGCATGCCCAAGCTGTGACCGTGCTGAGGAGTGGAAAGAAAATTGACAAGCTTGATAACACTCCTAGGGTTACATCTCAGAATTCCCCTCCTACCCCTGACCTGACTTCCATCTCCATCAAGGAAGAGCCACACTACTCTCCCTTGCTTGAAATTACCAACAATGAGGATGTCGTCCTTCCACCACCCCTCTCTCGCCATGATGACCTCTCTACCCAGAAGACAAGGGTGCCCTATCCAGAGCACCTTTCTGCTCCTTGGGATTCTTCTGTTAGCTCTCCTACAGCCAAGGATAGAACAAAAGAGATTATGGACACTTTTAGGCAAGTCTAGATCAACTTGCCTATATTGGAAGCTATCAAATAGATCCCGTCCTATGCCAAGTTTGTAAAGGACCTATGCACCAAGAAGCATTGATCTAGGAGATAGGTCCAAGGCAAAATCATCCTACCTAACCATGTTAGCTCGATTCTCCAACATGGAATGACGAGTCGATTCTTCGCTTTTAAAGTCGTTTGTTACATAAAATGACACATCGTTTGTAGTTCTATGTGGTGGAATAATCGACTAAACAATAATTAAAATAACCACTCGCAGAAGAGCGGGTTGCTTCTACAGGGAGGCAATGATGTATTTAAACTCGCACTGGTTAAAAACATTTGTTCATAGTTAGTTTCGATGAGAATCGAGCCAAATCTGCCTTCAGATTAAGAAAGCCTCAAGAGAACATGTTGAAATGACAATTTTGAACAACTAACGGATATTTTTTGCAATACAGCTTCATAAAATATTAATGAAAGATGACAATGGTATAGAATGTAAATATTAATAGGGCTTGTATTGTAGCAAAACAGGGGAACTTCTTCCCCTTGTCCGTGCACGAGGGGGAAGGAACGGCCGAAGGCATGAAGCTCGGAGGAGATTCTCTAGAATGAGGGCTCCGTGATGGCAGTCGCGGTGAAGTGCAAGATGCCCCGAGGTGGCTGGACAGAGGAACGGTGGTATTGGGTTCCGGTGGCCTCTGAAGTGCCACAGGCCGTGCGGGCGTGGACGGGCACTGCTAAGGTTCTGGCGAGGAGGAGTACGCACTGGACTACACGCGTGCGGAGGGTGGTGCTGCTGGTTGATGCGCCACTGCTGTTGGCCATGCACTGCAAGCATCGATGACGCTCTGCAGGGTGTGTGGCGGAAGTGCAGTGCCCTCTACGCAGGCGGTAGGTAGGCTGGAGATGCTGTTGCAGGTGGAGCGTACGTGCGCAGGTGAGGAGCTAGTGGCCATTGCTACACGCTGGCGGGCGTGCCGGCTACGTGCGTGACTGGAGGTACTGCAGGGTGCACGCGTGGGTGGTGCAGGGTGCTGGCGGCTTGTGTAGCCAGAGGGGCATGGGCATGAAGGAGGTGAGGCGCAGCAAGGGCATGCGTTGTTGATGTTGCAGGAGGTACGATGCGCCGAGGTTGCAAGGAAGGTGTGGGTGTGAAGATGGTTGCTGCTGCAGGCATGAGGCAGGGGCGCGTGTGGGCTGGGGATGGTGTTGGAGGCTGGAAGGCTTGTGCAGCTGGAGGAACGTAGGTGTGAGTGGAGGCTGGTTGCTGTTGTGTGTGGGGATGAAGCTTCAGACATCCGGGAAACTTCCTGAACATCTTAACTGATGGGGACGTGAAGTTGCAGTGGTGGTTGTTGGTGATGACGGTGAGGGTGGTGCACACTGAGGTGCTCACAGTAATGCAAACGAGCACCAGATGGCTGTGTGGCTTGTCATGCCACACGCCCACGATGGTGGAGGCTTGTCGCCGCAGTTGAGGCCGTCAGTGCTGGAAAGGACGAGAGCTCAACTCTCCGCATAGTGGTGGGTCGTTGGGATGGTGGCCTCTAGAGCTCGGCCGCCTCTTCCTCTTTTTGTAGCCACCTGCATGGATTTGAATGGAGAGGCAGGAGTAAATCCACAA
Source organism: Thalassia testudinum (assembly GCA_037157565.1). NCBI lineage: Eukaryota > Viridiplantae > Streptophyta > Magnoliopsida > Alismatales > Hydrocharitaceae > Thalassia > Thalassia testudinum. The sequence continues at coordinate 121,802,602 of JAZHRO010000024.1, forward strand.
TCTCTGCTAGTCCATGAATGTAGGTTTTAGTGCAGCAGCTGGTGGTGTTGCAGCCGTTGTTGAAAGAAGAAGAATAAAAATAATGATAAAATATTATGGTTATTTATATACAAACCCTCAACTTTTATGTTGACTTAAATTAATGCATGCAATGTACCTAATTGAGTTAACTAATTAAATGAATGTAATTCTGAGCTAGTTCTAAATGCATTTAAATATGAATGCAATGCATGAATTATGTAATTAAATTAGAAATATAAATTAATCTATGTACATCCTAATTTATGCTAAATAAATGCTAGAATTAACCTAATGTTTAGGCACTTAAATATTTAAATAGCCCGCAAATATGGGTTAATTAAATACCCCCAAGCCTAATTTTTGCTAGTCCCTAGCAAATCCAAGCAAAACCTAACACTCCAAGTAGACTAGCCAACCCAATCTGTCTTCCTTTAGAAGCGTATTAAGTTCAGACTCTCGACCTAAGATTCTCAAGTAGTTGTTAGGTTACAGACTAGGTCGGGTAAAGATGAGTTGCAGGCACGAGTTTCCCTGATTTCTGATTCTACCTTAAGGTTTATTGATCCCTGAGATTAAGGCATCTGTGCATGTGCTTTGGTCTGAGTTATTTGAGTTAAAGGAAAATAGATATATTATTGTTCATATTATTATGTTTTTTGTTTGATTCCCCTAAGTCTAACTTCGGATCAGCTATCAACACAGGCTGTGTCGGATTCATTGTCCCCATTACCATACCTCACAGGGTGCCTGGCTTTTGATGCTTCGAGATAGCACCGCCCATAGCGACCCCAAGAATTCCTAGAAATTGACATTTTGAGATAATATCGCCCACGGATTTCTAAAGCGAATTCAGGCCTGTGGCAATCGACACTTCCTGATAGGGCCGCCCATGGTACCTGAGCTGCACACCGCGCTTTCATGCCCCCAGTAGGATGGATATCCTAAGAGACAAGCGTCGAGGAGGCAATATGTTATCATCGCATCCTCAAGGTGAGTATATACTTGACCTCTCCTACGGTGGGAACTCTTCCAATCAAAATGTTTTTTCAAGCCTCTCTTAAGTCAAAACTAAGAGAACCAAATCTCTTTTCAGAAAGACAGAAATTAAGTTGATTACCAAACCAAGTGTGTGAAATTTGGATGCTTGGGTTACAAGGACCCATAAACCAAAAGGTAGAATAAGACTCCAGGTACTACCCCACCTTTTAACTCAAACCCTAGTTTCCCTTCCTCAACATCTTGAGGAATGGTCCGCAACTTAACTCCTACTTAAGTTTTTAAGTCCACAAAGGACCCTAAAGGTCTAAAGCTAGTAGCTCATTTAGATTCTAAAGTTTGACCCTAGAATTAACTTATTCTACCCTAGAGTTTTGATTTTCTTAAGACTGCAAGATCTAGCCAGTTAATTTTTTTTTTTCTCTCTTTTTTTATTTTTCTCTTTTTCTCTCTTCTTTTTTTTTTTTTATGTGCTATAAAAAAAATGCCTCAGGTCCTCTCCCCCATGCCTGGTTCAAACAATGTCCTCATTGAAAACAAAAAATAGCTAAAGGAAGATATTACCTGAGGCGGAGAAAGGTAGGAGCTAAGGCTCCTTAAGAGTGACTTCGTCAACCAGATGGCCATCTAAAGTTATGTACGGTTTTAACCGTTGACCGTTGACGATAAAGGGAGTTGCTGAAGAGGAAGGATTTTTGATCTCCACAGCTCCATGGGGGAATACTTTGGTGATTATGTAAGGCCCATCCCAACGAGATATTAATTTCCCAGGAAAAAGCTTAAGTCTGGAATTGAAAAGCCAGACTTGTTGGTTGGGTTCAAAGGTCTTTCGAAGAATAAACTTGTCATGTAAGACCTTAGTTCTTTCTTTATAAGCTTGAGAGGTGTTGTAAGCATCATTCCTCAGCTCCTCAAGCTCACTTAATTCCAGAAATCGTGCCTTACCTGCCTTCTCTAAATCCATGTTAACACTTCGAATACCCCAAAGTGCTTTATGTTCCAACTCAACAGGTAAATGGCACACTTTTCCATACATAATCTGAAAGGGAGAAGTACCCAAAGGGGTCTTATAGGCCGTTCGATAAGCCCACAAAGCATCATCGAGCTTTTGGGACCAATCTTTCCTATCTGGTCTAACGGTCTTTTCCAAAATATTTTTTATCTCCCTATTTGATACTTCAACCTGGCCACTTGTCTGAGGGTGGTAAGGGGTAGCAACCTTGTGAGTCACTCCCAACTCCTAATTAACAGATTGAAGTGGTGGTTTCAGAAATGAGGTCCCCCGTCACTTATAATAGTCTTGGGGCAGCCGAAACGGGATATGATATTGGCCTTCACAAATTTCAAAACCACAGAGTGGTCATTTGTGCGCGTAGGAGTGACCTCTATCCATTTATAGACATAATCAACTGCCACCAAGGTATATTCAAAACCATGGGATGACGGGAAGGGGCCCATAAAGTCAATTCCCCACACATCAAAAATTTCAACAGATTGAATAGTATGTTGAGGCATTTCATTTTTCTCCCCAATCGCTCCAGTCCGTTGACATCTAATACAGGCCTTAACAAAATTATGAGAATCCTTAAATAAGGAAGGCCACCAAAAACCAGACTGGAGAACCTTAAAAGCAATCTTCTTAGCACCAAAGTGTCCTCCACAATGAAGTTCAAGGCAAAAACTCAGCACACTTTGCTGTTCCTCCTCAGGCACACAACGTCTCAATACTTGGTCTTATCCAATTCTAAATAATTCTGGCTCTTCCCAATGAAAATATCTTGCTTGAGAAATGAATCTCTTTCTTTTCTGCTCATCCCAAGAGCCAGGAGTTTGTCCAGTGACCAAGTAATTTACAATGTCTGCATACCAAGGTAAAGTTGATGTTACTGCCATCAGAGTTTCATCGGGAAATGTCTCGCGAATGTCTTCAGAAATAGAGTCATTAAGAGGAAGGCGAGACAGGTGGTCAGCCACAACATTTTCTACTCCTTTCTTTTCACGTATTTCCAAGTCAAATTCTTGAAGGGGTAAGATCCACCTAATCAGACGTGGCTTAGAATCTTTCTTAGGAATGAGATGTTTCACTGCTGCATGATCAGTAAAAATAACCACCTTAGACCCAAGTAAATAAGACTTAAACTTCTCCAGAGCAAAAACAACAGCAAGTAATTCTTTTTCAGTGATGGTGTAGTTTTGCTGATGTTCAGTTAAAGTCTTGCTTGCATAATGCAGCACATGAGGTCTTCCCTCAACCCTTTGTCCAAGGACTGCTCCAACTGCATAATTTGAAGCATCACACATAAGCTCAAATGGGAGTGTCCAATCAGGAGCTTGGAGAACAGGCGCAGAGATCAAGGCTTCCTTTAGAGTTTGAAAGGCCTCGGCACACTTTGAATCAAAACTGAAGGAAGATTCCTTCGCCAATAAGTCACAAAGTGGCCTAGAAATCTTACTAAAATTTTTAATAAAGCTCCTATAAAAGCCAGCACGACCCAGAAAGGATCTAATATGTTTGACATTCGTAGGCAATGGAAGTTTGAAAATAGAATCAATCTTGGCTTTATCTACTTCCAAACCTTGCTCTGATACAACATGCCCAAGTACAATTCCTTTCTGTACCATGAAGTGACTTTTCTCCTAGCTGAGGACTAAACCAGTCTCCTTACATCATTTTAACACATTCTCCAGGTGCAGGAGAAACTAGTCGAAAGACGAGCCATAAATAGAGAAGTCATCCATAAATACTTCAACACACTCGTCAATCATGTCCGAAAAGATAGACATCATACACCGCTAGAAAGTTACAGGGGCATTACATAATCCAAACGGCATACGCCTGAATGCAAATGTACTGTAAGGACTTGTGAATGTCATCTTTTCCTGATCATCAGGAAAGAATGCCACCTGATTGTACCCAAAATATCCATCGAGAATGCAATAATACTTATTCCCTGCCAATTTTTCGAGAATTTGATCAATAAAAGGCAAAGGAAAGTGATCCTTCTGGGTAGCGGTGTTCAGCTTGCGGTAATCAATACAGACCCTCCATCCAGTTGATGGTCTAGTGACAACTAGTTCACCTTGGTCGTTGAGTTCCACAGTAAAGCCTGCCTTCTTTGGCAGCACATGAATGGGACTGACCCATTTACTATCAGCAATGGGATATATGATCCCAGCGTCCAAACACTTCAGGATTTCGTTTTTTACAACCTCCCTCATATTAGGGTTCAGACGTCTCTGCATGTCCCTAAAAGGCTTGATGGAATCATCAGTATAAATGTGGTGCATGCAGAGTGTAGAGTCTATACCCTTAATGTCAGCAATGCTCCAAGCAATAGCTTCCTTGTGCCTAGAAAGGCATTCAATCAAGGCTCCCTCCTGTGCCTCAGACAGCACAGCCGAAATGATAACGGGGAGCGTATCATTAGCACCTAGGAAAACATACTTGAGAGTGTCAGGGAGGGGTTTCAACTCAAGGTTGGGGGCTTGTATGGTTGAGGGTTTCATAATAGATGTCCCCATCTCAGGTTGCAAATTTGCCTTCGGCAGAAATGATGGGGGAAGAGACTCAACAAAAACTCCTAACAATTCCTCTAGTTCTAGTATATCCCCTTCACATTCCTCCAAGAGATGGGAATGCTCATTTAGCATGACATGCTGAAGGGGGTCATCACATAACATTGCAGGAGTTGCCTCTTCAATCAGGTCATCTATCACCTCAACTTGAGAACAATCGCCAAGTCCAACTTATTTGTAAGCATCAAACACATTAAGCCGGATTTTCCTGTTCCGAAAGCCCATTTTCAATGCCCCAGTATTGCAATTAATTGAAGCATGGGAAGTTGCAAGGAAGGGGGGGCCCAAAATGATGGAGGGTTTGGTTGGCTTGTTGGTAGGGTCAGTGTCCAAAACTAAGAAGTCAACGGGAAAGAAGAAATCCTCCACTCTTATGAGGACATCTTCCAAAATTCCCCGTGGTGTCTTAAGTGGTCGATCAGCAACTTGAAGGATTACAAGGCTAGGCTTCAGATTGCCTCCCCCAAGTTGTTCAAACACGTAGCTCGGAAGGATGTTCACCCCCTCACCCAGATCAAGCAGAGCCTCATCAATTTGTAAGTCACCAATAACTACAGAGATATATGGGGCTCCTGGGTCCTTAAGTTTTTGGGGTGTGCCATGTTGAACAATTGAGCTAACAGAATCAGGTAGGACAACTTTAGATTGGACCAGTTTTCTAGATTGCCGCTTTTTCGTGCACAAGTCCTTTAAGAAGCGGGCATAAGACGGAATCTACCTGATAGCTTCAAGCAAAGGCAGGTTAATCTGCACTTGCTTGAAAGTTTCCATAATCTCATCTGTCTTATCTTTGGCTCCAGATGAGGCAGCAGAAGTCTGCCCAGAGGTGGATAAGCGCTCTGGAAAAGGCACTCTTGATCTCTGGGTGGAAGGGTTGTCATGTCGAGTAAGGGGTGGAACGGGGGCAACTTCTTCCAGTGAGGTGATTTCAAGCGGAGAAGATTTGGGCAAATCTTCTCCACTGGGGGTGAAAGTCAAGGTGGATGGTTTTTTAGGGGGTGAGACTATAGGAGCATCGGGTTTGGAAATTTCTTTCCCACTCCTTAGAATAGTCACCGCCTGAGCATGCTCCCTAAAGACAATACCTTTTCCTTTAGGATTTTCCTCAGCAGCACTGGGAAACTTCCCAGTCTCCCTCTGTCTAACGGCCTCAACAAGGTGTCCAATTTGTGATTTCATCTCATGTACAGCCTTGTCATGAGATTGGATGATGGCACTTTGACTTTCTTGCATAGTTTTCAACATCGCCTTCAATTCATCCATCTCAGAGGTTTTAGGTTGGGAAAAGGTCTGAGGTTGGTTCATTTGATGGTTTTGAAAGGATTGTGGTTTGTAATTCCCTGAATTTTCCTTGTCTCCATGAAAAGTTTGGGTGGTTCCTCCATCCCTCATTATAAGTGTTGGAGAAAGGATCATTACGAGGTCTTAGACGGAACCCTTGAGCGGCATTCAAATCCACTTGTACAAGCTCAGGGAATTGGGAGGCTAAGTGGCAATCCACAGTGGCGTGTGTATTGCCTTGACAAATTATGCATTCGGAAGCTTGGGATGTGGAGGTGTTAGGTGTGAATGAACTCGGGTTCGACATAAGCCTTTCCATGTTTTGATTTAATAATTGAATTTGATAGGCTAAATTCTGGGTGTCCCTTACTTCATTCGCCTCCAACTTTCTTTGCATGAGAGTGGGCTTTCTATCCATGTAGGCAGAATTCAAGTGAATAGAATTCTCCCTCAAAGTATCAAATAAGTTCGAAGCTTCATCCTCAGTCTTAGATAGAAAGGTTCCTGCACAAGCACCATCCACAGTTTGCCTATGCGAATCATTTAGTCCGGCGTAGAACCTTTCAACCAGTTGCCATTTAGGCACCTGGTGATGTGGGCAAAGTCTCAGCAAATCGTTAAAGTGCTCCCACACATCATGGAATGCTTCCCCATCCTTTTGAGCAAAACTCATAATTTTCCTCCTAAAGTGATTTGTTTTGCTCATGGGGAAGTACCTTTTCAGAAACTCCTTCTTCAGGGCATCCCAAGTATTTATATTATCAAGGGTGTGATATCAATACTTGGCTTTGTCCTTTAGGGAGAAGGGAAAGAGGGTCCGCATTTGAGCGTCATCAGTAACGCCCTGCAGCTTCACCGTGGAACAGACCTCAGTGAATTCCTTGATATGCCTGTAAGGGTCTTCCCTAGTTGTACCATAAAAGGAAGGTAGCAAGGATATGGTACTACTTTTGATCTCATATGGATTGTCCCCTCCAGGTCTGCGTAGTGCTGGGCCAGCTTGATTGGTTGGGATGAAATTTTCCTTAAGGCTCCTTTGACCGGCCATTTCTACCCTTGGGAGGTCTTTTCTTAGGATTCTTTCAGGTTCAGGATCAAATACAAGTTGTCTCCTAAGAGAACGCCTACCAAGCATGCACTACAAACACAATTCAAAAGGACTTGTTTGGTCTTTACAAATTTAGGCTTTTGACTTTAGTTCAAATTGTAGGTGACAAAACAAGTCGCCCAATCAATTACGCGCCTATTGTCAACCTTCGAAATGCCTAAAAAGACCTACTTGGAACTTAGGTATTCTTCCCTAAATCTCAAATGGTCAAGTAAATCCAAAGACGGAAGATCGAGGGATGCAAGTAGGCCTAAGCCTTCCTTTGAAGCTGTGCTTTCACGGTGCTCCTCAACTACCCCCAAAAATCCGTGACAGGGTATCCCCCTGTTTGGATTTACAAAACCTTTGATCTTAAGTTCCGAACACTTCAGAATCCAACGATAGGAGGGCTCTTGTCGTAGTCGTTTCAAGACTTAGGAGTGTCTAAATGAGTGCTATGGTGCAACAGATATAAGTGTGCATTCACCGCAAAATGATTTTGAATTTTGAATCACACACCACGTTTTACCATCAAGTCCTTGATTTTTAGATATCCCTCTTTAATTAGTCCTCTTTTCGAATATATGTGACCACTTGTTAGATCGCTTCAAGACAAACTTTGTTGTCTTTGCATTAAATCCTAAATGCAATGTGTGATCAAAAATAGGATGCAAAGTAAGAGAATACATACCTTGCCTCCAGCGATCTACGATGCAAAAATGCACGCAATGCAGAAAAGTAAATCAAGAGGCTGCTCATACAGACCTAAATGGTTCGTCCTAGGGCAGGCAGCTCAGTTTTTTTTTTTTTCTTCTATTTTTTTTTAGAACTACTTATGCACAAGCAAATAAAAGTAATAATAATAAAAATAAAAAATAAACCTAAATCTGAAGAAAAGGGAACAGACTCCCAAAAATTACCCAACACGGGCCCAAAACAAAATCGGGGAACAGACCCCTGAAAATATGCCCCAGAACAAGGGTTTCAAACTATCTGCAATGAAAAATTAAGTCTACAGTCTTAATTCTAGTCTAATTAAACTAGCGACTAAATACAATGGTGTCCGTCGCATCCTCGTCCTCCTCCTCCTTTCAAAATTGCTCATCCACTTCTCGTCTGGCAACATCAAGGGTCGCCTCTCACACAGGCTGATCTTGCACAAAATTTCTCGCACAGAAAAGAAAATAATAAATGGTCAAATCTCTGTACAATTGAAAAATAATCAAAATAAAATTAGGCAAAATTATTGCATCTGTTGCCTCCCCGGTAACGGCGCCATTTGACTGGTCGAGCTTTCTCTTTTAAGTCGGTTGCAGTTTAATGTGGTGGAAAAATCGACTGATCAATATTTAAGAAGAAATAATCACTCACAGAGGAGCGGGTCGTATCCACAGGGACGCAATGACGTATTAAAATTCGAAACAATTAAAAACATTCGTTCATAGTTAGTTTGGACAAGAATCAAGCCAAGATTGCCTTTAGATTAAGGTTTAAGCAAGAAACAATGCTGAAATGGCAATTATGAGAAACTAGAGGATATTTTCCGCAATGCAGAATCAATAAAATATCATCAAAAAGTGACAATGGCAGAAAATGTAATTTGTAATTGATGGTTTACTGTAGCAAAATAGGGAATTTTTCCCCTTTATCTTGCGCGACGAGGAGCGGATGGCCGTGCGCAGGAAGCTCGGAGGAGGTCCCTTGGACTGAGGGCTTCGAATCGGTGGTGGCTACGAGTCGCGCGGCGGCCGGAGGTGGTCGGACGAGCTCCGGCGGAAGTGCTGCAGCTGGTGAGCTTGTGCGGCCTGCTGGCGTGAGATCTTCCGCGCACTGCTGCTGGTGGCGGGCGCGCAGGCGAAGTGATCTGCAGGGGTGGTAAGCGCTGATCAGCAGGCGCGGGGAAGAGCGATTTGCGTTCTGCAGCCGTGCGCTGATCTGTAGGTGCAGGGGTGGGAGCGGGTGAAGTTCTGCAGGCGCTGTTGGACGAGTCTGCAGGCGCGGGAGGATGGTTGCGCGGGTCTGCAGGTGCGTGGGGAGCGCTTCAGCCGGTGAGCAAGTGGAGATGGGAGCGGTTGAGGAGGGCGTGCGTGGTTGGAGGGTGCAGGCGCGGTTGAGCTGATGGTTGATGGGAGCGGGTTGAGCTGATGGTTCTGCAGGCGTGGGAGAGGGTCTGCAGGCGACTTCAGACGTGTGCGGTGGAAGTGAGCGGGTAGCTTCAGACGTCTGGGAAATTTCCCGGACGTCCTAAGTTACTGAAAGGGTGGCTGACGGTTGTTGCGGTGGTGGTGGTTGGCGACGACGGCGAGGGAGATGCACGCTAATGTGCTCACGGTGATGCAGACGAGCTCCGGATGGCGGTGTGACCTGTCACACCACATGCCCACGGTGGTGGAGACTAGCTGCCACAGTAGAGGCCGGTGGTATGGAGTGGAAGAGAGAAGTTCTCTCTACACAGTGGTGGGTTGGTGGTGGAGGCCTCCCGAGCTCGGCTGCCTCGCTCCTCCTTTTGTAGTGGCCTGCACAAGTTTGAAATCAGCCGCCCGACCAGATCCACCACATCCGCTCCCCCTTGAATGGGTCTTCACTGCAGCCGTTCGACGTTGGAGCAGCAGCTAGCCGTTCCTGCAAGGAGAAGAGTAAAGAAAATAATGTTAAAATATTAAGGTCATTTATATACAGACCCTCAACTTCTATGTTAATGAAAATAATGTACCTAATTGGTTGTCTAATTAGATGAATGCTATTCTATGCTAATTCTAAATGCACTTAAGAAATAAATGCAATGTATGGATTATGTAATTAAATTAAAACTATGAATTAATCTATTTACATCCTAATTTATGCTAAATAAATTTTAGAATTAACCTAATGTGTAGGCACTTAAATACTTAAATAGCCCACAACTATGGGCTAATCATGTGGCAATCAGCATTTTGAGACAGGGTCGCTTATGGTTCCTGAATAGCACACTGCACTTTCATGCCCCCAGTAGGATAGATATCCTAAGAGACAAGTACCGAGGAGGTAATATGTTATCATCGCATCCTTAAGGTGAGTATATACTCCACCTCTCCTGCAGTGGGAACTCTTCCAATCAAATTGTGTTTTCCAGCATCTCCTAAGTCAAAACCAAGCGAACCAAATATCTTTTATGAAAGGGATTAAGTTGATTACTTACTTACACCAGACCAAGTGTGTGAAATTTGGATGCTTGGGTTGCAAGGACCCGTAAACCAAAAGGTAGAACAGGACTCCAGGCACTACCCCACCTTCTAACTCAAACCCTAGCTTTCCTTCCTCAACTTCTTGAGGAATGGTCCGCAACTTAACTCCTTCTTAAGGTTTTAACTCCACAAAGGTCCCTAAAGGTCTAAAGCTTGTAGCTCATTTAGCTCCTAAAGTTGGACCATAGAATTAACTTAGTCTACCCTAGAGTTCTGATTTGCTTAAGAATGCAGGACTTAGCCAGTTAAGCTCAAAACTTTTTTTTTTAATGCAAATGTATGCAATGAATGCACTATGCTATATATATCCCCAAGTACACCCCCTCATGCCTAAAATATGCAATGTCCTCATTGCATAGAAGGATATTACGTAGGTCATAGCAGCCGAGTAGCCAAAGAACCTACAAATCAGGTTCAAGGATTGCAGAAATAGGCCTTAAAAATGGGCAAAGTAGTGCTGGCCTAGGAAGTAGGTAACCTTGGATGTTGGCGAGTTGATGATGAATCCCGATGGCAAATGCTCACCCAACAAGGATGGGAATAGAATCTTGCCAGGTCACCAGAGGAGGTTCTAAAGGATAAACTGGTATAACAACCTCCAAAGGGGTAGGGGGAGGTTGACAAGGATCCTCGAAAAGGAATGGGGAAGGAATTGTGTAGAGATAAACCCCCAGGGCAATGGACTAACTGAAGAAATCATCAATCCATACCCGATACTCCATTACAGGAAATATTGGTTTGTTAAGCCCCTCGGTCAGAAGAAAAGTGAGCAATTCTCTAAGGCAAGGATCGTCTAGGGTGTCTAAGTCTCGAGGTTGCGGGATGGCCATACGATCTAGCTTGGGTTTAATCAGCTCGGTGTCCATCCATAACACTCTTTCCAAATCCTCAATTGCATCCGTAGCATTCCTTGCACCATCACATGTATCTTCCTACCCTTCTTCAAGAGTAACAATTTCACCTTCAGATATAAGTGAATTAGAGGGTGACTTCGAAATAAATGAAGGCAGGTTGGAAGCAACAGATCTAGGGATTATCCTATCAATGTCGTCCCCATTTTTTTGTTCTTTACTGAAATCTTCCCCGAAGTCTTTATGTAAATCCACATAAATCTTAGAAGTTGCTTCCAAATATTCCATCATTTCATCATGAGGAGAAATATCATTAGAGGGTGTGCTAAGGAAACCTAATTTGGTCAAATTTGTGACATCCTCAGGGGCGAACTCTTCAAATAAGACAAAATCACCCTTAATGTCACTCCAAATTTTGAATGTAGGTTCCTCATATAATTCGTCTTTCTCCTCATCATATGATTCATCAAATACTCGACATCTAGAATCATTTAATATCTCAGCAGATCCCCTAGGGTTCTCTATCTGAGGTAAATGGTTTACACTGGTAACATCAGACTCCTCAGATAGGTCAATTTCTTCAGGGTTAGGTTCCCTAATGGTGGGCTTGAGTTCCATCTCGTGATCAGAAGGGAGGGTAGGATTAACAAGCTGGCTTCGACCCACTTCATCAAATGTCACAAAAATGCTATCATCTGGGTTGAGGTCTTCCAATGGTACCATCATTCCGTTCTTTCGACTCTAAAATAATTCAGGTGGATACTCAATCCTATCATCATCTTCCCCGGGTTGCCACCTTTCTTCATCCAATGCATAGCTACTTTCATATGTATCTTCCTCCCATTTTAATCCATGGATCTCTCAAGGAAGTGTCATCTAATGGGGGGGTTTCAAAATCGATCCTCGAAAAGTAACGATTCTTCCCAGAATTTCCCTCCAACATAAAGTGTAGCTCTCCCACTGGAGATACATGTATTGTAGAGGGGTGTACGTCATCCTCAATGGGGTAGATTGGGTGAATTTCATCTCTTTCTTCGCCTGCTCTCGAGGATTCTCCTAACAATTCAATCATTTCATTTTGCATTTTCTATGTTTCCACCATGAAGGAGGAGAGGTCATTTCTATCATGAGAGAAGTCAGGCTCAAGCTTATAGTACCTAAGAGTGTCTGTCCAACCATTATAATTATTCAGGGAGGGTGGGTTGGGTATTTCTATGGTGTGTGGGATATTGGGTAAAGCAAATCCTGCTCCTAGGTTCTACTAACTGATTTGGGGCTTAACCAGGCCAATACTCCTATAATAGGAGTAAAACGGATCCTAATGGTTGTCATTATGTCCATCAAGGGATGGACCATCTCAGCGTATGGGATTGAAGAGTGCAGAGTTGGGGTGACGGTGTGGGCAAGATGTGAAAGGATGAAAATCCATGTGGTCCATTCTAACTCACACCTCAATCAGAATTCCCCAAGCAAAACACAGATTGTAGGTGACAATACAATTTGTTCAATAAATTTACATGCTTACTGTCGACCTATGGCTCGCCTAAGAAGACCTAGTTGGAGCTTAGGTGTTCTTCCCTAAATCTCAAATGGTAGAGCAACTCCAAAGACGGAAGATCGAGGGATTCAAGTAGGCCTAAGCCTTCCTTTGAAGCTGTGCTTTCGTAGTGCTTCTCAACTACCCCCAAAAATTCATGACAGGGTATCCTCCTCTTTGGATTTACAAAACCTTTGATCTGAAGTTCTGAACACTTCAGAATCCAATGATAGGAGGGATCTTGTCCTAGTATTTCCAAACCTAAGGAGTGTCTAAAAGCGTGCCGTGGTGCAAGCGAAATAAGTGTGCATACACTGCAAAAGATTTTGGATTTTGAATCGCATGCTAAGTTTGAAAATAAAATCATTGGTTTTTAGATGTCCCTCCTTTAACTAGTCCTTTTTCAAGAATATATGTGACCACTTGTTAGATCGCTTCAAGACAAATTTTGTGGTCTTCGAATTAAGTCCAAATGCAACGCATGATCAAGAATAGGTTGCAAGGTAAGAGAATGTGTACCTTGCTTCCAGCAATCGACGATGAGAGAATGCACGCAATGGAGAGAAGTAAATCTAGAGGCTGCTCATACAGACCTAAATGGTTCATCCTAGGGCCAGGCAGCTTCTAGCAAGCAACTCATGTTTTTTTATTATTAGTTTTAACTACTTATGCACAAGCAAATTTAAGTAAACAATCCACAAAATAAATTAGAAAACCTAAATCTAAAGAAAAGGGAACAAGCTCCCGAAAATTACCCAACATGGGCATAAAACCAAATTGGGGAACAAACCCCTCAAATTATACCCCAGAACAAGGGTTTCAAACCGAAGGTGAAATGAAAAATCAAGTCTAATGTCTTAATCCTGCTCTAATCAAATCAATGTCTAAATGTACAAAGATGATCGTCGCATCCTCATTCTTCCCCTCCTTTGCGAGGTAGCTCGGTCAATTTCTCCTCTAGCGACGTCGACTGTTGGCTCTCACAATGGCTGGTTCCTCGCACAAATTTCTTGCACAGAAAAATAATAAATTGTCAGATAACTGTGCAATGAGAAATAATCAAAAATAAAATCAGGTGAAATTATTGTGTCTGTTGCCTCCCCAGCAACAGTGCCATTTGACGAGTCGATTCCTCGCTTTTAAAGTCCTTTGTTATATAAAATGATGCGTCGTTTGTAGTTATATGTGGTGGAATAATCGACTAATCAATAATTAAAATAACTCACAGAAGAGAGGGTCATGTGCATAGGGAGGCAATGACATATTTAAACTCGCACCGGTTAAAAACATATGTTCACAGTTAGTTTTGAGGAGAATCAAGTCAAATCTACCTTCAGATTAAGAAAGCGTCAAGAGAACATGCTGAAATGGCAATTTTTAACAACTAACGAATATTTTTTGCAATGTAGCTTAATAAAATATTAATTAAAGATTACAATGGCATAGAATGTAAATATTAATAGGGCTTGTACAATAGCAAAATAGGGGAACCTCTTCCCCTTATCCATCCGCGAGGAGGAAGGAACGGTCGGAGGAGTGAAGCTTGGAGGAGATTCTCTAGACCGAGGGCTCTATGATGGCGGTTGCGGTGAAGTGTGAGATGCCCCGAGGTGGCTGGACGGAGGAACGGTGGTGGTGGGTTCCGGCGGCTGCTAAAGTGCCGCAGGCCGTGTGGGCGTGGACGGGCGCGGCTGAGGTTCTGGCGAGCAGGCGCATGCACTGGACTGCAAGCGCGCAGAGGGTAGTGCTACCGGTAGACATGTCGCTGCTGCTGGGTGCTGCTGGCTGTGCGCTGCAAGCGTTGATGACGCACTGCAGGGTGTGCATCAGAAGTGCAGCGCCCTCTACACATGCGGCAGGTAGGCTGGAGACGTTGCTGCAGGTGCGTACGCGTGCGAGTGAGGAGATGGTGGCCGGTGATGCACACTAGCGGATGCGCCAACTGCATGCGTGGCTAGAGGCACTACAGGGTGCGCACGTGGGTGGTGCAGGGTGCTGGCGGCTTGTGTAGCCAGAGGGGTGCGGGCGTGAAGGAGGTGAGGCGCAGTAAGGGCATGCGCCGAGGATGCTACAGAAGGTGTGGTGCGCCGAGGTTGCAAGGAAGGCGCGGGCATGAAGGCAGTTGCTGCTGCAGGCGTGCGGCAGGGGCGCGTGTGGGATGGGGATGGCGCTGGAGGCTGGAAGGCTTGTACAGTTGGAGGGATGCAGGCGTGAAGTGGAGGCTGGTTGCTGTTGTGTGTGGGGATGAAGCTTCAAATGTCCAGGAAACTTCTCATTCGTCTTAACTGATGCGGACGTGAAGTTGCAGTGGCGGTTGTTGGTGATGACGGCGAGGGTGGCGCACGCTGAGGTGCTCACAGTAATGTAGACGAGCTCCAGATGGCGGTGTTTCCTGCCATGCCACACGCCCACGGTTGTGGAGGTTCGTTGCCACGGTTGGGGACGATTGTGGTGGAATGGACGAGAGCTCAACTCTCTGCATTGTGGTGGGTCGTTGGGATGGTGGCCTCTAGAGCTTGGCTACCTCTTCCTCTTTTTGTAGCCACCTGCATGGATTCGAATGGAGAAGTGGGAGCAGATCCACATTCTCCACTAGTCCATGAATGTAGGTTTTAGTGTGGCTGCTGGTGGTGTTGCAGCCATTGCTGAATGGAGAAGAATAAAAATAATGATAAAATATTATGGTTATTTATATACAAACCCTTAACTTTTTTGTTGACTTAAATTAAAGCATGCAATGTACCTAATTGGTTAACTAATTAAATGAATGGAATTCTGAGTTAATTCTAAATGCATTTAAATATGAATGCAATGCATGAATTATGTAGTTAAATTAGAAATATGAATTAATCTATTTACATCCTCATTTATCTTAAACAAATGTTAGAATTAACTTAATGTCTAGGCACTTAAATATTTAAATAGCCCAGAAATATGGGCTAATCAAATACCCCCATGCCTTGTTTTTGGTAGTCCCTAACAAATCCTTGCAAAACCTAACACTCCAAGTAGACTAGCCAAACCTATCGGTCTTCCTTTTGAAACATTTTATGTTTAGACTCCAGACTTGAGGTTCTCAAGTAGTTGTAAAGTTACAGACTAGGTCGGCTAAAGACGAGTTGCAGGCACGAGTTTCCCTGATTTCATACTCTACCCTAAAGTCAATTGATCCCTACGATTAAAGCATCCATACATGTGCTTTGGTCTGAGTTATTTCAGCTAAAGGAAAAAGGATTTACTGTTATTATTATTATTATTTTTTTGTTTCATTCCCCTATGTCTAACCTCAGATCAACTAACACGGTCTATGTCGGATTCATTGTCCCCATTACCGTACCTTGCAGGGTGCCTGGCTTTCGATGCTTCGAGATAGCACCACCCATAGCATCCCCAAGAATTCCTGGCAATCGACACATAGAGATAGTAACACCCATGGATTTATAAAGTGAATTCAGGCTTCTGGCAATTGGGACTTTGAGATAGGGCTGCCCATGGTACCTGAACCGCACACTGCGCTTTCATGCCCCCAGTAGGATGGATATCCTAAGAGACAAGCGTCGAGGAGGTAATATGTTATCATCGCATCCTCAAGGTGAGTATATACTCCACCTCTCTTGTGGTAGGAACTCTTCCAATCAAATTGCGTTTTCAATCCTCTCCTAAGTGAAAACTAAGAGAACCAAATCTCTTTTAAAAAAGGGATTAAGTTTATTACTTACTTACACCAAACCAAGTGTGTGAAATTTGGATGCTTGGGCTGCAAGGACCCGCAAGCCAAAAGGTAGAATAGCACTCCAGGTACTACCCCACCTTTTAACTCAAACCGAAGCTTTCCTTCCTCAACCTGTTGAAGAATGGTCCGCAACTTAACTCCTACTTAAGTTTTTAAGTCCACAAAGGACCCTAAAGGTCTAAAGCTAGTAGCTCATTTAGCTTCTAAAGTTTGACCCTAGAATTAACTTAGTCTACCCTAGAGTTCTGATTTGCTTAAGAATGCAAGACCAAGCCAATTAAGCTCAAAACTTTTTTTTTTTAATGCAAATGTATGCAATGAACGCACAATGCTATATATATCCCCAAGTACACCAAAATACCCCCATGCTTAGTTTTTGCTAGTCCCTAGCAAATCCAAGCAAAACCTAACACTCCAAGTAGACTAGCCAACCCAATCGGTCTTCCTTTAGAAACATATTAAGTTTAAACTCTATACCTAAGGTTCACAAGTAGTTGCTAAGTTACAGACTAGGTCGGCTAAAGACGAGTTGCAGGCACGAGTTTCCCTAATTTCTGACTCTACCATAAAGTTTATTGGTCCCAGAGATTAAAGCATCCGTGCATGTGCTTTGGTCCGAGTAATTTGAGTTAAAGGAAAAAGGATATATTATTTTTATTATTATTATTTTTTTGTTTGATTCCCCTAAGTCTAACCTTAGATCAACTATCAACACAGTCTGTGTCGGATTCATTGTCCCCATTACCGTACCTCGAAGGGTGCTTGGCTTTCGATGCTTCAAGATAGCATCGCCCATAGCGACCCAAAAATTCCTAGCAATCGACACTTCGAGATAGTATCGCCCATGGATTTCTAAAGCGAATTCAGGCCTGTGGCAATCGGCACTTTGAGATAGGGCCACCCATGGAACCTGAACCGCACACTGTGCTTTCATGCCCCCATTAGGATGGATATCCTAAGAGACAAGCACCGAGGAGGTAATATGTTATCATCGCATCCTCAAGGTGAGTATATACTCCACCTGTCCTGTGGCGGGAACTCTTCCAATCAAATTGTGTTTTCAAGCCTCTTCTATGTCAAAACTAAGAGAACCAAATCTCTTTTAAGAAAGGGATTAAGTTGATTACTTACTTACACCAGACCAGGTGTGTGAAATTTGGATGCTTGGGTTACAAGGACCCGTAATGCAAAATGTAGAACAAGACTCTGGGTACTACCCCACCTTTTAACTCAAACCCTAGCTTTCCTTCCTCAACCTCTTGAGGAATGGTCCACAACTTAACTCCTACTTAAGTTTTTAAGTCCACAAAGGACAATAAAGGTCTAAAGCTAGTAGCTCATTTACCTTCTAAAGTTCGACCCTAGAATTAACTTAGTCTACCCTAGAGTTCTGATTTGCTTAAGAATGCAAGACCTAGCCAGTTAAGCTCAAAGTTTTTTTTTTTAATGCAAATGTATGTAATGAATGCACTATGCAATATATATCCCCAAGTACACCCCCCATGCCTAAAATCTACAATGTCCTCATTGCATAGAAGGATATTACCTGGGTCATAGCAATCGACTAGCAAAAGAACCTGCAAATCAGGTTCCAGGATTGCAGAAATAGGCCATAGAAATGAGCAAAGTAATGCTGGCCTAGAAAATAGGTAAACCTAGGATGTTGGCGAGCTGATGATGAATCCTGATAGCAAATGCTCGCCCAACCAGGATGGGAATAAAATCTTCCCTGGTCACCAGAGGAGGTTCTAAAGGATAAACTGGTATAACAACCTCCGAAGGGGTAGGGGGAGGATGACAAGGATCCTCCAAATGGAATGGGGAAGGAATGGTGCAGAGATAAACCCCCAGGGCAATGGACTGACTAAAGAAATCATCAATCCATACCCGATACTCCATTATGGGAAATATTGGTTTTTTAAGCCCCCCGGTCAGAACAAAAGTGAGCGATTCTCTAAGGCAAGGATCCTCTAGGGTGTCTATGTTTCGAGGTTGCAGGATGGCCATAAGATCTATGTTGGGTTTAAACAGCTCAATGTCCATCCATAACACTGTTTCCAAACCCTCAGTTGCATCCCTAGCATTTCTTGCACCATCACATGTATCTTCCTACCCTTCATCAGGAGTCACAATTTCACCTTCAGATATAAGTGAATCAGAGGGTGACTTCGAAATAAATGAAGGTAGGTTGGAAGCAACAGATCTAGGGATTATCCTATCAAAGTCATCCTCGGGTTTTTGTTCTTTACTCAAATCTTCCCCAGAGTCTATATGTGAATGCACATAAATCTTAGAAGTTTCTTCCAAATTTTCCATCATTTCATCATGAGGAGAAATATCATCACTGGGTGTGCTAAGGAAACCTAATTTGGTCAAATTTGTGACTTCCTCAGGGGCTAACTCTTCAAATAAGACATAATAACCCTTTATGTCACTCCAAATTTTGAATGTAGGTTCCTCTTGTAATTCATCTTTCTCCTCATCAAACGATTCATCATATACCCGAGGTCTAAAATCATTTAATATCTCAACAAATCCCCAAGGGTGTGAAAGTTCCCTACTAGGAGGGGGTGACGTAATAATTGCGGAAATAAAATATATAAAGTAATCTCACAAAATAAGCAATCACAAAATGTACACAGGTAATTTTTAGGTGGAAACCCAAACCGGGTGAAAACCACCACCTAACCCTCTCGAGTTAGGATTTTCCGATCAACCTAGTTGATCAAAATCCACTAAACCGAATCACTTAAAACGAGGGTGATTCAACCTCAGTACAACCACGCTACAAGTACGAGGGTAGCGTTCCTCAACCCCTTCTCTCCACGAGAAGGATTTTGTCCCACGAAGGAGACGGGAATTCGCAAAGCGAATACCCAACAAAATAACAAAGATAAAAGAAACAACACGTCCTATAGAGCCAACAAAGTAATTATAAACCTAAGCTTCTATAGGAATAAGGAAACTCCCCTTTGCAAGGAGTGCGTCGATGATGACGCGAGTGCGTGAGCTACGCAACGGCGCAACTTCGCTCTCGTAGACAACGGCGGGAGAGCGGGTGCACGAAGACTTGATGCTCTCAAGAGAATGAAACTAGAGCTTGAAGAGCAAGGGCTTCTCTTAGACACAAAAGAGTGGAACTAAATTGCTTAGGTGTGTCTCTTATTTCTCTTAGTGTATATCTTGTGTGTCTAAGTGTATCCAAGTGTATTTTTGTGTTGCAAAGGCTCCCCTCTATTTATAGAGGCCTTAGGAAGGCTTTGGAAGGCTTAGGAAAGGTTCTATAGCCGTTGGGAACAAAGCCCAAGAGAATCAGGCCGAAATCAGGACAATGATTACATTTGACAGGGTTATCAGACGTCTAACTTTGGCATCAGACGTCTGGAAGGCCACTTTAAGACGTCTGATTTCAATGTCAGACGTCTGATTCTATGCGGGTTTCTCCCTGACTTGAATCAGATCTAAACAGGGTTTTTGTGCAAGTTCATCAGACGACATACAGGACGTCTGGCACTATGTCTGGATGTCTGGAAACCTACTTTTACTGTGGGAATTGATTTCCAAACGTTGCAACGGCTAGAAAATCTCTGAGAAGAGATTTTGGGTCAGCCGAGGCAAAACGGTCATTTATCAGACGTCTGGTAAGTCCTATGGACGTCTGATAAGGCTCTAACGGTCATATTCTTGAGTGTCTTCTAAGCCAGCCAACGGTCCACTAACTCGACGTCTGGCAAAGTCATCAGACGTCTCCTAAGACGTCTGGTCTAAGGTCTGGACGTCTGATTTCATCAGACAGAACTAACTATGTCCAGCCTAACAGTTATCAGATGTCTGAAACAACAGTCAGACGTCTTAAAATTCTTTATCAGACGTCTGATTTGGGAATTAGACGTCTGGAAGTGCTGTTTGAACCCTATATTGGTTTTCTAAGTATTCTACAGAAAACCTAAGTATCCTAGGGTTGTGCAGGTGTTCCTAGGACTACTTTTAGGGTACTTTGAGGCTCTTTAACATAATGTTCTAAGGAATCAAAAAGAGCAAGAAAATAAATACAAGAGATACATGAAAGGATAAAAAAGAATCTATCCTATTCTTCTTGTCTTTTATCTCCAATCTTTCGCTCCACGCGAACCTCCTGTGTTTTCCGTCAAGCTCCTCCAATCCGTCCTGGATGCGAGCTCGAACTCCGTCTAAACACGTCCTCATTTGCAATTGACCTGAAATCTAGGACTCAAATTGCAAATGTTAAATAACATGTGTTTTGTTATCATCAAAATAAATGATCGTGGTGCTCTAGCACCAACAATCTCCCCCTTTTTGATGATGACAAAACCGTAAATAATAATGCATAAAATTCTCCCCCTTTTTGACATTATCAAAAAGGTTTAATTGATTTTACATTTCCTATAACTCCCCCTTAAAACATGCTCTTCTATGAGTTTATTTTAACAAAGGTAATATTCTCCCCCTTTTTGTAACAATGCGATAGCTATTATTTTTCTCCCCCTTACTAAAGGAAATTTAGCTACCTTACATCTCCCCCTTAAAAATTGACAATTAGCTCATCATTTTTTAACTCCCCCTATCTAAATGCTTATGATAAAAAGATAGGGTAAAGGGTTTTACCTCACCTACCATGGCCAATAAAATGGCCCGAATGGTGGTGGTGGATGCCACATCGGATGGGGCTCCCATCCGTAGCTTGGAGGCCCGGGCATTGGCGCCGGTCTCCAATCTGGCGGTCGACGTGCGGCGGGTCCGTCGTTTGTTCGCCGTCTCGTCGGTCTTCTTGTTCTCCTCCTTGGTCTACTCCTTGGTTCTCCCAACTCAAGTTGACCAGACTTGAGCTTGTAGGTCCAGTCCTTTATGTTGTAATTATCCCTGAACCCTACAAAACAAGATTCTAATTCCTTTTTTGGTATCCAAGTGGGCTTGGATCCGGATTTGTTAGCGGGTCTCCTTGATGGGGATCCTTTCTCAATCTTAGGGCTATAAAAATTATCAACTTTGTTGATTAATTTGTTAGAATTTTCCCTAAGACATGCAATTTCTTTTTCTATAGTTTGCATCTTAGTCTTTAAATCATAGATTTCTAACTTTACATTATCATTTTCCTCAATCAATTTATTATTTTCATTAATGAGGTTATGATTTTCTAATAATAGGTTATCATTTTTAGGACTAGCTTCTATGTCCTTAAGTTGTTTTTCTAACCTATCATTTTCATTTTTAAGAAAACTAAGGTTCTTCTTCATGCTTTTGTTTTCTATTTTTAGTGATTTACTAATCTCAAAAAGTTCATTAAAAGCTTCTTGAAGATCGAGATTTACCTCGTCGTCGGAGTCGCTTCCGCTTTCACTGTCGCAGTTGCTTCCTCTGGCCATGAAACCAAAGCAAGCGGTTTCCTCCTTCTCGTGATCCTCTTCCGAGCTTGTCTCTTCATGAGTGCCTTCCAACCTCCTCCATATCTCGTGGGCGGTGGTGTACTCTTGGATTTTCTCGAACTCCTTCAGACTCAACGCGCAATACAAGGCATTCATTGCCTTTGCGTTGAGGTTGAGATTCTGAACATGATCTTCTGAGTAACCTTTTGCGGGTTTCTTGGGAATCAAAAATGCGGATTCGCATTTTTCCCACACCCGGAAGTCGTAGGCCTGCAACCACATAGTCATACGATTTTTCCAATAAATGAAATCTATACCTGCAAAGTATGGTGGTCGCGAGGTATCGTGTCCTTCAGTGCACACGAATGCTTTTCCCTCCATGTCTAGATCCTCGCCGGTTTGTAACGCCGATAATGCGAGACCTGCTCTGATACCAATTGAAAGTTCCCTACTAGGAGGGGGTGACGTAATAATTGCGGAAATAAAATATATAAAGTAATCTCACAAAATAAGCAATCACAAAATGTACACAAGTAATTTTTAGGTCGAAACCCAAACCGGGTGAAAACCACCACCTAACCCTCTCGAGTTAGGATTTTCCGATCAACCTAGTTGATCAAAATCCACTAAACCGAATCACTTAAAACGAGGGTGATTCAACCTCAGTACAACCACGCTACAAGTACGAGGGTAGCGTTCCTCAACCCCTTCTCTCCACGAGAAGGATTTTGTCCCACGAAGGAGACGGGAATTCGCAAAGCGAATACCCAACAAAATAACAAAGATAAAAGAAACAACACGTCCTATAGAGCCAACAAAGTAATTATAAACCTAAGCTTCTATAGGAATAAGGAAACTCCCCTTTGCAAGGAGTGCGTCGATGATGACGCGGGTGCGTGAGCCACGCAACGGCGCAACTTCGCTCTCGTAGACAACGGCGGGAGAGCGAGTGCGCGAAGACTTGATGCTCTCAAGAGAATGAAACTAGAGCTTGAAGAGCAAGGGCTTCTCTTAGACACAAAAGAGTGGAACTAAATTGCTTAGGTGTGTCTCTTGTTTCTCTTAGTGTATATCTTGTGTGTCTAAGTGTATCCAAGTGTATTTTTGTGTTGCAAAGGCTCCCCTCTATTTATAGAGGCCTTAGGAAGGCTTTGGAAGGCTTAGGAAAGGTTCTATAGCCGTTGGGAACAAAGCCCAAGAGAATCAGGCCGAAATCAGGACAATGATTACATTTGACAGGGTTATCAGACGTCTAACTTTGGCATCAGACGTCTGGAAGGCCACTTTAAGACGTCTGATTTCAATGTCAGACGTCTGATTCTATGCGGGTTTCTCCCTGACTTGAATCAGATCTAAACAGGGTTTTTGTGCAAGTTCATCAGACGACATACAGGACGTCTGGCACTATGTCTGGACGTCTGGAAACCTACTTTTACTGTGGGAATTGATTTCCAAACGTTGCAACGGCTAGAAAATCTCTGAGAAGAGATTTTGGGTCAGCCGAGGCAAAACGGTCATTTATCAGACGTCTGGTAAGTCCTATGGACGTCTGATAAGGCTCTAACGGTCATATTCTTGAGTGTCTTCTAAGCCAGCCAACGGTCCACTAACTCGACGTCTGGCAAAGTCATCAGACGTCTCCTAAGACGTCTGGTCTAAGGTCTGGACGTCTGATTTCATCAGACAGAACTAACTATGTCCAGCCTAACAGTTATCAGATGTCTGAAACAACAGTCAGACGTCTTAAAATTCTTTATCAGACATCTGATTTGGGAATTAGACGTCTGGAAGTGCTGTTTGAACCCTATATTGGTTTTCTAAGTATTCTACAGAAAACCTAAGTATCCTAGGGTTGTGCAGGTGTTCCTAGGACTACTTTTAGGGTACTTTGAGGCTCTTTAACATAATGTTCTAAGGAATCAAAAAGAGCAAGAAAATAAATACAAGAGATACATGAAAGGATAAAAAAGAATCTATCCTATTCTTCTTGTCTTTTATCTCCAATCTTTCGCTCCACGCGAACCTCCTGTGTTTTCCGTCAAGCTCCTCCAATCCGTCCTGGATGCGAGCTCAAACTCCGTCTAAACACGTCCTCATTTGCAATTGACCTGAAATCTAGGACTCAAATTGCAAATGTTAAATAACACGTGTTTTGTTATCATCAAAACAAATGATCGTGGTGCTCTAGCACCAACAGGGTGCTCTATCTGAGGTAAATGGTTTACACGGGTAACATCAGACTCCTCAGATAGGTCAATTTCTTCATGGTTAGGTTCCCTAATGGTGGGCTTGAGTTCCATCTCGTGATCAGAAGGGAGGGTAGGATTAACAACTTGACTTCAACCCATTTCATCAAATGTCACGAAAATACTATCATCTGGGTCGAGGTCTTCCAATTGTGCCATCATTCCCTTCTTTTGACTCCAGTGTAATTCAGGTGGATACTCAATCTTATCATCATCTTCCTCGGGTTGCCACCTTTCTTCATCCAATGCATAGCTACTTTCATAAGTATCTTCCTCCCATTTAAGGCATGGATCACTCAAGGAAGTGTCATCTAATGGGGAGGTTTCAAATTCGAACCTCGAAAAGTAACTATTCTCCCCAGAATTTTCCTCCAACTTAAAGTGCGGCTCTCCCACTGGAGATACATCAATTGTAGTGGGGTGTACGTCATCCTCAATGGTGTAGATTGGGTGGCTAATTTCATCTCTTTCTTGTTGGCCTGCTCTCGAAGATTCTCAGAATAATTCAATCATTTCATTTTGCATTTTCTATATTTCCATGTTCAAGGAGAAGAGGTCATTTCCATCATGAGAGAAATCAGGCTCAGGCTTATAGTACCCAGGAGTGTCTATCCAACCATTATAATTATTCGGGGAGGGTGGGTTTGGTATTTCTATGGTGTGTGTGATATTGGGAAAAGTAAATCCCGCTCCTAGGTTCTGTTCACTGATTTGGGGCTTAACCAGGCCAATACTCCTATAATAGGAGTAAAATGGATCCCAATGATTGTGATTATGTCCATCAAGGGATGGACCATCTCAACGTTTGGGATCGAAGAGTGCAGAGTCGGGGTGACGATGTGGGCAAGATGTGAAAGGATGAAAATCCATGTGGTCCATTCTAACTCGCACCTCAATCAAAATTCCCCAAGCAAAACACAATTCAAAAAGGACTTTTTAGGTCTTTCCCAATTTAGGCTTTTCATTTAAGTAAGATTGTAGGTGACAATACAATTTGTTCAATCAATTTACACACTTATTGTCGACTTATGGCTCGCCTAAGAAGACCTAGTTGGAGCTTAGGTGTTCTTCCCTAAATCTCCAATGGTAGAACAACTCCAAAGATGGAAGATCGAGGGATGCAAGTAGGCCTAAGCCTTCCTTTGAAGCTGTGCTTTTGTGGTGCTTCTCAACTACCCCCGAAAATCCGTGACAGGGTATCCCCCTCTTTGGATTTACAAAACCTTTGATCTCAAGTTCCGAACACTTTAGAATCCAACGATAGGAGGGATCTCGTCCTAGTATTTCCAAACCGAAGGAGTGTCTAGAAGCGTGCTGTGGTGTAAGCGAAATATGTGTGCATACACCGTAAAAGATTTTGGATTTTGAATCATACGCCAAGTTTGAAAATCAAATCCTAGGTTTTTGGATGTCCCTCCTTTAATTAGTCCTTTTTCAAGAATATATGTGACCACCTGTTACATCGCTTCAAGACAAATTTTGTGGTCTTCGAGTTAAGTCCAAATGCAGTGCGTGATCAAGAATAGGATGCAAAGTAAGAGAATGCGTACCTTACTTCCAGCAATCAACTATGCGAGAATGCACGTAATGTAAAGAAGTAAATCTAGAGGCTGCTCATACAGACTTGAATGGTTCGTCCTAGGGCCAGGCAGCTTCTAGCAGGCAGCACATTTTTTTTATTATTAATTTCAACTACTTATGCACAACCAAATAAAAGTAAACAACCCACAAAATAAATTAAAAAACCTAAATCTAAAGAAAAGGGAACAAGCTCCCGAAAATTACCCAACACGGGCCTAAAACAAAATTGGAGAACAAACCCCTCAAAATATACCCTAGAACAAGGGATTCAAACCAAATGTGCAATGAAAAATCAAGTCTAAAGTCTTAATCCTACACTAAGCAAATCATCTACTAAATGTACAAAGATGATCGTCACGTCTTCATCCTTCCCCTCCTTTGTGAGGTTGCTCGATCAATTTCTCCTCTGGTGACGTCAAGGGTCGCCTCTCACGATGGCTGATTCCTCGAAAAATTTCTCGCGTAGAAAAAATAATAAATGGTCAGATCACTGTGCAATGAGAAATAATCAAAAATAAAATCGGGTGAAATTATTACGTCTGTTGCCTCCCCAACAACGGCACCATTTGACGAGTCGATTCTTCTCTTTAAAAGTAGTTTCTTACATAAAATGGCATGTCGTTTGTAGCTCTATGTGGTGGAATAATCTACTAATCAATAATTAAAATAACCACTCGCAGAAGAGCAGGTCGTGTCCACAGGGAGGCAATGATGTATTTAAACTCGCACCGGTTAAAAACGTATGTTCACAGTTAGTTTCGACGAGAATCGAGCCAAATCTGCCTTCAGATTAAGAAAGCCTCAAGAGAACATGCTAAAATGTCAATTTTAAACAACTAACGGATATTTTTTGCAATGCAGCTTAATAAAATATTAATAAAAGATGACAATGCCGTAGAATGTAGATATTAATAGGGCTTGTACTGTAGCAAAACAACGAAACTTCTTCCCCTTCTCCGTGTGCGAGGGGGAAGGTACGACCAGAGGCGTGAAGCTCGGAGAAGATTCTCTAGACCGAGGGCTTCGTGATGGCGGTCGCAATGAAGTACGAGATGCCCTGAGGTGGCCGAACGGAGGAACGATGGTGGTGGGTTCCGGTGGCTGCTGAAGTGTCGCAAGCCATGCTGGCATGGACGGCCGTGGCTGAGGTTCTGGGGAGGAGGCGCACGCACTGGACTGCACGCGCACAGAGTGTGGTGCTGCTGGTGGATGCGCCGTTGCTATTGGATGCTGCTGGCTGTGCACTGCAAGTGTTGATGACGCACTGCAGGGTGTGCAGCAGAAGTGCAGTGCCCTCTACGCACGCGGCAGGAAGGCTGGAGATGCTACTGCAGGTGATGCATATGCGTGCGGGTGAGGAGCTGGTGGCCAGTGCTGCACACTGGAGGGTGTGCTAGCTGCGTGTGTAACTGGAGGCACTGCAGGGTGCGTGCATGGGTGGTGCAGGGTGCTGGTGGCTTGTGCATCCGGAGGGGCACAGGCGTGAAGGAGGTGAGGCATAGCAAGGGCATGTGCTGTGGATGCTGCAGGAGGTGCAACGCGCTGAGGTTGCAAGGAAGGCACGGCCATGAAGGCAGTTGCTGCTGCAGGCATGCGGTAGGGGAGCGTGTGGGCTAGGGATGGCGCTGGAGGCTGGAAGGCTTGTGCAGCTAGAGGGATGCGAGCATGAAGTGGAGCCGGTTGCTGTTATGTGTTGGGAAGAAGCATCAGATGTCTGGGAAACTTCGTGGACATCTTAACTGACGGGGACATGAAGTTACAGTGGTGGTTGTTGGTGATGACGATGAGGGTGGTGCACGCTGAGGTGCTCGCGGTAATGCAGACGAGCTCCTGATGGCGGTGTGGCCTGTCACGCCACACGGCCACGGTGGTGGAGTGGTGTAGACTCGGATAGGTGTGTTAATATGGTGATTTTATTATTTAAATGTGCATAGTGGTTAACCTAAATCGAGCCTAACCATCTCTTTGCAAAATTTATTACCTAGCCTACTTGATTTTAACTTGGTCACTTTTTGGCTCAGGGTCGAACTCAGGGAAGTGGGATTAGAAGTGAAGTTTCTACGCCTTTCCTACAACGAATCTCCTTCGTTCGTTTATTGCGTTTTTGGTGCTTTTCTATTTAAGATCTTCTTCTGATAATTCTTGTCCTTGAGGCACACCCGTAAAATTAGGTTCTTGGCTTTGAGCCAAATTAGGGTTTCAAAATTGGTCTTGCTATTTGCAAGACTGAGTACCTGCAAGTCAAGGATTATCTTTTCTCTTTTAAATATTTTTTTTATCTTTTTACTGGCATGAAGGAGAAACAGAAATAAAGTAGATATAGTATATATATATGTATATATTATATATGTATAAAGGGGTGGGGGTGGACGTGGAGATGGCGTGTAGCATGGTGTCGGGTCGGTCGTCGTCTTCGAAGACGCAACCAACAAGATGAAGTGTCGCATGGAATATAAGGTGGATGGGTGGAAGATGAGTGCGAACACGCTTTCTATACGCGTGTATCGGGGAATATCAGCAACTGGTGTGGATATTCCCGCGATACAACGTATGTAAGTAATATGAAAATATGTATATATGTATATATGTAAATATATCTATATGTATATATATGTATTTATGGTTATAACTATATAGGTATATGTGTACTTATATATGTGTATATGTATATATATATATATGTATATTATATATATAGGTATGTAAATATAAGTATAGATAGATGTATGTATATATATATTTATGTATGTATATATAACTATATAGAAGTATATATATATATATAGTAATATATGCATATAGATATATGCAGATAGATATTCATATATATATATATGTATAAGTACATGTGTACATATATGTATATATATATATATGTATCTATACTTATACTTGGTTATATAGGTAATAATATATATATATAGATATGTATACATTTATATAGATATATATATTTATACGTATATAAGTATTTGTATATATGTAAATATATTTCTATATATATATATAAATATAAGTATATAGATATATATATATGTATGTATGTATACTAATAATTAGTTATATAAGTACTACTATATATAATTATATATATATGTATATAAATATTTGTATATATATCAATATATATATATGTATATGTATATATATATAAGTATATAATAATGTATAAGTTAGAGGGTGTGTGCGCGAGAGTGTGAGTGTGTGTGTATGTGTTTCTA
Organism: Thalassia testudinum; assembly: GCA_037157565.1. NCBI lineage: Eukaryota > Viridiplantae > Streptophyta > Magnoliopsida > Alismatales > Hydrocharitaceae > Thalassia > Thalassia testudinum. Next base: position 121,831,340 of record JAZHRO010000024.1, read on the forward strand.
TAGAGAGAGAGGAAGAGTGCTATGAGAGAGAAAGAGAGAGAGAGAGAGGGAGACTGCTGGAGTGAGGGCGAGGGTGTTAAGAAGTCTGCACACAGCGGCCGTCGTCTGGTGCCACAAGCACGCGCAGGTGCGAAGGCAGGCGGAGTGGCACGCGCTGGAGGGAAGTGGGCATGGAGGAAGGAACCGCAGCACACAGCGCTGCGCGAAGGGTCGGGTGTGGCAGACGCAGGCGCTGGGAGCAGGTGAGCGTACGTGGGCGAAGATGCGGGCAGGTGCGGGCGTTGGTAGACGCAGGCGCACGCAGACACGCAGGCGAGCACTGAAGCGGGTGCGGGGCTGGACACAGGCATGGGCTAGCAACGGTTACGGCCCGCCCGGTGACCTGTTAAGTGAGAAACTTACCGGTCACCTCACTGTAGCCACAGTGTTCCGCTGAAACGCACATTGGCTACAGTGCCGGGGCGAGTCGTGCGATCGGGCATATCCGGTGCTGTGAGTGCGGGTGGAATGGACGGCTCCGCGCGTGCACGGAAGAGGCTGCGCCGGTTGGTGGCTTGCGCGGAGAAGCGGGTGTGCGCAAAGAAGCGGGAGGCGAGGGCAGCCTGGAGGCAAGCGTGATGGTCTGCATGTAGGTGCGTGGTGGCCTGCGCTGCTGCTACCGCCTTGCTACTGCTGCTGCGGAGCTTGCGGTGGCCGATTGAGCTTCAAAGCTTGAAGCTCCAGTGACAATGGCGGAAGTGGCTTGAACGTTGAAACAGAGAGAGAACCACCACACCCACCGGCTCTTTGATGAGCTGCCAGTGGTGGACTCACGGTGGTGGTTGTGCACCACAGTGAGGTACTCCTGCCGGCATAGTGGCTCCTCAGAGGAGGAGAGGCTGCGTATGGAGGGAGAGGGCAGGAGGCGGCCTGGAAGGGAAGGCCTGCTGCTTGGGTTTTTTCGTGGACCAGGCACACCGTAAGTAATAGAGCCGAGCTCCTTTTAAAGAGCAAAGAGGCATGCACAGCCATGCCATGGCTGTGCATGGCTTGTGCATGGCTTGGCAGGGAGTGGCTGCTGTATGGAAAGCTTTGCAGAGCATGGAGCGAGGAAGAGTTTGAGGAGGCCATAGCTACAGAAAGGCATGCCATCTTCCTGTTGAAATCCAACATGAAGCCTATTGGGCTATTAAAAATGCTAACTTGAATCTGGATAAAGTGGGAAAGGCACGTATGTTAGAGTTAAGTGAGCTTGAGGAGCTTCGTAATGAAGCCTATGAAACTTCTCAAGCATATAAGCAACGTACAAAGGTCTTCCATGATAATCACATCATTAGAAAGACTTTTGAGCCTAACCAGAGGGTTTGGCTTTTGAATTCCAAACTTAAATTATTCCAGGATAGCTCAAGTCCCGTTGGGATGGGCTGTACGTTGTTATCAATATTTTCACTCATCAAGCTATAGAAATTCAAAACCCTACTTCTGGTGCGAGCTTTAAGGTAAATGTCCAGCGACTTAAACAGTATATTACTCTTTCAGATGGCCATGTTTTGGATGCACTTTGGCTTGAGGAACCTTAGCTCCTCCCATTCTCCTCCTCAGGTGATATTCTTCTATGTCTACATTTTTCCAATGAGGACATTGTCAATCTTAGGCATGGCAGGTGATTGCACGACAATCATATGTCTTAATTGACCTAATTTAGGCTAGGAGTTATCATAAGTTAGGGTAACTCATGCATGCATAAGCATTACTAGCACCTTTACTGCATTCTTTTAGCTATGCATAAAATAATGCTATAACGTACTGATTAGGTGGAATATGTCAATTGCAGGTAATAAGCTGATCAGAAGCAAGATCTGAAGCTGGATCTAAAGTTGGATCTGAAGAATAACGAATAATTGGTGTTGCAACAGAGCTGGAGAGGAAGACCTAAATTAGATGTAGTAGATAATAATCTAAGGGAGTTAAGGTATGCAATTCTATTAAGTAGGAATAAAGCAATAAATTGTGAAGAACTTGGGTCCGTCCTAGCCTTACGACAGCCTAGAAGCTTCCCCAATCATTAGCCACCCTTAGATTAGGTCACTGCACCCTAGGAAACCTTAAAGCTCTAATTCCAGCCTCTATCTGGACGTTTAGATGAGTTATAAGATGTCCAGAAGCCTTAGCCAACTCCCGCACACCTTAAACCAACTTCTACAGTGTTATTGGACGTCCAGACACTTGGTCAGATGTCTAATTTTTGCAGAATATCCAAGACAGAACCTGGAAACCCTCCTGACTCTGATTAGACATCCAGACTTGAAGTCTAGACTTCTGAGTTTTCACTATACGTCATCTGACACTTTTATTGGACGTCTAGAACTATTGTCCAATTCCCATTTTGGAATTCAAGCCTTGATCTTGAGTTCTTAGCTTCCTAAACCCAATTCCAACCCCATAGGGACCTAAATTAAGGTACCCTAACCCTAGTACACCATTTTTAAACCTTCCCAAGAACCTAATTAGGTACTCATTAAGCCCAATTGACTTAGATTATAGTCAATCTCATAAGCCTATTCAATTGAACTCTTAAAGTCCAATTAAGCTCAGATCTCAACCCATACAAGTCCAATTGGACTCGGTGAGAGTCCAATTGACCTATGCCCAACCTAATTGAGTTAGTGCACTCTCAATTAGGTTCACACTCATTCAATTAAACTTGTGTTATGTTTAATTGCATTTCCCCCTTTATCGATTAGTGTTTGCAACCCTAATTTATGACCTTCACAAACCCAAACACCTTAGGACCTAACCTAGACCACCTAGCCACATAGGGCACGGCCACATAGACACACACACACATCGATTCATGCACTCCCACAACAACTAGAGTGTTATAGGTTCTTCCAAAGGTGGCGCCACTCCTGGTTGCTAAAACTAGCGACCAAGAGTCATTCAAATTGTAGATCAACAAATGGTGGATCTAAAAATCACCTTCTCTCTCCTTGGCCGACCACTCTTAGATCTCTCTCTAGAGAGTTCCATACTTATCTTTTTATAGACCAAAGGGGTGGCCATTTGCACCCATTCACTCTTGTCTTCCATTTAGCTTAGCTACATTCCACCTCCACTCCACCTTCATGGGTTGCTTCACCATGGCCACCACCATCTCCACACGAAGATGTTGGATCACCTCCTCAACCCCTCTCCAAGGGATGGCCTAAGCACCTTTGGCCGCCCCTCCTTATCCTCTCGACCAACTCAAAGTCCATCGAAGCCCACCTCCTAATGCCCTTATTTCTTCTAGATTAGTAGCTTAGTTCTTCATAGTTTACATGATTTATTTCCTGCTTAGTAGTGTAGCTCTATATTCTCTCCCAATGATGCATGCATAATCCCCCTTTAGATTCATGTATGCGATCATTTTCTGCTAGGTAGATTTGTGTTTCCAAGCATTCCTCTATAAGCTTTCAACGAGTTCCATGTTGCAAACACCATGATGAATCAATGAAAGATATTTTCTATATATATGTATATATCTATGTGTTGAGAATCACCATGAGCTTATTGCAATATATTTTGTGTAATTAAAGTTGCCTATTTTTGTTATTATCCATTGCATCTAGCATGTCGGTACATGAAAATATGTAGTATCTAACTATTAATGCATTTTCCATAAATAGCCACCACATAACTAGAATTGTGCATACTGAAACTCATACTTTCACATTTGCCATTTATCTAACACATGCGCACGTAATTAGGGTTCATAATGAAAGTGGTCGAGCATTGATACGACGATTCGAAATTGATGTGCAATTTTAAGCAAGTAGAGTTAGTGAGATTGATTTCAAATTTGCATTTCCATAAAAGCCTCCTAGAGATGAACGACTAGGACTCAATTCATGTTATCTTATTGATAAATGCCTGTTTATCATCATTCTTATGCATAAAAACAAACCTAACTCTAGGATTTTGCTCCGCAAATGGGTCTTTGGGCTGCATTTAGGCATTAACTAGGTTGGGCATGCCTTGTATTTTTGTTATCTTTTTAATGTGTTTTTGTGAGTGTTAGGGATGAACTGATACACAGATCCCTAAAACCCAAGCACTCAAGACGGCAACTGGTGAAGAAGAAGCTTAGACAAGCTGGAACTCAGTTTGATCCAGCTCACCACGGTTGGAATCTAGCTCACTTGGACTAGGGTTAGCTCATCCAAACTCCATTCAGCTCATCTCAGTTGAACGGTAGCTCAGGAGAGCTCATCTTAGCTCACCCTAGCTCGGGTAAGCTCAGATCCAGCTCAACTTAGCTGAGTCTAGCTCATCTCAGCTCCCACTAGTCCATAGGGAGCTCTAGCTAATTTAGCTAAGCTGACTGGAGTTCACCCCAGCTCGAGTCCAACTACATCCAGCTCCACTCAACTCCAGCTAGCTGAAGACGAATTCATCCCAGCTCAGGAAGCTCAAGTTCAGTGCTCAAGTACTCAGCTTAGCTCAACCTAGTTGAGCTAAGCTACCTTAGCTGTCCCAACCAGCTCAATCCTCCCCGGGAGCACCGAACGCAGCTCACCTTAGCTCCATTCAACAGAAGCCAGCTCACTTTAGCTTGGCTTAGCAGCTAGCAAAGAACTAGCAATCTAAGCCAGCTAGAGTAGTGAAAAGAGTGTGTATGGTGGAGCCCGGATAGGTTGTCTTAATATGGTGATTTTATCATTGAAATGCGTATAGTGGTTAACCTAAATCGAGCCTAACCATCTCATTACAAAATATTTTTTTACCTGGTCTATTTGATTTTACCTTGGTCACTTTTAGGGCCAGGGTCAAACTCAGGGAAGTGAGCTTAGAAGTGAATGAGTTTCTACGCCTTTCCTACAATGAATCTCTTCTGTTCGTTTAATATGTTTTTGGTATTTTACTATTTAGATTTTTTTCTGCTAATTCTTATCCTTGAGGCACACCCTCAAAATCAGGTTCTTCGCTTTGAGCCAAATTAGGGTTTCAAAACTGGTCTTGCTATTCGGAAGACTGAGTACCTGCAAGTCAAGAATTGTCTTTTTTCTTTTATATATATATTTTTTACTTTTTACTGGCATGAAAGAGAAACAGAAATAAAGCAAATATAGCCTAGATATATATGTATATATTATATATGTATAAAGGGGTTGGGGTGGAGGTGGAGAAGGTGTGTAGCATGGTGTCGAGTCGGTCGTCGTCTAGGAAGACGGAACCAACAGGATGAAGTGCCACATGGAGTGTAAGGTGGATTGGTGGAAGATGAGTGCGAACATGCTTTCTGTATGCGTGTATCAGGGAATATTAGCAACTGGTGCAGATATTCCCGCGATACAACGTATGGTAAGTGATATGAAAATATATATATATATCTGTAAATATATATCTATATGTAAATATATATATGGTTATTGATATATAGGTATATATGTAGTTATATGTATATATATATATGTATATGTATATAGATATGTAAATATATGTATAAATAGATATATGTATACATATATACATATATATATATATATATGTATATGTATGTATATATAACTATATAGATGTATATATATATATGTGTGTATGTATATATATAGTAATATATGTATATAGATATATGTAGATAGATATGTATATATATATATATATATATATATATAAATGTGTATATATAGTTACAGATATATATGTAGATATGCAAGTATATTTGTGTATATATATATATATGTATAAGTATATGTGTATATATGTATAAATATATATATATATATATGTATCTATACTTATAATTAGTTATATAGGTAATAATATATATATATAGATAGATATATATATATATATATATTTATACGTATATAAATATTTGTATATATGTAAATATATATGTATATATATATATAAGTATATATATATATATGTATGTACGTATATTAATACTTAGGTATATAGGTACTACTATATGTATAGATACAAGCATATATAGATATATATATATACATAAATGTATATGAATATATATATATATAAATATATATATGTATGTATATATATATAAGTATATATTAGTGTATAAGTGAGTGGGTGTGTGTACGAGAGTGTGTGTGTGTATGTATGTGTCTGTTGAGGGAGTGAGAGTGTGCTGAGAGAGAGAGAGAGAGAGAAAGTGCGCCTGCTGTGAATAAATGGTGAGTTATGCCGTCTGATGCTTCAGGGCCGACATTTGGTGTCCACGCGCATGCGTAGGTGCGTAGGCGAGTGAAGAGGCATGTGCTGGGAGGGAGTGAGCACGAGGGAGAGATGCCGCAGCGCACTGCGCTTCGCAGTGTGCCGGGTGCAGGAAGACGCAGGCACACGCAGATGCTGGAACGGGTGGGCGTACGCAGGCAAACGCAGATGCGCAGGCAGGAACTGGAGCAGGCACGCGGTGGGACGCAGGCGCGGGCTAGGACCAGTTGCGGTGCACCGGGTGACCGGATAAGTGAGAAACTTACCGGTCACCGCATTGTAGCCACAGTATTCCGCTGACTGGCGTGAACAGTGGCTACAGTGCCTCCTGGCTCCGCGCGACCGGGTGTGTCCAGTTCTGTGAGTGCGGGAGGTGTCAGCGGTTTGTGCGCGTGCAAAGAAGCTGCGCTGGCAGCTGGCTTGCGGAGAGGCAGGTGCAGGCACCAAGAAGCGAGAGGCGAGGGCGGCCTGCAATCACATGCACTGGCCTGCATGCGGGGGCGCAGTGGCCTGCGCTGCTGCAGCCGCCTTGCTGCTGCTGCTGTGGAGCTTAAGCTTCAAAGCTTGAAGCTCCTGTGGCAACGGCGAAAATGGCTCAACGTTGAAACAGAGTGACAACCACCACGCCCATCGGCTCTTTGATGAGATGGGCAGTTGTGGACTCACAGTGGTGGTTGTGCACCACTGAGAGTTGCTCCTGCTCGCAGCGTGGTTCCTCAAGATGAGGAGAGGCTACGTTTGGAGGGGAGAGTGGAGGAGATGGCCTGGAAGGGAAGAAGGCTGCTGTAGGTGTGTTGGCCAGGCTCCGCCGCAACGAAGAAGGCGGAGCTCGATTTAAAGAGCAAAGAGACAAGCGCAGCCATGCCCTGGCTATGCATGGCTCTGCATGGCTGGCAAGGAGTTCCTGTGCATGCGGCTGCAGGGCAATCAGTTGCAGGGAATGGCGTGAGGAAGAAGAGGCCATGCATTGCAGCCATGGAGAAGAATTTCAAAATCAAATAGAAATAAAAATAAAGATGGAAATTTTGCGAGGCAGCACTTGAGGAATACGTAAATTACAAGGCCAATTTATTCACTCTCCTCCCCTCTCAATTAAAAGCATGCATGCATGTATTTTCACAAATGCGACTATGGATACCTAATATGCACTGGTAATGCTAGGAAATAGCACAAGACGGCAAAATTGTTGGTGTATTTTTGCTGTGCAATCAAGTAGCCCCATGTTGAGCTCTTCAGTATCTGCTAGCTCCAATTCAGCTCCAGATTCTTCATATCCAGCTCCTCTTTTCAAACCCTAGCTCCAACACCTCCTCCTCTACTCCAATACAAGCTAAGCTAACTTAGCTATGCTCCAGCTCCCTTGGCTTTTACCCCCTAAAAGCCCTACCTAACAACTCCACCAACTAGCTCCACCTAAGCTCCACATAACCTCAGCTTGGTGCCAACCTAGCCTACCCACTACCTCCAAAAGACACTACAAAGTGGTGCCAAAACCACCCTAACCACCCACCTTATTGGCACCACCTTTTCCCTCCAAAACCCCCTTCATCTCCACCACATATCTTCCCTTAAACCCATCTCCACCATCCACCTAGCGCCCCCTTCAAGAAGCCCTCATTGTGGTGCTAAAACCAAGGCATCCCTTCATGGTTGGCACCACCATTAGGTGGCTCCTCGCCACCATAACCACCACCTTCACACCCCCTACTTGGTGCCAACAATTCTCCACCATAAGATCACCTAACCACCCCTATCTTCCCATCTTAGCCATCCAATTAAAGAGTCACCTTAACCCCCTCATCCTACCCTATAAAAAGACCAACACCCACCACCTTACAACCCATCCTTGGCCAGCAAAATACCTCTCATATTCTACCTAAAGGTCATGCCCTAGAGAGAAGAAGAAGAAGAAGACTAAGGGGATATTCTGTCCCCTTGGTGCCTTCCCCTCTTCCCTTCTCTCTTGTGCCCATGCCAGCCAAAGGAGAAGCCAGGCAAGGAAGACCTTTGGAGGATGCCTTGAAGGTGGTCTACGCCACCTTGGAGGAGAGCTTGAGGGTGGTTTACACCTACCCTTGGAGGAAGGAATTGAGGTGGAGAGCATCCACCTTGGAGGAGCATTCAAGGAAGGAGAAGAAGGAGTCCTTTTCAAGCCAAGGAGCAGCTAGGCTTGCTGTAAGAGGACTCCCTTCTTCACCAGATTCTGCATGAGGACTTTTGTTTCTTTTTATTGCTTTTATATTTTCCATTTCTAGTAGAAGCATTCCTCTACTTATTTTTGTAAAAAGAACACAAATTCTACTAAATCAATTTGCCTTCTTTCCAATTTCTATTGCAATTGATTGTCTTTGTTCTAGCACGTTTTTTACTTCCACTTCCCAATTACTCTAGGCCTCCACTTTCCTATAGTGAGCTTAGGGAGGGGTCATATTTGTCTCTTAGGTTTTAGCTTAGTGATTATAGGTGTTAGTTACTTTTTCGTCAACAAATTGCATTTTGCCATTATTATTTCAAAACATAAAAATTATATATTTAAAATACCTAAAAGAAAGATTGAGTTTCCCTTAAAACCAAGAGATTTGAATTGCAAACTTGCCTCCTTGGACGACCCTAGATACTCCCCTATCTAGGAATATAAATTTAACAGCGTATGTGATTTTGCATGCTACAACGACTTTAAAAACCCTAATTATGAATCATGCTTATTTTCGCATCACTTTTTGGTGCAGTTGCTGGGGAGGCACGGCTTTGCAATAATCATTTTTCTTTTCATTGAAGTGGATCTCATCCCCTTCTCTTTCTTTTCTCTTGTGTGTGCAGGTATTGCAGGATAAAATCGGGAATTTGGAAGTGGGAGCTCAAAGTTCCTTTTCTTCCTATGAAATTTAAGTTGGTTCTCTTTTTTTGTCACATAGTCAATTAAAACTACCAAAAAAAATATTTAACTTGGCTTTCAATGTCCCAAACATCTTAATTAAGTGGTGCGGTGTCTATTAAAATTCATTGTTTGTTTGTCTGCTTCATTAAACATCACTCCAATGAAAGTGTTGGTGTTCTAATTTTCAGGTCCAGATTTTTGTCTGGAATTCAAAAATCAATTCCTAACACCACAGGTCTCCTAAAATCCTAAAATTTCACATAGTGATTCCAAATCAAGTTTGGAATGTCTGTTCCAAATTTTAAATCAGTTGGATTTGTATTTAATTTTCAAAAATTCGTGGACTGCTGAGGGATCGCACCCGCTGAGTTTCCTGTGTTGCTACAGTCCATGAATTTTTTGAATTTTTATGCTCATCTAATTTTTGTGAAATTTAGCTTTCTGGAGTCCTAGTGAAATTCTACATCTCACATAAAATCAACAAAATTTTATGAGGCCATTGGTGATATGAAAAGTCCACAATATCCACGGGTATCAATTCTAGACTTTGATATCAGCACAAATAAAAATTCAAAGCAAATATCCAGCAAATTTCTAAAATGTTAAAAGAAAACTTTTTTGGAACACTTGTTTGATTTCCATAAAATAGTGGTGTTGTGTGATTTGTTTGGACCACTAATTAATATAGAAAGCCTAAAAATTGATCCATTGGTAGTTAAATTTTGGTCCTAGGATCAATTGGGTTAGGGTTTCTTTATCACTTTTAGAGACAAACCACTAAAAGGAAATTAATCTCAACCCATGCAGCTTGATATCCTTTTGTTTGTGGAACTTCAAAACTTGTCTCAAGTCTTACGAAAGGAACCCTAAAACACATTAATTTAAATCAAATCCTAAAAGACAAGAATACATAAATTGTGTGACAACTTGATTTGCATTGGAACCACTTTCCAAGTCCTGCACACATAGTAAAAATTGAAATAACAGGGCAACAACCCAATTAATGACCTCCACATTCCATGTGCACTATAGTATCCTAGACCTAATGAAAATCCATAGCAACTCGACCCCTAAGGTTTCATCAACTTTGGATTGCTACTTAGGTCTTAAGTTTTATCTAGTTAATGCCAATTATGTCATCTATATATGGTGTTCAGGGTGAGGGGCCATGTCAAACGACCAAGCATAGGTTCGTCCAAGCACCTGGGATCTTTCCTAGGAAACGTTTGGGCCCAAACCTCCCCTTAAGCAACTTGGCTAGATTTGTTGACAGAACGGGTATTCACTATTGATTACTTATTTCCTATGTATAGCAAGTATTAGGCTTATTTTTAGGGAGTCACAGTTTAGTTAGGTCTAGAATTTGTTGTTTGAATTGCACACTTTCTCTCATCTCTTTCACTTCTCCCGTCTAATTCTTCCAAAACTATGCATGCACTGGCAAAGGTCCCAAAAACCACATCTTGAGGGACCATCTGATTTCGCCGCCCGCACTAGAAAATCGTTGTTTTCTTTTGCCTCCTCTTCTAAGAAAATGAAAAATCGTGAAAGCTGACAAAAAAATTCTGCTTCCACTTCTAACTTGTCAACCGACCCACAAGCTGACTTCCCCCTCCCTCACCTCCCTCATCTGGAGCAACTGAAAATTCCTGCAGGTCCATGTGGCCCTCAAATTCTAACTCAAAATCCAATTCCCATTGCCTTGACGGTCGACCATTTGGTTCGGCTACAACAAAATCAAGAACATTTGGCTAGGACTGTCATGAACCCAGCTAACCAATGGCAAAATCCACCACCCCACCAATAGCCTGTCGCTCCTCTTAAGGATTTCTATGATCCTTCCAATTACGAGGAAAGACCCGGGGTGGTCATACCACAAGGGGAATTTGAGATCAAACTAGCCATTCTAAATTTTATCAAGCATTTTCATGGTCTTCCAAGAGAGGACCCTTTTTGTCATCTCGAGAAATTAACTGTCCTCGCACAAACCACTCATTCTCGCAATGTATAGGAAGACATGTGGTTAATGAGACCTTTTCCTCTCTCTCTTAAAGACAAAGAATCCATTGATTTAGAACAATTGGGCGTCCAATTACCACCTGGCCCCAATTAAAGAGTGCTTTTCTGAAAAAAATTTTTCCAATCGTCGAACTAATGCTTTAAGAAGATCCGTAATGACCTTTCAACAAAAAATTGGTGAACCCCTCCACGAAGCCTAGGAAAGATTTCAAGAACTTTTAAGAAGTTGTCGCCACCATGAAATTCCACAATGGCAGTTAGTGCAGATCTTCTATCATGGATTAGAAGATCAATTGAAGTGATTTGTGGATGCCTTATGTGGTCGGAATTTCCTTAAAAAAGATGCCGAAAGTGCCTATCTCCTCTTTGAATAAATGAGTGGAAACTCATTTAATATGACTTCAATGGACACTTTTGCTAGAACACAAAACCCCAGACACGGAGTCCATGAAATTGACTCCAAATCCACCTCTGTTCTAGTCACTCAGGATGATCTATATATGTTAGCTTAACGAATGAACCCGATGCAAATTTACCTGAAAAAAATGGAAGAAAAGCTCACAAATAAACAAGCTCCATACTCTAACTCTCCACACACCAACACTCCACAACTTCTCCGAAGAGAAAATCTGCACAATATTGATGCCACACCTGCTAGTCAGTAGTTTCCAACCGATTTCCCAAAGGAATTGACTGGGGATTTTGATCAAAATATTTTTTATCCCACCATGGAAAATATTTACGCCCTCCAGGAGCAATATAGAAACCCCTCCAACACTTTCAATAAAAAATGGAGGGCTGACCCAAATCACTCCTGGAAAAACCCGAACCCAATTCCTTTTCCCAAACAAAATCATTTTGGGAATTATGGGCAACCTGTGCATCAACCTGGATAATCCCAGGAAGATATTAACACTCAAGTCGTGAAAACTCTGCAAGGTATGTAGAATCAAATGATAGAAGTAACCCGTATGATTACCAACTTGCAACACCAAGTTATGGTTACTCCTGATCATCGACCTGTTGGGAATTTACCTTCCCAACCCATGCCCAACACGAATAATCAAAGGAATCAATTCCAAGGTGGATATCCCGGTCAACCCATTCAACCAACACCTCAGCATCCACCGGGTTTCAATATCGGTCAGGCTTCCCGTCCTCATCCCAGAAACAACCAGACTACAAATGCAGTTACTTTGAGGAATGGGAAAACCACTCACAATCCCTTGCCTATTAAAGAAACTTGTTTTAATGAAACACTGATCAACTCTTCCCCATCTTCCTCTCACATTGTTCAAGAACCTATTAATTCAAAATAGGGAAACCCTACACCATTTCCAGAAGCCCTCCATTCTTCAACAAATAAGAAAAAGAAGAAATCCGAGCCCACTGAAAAGGAATTAATAGATTTATTTGCGCAAGTTGAAATTAACATGCCTCTCGTAGATGCCATAAAATATATCCTTGCCAATGCAAAATTCCTAAAAGATTTGTGTACCCCAAAAAGGTAGCCTCGAAATTTAGGAAAGGTGATCCTTCCTGAGACAGTCAGCCTAGTTGTGCAAAGTCGACTGCCTCTTAAGAGAAAAGATCCAGGCGCCCCCCTGATTCAAGTTATCATTAATGATACTTCTTTTGATCACACTTTGTTGGATCTCAGTGCCTCAATTAATCTTATCTCCATAATTATTTTTTAGGAATTTAAGATTGGTGAATTAAAGCTTGTTGAGGTTACTCTTCAATTAGCCTACCGATCTGCAATTAAACCAAGGGGAATTGTTGAGGATGTCCTTGTGTGGGTCAAAAATTGTCTATTTCCAGTAGACTTTTTAGTCTTGGACATAGAGGTACTGGAAGCACTAAAGTTTGCCCCTACAATTCTTGGAGGACCATTCTTAGCCACCGCCCAAGCAAATATTGATTATGATTCTGGAAAAATGAAGATCATGTGTAGCGGTGAATCTGTAACCGTAGACATTTTCCAAGCTTGTAGGAGGTTCTAAGAACCTGATTTCTTTGATGATTTGGATTCAGAAATAGAAAATATTGTGGTGGAAACTTTGCATATTTCCCATTTAGGCTCCTATTTTGCCATCAATGCGGTTCCTGAATAGTCCACTTCTTCTCACCCTTCCACCCTAACCACACATTAAGCTAACACTCCAACTGACCCTTTCACTCTTACCACTCCACTAACACAGAAAGCAGAAATTCTTTTGGAGATGGGCCCACAATTGGAATTAAAACCTTTGCCCGACTCCCTTAAGTATGTCTTCTTGGGTCCAAGTCAGACCCCGCCCCTGATTATAAATTCTGGACTTCCTGGGGCACAAGAGCACAACTTCTCGAGGTTTTGAGTAAATACAAAAAAGCTATTGGCTGGACCCTTTCTGATCTTATGGGTATTCATCCGTACTATTGTACACATCGTATATGTTTAGAGGATGATTCTCGCCCCTCCCGCCAACCACAAAGCCACTTGAACCCTATTATGCAGGAGGTGGTAAAGAAGGAGATTTTTAAGTGGCTTGATGCTAATATCATCTACCCCATTTCTGACAGCTCTTGGGTTAGTCCAACACAAGTTGTGCCCAAAAGTGCTGGACTTACAGTTGTAACCAATGACAATGGGGAGAATATATTCACTCGAACTGCCGCTTCTTGGAGTGTGTGTATTTATTACAGAAAATTAAACACCGCCACCAAGAAGGACAATTTTCCACTCCCCTTTATTTATCAAATCTTGGAGCATTTAGCCAAATGGGATTCTTACTATTTTCTGGACGGTTATTCCGGCTATAATCAGGTAGTGGTTCATCCAAAGGACCAGGACAAAACAACTTTCGTCTGCCCCTTTGGAACCTTTGCTTTCCGAAGGATGCCCTTTCGTCTTTGCAATGCACCTGTGACTTTTCAAAGGTGTATGCTTGCAATATTCTCAGACCTGGTAGGTTGTGGTTGCTCACCTCAACTCAGTTAATTAAGTTAATTTTACTTAATTATGAGTACAGGAAAGTAACTTAGGTTAACTTGAGGTTGTGTTGGTTAGTAGTATAGGGTTGAATTAACCTAACATTTCAGAATTTTTTAACTGGTTGAGTCCAAGTCATTCACTGGGAGGTATAAGTTATTTTAAATTCACTAATTAACTCTGTTTATCTTATAAGTGTAGGAGGTATAGTCGAGTTAATTGTAAAACATGAATTTTGTAAAAATTGATTTATATCGATGAAATTTGAAAAATCCCATTTAAAATCTAATTTTCAACATTTAATTCAAAAGATTAAAGGCAAATAAGAGTTTATCTATTCAAATCATGCCTTATTACAACAATTGAAAGCAATTCTTATTACAACAAATTCATACAAAAAGAAATTAAAGAAATTAAACTCCTTTTCTTTCTTTCTTTTCTTTTCTCTCTATTCTTTCTCCCTTTCTTAATTTCTTTTTATTCTATTTACCTTTTATTTTTCTCTTTCCCTTTCTATTTCTCTCCTATTCTCTCGAGCTCTTTCTTTCTTCTTTCTCTTTTGCTCTTGGCTTTGCCTCCCTCTTCCCTTAGTCTTTTTCTTCCTTCTTTCTTATTTAGACTCTTTGTTCCTTAGTGCCTGTTCTTCTCCATTCTTTCCTTTATTGTGAGTCCTTCTTTCGTTCTGTCTCTTCCTCTCCTTAGCCTTTTCTTATTCTCTTTAGTATTTCTCCTTAATTCCCTAAGCCTCTTCAGCTTCAACACTTAGCCTTCTTCTCAGCACTTAGCCCTCAGCTCTTCCTTTCCTTCATTCCCTTCAGTTGAAATAGGTTTTTCCTTTAACCAAAAATTCGTTTAAGGTTTGTGGCGAGGACCTTTCGAGGATACACAGCACCCTTCTAAGGGTGGGACCAGACCCTACTCGGTCCTTGTCTGATTCGAGTTATGGTTTATTTTCGATTTATTTCTTTCTTTCAAGCCGAGCCAGCCCAACCACCTCCCAGGCCTCGTGCTCCTAGGGCCAACATCACACATGCCCACTAGGGCATAAACCCATAGGAACACACATTCCTGCACACACACACATGAATGCTCAGAAGATCAGGTTTCCTTTTCGCACCAAGCACTTGATGACTGATATGCCCACTGCACAAAATAGTTTTATACTAAGGCTCGCGCTCGAAGAATTCCGATGTGGGACTTTGTTTCCCCCTCCCAGACCCAACTTCAAATGAAGATATCTCCCAACTCAGAGCTCCAAATCAAGAAATACAAAGCTTAATGGAAAGCTATAAGGTAGCTCTATAAGATTGCAGGGTCAATTTTAGGTTAAGGGGATGTTTTCCTCTTTGGTTTGAGGAGTGAATCAAGGGGTTCCTATGGGCCTTTTAATGCCTTGAAATGAAATAATGCTTACAGTGTCTTTAAATTGGATTTTCTAACTTTGCTAAAGGTTCTAACAGGTTCTGCAGGTCTTTCCGCCGCTATTGGAGTTGGTCTTTAGGCTCTTTAAGCTTCAGGATTAGTAGAGAAACTTCAAGCTTCTCTGAAAGCTTCAGATAACAGATTTTAGACTTTGAATAGGTGAACAGGCACTTAAGAACATTCTTAATCAATTTCAACAAATTCTAAGGGTTAAAACAAACTATTTTGTGCAGGATTTAAGGTCAAATTTCATCCAAATACCACTGGCATTAGTTTGGGTTCAAAAATAATCCAAACTGGCAGGGTTTGAATTCCAATCAAATTACATATCTGAGCTCTTCTAATTCACTCTAAAACTTCTCAACAGAATCTCAGAGTCCATTTAAGCTTCTCAATTCATCAAATCGAGCTCAGAATCAAAATCTCCTACTCAGTTTGACTGTGAGGCTCAAAATTTTGACTTTCTATTTATTGCCTCCTCACAAGAGATTAAGGCCTTAAGTAGCATCCTCTCAACATCAGAAGCTTATTCAATCCCTTAAACAAGTATATAAATCATAGAAATTAGGGTTCCAGGCTCATCACCTAAAATCCTAATTTGCTTTGTTCGTCAAAGTGATTGGAAGGTTTCTACAAAGATCTGAGGTTAGGAACAGCTTCAATGCACTACACTAAAGCTTCTAGACACCTAAAATGCATCTTTTAAACTTCTGTACAGGCCTCTCCAACTCCTGTGGAGTTGGAGAAGATGATACCTCAACCTAAGCTCTAGTGGTTAAAATCCCAAATAAATGACCTCAAACTAATCTATGATCAATATTACATTGATCTAGAGCTTTTCATCAAATTCTATAGGCTGAAGATCAATATTGACTCACCCGAGCTCCGGTGAGTCCAGAAAGAATGCAAATCGTGCACAGAGTGGGAATTTGTACCATTTGTAATCTAAAAAGGTTCTTGAGGTTACAAGGAACCTCATGATCACATTTAACTCTTCATTAATTCGTTAGATGAAAGATTAATCAGAAAAATTAGTTTGAATCTAATCTGGTTTACTTAAGGCTGAAAACTTTGTCTCTCACTCAGGTGAGTGGTTGAGACAAGTCCACAGATATCTGCGATCATATTTATATAAATAATTTATAATTTAAACTGCTCTTGAGCCACCATTGACAGTGAGCTCAGGAGCTTAATTAAAATTGGATGTTTATATTATAGATGGTAATTACTTATATTAAGGTGTGGAATAGGGTACTTAGGTGATGAATAAATGGTGAAGGACCTTGTGAAGGTGAAATTAAATCAGCTACTGTTGCCATGGACAACAACAGTAGCTGTTGGAGGTGGAAGTGATTTAGGTGATTTAGTGATAGAATTAGTGGTTAAATGATTTAGAAATGATCATGAGTGATAGAGGAAGGTGAATAGTGGATTCAAAAGACCAAATTAAGGCTCCAGCAACCTCAAGAAACTCGTCGGAGTCGAACAAGATGAACATTGAAATCTAACATTATGCTACATTACCTACCTAACTATCTAGACTACTCCTACCTACTGTTACCTGGATGAAGGAGTTAAAGGAACTCCATCGAAGGCTCCTGATGAAATCAGAGGGTATTGAGGAAGTTCTCCGACGGGCAAAAGTGGATAGAGTAGAGGCACGCCTCGGTCAATGCCTTTGTCCAGGGATGCGGCAGACCTCAATGAAGTTCCTAAGCCAATCGAGATGGATAGAGGTAGTCAGAAGATGATGTGGAGAATTGCCGGAGTTGTGGAAGAGTAGCCTATTGGGATAGCTACAGTGAAGAAGAGGGAAGGGAGCCAACTTGAGAGAAATTGAGGGGGTCAAGGGCTATTTATAGTTGACGGTGATGAAGATGGCAGCGAAGTGTAGACGTGTGAGGAGCTGGAGGAGGTTAATCACCGGTGTCGTCTCCGATGATAGTGAGGTTAACTCCCACCTAAAATTAGGATAAAAGTATCATCTAGACCAATGGATGAAAATGGAATGGTGAGCGCAAGCTCCAAGAGCTTGGAGAAGATGGAGCGACATCGGATGTGCGGTGATCAAGCAGTGGAAGCACCCTCAGTTGTTAGTTGTTAAACCAACTGAAGGAAGAAGAAGAAGAAGACAAGGACCTTTATGCAATGAAACCTAAGGTCCTAGGGAATTAAGGACCCGATTGAAATGAATTATAAGGATCTAAATGTAAACTCAGGTTTTTAATGTTTATTTTAATTTAGATCTTTTTCAACTTTTTATATATGATTATAAATAAGGTAATTATTATGTTTAGACCTTGAATTTACATTTTTGACCTTTTTAGATAATTTTATTTAATTAGGTAAAGTTATTTACATTATTACATATTTATGTATACATTATGCTTAAGTTAATTAATCAATTAATTAAAGGAATGATTATTAAGATCTCGAGTCCAATTACTAATCAGATTATTTATAATATTATTTAGATGATAAAATAGCATTTTTAACTTATTTTAAGGTCCTTTATTATATATCCCTTATTTTATAATTAACCCATATATACTCATATCCTTAGCTAATTAACTAGGAAGACAAGTTAATTAGGGGTAATTAGAGATCATGTTGTGCCTCTCATCATACCCCCAAGCCAAAGTTCTACTAGTTCCTAGCAAAATTAACTAAAGATATGATGATTTAAAGCACTTGGTTTTAAATTAATATAAATAACAACTATGTAGAGGAAAGCTTAGGTTAGAAAAAATTTAGGTTTTATAATTAATTAATATATAGAGCACTTGTGAAAATTTTCTTACTTAGACATATACTTTTAACATCTTCAAAACACACTTAAACAATGTTGTTAAAAAGAATTTTATTAAGAATTAGAATTCTCAAAAATCTCTTATTCCTTGGTAACTATTCTTAACCCAAATTAAAATATGAAGTGTTTTAAGAAAACAAAACCTAAGAATTGGGAATTAAATTTTAACTCAAAAACTCAATAGATTTAAGTTAATCGTTTGTTTATGATACTTGACATTTATCGATATAAGTTTAAGAAAATTAACTAGATACTCACTATTAATCAAACTTAGAGTAGTAAAACTCTAATCTATTAGCCTATAGTACTAAGAACAACTTCTAGACCTAGGATTCTGTCAATTCTTCTCCTTTATGTCTCAACTTAAAATCCTCAGAACCCTATTTCTTTGGCTTCATTGCCTAATACCGAGGTTCAGTAGCTATGATTTTAAAACATCTATGCTTAGTGGAGAGGATTGTCCTAAAGGCATCCAAAAGTTGCAAAAATCCAAATCTTATGACATCAATTCCCAATCCCAATTATTCCAATTCAAGCCTTTGGCTTGGCCTTACTCAGGTTTGGTTGCTTTCTCCTCACCAATTTTCTATCTCGAGATCAACACTTTTTGTGTATATCACCCCGGTGGACCACTGGGTCTCTTATTCCTAATATTTTTATCTCCATTTTTCTTTCACTTTTTCTATAGGTTAGAACACCCATTTGTGGCCAGGTGTTCTTTTCATTTGATGGAAGGAAGAGTAGCATCCATTTGTATTGAGATGCTTTATTTTTATTATGGAAATCTGCACGAGCACCCATTTGTAACAAGGCACTTAACTGTAGGGTGCTTTATTATTTCTTTCTCTATTTTTTTTTAATTTACCCCCTTCTCATTTTTCTTACTAACATTGTTCTCCAAATCCTTTTTCTAGGTGAGTGGCACATCCTTCACCCTTTCAAGAATTGCTCCGCAGAAATCCTTGGACAAGAGAGGATTCAGAATCGATCTCTTAACCTCGGTGTTTTTGCGGTCTTAGATGCCAATAAGACAATTCTATGTGTGTGAATTTAGATATTTAGGTTACTTAGCTCTAAAACCAGAGCTTGGACAACAAAGCCCTTCAATCTCAGGTTCTTTAAATTCTTACTTTCCTCCTATTCGATCTATCAAGACAAAATTTACCAAGTCTAGTTATTTGTCTTTAGCCTGTAAGACTTGTAAACTAAAATTCTACTAACTCTCTATTTAATTAACTCTTAGTATATGGTCTTTTTACAAAACTTTATGATAAAATCAAATTTTCATAAAGCAAAAGGATTACTTAATCAAATTGATTAGAAAGTTATAATTTAACCACAAAACATAAGTTTAAAACATAATACACTTGGTTTCTTAATTCAAGGTAAGAATAGAAAAATAAAGCTTTAAAAGATTTAAAGATTCCAAATTCAAATAAAATCTTATTTAAAAAATATCAGAAAAAAAGTGTGTTTTTACAAAATGTTTAAGTAAAAATCTAAATAAGAGTTAAATGCTCCTAAATACTCTTATATATATTCCATATACATTTTTTAGTCTCTGACCTAAAAGAAAATTATGCTCTTAATTATAATAAATATATTTAATTTTTTCTTCTTTTCTTCTTTATTATAGATGAATATACCCCTCTTATAATTTTTATGAATTTAATTTTTCAAATTTTTGTAGTTATATATTTTTCTTTTTATGTTTATAAAGTTTTGAAATTTTTATGTATAAAATTTTTCAAATTTTTTGAAATTTTTTATTTTGAAATTTTTTTATCTTTTTTGGAATTTATATTTTTAAAAATTTCATGGATAATTAGATTTTATGTGTTTTTTTTTATTTTCTAACTATTTACGCACACTTAAAGTGAAAATTTCACTTCAACACCCCCCAAGCCAAGAATTTGCATTATCCTCATTGTAAGAAGGGTGAAAAGATATTACTCTTCATTTAGTATAGGGTGATGGAAGGAGTCAAAAAGAGGAGATCAAAGATCTCTGTGCGGACGATTTCGAGTTTGACCAAAGGTCATGGTGGTCAGTCAGACTAAATGAAGGTAATTAGTGAAAAATGAAGTGAAAAATAAGAGTAAGTGTAGAAAAAAATCAAAAGGTATAAAACAGGGAATAGCTATGTACAAAAATGCTAAGTTTTATACCTTCAGCTAGGCATAAACCCTAGTGAAGAACTCCTAAAAAGAATAAGTATATGGGCAAAACATAGGAGTTATGAAAGGATTGATTCAAGAATAAAAAACAGATTAAACCACCCGATCAAAACTCATCCTGAGATTGCCTAAAATAGATCTCTCAGAACCAAAAATCAGATTACTATATAAGTCTTAGAAAGATAAGAGTGAATCTCATAAAGATCATATTTGATTTAGGTTGAGATGTAGAATATAAAAGATTGAGGCAATAAAAAAAAATGATTCCAACCAAGTTCAGAAGATTAGTAGAGTCAGTTTTGATTCTCAATAATAGGTGGATCATTTTGATACAATATAGGCTGCTGATGTAAGTTTGCTGGATTATTTTCAGGAAGTATAGAGGACAGGTTCTGATTAGAATCAAAGGCATGATTAAGGAAATGCAGTTGGCCTTGATTTTGCATAGGATTTTGGAAATTCCTAGGATTCGGAATTGGCTGACATGGAAGAGTACTTGGCTGATGAGATTCAGCTAGCTGCATAATCTCATTCTGTAAATCAGCCAATTCTGCCTTACGTTGCCTATGGATCTTAGAGAGAGCCTCAGCATTTTGTTGCTGACTCTCTGACACAGCTCTCAAAATCTAGTCTAGTTGTGTATCTCTATTAGGCCTATAGTAATTTTGCATACGCATCAGATTAAGACTTAAATTTGGTTGCTGAGGAGGCAATGGAGGTGGGTTTAAATGGGTTTGATTCGGATAATTTGGTCTTTGTGTTTGGTTTTGATCATCCTAAGAAAAGTTTGGGTGGCTTCTCCATCCAGTAATATAAGATTTAGAATAAGGGTTTGGTCTTGGTATGTTTTCCTGGATGGCATTTAAACCTAAAGGGTAAGGCATGTTTTCTGCAAAACGTTCGGGTGGGTAAGATTGTGGGACAAAGGTCCCTCCTTGGGTTGGTGGAGGAGTAGATAGAAAACCCGAGGAAGATGGATCTCTAGAATCCAGATTATTCACAAATTCCCTCCCCGCAGGAATTTGCGAAACAGGTGGATACGTGGGATTCATAGCAAGTAGAGGAATAAGAGTCTTCATCGTATTTCTGACCACGTTGAGATGCTTTGCTACGATATCGACTTTGTCCAGTTTTTCTGCAATTATTTTCAAGTCCTTTGAACTGGACGGGTTACCGATCTCGTGAATGCCCTTGTGCCGATTTTGATGATTCATGTTTGCGCCCCGCATAAATTGCGACAATAATGCGTTGTTGATCCAGTTTTCTTCCATCCCTTCAAATAATTCTGAGGTGGATTCTACGCCGTGATTTAGGAAGTTCCCTCCACAAGAGGCACCGAGTAGATTGCAAATGCCCTCTTGTAAACCGCAGTAGAAGATATGCATGAGTTGCCAAGGAGGGATGTCATGATGTGGGCATTTCCTTTGCAATTCATGAAAACGTACCCACGCTTCATGAATTGGTTCTCCTTGATTTTTTTTGAAAGTAGTAATAGCTCGCCTTAAAGCATTAGTTAGACCAATAGAAAGAAATTTCTTTAGAAAAGCGGGTTTGAGTTCAACCCAAATTGACATTGGTCTTGCAATAGTTTTATACCAATAAGTAGCTTTGTCTTTAAGGCTAAAAGAGATCTTCATTAGTAGGATTTCCCTATACTGATTTCAAGGTCCAAGAGTCTGAGATAGATTCTTTAGATCTTCTATGTGTTGGAATTGATCCTTGGATGCAAATCCATGAAAGTGAGAGATTAGACCAATGATATTCGGCTTTAATTTAGGATCATTTTCCCCAATAGGTATCCTAACATTAGGCTCTACTTGTGCATTAGATGGATTGTAGTAATCTCTAAGTAGAGGCCTTGGATGAGGAATCGGTAAATCAGGGATATCAAAACCCACCTCAGGTTGAGGAGGAGGACAGGTTTGAAGAGTTTGAAGATTATTTAGGGCTACTATTAATAGATTGACTTGTCTGGTCTGCTCAAGCATCCTAAGATTCTTGTTCAAGAGCGTCTCATGAACATCAAAAGGTGGAATCTCCCCCTGACCAGAAGAGGAAGGGATCTCAGGATTTTGATTCTGCAATTGATTCATAGAAGTAGATGGATCAGATGGGAAAACCATTAGTTGCTTATCTACAACCGGCCTGGGATCACCTATCAAAGATGGTGCAAGAGGCGGATGCAAGGATTGCCTCCCGTCCATAAAATAAGAGAAAATGTGCAAGTGCACACACACACCACAGAAAGAAAAACAGTGGCACAAAAACCCACAAAACAGCGCAAAGACACAGGTTTTGCTCTTCTTTCAAAGGAAAGAAGAGATTCCTAAGATACTCAAAAGTAATTTGTCACAAACAAAAAGGGTAATAGTATCAAAATAAGTGTCCTAATCTGTGTCTATGCATGTGCATATCCTTAAGGCTCAAAGGTCTAAGGTCTAGGATCGAGACTACTCACTACTTGCTCCCTGGGGCTCTAGTAGTGAGACAGACTTGTTCATCTTCGACCAATGCCCTAAGAGGTGCAAAGAGGAGAGATAGAAAAATAGACTCGTGTGACTCTATTGATCGCGCTATGTGCGTGATAGCATGCAACAGACAATAGGGATAGAAAAACCTACATGCATTCTGCAATTAGATTTAAGTCACAATTTTTAATTTCCTCTTTTTAGTTAATCTTTTTCAAAAATATATCAAATGAATTACAATGGCCTCTTTTTAAGTCTTTTCAAACAAAAATAAGTGATCTCCTTTAAATCTCAAAGATAGGGATCTACGCTACTTTCTCTCATGTTTTCCTGCTAATGCAAGAAAAATAGAAAAGAATTCTCGAGTCAGATTCAAACAAATATACAAGCAAAAAATGCACTCCTAAGAGTGTATGCCTATTATATGCTGCTGCTAGTCAGATAGGATGTATTTTTGTATTTTTTTATTTTTTAATGCAACAAATCAAACTACTCTAAAGACTAAGAATAGAAATACTTACAAAAATAGGAACAAAAACAGCAACAGAATCCCGCCTTCTCTTAGATCACTCGTGAAGGTAAACATGAAAAGAAGACAGAAAATAAAACAAAAACAAAACAAAACACAACTAACTAGAACAAAAACATTAAAAACAGAAATTATAATTACGAATACCTCCTATTTTAGACAATTAAACCAAATAAATTTTAGTGAATTCAGAAATTGCCTCCCCGGCAATGATGCCAATAAAATGGTCATTTCTCACCTCAACTCAGTTAATTAAGTTAATTTTACTTAATTATGAGTAGATAAAAGTAACTTAGGTTAACTCGAGGTTGTGTCAGTTAGTAGTATAGGGTTAAATTAACCAAACATTCTAGAATTTTTTAACATGTTGAGTTCAGGTCGTTCACTGGGAAGTATAAGTCATTCTAAATTCACTAATAAACTCTACTTATCTTATAAGTATAGGAGGTATAGATAAGTTAATTGTAAAACATGAATTTTGCAAAAATTAATTTAGATTGAAGAAATATGCAAAATCCCATTTGAAATCTAATTTTCAACATTTAACTCGAATGATTAAAGGCAAATAAGAGTTTATCTATTCAAATGATGCCTTATTACAACAATTAAAAGCAATTCTTATTACAACAAATTCATACAAAAAGAAATTAAAGAAATTAAGCTCCTTTTCTTTAGCCACTCTTTCTTTTCTTTTCTCTCTATTGTTCTCTCTTTCTTAATTTCTTTTATTCCATTTACCTTTTATTTTTCTCTTTCTCTTTCTATTTCTCTCTTATTCTCTCGAGCTCTTTCTTTCTTCTTTCTCTTTTGCTCCTGCCTTTTCCTCTCTTCCCTTAGTCTTTTTCTTCATTCTTTCTTCTTTAGACACTGTTCCTTAGTGCCTGTTCTTCGCCTTGCATACCTTTATTGTGAGTCCTTTTGTTTGGTCTATTCCTTTCCTTAGCCTTTTCTTATTCTCTTTAGTATTTCTCCTTAATTCCCTAAGCCTCTTCAGCTTCAACACTTAGCCTTCTTCTCAGCACTTAGCCTTCAGCTCTTCCTTTCATTCATTCCCTTTAGCTGAACAGGTTTTTCAGTTAACCAAAAATTGGTTTAAGGTTTGCGGCGATGACCTTTTGAGGATACATAGCACCCTTCTCAAGGTGGGACCAGAGCCTACTTAGTCCTCGTCTGATTCGAGTTATGGTTTATTTTCGATTTATTTCTTTCTTTCAAGCCGAATCGGCCCAACAGCCTCCCAGGCCTCACCCTCCCATGTCCAACATCATACACACCCACTTGGGCACACACTCGCAGGCACACAGGTGCCTGCACACACACATACGAATGCTCAAAAGATCAGGTTTCCTTTTCGCATCTGATATGCCCATTGCACAAAATAGTTTTATACTAAGGCTCACGCTCGAAGACTTCCGATGTGGGACTTTTTTTCCCCCTTCCAGACCCTACCTCAAATGAGGATATCTCCCAACTCAGAGCTCCAAATCAAGCAATACAAAGCTTGATGGAAAGCTGTAAGGTAGCTCTGCAACATTGCAAGGTCAATTTTAGATTAAGGGGATGTTTTCCTTTTCCATTTGAAGAGTGAACCTAAGGGGTTCATACAGGGTTTTTAATGCCTGGAAATGAAATAATGCTTATAGTGTCTTTAAATTGGATTTTCTAACTTAGCTAAAAGTTCTAAGTGGTTCTGTAGGTCTTTCCATATATATTGGAGTGGGTCTTTTGGCTCTTTAAGCTTTAGGAGCTGCTGAGAAGCTTCGAGCTTCTCTGAAAGCTTTAGATAACAGATTTCATACTCTGAATAGGTAAACAGACACTTAAGAACATTCATAATCAATTTCAACAAATTCTAGTTGTTAGAAGAAACTAATTTGGGTAGGATTTAAGATCAAATTTCATCCAAATGCCACTGTCATCAGTTTGGGCTCGAAAACAACCCAAATTGACAGGGTTTGAATTCCAATCAAATTACATATCTGAGCTCTTCTAATTCCCTCTAAAACTTCTCAATAGAATCTTAGAGTCCATTTAAGCTTCTCAATTCATCAAATCGAGCTCAGAATCAACATCTCCTACACTATTTGACTGTAAAGCTCAAAATTTTGACTTTCTTTTTAATGCCTCTTTAGAAGAAATTAAGGCCTTAAGTAACATCCTCTCAACCTCAGAAACATACTCAATCCCTTAGACCAGTATATAAATCCTAGAAATTAAGGTTCCAAGCTCATCAATTGAAATCCTAAGGTGCTTTGTTCGTCAGAGTGATTGGATGGTTTTTACAAAGATCTAAGGTTAGGAACGGCTTCAATGCACTACACTAAAGCTTCTAGACACATAAAACGCATCTTTCAAACTTCTGCAAAGGCTTCTCCAACTCCATCAGAGTTGGAGAAGATGACACCTTAACCTGGGCTCCAGTGGTTAAAATCCTAAATAAATGACCTCAAACTAATATATGATCAATATTACGTCGATCTAGAGCTTTTCATCAAATTCTATAGGCTGAAGATCAGTATTCACTCACTGGAGTTCGTCGGAGCTCTGGTGAGTCTAGAAAGAATGCAAATCGTGCACGGAGTGAGAGTTTGTGCCATTTTTGATTGGAAAAGGTTCTTGAGGTTACAAGGAACCTCAGGATCGCATTTAATTCCTTATTAATTCGTTAGATGAAAGATTAATCAGAAAAATCAGTTCGAATGTAATCTGAGTTAGTTGAGGCTCAAGACTTGGTCTCACTCAGGTGAGTGGTTGAGACAAGTCTACAGATATTTGCGATCATAATTATATGAATAATTTATAATTTAAACTGCTCCTGAGCTGCCATTGATAGCGAGCTCAGGAGCTTAATTAAAATTGGGCATGTATATTATAGATGGTAATTACTCATATTAAGGTGTAGAATAGGGTCCTTAGGTGATGAATAAATGATGAAGGACTCTATGAAGGTGAAATTAAATCAGCTACTGTCACCATGGACAGCAATAGTAGCTGTTGGGGATGGAAGTGATTTAGGCGATTTAGTGATAGAATTAGTGGTTAAATGATTTAGAAATGATCATGAGTGATAGAGGAAGGTGAACAATGGATTCAAAAGACCAAATTAAGGCTCCAAAAAGTACAAGAAGCTCGTCGGAGTCGAAGAAGATGAACATTGAAATATGACATTATGCTACATTACCTACCTAACAAACTATCTAGACTACTACTCCTACTCCTACTCCTAGTCCTACCTACTATTTCCTAGACGAAGGAGGTAAAGGAACTCTATCGAAGGCTCATAACAGAGGACGAAATTACAGGGTATTGAGGATGATCTCCAGTGGGCGAAAGTGGATCGAGTAGAGGCACTCCTCGGTCAATGCCTTCGTCCAAGGGCGTAGCAGACCTCGGTGAAGTTCCTAAGCCAATCGAGATGAACGGAGGTAGTCTGAAGATGATGTGGAGAATCACCAGAGTTGTGGAATAATAACCTATTGGGTCGACTACAGTGAAGAAGAGGGAAGGGAGCCAACTTAAGAGAAATTGGGGGGGTCAGGGGCTATTTATAGTTGATGGCGATGAAGAGGGCGACAAAGTCTGGATGTGTGAGGAGCTAGAGGAGGTTAACCACCAGCATTATCTCCGACGATGGTGAGGTTAACTCCCACCTAAAATTAGGATAAAAGTATCATCGAGACCAATGGATGAAAATGAAATGGTGAGCGCAAGCTTCAGGAGCTTGGAGAAGGTGGAGCGACATCGGATGTGCAGTGATTAAGTGATGGAAGCAGCCTAAGTCGTCAGCCGTTCGACAGGTTGAAGGAAGAAGAAGAAGAAGATAGGGACCTTTATGCAATGAAACCTAAGGACCTATATGAGAATTAAGGACAGGAGTGAAGTGAATTATAGGGATCTAAAAGTAAACTCAAGTTTTTAATGTTTATTTTAGTATAGATCTTTTTCAACTTTTTATATATGATTATAAATAAGGTAATTTTTATGCTTAGACCTTGAATTTACATTTTTGACCTTTTTAGATTAATTTATTTAAATAGGTAAAGTTATTTAAGTTATTATGTACCTTTTTATACATTATGCTTAAGTTAATAAATCTATTAATTAAATGAATGATTATTAAGATTTCGAGTCCAATTATTAGACAGATTATTAATAATATTCTTTAGATGATAAAATAGCATTTTTAACTTATTTTAAGGTCCTTTAATATATATCCCTTATTTTATAATTAACCCATATATACTCATATCCTTAGCTAATTAACTAAGAAGACTAGTTAATTAGGGGTAATTAGAGATCATGATGAGCCTCTCATCAGTAGGTGAATGCTTAGAAGTCTTTATGGATGACTTCTCTATTTTTGGAGATTGTTTTGACCATTACATCAAGAACCTTGAATGAACTCTCCAAGAATGCATAGAAGTCAATCTGGTCCTCAGTTCGGAAAAAACTCATTTCATGGTCGAGGAAGGTATTGTTTTGGGCATGTTATTTCAAAACAAGGAATCAAGGTTGATAAAGTGAAAATAGATGCTATATCTGACCGGTCGATCTTTCGCTTTTAAGTCGTTTGTAGTTTAATGTGGTGGAAAAATCGACTAATCAATTTTTAACAAGAAATAACAACTCGCAGAGGAGCAGGTCGTATCCACAGGGAGGCAATAACGTATTAAAATTCGCGCCACTTAAAAATGTTTGTTCGTAGTCAATTTGGACAAGAACCAAGCCAAGATTGCCTTTAGATTAAGGTTTAAGCAAGAAACAATGCTGAAATGGCAATTATGAGAAACTACAGGATATTTTCTGCAATGCAGAGTCAATAGAATATGATTAAAATGTGGCAATGGCATAAAATGTAAATTTTAATTAATGTTTTCCTGTAGCAAAACAGGGGAATTTTTCCTCGTTGTCTTGCACGACGAGGAGCCGATGGCCGGGCGCGGGAAGCTCGGAGGAGGTCCCTTGGATCAAGGGCTTCGAATCGGTGGTGGCGGCGAGTTGCGCGGCGGTCGGAGGTGGCCGGACGAGCTCCAGCAGAGGTGCTACAGCTGGCAGCTTGCGCAGCCTGTTGGCGTGAATCCGCCGCCTGCTGCTGCTGCGGGGGTGGCTGCTGCCGCTGCCGTGGGCGTGGCGTGCGCTGTTGGAGGCGTGGGCGGACTGTTGCACGCTCTGTTGGCGGTGAGAGCGGGTGCTACAGGCACCGGAGGAGGGCGTGTGTAGTGAGGCGTGCGCGGGACTGCTGGCGAGAGGGCGTAGGGGGGTGGTTCTGCAGGTGCTGTTGCAGATGGTGGGGCGCGCACTGCAGTCGGTGCGGGAAGGTGCTGCGGGTGCGGGAGCTCACGCGTGAGGTTCTGCAGACGTGTGCCCAGGCTGGTGCGTGCGGGTGAGCGGTGAGGTGCAGGCTGAAGGTGAGCGGGTGGACTTCAGACAGGTGCGCCAGTGGTTGCGCGTGAGATGGCGAAGGCTGCAGGCGCAGGGAAGGTGGCGTGAGTGGGCGTGAGGGCTGGAGGTTGTGCACGCCTTGCCTGCGGTTGGAGATGAGCGGGCTGCTGCGGCGTGGGTGGTGGAAGTGAAGTGAGAGGACGGAGATTGCTGCTGGTGTGGGGGTGGACTTCAGACGTCCGTGAAATTTCCCAGATGTCTTAAGTGACTGAAAGGGTGATTGCACAGTGGCTCGGCGGTGGTGGTTGGTGACGACGGCGAGGGAGATGCACGCTGATGTGCTCACGGTAATGCGGACGAGCTCCGGATGGCGGTGTGGCCTGTCACACCACATGCCCACGGTGGTGGAGACTCGCCGCCACGGTAGAGGCCGGCAGTGTGGAGTGGAAGAGAGAGGTTCTCTTTGCACAGTGGTGGGTCGGTGGCGGAGGCCCCCTGAGCTCGGCTGCCTCCGTGCTCCTTTTGTAGTGGCCTGAACAAATTTGAAATCAGCGGCCGACCAGATCCACCGTATCCGCTCCCCCTTGAATGGCTCCTTCACAGCATCACCTGGGCGTTGGAGCAGCAGCCAGCCATTCTGAAAGAAGACGAATAAAGAAAATATTATTAAAATATTAGGGTTATTTATGTATAGACCCTCAACTTCTATGTTAATAAAAACAATATATCTAATTGGTTATCTAATTAGATGAATGCTATTTTAAGCTAATTCTAAATGCACTTAAGATATGAATGCAATGTATGGATTGTGTAATTAGATTAAAACTATGAATTAATCTATTTACATCCTAATTTATACTAAATAAATGTTAGAATTAACCTAATGTGTAGGCACTTAAATACTTAAATAGCCCACAACTATGGGCTAATCAAATACCCCCATGCCTAGTTTTTGCTAGTCCCTAGCAAAATTAAGCGAAACCTAGCACTCTAAGTAGACTAGTCAACTCACTTAGTCTTCCTTCAGAAGCATATTAAGTTCAGGTTCTAAACCCAAGGTTCCTAAGTATTTGCTAAGTTACAGACTAGGTCGGCTAAAGACGAGTTACAAGCACAAGTTTCCCTGATTTCTGACTCTACCCTAAAGTTTATTGATCCCTGAGATTAAAGCATCCGTGCTTGTGCATTGGTCCGAGTTATTTTAGTTAAAGGAAAAATTTTTTTATATATACACCCTCTTTTTTTTTTTTTTTTTTGTTTGTTTGATTCTTCTAAGTCTAACCTCAGATCAGCTATCAACACGGTCTGTGTCGAATTCATTGTCCCCATTACCATACCTCGAAGGGTGCCTGGCTTTCGATGCTTCGAGATAGCACCGCCCATAACGACCCCAAGAACTCCTGGCAATCGACACTACGGGATAGTATCACCCGTGGATTTCTTAAGCGAATTCAGGCCTATGGCAATCGGCACTTCGAGATAGTGCCGCCCATGGTACCTGAACCGCGCAATGCGCTTACATGCCCCCAGTAGGATGGATATCCTAAGAGACAAGCACCGAGGAGGTAATATGTTATCATCACATTCTCAAGGTGAGTATATACTCCACCTCTCCTGCGGCGGGAACTCTTCCAATCAAAATGTGTTTTCAAGCCTCACTTAAGCCAAAACTAAGAGAACCAAATCTCTTTTCAGAAATTAAGTTAATTACCAGACCAAGTGTGAAAAATTTGGATGCTTGGGTTACAAGGACCCGTAAACCAAAAGGTAGAATAAGACTCCAGGTACTACCCCACCTTTTAACTCAAACCCTAGCTTCCCTTCCTCAACCTCTTGAAGAATGGTCCGCAACTTAACTCCTACTTAAGTTTTTAAGTCCACAAAGGACCCTAAAGGTCTAAAGCTAGTAGCTTATTTAGCTTATAAAGTTTGACCCTAGAATTAATTTAGTCTACGCTAGAGTTCTGATTTGCTTAAGAATGCAGGACTTAGCCAGTTAAGCTCAAAACTTTTTTTTTTTTTTCTTATATGTACAAATGTATGCAATTATGCTATGTATATCCCCAAGTACACCCCCCCATGCCTAAAATCTGCAATGTCCTCATTGCATAGAAGGATATTACCTGGGTCAAAGCTGGGCTGAATAGCCGAAGAACCTGCAAATCAGGTTCAAGAATTGCAGAAATAGGCCCTAAAAATGAGCAAAGCAAAGTTGGCCTAGAAAATAGGTAACCTAGGATGTTGGCGAGCTGATGATGAATCCCAATAGCAAACGCTCGCCCAACTAAAATTGGAAATGAAATCTTCCCAGGTCACCAGAAGAGGTTCTAAAGGATAAACAGTTAAAATAACCTCCAAAGGGGTAGGGGTAGGATGACAAGGATCCTCCAAAAAGAATGGGGAAGGAATGGTATAGAGATAAACCCCCAGGGTAATGGACTGAGTAAGGAAATCATCAATCCATACCCGATACTCCATTACAGAAAATATTGGTCGGTTAAGCCCCCTAGTCAGAACAAAAATGAGCAATTCTCTAAGGCAAGGATCGTCTAGGGTGTCCAAGTTACGAGGTTGTGGGATGGCCATAAGATCTAGGTTGGGTTTAATCAGCTTGGTGTCCATCCCAAACACTCTTTCTAAATCCTCAATTTCATCCCTAGCATTCCTTGCACCATCACGTGGATCTTCCTGCTCTTCATCAGGAGTCACAATTTCGCTTTCAGATATAAGCGAATCAGAGGGTGACTTCGAAGTGAATGAAGGCAGGTTGGAATCAACAGATCTAGGGATTATCCTATCAATGTCATCCCCAGGTTTTTGTTCTTTACTCAAATCTTCCCTGGAGTCTATATGTGAATCCACATAAATCTTAGAAATTGCTTCCAAATTTTCCATCATTTTATCATGAGGAGAAATATCGTCAATGGGTGTGCCAAGGAAACCAAATTTGGTCAAATTTGTGACATCCTCAGGGGCTAACTCTTCAAATAATACATAATCACCCTTAGTGTCACTCCAAATCTTGAATGTAGGTTCCTCATATAATTCATCTTCCTCCTCATCACACAATTCATCATGTACCCGAGGTCTAGAATCATTTAATATCTCAGCAGATCCCCTAGGGTGCTCTATCTGAGGTAAATTATTTACATTGGTTACATCAGACTCCTCAGATAGGTCAATTTCTTTAGGGTTAGGTTCCCTAAGGGTGGGTTTGAGTTCCATATCGTGATCAGAAGGGAGGGTAGGATTAACAACTTGACTTTGACCCACTTCATCAAATGTCACGAGAATACTATCATCTGGGTCGAGGTCTTCCAATGGTACCATCATTCCCTTCTTTTGACTCCAATATAAATCAGGTGGATACTCAACCTTATCATCATCTTCCTCGGGTTGCCACTGTTCTTCATCCAATGCATAGCTACTTTCATGTGTTTTTTCCTCCCACCTAAAGTGTAGATCTCTCAAGGAAGTGTCATCTAATGGGGAGGTTTCAAAATCGATCCTCGAAAAGTAGCTATTCTCCCCAAAATTTCCCTTCAACTTAAAGTGTAGCTTTCCCACGGGAGATGCATCTATTGTAGAGGGGTGTACGTCATCGTCAATGGGGCAGATTGGGTGGCTAATTTCATCTCTTTCTTGTTGGCCTGCTCTCAAAGATTCTCCTAACAATTCACTCATTTCATTTTGCATTTTCTGTATTTCCATCTTCAAAGAGGAGAGGTCATTTCTATCATAAGAGAAGTCAGGCTCAGGCTTATAGTACCCAGGAGTGTTTGTCCAACCATTATAAGTTTTCAGGGAGGGTGGGTTGGGTATTTCTTTGGTATGTGGGATATTGGGCAAAGCAAATCTCGCTCCTGAGTTCTGCTCACTAATTTGGGGCTTAACTAGGCCAATACTCCTATAATAGGAGTAAAACGGATCCCAATGATTGTCATTATGTCCATCAAGGAATGGACCATCTCGACGTCTGGGATCGAAGGATGCAAAGTGGGGGTTAGGGTGTGGGCAAGATGTGAAAGGATGAAAATCAATGTGGTCCATTCTAACTCACACTTCAATCAGAATTCCCCAAGCAAGACACAATTCAAAAAGGACCTTTTAGGTCTTTCCCAATTTAGGCTTTTGATTTTAAGTCAGATTGCAGGTGACAATACAATTTGTTCAATCAATTTACGCGCCTATTGTCAACCTACGGCTCGCCTAAAAAGACCTAGTTGGAGCTTAGGTGTTCTTCCCTAAATCTCAAATGGTCAAGTAAATCCAAAGACGGAAGATCGAGGGATGCAAGTAGGCCTAAGCCTTCCTTTGAAGCTGTGCTTTTGCGGTGCTCCTCAACTACCCCCAAAAATCCGTGACAGGGTATCCCCCTCTTTGGATTTACAAAACCTTTGATCTCAAGTTCCGAACACTTCAGAATCCAACGAAAGGAGGCCTCTTGTCCTAGTATTTCCAAACCTAAGGAGTGTCTAGAAGCGTGCCGTGGTGCAAGTGAAATAAGTGTGCATACACCGTAAAAGATTTTGAACTTTGAATCGCACGCCAAGTTTGAAAATGAAATCCTTGGTTTTTAAAATGTCCTTCCTTTAATTAGTCCTTTTTCTAAAAAAAATGTGACCACTTGTTAGATTTATTCAGTACAGATTAGGTGGTCTTCTCATTAAATCCCAAATGCAATGCGTGATCAAAAATAGGATGCAAAGTAAGAGAATGCGTACCTTGCCTCCAGCGATCTTCGATGCAAAAATGCACGCAATGCAGAAAAGCAAATCTAGAGGCTGCTCATACAGACCTAAATGGTTCGTCCTAGGGCAGGCAGCCTCTAGCAGGTAGCTCATTTTTTTTCTTTTTCTGTTTTTTTTAGAACTACTTATGCACAAGCAAATAAAAGAAATAATAAAAAAAAATAAACCTAAATCTAAAGAAAAGGGAACAGGCTCCCAAAAATTACCCAACATGGGTCCAAAACAAAATCGGGGAACAAACCCCTCAAAATTTGCCACAGAACAAGGGTTTCAAACTAACTGTAATGAAAAATTAAGTCTACAATCTTAATTCTATTCTAATTAAACTAATGACTAAATGGTGTCTGTCGCATCCTCGTCCTTCTCCTCCGTTTAAAAATGGCTCGCCCAATTCTCGTCTAGCGACGTCAAGGGTCGCCTCTCACACTGGCTGATTCTTACACAAATTTTCTCGCACAGAAAAGAAAATAATGAATGGTCAAATCTCTATGCAATTGACAAATAATCAAAATAAAATTAGCCGAAATTATTGCGTCTGTTGCCTCCCCGGCAACGGCGCCATTTGACCGGTCGATCTTTCGCTTTTAAGTCGTTTGTAGTTTAATGTGGTGGAAAAATCGACTAATCAATTTTTAACAAGAAATAACCACTCGCAGAGGAGCGGGTCGTATCCACAGGGAGGCAATAACGTATTAAAATTCACGCCACTTAAAAATGTTTGTTCGTAGTCAATTTGGACAAGAACCAAGCCAAGATTGCCTTTAGATTAAGGTTTAAGCAAGAAACAATGCTGAAATGGCAATTATGAGAAACTACAGGATATTTGCCGCAATGCAGAGTCAATAGAATATGATTAAAATGTGGCAATGGCATAAAATGTAAATTTTAATTAATGTTTTACTGTAGCAAAATAGGGGAATTTTTCCCCGTTGTCTTGCGCGACGAGGAGCCGATGGCCGGGCGCGGGAAGCTCGGAGGAGGTCCCTTGGATCAAGGGCTTCGAATCGGTGGTGGCAGCGAGTCGCGCGGCAGTCGGAGGTGGCCGGACGAGCTCCAGTGGAGGTGCTGCAGCCGGCAGCTTGCGCAGCCTGTTGGCGTGAACTCCGCCGCCTGCTGCTGCTGCGGGGGTGGCTGCTGCCGCTGCCGTGGGCGTGGCGTGCACTGCTGGAGGCGTGGGCGGACTGCTGCACGCTCTGTTGGCGGTGACAGCGGGTGCTACAGGCGCCTGAGGGGGGCGTGTGTAGTGAGGCGTGCGCGGGACTGCTGGCGAGAGGGCGTAGGGGGGTGGTTCTGCAGGTGCTGTTGCAGATGGTGGGGCGCGCACTGCAGTCGGTGCGGGAAGGTGCTGCGGGTGCGGGAGCTCACGCGTGAGGTTCTGCAGACGTGTACGCAGGCTGGTGCGCGCGGGTGAGCGGTCAGGTGCAGGCTGAAGGTGAGCGGGTGGACTTCAGACAGGTGCGCCGGTGGTTGCGCGTGAGATGGCGAAGGCTGCAGGCGCAGGGAAGGTGGCTTTAGTGGGCGTGAGGGTTGGAGGTTGTGCACGCCTTGCATGCGGTTGGAGATGAGCGGGCTGCTGCGGCGTGGGTGGTGGAAGTGAAGTGAGAGGACGGAGATTGCTGCTGGAGTGGGGGTGGACTTCAGACGTCCGTGAGTGATTGCACAGTGGCTCGGCGGTGGTGGTTGGTGACGACGGCGAGGGAGATGCACGCTGATGTGCTCACGGTAATGCGGACGAGCTCCGGATGGCGGTGTGGCCTGTCACACCACACGCCCACGGTAGTGGAGACTCGCCACCACGGTAGAGGCCGGCAGTGTGGAGTGGAAGATAGAGGTTCTCTATGCACAGTGGTGGGTCGGTGGCGGAGGCCCCCTGAGCTCGGCTGCCTCCGTGCTCCTTTTGTAGTGGCCTGAACAAATTTGAAATCACCGGCCGACCAGATCCACCGTATCCGCTCCCCCTTGAATGGCTCCTTCACTGCATCACCCGGGCGTTGGAGCGGCAGCCAGCCGTTCTGAAAGAAGGCGAATAAAGAAAATATTATTAAAATATTAGGGTTATTTGTGTATAGACCCTCAACTTCTATGTTAATAAAAACAATATACCTAACTGGTTATCTAATTAGATGAATGCTATTTTAAGCTAATTCTAAATGCACTTAACATATGAATGCAATGTATGGATTATGTAATTAGATTAAAACTATGAATTAATCTATTTACATCCTAATTTATACTAAATAAATGTTAGAATTAACCTAATGTGTAGGCACTTAAATACTTAAATAGCCCACAACTATGGGCTAATCAATATCTAAGCTCCCACCACCCACTACTGTCAAATAGATCAGATCCTTTTTGGGTCATATCGGTTTATACCGTAGATTCATACAAAATTTTTCCAAAATCTCCAAGCCCTTAAGTTAGCTGGTTACTAAAGACCAACCATTTGATTTTAATATTAAATGCTTGGAGAGTTTTTTGAGGTTGAAGGAGGTTACTGAGGAACCAGTTTTGTAGGCACTTGATTGGAATAGTCCCTTTCAATTAATGATAAATGCCTCAAATTTTGTTGTAGGGGCCATTCTAGGGCAAAAAATTGGAAAGAAGCCCATTGTGATCTATTATGCTAGCAAAAATCTTGATGATGCACGACGAAATTACACAGTTACTGAAGAGGAACTTCTTGCCAATGTATTTGCCTTAGAAAATTTAGATCTTACCTTCTGGGATCAAATGTCACTGTATATGCCGACCACTCAGCACTTAAATATTTACCGACAAAAAAGGATCCGAAAACCAACCCTATCCGTTGGATCCTGCTACTCCAGGAATTTGACCTGGAAATCAAGGATAAGGCAAGATTGCTTAATGTAGTGGCTGACCATCTCTCTCATCTTATGACGAATGACATAATGACCTCGCTTGATCAATTCCCTGATGAAAGCATTTTTGCTGCTACTACCCTCCCTTGGTTTGCGGCCATGACAAAATATTTAGCAATAGAACAAATCCCTGCTGATTGGCCAAAAACAAAATGGGATAAGTTCCTTGCTGATACTAAATACTATTTTTGGGAGGAGCCTGACCTTTTCCGCATTTGTGCCGATCAGGTCATTCAACGATGTGTACCTAATTTTGAAATCCATGATATTTTGACACATTGTCACTCAATGGCCTGTGGCGAACATTTTTCAAGGAAGAAAACTGCAGCGAAAATCCTTAATGCTAGATTCTTTTGGCCCATCTTGCATAAAGATGCCCATGATTTTGTTTGGTCTTGTGTGCATTGCCAGAGCATTGGCAACATGACTCAAAAGGATATGATGCCCCTTAATCCTACTTTAGAGGTTGAAATTTTTGATGTTTATGGCATCAACTTCATGGGACCATTCATCAACACCAGTGGGTATTTATATATACTAGTCGCAGTCGACTATGATTCAAAGTTAAAAGAAGCAATGCCCACCCGCACTAGTGATCACCGTATGGTTGTCGAATTTCTTAAGGAAAATATGTTCTCAAGATTCGGCAATCCAAAAGCCATTATCAGTGACGGAGGTTCACATTTTACTCACTCACAATTCCGTCACCTTCTTTCTAAATATGGGGTTAATCATAAAATTTTCACACCTTATCACCCCCAAACAAATGGCCAGGTAGAAGTTTTTACCTAGGAAATTAAAAATATATTACAAAAGATGGTTAGGCTCGATCATAAAGATTGGTCCACCAAATTGGACAACGCTTTATGGGCTTACCGTACCACTTTTCGAACTCCGCTCGGCATGTCTCCCTTCTGTCTGATTTTTGGAAAGGCATGCCATCTCCCGGTAGAACTTGAACATATGGCCTTTTAATAAAATAATTAAACATGAATTTATCTGATGCCGGTATCCATAGAAAACTACAATTAACTGAATTGGAAGAATTACGTAGTTCTTCCTATGAAAATGTGAGGATTTATAAAGATTGAACAAAAAAATTTCATGATAAATACATTGTTCGGAAACACTTTGATGCTAATCAATGCGTTTGGCTTTTTGATGCTAGATTCAGTCTTTCTCCTGGCAAATCAAAATCCAAATGGACCGGCCCTTTTATTGTCCATAAAACTTATCCATACAACGCTGTTGATCTTTTTGATCCTAAAACTAATACGACATTTCAAGTCAACGACCAATGTTTAAAGCCCTATTTTGATCATATGCCGAATCTTCCATCTAAATCTTTCAATTTCACTGAGCCAACCACCTTTGATCACTAATGCAAACTATGCCCGACTGAATTGGCGTAAAAGGTAGCATTGGATCGGAGGTAACCCATCAATTTCTTGTTTCCCTTTTGCCTTTCTTTTTCCAGGTTTTGACCATCCTAAAACCAATCGCCCTTCACTAGGGAGATCCCTTTTCCCTCCTAATGCATGAGGACATTGCATATCTTAAGCACGGGGGTTATTTTTAAAATTTGACGATCGATTTAGGATTTTGAAAACCTAAAAACATGCATTTTTCTTTAGTTATTTTCTTGCTTGCGTACCCAAAAATGTAAAAATGTTGAAAACATTTTGAGGAAAAATTTTAAAATTGGGACTAAGGTCGAAAAACTCACTTTTGGTACAATGGGATTTAATCTTTAGCAAACTAGGGAAGAGGATGTGGATCTGATCATTACAATTTCAGGATTTATTTTTATATTAGATCAGATATCCTTCTCTAAAATTTCACCTGAACTCATGATAGTTCTGGTGACTTGATCCTCTTTTGTAATTTGCAAAGTATCTAACTTAGTTTCCGATTCAAAAACTTGCATTTCCTGAGGAACTGCTGGTGTCAATTTTCACACACAAGCCAACAATTAAAAACAACTAGAAGTTCGAAAAACTCCCTTGTTTGGACTTGATGAACACACATAAATTCATGATAAATTGCTTATTTTTGATAGTTCCTAGGCTTAGCATTGCATATCATGTTATAAATATTGAATAACATCCATTGCATGACATTTAGGATAGTTGTATGTTTTATATATTAATTCCTACATTTTATATGGCTAGGGGGCAATGTGACATCCATACAGGTTTCGAATGGAAAATCCGATCGTACGGATGGATCTGGAGCGATGATCGTAGTTCGGCTTCGTGAGAATCATCTCGATCTGAGCACTGTGGCACCCTGTACAAGAAGAAGATTTACGGCCCAGATGGCACCACGCGGCACCATCCAGGCCACCCAACACCGGCCAACAACACCACTCAACTCATTCTTCATCCGCTCCCTTCAATCCTAGTTGTTGGATCAAGATCCAACGGCTGGGAAGCGGTTGCACCAAGTCACTCCTCATGACACAAGGGAACGTCTGGTGCAAGGGTTGGAGCGCTGACTTGCAAAGGGGGTGTGCAGGTTCGAATCCTCGTAGCCCCTCCAATTCGCAATTGGGCCAGTGCACGCTAGTGCTTAGCAAGCGGCACGCCAGCGCATAGCAAGCACGTACACAGCAGGGCATGTGCGGTCAGCGCGTGTGATAAGTAGAGCAGCACAACGCGGGCGCAAGTGCGGTTGGTGCCAGCTTTTAGCGACAGTTGGGCTGTCTTACAGCGATCCTTACAGCCGTCGCTATTGCATTGCAAGCTAGCAGAGCCAGCTAAGGGCGTGAGTGAAGGTGAGCTGTCTAAAGCAATGTTTCCAGTGATGATCTAGAGGTCGCTAAAGGTCCTTTATCCATTTCTAGCCTCTTCTCCACTATAAAAGGACCTACACCCCTTTCCTTCCAAGCCATCTCTACCTACTCTACTGCCAGCTACTCCCAACCTCTAGCAAGCCTACCAATGCCGCATTAGTGCTTGTTTTTAAGCTCCCAAGGTGCCTATTAGTGTAGTGAACCTCTGCAGCACCAAATACTCCTCCTACTTACCATTTCCCTTCGTAGGTCATTTTGGAGCTGTCCTCCTACCTCCATTCCGATAGTAGATCACCTCCGTCTTCTCACCTCCTTTCTGGAGCCACGTCAAACCTTTCCTCGACATGATGTCCTCCAGCATCTCACCTCTGTCGTCCAGCTCCTCACCTCCTTCATCTGAGCCTTCGCCAGGTGCCATCGTCTCGTCGAACAGCCAATTCGAGAGATTTCCTCTCACCTCCCTCTCTTTTTATGCTTTTATAGTTCATTATAATCGACATTGAATTGATATATATATCATATTTGTTCCATTTCTATCATGTGATTCATTCTGCTTGTCTTTTATTTCAAACACACAAAAAAAAAATCAAAACCCTAAAATGCCAAAAAGAAACAAAACGAATGGCAATTTTCACGTAAAGTACACGTTGTCTCCCTGTGTTCGACTCGGCACTCCCTTGGAGTTTCGGTATAAAGTTTATCTGATCGATGCACTTTGCAACTACGACGATGGGTTACTTGTAACCTCGATTTCTAACATGTGAAACGTGCCCGACTAGGACTTAGTAAAAGTTTGAAGTCTATCATTAGCTTGAGTTCCCACTATCGAGAAGGAGGAAAATGCCTCCTTTGAGGACGTGATGTCAACATTTTACCGCCTCGGCGATATCTATATTTCATATCTTTAGTCAGAGCATTAAAGGACATTTTAGCAGCTCAAGTGTCGTGGACAGTGCTCTGCCTATAGTGTCGGAGCAAGAGCTTGAGTTTGCTTGGAGTGGCCTTTTACACCGCATTGTGTTTTGGGGTTGTGAGCTCCTGGGTGGTGTCATGGACAGTGCTATACGAAAGTACTGGCGCCAGAGCCCCCTCGATAATTGGTAACATGAATGATGATTCCGACACATATGTTGTAAGACTAAGCTAAAAATAAGCATGGGGGAGAAAAAAAAAGTTTTAAACCAAAAACACGGCCCTATAAATGTTGACTTTTCATAAGCATGGACACAAGGTTTTAAAGGATATTGCAAGTTGCGAATAAGATTCAAGAGCCAGAAAAATCCTAAAATGGAAAATTTCAAGTCATCTGAATTAACAAGTGGTTAATTTGTGAGTTTTGTGGAGGATATATTGGTCCCATTTTATCTAATTTCTGGATCCAAAAATAAATCCTGATGTTTAACCTTAACAAATCTCCTGCCTCCTGTGTTTAGATCAACCAAGGTCCCCTAATCTTTTTCTCCTTAGAAATCGAAAAAATTAGATTTCCCAAAAATTTCGTTTTCCAAAAAATTAAAGTTTTTCTAAGAGACTAGAAAAAAATAAGCATGGGGCTGTGATAAACAGCAGTTTATCATCATTCTTATGCATTAAAACAAAGCTAGCTCTTAGGATTTTGCTCCACAAACAGGTTTCTTGGTTGCAGTTAGGCATGCATTGCATTTTTTCTTATCTTTCTAATGTGTATTTGTGCCTATTAGGGATGAACAAGTATATAGATCCCTAAACCCTAGCACTCAAGAAGGAAACTGGTCGAGAAGAAGCTTAGACTAGTAGGAACTCGGCTTGATCCAGCTCACCACAACTAGAATCTTGCTCACTTGGACCAGGGTTAGCTCATCCTAACTCCATTCATCTCATCTCAACTGAATGGCAGCTAAAGAGAGCTCATCTTAGCTCACCCCAGCTCAGGTCAGCTCAGATCTAGCTCAACTTAGCTAAGTCTAGCTCATCTCAACTCCCACTAGTCCATAAAGAGCTCTAGCAAGCTTAGCTGAGTTGACTGAAGTTCACCCTAGCTCAGGTCCAGCTACATCCAGCTCCACTCAACTCCAACTAGTTGCAGACAAGTTCATCTTAGCTCAGGAAGCTCAAGTCCAACTCCTGGGGACTCAGCTTAGCTCAACTTAGTCGACCTAAGCTACCTTAGCTATCTCAACCAACTCAATCCTCCTCGGGTGCCCCAGACCCCGCTTACCTCAGCTCCATTCAACAGATGCTAGGTCACTTTAGCTTGGCTTAGTAGCTAGCAAAGAACTAGCAAGCTAAGCCAGCAAGAGTAGCCCCATCCAACCCTATGAAAAGACCAACACCCACCACCTTACAACTCATCCTTGGCTAGCAAAATACCTCTCATATTCTACCTAAAGCTCACGCCCAAGAGAGAAGAAGAACAAGAAGATTAATTGGATATTCTGTGCCCTTGGTGCCTTCCCTTCTTCCCTTCTCTCATGTGCCCACTCCAGCCGAAGGAGAAGCCAGGCAAGGAAGACCTTTGGAGGAGGTCTTGAAGGTGGTCCACGCCACCTTGGAGGAGAGCTTGAGGGTGGTGCACGCCCACCCTTGGAGGAAAGAATTGAGGTGGAGAGCATCCACCTTGGAGAAGCATTCAAGGAGAGGAAGGAGGCCTTCTTTTCAAGACAAGGAGTAGCTAGGCTTGGAGCAAGAGGACTCCCTTCTTCACTAGATTCTGCAAAAGGATTTGTGTTTCTTTTTATTGCTTTTATATTTTACATTTCTAGTAGAAGCATTCCCCTACATGTTTTTGTAAAAAGAACACAAATTCTATTAAATCAATTTGCCTTCTTTTCAATTTCTATTGCAATTGCTTGTCTTTGTTCTAGGACTTTTGTTCCACTTCCACTTCCTAGTTACTCTAGACCTCCACTTGCCTAGAGTGAGCTTAGGGAGGGGTCATATTTGTCACTTATGTTTTTGCTTAGTGATTATAGGTGTTAGTTACTTTTTCATCAACAATTCGCATTTTGCCCTTATTATTTCAAAACATAAAAATTATATATTTAAAATACCAAAAAGAAAGATTGAGTTTCCCTTAAAACAAAGAGATTTGAATTGCAAACTTGTCTCCTTGGATAGCCCTAGATACTCCCCTGTCTAGGAATATAAATTTAAAAGCGTATAGGATTTTGCATGTTACAACTACTTTAAATATCCTAATTACAAATCATGCTTATTTTTGCATCACTTATAAATTATTTTTGTTGATCATATTTCGGAACTATACTACGACGCATTTTGATCCAATACGCACTATATGACCCCAAAAAAT
Organism: Thalassia testudinum; assembly: GCA_037157565.1. Taxonomy (NCBI): domain Eukaryota; kingdom Viridiplantae; phylum Streptophyta; class Magnoliopsida; order Alismatales; family Hydrocharitaceae; genus Thalassia; species Thalassia testudinum. The sequence goes on from JAZHRO010000024.1 coordinate 121,873,912, forward strand.
GACGTTGTTGCCGGGAAGGCAACATCATTTTTAATTTTGATCTCTTGAATTATCACTGATAAATCGTCCTCTGCTTGTTTTTTGATGCGTAGGAAAATAGTAAAAATGGGATCTACATGCACATCGAGCGCATAAAAATCATTAGGTCCACGTCTCCTCTTAGATTAGGATTTCCCATTTTTTATAACCTAGGTTAGATTTCCTTCTAAGAATTTCATTTGAAGAAAAAAAGGCTATTTATTTTTGTAAAGAAAAAAAAAATTCTAGGTAGTTAGATTAGGTCTCCATTTGTATCTTAGGTTAATTTACTTAAAAAGAAAAGGAAAGAAAATTTCTTTTGAAGAAACTTTTTTCATTAAAAAAAAATTCCAAAAGATTTTGAGAAAAAAAAAATTATCTTGGTCGAAAGATTGAATTTCAAATTCAAACACCCTTTCATAATCTTCTCCACCACCCTCGGATTTTCAGTCAGATTTCAAATTCTGATTTAAAAATTCAATTTCCAAAAAATTAATGAGCAAAAAATTCTGACATTCAAGCTAGACTTTCATTTTGACCCACCATTCAAGTGGCATCATTCATTTGAAAAATTCCAAGTACAAATTTTTTAAAAATTCGTGAAGTGCAAGGGGGTCAAACTGACCCAGATTTGAAAATTTTCCAAATTTAAAAGGCAATTCCAAGCAATTCGTGAATCTGTTTTGACTAAAATGGTGAGGTGTGAAAGCTGATCTCATTGGCTTAAATTTTCATATTTTTTTCCAAATTTTTGAAGATCATTTGATACTATTTCAAAGTAGAAAATCGACCAGGGGTCAAAATTCTAGATCTGACCCTTGACATTGAAAAATCTCTATAAATTCAGTTGAAATAGGAAAAGTTATTAAAGAATATTTTCTTGAAAGATAATTGAAAAAGGAATCTACTTGCCAAATTTCAACTTATTCTGATTCTGATTTTTATCAGAGAATTGGCCTTAATTTCGTTGTTTGCTGAAGAAGAAAAAAAAAACCTAAATTGCATGAACCCTAGGTTACATCATTAGGGTTACACTCAAGAGACCATACATTTTGGCTAGAATAGACTTAATCAAGTCTAAGGTTTAGCCAGTGAGCTTGGTCACCTTGTGGGCCACTCACCATAAATCCCAGTTCAAGAAAAAAGGGCTAAAATTAATTTTAAAACACAAAATTAACCCGAATTCATTGTCATACTGCTAGGTGTTTTCAATCTCTCTTCCCAAACCTGGTGACTAAGTCTGCAGGGTAGTGTCAAACGACCGTGGCTAAGGTGCAATGGAACTGGAGGTGTAAGCCAAAGGAACAACCTTCCCCTTAATTCCCTCGTAACCAGACTGGCTGGGTTAGCTTGAGAGGCGGAAATCACTTTTAGTCAGTTGTACGATGAATTTTTCTTCAGGAATTCAAACTTAAAATGAAAAACCTAGTCATCCGATCATAAGGACCATTTGATTGGCAGAGCCTTAGCCTTGTCTGGCTTGGCTACACCAACCTAGGGGTTGGATGGTGTATGCAAGGAAGGAGGTCACTTAGACTTGGACTGGTTGGACCTTGGGAGCCGCTCCCAAGGATGCAAGTCACCTCTCCAGGACCATCTTCTCCCCCCATTTCTTATACTCCCTTAGCCGCAATGGCTAATCCAGGACCTAGACCTAGACTGGGTTATGATGTTGGTAATCTGGACTCAATGGCTCATCTGGAGGCCCGGGTGGTTGAATTAGAGGAGCGCCATTAGCAGAGTGTGGACTGTATCTTGACAACGCTTGACAGAATGCAACACGCATCGCATGGAGAACAACTTTGGGATTTCTATGATCCAACTGCACCGATCATCGCACCCTTAGTCGAGATTCCCATAGGCAGAGACACGTTCAAGCTCAAGCCTAATGCAATTGGTTTGTTCAATAGTCATTTTTATGGAAACTCAAGTGAAGTTCCATTCCAGCACTTAGAGGACCTAAGTCAACTCGCAGAAATGATTCGACCCAGGAATGTTGATCTTGGGATTGTTTTGATGAAGCTTTTCCCATTTTCTCTAAGGGACAAAGCTTCATATTGGTTCAAGACCATTGGGAAGCCAATTGGATCCTGGCCGAAATTACGATGTGAATTCCTGTAAAACTTCTTCCCGATCGGTCGAACAAACGTGATGAGGTGTGCGATCACGACTTTCTCCCAAGGAGCTAGGAAGAAGTTGCATAATGCCTAGGACCGATTTCATGACCTTCTCTGGAAATTCTCGCACCATGGTATACCTAGATGGCACCTAGCTTAGATCTTTTACGATGGGTTGGATGACACACATCGGTATCTAGCCAATGCTTCTAGTGGTGGGAATTTAGTCGTGAAAGACGAGAACAGTGCATTTTAGTTGTTCGAATCTTTGGCGGAGAACTCGATGAATGCCACGTCCATGAACCAATTCTAGTGGCCTGGTCAGCAGTAGGTTGGTGTCCATGAGGCTCACACAAAGTCTATTCAATTCGACATGGATATCATCGTCAAGCAGCTGGATAGAATAAACCTGATTGAAAAGAAGATTGACAAAATTAGTAAGGGTCAATCTAACCTGAACTCCGCTACTCTAAGACCCTCCTATGCACCCTGAGCCTCTCCTACTCGAGTTAATCTACTTGGGATGCATCTTCTCCTTATTTACGCGATCCTGCATATTAGGATCCCATAACAATCCTGATCGGGCAACATATGACTAGGGTTACACACCACCTGCTGACTATAATATGTATCCCCTTGATGGATATATGTCTCAAACGTCTTTGGCCTACAAGGACATCAGTGCTATTCAAGGATGCAGGCATAATAAGCCGTATTCAGAGACGTATAACCCTGGTTAGCACCAGCATCCAAACTTCTCTTGGTCTGGTAACTCACAGAGATCACATAAAGATCCACACTACCAGACCAGGCAATACGGGAATGCGCGAAACACATACTCTAGGTAGTGGCCATTCCCTTCTCAATAGCAGCAACCCTATTCTATATACCAGCCACTGCACCAAGCTGCCAGTTACCCTTCAAAGCAGGCTGACTCGCTGGAGGCACTGAAAGAGGAGCTGCAAGAATCGATGAGGAAGTCTATGCAGGATAGCTTGCAGATAATGAAGGCGATGGCCGACCAGATACAGACTATACAGAACATGCAAAACCAGCTGTTGCATGAGCATAAGACTCAGGGAACCTTACCCTCCCAACCTATCTCGAACACTCGGTATGTGCAAAACCAAGGTGCTCTGCCTATGTTTCAAGAACCAAAGGGACAGGCACACTCCATATTACAGGCGCCTCCTGCACCACCTGGTTTTGCTCAAGGCCAACTGCCTCTGATCATAGTTATGCTCAAGGCCAACTGCCTTTGATGCAGAACCCCACATACTCTTCCCTTCCGCTCCCCTACCTCCTCATGGATAGCAAGTTGATGCAAATGCTGTCGCATTGAGTAGTGGAAGGAGGACATTCGACCCACCACATAGGTAGGCGGGTCCTGATTTTTCTCACCATTTTCCCTAGGTAGGTTTGACTCCTTCATCTTAGGAGCCACCTAAGGTAGATTTGGGTAAGAGACAACTTGGCCCTGAGATTCCTATCCCTTTTCCCGAGGCTCTGATGCGAAATGTAGTATGGAAGGACACGGGGAATTTTGAGGACCTGAAGTCAATGATCAAGGAAGCACATATTCAAGTCCCTCTCCTGAAGGCAAATGATCACAACCCCACTATCATTAGGTTCTTCAAGGACTATTGTACCCGGAAGTGACAACCTAGAATTGGATGACAAGCGGTACTGTCAAAAGAAGCTAGTGCCGTGATTCTAGCCGACTTGCCACCAAAAAAGAAATACCCTGGTACCCCACTCATATCCTGCTTCTTGCAAGATTCTCCACTTGATCGTGCCCTTTTAGATCTAGGTTCGTCCATCAACCTAACTCCCACTGTCGTATTTGATCGATTTTTATTTGGGGAGTTAAAGCCTACCCCGATCACGATTCAGCTGGTTGATATATTAGCAAAAACACTGAGGGTGGTGGTTGAGAACGTGATCGTAAAAGTCCATGGATTCTACTTTCCAGTAAACTTTTTCGTTCTCGATATGGAGGTTCCTCCTAATCTCCGAGATGTACCAACCATTTTGGGTCCCCCATTTCTAGCGACAGCCCAAGCAAACATTGATTGTTCATCCGGGTGTATGGAGATATTCCTAGGTAATGAGTGACTTCGATTCGACATATTTAGGGCATCAAGGAATTTTGACTGTGATCGCTTAGAGGAGGATGGTGAAGATGAAGATTCAGCATACTGTGATAACATTAGGTTCCTTTGTGACGGCCCAATGTCTCATTCATCTGCACTATCAGGGTTCTTGGACCTCGATCCACACGGGACTGAGACCACTACACTACGCATATCTCCCTGAGAATCTGATTATTTAGGGTGTGTTTCTGACCACAGCACCCTTGAATCTAGCTATCCTGATCCACACACTACTGAATTGCCCCTGTTGTTACAAGAAGATGTGACCATAGCTAACGGGTTTCCTATTAACACCGTCACAACCGACTATCTCACAAGTAGCGAATCAGTGGGAATTCACACGCATCCGGATCATCAGATTTCCACCTTTGAGTCTGCTCCCCCTATTCCCATCTTTGACTCTGACACACCCATGATTGAATTGAAGCCCTTACCTGACTCACTTAAGTATGTGTTCTTGGGCGAATGTCAGACATACCCAGTCATTATTAGTGCCCACTTAACCCAAGAACAAGAGCATCAATTGATTTCTACGCTACAAGACCATAGGGCTACTATAGGGTGGAGCATTGCTGATCTCTGCAGTATTCGCCCCTCGTATTGCACTCATCACATTTACACTGATAAGGGGGTGAAAGCTTCAAGACAACCTTAAAGATGGCTAACCCCGAATATGCTAGAGGTTGTTAAGAAGGAGATCATCAAATGGCTGGATGTAGGTGTTGTATACCCAATCTCTGACAGCCAATGGTTGAGTTCGATCCAGATAGTGCCCAAGAAAGCAGGACTCACCGCAGTGAAAAATGATAAAGGCGAATCCATCTCGACCTATACTGCGACATCTTGGCAGGTCCACATCGACTATAGGAAACTGAACATAGCAACCTAGAAGGATAACTTTCCTTTGCCTTTCATTGATCAGATCTTGGAATGGTTAGCCAGATGCAGTTTCTTTTGCTTTTTCGATGGATACTCCAAGTATAATCAAGTAGCGATTAGCTCGGAAGATCAAGACAAGACCACATTCACATGCCCCTTTGGAACATTTGCTTTCAAGCGAATGCCCTTTGGCCTTTGCAATGCACCAGCAACATTTCAGCATTATATGATGGCCATCTTTTCTGACATTATTGGGGACTATGTGTTGGTGTTCATGGATGACTTCTCCATTTTCAAAGATTATTTCGCATCTTGTCCTGATAACCTCACCAAAATCCTAAAATGGTGTACTGAGGTAAACCTAGTACTATCCTGGGGGAAAAGCCATTTCATGGTGAGTGACGGCATAGTACTGGAGCACAGCATCTCTAAAACTGGACTCGAGGTAGATCGAGCTAAATCTGAGATTATTTCCCACTTATCCCCACCTAGCTCGATCAAGTAGATCAGATCATTCTTGGGTCGCGTCGGCTTCTATCGGAGATTTATATGTGATTTCTCAAAAATTGCATGACCTTTAACGAATCTCCTTATTGCCGATGCCCCATTCGAATTAGACACCTCATGTCTCAGTGCCTTCAAGACTTTACGAAGTGCTGTCACTGATTCCTCGATTCTCCACCCACCCGACGAGTCGCTTGATTTTGAGATGATGTGTGATGCTTCCAATTTTGCCGTTAGTGCTGTTTTATGCCAGTGTCGGGAGAAACAACATTTTGTCATATACTATGAGAGCAAGATGCTGAATGAGGCTCAGCGCAATTACACTGTCACCGAAAAGGAACTGCTAGCAGTAGTGCTCGATTTGGAAAATTCAGATCTTATTTATTAGGGTCCAAAGTTATCATCTTCACTGACCACTCTGCCCTCCAGCATTTGTAGTAAAGAAGGATGCCAAACCCTTGCTCATCAGATGGATTATTCTATTGCAACAATTTATTATTGAAATCCACAACAAAGTCGGAGTAGAATGTTGTGGCGGATCACCTATCCAGATTGGACCTAACTCACATTCCTAATTCCTTGCCTGCCCACGACCAATTTCCAGATGAATCCCTTTTGGCAGTTCACTTTGTTGAGTTTCCCTGGTACACACATATCTCAAACTATCTTGCTGCAGGCAAGATTCCCACTAACCTATACAAGGATCGGAAATTCAAATTTACTGTGGAGGCCAAATTCTACCTCTAGGATGACCCACTACTCTTCCGCATTAGAGCAGATCAGATTATTCGAAGATGCATCCCAGATTCTGAGATCCACAGTGTGTTATCTTTTTGCCACAATGATGCTTGTGGTGGTTATTTCTTGGGATGGAAAACCATTGTAAAAATTTTCCAGTCAGGATTTTTATGGCCAACTATTTTCAGACATACACACTAATATGCCTAGCACTACAAACGATGCCAGCTGGTCGGTTCTATGACCAGGAGAGACATGATGCCACTCTAGCCCATCATGGTTGTAGAAGTGTTCGAGTCTGGGGCATCAATTTTATAGGCCCTTTTCCAACTTGCATGGCTTCATGTATATATTACTAGCTGTTGACTATGCCTCGTAGTGGGTCGAGGCCATCCCGGCAAGACAGGCAGATCATATGATCATCATTTCTTTCGTACGGGAATACATCTTCATGAGATTTGGAATACCCCGTGCTCTGGTTAGCGACGAGGGAAACCACATCATCCACGCCAACTTCAAGTCATTATTAAAGAAATATGGGGTACATCACTGTATAGGCACCCCATATCACCCGCAGACCATTAGGCAGGTTGAAGTGTCTAACTATCAGATCAAGCTGATTCTCCAGAAGATGGTTAGACCAGATAGGAGGGACTGGTCCAATAAATTAGTTGATGCACTCTGGGCATATCAGACCGCGTATAAGGCCCCACTCGGAATGTCACCATATCGTATGGTATATGGTAAGTCCTACCGCCTTCCTGTAGAGCTAGAACACCGTGCCTTTTGGGCGGTGCAAAAATGTAACCTTGACCTCGATGTAGGAGGTCAAGAATGAAAAATCTAGCTCAGCGAATTAGAAGAGATTCGGTGGGAGGCCTATGAGAATGCATTGATATACAAGGATAAGACAAAAGCCTTTCATGACAACCACATCCGGAGAAAAACATTCATGCCCAACCAGCAATTTTGGTTGTTTGATTTGCAACTGAAAGCTTTTTTAGGGAAGCTCAAGTCCAAGTGGACTGGCCCATATGTTGTGATTCACCCATATCCTAATGGGAGGGTCCAAATCAGGGACCCAAAATCTGGGCATTTATAATGGCTAGTGCCTCAAGCCATTCACGGCCCAAGAACCTCCTCCAGCTGACAAACTCATTCATTTTATTGAGGATATCTGAGTAAGTTCTCGCCGAACTGGAGGCATTAAACTCAGCATGTATAGATAGCATATCCCACATTCTACCATCTTCTATACATAACCATTTTTATACATAGCGTATTTTTCTTTTAAGCATATTTCTTTTGCAAATTGCATATTGTCAGGTTGGCCGATCCTGAAAGTTAAAATTTCAGGAGAAATTCCAGGTGAGTTCTACCCATTTACTCCTAGCTATGCTTATGTTCTTTCATATTCATGCGTGAGGACATGCAAGAACTTAGTCTTAGAGAGGGTAGATAAGACAAAATTGAAAATTTTTATGCCAACATGTAGGAAAACCTAGGAGCTGCATGTCAAATGTACTTTCGGATCCTAAATAAAACAACAACTGACTCCACCTTCAATGTTCGCATTGGAGCTAGAAATCATCTGCAACAGCCATTTCTGACTCACCCGCTGGCCCTTTTGTTCAAAATGTAGGGTAAACTGAATGTAATCCGAAAGGGAAATTTCAGGAAGTATGAATAAAATAGGTTACGTGTTTATAACATATATACATAGTGCATCCATGAATAAGATTATTTTATTAAGAGAATGGAGTAGGGATTTTATCCTATAGTTGATTCCTGTAATCAGGAATCAAGTATAATTTTTCACACACACATAGAATTTGGAATGGATTCATGGAGAAGGCTAATAAACATCATTAGTCTGTCAAGAAGAAGCAGCACTTTTTTCCCTGAAATATTGGATAGTGTTTTCGGAGCTAGGTAGATTTTCCTCCAAATATCCACCAAATAGTGTGAGATGAGAGTAGAGTGTACTGGTGCTCTAAGAATATTATAAGGAATCTAGAATCCTCGATAATTAGGTGATGATACTCAGTGATTAGGCATAGTTTTCGCTGTCAGTCCTTGCGTATACATTTTTGTGAGAAATATTGAGAGCTACCAAATAAGGTAAATATGCAGAGAGCAAGTTTTCATAAAACTAGGGCTAAGGTGGCTGGTTACGACCATTCTTTATGGAATCCTAAGCTAAAGGAGGGTATTGATGCCAGAGTCAGAAGTACACCATCCTATCTGTCTCTCCTGGTTCCTTAAGCAGGCACTTCCACCAAATATGCTACCTAGTGTCTCTTGAGTACCACCAATCCCTAATAATGCCTCCTTAATAACGTTCATGGATGTGTGCTAAATGTGTTTTGTTGAAAAAGAAAAGGAGAAAAAAAGAAAAAGAAATGATGAGAAAAAAAGAAAAATTGAAAAAACAAAGAAAAAAAGAGTGAATTTTTAGTGTTTATTTTAGTTGCATTGGGGCAATACCACCAAATAAATTTGAGATCCACCAAATATGGCCTTAACCTATCTTTCTGTATTTCTGACTGCCTGAATACTGGTTGAGGAATTCTGAGTTAGTGTTATGGTTATGAGAACTCAATTAAAGTGTTAATGCCACGTGAGACCACCAAATATCAATCATGCATGAGAATCTGGTGAGATTGTGGGCTCTAAAAAAAAAAAATAGAGAGAGAATGAATACAATTGAACCAGAAGAGAGCATAATTTTTCTCGTCTTTCCTTGAGTTGAGTTACATGATAATCTGGTAATCTAGATTCTGAAGTACTAATCTCTATGTAGCACCAACTGAGAGTGAGCCACCAAATACACACTCGTATCCCTCAGACAATCTCTACCCAAGCTTAAAGCTGAGGTGGAATTCATAGAATATCTTGAATACCCTGAGGGAAGAAGTCTGCCTATCCCACGAGAATTTTTACTAGGGGTCGAGTATAGGCCTTAGAGGTGAATTAGTTTCTTCACTCGAATCCATTACAAAAGCTACATAGCTACACTTTCACGATTGTTTGGATTTCAAGAGCATAGGATGAAAACAAAAAGGAGAAAAATCTCTAAGCAAACACTTGATAAAATAATCAATCCCTTAGGGACCCTTATGTGAATAAATTAGTCTTGCATTTGCCAGGGACTAGCAAGATTTAGGCATGGTGGTATGATTGCACAGCAGTCATATATCTTAATTGACCTAAATTAGGCTAGGACTTAGCATAAGTTAGGGTAATTCATGTATGCATAAGCATTACTAGCACCTTTATTGCTTTCATTTAGCTATGCATAAAATAGTGCTATAATGTTCTGATTAGGTGCATTATGTCAATTGCAAGTAATAAGCTGATCAGAAGTTAGATCAAAAGCTAGATCTGAAGAATAAAGAATAATTGGCGTTGCAGCAGAGTTGGAGCGGAAGACCAAGATTAGATGCAGTAGATAATAATGTAAGGAAGTTAAGGTATCTTATTCAATTAAGTAGGAATAAAGCAATAAATTGCGAAGAACTTAGGTCCATCCTCACCCTAGGACAGCCTAGAAGCTTCCCCAAGCCTTAGCCACCCTTAGATTAGGTCACCTCACCCTAGGAAACCTTGAAACCCTAATTCCATCCCCTATCTGGACGTCCAAATGAGTTATAGGATGTCCATAACCCTTAGCCAACTCCCGCACACCCTAAAACCACTTCTGCAGTGATATTGGATGTCCAGACACTTGGTCAAATGTCCAATTTCTACGGAATAACCAAGATAGAACCTACAAACCTTCCTGACTCTAATTAGACCTCCAGAATTGAAGTGTGGACTTCTGATTTTTCACTATAAGTTGTCTGACACTTTTATTGGACGTCTGGAACTGTTCTCCAGTTCCTGATTTTGAATTCAAGGATTGATCTTCAGTTCTTATCTCCCTGAACCCAATTCCATCCCTTTAGGAGCCTAAACTAAGGTACCATAACCATAGTACACCATCTTTAAACCTTCCCAAGAACCTAATTAGGTTCTCATTAAGCCTAATAGACTTAGACTATAGTCAATCTCATTATCCTATTCAATTGGACTCATAGAGTCCAATTGAGCTCAGATCTCAACCCATACTGGTTCAATTGGACTCAGTGAGAGTCCAATTGACCTAAGTCCAACCTAATTGAGTTATTTCACTCTCAGTTAGGTTAACACTCATTTAAATTAACTTGTGTCAAGTTTAATTGCATTTCCCCCTTTATCAATTAGGGTTTGCAACCCTACTTTAAGACCTACACTAACCCAAACCCCTTAGGGCCTAACCTAGGCCACTTAGCCACATAGGCCACAGCCACACACACACACACACACACACCCATTCATGCACTCCCACACAACCTAGAGTCTTCTAGGTTCTTCCAAAGGTGGCACCACTCTTGGTTGCTTAAATTAGCAACCAAGAGACATTCAAATTGTAGATCCACAAATGGTGGATCTAAAACCCACCTTCTCTCTCCTTGGCTGGCCACTCTTGGAGGTCTCTCTAGAGAGTTCCACACTTCTCTAGATAGTCTCCCTTAGGTCTGTAAAAAGACCTAAGCGGTGGCCATTTGCACCCATTCAATCTTGGCTTCCATTTAGCTTAGCTACATTCCACCACCACTCCACCTTCACAAGTTGCTTCACCATGGCCACCACCATCTCCACGCCAAGATGTTGGATCACCTGCTCAACCTCTCTCCAAGGGCCGACCTAAGCACCATTGGGTGCCCCTCCTCCTCTCAACCAACTGAAAGGCCATCAGTGCCCACCTCCGAATGCCCTTATTTTTGCTAGATTAGTAGCTTAGTTCTTCATAGCTTACATGCTTTATTTACTGATTAGTATTGTATCTCTACATTCTCCCCCGATGATGCATGCATAAACCCCCTTTAGATTCATGCATGTGATCGTTTTCTGCTAGCTGGATTTGTGTTTCCAAGCATTACTCTATAAGCTTTCCATGAGTTCCATGTTTCAAGCACCATGATGAATCAATGAAAGATATTTTTCTATATATATATATCTATGTGTTGAGAATCACCATGTGCTTATTGCAATATATTTTGTGTGATTAAAGTTGCTTGCTTTTAATTATTATCTGTTGCAATTAGCATGTCGGTAACTAAAAATATCGAGGATCTAACTATTAATGCATTTTCCGTAAACAACCACCACGTAAATGGAATCATGTGTACTGAATCTCACACTTTCACATTTGTCATCCATCTAACACATGCACATGTAATTAAGGTTCATAATGAAAGTGGCTGAACACTGATCCGACAATTAGAAATCGGCGTGCAAGTTTAAGCAAGTAGAGTGAGTGAGATCGATTTGAAATCTGCATTTCCATAAATGCCTCCTAGAGATGAATGATCGGGACTCAAGTCTCGTTATCTTATAAATTATTTTTGTTGATCGTATTTCGCAACTAAGCTACAATACATTCTAATCAAATACGTGTTATACAACCCCAATAGGGGGTATAACCTGAGGATGTTTATAGCATTTATAGATATTTGCATACATTTAGGGTAGTGATCTATAAAGAAAAAAAAATCTTTTGTTTTCTTTAGTTGAATTGGTTAGTCCCTAGCAAAAAATTTATCAAGGAGGTGTCATCAAAGATTTTTCTTCTTAAATTGTTTCTTAAGTTTAGAATCTAGTATATTTACTTCACTTGCATGTAGACTCGGTAATGGATCTTTGAAGAAAACCAATAAGCATTTTTAGCCTACTAAACCCTTGGACAGTTAATAGGGAGTCAGGCATACTATCTTCTACTAGATCCACCTCATATTTGTCAGAAGAAAGTAGAGAGATAACTAGTGCGCTAAGTTTAGTGCAAGGACTCTTTAAGTTTTGGACAATTAGATGATGATACCTCAGAGTTAGGCATAGTTTTCACTCTTTGTTCCAGAGTACGAATAGTGTGTGAATTCCTGAGAGTTACCAAATAAGGTATATACACAGTAATTGAGTCTTAATAAAACTATGACTATGGTGGATGGTTACGACTATCTTTCATAGAGTCCTCAGCTGAAGGAGGATTGTAATGGCAAAGGTCTGAAATACGCTCGTCCTTTCCATTCCTTTCTGGTGTCGAGAAGAGGCACTTCTACCAAATAAGCCACACAATATCCTCTTAACCATCATCATTCCCTAATAATGCCTCATGAATAATAGTATGTGTCGTTTTGTGTTAGCGATAAAAAAAAAAGCAACAAAAGGAAAAAAAAAGTAATATTTATATTTAGGAAAATATGGAAAAAAAGCGGAGAAAAAGAAAGAAGAGAAGAGAAGAAAAAGAAAAGAGTCCAAGTTTGGGGTTTTATCTTCATGTCATTTTTTTCATTACATGTCGATGTTTTTGAGGCAACCACAAAAGCACCCATTGTGATCCACCAAATATGACCCATACCTACTTTTCATTATTTCTAATCGCCTGAATACTGGCTGAGGACTCTAACTTAGTTGTAGAGTTATTAGGAATTTAGTTGAAGTGTGAATGCCATGTGAGGCCACAAAACATTGAGTACATCTGCATAATCTGGTGAGATATGTGATCATAGGAAAGAAAGAAGGAGAAGAAAAGAGAAAGTGAGTGAGAACAAAGGAGCACAAAGAGAGCATAGTTTTTAGCCTATCTCTGGGTTGACTTGTTTAATAGTCTAGAGATCTAGAGTCTGCAATACTGGACTACGTGTAGCACCAGATGAGTGTCAGCCACCAAAATTAATCCATTCAAATCAGCTTCTCCTACCTAGGCCGAAAAGCTGCGATCAAACTACAGATTATTTTCTACTTTATCCCTGAGGGAGGAAGTTTCCTATCTTAATAAAAGTTTTATCAAAGGTAAGTTTGAAGTGCAAATGTAAGTTGGTTATTTTCACATGGATCCAATACCTAGGATACTATCACTTCACATTTGTCTAGATCTCTAAATTTTTGAAATAAGAAAAGAAGAAACATTTTGGTTACTTTCATTATTTTTCACTTTTTGCTAGGGACTAGCAAAACTTAGGCATGGGAGCATTTCATAAGTCCAATTTATTGGACATTTATTTGGCTTAAGTACATGTGGAGTACGTTTCCTTGTGGCTTAATGGATTAAGCTAAGTACTAATTAAGCTTAGCTTACGAATATTTTTCTGTTTGTTTTGCATCCTAATACATACTCATATGCTTCTTATTTGATATGTGCAGGTAGAAAGAAATGTAATTGGGTGTGAATATGATTAGCACTTGAATGAAGGGTATGCTTATAATTACCCAATACCGTTCCTCCCTCCGCTGGCATTAAAATGAAGCAGTTACACACCTGTGAAGGGACCCTACGTGCACCATGAAGTAGAGCCTGAACTATGGCCCTCTCACTACTCTCACTGCGCATGCACCCTCACACCAAAGCCAGCCATAGTGTGCAACACCAACCTCTTTGTACGCCACAGCCCATTGTGAGTGCCCTCGTACGTGCACGCAGCCAGCGACCTCGGCCTCCATCCTCACCTTACAGCTAGTCCGCACGACGCCACGCCCTCGCACATGCACCACCTCTTTGCATAGCAGCCTCCTCGCATGCACCCACTTCCATAGCCGGTCTCCTCCCTCCCTTATCTTCCCCATCATCTTCAACCTCTGCAACCAAGTCGAAGGAACCCATCATCGTCGAGTTCCACCTTTGCGTAGCCAGCTGTTTTTCCCTCCTTTCTATGCACCATCAATGCCTCTGGACTCCCCTAACTCCACGAGCTCTGCCACATCATCAGAAACGCCAACGGTAGTCCACGCACATGCGTAGAGAAACCTACCACCGACTGCCTCTGTCTTGTCGTCCAGTGAACTCTGGCCACCTCTTGACATGGGACCACCACCATTGGAACGCCCTTCGCATCCTCGATCTCCTCCAACCATGACATGGCCGACCGTCCTCTCCTCCTCCATGTGCATGCGCCGGTAGCAAATCCCTAGTTCTTAGCTCAATTAATATTTACATTGATTGCCCTTGCCAAGGAATGGGATTTTTTTTTTCTGAAACAGTGAGGATTGCTATCATAATCCGATAGCAATCCGAAGGGTAGTATATTTCTTATCAAACAAAGTATTACAAAAGAGATCCTCAGCTATGTACAAGGGACTAGCATTCATTTATAATGTTCTCACATCTCACCGATCTCTCCTAAAAAAGTTTATCATTACGCACCCTCCACACACACCACAAAACAGCTGCCATAGCCCCTAATGGCCGGCCAGGATTAGTGAACCTCTGCCAAGGAATGGGATTTTGGTACTAATTATTATATTACGGTAAATTTGTGGGAGGCCCTTCTATTCTTGGTTATTTGTGACAATATTAAAGAATTGGAAATACTAGCTAATGCATTTTGTTTTCTTTCCTCCCATGATGAGTTGATATCATTGGCAATTTATTTTTCTTGAACATGATTTTAGGTGGAATTGATATTGGTGATCTTATTGGTTCTATGCCTCCCTGTGATACGACCTAAAGTGTGGCATTATTTTAGTATTTTAGTAACTTTGATCGAGGGTTTTCCACCACAATATCTACAACGCAGTATTTTTCTAACAACATATTTGAAAAGTGAAAATCCTACCGATCAGCATGCCAGCACGCGTGAAGCATGCAGCGCGCGATGCGCACCCTAGTAGAGCCAGTGCTAGCAGAGGATAGGCGCAAATCTTCAGTGACGTGGGACATTAATGATGCTTGTAGCTATCACTAATGGTCTACGCGTGCCTGTAAGGTTAATTGAAGGGCGGATCTTTAGCGACAGCTATAGCGACGTTTGCGGAAATCAGTAATGACCCAGATGTGAATTTGTTCTTCCTCCTACACTATAAAAGGACCTACCCACCACCATTCTAAACCATCGCTTCCTTTCTTCCTCTCACCACCTCCAAGGTTCTAGAGAGAGCTTGTCCCAAGCCTGAAATGTTCCTCTAGAGTTGAAAATTAAATAGCTTTCCCTCCCCTCATTCCCATTCCTGGAGCATCCCATGGCCGTCCTCTAACTACCATTCAGGAAGAACATCCTCACCGCAATGCCATCCAGCCCCATCCTCCATCCTCCGGCTACATCCTCCTTCGTCCTGCTCCTCACGACCTTCCTCGAAGCGACGTCAGAGAGAGTTGTCTTCCAAGTGACCGTCGAGGGGGATTTCTCTCTCCTCATTCTATCTTTTTACACTTTCTTAGTGTAGATTTTCCTCTTTCATAGTGTAACAAATAATTCTTCATGAATAGATGATTGTTTCTCTCTCTCTCTCCTTCTCCCTCTCTCTTATTTTTTTGCAAGTACATAAAGTATTCATTGACCAAATCTCTTCCTGGCTAAAAATACCAAAAAAATTAGAAAAGATAAAAATAACCAAAAACAAATAAAAGTGAAGCATGAATTTTTATAAAACCAGATGTTCGCCTCCCCGTGTTCGACCAAGGACTCACTTTTCCAGTTTTGGTTATAAATTTATCTGATAGACGTGCTTTGCAATATGGGACGACAGGTCCACCGAACCACGATTTTAATTCATGAAGCACGCCTCATCACCTAGGCTAACTAATTTACTAAGCAAATAATTAAAGAGAGAGAGAGAGAACAAATATATATATCAAATCTCAACAAATGTTTGCTACAAAATTAATGTGGAAAATCTACACTAAGAAAGAAGTTAAGAGAAAGGGTGAGAGAATCCCCTCGACAGCTACTTGGGGGACAAGTGATGCTCGAACGAAGGTGATGAGGAGCTAGAAGGAGGACAGAGTTGGACAAAGAGTAGGTGAGGCAGAGAGACGACTGATTAATCTGCTTCCTCGAATGTGGGTGTGAAGACTATTGGTAGAAGCTCCATAAATAGGGGTGAGAAGATGGGAATAAAAACTATTTTTATATCCTAGTGAAGCATCCCAAGCTTAAGACACAAGGATATAACCTCAGGAAGGTATTCCAAGCTCTAGAAGGGGAGAGGAAAGCGTAAGAAGGGATGAAGAGGAAGGGGAGAGGGTCTAGGCCTTTTATAGGTATTGTGCCAGATCATTTGGTGCATTTGGACATAATGGTAGTGCGCAGGGCATGACCTGCATGCATTACACTCGTAATGCATGCACACATGCTAGTCAAGCTCACCGTAGTCGTTGCTGTAAGGGAGGAAGGGGAGTCATGCGATCCAGATCCAGGGTCTGAGATGAGGCATTCCACGTTCTTAACAGATCATGTTTGAGGTGCACTAGCCAATTGTGTGGCCATGTGGCATCGCTCTCGTAGCTTCATGACCATTGGGTTGCCCAGATCATGCCTCATTTTCAAGCTAAGTTAAAAATCAAGTTGGGTTGAGTCTAGATTACCAGGTGGAGTATGTTTAATTACTTGATCAACCTTGAGAGCTTGTGTAAATGAAGGTAGTAAGCAAATCATCAACCTCTTTGGTTGGACTTGTCAAAACGTCTACTAAAGGGCTTTTAATTAGACTAACAACCTTTAAGACAACCACATCATCTTGATCAACTATACACCCACAATCTTCAAACTTCTTGTTGTCTGATATGGACACAACTATTTAGGTTAAAATGCCTATTCATGAATGTTCCTAGGCTTAGATTTGCATTTCATGTTATAAATATTACATAACATGCTTCATTTTGCATTTAGAGTAGTTGTATATATTTTAGGTAAATGAGGTCCTTTTTATGGTCAGGAGAGAAGAAGACTTATTTCAAGGCCTCATATGGATGATCGGACCATACAGATCTGATTAAGATGACGATCGGAGTCTAATGCCTTTGAAATCGTCTAGATTTGAGAACAGTAGCATCATACGAAGTCCAAGGAAGACTAGCGGATAGGGGGCAATGTGACATCTATATGGGCTTCAGATTGGAAATCCAATCGTATGGATGGATTTAAAGTGACGATCGTAGTCCAGCAGTGTAGGAATCATCTCGAACTGAGCATCATGGCACCCTCTACAAATGAAAGAAGAATAGACAACCTAGGTGGAGCCATGTGGTGCCATCGAGGCTGCCCAACGCTAGCCAGCAGCAATGCATCGTGCACAGCCGCAGCTGCGCGCATTGGCGACACAGCGCATGCTAGCGTGCACTTACGCATGGTGCGGTGAGCACGGGCAAGTGAAGCGTGCAGCGTGCAATGCACGTGCCAACGGAGGATAGGCACGGATCTTCAGGGACACGTGCCTCTAGTGACGC
Organism: Thalassia testudinum; assembly: GCA_037157565.1. Classification (NCBI taxonomy): domain Eukaryota; kingdom Viridiplantae; phylum Streptophyta; class Magnoliopsida; order Alismatales; family Hydrocharitaceae; genus Thalassia; species Thalassia testudinum. The sequence goes on from JAZHRO010000024.1 coordinate 121,891,563, forward strand.
TTGCAGCTGTCACTAATGCTCTGCAGATGCCAGTAAGAGGAATTGAAGGGCGGATCTTCAGCAACAGCTAGAACGACATTTACGGATGTCAGTAATGACCCAGATCCAAATTTGTCCCTCCTCCATTATAAATGGACCTACCCACCATCATTCCAAGCCATCTCCTCCTTTTCACCTTACCACCTCCAAGGCTCTTGAGAGAGCTTGTCCCAAGCCCGAGATGCTCCTCTAGAGTGAAACCAAATAGTTTTCCCTCGCCTCATCCCCATTCATGGAGCATCCCATGCTCGTCATCTCACTGCCCTTCGAGAAGAAGATCCTCGCCACAATGCCGTCCTGCCCCATCCTGTGTCCTTCGGCTCCATCCTCCTTCATTCAGCTCCTCACCACCTTCCTCCGAGCGATGTTAGAGCGGGTCATCCTCTGAGTAACCATCGAGGGGGATTTCTGTCACCTCTTTCTATCATTTACGCTTTCGTAGTGTAGTTTCCTACTTTCATAAATGTAGAAAACATTCATGAGATAAATAGATGATTGTTTCTCCCTCTCTCTCTTACATTTTTGCCAGTAGATAAAGTTTTCATCGACCTATTTCTTGCCCTATTAAAAATATCAAGAAAATTAAAAAAGACAAGAATGAAATAAACAAATAGAAAGAGATGCAAATTTTCAAAACGAAACGTTCTCCTCCCCGTGTTTGACCCGAGACTCTGTTGGAGTTTCGGTATAAATTTTATTTGATCACGAGTTTTGCAACTATGATGACAGGTTACTCGTAACCTCAATTTCAAGCATGCGAAACCCATGCGATGATTTTGGCACCATTGCCAGGGAGGCAATGCTCTTTGGTTTTTATCCGTGTTTTTTTTTCTACCTTACCTATCTTTTATCTCACTGTTTCTCTGATCTTACTATGAGTGCAGGTAGTCTTCTAAGGCAAGACAAAGTGGTTAGATCAGAGAAAAGTGCGAATGAAGGTTTTGTAAGTGCCCCCAACACTTCCACCTTAGTTTTCATTCCATAACCTAATAACTCAAACCCAAATAAACTTTGGTGCTTTTTATAAACCCTAGGATAGATTGGTTGTTTGTTTACCACATCCACTCACCTCGCCATCCACATTGGAAAAAAAAATAAAAAAAGTGTTATCTGACTATAGGGTTTTCTAAAAGAGACACACCCTAACACCCACAACTCTCAACTTAAGGTGCACCACTCCACTTTGATTCTACCATTTAACCGAGATCTAACCTATGGACCTGGTACACAACAACTCAAAACACATAAGTGAGTAGAAAGTTGATTAGGCTAAGACATTATGTTGCTTAATCTTCGATACGAATAGTCCAATTGATTGATTTGTTTGGGCTGCACCACTCAAATTAAAAGTGATTCGTCAGTAGCTTGCCACTTGGGGTTGTTTCTTAGGGATGAACCAGGCCCTCCATAGTTTTTTTTATTTCTAAAGGAATACATCATCACCAGTGCTTGTAAAACCTGGAGTGTTCTACTAAACCCTGATTGAACCAACCTAAGGATTAAACCCTAAAAGACACATCATCAAATAACCTTGCTTGCAAACCCTAGTTGAGCATGCACACACATTTGAATTGATCATTAAGGGCACAACCCATCTAAAGTGTCCATCACATTCCAGGAGTACAATCATCCCAAGCCTAAATAAAACTGAGTAGATGTTAGCCTTAAAGATTGATTCACTCTTCGAGGCTCAAACAGAGATTTTTTTCGATTAATCTGCTTCTGCTGGTCCATTTGATGTCTAGCTAGGGGAGTAGCATCAAACGATCACAGTTGGAGGGTACACTAGGAACCGGAGGCACAAGCCAAAGGAAGAACCTTCCCCCAGTCCCTCCTTCTAACTGGTTGGATTGATCGGATAAAAGTAGATCAAATCATTTATAATCTCAAGATGGATCCTGGGAGTCTGTAGGTCCTTAGGCTAACCCACATAAGGACAAAGTTGATTGCTTGTACTCCAGGGCACCTTTCTCTCTTTCATTTTCCCTCCTATTCTACCGTGTTTCCTTCCAATTCTTACATGCATTTCCCATCCTATCCTCCTACCACCACTTATCCCCAAGATGATTACTATTCGGACTTGACTTGTAATTACCAATCCACTAGCCATGATGACTTTGATTGGGGATATGAATACGAACCTCAGTGTCCAGGGCCTAACCCTGGATAACTAGACTATGATTATTATCCTTCCCAGAGCTACAATGATTATTGATCTTCATTCTTTGATCACCAAACCAACCTGATCTACAATCAAGAAGGATATAATGATTATAACACCTACCCTCCCTAGTATTCCACTGAATATAGGTCACCACCATCCTTTAAACAACCTGAAATGACCTACTATCAGGGAGGGACCCGAGAACCTCGTTATCTTGACTCCCCTAGATTTAACCCGAGCTCACCCAACCGTGAACTGAACTAGTCGATTCAGGTGCACCGGATCTAGGATAGGGTGTTGGTTAATTTGAGGAACACTATACAATCTATAGAAGCTCAACCAACACCATGCACTAAAGTATTGGAGCCTATGATCAAAATGATTAATGAACTTAATAGTTCTCTATTGGATTTGATCGAAAATGTTAGGGATAGGGACCTGGGTGAGTATCTTCTTGGGAAATTATCGCGGATGTGGATGAAATTTGTGGTTTCCCTAGTCAAATCTTGGGATGATTCTCAAGATGAACCCCCTTGAGGAGAGCCAATGTTTGAACCCGCTCAGGCACCTATCGGGGGGATATATTTTCTAAGAACAGGGGATGACTAGGTTGGGCTAAAGCAACCCATTGCGGATGAACTAATTGATTCACCCGAGATCCCTGAGCCAAGGAGCGAAGAAAAATATGTCTCTTTGAACAAGGAAATGACAATTGATTTTGAGACATATATAAATAAGGATCATGAATTCTTTGATTCTGAGGGTGAAGAATCTCTTAGTGAAGTCTCACTTGAGTGTAAGGAAGATGATTTTAGTGAGACAAACAGGCTTGAGGAATTTGACGAACTGTTTGATGGACCAATTACTGAATATTTGGATTTGGTTGGGGCTAACTTGGAGGATTCAAATCCTCATTTACTAGAAGATTCAATCAATAGCCCCACTCCTCAACCACACCCGAAAGGGATTGATTTTGATTTGGAAATCATTGTACCCAAGTCAATTCTGAGTCATCCATGATTTCTGGACTTGGTTAAATCTTATGGGGTTAATGGTATGGTAGAGGTCCTGGAACCTGAGCACTTGATTTTGGAGGACAGGAATGTTGAAATGAAAATTTGGGAGGTTAATTTTGAGGGAAAAAATAGGTTTGGATCTAAGGGTTCCTATTGACCTAAAACCACCAACTTTTTATCATGACCCTTATAATATCTTTCATGTGCAACCTAAGCTCGAAATAACTTATTATTTTTCCAAGATGCACTATAAGTGGACACCCGATTTTAATGAATCAGATAAACCCATTTTCCAACACTTTGGTTGTGGGTTGCACACCACAAAACCATAGGCCCAGCCTAGCAAACACAACTTTTGGTTCTGGATGATTTTCATCCAAAACCTGAAAACCACTCGACCTTGGGGCATGGGTCTGCACTGTAATCTGGTCCACGTCTGTGGACATCTTCTGCTGTCGGGTTACAGGACAATACTTTTATTTTGATTATGACCCACACTTGTGAATTCTCAATTTCTTCTTTGATTGTATGTTAGGCCTAGCTGAAGGCATTAAACTTAGCACGTGTGTATACACTCTTCTTTCTGCGGAGCTGATAGGATTTTCTCGACACTTAGCTGATATTCTATTTTACTCCGCCCTTTTCATATCTTTATTTTTACATTGAGGACGTTGCATCTTTTAGGCATGCGGGGGTGGATACTTAATCCTAAAATCATTTTGTTAACTGCATAGAATTTCTTTAGTTTCCTTAAAAAAAATTTAAAAATTCAAAAAGATAAAAAAAAGGAAGAATTAGGAGAAGAGAACTAAGGCATTTGGAAGTTATTAACTTTCGGAAATGAAACAAGAGGACATAAACACTTAGACTCTTCAAGTCATTGGGCTTAATTAGCTCGGGTATTCGCTCGAATGTGGACTTAGTCTGGAGTCCTCACCAAGTCAATCTCATTTTAATTTGATAAATAATTTCGCATGATAATTATGCGACTTATCAACCTGCCATTTCATTTGGGGGTCTTTAAGCCTAAGCATCTACACACATTTCTTTCCACTGACTCACTTTTCGACTGTTTCTTCGCAAATTGGGTGGCTAATGAACTATCTAGGGTGGTATGGCTGGCAAGTTGTCGGTGGTAATAGCTCATTGGCCGATTGTCTAGAGCGTAGCCACATGACAATTTTCGTTGTACTACCTTTAGGTAAATCTTAGAGCAAGGAAGCCACCTACTTAAAGAAAAAAAGAAGAAGAAAAGGAAAAAAAATAGAAAAAGGAGAGAAAAAAAGCAAATAAAACCACACTTCACCATACAAGTATGGCTGGCAAGTTATCGTGGGTAATAGCCCATTGGTTGGTTATCCAGAGCCCAGCCCACAAAAATCCACAATAATTCCCAAAACACGTAGGGAAGAAGCAGGGATGTAGAATAAATCGGGGAGATATACACTGGGTTCACCCTTGTGTTCACCCCAAAAATAAAAGTAGGGAGAAAGCTACTGTTTGAAAAGATAAACCTCTAGGCAAGGTCACCTAGGGTTGTAGAAACTAGAAGTCCATTTTAACAGCTGCCAAGTGAGTCTTTCACTATTTTCACAAGATTCTTAGCACTTAGAGTACTTTTTGAGTCTTGGGTGGGTCGGGTAATCGTAAAAAGTTATCCTGGAACTCTCAAACTCCAAAAGTAAGAAAAAATCAGAAAAGAAGAATAATAAAAAAGAAAACATGTATTTTCCCTTTTCAAATACAGTGAGGACTTGAACAGTTTGCATTCTAGTAGGCACTCGGGTACTGTTGAGTTTTCGTTGTTTAGGACCTTAGTTGAAATTTTCTATTGCTAACAAACGACTTAGGCCTATATGATCTAATCCTAATTTTGATTTTATCCATAGCATGTAGTCCAATTTTTCTAGGGACTAGTAAAAGATAGGCATGGGGGTATGATATAGACACATTTATTAAGGTTAAAATGCCCATTCATGCTTGTTGCTAGGGTTAGATTTGCATTTAATGCTATAAATCTTGCATAACATGCATCATTTTGCATTTAGAGTAGTTTTATATATTTTAGGTTAATTAGGTCCTTTTCATGGTCAGGAGAGAAGAAAACTTATTTCAGGGCCTCGGATGGATGATTGGACCGTACCAATCTGACTAAGATGATGATCGGAGTCTAACACCTCTAAAATCATCTAGATTGGAGAACCGTAGCATCAAATGAAGTCCAAGGAAGATCAAAGGCTAGGGCGCAATGCAACATCCATGCGAGTTATAGATAGAAAATCTGACTGTACGGACGGATCTGGAGCAACGATCGCAGTCCAGTAGCTCGGGAATCATCTCCATCCAAGCACTGTGGCACCCTCTACAAAAGAAAGAAGAATGGACGACCTAGGTGGTGCCATGTGGCACCAACCAGGTCGCCCAACGCCTGGTAGTAGTAGTGCACCGCTTACAGCTGCAGCCATGCGGAGTGCATTGCGCACAGCCATAGCTGCAGCCGCACACCGTGCACTGCCGCAACTGTGCGCAGCGGTAGCATAGCGCATGCCAGCGCTCGCGTGCACACAGCACGAAGAGCACAGGCGCTTGAAGCGCGTAGTGCACTATGCTTGCACTAGAGGAGGATAGGCAGGAATCTTCAGTGACGTGCGCTTTTAGTGACACTTGCAGCTGTCACTAATTGTCTACCCCTGCCAACAAGAAAAATTGAAGGGCAGATCTTCAGCGATAGTTGCAGCGACGTTTACGGACGTCAGTAATGACCCAAATGCAAATTTGTTCTTCCTCCACTATAAAAGGGCCTACCCACCGCCATTCCAAGCCATCTCTTCCTTCACCTCACCACCTCCAAGACTGTAAAGAGAGCTTGTCCCAAGCTCGAGATGCTTTTCTAGAGTAGAACTAAATAGTCTTCCCTTCCCACATCCCCATTTGTGGAGCATCCCATGGCCATCCTCTCATCGCCCTTCGGGAAGAAGGTCCTCACCACGATGCCATCCTGCCCCATCCTCCATCCTTTTGCAATGTCCTCCTTCATCCCGCTCCTCACCACCTTCCTCTGGGCAACGTTAGAGTGAGTCATCCTCCAAGCAACCATCAAGGGGGATTTCTTTCACCTCTTTCTATCTTTTATGCTTTCATAATGCAGTTTTCCTACTTTAATAATTGTATAAAACATTCATGAGAAAAATAGATGATTGTTTCTCTCTCTCTTTCTCCCTCTCTCTTACATTTTTGCAAGTAGATAAGGTTTTCATCAACTTAATCTCTTGCCCTATTAAAAATACCAAGAAAATTAGAAAAGACAAAAATGAAATAAACAAATAAAAAGAGAAACGCAAATTTTCAAAATCAAATGTTAGCCACCACGTGTTCAACCTGGGACTCCCTTGGAGTTTCGTTATAAATTTTATTTGATCACGACTTTTGCAACTATGACGATGGGTTACTCGTAACCCTGATTTCAAACACGCCAAACCCATGCAATCACTGCCCTTAAAGATATGCAATTGTAATTTTCTGTCCAAAAGAGAAATCTCCATACTTCCATTCTCATAATTTACATGATCCTTGGCCATAGCAAGAAAAGGTCTCCTAAGAATAATTGGAGTGTTTATTAGTTCCTCAGGTATATTCATGTCAAGAACCAGAAAATCCACCAAAAATTAAAAATCTTTGACCTTAATAATAACATCCACTAGGACTTCCTTAGGGAAGTAATAGATCGGTCAGCCTGATGAAGTGACAGAGGTTGATTTGAGTTCGGCTAACCCAAACTTCTCATACAAGTTGGTTGGGATCAGGTTGATTTAAGCACCTAAATCAAGAGTGCCCTATCAAAAGTGTAACCCTCAATCATGCATGAAATCAGTGGTGCTCCAATGCCTCTCTTCTTAGGAGAATGCCTAAGCTTCTGGGTATAAGGATCTTTAAGGAACTTGGCATAGACAAGGATGTGTTTAATAACATCAAGGAGTGGTGATGAGTGTATTTCGCGAGTAAAAAGTTAGGGTTTCAGAGAACCCATCGTCATAGTCAAGAAATATCGCTACCAAATAAAATTTATGCCAAAACTCAAGATAAGCCCCAGGTCGAACTTAGGGAGGCAAACATTTGGTTTTCATAAATTCGCGATTTGATTTGATTTGTTATTGTTGTTTTTGTCTTTTGTAATTTTTTTGATATTTTCATAAGGAAAAACATCATATTGTGATGATAATAACATCATGAGCCCTAACTAGCTTCAATTAATCAGAATCAATTCACAAATGCTCCAACATAATTGCCTGAAGGCCATAATTCCATGTATATCCATTCTGAGAGTAAAACACTAAAATAGGGTTAATTCTACTATTTTAACATCATATCATGAAACTAGAGTAACCATGGGGTTTCCCAGGGATTAATCTATGTTCTAATGAGCATTAAAATCCAATAAGAGGGTCCACATAGGTAAAAATAAGGTTTCACGCACTTCAAGAATTGATTCATAACCTAAAACCCTAATTTCAAACCTGCTTGAATTACAAAGGTTATGGTTAGGATAAAATTAAACCAAACCTTCTAAAATTCATAGAAAAATATTCCACGAGATTTAGTATTCTTGATTTGACCTTTAGAACCTATTATGACCTTAAACAGAGTATCAGATGGAATTCTACCCTAATTTGGGTTTCTACGTAAGTTGCCTAGTCAAACTTGGTCAAAACTATAATCTAACTTCACCCGCAGATTCCTTGGATCCAAATTAGGTTTTTATAAAAATTTGGGCCTAATAAGAGTTCATCTTCGCCTAGTTTGCATTTTAGACCAGTCAGGCTCTTTTTCTCTCAATTAGCCCCTCAGCTTTCAAAATCCCTGCAAATAGCACCCTAGGTTTGTTGTCTTCTTCACAATCAGGTCTTTGCCACCATTAGAGGTCAATCAACCTCTAGGCAGGCTTTGAGCTCACCTAAACCCATTCAAATCATCATCAAATCCAACCAAATTTGGTGGGATTGAAGTTTAGACCAAAGAGAATTGATTGAGACCAGTCTTGGATCCCAAATTGCATTTGATTGCCCTAGCAAACCCACGAGATCAGTGGGTGTTTCTTGCATCAAGAACAAGCCATTGTGGGCTTCCTTCCATTTCAAGAGCTCGACTGGAGCTATATAAAAGCATTCCCATTGCGAAACCAGGCTCTTTGGCAAGGTTTACGCCCCAAAATCCCCTCTAACTACTCCCTCGGCCATCTCCGACCAAGCTCCGATGACACCTCCTCAACCTCTTCCTACAACTGGCCAATGGCCAGATAGGCTTGTTCTCCTTCATGCTCGACCTCGTTCACTCCTCGATAGCCAACTCAAGAGCTGCCTTCCCCTTTCCTCATCACCGTCCTCACCCTCAGGGGCTTTCAACTTTTTCGGCATCGGCAATCATGCTGGCACATGCTCCTCCCACTTTCAACCTTAAATTAAGTCTTATCCTCTCCCTCTTCTTCTACTAAATCTCCTTATCCCCTTCTTTACCTAATTCGACCCACTATTCACCCTTCACCCCTCTGGCCTCTCCATGTCTGGCCGAGCTCCATGCAAACTCCACGCAATCACCTCCATTAGCTCCATCTCATCTCCACAATCAAAACCTCTCACCTAATTCCATCATTTACCCACTCCAAAGCTCCTCTGAGCAAACCCACATTCGAGAACCTTCCCCAAGGTTGCCTGACCTCCACACACACTCGCTTGTCACACGGACACCACCACCGCACTCCACATCCACCGAGAATGCTTATGAACTTTCTTATTGGGGCTCTTAGCCCATATTGATGTTTCAGGGCTTTGACCTAGCTCCACCGGTTGCCGCTATCTTCTCCGTCAATGATCGACCTTCCACGGCAGCCACACATTCTCCAATTGCCACCTAGTCCTACGAAAGAACACCACACAGCTTTCCAAGGCCTCAATTGGATAGCAACACCAGCATCAGCAGCTCTAATCGGCAAAGCACCACTGCTGCACTTGTGCGAAGCAGGGGTGGCATTTTTACTGCCACATTGTCGATCTACCAACAGCCAGGAGTGTAGAACATTGATTTTTGAATCCATTTGTTCGCCCAAGGTCACGAGGGGTCGGGTCCCTCCATGCACACACCCGCACACCCGCTTACCTGCCTATCCACTCCTCACCTACGACAAAAGCCCAAAGGCCTACTCCTTGTTGATGACCCGATAACTCGACAATTGATTCGATTTCTACTGGGTTTGAGAGAGAAGAGAGGAGGGATTTGTGAGAAGAGGGAGGAGGGTTTTGCTCTCTGAGCGATTGGTCTTGTGCTAAGAAAGAAAGGCATACACTTAGCCTCTGAAGAGAAGGATTATGCTCTATGTTTGAAGAAAGGGAAGGTCTTGAGAAGAAGAAAAGGAGAAGGCACTCTGAAGAACCTTGTGCTTGTGCTCTGTTAAGTCTTCTGATGCTATATTCCTGTGGTCTAATTGAGGATTATTGTGAGCACTGGTGACTTACTTGAGTACCAAAGTTTACATTGAATTCTAATTGAAGATTACTGTTGAATAATTTAAGTAATTGAACGCATTCTTAATTAAACAGAATAAGTGGTGATTCAAATCACCATTGTATTTATTCTCTTTCCTTTTTTATTCCATGACCTTTTGAGCTTCGTTGAATAACAATTTGACCATATTTATTCATTGCATATTTATTATTACTATTCTCATTTATTCCAAATGAAGATTAGTGCATGAGTTTCATATTTGCTCACTGCGAACGACCTCAGACTTCCTTTAGATTCTGAGTTTATAACTTTAAATGACTTGTTGTGTGATTTAGGAGTGTACTACAATGAACACATTTTTAAAACTCTTATCTCGCTTAACAACAGATTGACACAACTTTATCTAACTAATCTACTTGCAAAATAAGAGAGGAAAGAGAGAGAACCATTCAACATATATATTCAAACAAAGTTTTCTATAGATAATCAACTACACTAGAAAGTAGTAAAAGATAAATAGAGGTGAGGGGAGTACCCCTTGACGACTGCTTGGAGTATGACTCTCTTTGACATCCCTTGAAAGATGGTGGTGAGGAGCAGGACGAAGGGGAACGACATCAAAGGAAGGCGGACAGCGTTAGATGGCATCGCGGCGAGGATCTTCTTCACAAAGGTGATGAGAGGATGGCCACGGGATGCTCCATGAATGGGGTTCAGAGGTGGGAGGAAATGTTTGCTTTCTACTCTAGAGGAGCATCCTGAGCTTTGGATAGGCTATCGCTAGAGCTTTAGAGGTGGTGAGGGAGAGAAAGGAAGCGATGAAGAAGAATGGGAGGGGTATGGGTCCATTTATAGTGGAGGAGAAGCGGCTTTTTGCACATGGAAAATTAGTGACGTTGTTGAAGACTTGCCGTAGATGTCACTGAAGGTAGCTCACGTGCCCGCACTACTGAGTTGCTGGCACACGGTCTATGTGCCTGTGTCCTACACTTCCGTGTCTTGCGCTCACTGCGCTATGCCTAAGCATTACGCGTGCCTATGCCTAGCATTGCACGTGCTGCGCACCCTACATGCTTACAGCTACTCAATTAGAGATTTGGGGTCATTGCTAGTCTCGAACTCATGACTTCCCTTATGTGATAGGGCTCAAGATCACCATGCCAATGTCTTCACTTTCTCAAAAAGGTGAAATCTTTGCTCCAGCAGGGGATGGTGGCGTGGCCTCTACATGGCTCTTGGATCTTAATCCAACGGCACAAATCTGATAGGAGTGAAAGAGAGAGAGGTGGCAGCGGCCGTTGGGTAGCTTGGATAGTGCCACTTGGGGCGATCTGAGCTGTCTATCTTCTTTCCTTTACAAGGGCTGCTACAGATGTCGGATCGAGATGATTCTACGCTGTTAGACTGCGTTCATGGATTTGGATCCATCCATGCAGTTGGATTTATCGTTTGAAGCTCCAAATTCCATCACTAGCCCCTTGGGCGTTGATCTTCCTTGGACTGCATAAGGTGCATGGAACTTCAACCAAGATGATTTTGGAGGTGTTGGACTTTGATTGTCATCTTGATTAGATCCATATGGTCAGATTGTCAATCTAAGCCATGAAATAGATCTCCTTCTCTCCTAGCCATAAAAGGACATGAATTAGCCTAAACTTTGTACAGACTATTCTAAATGCCAAATGATGCATGCTATGTTATATTTGCACCATGGAATGGATATCTAAGCTAGGAAATTGCATAAATAGTCATTTTAACCTAAATGGATGTGTATACATCATACCCCCATGCCTATATTTTGCTAGTCCCTAGCAAAATTAACCTATATGCTTTGTATAAAAATAGAATTTGGACTTGATTGCTTATGGCATTAGTTCAGTAATAAAAGGAAATTTCAACTAAGGTCCTAAATTAAGAAGACTTAACAATGCCCGAGTGCTCCCCAAAATGCAGTCTGCGTAAGTCCTCACCTTATTTTGAAAAGGGAAGATACATTTTTTTCTTCTCTTCTTATTTTTTTGGATTTTTGAGTTTAGTGTTTCAGGGCAGCCTTCAATGGCTACCAAACCCACCCAAGGCTCAAAAAGTACTTTAAGTTTTTTGTATCTTGTGAGAAAGTGATAGACACACTAGCCGGCCATTAAAACGAACTTCAAGTTTCTACAACCCTAGGTGAACTTAATAGTTTCTGCCTAAAGGTTTATCTTTTCAATCGGTAGCTTTCTCCCTACTTTTTTCTAGTTTTTATAGGGTCAACACAAGGGCGAACGCAGTGTATATCTCCTTAATTTATTCTACATCCCCATTTCTTTCCTTAATGTTTTTTTAATTATTTATACATTTTTACGAGCTGGGCTTTGGACAAACAACCAATGGGTTGTTACCCTTGACAACTTGCCAAGCATACTCATGCGGTGAAGTGTGGTTTCTTTTTTCTCCTCTTTCTTTTTTTTTTTTTTTTAATTTTTAAGTATATTATTTTCTTTTTTTGAGTAGGCAGTTTCATTGATCTAATATTTACCTAAAGACATTAGAAAAAGTTTGGTCATGTAGTTGGGCTCTAGACAACTGGCCAATGGGCCGTTACCCGCAACAACTTGCTGGCCATACTACCTAGGAAAGTTCATTAGCTACCTAATTTTCCTAAAAATCACTTAAAAGTAACTCAGTGCAAATAGTGTGTACATGCTTTAGACTTAAAGTCCCCTCAAATCAGAGGGCGAGTTAATAGGTCACATACTTATCACTCCAATTTATTAACCAAATTAAAGTAAAATTAACATGGCAAGGACTCGAGCAATTCCTCATTTTAGTGGACACCTGGGTTGATTAAGCCCGTAGACCTAAAGAGTCAAAGTGTTGAGGTCCTAAAGTATCATTTCCTAAAGTTAACAACTCCAAATGCCTAAGTTCTTTTCCCCTAATTCTAATTTTTTGAATTTTGAATTTTCTTTTTTTAAGAAAATAAAAGAAATTCCATGAAGCTAACAAAATAATTTTAGAATTAAGTATCGAACACCCCACTCCTAAATGATGAAATGTCCTCACTATAAAAATAAAGTCATGAAAAGGGCAGAATAAATAGAATATCACCTGAATTTCCTGAAAATCTAGTCAGCATCACAGATAATATACACAAGTGCTAAATTTATTGCCTTGAGCTAGGCACGGTTCACAAGTAAAGAAGACATTTAAAGTTTAGAAATGCATATCAAAATTAGAATAAGAAGATTGATTTTGGGACATGCAAAAAGAGGATGTCCACAGATGTGGACCAAATTGTAATGCGGACCCATGCCCCAGGGTCGGGTAGTTCTAAAGTTCTAGATGAAAATCACCGAGAATTGGAGATTGTTGTACTTGCAGGGTTGGGCCTGTGTTTTTGTGGTGTGCAACCCAAGACTATAGTGCAAAACAATAGGTAGATCTGATTCACTAGATTCAGTTGTCCACCTGGAGTTCAGCTCAGAAAGATAGCGAATTGTTCTACACTTGGGTTGCACATTAAAGATATCGTAAGGGTCCTACTAAAAGGTTGGTTGTTTTATGTCAATAGGAACCCTTAGATACAAAATTATGTTTCCCTTAGAATTAGCCTCCCAAATTTTCATTTCCAAATTCCTATACTCTAAGATCAATGTTTTCGGACCTCCAGATTGTTGTACACCCCATCAAAGATATCCAAGTAAAACAGTTGTGGCTGAATCAGAATTGACTTGGATTAGATCATTTCCAAATCAAAATCATTCATCCCTTTGGGGTGTGTTTGAAGATTACGGGTACCGAACGGATCATCTATTATAATAGGATTATAATCCTCCATGTCAAGCCCAATCGGATCATAATCCTCAATTATCGGGCTTTCAAATGGATTGTCATGCTCCTCGAGCCTGTTTGTCTCACTAAAATTATTTTCCTTAAGTTCATGTGAGACTTCACTAAGAGATTCCTCACCCTCAAAATTAAAGAATCCTTTATCCTCACTTATATATGTCTCAAAATCATATGTTGTTCCTTGGTCTACAGTGACATATTTTTCCTTGCAATTGGCTCAGGGATCTTGGGTGAGAAAATCACATCATCCTCGATTTGTTTCTCAAACCCAACCTGGTCATCTCTGATCTCAAAAAATGTGTCCCCCTTGACTGGCACCTAAGCAGGTTCAGACATTAGCTCTTCTGAAGGGGGTTCATCCTGGGAATCATCCCAATATTAGACCAAGGCATCCACAAATTTCATCCTCGATCTTGATAATTTCCCAATTAAAAACAGACCTTGGCCCTTATCCTTACCATCTTAGAGCCAATTCAATGGAGAACTATTAAGCTCATCAATCATTTTGATCATAGGGTCTAATGCTTCAGTGCATGGTATTGGCTGAGCTTTTAAAGATTGTATAGTGTTCCTCAAGTTAGCCAACACCGTATCTTGCTGAACCATAAGGTTTAGTTTAGGGTTAGGTGGGTTTGGGTTCAATCTAGGTGAGTCAAGATATTGATGTACTTGGGCTCCTCCCTAATAATAGGTCATTTCAGGTTGTTGAAAGAGGGCTGGTGACCTATATTCAACATAATCCTAGGAAGGGTAGGTGGTATAATCATCATATCCTTCCTGATTTTAGATCGAGTTGGTTTGATCATTGAAGGGTGGAGATCTATAATCAGTGTAGCTCTAGGAAGGATAGTAGTCGTGATCATGATGTCCAAGGTTAGGTCCTAGACATTGAGGTTTAGAATCATATCACCAATCAAAGTTATCCAGGCTAGTGGATGGGTAATTGTAAGTCAAGTCAGGATAGTAATCATCTTGAGAATAAGTAGTGCTAGTAGGGTAGGGTTGGAAATGCGAGTATGGTGTGGAAGAATACATGTTGAAGTAGGAAGGACAATAGAATAGAGAAAGCTGCCCTGCAATATAATCAACCAAACTTGTTCTTAGGTGGGTAGCCAAAAGTCCTAGCGACTCCCAAAACCTATCTTGAGATGACAAAAATGATTGCATCTACTTCCATCAGGTTAATCCAACCAGTTAGAGGGAAGGATTGGGGAGAAGCACTACAAAAAAAATTGCCTTTAGTGACATTTAATATTTGCCACTATAGGCCTTCTATTTGTCGCTATATGTAATCAGCAACACTTAAAATAATTTCCGCTTAATTGTTGCGTTCATTGGTGTCAGTAAAAGGTTAATGGCAATTGTACGATCGTTGCTAAATCAATGGCATTAGCATCACTTTAATTGCAGCAATACTATCACTAATGATCTTCTTTAATGGCAATTTATTTACCACTATCTGCCACTATTGATTTATGTTAGTGACAATTTAATTGATGCTATTAGTGTCACTATATACTTTATTTAATGGCTCTTCTAATGTCACTAAATTGCCACTATTGATTTACTTTGGGGATACTTTATTTTGTCATTGAATTGCCTCTATTGATATTATTTAGCAGTAATTATTTGTCTCTAAATTGCCACTATTGATTTGCTTTAATGGCACTTTCTTATGCCACTAAATCAACACCTTTTTTTTGTTTTAATGGCACTTTATTTTTCCATTTAATTATCGCTTTTTATTCACTTTAATAATTCCTATATGACTTAATTTTATTCTTTACTGAGAAATAAGTTTCTTTTTTTAAGCACAAAACATAGGGGGATGAGCACAAAGCTTTCTATATTAACTTTCTAATCATCAAAGTACATATTCCCCTCTTAAGGGTAATATAAGAGAAAAGAAAAGAAAATTACATTAAAAAAAAATACAATGAAGATCAATTCTAGTAAATCTGACTAAATACAAAGCGCTTCATCAACCCAACTGAAATAATCTACAAAATCATATTTATCTAATGACCATCTTCAATGGATTTGGGTGATGGAATCTTTATCAATGGCTTCACGAACTTTCCTGTTACTTTTTCCTTCCTCCTCTTCAAGCTCTAAATCCCACTCCAAACTTGAGAAAAACATTAACAGAGTTTAGTTACCTTGCAATATGCCTTGAAATTAGCCTTGTAGATGAGTAGAAAAAATTATCCTCCTAATGTTATGGAGGTAATGCAAACCTGAAGTGAAGGAAGATGAGCCTCTAGTTGCTTTCTTTCAATGTCAAAGTTTAGTACACACTATAGTATAATGGTATCATCTCCAACAACTTCTTGCTCTACTTGCAATATCTAATAGTTCATAGGAATACCATCAATTGCATGCATGGCCATGAGTTTGAGAAAAGATGTTTTCCTTGAACCATTTCTTCCAACAAGACCTAATGTAAGAATAGTGACATGTTAACAACCTATTTAAGATTACCCAGTATCTCCTCACAAAAGAATAGCAATAAAGAAGAAAAGGACTACCAAATATCATCTAAGAGATGAGAATAGAATAATCTACTAACTCAATCAATTGAATTTTACACAAAGACTGGAACTTGAAATGATAGGTGCACAAATTAAAGCTAGAACATAACATGGTAGAAGGGAAGGGCGCTACCCAAAGATGAATAAATTTATTTTATGGAGTTATAGGAATAAGGAATGAGTTCTTTCAAGATCTTGGTTAGCAAGGTCATATAAGGGCTTCTAACCATACCAGGTATTCTTAAACATAATGATAAATAGACTCCAGCACATTTACTAAATATTAGAAGTTGCTACCACAATAACAATGATGTAGCCATTGCCCAATGAGCAGGTTATACATGAATCCTTGATGCCACTTGGATATTACTAGAACTAAAAGTGCTTTCTTTTATGATAATGTTGCTTCTTTGTAATATTTATCACAAGATAAAAAAAAAGATATTGCTTAATGATGCTCTTCCTTATAAATTAACAATAAAGTAGTGTTCTACAAGTGCATTGCATCGAAAAAACAAAATAATCATATGTTGATATTTTTACAAATATAAGAGGAAGAAAACATTGTACGAAACATAATACAAAGAAATCAAAATAGAGCACATCGAAAGTTGATAAAAAAAAAAAAAATGAATGTTTGTTGTACGTATATCAATCATGTGATATACATAAATAAAACAAATTTCTACAATAATGCATATACATTGTAAAAGCATGTAACAATTGTATATGAACTTTGAGAACAACCACTAAGGTTGAAGAATCTTGCACCAACGTTATCTCTTGATCATGTAAAAATGGATATCATGGTGAAAAGCACCACTTTTTAATGCACTTGTCTACATTGAAAGATCAATTAAAATATTATCGGATTGTAACTTGGAAGGTACAATATAGTTTCAGTAATCAGTAAATTTAGCATTGCTAAAGAAATGCAAATCATGATAATATTAAATGGTCACTTCTCTTTTCGTCCACAAAGGGAGGCTACGGGAAATTTGGAGATGGGTATTATAAAACTCCTTTCATAGCATACCAAACAAAATAGAATATAGACAATGATGATGAGGGGAGCTTGAACAAATCATTCTTGGTTGGAAGTAGACAACGAGAATAACATCAACGATTTGATCAGGTGCAAAAAATAGGAGATATCCATGTGCATTTTGCAGAAAATTGAGAAAGCAACACTGAAAACTCGTCAAATACATTTACTAGTGCTCTCATACATGCATAACAAACCTGGAATAAAAGTCTATTCAAGTATAATTGCATAGATGTAACATAAGATTTACTATTTAAAGCATTCTATTTTTAAACATCAATCATAATTGATTGCTGAATGCAGGTAATTTGTTTTGAAAACATCAAAGAGTATGTGTGTCATTTTCTTGTTTATGTGCGCTTAAGCAGTGATCGTTAATTCAACTAAGCATGTGGGCACTGCTAATGCAGCATTGCAATCAACTGGAAAAAGCAGGCCATTCATACTTGGAGTTGGAGGCAATCTACGAAAAGCAACAAATAAAAGCGATATTTCTTCTTCATCAATCTAAATAAACATAGAATCTAGAGCCAAGAGACAAAGATCAAATCTCTATATAATGCAACAACTAGAGGGACTCTCTTGAACATCCATTTACTAACAAAAGTCTGTACGTTACCACAAGCTCCATCGATTTCAGATCCAAGTTCAGAATGATAGATTCCATCATGGGCAACCAAAGTCCCATAAAATACATTAACCTGCACATTATTGTGGAAGTGCAATTTATATACCAAAACCCTCACATATGTTATGTAGGGGTCAACCATATGAAATCTTCAACACAATTCAGGTCTAAAATGTGACATCTAAGATGATTTACCTAAAGCTTATAAGGTTACAATTCAGCAGAGGCAAATAGATTAAAAAAAAAGCTATCCTAATTATGTTAGCAACTTCAACCAAACAAAGTAATTACCTCAAATTAATCTTTCCTTCTAAAATAAAAGAAAAAAGGGCATATAATATCAAATCTTGAAGACTACTACGTATAGCATAGGAGAAAAGTGTGAGGCCACACTTAAAAAGTAGAGCGAAAATCTTCACATTTACCGATCAACATGTAAGCACATAAAATCTTATCAGAATGTTATGAACTTAACTATATTAGGGAGTAGTATTCTTCTATTCAAGAAAATCCAAATCATATAAATTAAGGAGACTAACCATTCAACCAAGAAGGCCTTCATTTTCTTCAATAAGGTGACGCAAGCATCAACCATGTTTCGAACTCCTCTCTCATTAATTCTTGAGACATCATCAATTATGCACCTAAAATTACCAACATAGGTATATGAAATAAAGAGAAGTTGTGTTTCATAAAAGCAAAAGGAAAAAGTTTAATTTGCTTGTACAAAAGGAAACATATTGGGTAAATAAGAAAGATGCAATATGTTGTATCCCTAGCCAAATAAGAGTACTTGGAAAAATAATTTATACCAATCAAAATTGTTCCCCATTGTCAATAAAGAATCTCTATATCTGTAAAAGCAAGTCAATGGTAATAATACCAACTGATTTTTCACCTTTTTTTTTCAAATATCTAACATCTTAGAACTAATGGGGCCTAGGTTTGGTGCATCAAGCTATTCAAAAAGAACATTAGAACTCAAAGCCAAGTTGGAATCATCACCAAGGGTCAACATTTCAATACACTATCACTGCCAGCCCAATGACGAAGGCAATATATAAAATATACCCCACTTCCCAACCTTGCAATAAGGGGACTCTTTATACATAGCAAAATCACATGAGACCCTTCTAAAAAGGGGAGGCCTCCTTTACTTGCGTCAATTTATGCTACACGAGCTTTAAATCATAACAATGCAAGAATGAGGATGCCATGTCCTTATGCATTCCCATCACCTGCACAACCCACTTAGTTAGTAGGATCGTATCCATAGATCCCAATTGGAGAACTCCCAAGCCACCTTCAAAGTTGGCCTATTTACCTTATCTCACGGAACCAAAGAAATCCCTTTGCTATCAACTAGTTAACCCCCTGCAATGAAAACCTTAAATAAATAACTAATTAATCAAGTTATAAATCTCATGGCAACAAATATCAATGGGTGACCTCCTCACAAGTCCTACATGGAGAGCACGTCGTAATGAAAACTTCGACATGGTTGCAGAGAATCACTGGGAAGACATCCAACTACTAAAACACTGGAAAGAAGATCATAGCTAGAAGCAACTCTTGCTTCAACTAAACATGTTATTATTGCAGGAGACCAAAGCCATGTCAAACACATCTCCATAGCATGCATGCTCTATCCATTGCAAGCACACAAAACTTCACCTGCACAAATTATATAATGACAATCATCAGGCCCTGCAAACCTCAAAAGGTAAATTTAAAGTGCATTTGCAACTAAATATCTTCTTCCACTAGCAAACTTGTAGATAACTTCTGAACACAAAAAAATTAGCAAATAAGAAGAAGTAACATAAACAAAATTGTACCTGCAAAATTAAACAAGGAACTTATATGACAAACTGTAAAGTACAAAATGCAAATACGATTAGCACCTAAGGCCACCTCTGATCAAACAAGATAAGCCTCATATTATGGTTACTCTTCCTTTTTCTCCTTGACTAAAGGCAAAGCCACATCACCACCTCCTCCACCATTTTCGGTCAATGCGGCATCTAGATTCATTGTACTACCACCTACAAAATAGCTACACATTCCAATTCTCAAAGATCACACCTTTTGGAAACTATCAATAAACGATCTCAAAAAAAAATAAACCCCCACTAGTTTTGATGTTCATGATTTTGTCGTCAACACTCATCCACTGGAGTTTGATATGTTAAAACCTCCAATTAGTTTGGCATTTTCCCTATTCAATTTTCCCCCTCCAATCAAATTAGTTGCAAACCAAAGACTAAATCACAAATAAAGACAAAAGAAAAATAGCAAAAACAAAAATGTGAGGAAATGAAAGTAAGAACCCTTTGATGGCATCTATTCATCAATCATCTATGTCTTGAGTAGTACATCAGGAATACCGCCTGAATGTTGATGTTGCTCAATAGTTGGAGCCAATGTTATTGACACCTTATAAAATGTGGTTCTTCCAAATCTATCTATTTCTGACTTCATCATGTTATGTTGCTCTTGTAACATCATTGCCCTAGCTTCCACTATCTGTAAAAAGAAGAAAAAGGCATAAAAGAGATCAGTGAGATAAAGCCTTAAAACATGCTTCTACGAAATAAGCGTAAAACACTCAGGACTCGTATGACTCGAGGAGAAAAAATCAGAAGAAATGAAGTATGACTAAACTCTACATAATATCTACAAATCCAATATGGGAACCCTCTAAGGTCACAATTTAGCAACGTTAAATGATCTTGGACGTTAGATACACTACACATAAGGGAAAGCAGCTCCCATATCTAATTGTAGCACACACAATTCCCTGATTACTACTGCAAAAGATAAACACTGAACACCAATATCACCATACACATTGGATTGTCCAAACCACCAAGGTCATTTTTGGATAAAATATCCTCGAAAATTCCAGCCATGACATAAAGTAACCCTTCCATTCAGTGAAATGATATATAAGTTGGCACCTTTTGTGTTGTCTCACTCTAGGAATAAACTGTTGTACC
Source organism: Thalassia testudinum (assembly GCA_037157565.1). Classification (NCBI taxonomy): domain Eukaryota; kingdom Viridiplantae; phylum Streptophyta; class Magnoliopsida; order Alismatales; family Hydrocharitaceae; genus Thalassia; species Thalassia testudinum. Next base: position 121,912,314 of record JAZHRO010000024.1, read on the forward strand.
CTCTTGGGGCAGAAGTCCCTAACTATACAACTCCAAGATAATAATAGTTTCCAATATTCTCACTTATCAAAGTTACCAATCTTTTTCAAATGAGTCAAATAACTAATTTAAGGAACCAACCAAGTGGTTCAAGTTATGATGTGCACATTGAGAATATAATACTCCATAGTCTTCTAGATTTTTAAATGTAATCAGTTAATTTGTAGATATTAGGCAATTTGATAGAGAATTTCCTGAATCCAAGATCGACTAAGAGACATAGTATGTAGCTTGATTTCACACAATCACACTCTTCTACCTTCTCCTTCATAGTACATCTACCTCCTGAGTTCTCCCAGTGGCTATTTTATCACAAGTTCCTTCTGTTCCACTACATCGAAAAAAAGGAATCTGTTGGAGTTGCATTCCACATAGTTCAAGATCCAATGAATGACAGTTGAATCATCAAAGACTGCATTCCCTATTACAAGTATCATCAGATGCAATACAACAAATATCCCTATGCATGTATGAATCCAGTTGATGAAATTTACAGCCATTTGAAATCAACCCATTCATGGAACTTCCACTCCAAAGTACTCTGTCAAGAACATCAAGTACTACATGGGAGATTCAACAAAAAATTCTACGCATCTCATCTTTATTTCCCTTAAGTCTACGAGCATGGCATCGCCATTACCATCAAGTTTGCATTTTTCCCCTATTCTTCCTCTACTCCCTGACTACCCAATACTTCCCATGGGTGTTGCTCTTCATCCTTGAGAGAATTCAATCTTAACTTAACTTCTTGAAAGAAAAATAAATATCACAATGCAATGGATCTTCACAATCTTGATCTTCAATATCTGCAGTTATTTGATCTTCACAATGCTCGAATTCTCTGATCACACAATGCATCAAATATCATATGGATAACTACAACCTTGGCTTGACATATTGAAAATAGAAGTCAAATATACAACTTGAGAAACCCAAGAAAAATGATTATGTTAAATAAAAAGACAAATGAATGTCATTGAGTACAAAAAAGAAAATAACATGCTTAAAAAGGTATAAGATCTCGAATATGTAAGCCAACATTTAAATTTATTCCAAGTACTGTTCAAAAAATAACTCATTTAAAAAACAAGTTCCTGATGTTTGAAAGCTTAAAACATGATATACATCGAAGAGGCGAAGCATCTAAGTATTTGAGGAAGATTGCTTGGTACAATTGTCACAAGCAAAAAAGCAAAGAAACTATTTATTAACTGTACATGGGAAAAATCATACTACATAATATTGTTAGCAAATGCAATTGTCTATAACGTCAAACTTGCTATTTTATCATACAATTTGCCACTATTGCTGATGTAAACATGTTTACACTACTTAAGATGTCTATTTAAGCATGTTCTTAAGCATAGGATTGCATTGCATTCTACAAATATTACATAACATGCATCATCTTGCCTTTAGAGTAGTTTGAATAAAATGGAGGTTAATTGTCTCCTTTTTTGTTCATGGACAGGGCAAACTTTTTATCGGGGCCTCGGATCGAAGATCCAACCATATAGATGTGATCAGGACGACGATTGGAGTCAATGACTCCAAGATCGCCCTAATCAGACATCTGTAGCATCAGATAGTGACCGGGGAACCGTAGAAGATCAAGGGCCAAGATGGTGTGAATCCGCACTTCAAATGACAAATCCGACTACTCGGACGGATTCGATTTGATTATTGCAGCCTAACGACGCAAAAATCGAGTCAATTCGACACCCGTGCAACATCTACATCATCTAGAAGATGGACGGCCAAGATGGCACCACGTGGTGCCATCTCGGATGCCCAACCGCCCGCACGCATCTGCTGAAGGCTTCTGCATTCGCCCTTCCCTGCCGTTGGATCAAGATCCAACGGCTATGATGCGGCAGTGCTGAAGTTAGGTGCTTGACACAAATGTGCCCCCAGCATGTTGGTCGAGCACTCTAACGCGAAGCGAGAGTGTGCATTCGTGCCTCGCCATGCTGAAATTTGAGTGGAGGCACGCCTTCGGTCAACTGGACGATCGCGATCAAACGGTCGCACGTGCCCGATAGCGCCCACGCGCTATTTCATGCGCAGCGGTAATGCAGCAACGCACGCGATCGGGCGTGCACTGAGGAAGCGGGCGTAGTACGATCTAAGCAACTGAGGATGGATGGATGTGTATGTGCATTGCGCGCGGGGGCAAGCGAGCAGGCACGTGTGCACAGCACACTACGCCCACGTTCAGACCTTTAGCGACGGTTTTATCCGTCACTAAAGGTCCTGAATTAATGTTTTAAGAGTTGTAATGACCAAATTGCCCCCACTCCTTGCAACTATAAAAGGAGACCCCCTCCACACGAAATTCTCATCCCTTCCTTCTCTTCTCTACCTCTCTAATGCTCAAGAGAAGCTTGTCCCGCACCCGAGATGCTCCTCGCAAGATAGAGTCAAATTTTCGTCCCCCGTTCGGAAGTGGATCCCACGACGACAATGACATGCTGCCCTGTTCCCGTTCTTCTGCTTCATCCTCCTTCGTCCTACTCCGTCCTCCTTTGTCCAGGAGTCGTCCCTTCCGGCTGGTCCTCCAAGTGATCGTCGAGGAGGATAACTTCTCTCTCCCATTCTTCTTTACAGCTTTCTAGTGTAGAATTTTCCTTCTTTCTAGTGTAGCTGATTTCCCGCTTCCTAGTGTAATTCTTATTTGGTTTTATTATATAAACATTTTGAATTATTGAATGCATGTTTTCCCTCTCTCTCTCTCTACCTTTTTAGTCTGATTGTTGTTATGGCTTCATTGTAATTACATCGCCTCACTTTTGAGGAAAAATTCTAAAAAAGTAATATAATTGTGAATATAGATCGACGTAGCCTCCCTGTGTTCGACCCAGATTTTCCATTTTGGTATAAATTTTATTTGTTGAACACAAGTTCTTCACTTTCAAACTACAACGACAGGTTTTTCAAAACTGAATACATTAGCGTAGCAACTCGCACGTCCAACATTTTGGCACCGTTGCCAGGGAGGCAATAATTTCTGATCTTCTTTTCGCATTTCTTGCACTTTATTATTTTCTAACTTGCTTTCTCTTGTGTCTATTATTTTGCAGAGACCTCCATTAGGGAATCATCAAGCAGTAGACTGGAGTAAAGTGCAGTTGAAGACAACTGTAAGTGCTCCCCATTCTTCCCCCTTCCATAGATTTCATTCACCACATTAAATCCAAATTCTAATTAACCTAGGTGTTTGCATAAATCCTAGGAATAGTTTGGTTGTTTGGATTCTCACTTACATTCATTCCACCCTCATTTATATAAAAAAAAAAATAACAAAAAGATAATCTTGTGGGGCAATTTTCAACAAACGCACAACGTACACCCACACTCAAGTCACTTAATTGGATTAATTTGTTTCTACTCAACCAGGTTCCGATCTATGGAACCGGTACACACAAAGCAACACATAAAAGAGTAGAGATCATTCTAGGTTAGCCATCTTTGAGTGCCTAACTTAGTGGTGCATTTGTGGCCAATTGTTTGAGTTGTTTGGGCCGCACCACCCTACTTAAAATCAACTCATCAAGTAGCTCCTCCTTAGGGTTTTCAATCTAGGTCAATTCCAGGCACTCCACTTTCTTTTTGGTTTTAAAGTAAAACAATCTTCACCCATGTTTGACAACTTGGTTTGCCTAGAAACTTGATTGCAATCCACCTAATTTGAAACCCTAAAAGCCACTTAAGCAAGATTTGAACATTAAAATCAACGCATCACAAATAATCTTGCTTGAAAACCTTGGTTGTGCACACACTTACATAAATCTCAATCAATCATTAAGGGCATTTTAAGGGTCCATCACATTCCATAAGCACCACTATCCTTGACCTTAATAAAATTGAGTAGACGTTAGCCTTAATGTCTGATTCGCTCTTCAGGGCCTAGTCTGAGATTGTCTTTGATTAACATACTTGTACTGATTAATCTGATGTCCAGCTAGGGGAGTAGCATCAAACTACCGTAGCTGGGGGGTACACTAGGAAGAGGAGGCAAAAGCCGAAGGAAGAACCTTCTCCCCTGTCCCTCCTAACTGGTTGGATTGAACAGACGCAAGTAGAGTAAATCATTTACAATCTTAAGGTAGGTTTTGGGAGTTAGTAGATCCTTAGGCTACCCCACTTAAAGATAGCCTTGTTTTGTTGTGCTGTAGGGTCCCTATCCCCAGTCCTTCCGACCTTCTCCTAGTTTATGCTGGGAAGACGATCATTGAATCCTCGATTGGAAGGACCATTAGTGCATTCTAGGAGGCGCAAATTGGATTTTGGTCAAATTGATCCCATGGCTGACCAACAGCCTCCTCTGCTTGGAAATCCATAGGAAGAATTTCGAGGGTAGATGGAACAAATGCAGAGAATGCAGGAATGGTTCCAAAGAATGCAGGGCGCTTGGCCCTTGAAGGATTTTTATGATCCTTCGAATTACAGGGAATGTTCCGGCATCCAGATTCCACCCGGTGATGTAGAAATGAAGCACCAGGTGTTAAGCCTGATTAAACATTATCATGGGCTTAGCTCCGAAGATCCGTTTCAGCACTTGGAGGACTTGACCACTTTGGTCCAGACCAACAAGGCATGAAATGTAAATGAGGAGCAAATGATCATGATGCTCTTCCCCCACTCTCTTAGGGATAAGGTTGCGCATTGGTATAGGACAATAGGAAGACCAATTACAACTTGGAATGAGTTGAAATCGGCCTTTCTGAAGAAATTCCTCCCAGTCGGACGTACCAATGCTTATAGATGGGCAATCACTACTTTTACCCAGCAGTCGGGGGAGTAGTTTCCTGTGGCCTTGGAGCGATTATAGGACTTATTTGCGGAGGTGTCCACACCACGAGGTGCCGAAATGGTAACTTGTGCAGATCTTCTATCATGGGTTGACTGGGCAAATCAGAAATCATGTGGATGCTTCTTGCGGAGGCAATTTCCTCAATAAAGATGCAGATAGTGCACATGATTTATTTGAGGAAATGAGTGAGAATTCAATCAATCATGCCTCCATGGATACATTTAACCGATCCCAGCAGTCCAAATCAAATGTCAATGAAGTCCATGACTCTCATTCATTTGATATGGAATTGATTTGTAATAAACTTGATAAGGTGGACTTGGTTGCTAAGAGAATGGAAGAGTGGATGGCTGGCAATTCTATGAACAACTCGCGATCCACTCAATCCCAAAATTCGGGATTCCATTCTTCACGAGCTCCTTCTGGACGGGAGTTCGTGAATCAACTCGATGTGGCTCAACCTGTGAGTCAGCATTTTTGGGAACACCACGGGTTCCAAACTAGGGCCTTTGATCAGAGTTTTTCTGATCCTTCCCTTTCTTTCTCTCCATCCTCACCTTATGAGGATGTCTGTGCTATACAAGAGAATGTTAAATCCAATCCCTACTCTGATGCTTGTAATCCGGGTTGGAGAAACCACCCTAACTTATCTTGGAAAAACCCGGGGCAACTGACCCAATTCCGACCTGGAAACTATGCTCCACAACGACCAATGGGTTAGGGTCATGTATACACTCAGTTGCCTCTGAATTAGGTCAATCAGCAAGCTTGGAATGCTCGTCAACCCGTAGGGTAGGCTAATTTGAACTGACAAATGGTAGAGATGCAAGGATCCATGCTCCAGCTCATCTAGCAAATGAAAACCTCGCTGGACAACTTGCTGTCCGGGCTCATTTCTAACTCTCGTCAACCTGGATCTCTACCAACCCAACCTGTACCCAACCTACGAAATATTAAGAATTCAAGCAATCAAGCCAATGGGTATGGAAATTAGAGGGACCCACACGCACATGCTCAGGTGGTTGAGTAGGGTTCCTCGTCCTCTTTTTCTTCTTCTGGAAATCAACAATTCATGGCTAATCAAGCCCCTCCATTCTTTACTAACCCACTCCAAGACCCAAATTCCTATGCATCTGTAAATTCTGTCACTTTGAGGAGTGGTAAGCAGCCTCAGGATCCACAACCACACTATTCTGATCTTTTGAATTCTGAAGAACCTGAGGAAAGAGAGGAGAATTCTGGAGGAGAAATCAAGGCTCAGGAACCTGATTTCAAGGATCTGACTCATGTTCCTTTTCCTAAAGCCTTAACCAAGTCAAAGAAGATGTCTGTTGATAGCAATGAGCTTCTGAATCTATCTAAGAATGTTGAGATTAATATCCCGCTACTTGATGCTGTCAAGCACATACCGTCTTACGCAAGATTTTTAAAGGATTTATGTACACAAAAGTGTAAGTCGAGAGAATCTGTTCCGAGGAAGGTGGTACTCTCCGAGCACGCTAGTTTTGTTATCCTGCACCATCTCCCTCAGAAAAAGAGAGATCCAGGTGCTCCACTGATTTCTTGCATCATCAGAGATTACACATTTGATAGAGCACTTTTGGATCTCGGTGCTTACATCAAGCAAGTTTCGACTTTTCTTTACGAGAAGTTCGGGTTAGGTGAACTTCGGCCAACTTCAGTAATGCTATAGTTAGCAGACTGCTCGGTGACAAATCTGTGAGGCATTATTGAAGATGTTATAGTTAAGGTCAAGGATTTCTATTTTCCTATAGATTTCCTTGTCCTTGACATGGATGTACCTAATAATCTGAGGAACACGCCCATCATTCTTGGGTGTCCATTCCTGGCTACCGCTAAGGCCAACATTAATTGTGAAAGCGGTAGCATGGAAATCGCCTTTGGAGATCAACGAATGAAATTGGATATTTTTAAGGCAATCAATAAATTTGAGGATTGTGGATTTATTGAGAAACTTGATGAGGATAATGAAAACATTGAAACTTGTTTGATGGTTTCTTCAATCGAAAGTTCCTCCTTGGATGATGAATTTGACCCGCAACCTTCTATGGCTGTCCTGCCATCTTTGGAAGAGGTTATTGATTTTGTTCACTCACAACCTCTTCCTCTTGTTAAATCTTCAGCATCTACCCTACCACCAATCATCAACTCGCCCCAGCTTGAAATGAAACCATTGCCTGAGAATTTGAAATATCAATTTTTAGGATCTCAGAAGACGCTCCTTGTGATTATTGATTAGCCCATAGTTGTGGGCTATTTAAGTATTTAAGTGCCTACACATTAGGTTAATTCTAACATTTATTTAATATAAATTAGGATGTAAATAGATTAATTCATAGTTTTAATTTAATTACATAATCCATGCATTGCATTCATACTTTAAGTATATTTAGAATTAGTTTAGAATGGCATTTATCTAATTAGATAACCAATTAGGTATATTGTTTTTATTAACATAAAAGTTGAGGGTCTGTATATAAATGACCCTAATATTTTAACATTATTTTCTTTTGTTCTTGCAGGAACGGCTGGCTGCCGCTCCAACGACGAACGGCTGGTGCAGTGAAGAACCCATTCAAGTGGGAGCGGATGTGATGGATCTGGTCGGGTAGATAATTTCAAATGTGTGTAGGCCACTATAAAAGGAGGGAGGCAGCCGAGCTCGAGAGGCCTCCGCCACCGACCCACCACTGTGTAGAGAGAACTTCTCTCTTCCACTCCATACTGCCGGCCTCTACCATGGCGGCGAGTCTCCACCACCGTGGGTGTGTGGTGTGACAGGCCACACAGCCATCCGGAGCTCGCCTGCATTACCGTCAGCACCTTAGCGTGCAACTCCCTCGTCGTCGTCACCAACCACCACCGCCGCAACCACCGTCACTGCAATCACCTTCTCATTCACTTAAGATGTCCGAGAAATTTCCCGGACGTCTGAAGCTACCCGCTCACCTGCGATCACCCGCCTGCGTACCCGTCTGAACTCCACCCGCACCCGCACAACCACATCCGCCCATACCACCGTTCACGCCCGCACCACCACCCCCACGCCTGCGCCTTCATCCGTGCGCACTCACGCCTGTAGCGCAACCGCACGCACCATCAGCCTTCGCCATCTCCATGCCCTCCAGATCGCGCATGCCCTCCTCAGCCTGCAGTGCCCACCTCCCGTGCCTGCAGCAGCAATCGTGCCTGCAGAACTCAAACCGCAACCGCACCCGCGCCTGCCGAACCTCCAGACCACGCTCACCAGCCTGTAGCACCCTTCTCCCGCGCCTGCAGAACCGCCACCAGCAGCGCCCTCTTCCCCACGCCTGCAGTCCAGCACTCACCACGCTTGCGCTCCCGTGCCCACGCCAGCCGCAGCAGCGCCCACGCCAGCAGCAGCAGCCATCCCCGCAGCAGCAACGCGCGAGCAGATCTCACGCCAACAGCCGCGTAAGGTCACCGGCTGCAGCACCTCAGCCGGAGCTCGTCCGGCCACCTCCGGCCGCCGCGCGACTCGCCGCCACCACCAATTCGAAGCTCTTGGTCCAAGGGACCTCCTCCGAGCTTCCCGCACCCGGCCATCGGCTCCTCGTCGTGCAAGACAAAGGGGAAAAATTCCCCTGTTTTGCTACAGTAAACCGTCAATTAAAATTTACATTTTCTACCTTTTCCACATTTTAGTCATATTTTATTGATTCTGCATTGTGGAAAATATCCTATAGTTTCTCATAATTACCATTTCAGCATTGTTTCTTGCTTAAACCTTAATCTAAAGGAAATCTTGGCTTGGTTCTTGTCCAAATTGACTACGAACAAACATTTTTAAGTGGCATGAATTTTAGTACGTTATTGCCTCCCTGTGGATATGACCCACTCCTCTGCGAGTGGTTATTTGTTGTTAAAAATTGATTAGTCGATTTTTCCACCACATTAAACTACAAACGACTTAAAAGCGAAAGATCGACCAGTCAAATGGCGCCGTTGCCGGGGAGGCAACTGACGCAATAATTTTGCCTAATTTTATTTTGATTATTTGTCAATTGCACAGAGATTTGACCATTCATTATTTTCTTTTCTGTGCGAGAAAATTTGTGCAAGAATCAGCCACTGTGAGAGGCGATCCTTGACGTCGCGAGATGAGAGTTGGACGAGCAATTTTTAAATGGAGGAGAAGGATGAGGATGCGACGGACACCATTTAGTCATTAGTTTAATTAGAATAGAATTAAGATTGTAGACTTAATTTTTCATTACAGTTAGTTTGAAACCCTTGTTCTGCGGCATATTTTGAGGGGTTGTTCCCCGATTTTGTTTTGGACCCGTGTTGGGTAATTTTTGGGAGCCTGTTCCCTTTTCTTTAGATTTAGGTATATTTTTTTTATTATTTATTTTATTTGCTTGTGCATAAGTAGTTCTAAAAAAAATAGAAAAAGAAAAAAGAAAAAAAAAATGAGCTGCCTGCTAGAAGCTGCCTGCCCTAGGACGAATCATTCAGGTCTGTATGAGCAGCCTCTAGATTTGCTTTTCTGCAGTGCGTGCATTTTTGCATCGAAGATCGCTGGAGGCAAGGTATGTATTCTCTTACTTTGCATCCTATTTTTGATCACGCATTGCATTTAGGATTTAATGCAAAGACCACAAAGTTTGTCTTAAAGCGATCTAACAAGTGGTCAAATTTTTTTTAGAAAAAGGACTAATTAAAGGAAGGACATTTTAAAAACCAAGGATTTGATTTTCAAACTTGGCGTACGATTCAAAGTTCAAAATCTTTGACGGTGTATGCACACTTATTTCACTTGCACCACAGCATGCTTGTAGACACTCCTTAGGTTTGGAAATACTAGGACAAGAGCCCTCCTTTCGTTTGGTTTTGAAGTGTTCAGAACTTGAGATCAAAGGTTTTGTAAATCCAAAGAGGGGGATACCCTGTCATGAATTTTTGGGGGTAGTTGAGGAGCACCGCGAAAGCACAGCTTCAAAGGAAGACTTAGGCCTACTTGCATCCCTCAATCTTCTGTCTTTGGATTTACTTGACCATTTGAGATTTAGGGAAGAACACCTAAGCTCAAACTAGGTCTTCTTAGGCAAACCGTAGGTTGACAATAGGCGCGTAATTGATTGGGCAAATTGTATTGTCACCTGCAATCTGACTTAAAATCAAAAGCCTAAATTGGGAAAGACCTAAAAGGTCCTTTTTAAATTGTGTTTTGCTTAAGGAATTCTGATTGAAGTGTGAGTTAGAATGGACCACGTTGCTTTTCATCCTTTCACATCTTGCCCACACCCTCACCCCCACTCTGCATCCTTCGATCCCAGACGCTGAGATGGTCCATTCCTTGATGGACATAATGACAATCATTGGGATCCATTTTATTCCTATTATAGGAGTATTGGCCTGGTTAAGCCCCAAATCAGTGAGCAGAGCCAAGGAGTGGGATTTGCTTTACCCAATATCCCACATACCAAAGAAATACCCAACCCACCCTCCTTGAAAATGTATTATGGTTGGACAAACACTACTGGGTACTATGAGCCTGAGCCTGACTTCTCTCATGATAAAAATGACCTCTCCTCTTTGAAGATGGAAATACAGAAAATACAAAATGAAATGAGTGAATTGTTAGGAGAATCTTTGAGAGCAGGCCAACAAGAAAGAGATGAAATTAGCCACCCAATCTACCCCATTGAGGATGACGTACACCCCTCTACAATAGATGCATCTCCCGTGGGAAAGCTACACTTTAAGTTGGAGGGAAATTCTGGGGAGAATAGCTACTTTTCGAGGATCGATTTTGAAACCTCCCCATTAGAGGACACTTCCTTGAGAGATCTACACTTTAGGTGGGAGGAAAATACACATTAAGGTAGCTATGCATTGGATGAAGAAAGGTGGCAACCCGAGGAAGATGTTGATAAGGTTGAGTATCCACCTGAATTATATTGGAGTCAAAAAAAGGGAATGATGGTACCATTGGAAGACCTCGACCCAGATGATAGTATTTTCGTGACATTTGATGAAGTGGGTCAAAGTCAAGTTGTTAATCCTACCCTCCCTTCTGATCACGATATGGAACACAAACCCACCCTTAGGGAACCTAATCCTAAAGAAATTGACCTATCTGAGGAGTCTAATGTAACCAATGTAAACAATTTACCTTAGATAGAGCACCCTAGGGGATCTGCTGAGATATTAAATGATTCTAGACCTCAGGTACATGATGAATTGTGTGATGAGGAGGAAGACGAATTATATGAGGAACCTACATTCAAGATTTGGAGTGACACTAAGGGTGATTATGTCTTATTTGAAGAGTTAGCCCCTGAGGATGTCACAAATTTGACCAAATTAGGTTTCCTTGGCACACCCATTGATGATATTTCTCCTCATGATAAAATGATGGAAAATTTGGAAGCAATTTCTAAGATTTATGTGGATTCACATATAGACTCCAGGGAAGATTTGAGTGAAGAACAAAATCCCGAGGATGACATTGATAGGATAATCCCTAGATCTGTTGCTTCCAACCTGCCTTCATTCACTTCGAAGTCACCCTCTGATTCGCTTATATCTGAAAGCGAAATTGTGACTCCTGATGAAGAGCAGGAAGATCCATGTGATGGTGCAAGGAATGCTAGGGATGAAATTGAGGATTTAGAAAGAGTGTTTGGGATGGACACCAAGCTGATTAAACCCAACCTAGATCTTATGGCCATCCCACAACATCATAACTTGGACACCCTAGACGATCCTTGCCTTAGAGAATTGCTCACTTTTGTTCTGACCAGGGGCATAATAGACCAATATTTCCTGTAATGGAGTATCGGGTATGGATTGATGATTTATTTAGTCAGTCCATTACCCTGGGGGTTTATCTCTGTACCATTACTTCCCCATTCTTTTTGGAGGATCCTTGTCATCCTCCCCCTACACCTTTGGAGGTTGTTTTACTTGTTTATCCTTTAGAACCTCTTCTGGTGACCTGGGAAGATTTCATTCCCATTTTAGTTGGGCGAGCATTTGCTATCGGGATTCATCATCAGCTCACCAACATCCTAGGTTACTTATTTTCTAGGCCAACATTGCTTTGCTCATTTTTAGGGCCTATTTCTACAATTCTTGAACCTAATTTGCAGGTTCTTTGGCTATTCAGTGCAGCTCTAACCCAGGTAATATCCTTCTATGCAATGAGGGCATTGCAAATTTTAGGCATGGGTGGGTGTACTTGGGGATATACATAGCATAATTGCATACATTTGTACATATATAAAAAAAAGAGAAAAAAAAAAAGGGTTTTGAACTTAACTGGCAAGATCTTGCAGTCTTAAGCAAATCAGAACTCTAGGGTACACTAAGTTAATTCTAGGGTCAAACTTTAGAAGCTAAATGAGCTACTAGTGTTAGACCTTTAGGGTGCTTTGTGGACTTAAAAACTTATGTAGGAGTTAAGTTGTGGACCATTCCTCAAGAGGTTGAGGAAGGGAAGCTAGGGTTTGAGTTAGAAGGTGGGGTAGTACCTGGAGTCTTATTCTACCTTTTGTTTTACGGGTCCTTGTAACCCAGGCATCCAAATTCACACACTTGGTCTGGTAATCAACTTAATTTCTGTCTTTCTGAAAAGAGATTTGGTTCTCTTAGTTTTGACTTAAGAGAGGTTTGAGAACACATTTTGATTGGAAGAGTTCCCGCCGCAGGAGAGGTGGAGTATATACTCACCTTGAGGATGCAATGATAACAAATTACCTCCTCGGCACTTGTCTCTTAGGATATCCATCCTACTGGGGGCATGTAAGTGCATTGCGCGGTTCAGGTACCATGGCCGGCCCTATCTCGAAGTGCCGATTGCCATAGGCCTGAATTCGCTTAATAAATCCATGAGCGATACTATCTCGAAGTGTCGGTTGCCAGGAGTTCTTGGGGTCGTTATGGGCGGTGCTATCTCGAAGCATCGAAAGCCAGACACCCTTCGAGGTAAGGTAATGGGGACAATGAATCCAACACAGACCGTGTTGTTAGCTGATCTGAGGTTAGACTTAGAAGAATCAAAAAAAAAAAAAAGTATATATATATATATAAAAAAAAAAAAAACCTTTAACTCAAATAACTCAGACCAATACACAGGCACGGGTGCTTTAATCTCAGGGATCAATAAACTTTAGGGTAGAGTCAGAAATCAGGGAAACATGTGCCTGCAACTTGTCTTTAGCCAACCTAGTCTGTAACTTAGCAACTACTTAGGAACCTTTGGTCTAGAGCCTGAACTTATTATGCTTCTGAAGGAAGACTAAGTAAGTTAACTAGTCTATTTAGACTGCTAGGTTTCACTTAATTTTGCTAGGGACTAGCAAAAGCTAGGCATGGGGGTATTTGATTAGCCCATAGTTGTGGGCTATTTAAGTATTTAAGTGCCTACACATTAGGTTAATTCTAACATTTATTTAGTATAAATTAGGATGTAAATAGATTAATTCATAGTTTTAATTTAATTACATAATCCATGCATTGCATTCATACTTTAAGTACATTTAGAATTAGTTCAGAATGACATTTATCTAATTAGATAACCAATTAGGTATATCATTTTTATTAAAATAAAAGTTGAGGGTCTGTTTATAAATGACCCTAATATTTTAACATTATTTTCTTTTCTTCTTGCAAGAACGGCTGACTGCCACTCCAACGACGAACGGCTGGTGCAGTGAAGAACCCATTCAAGTGGGAGCGGATGTGATGGATCTGGTCGGGTGGATGATTTCAAATGTGTGCAGGCCACTATAAAAGGAGGAGGGAGGCAGCCGAGCTCGAGAGGCCTCCGCCACCGACCCACCACTATGCAGAGAGAACTTCTCTCTTCCACTCCATACTGCCAGCCTCTACCGTGGCGGCGAGTCTCCACCACCGTGGGTGTGTGGTGTGACAGGCCACACCGCCATCCGGAGCTCGCCCGCATTACCGTGAGCACCTTAGCGTGCAACTCCCTCGCCGTCGTCACCAACCACCACCGCCGCAACCACCGTCACTGCAATCACCTTCTCAATCATTTAAGACGTCCGGGAAATTTCCTGGACGTCTGAAGGTACCCGCTCACCTGCGATCACCTGCCTGCGTACCTGTCTGAACTCCACCCGCACCCGCACAACCACATCCGCCCATCTCACCGTTCACGCCTGCACCACCACCCCCACGCCTGCGCCTTCATCCGTGCGCACTCACGCCTGCAGCGCCACCCACCAGCCTCCAGCGCAACCGTGCCCACCATCAGCCTTCGCAATCTCCACACCCTCCAGATCGCGCACGCCCTCCTCTGCCTGCAGCGCCCACCTCCCGTGCCTGCAGCAGCAACCGCGCCTGCAGAACTCAAACCGCAACCGCACCCGCGCCTGCCGAACCTCCAGACCGCGCTCAACAGCCTGCAGCACCCTTCTCCTGTGCCTGCAGAACAGCCACCAGCAGCGCCCTCTTCCCCGCGCCTGCAGTCCAGCACTCACCACGCCTGCGCTCCCGTGCCCACGCCAGCCGCAGCAGCACCCACGCCAGCGGCAGCAGCCACCGCCGCAGCAGCAACACGCGAGCAGATCTCACACCAACAGCCGTGCAAGGTCACCGGCTGCAGCACCTCCGCCGGAGCTCGTCTGGCCACCTCCGGTAGCCACGCGACTCGCCGCCACCACCAATTCGAAGCTCTTGGTCCAAGGGACCTCCTCCGAGCTTCCCGCGCACGGCCATCGGCTCCTCGTCGCGCAAGATAAATGGGAAAAATTCCCCTATTTTGCTACAGTAAATCGTTAATTAAAATTTACATTTTCTGCCATTGCCACATTTTAATCATATTTTATTGATTCTGCATTACGGAAAATATCTTATAGTTTCTCATAATTACCATTTCAGCATTGTTTCTTGCTTAAACCTTAATCTAAAGGCAATCTTGGCTTGGTTCTTGTCCAAATTGACTACGAACAAACATTTTTGAGTGGCACGAATTTTAATACATTATTGCCTCCCTGTGGATACGACCCGGTCCTCTGCGAGTGGTTATTTGTTGTTAAAAATTGACTAGTCGATTTTTCCACCACATTAAACTACAAACGACTTAAAAGCAAATGATCGACCAGTCAATTATCAGTGCTAAATTGACAAAGGAGCAAGAAATTAAATTGATCAAGGTTCTGAAGGAACATAAGGACGCAATTGGTTGGACCATTCATGACCTCAGGGGGATCGAGCCATCTTACTGTAATCATAGAATATTCTTGGAAGATGGATCCCACCCTTCTCACCAGATGCAGAGGAGATTAAATCCAAATATGCGAGAAGTGGTCAAAAATGAAATCATCAAGTGGCTCGATGCAGGAATTATTTATCCAATCTCTGATTGTCCCTGGGTAAGTCCCATACAGATTATTCCGAAGAAAGCCAGGATTACCGTTGTGACTAACGAGAGAGGAGAATCTGTCACAACTAGTTCAACTTCCTCTTGGAAGGTTTGTATTTATTATAGGAAGCTAAACACAGCCACTAAAAACGATCATTTTCCCCTGCTTTCATCAATCAAATGTTGGAAAGATTAGCCAGGCAGAAGCACTTCTGTTTTCTTGATGGCTACTTGGGATACATCCAAGTTCCTATCCACCTCAAGGATCAAGAAAAAACTACTTTCACTTAACCCTACGGAACCTTTGCTTTTCGTAGGATGCCTTTCGGGTTATGCAATGCACCTGTGACTTTTTAAAGGTGTATGCTAGCCATATTTTCTGACATGGTGGGAGAGTTTATGGAAGTCTTCATGGATGATTTCTTTATTTTCGGAGAATCATTTGACTGTTGTTTGTGTAATCTGGAATTGATTCTTAAGCGATGTATCAAAACACGATTGGTCCTTAGCTGGGAAAAGAGTCATTTCATTACTCAAGAAGGCATCATTTTAGGTCATGTAATCTCTGAATGGGGAATTGAAGTAGATAAAGCTATGATTGATGCTATCGCTAAACTTCCTCCTCCCACATCTGTTAAATAAATCCGATCATTCCTTGGCCATGTGGGATTCTATCAAAGATTCATCAAGGATTTCTCGAAGGTTGCTCATCCCTTGAGCAATCTTCTTGCCAAAGAAATGTCATTTGTTTTTGAAGAATCATGCCAAAAGGCATTTGATTTCCGGAAAATGGCAGTCACCTGTGCTCCAGTTTTGCAACCACCAATTTGGACAGCCCCTTTTGAGATCATGACCAACGCTTCTGATTATGCGGTCGGGGCTATCTTGGGTCAGAAAATTGATAGAAAGTCCTCTGTCATCTACTACGCTAGTAAAACTCTGGATGAAGCCCAGAGGAATTACACTGTTACTAAAAAAGAATTATCAGCGGTAGTGTTCGCTTTAGAAAAATTCAGGGCTTATCTCTTAGGGTCTCATGTTGTCATCTATATCGACCACTCGGTCTTGAGACATCTCTTGGCCAAAAAGGATGTTAAACCCCAACTTATTCATTGATTCTTCTGCATCAAAAATTTGATCCTGAAATCAAGGATAAAATTGGGGTACAAAATGTGGTAGCAGATCATTTGTCGAGACTCGTAGGTGATTCCTCTCATCCGGACATTCAGATTGTGACACTTTTTCAGACGAAACTATTCTTACAGTTTTAGGTGTCCACACCCCATGGTTTGTTGACATTGTTAACTATTTGGCCGTTGGTCAAATCCCCCAGGATTGGACCAAGCAGCAATGGGATGGACTCAAATTTCAGGCCAAATACTACTTCTGGGAGGACCTTGAGCTGTACCACATCGGCTCTAATTAGATTATTCGGCGATGTATACCAGAGAATGAATTCAATAGTATACTCGAGTTTTGCCATGCATCTGGGTGCAGTGGAATTTCTCTAGGAAAAAGACGGCTGCAAAAATCTTGCAATCTGGCTTCTATTGGCCGTCTTTATTCAAGCATGCCCAGGATTTCTCAAGGTCATGTTCTTGTTGTTAGGCACTCGGGAGAATAACTAAGAGAGATATGATGCCCATAAACCCAAATCTTCCTGTCGAAATTTTCGATGTTTAGGGCATCGATTTCATGGGACCCTTTCTTCCTTCATTTGGACATTGGTACATTCTTGTTGCTGTTGATTATGTGTCCAAATGGATTGAGGCGATTCCCACCCGAACCAATGACCACAAGGTGGTCATTGATTTTGTCAAGAAAAATATCTTCAGTTGATTCGGGTTTTCGAGGAATATCATCAGTGATGGTGGCACTCATTTTACTAACGCATAATTCCAGAATTTATTGGCCAAATATGGGGTTAATCACCGAATTTCCACACCTTACCATCCCCAGACGAATGGACAAGCCGAGATCCCCAATCGAGAGATCAAAAACATTCTGCAGAAAATGGTTAGGCCTGATCGCAAGGACTGGACTCAAAAGCATGAGGACGTTCTTTGGGCCTACCATACGACGTATAAAATGCCCATCGGCATGTCTCCATTTCGTTTGGTGTATGGAAAGGCTTGCCATCTACCCATAGAGATTGAACATAGGGCATTCTGGGCAATCAAACAATGCAATTTAGATCTGAATTTAGCTAAGAAGACCAAGAAACTCCAACTATCTGAGTTGGAGGAGCTTAGAAATGATGCTTATGAGAATGCCAAGATCTACAAGGCTTGGACCAAAGCTCTACATGATCATCTGATTTCCCGCAAGAGCTTTGAGCCAAACCAGAAGGTCTGGTTACTCGATTCTAAACTTAAGCTCTTTCCTGGCAAACATAGATCTAAATGGAATGGCCCATTCTTAATTGACCAGATTTTTCCAAATGGACTCGTTCAGATTTCTGACCCAAGGATGGGTAACACATTTAAAGTTAACGGTCAATGTTTGAAGCCTGTTGTTGACCATATTCTCCCAGAACCCGTCTCAGACACAGTTGCTCTAGCCATTCTGTCACTTCTTTGGCTGGACTTCGCCTAGCTGACGGCATTAAACTCAGCAGTTGCACAAATGACACAAGGCTGATACGAGCTTCATATTCAGGTGACATCTTTCATATTCTACCCTTTCTTTCCTATCTCTTTTTCAATGAGGACATTGCATCAGCTAGGCATGGGGGGGTGGATTCATTTTTGAATCATTTGGTCAGCTTTGTGAAATTCATGTAAATTATTTTCCTCTTCTTATTTATACAGAAAAAAAATCAAAATTAGGAAGGATTAGTTGGACATTAGGACTTTTCAATCTCAGTAAATTTTACATTAGGATCTGAACACAAAGACCCTTCAGGTCTTTAGTATTAATCAGCCTATGTATCGACTAAAATGTGGATCTGTCTTTCGAGTCCTCGCCATCTTAATTCTATCATAATGGGAGTAAATAGGTTTGGGTGGTAAGTACATGACTTATCAACCCACCCTCTGATTTGAGGGAATTTTTGAGTTTTAAGCATCTACACACTTTCTTTTCACTGACTCATTGTTCGACGATTCTAATGAAAATTGGGTAGCTAATGAACCTTCTACGGTGATATGGTTGGCAAGTTATCGTCGGTAACAGCCCATAGGTAGGTTGTCCAGAGCCCAGTCACTGAACCTTTATCTTTTTGCTGTCTTTAGGTAAATCTTAGACCAGGGAAGCCACCTACTTAAAAAAAAAAGAAAAATCAAAATGAAAAGGAGCAAAGAAAAGAAAAAAAGAAATAAACCACACTTCGCCGCACGAGTATGGCTGGCAAGTTGTCGGTGGTAACAGCTCATCGACCAGTTCTCCAGAACCCAGCTTAATAAGTGCACTGAAAATTCCCAAAACACTTCGGAAGAAGCAGAGAAGTAGAATAAATCGGGAAGATATACACTGGATTCACCCTTGTGCTGACGACGTAAAAAAATAAATGTAGGGAGAAATCTATCGGTTGTAAACATACACCTTTAGGTAGAATTTCTTTTAGGTCACCTAGAGGCATAGAAATCCGAAGTCCGTTTTAACTACCGGTCAACGAGTCTGTCACATTCACAATAAGATGCTTAGAACTTAGGGTTCTTATCAAATCTTGGGTGAGGGTTGTGGGGATACACTTACAAAACCTTCATCTGGACTTTTCTTTGATCTAATTGCTCTGGCCCACCTTGGAAGAGTACCTGCAATCATAGTAAGATCAGAGAAATAGTGAGATAAATGTTATGTAATGCAGAAAAATGCAAGAAAAATCAAAGAACATTGCCTCCCAGTCAATGATGCCAAAACGATAAGCATATTTCGCGAGTGAAAAGTTAGAGTTTCGGAGAACCTATCGTCATAGTCGCAAAATATCGCTACCAAATAAATCTATACCAGAACTCAAGATGAGCCCCAAGTCGAACATATGGAGGCGAATGTTTGGTTTTGAAAAATTTGCACTTCGATTTTATTTGTTTTTGTTATTTTTGTCTTTTAGAATTTTTTTTGTATTTTTATAAGGCAAGAGATTAAATTGACAAAACTTTATCTTGGTAATCTACTTGCAAAATAAGAGAGAGAGTGAAAGAGAGAGAGAAATAATCAACAAATATATTCAAACAAAGTTTTCTACAGATAATTGACTACACTAAAAAGCAGTAAAAGATAGATGAGGTGAGAAGAGTCTCCCTTGACGGCTACTTAGAGGATAACTCACCATAACGTCATCTTGATGACAGTGGTGAGGACAGGACGAAGGGGAACAGTGTCAGAGGAAGGAGGATGAGGCTGGACAGCATCGCGATGAGGATCTTCTTCCCAAAGGTGGTGAGAGGATGACCATGGGATTTTCCACAAAAAGTAGTGAGAGGTGCGAAAAAATGTTTGTTTCCAGCTCTAGAGGAGCATCCCGGGCTTGGGATAGGCTCTTGTTGAATCTTGTAGAGCACGATTTTGATAGGAAAAAGTCATACTATAGTGTGCAATATGATCAAATAAAGACATTTAATAAATGATAACGAGACGTTGAGTCTCGGTCGTTCATCTCTGGCAGGCATTTGTTTTACTTTTGAATTCAATCTTTTACTGCTCTACTTTGCTCAAAATTGCACGTCGGTTTCAAGTCTTCTGAATAAAATTTCACCACTTCTATTATGAACCCTGATTACGAGCGTGTGTGTTAAATAAATTAGAAAGGTGAAAGTGTGAGTTTCTGTGCGCACGATTCTAGTGAGGTGGTGACTGTTCACAGAAAATGCGTCCATAGTTAGGTTTTCTATATTTTCAGGAAACGACATGCTTGTTGTGGAATAGATAAACAAGTGAAAATAGGCAACTTGAATAATGAAAAAATGATGGCAATCAATAAGTACATGGTGATTTCAAAACATAGACATATATATATATAGAAAATGTATTTCTCATTCACTCATTTGGAGAGTGTTTACAACATGAACTTGTAAGGGAAAGCTTGTACATGAATGCATGAAAATGTTGATCTAGCTATCAGAAAATGATCGCATACAAGAATCTACAAGGGGATTTTGCATGCATCAATCGAGGAGAATAAGGACTACCCTACTAAGCAGTAATTAAAAGTAGTAAAACTATGAAGAGCATAAACTACTAATCTAGATCTAGCATAAGAAAAGGGCATTCGGAGGTGGTCTCCATTGGCCTTGGAGTGTTCAGGAGGAGAATGAGGGGAGGCCAATGGAGCTTAAGCCGACCCTTGGAGAGAGAGAGGAGTGACCCAGCATCCCGGCATGGTGTCCTTCTTGGTGGTGCTCAGCTCGTGGAGATGGTGGTGGAGAGGGTGGCAGCTAGACTAAGGTGAAGTGGATGTGAAGGGAGCCAAGGAAGTGAATGGGTGCAAATGGTCATCCCTTAGGTCTTTTTATAGACCAAAGGGATTCTCTCTAGAGAGGTGTGGAACTCTCTAGGGAAAGTCCAAGAGTGACTAGCCAAGTGGTTATGAGATCCAAAAAATGTGGATCCCAATTTGAATGCCTCTTGGTTGCTAAATTTGGCAACCAAGACAGGCGCCACTTGGAGAGAGTTCTAGAGAACTCTAGATGTGTGGAGTGCATGAATGGGTGTGTGTGTGTGTGTGGCCGTGCTCTACGTGGCTAGGTGGTTTAGGTTAGGTCCTAAGGGATTTAGGTAGGTGTATTCCTTGAATTAGGGTTACAAACCTTAATTACTAAGGGGAATTTGCAATTAAACTCAGCCAAAGTTTAATTGAACGAGTGTGAACCTAATTGAGAGTGAAATAACTCAATTAGGTTGGGTTTACATAAATTGGACTCTCACTAAGTCCAGTTGAATGTGTGTGGGTTAAGATCTAAGCTCAATTGGACTCAATGAGTCCAATTGAATTAGGTGAAGGTAATTGACTTGGATCTAAGTTAATTGGGTTTGGTGAGGACCTAATTAGGTCCTTAGGTAGGTCTGGAGGTGATGTACTAGGGTTGGGACACCTTAATTTAGGCTCCTGTGGGGTTGGGATTAGATATAGGGAGCTAGAAATCGAAGATCAATGCTTGAATCTCAAAACAGGAACTGGAGACCTGTTCCAGACATCCAAAAATATGATCAAACAACCCATACTCAAAAATCAGAAGTCTAGACTTCAGTTTTGGACATCCAATCTGATTCAGGGGGAAATCTAGGTTCTGTTTTCCGTATTCTGCTGAAATTGGGCATCTGACAAAGTATATAGATATCCAATAACACTGCAGAAGTGGGTTTGAGGTGTGAGGGTGTTGGACATCCTAAAATTTATCTGGACGTCCAAATAAGGGTTCCAACAAGGGTTTTAGGTCATCCTATGGTGCTGTGACCTAATGTAAGGGTGGCTAAGGCTTGGGGTCTCTAAGCTATCCTAAGGCTTGGATGGACCTAAGCCCTTCACATTTTACTGCTTAATTCCTACTTAATAGAATAGAAAACCTTAACTCCCTTACATCATTATTCCTACATCTAATCAAAACCTTCTGCTCCAGGTCTGCAGCAACTCCTGTTATTCCTAATGCAGCTTTTGATTTTGCTTCGATCCAGTTCTTGATCAGCTTATTGTCTGCAATTGACATAATACACTTAATCAGCACATTATATCATTATTTCATGCATAGCTAAAGGAAAGCAATAAAGATGCAGATAATGCTTATGCATGCATGAATAACCTTAACTTATGCTAAGTCCTAACTTAATCTAAGTCAATTGAGACATATGATTGCTACGTAATCATACCCCCATGCCTAAATCTTGCTAGTCCCTAGCAAGTGCAAGACTAAATTATTTACATCAAGGGTCCCTAAGGGACTGATTATTTTATCATATGTATGCTTAAAGATTTTTCTCCTTTTGTTTTCATCCTTTGCTCTAGAAATCTAGACAATCGTGAAAGTGCAGCTATGTAGCTTTTGAAATGAATTCTAGTTAAAAAATAATACACCTCTAAAGCCTGTACTTGACACCTAGTAAAAATTCTAGTGGGTTAGGGGTTAGGTGGACTTCCGACCTCGGGGTATTCAAAATATTCTATGAATTTTACCCTAGCTTTAGGCATAGGTAGAGGATCTCTGAGGGAAAAGATTATATATTTGGTGGCTCACTCTCACTTGGTGCTACATGGAGACTAGTGCTACAGAATCTTGATTCCCAGATTACTAGGTAACTCAACTCAGAGAAAGACAGGAAAAACTATGCTCCCTTTTGATTCCTTTGTATTCATTCTCTCATACTCTTTTTCCCTTTCTTTTTCTTAGAGCTTACAACCTCACCAGATTCACACATATGATCTGTATTTGGTGCTATCACTTGGCATTATCACTTTAATTGAGTTTCCATAACCCTAACACTAAGTCGGAATTCCTCAACCAGTATTCGGGTGGTCAGAAACACAAGAAAGGTGGGTTAAGGCCATATTTGGTGGATCTCAAATTTATTTGGTGGTATTGCCTCAATGCAACCACTTGAAGGGAGCTCTAATACCACTTGATAGGATCTAAAGATATGATATATATGGAATATGGCTACGGGCATAAATACTTAAACAAACAAATTAGTAATAACAAGAATGATTTGCACAAATAATCAAACCATAGAAAATTAGCACAATATGTATAGTGGTTCCCCTCCCTTGGGTGCTCCACTACCTAAGCCTCCCAACTTAGGATTTTTAACCCGATTCCCTCAACCCCGAGGAAATCAATTTACTAACTGGGGTAATTAACGGGTTATCTCAACCCAAGTACAATAACGGGTTTGTCAGAACCCAACGAGCAACAAGCTCAAATCTAGAATCTTACAAC
Organism: Thalassia testudinum; assembly: GCA_037157565.1. Lineage (NCBI taxonomy): Eukaryota > Viridiplantae > Streptophyta > Magnoliopsida > Alismatales > Hydrocharitaceae > Thalassia > Thalassia testudinum. Next base: position 121,935,409 of record JAZHRO010000024.1, read on the forward strand.
TAGAACCTAAGCCTCTCAATAATAATAAAAGGTTGATAGCAATTTGAGAGCTTAGAATGAACGTGAATGCCTTGACAATGTGTGATGAAATCACGTCGATGTGCTTGCAAGTCCGTAGAGAGATTGAGAGCAGTAAACTATTCCTTCTCTTGAATATGTGGTGGAAAAATATGAAATGTAGCTCTAGGAATTTTCCTTGTATTTCTAATATTTCTTGTGTGGAAACAAAGAGTCCTAGGGTCATTTTGTAGAGTTTTTGACCTCACAAATTCTTCTACTAGCCGTTGGATTTAATTCCCAACATTCACATAGCCTAAATTAATTTTCTACTATTCTGTTTTGCATCAACGGCTAGCTGGTACCAGTATTAGTAGCTCACTACCACCAGTCCATGAGTCCTAGTATCGGTACTCATCACAGGTACCGGTACTTGTGACTTCCAGGTTTGGAATTCCTTGGGCACAGTAACCTACCTGTACCGGTACTCATCATTGGTACCGATACTTGTAAGGTTCAGGCCAGAATTAAGCCTTCAACCTGTGGCCAACATGTACCGGTACTCATAGCTAGTACTGGTACTTGTTCAAAGTTTAAGTCGAATTCTCAAACCTATTCCTTGCAAATACCGGTACTGATGAACAGTACTGGTACTTGCTTACAAGTACCTATTTTAAGCATTTTAATCAATTATGTTCTTTGAAAATGATAGCAATATAAATCCTAATTTATCTCTACTTGATTTTATGATCTAAGTCAAGTTCTCTTGTTAAGAGGCATGCAATCTATGAAAATCTAGACTAAAAAAGCAAAGGGTCGAAGATGATCTTCTTCTTCTCGATCCATCCATGTCATCTTGCCTCCTCCTTGTCGTCATTTTCTATTTCTCGTCATCATGCTTCCATCATTTCTTGTTTGCCTTGCTCCACCTAAATCTGAAAAATACTTAATTACAAACATTAATCCATAATAATTTTGTTTAACACCAAAACAAGATGTGGAACAAGGTTCCAACATTCTCCCCCTTTTTGGTGCTGACAAAACTATCTTGCAAATAGGTAAAATAATTTTTAGTAATGTCATATGAAGGAAAAACTTTTAATTAAATCCTCCCACTAAATATATACTCCCCCTAAAAATATTACTATTTGCCCTCGATATTTCTCCCCCTTTTTGTCAATCACAAAAAAAATTAAGAAATATCATACCATAAAATTTACCAATAGTAAAATGGAGCTTGTGGATACCCGGCATCTCTTGTCCAACATTCTTAGTCTTCATTCAACCTATAAAAAAGGTTGAATTGTTCCGTTATGTACCTTGAACACCCATTGATTACTTTCGCCAACTTCGGCAAAACAAATATCTTTTCTAGGTACCCATTTTCTTGTGGGTCCTTTATAGTTAGCACCTTTCAAATCCTGAGATTTATAGAACATTTTAGTGTTAGATCTATAATTCTTGGGATTTTTAGCCTTTTGATACATCCATGCAAGCCTAGGTACATGTGATTTATTTTTTATATTCTTTTTACTTTGAAATTTTGATTTTAGTGAATCACAAAATTCAGTGTTTAGCCTAGTTGTTATTTTAAGATTATTTAAAGTCCCTTCAAAATGCTCATAAATATCTTCTAGTTCTAATATCTTTGCATGCAATTGATTATTAGTTTCTTTTAACATTTTAATTCTTTTTCTAAACATGATTTTTCTAACTCTAATGTTTGATAATTATTCTTTAAAACCTTATTTTCCTTTTTAAATGACCTAGCTTTATGATATAGTTCTTCATATGCTTCTAATAATTCTTCAAAGGAAAAATCACGGTTTACCTCATTGTCTGTATCTTTCGTAGTTGTTGCCAAACATAGATGAGCGATCTTGTCATCATCCGATTCACTGGAGTCAGTGTCCATGTCGGAGTCGCTATCATCCCATGTTGCTTTTAAAGCTCTCCTCTTCTTGTTGACTTCTTTTGTGTCTTTCCTTTTGTCTTCCTTCTTCTTGTTGATAGGGCAATCCTTCCTCAAGTGCCCCTTTCTCTTGCACTCATAACAAATAACAATAGCTGAAACTTTATTGATTTGCTTACCTTATTTTTGAAGAAATCTCTGAAACTTCCTTGTAAGTGTCTCCATCTCTTCATCTTCGGATTTCGAGGTTGTTGAGTCCAAGTCCTCCTTAATTGCTCTAAAAGCAATGTTCTTCCTTTTGCTAGACATTTTCTCCTCCTCGTTCCTTTTCATGTTTTCTAGTTGGACTTCGTAAGTCATAAGGCTACCAACTAGATCATCCAAGGGGAGACTGGAGAGTTCCTTTGCCTCTTGGATGGCTGTGGTCTTTGGAGAGCAATCACTTGTAAGAGATCTTAAGATCTTCCTTACAAGCTGCTCTTCCGTGAACTTCACTCCAAGGTTCTTTAGGGAGTTAACTATTTCCCCAAACCTTGTGTACATGTCTTTGATCATTTATCCTTTGGCCATCTTGAAACACTCATAGTTTTCAGTTAGAATTGAGATACGAGTTTCCTTTACCTTTTTGTACCTTCGTAGGTGACCTCAAGAGTGTTCCAAATTTCGTATGTGGATTCGCATGTCGAAATTCAGTTGAACTCTTCCCTTGACAACGCAAAATAAAGTACGTTCATCGCCTTTGCGTTGCCCACGATCCTTTTCTTCTGATCCGTTGTCCATGCTACTCCTTCTTGTGGCTCCAGATCTAGGTACTTCTCCTGAAGGAGGGTCCAAGCCTCCTCATCCATTGCTCTAAGAAAAACTTGCATCCTCATCTTCCAACCCGTAGTCCATCCCATCAAAATAGGGAGGATGGGTAAAAGACTGTCCTTCTGTGTGCCTTGATGTAGATGCCATTATGAGTTGATTTGTTATGTCTTCTCGCAACCTCGCTCTGATACCAATTGAACAAGCTCCAATACGACTTGAAGGGAGCTCTAATACCACTTGATAGGATCTAAAGATATGATATATATGGAAAATGGCTATGTGCACAAATACTTAAACAAACAAATCAGTAATAACAAGAAAGATTTGCACAAGTAATCGAACCATAGAAAATTGGCGCAATATTTATAGTGGTTCCCCTCCTTTGGGTACTCCACTACCTAAGCCTCCCAGCTTAGGGTTTTTAACCCGATTCCCTCAACCCCAAGGAAATCAATTTACTAACCGAGGTAATTAATGGGTTACCTCAACCCAAGTACAATAACAGGTTTGTTACAACCCAACGAGCAACAAGCTCAAATACAAAAGAAGTGCAGGTGTAAGACAAAAAGAATCTTACGACTAGAACCTAAGCCTCTCAATAATAATTAAAAGATGATACCAATTTGAGAGCCTAGAATGAACGTGAATGCTTTGACAATGTGTAATGAAATCACGTCGATGTGCTTGCAAATTCGTAGAGAGATTGAGAGCAGCAAACTATTTCTTCTCTTGAATTTGTGGTGGAAAAATGTGAAATATAGCCCTAGGAATTTTCCTTGTATTTCCAATATTTCTTGTGTGCAAACAAAGAGTCTTAGGGTCATTTGATAGAGTTTAGGACCACAAGGATTCATCTACTAGACATTGGGATTTAATTCCCAACGTTCACATAGCCTAAATTAATTTTATACTGTTCTATTTTGGGGCAACAGCTAGCTGGTGCCGGTACTAAAGTACTTGTACCAGTACTAGCAGCTCACTTCCACCAGTACTTGAGTCCTGGTACCAGTACTCATCATGGGTACTGGTACTTGTGACTTTTAGGTTTCGAATTCCTTGGGCACAGTAACATTCCTATACCGGTACTCATCATGGGTACTGGCACTTGTAAGGTTCAGGCTAGAATTAAGCCTTCAACCTGTGGCCAACATGTATCGATACGCATGGTTAGTACCGGTACTTGTTCACAGTTTGAGATGAATTCTCAAACCTGTTCCTTGCGAATACTAATACTGATGAACAGTACCGTTACTTGCTTACAAGTACCTATTTTAAGTATTTTAATCAATTACGTTCTTTGAAAATGATTGCAATATAAATCCTAATTTATCTCTACTTAATTTTACGATCTAAGTTAAGTTCTCTTGTTAAGAGGCATATAATCTATGAAAACCTAAACTAAAAAAACAAAGGGTCGAAGATGATCTTCTTCTTCTCAATTCATCCTTGTCATCTTGCCTCCTCCTTGTCATCATTTTCTCTTTCTCATCATCATGCTTCCATCATTTCTTATTTGCCTTGCTCCTTCACCTAAATCTGAAAAATACTTAATGGCAAACATTAATCCATAATAATTTTGTTAATAGCAAAAAAAGATGTGGAACAAGGTTCCAACAAAGGCCATATTTGGTGGATCTGAAATTTATTTGGTGGTATTGCCTGAATGCAACTGAATTAACTATTCACTCTTTTGTTTTTTCTTCCTTTTCTAATTTTTTTCAATTTTTCTTTCTTTTCATCAAAATTTTTTTTTTATCATAACACATCCATAAACTTTATTGAGGAGGCATTATTAGGCATTGGTGGTACTCAAGAGACAATGGGTGGCTTATTTGGTGGAGGTGCCTACTCGCGACACTGGGAGAGATAGATAGGGCGGTGTATTTCTGGCCTTGACATCAAAACTCTCCTTCAGCCATGGATTCCGTAAAGAATGGTTGTAACCATCCACCTTAGCCCTAGTTTTATGAAGAGCTCGCTCTCCACGTATTTTCCTTATTTGGTGGCTCTCACATTCACACAAAATGTATACGTAGGAACTGAGAGTGAAAACTATGCCTAATCTCTAGGTATCATTAGCTAATTATCTGGGACTCCAGATTCCATGTACTAGTCTTAGAGCACCAGTACACTCTACTCTCATCTCACTCTATTTGGTAGATTTTTGGAAGAAAATCTGCTTGACTCCCAAAACACTGTCCAGGGGTTCAGGAAAAGAAGCGCTGCTTCTTCTCGATAGACTGGAGACATTTATCAGCCTTCACCATGAATCCGTTGAAAATTCTACGTGTGTGTGAAAAGTTGTACTGGATTCCAGATCATAGGAATGAACTAGAGGATTAAATCCCTAATGCATTCTCTTAATAAAATAATCTTATTCATGAATGCAATATGGATATATGCTTTGGAAAGTACCCTCAGATAATTCATACTTCATAAAATTTCCATTTCAGGTTACACTCAGGTTGACGCTAAATTTAGAACAAGAGGTGAGCGGGTGAGTCGGAAATGGCTATTGCAGATGATTTCCAGCACCAATGCGAGCATTGGAGGTGGAGTTGGTTGTTCTTTTATTTAAGGTCCTACAGTTCATTTTACATGCAACTCCGAGGTTTTCCTAAATGTTGGCATAAAAATTTTCAGTTTTGTTGTATCTACCCCCCATGGCTAAGTTCTTGCTTGTCCTGATGCATAAATATAAAAGAAAATAAGTACTACTAGGAGAAAATGGGTAGAAATCACGTGAAATTACTCCTGAAATTATACATTCAGCACTGACCAACCTATCATTATGCAATATACAGAAAGAAAATAAGGTGACAGAAAAAATATTTTATATATAAAAATGGTTATGTATAGGTGTTGGTGGAATGTGGGATATATGCTATCTATATGTGCTGAGTTTAACACCTCCAGCTGGGCGAGCATTCAATCACACGTCCTCAATAACATGAACAATCTCGTCAGGTGGAGGAGGTTCCTTGGTCAAAAATGCCTTGAGTCGCTGGCCATTTACTATGGATATATGCCTAGATTTTGGGTCCTTGATCTGGACTGCCCCATTAGGATATGGGTGAATCACAACACAAGGGCCAGCCCACTTGGACCTAGGCTTCCCTGTGAATAGCTTCAGTCGTGAACCAAACAGCCAGACTTGCTGGTTGGGCATGAATGCTTTCCTCTGAATGTGGTGGTCGTGAAAGGCCTTGGTCTTATCCTTGTATATTAATGTGTTCTCATAGGCCTCCAACCGGATCTCTTCTAAATCGCTGAGCTGGAGTTTCCGTTCTTGACCTCCTCCATCGAGGTCAAGGTTACATTTCGACACTGCCCAAAAGGCGTGGTGTTCCAGCTCTACAGGAAGGTGACAAGCCTTACCATATACCATGCGGTACGGTGACATTCCGAGTGGGGCCTTGTATGCGGTCCGATATGCCCAGAGTGTGTCAACTAATTTATCAGACTAGTCCTTCCTATCTGGTCTAACCATCTTCTGAAGAATCAGCTTGATCAGACGGTTAGACACTTCAGCCTGCCCATTGGTCTGTGGGTGATACGGGGTGGCTATACGGTAATGTACCCCATATTTCTTTAGTAATGACTTGAAATGTGCATGGATGAACTGGCTTCCCCCGTCGCTAATCAAAGCGTAGGGTATTCCGAATATCGCAAAGATGTTCTACCGTCTGAAAGAAATCAAGATCTTATGGTCAGCCCATCTCACTGAGATGGCCTCGACCTACTTCGAGACAGTCAACAACTAGTAATATGTACTCGAAGCCATGCGAGTTCGGAAAAGGAGCCATAAAATCGATGCCCCAGATGTCAAACACTTCTACAGCCTTGATGGGCTGGAGTGGCATCATGTCTCTCCTGGTCATAGAACCGACGGACTGGCATCGTTTGCAGTGTTGGGCTTATTTATGTGTATCTTTGAAAATTGTTGGCCAGAAAAATCCCGACTGCAAAATTTTTGCAGCAGTTTTCCATCCCGAGAAATGACCACCACAAGCATTATTGTGGAAAAAAGATAACACACTGGGGATCTTAAAGTCTAAGATGCATCTTCAAATAATCTGGTCCACTCCAATGCAGAAGAGCAGTGGGTCATCCCTGAGGTAGGTTTTGGCTTTAGCAGTGAATTTGAGTTTCTGGTCCTTGGATAGATTCATGGGGATCTCGCTTGCGGCAAGGTAGTTCGTGATATCCGCATATAGGGGAACTCAACAAAATGAACTTCCCAAAGAGATTCATTTGAAAATTGCTCATGGATAGGTAGGGAATAAGGAATGTGATCTAGGTATAGACTGGATAGGTGATCCGCCACAACATTCTTCTTTTTGGCTTTGTCACGGATTTCGATGTCAAATTCCAGCAATAGAAGGATCCATCTAATAAGTCGTGGTTTGACATCCTTGTTTGCCAACAAATGCCAAAGGGCGAAGTGGTCAACGAAAATGATTACCTTGGACCCTAATAAGTATGATCTGAATTTCTGCAACCTGAATACTACTGGTAGTAGTTCTTTTTCAATGACAGTGTAATTACACTGAGCCTCATTCAATGTCTTGCTAGCATAGTATAAGACGAAGGGTTGTTTCTCCCGATGTTGGCCTAGAACGACACTAACAGCAAAATCAGACGTGTCGCACATCATCTCGAAATCAAGCAACCAGTCGGGTAGTTGGAGAATCGGGGAGTCGAAGACAGCACTTCATAAAGTCTCGAAGGCGCTGAGACACGAGGTATCAAATTTAATGGGGCATCGGCAACCAGGAGATTCGTTAAAGGCCATGTAATTTTTGGGAAATCGCGTATAAATCTTCAATAGAAGTCGACGTGACCGAAGAATGATCTGATTTGCTTGACTGAGCTAGGTGGCAGTAAGTGGGAAATAATCTCCAATTTAGCTCGATCAACCTCGAGTCCATTTTTGGAGATCCTGTGCCCTAGTACTGTGCCATCCCTCACCAGGAAATGGCATTTCTCCCAGGATACTACTAGGTTGACCTCAATACACCATTTCTGGATCTTGGTGAGGTTATCAAGACAAGATGTGAAATCATCTTCGAAAATGGAGAAGTCATCCATGAATACCTCCACGTAGTCCCCAATCTTGTCAGAGAAGATGGCCATCATACAATGCTGAAATATTGCTAGTGCGTTACAGAGGCCAAAGGGCATCTACTTAAAAGCGAATGTTCCAAAGGGGCAAGTGAATGTGGTCATGTCTTCATCTTTCGGGCTAATCACTACCTGATTATACCCAAAGTATCCATCCAGAAAGCAAAACAAATTGCATTCGACTAACCGTTCCAGGATCTGGTCATTGAAAGGCAAAGGAAAGTGATCCTTCTGGGTAGCCATGTTTAGTTTCCTATAGTTGATGCAGACCCGCCAAGGTGTCGCAACGCAGGCTGGGATGGATTCACCTTGGTAATTTTTTACAATGGTGAGTCATGCTTTCTTGGGCACTATCTTGATCGGACTCACCCACTGGCTGTCTGAGATTGGGAATACAATACCTGCATCTAGCCATTTGATGATCTCCTTCTTAACAACCTCGAGCATATTTGGGTTCAGCCGTCTTTGAGGTTGTCTCGAAGGTTTCACCCCCTCATTCGTGTAAATATGATGAGTGCAATAAGAGGGACGAATACCGCGGAGATTAGCAATACTCCACCCGATAGCAGCCCTATGGTCTTGCAGTGTAGAAATCAATTGGTGCTCCTGTTCTTGGGTTAACTGGGCATTGATAATAACTGGGTATGTCTCACTTTCACCCAAGAACACATATTTAAGTGAGTTAGGTAAGGGCTTTAATTCAATCACGGGTATGTCAGAGACAGAAATGAGAATGGGGGGAGCGGATCGAGGGTGGGAATCTATTGATCCATGTGCACATGAATTCCCACTGAGTCTCTCCCTGTGAAATAATCGGTTGTGACCACGTTAACGGGAAACCCATTAGCTATAGTCACGTCTTCCTGCAACAACAGGGGCGATTCAGTAATGTGTGGATCGGGATAGTTGGATTCAGGGGTGCTGTGGTTAGAAGCACACCCTAAACGGTTAGATCCTCAGGGAGATATGTGTAGTGCAGTGGTCTTAGTTCTGTGTGGATCAAGGTCCAAGAAGCCTAATCGTGTAGACGAATGAGACATTAGGTCATCACAAAGTAGCCCAATGTTACCACAGTATGCCACATCTTCATCTTCACCATCCTCCTCTATTCGATCACAGTCAAAGTTCCTTGCTGCCTTGAATATGTTCAGTTGAAGTCACTCATTGCCTAGGGCAATCTCCATACACCCAGATGCACAATCAATGTTCGCTCGGGCTATCGCCAGAAAGGGGTGACCCAAAATAATTGGTGCATCTCGGAGATTCGGAGGGACTTCCATATCGAGAACAAAAAAATCTGCAGGAAAGCAGAACCTGCAAACTTTCACGATCACGTTCTCAACCATCTCCCTCGATGTTTTGACTAATCTGTTAGCCAGTTGAATTCTGATCGAGGTGGGCTTCAACTCCCCAAGTCGAAATCGATCAAATACGACAATGGGAGTAAGGTTGATGGAGGAACCCAGATCTAGAAGGGCTCGATCAAATGGAGAATCCTGCAAAAAGTAGGATATAAGTGTGGTACCAGGGTCTTTCTTCTTCAGCGGTAAGTCCGCTAGAGTCATGGCGCTAGCCTCTTTTGACAGTACCACCTGTCGTTCAATTCTCAGCTGTTGCTTCGGGGTACAGTAGTCCTTGAAGAACCAAGCGATAGCGCGAATGTGATCGATTGCCTCAAGGAGGGGGACCTGAACATGTACTTCCTCAAACATTGATTTTAGATCCTAAAAATTCTGCGTGACCTTTTTCAAAGCTGCATTTTGTGTCACAGCCTCAAGAAAAGGGAAAAGAATCTTAGGGTCAAGTGACCTCCTACCCTTATCTACCACAGGTGGCTCCTAAGATGAAGGAGTGGAACCCTCCTGCAGCAAAGGGTGGGAAAAATCAGGACCTGCCTTCCTAATTGGTGGGTCGAATGTCTTCCTTCTGCTCCTCAAAGAGACAACATGTGCATTGGCTTTCTATCCACGAGGTGGTGGGGGAGCGGAAGGGGTAGAATATGTGGGGTTCTGCAAAGGCAGGTAGCCTTGCATGTAACTGGGTAGTGCAGGAGGCTCCTGTAGTATGGCGTGTACCTGTCCCTACAGTGCCTGAAACCTAAGCTCGGAGCCTTGGTTCTTCACTTATCGAGGATTTGGGACAGGTTGGGAGGGGAAAGCTCCTTGAGTTCTATGCTCCTGCAATAGCTGGTTGTACAAGTTCTGTATGGTCTGTATATGATCAGCCATCGCATTCATAATCTGCAAGCTATGTTGTGTGGATTTCCTCAATCATTCTTGCAGCTCCTCTTTCAGTGCCACCTAAGGGTCAACCAACTTTGGAGGGTGGCTGGCAGCTTGGTGCAGTGGCTGGTATAAAGAGCGGGGTTGCTGCTGCTGAGACGGGAATGGCTGCTCCCTAGGGTACGTGTTTTGTGCATTCCCATATTGCTTGGTCTGGTAGTGTGGATGTTGATGTGGTCTCTATGAATCACCAGACCAGGAGAAGTTCGGATGCTAGCGCTAACCAAGGTTATACATCTCTGAATACGGGTTATTACGCCCATATCCTTGGATAGCACTGACATCCTCGTAGGTCTAAGATGTCTAGGACGTATATCCGTCAAGGGGATACGCATTATAATCTGCAGGTGGTGTGTAACTCTGGTCGTAAGGTGCCAGATCTGAATTATTTTTGGGATCCTGATATGCAGAATCTTGTAAATACGGAGAATATGCATCCCAAGTGAGTAGATTAACTCAAGTAGGAGGGTCTCGGGGTGCATAGGAGGGTCTTGAGGCAGCAGAGTTCAAGTTAGATTGACCCTGACTAATCTGGTCAATCTTCTTCTTGATTAGGTTTATTCTATCCAGCTGCTTGACGTTGATTTCCATGTCGGCCCGAGTAGGCTCGGTGTCAACCTCGTGGGCACCAACCCACTGTTGACCAGGCCATTGGAACTGGTTCATTGATGTGGCATTCAACGAGTTCTCCGCTAATGATTCAAACAGCTCAAATGCCCTGTTCTCATTTTTCGCGAGGAAATTCCCACCACTTGATGCATCGGCCAGATACCGATGTGTGTCATCCGGCCCATGGCAAAAGATCTGAGCCAGGTGCCATCGAGGTATACCATGTTGCAGGCATTTCCGGAGAAGGTCGTAAAATCTATCCCACGCTTCCTTTAACTTCTCCCCAGCTCCCTAGGAGAAAGTCATGATTGCACGGTGCATTGTATTTGTTCGACCGATTAAGAACTATTGCAGGAATTCATGTCATAATTCCAGACAGGTTCCAATCGGCTTCCCAATAGTCTTGAACTAGTATGAAGCTTTGTCCCTCAAAGACTATGGGAAAAGCCTCATTAGAACATTCCAGAGATCGATATTCCTGGGTCAAATCGTTTTGGTGAGTCGACCCTGGTCCTCAAGGTGTTGGAATGGATCTTTGTTTGATTTCCCATAGAAGTGTGTGCTGATCAACCCAATCACAATGGGCTTGAGCTCAAATGCGTCTCCACCTACTTGAATTTTGACTAGTGGTGCGACGATTTGTGCCGCTGGGTCGTAGAAATCCAACAGTTGCTCTCCTAGCGGCCGGTGCTGCATCCTGTCAAGCGCTGTTACGATGCGATCCACGCTCCGCCGATGCCGCACCTCAGATTCGACTACCCGATCTTCCAGATGAGCCATCCGGTCCAGATTCTCGATATCCTAACCCAGTCAAGGTCCAGGTCCAGGATTACCCATTGTGGCTCTGGGAGTAGAAGAAGTGGGGGGAGAAGATGGTCCTGGCGTGGTGACTTGCCTCCTTGGGTTTGGCTCCCAAGGTCCAACCAAGTGAGGTCTAAGTGACCTCCTTTCTCCCATACACCACCCAACACCTGGGTTGGTGTTGCCAGGCAAGACAAGGCTAAGTTCCTATCAATCAAGTGGTCCTTATGAATCGGATGATCGAATTTTCCCATTTTAGGTTTTAATTCCTGAGGAAATTCATCATACAGCTGACTGAAAGCAATTCCCTCCTCTTTGCTAACCCAGCCAAGAGATTGAAACCACCCAGTAGTACGTCAACGAATTTGGGATTTATTTCGTGTTTTAAAATTTGTTTTATCCCATTTTCTTCAGTGGGGTTTTTTCTTCGTAAGTGACCCACAAGGTGACCAGGCTCACCAGCTAAGTGCTAGACTTAATTAAGTCTAGGTTAGCCCAAGTGTGCTCTCTAAGTTGTAAGCCTAAAGATTCAACTTAAGGTTCATGCACTTCAAGGGTTTTGTTCTATTTCAACAAACCACAAGAGTAAAATTCGTTCTCTGACAACAATTGGAATCCAGGTAACTTAAAATTCTGCGAGTAGATTTCTTTTTCAATTAGGTTTCCAGAGAATATTTTTTCGGAATTTTTGCTGTGTCAACCAAATTTTTAGGGATTTTTGAATGTTAGGGGAATAGATTTGGAATTTTGACCGCTGGTTGGTTCTTCCTTTGAAAAAGTAGCATTGACTTTCAAAAATTTAGTAAAAATATGGAAAATAAGGCCAATGAGATCAGCTTTCAAACCCCATAATTTTTGGTCAAAACAAATACGTAAATTACTCAGAATTGCTTATTGAATTTGAGAAATCTCGAACTGGGTCAATCTGACCCTCGTGCACTTCACGAATTTTTAAAAATTTTATACTTGGAATTTCTTCAAAATAACGGTGAAGTTCCAAAGATGATTTGAAAATGAAGGTTTGACCAGAATTTTATAATTTGTCGCTTAGTAATTTTTCGGCAATTGAATTTTTAAATCAAACATGAAATCTGGTCGAAACACTGAAGATGGAGGAAAAGCTTTTAAAAGGGTTTGGGTTTGAAATCCAAGCCTTCCACCAAAAATGTTTTTTTTTTTTCAGAAACTTTTGCAAATTTTTTTTTTTCTAAAGTTTAAATTTTTTTTGAAGGGATTTTCACAAATATATATATATATTTTCTTTTTGCTTTTTCAACTACCCTAGGTTTCAAAAGGAAGCCTAATCTAGATTCCTATTTTTTCTTTTTTATTTATTTTATTTATTTTTTTCTTTTTCACGAATTTGAATAGATATTTTTTTTTTAGAAGAGTTGAAGGAAGTAACTGTACTCTTAGGGTTCAAAAAGGAAACCTAATCTAAAGAGGAGATGTTGTGCACTTGATTTTTTTCTTTGCCATGCTCGTTGTGTGCGCAAATCCCATTTTCCTTTCGTGTTGTCCTACACATCCAAAGCAATGTAGAGAGAGATTTGTCAGTGATAATTTAAAGGATCAAAACCAAAGAAAATGACGTTGCCTCCTCGGCAACGGTGCCATTTGTTGAATCTTGTAGAGCGCGGTTTTCATAGGAAAACGTCGTAGTATAGTGCACAATATGATCAAACAAAGATATTTAATAAAAGATAATGAGATGTTGAATCCTGGTCATTCGTGTCTAGGAGGCATTGGTTTTACTTTTGAATTAAATCTTTTACCGCACTACTTTGCTCAAAATCGGCTGCTGGTTTCCCGTCTTCTCATTAAAATTTCACTTCTATTATGAACCCTGATTACGTGCATGTGTGCTCAACAAATCACAAAGGTGAAAGTGTGAGTTTCTGTGCGCACGATTCTAGCAAGGTGGTGATTGTTCACAGAAAATGCATCTACAGTTAGATATTTTATATTTTCAGGAAATGACGTGCTTGTTGCGGAATAGATAAACAATCGAAAATAGGCAACTTGAATCACGCAAAAATGATGGGAATCAATAATCTCACAGTGATTTCAAAACATAGACATATATATATAGAAAATGTATTTTTCATTCATTCATTTGGAGAGCGTTTGCAACATGAACTTGTAGAGGAAAGCCTATACATGAATGCTTAAAAATGTAGATCTAGCTATCAGAAAATGATTGCATACAAGAATCTACGAGAGGATTTTGCATGCATCATTGGGGGAGAATAAGGATTACCCTACTAAGTAGTAATTAAAAGTAGTAAAACTATGAAGAGCATGAAATACTAATCTAGATCTAGCAGAACAGAAGGCCATTCGGAGGTGGTCTCCGATGGCCTTGGAGTGGTCCGGAGGAGAATAGGGGTGGCCAATGGAGCTTAGGCCAACCCTTGGAGAGAGAGACGATTGATCCAGCATCCTGGATTGGTGTCCTTCATGGTGGTGCTCAGCTCGTGGAGATGGTGGTGGAGAGGGTGGTGGCAAGCCTAAGTGGAATTGGATGTGAATGGAGCCAAGGAGGTCGATGGGTGCAAATGGTGACCCCTTAGGTCTTTTTATAGACCAAAGCGATTCACACTAGAGAGGTGTTGAGCTCTCTAGAGAGAGTCCAAGAGTGGCCGGCCAAGTTGTTATGAGATCTAAAAAATGTGGATCTCAATTTGAATGCCTCTTGGTTGCTAAATTTGCCAACCAAGAGTGACATCACTTGGAGAGAGTTCTAGAGAACTCTAGATGTGTGGAGTGCATGAAAGGGTGAGTGTGTGTGTATGTGTGTGGTCGTGCTCTATGTGGCTAGGTCATTTAGGTTAGGTTCTAAGGGATTTAGGTAGGTGTATGCCTCGAATTAGGGTTACAAACCCTAATTGCTAAGGGGAATTTGCAATTAAACTCAACCTAAGTTTAATTGAGTGAGTGTGAACCTATTTGTGAGTGAAATAGCTCAATTAGGTTGGGTTTAGGTCAATTGGACTCTCACTAAGTCCAATTGAACTTGTCTGGGTTGAGATCTAAGCTCAGTTGGACTCAATGAGTCCAATTGACATAGGTGAAGGTAATTGACTTTGATCTAAGTCAATTGGGTGTGGTGAGGAACTAATTAGGTCCTTAGGTAGGTCTAGAGGTGATGTACTAGGGTTAGGACACCTTAATTTAGGTTCCTATGGGGTTGGGGTTAGGTCTAGGGAGCTAGAAATTCAAGATCAAGGTTTAAATCTCAAAACAGGAGCTGGAGACCCACTCCAGACATCTGAAAATATGATCAGACGACTTGTACTCAAAAATCAGAAGTCCAGAATCTAGTTATTGGCATCTAATCAGAGTCAGGGGGAAATCTAGGTTCTATTTTGGGTATTCGGAAGAAATTGGACATCTGACAAAGTGTTTGGACATCCAATAAAACTGTAGAAGTTGGTTTGAGGTTTGCGTTAGTTGGCCAAGGGTTCTGGATGTCCTAAAACTTATCTGGATGTCTAGATAAGGGTTGTAACTAGGGTTTTAGGGCTTCTTAGGGTGTTGTGACCTAATCTTAGGGTGGCTAAGGCTTGGGGAAGTCTCTAGGCTATCCTAGAGCTAGGATGGACCTAAGGTCTTCGCATTTTTTCGCTTAATTCCTATTTAATAGAATGGCAAACCTTAACTCCCTTACATCATTATTCCTACATCTAATCTAAGCCTTCGGCTCCAACTCTGCTGCAACTCTAGTTATTCTTGATCCAGCTTCGGATCCTGCTCCAGATGCAACTCCTGATCAGCTTATTGCCTACAATTGACAAAATACACTTAATCATCACATTATGTCATTATTTCATGCATAGCTAAAGGAAAGCAGTAAAGATATAGATAATGCTTATGCATGCATGAATAACCCTAACTTATGCTAAGTCCTAGCTTAATCTAGGTCAATTAAAACCTATGATTGCTACGTAATAAAATCCCCATGTCCAAATCTTGCTAGTCCCTAGCAAGTGCAAGACTAAATTATTTACATCAAGGGTCCCTAAGGGACTGATTATTTTAACATGCTCTTGCTTAAAGATTTTTCTCCTTTTGTTTTCATCCTATGATGAAGAAATCCAAACAATCGTGAAAGTGCAGCTATGTAGCTTTTGCAATGTATTCGAGTGAAAAACTAATACACCTCTAAGTCCTGTACTTGATCCCTAGTAAAAATACCAGTGGGATAGGCAGACTTCTTCCCTCAGGGTATTCAAAATATTCAATGAATTTTACCCCTACTTTAGGCTTTGGTGGAGGATCTCTGAGGGAAAAGATTATATATTTGGTGGCTCACACTAACTTGGAGCTACATAGAGACTAGTGCTATAGAATCTAGATTCCCGGATTACTAAGTAACTCAATTCAGTGAAAGATGAGAAAAGCTATGCTCCATTTTGATTCCTTTGTATTCATTCTCTCCTCTTTTTCTCTTTCTTTTTCATAGAGCTCACAAACTCACTAGATTCACACATATGATTTGTATTTCGTGGTCTCACTTGACGTCAACACATTAATTGAGTTTCCATAACCCTAACACTAAGTCAAAATTCCTCAGCCAATATTTTGGCGGTCAGAAATACAAGAAAGGTGGGTTAAGGCCATATTTGGTGGATCTCAAATTTATTTGGTAGTATTGCCTCAATGCAACTGAATTAGCTATTCACTCTTTTGCTTTTTCTTCTTTTTCTAATTTTTTTCAATTTTTCCTTCTTTTCATCAAATTTTTTTTTTTCAACATAGCACATCCATGAACTTGGTTGAGGAGGAATTATTAGAGATTGGTGGTACTAAAGAGACATTAGCTGGCTTGTTTGGTGGAAGTGCCTACTCACAGCATCGAGAGAGATGGATAGGACAGTGTATTTCTGACCTTGACATCAAAACCCTCCTTCAGTCGAGGATTCCGTAAAGAATGGTTGTAACCATCCACCTTAGCCCTAGTTTTATGAAAAGCTTGCTCTCAACTTATTTTCCTTATTTGGTGGCTCTCACAATTCGCACAAAATGCTTATGCAAGAACTGAGATCGAAAACTATGCCTAATCTCTGAGTATCATCACCTAATTATTTAGGACTCCAGATTCCTTGTACTAGTCTTAGAGCACTAGTACACTCTACTCTCATCTCACACTATTTAGTGGATTTTTGGAAGAAAATCTGCCTGACTCCCAAAGCACTATCCAGGGGTTTAGGAAAAGAAATATTGCTTCTTCTTGACAGATTGAAGACGCTTATCAGCCTTCACCATAAATCCATTGCAAATTCTATGTGTGTGAAAAGTTGTACTGGATTCCAGATCACAGGAATCAACTAGAGGATAAAATTCCTAATGCATTCTCTTAATAAAATATCTTATTCATGCATGCAATATCTATATATGCTATGAGCAAGTAACCTCATATAATTTGTACTTCATAAAATTTCCCTTTCAGGTTACATTCAGCTTGACCCTAAATTTAGAACAAGAGGTGAGAGAGTGAGTCAGAAATGGCTATTGCATACGATTTCTAGCCCTAATGCTGGCATTGGAGGTGGAGTCGGTTGTTCATTTATTTAGGGTCCTAAAGTACATTTTACACGTAGCTTTGAGGTTTTCCTAAATGTTGGCATAAAAATTTTTAGTTTTGTTGTATCTTACCCCTATGCCTAAGTTCTTGCACGTCGTCATGCATAAATATAAAAGAAAATAAGTACTGTAGGGAGAGAATGGGTAGAAATCACCTGTAATTGGTCCTGAAATTAAACATTCAGCACCGGCCAACTTGTCAGTATGGAATATATAGAATGAAAATATGCTAACAGAAAAAATATGCTATATCTAAAAATGGTTATGTATAGGTACTGGTGGGATGTGGGATATAAGCTATCTAAATGTGCTGAGTTTAACGCCACCAACTAAGCGAGCATTCAATCACACGTTCTCAGTAAGATGAACAATCTTGTCAGGTTGAGGTTCCTGGGCCAAAAATGGCTTGAGGTGCTAGCCATTTGCTGTGGATATAAGCCCAGATTTTGGGTCCTTGATCTAGACTGCCCAATTAGGATATGGGTGAATCACAACATAAGGGCCAGTCCACTTGGACTTGAGCTTCCTTGCGAATAGTTTCAGTCATGAATGAAACAACCTCACACACTAGTTGGGCGTGAGTGCTTATCTCCGAATGTGGTGGTCATGAAAGGCCTTGGTCTTGTCCTTATATATGAATGCGTTCTCACAGGCCTCCCATTGGATCTCTTCTAATTCGCTGAGCTGGAGTTTCCATTCTTGACCTCCTGCATCGAGGTCAAGGTTACATTTCCGCACTGCCTAATAGGCATGATGTTCCAGCTCTACAGGAAGGTGATAGTCCTTGCCATATACCATGCGGTATGGTGACATTTTGAGTGGGGCCTTGTATGGGGTCTGATATACCCAGAGTGCATCAACTAATTTATCGGACTAGTCCTTCCTATTTGGTCTAACCAATTCTGAAGAATCAACTTGATCTGACGGGTAGAAACTTCAGCCTGCCCTTTGTTCTATGGGTGATACGGGGTGACTATACGGTGATGTACCCTGTATTTCATTAGTAATGACCTGAAATGGGTGTGGATGAAGTGGCTTCCCCTGTCGCTAATCAAAGTGCGAGGCATTCTGAATCTCACGAAGATGTTCTGTCGTATGAAAGAAATGACGGTCATATGGTCTGCCCGTCTCGCCATGATGGCCTCGACCCACTTCGAGACAGTCAACGGCTAGTAATATCTACTCGAAGCCATGCGAGTTTGGAAAATGGCCCAAAAAATTGATGCAACAGACGTCGAACACTTCTAGAACCATGATGGGATGGAGTAGCATCATGTCTCTCCTGGTCATAGAATCGACCGACTGGCATTGTTTGCAGTGTTGGGCGTATTCGTGTGTATCTCTGAAAATAGTTGGCCAAAAAAATCCCGACTATAAAATTTATGCAACAATTTTCCATCCTATGAAATGACCACCGCAAGCATCATTGTGGCAAAAGGATAACACACAGGGAATCTCAGAGTCTGGGATGCATTTTCAAATAATCTGGTCTGCTCCAATGCAGAAGAGCAGTGGGTCATCCCAAAGGTAGTATTTGGCTTCAGCAGTGAATTTGAGTTTCTGGTTAATTAGCCCATAGTTGTGGGCTATTTAAGTATTTAAGTGCCTACACATTACGTTAATTCTAACATTTATTTAGCATAATTAGGATGCAAATAGATTAATTCATAGTTTTAATTTAATTACATAATCGATACATTGCATTCATATCTTAAGTGCATTTAGAATTAGCTTAGGATAGCTTTCATCTAATCACATAACCAATTAGGTACATTATTTTAATTAACATAGAAGTTGAGGGTCTGTGCATAAATGACCCTAATATTTTAACATTATTTTCTTTATTCTTCTTCTTTCAGAACGGCTGGCTGTCGCTCCAACGCCCGGCTACTACAGTGAAGAAGCCATTCAAGGGGGAGCGGATGTGGTTTATTTGGTCGGGTGGCTGATTTCAAACTTGTGCAGGCCACTACAAAAGGAGGAGGGAGGCAGCCGAGCTCTGGAGGCCTCCGCCACCGACCCACCACTGTGCAGAGAGAACCTCTCTCTTCCACTCCACACTGCCGGCCTCTACTGTGGCGACGAGCCTCCATCACCGTGGGCGTGTGGTGTGACAGGTCACACTGCCATCTGGAGCTCGCCGCATCACCGTGAGCACCTTAGCGAGCATCCCCCTAGCCGTCAACGCCGACCACCATCAGTGAGCTACTGATCAGCCACCCTCTCAGTAACTTAAGACGTCTGGGAAATTTCCCAAACGTCTGAAGTTACCCACTCACTTCCACCGCAGCCATCTCCACGCGCTTCCAGACCACAGCAGCCACGCCTCCAACCACGCCTGCAAAACACTGCAGCCATCTCCCCGCGCCTGCAGACCACCGCAGCCATCTCCATGCGCCTGCAGACCACCGCAGCCACGCCTCCAACCACGCCTGCAGACCACCGCAGCCACGCTTTCCCCGCGCCTGCAGACCACCGCAGTGCCAGCTGCAGACCCATCGAGCACGCCTCCGCCCGCGCTTGCAGAAGCGCCTGCAGCTTGCGCGCCCACGCCAACCGCGCCAGCGCCCTCCGCAGACCCTCCGCCTACGCACAACCGCCTGCAGACCGCCACCAGCAGCACCTCCGTCAGAGCTCATCTGGCCACCTCCAGCCACCGCGCGACTAGCCGCCACCACCGATTCGAAGCTCTTGGTCCAAGGGACCTCCTCCGAGCTTCCCGCGCCCGGCCATCGGCTCCTCGTCGCGCAAGACAACAGGGAAAAATTCCCCTGTTTTGCTATAGTAAACCGTCAATTGAAATTTACATTTTATGCCATTGCCAAATTTTAATCATATTTTACTGACACTGCATTGCGGAAAATATCCTATAGTTTCTCATAATTGCCATTTCAGCGTTGTTTCTTACTTAAACCTTAATCTAAAGGCAATCTTGGCTTGGTTCTTGTCGAAATTGACTACGAACAAACATTTTTAAGTGGCGCAAATTTTAATACGTTATTGCCTCCCTATGGATACGACCCGCTCCTCTGCGAGTGGTTATTTCTTGTGAAAAATTGATTAGTCGATTTTTCCACCACATTAAACTACAAACGACTTAAAAGCGAAAGATCGACCAGTCAAATGGCACCGTTGCCGGGGAGGCAACAGACGCAATAATTTCCCCTAATTTTATTTTGATTATTTTTCAATTGCACAGAGATTTGACAATTCATTATTTTCTTTTCTGTGCGAGAAAATTTGTGCAAGAATCAGCCAGTGTGAGAGGCGACCCTTGACATTGCCAGACGAGAATTGGGCGAGCCATTTTTAAATGGAGGAGAAGGACGAGGACACGACGGACACCATTTAGTCATTAGTTTAATTAGAATAGAATTAAGATTGTAGACTTAATTTTTCATTACAGTTAGTTTGAAACCCTTGTTCTGGGGCATATTTTGAGGGGTTTGTTCCCCGATTTTGTTTTGGACCTGTGTTGGGTAATTTTTGGGAGCCTGTTCCCTTTTCTTTAGATTTAGGTTTATTTTTTATTATTTCTTTTATTTGCTTGTGCATAAGTAGTTCTAAAAAAAAATAGAAAAAGAAAAAAATGAGCTGCCTGCTAGAAGCTACCTGCCCTAGGACGAACCATTTAGGTCTATATGAGCAGCCTCTAGATTTGCTTTCTACATTGCGTGCATTTTTGCATCGAAGATCGCTAGAGGCAAGGTATGCATTCTCTTACTTTGCATCATATTTTTGATCATGCATTGCATTTAGGATTTAATGCAAAGACCACAAAGTCGGTCTTGAAGCGATCTAACAAGTGGTCACATAAATTCAAAAAAAAAAAAAAGGACTAATTAAAGGAGGGACATCTAAAAAACAAGGACTTGATTGTAAAACGTGGTGTGCGATTAAAAATTCAAAATCATTTTGCGGTGAATGCACACTTATATCTGTTGCACCATAACACTCGTTTAGACACTCCTAAGTCTTGAAACGACTAGGTCAAGAGCCCTCCTATTGTTGGATTCTGAAGTGTTCGGAACTGGAAATCAAAGGTTTTGTAAATCCGAAGAGGGGGATACCCTGTCACGGATTTTTGGGGGTAGTTGAGGAGCACCGCGAAAGCACAACTTCAAAGGAAGGCTTAGGCCTACTTGCATCCCTCGATCTTCCGTCTTTGGATTTACTTGACCATTTGAGATTTAGGGAAGAATACCTAAGTTCCAATTAGGTCTTTTAGGCATTTCGAAGGTTGACAATAGGCGCGTAATTGATTGGGCAACTTATTTTGTCACCTACAATTTGAATTAAATTCAAAAGCCTAAATCTGTAAAGACCAAACAAGTCCGTTTGAATTGTGTTTGTAGTGCATGCTTGGTAGGCATTCTCTTAGGAGACAACTTGTATTTGATCCTGAAACGGAAAGAATCCTAAGAAAAGACCTCCCAAGGGTGGAAATGGCCGGTCAAAGGAGCCTTAAGGAATATTTCATCCCAACCAACCAAGCTGGTCCAGCACTACGTAGACCTGGAGGGGACAATCCATATGAGATCAAAAGTAGTACCATATCCTTGCTACCCTCCTTTTATGGTACTACTAGGGAAGACCCTTACAGGCATATTGAGGAATTCACCGAGGTCTGTTCCACGGTGAAGCTGCAGGGCATTACTGATGACGCTCAAATGCGGACCCTCTTTCCCTTCTCCCTAAAGGACAAAGCCAAGTATTGGTACCACACCCTTGATAATATAAATACTTGGGATGCCCTGAAAAAGGAGTTTTTGAAGAAGTACTTCCCCATGAGCAAAACAAATCACTTTTGGAGGGAAATCATGAGTTTTGCGCAAAAGGATGGGGAAGCTTTCCATGATGCGTGGGAGCGCTTTAACGATTTGCTGAGACTTTGCCCACATCACCAGGTGCCTAAATGGCAACTGGTTGAAAGGTTCTACACCGGACTTAATGATTTGCATAGGCAAACTGTGGATGGTGCCTGTGCAGGAACCTTTCTATCTAACACTGAGGATGAAGCTTGGAACTTATTTGATACTTTGAGTGAGAATTCTATTCACTTGAATTCTGCCTACATGGATAGAAAGCCCACTCTCATGCAAAGAAAGTTGGAGGCGAATGAAGCAAGGGACACCCAGAATTTAGCCTATCAAATTCAATTACTGAATGAAAACATGGAAAGGCTTATGTCGAACCTAAGTTCATTCACACCTAACACCTCCACATTCCAAGCTTCCAAATGCGTAATTTGTCAAGGCAATACACACGCCACTGTGGATTGCCACTTGGCCTCCCAATTCCTTGAGCTTGTACAAGTGGATTTGAATGCCGCTCAAGGGTTCCGTCCAAGACCTCGTAATGATCCTTTCTCCAACACTTATAATGAGGGATGGAGGAACCACCCAAACTTTTCATGGAGACAAGGAAATGTCTCAAATTCAGGGAATTACAAACCACAATCCTTTCAAAACCATCAAATGAACCAACCTCAGACCTTTGCCCAACCTAAAACCTCTGAGATGGATGAATTGAAGGCGATGTTGAAAACTATGCAAGAAAGTCAAAGTGCCATCATCCAATCTCATGACAAGTCTATACATGAGATGAAATCACAAATTGGACACCTTGTTGAGGCCGTTAGGCAGAGGGAGACTGGGAAGTTTCCAAGTGCTGCTGAGGAAAATCCTAAAGGAAAAGGGATTGTCTTTAGGGAGCATGCTCAGGCCGTGACTATTCTGAGCAGTGGGAAAGAAATTTCCAAACCCGATGCTCCTATAGTCTCACCCCCTAAAAAAACATCCACCCCGACTTTCACCCCCACCGAAGAAGATCTGCCCAAATCTTCTCCGCTTGAAATCACCTCCCGGAAGAAGTTGCCCCCGTTCCACCCCTTACTCGACATGACAACCCTTCCACCCAGAGATCGAGAGTGCCATTTCCAGAGCGCTTATCCACCTCTGGGCAGACTTCTGCTGGCTCATCTGGAGCCAAAGATAAGATGGATGAGATTATGGAAACTTTCAAGCAAGTGCAGATTAACCTGCCTTTGCTTGAAGCTATCAGGCAGATTCCGTCTTATGCCCGCTTCTTAAAGGACTTGTGCACGAAAAAGCGGCAATCTAGAGAACAGGTCCAATCTAAAGTTGTCCTGCCTGATTCTGTTAGCTCAATTATTCAACATGGCACACCCCGGAAACTTAAGGACCCAGGAGCCCCATATATCTCTGCAGTTATTGGTGACTTACAAATTGATGAGGCTCTGCTTGATCTGGGTGCGGGGGTGAACATCCTTCCGAGCTACATGTATGAACAACTTGGGGGAGGCAATCTGAAGCCTAGCCCTGTAATCCTTCAAGTTGCTGATCGATCACTTAAGACACCACGGGGAATGTTGGAAGATGTCCTCATAAGAGTGGAGGATTTCTTCTTTCCCGTTGACTTCTTAGTTTTGGACACTGACTGATGAGAACCTCATCATGAGCCATAACTAGCTCATTTTGACCCAATACAAAGGATAAAAGCTCCTACATATCTCAAGGAAAAGCTTAACTCAGAGAATTCTGAGTTTGAGAAGAAAACAAGTCATAAGGGGTAAAAGTGCAATTTTACCAGTATAATCTGCATACAGGGTAATTCAGGGCCCAAACATAGGTCAAAACAGCTTAATAAGAATAAAAGTGGGATGAGATGATCTAGCAAGGGCTACAGCACTTCCAAGGAACCAAATGATAATCTGTAACCCTAAAACAACCCACTTCAATTCACAAGGTTCGAGGCAAAGTAAAAATAGAATAAACCCTCTAAAATTCATAGAAAAATAATCTCTAGGGTTTAGAACCTTCAATTTGGCCTTTAGAACCCATTTTGACCTACATTGAGAACCATGCCCAATTAATAACTTAATTTGGGTTTTTGCGCAAATTGACCGGTCAAACAAGGTTTAATATGAAAATAAAATTCACCATCAGATTCCTTAGGTCCTAATTAGTCATGTATAAAAACTTGAGCCTAAGAAGAAACCTCCTTGACCGACTTCACACTTTGGTCCTCATATATTTACTCTTTGGCCCTCAACTTTTGAACCCTCGCATTTTGGCCCCTAACTCTCCTTCGTTCTTTGCAATCAGGTCCCTCCTGCAAAACCCTGCCAGCACCATGCTCCGGCGACCTTGCGCGGAGCATGGCGCCGGGCAGGGTGAGGTGGGGGACCTGGCAAGTGTACCGGGGGTGCCCTGCGTCGTCAGCCGTCGCAGGAGCACCCCCCTGGACATTGTAGGCCACCATACCGGCCGTGCGAACGCACGGACGGTATGGGTTCATGTTCCGACCATTCTCCGACGAGGGAGACACGTCGTCTCCCTCCGCCTTCCTCCCTGCTTCATCCCTATAAATACCCCCCGCCGCTCCACCGACGAAGGCAGCCTGGATCTGACGGAGAAAACCCCCAGCTTTCTTCTCTTCTTTCTCCGGCAGACGCTCACCAGCTCCGGCGGCTTCCTCCCCCTCCACCTCTTCGCTCTGCCGCACTACCAGCAGCAGAGACTTCCTCCCCTGCTCTTCCCGCGCCACGCCGCACCCAGCTGGCGCCTCTCCAGCCCTCTGCTCGCCGCCGCCCCTCTCCCTGAGCATCGTCTTCTACGGCGACAGTCGATACGACTGTCGCCCTGTTCCTCCCCCTTCGTCCCTGCAAGTAAGTTAGACCTACTCCCCTTCTTCTCCTCTTTCTTTCCCCGCTTTCAATTTAGTCAATTAAACCCTCGACCGCTCCTGTTCACCCTCATCCTCTCCGCCTCCGACCACCCTCCGGCGAGCCGCGCCATCACCTCAGCGACCCACACGGCTCGCCGACCACCGCAGAACCTCCGCCTCCTCACCCTGATCCTCTTCCGCCCCTCCACTTCCCACCAAACACCCTCTGCAGATCCACCGAACACACCCACTTCTTCGCTCACAGTTTGACCTAGGACGACCTGTTAGCTCCATCTCGCCCCCTGCAGACCCCCTGACCACCTTCGCCGTGCCACGGCGAAGGTCCCCCGCCTGTCTGATTTGGCCGAGAGGCCGTTCTATTGATTTCAGGTTCCAGGCCTTGACCGCCATTGGCGAGGAAGCTCGAAGCTTGCTTGAGGTTGCTCCAAGCCTAGATATCCCAGGTTGAAGACCTAGGCTGCGCGAAAGAGTCTTGCGCACACACCCTGGCCCTCAATTGGAGTTGCGAGCCTCAACAGCTGTTGCAATTGGAAGCACCATCCCTACTGCAGGCGTGAGAGAAAAGGGGTGCGCGGATAGTCCCACCTCGGGAATTTCTGAAGCCACACACCCACATAAATTGCAAAAGTGCCACCATCTGTTTGCCTCAGTTACCACGGGGTGAGGTCCCTCTCACCCGACCCGACCCGGCCTCGTCCGTGACCACGCTCCGCGGACCTGGCCCGACCCGATTAGACTGACCTGCACTCCTCGCCCACCACGCACGCCGGTGGGCCTGGACCCGGGCCTGACCCGAACCCGATTACCCGGTAGCGCTCTGGGAGAGCTTCCGAAGAGTGATTTCAGAGAGAGAGATACGCGGGGGAGGGGGGTAGAGTAGGTTTTTGCCTCTTGACGAAAAAAAAACTCTGAAGTGTGCAGGCCAAAGAAGAAGAAGCAAACCCGCTGAAGAAGAAGGAGCTGCTGCACTGTAGCGAAGGCATCGTTAAGTCGTCTCAGCACCGGGGCAGACGACGGAAGGTCAGCAGCCAGAGCAGGAAAGAAGACAGGCTGAAGAAGAAGGAAGAGCAACGGCCAACGCGAAAGAAGAAGAAGAGAGGTCAAGGCAGGTGAAGACAAAGAAGAAGAAGAAATGAAGAGAAGCAAGAAGCAAGAAAAGAAGAAGAAGAAATGAAGAGAAGCAAGAAGCAAGAAAAGAAGAAGAAGATCTGAAGAAAAAGAAAGAAAGAAAAAAGAACAGAAGACAGAAGAAGAAGAGCACGAAGGAAAAGAGGAAGAAAGAAGAGAAGAAGAAGAAGCCAAATTTTCATCTCTCTCTCTCTCTCTCTCTTTATTTTTGTAATAGAACTTGTATATCTGTAGAATACAACTTGCTCCCTGAGTTCGACCTCGGGAACTCTTTTATTTTTCCGAGTAAAAAATTTTTATATGAAACATTGGTAACAACCGGCTTTACTACAACGTTATAACAGAACCGACGTTTCATTTTGGCGCCGTTGCCGGGGAGCAACGGCTATTCTAGAGGTAAACATTCCTGTATCTTTTTATTTCTGATAATCTCCTCTCTTTTGTGCAGCTACAGGAACTCAAGAAGACAAGCAACCACACAACCACTCCAGAGACAGGTAAATCTTTTCTCTCACTATTAACCCCTACACTCTAAAGAGGAAGAAAAGAAAAGAACAAGCAATATAGGGCTAACCTGTCTTCCATACTTAGTAACCATAAAAAGTTGCATGTCTTCAACTCATCACTCCTGCACACTATTAAGGGTATTTAAGGGCTAACACATTCTTGCTTGAGCCCTAATTGCCCAACAAAGAGTTAAATGGACCAGGTAGAGCCAACATAAGGTCAAACATTAGGATTTCAGTAGAGACACACCCCTTAATCAAGAATTGAGGAAATCCTAAAGAGGTGTGCCCAAGCCATTGATTGAAAATAATTAACAAGAAAAATCCTAAACAATTGGCTCTCTCTAAACACTTGAACCCTAAAAGACAGGACCTAAAAGCTCTTAAAGAAAACAATAGGTAAAGTTGACCCCTTGGGTTAACCAACCTTAAATTAGGTCACTCTTTGCACTTAAAAGGACTAAAGTTCAAGTGAAACCTTAAGCACCCTGATCTTAAAATTGGTAGACTTAAGAGGTCAAGATCCCCATTCTGGTCTACCTGGAACCGCAGTGACAAGAGAGGTCGGGTGGGGGAAACCCTGTAACCCGTGGGGACGCTCTACCGTGTAGGGGTCTTCGCGGGACTCTCCCTCTCTGGCTGCCCAGGTAATTCTCAGGTGGACGATCTTTCTGATCAAGGGGTCCATCTGCCCCGCACCTCTATAGTCACCCAACACATTTTTGGGTGTTTTGATTGGGTCCAGCACCTTCTAAACTTACCTCTCCCAACTGTGCATGTACGGAAGGAGGTCTCTAAGACCACCCTTAAGACCTCCATTAGAAATTCGCTCTCGTCAGGGCCAAGCCTCGATGCCCGTATTTGTGCAGCAACACCCTCACATTATTCTCTCTTCTGATTCAGAACCAAGTTCTTCTTCTTCCCCCATCATGGCTCAGCCAGTTGAGGAAGAAAATAATCTGGAACACCAGCTCCAGCGACTCAATGACCTCTTCCAAAACTTCGTGCACCCACCGCAGCGTCCTATGATGCGGGACCACTACAATCCTGCTGCGGTGGCCATTGAGCCTCGAGTCAGAATCCCGATTGGAGGACCTGATTCCGAACTAAAGCCCAACATGATTCACGCTATACCTAAATTCCATGGGCTAAATTCTGAAGATCCCTTCCAGCACATCAAACAGCTTAAGCATCTGGCCCACACTTTTGGATCAGATGCGCAAAATCGGGATATTCTTCTCATGAAGATGTTCTCCTTTTCTCTTATGGACAAGGCCGCCCATTGGTATCAAACTCAGACCCGGCCGATCAACACTTGGGAAGAACTTCAATCCGAGTTTTTGAAAAAGTTCTTTCCCGTTGGTCGAACCAACGCCTTGCGCCATCAGATTACACACTTCACTCAACAATCAGGAGAACCTCTCCATGAGGCATGGGATCGTTTTCAGGATCTCATGAGGAAGTGCCCCCATCACGGAGTTCCTAAATGGGAACAAGTCCAATCTTTTTACCAGGGACTCCGTGAGGACATCCGCCTTTTCGTCAATGCAACCTGCGGAGGAAACATCATGGGTCAACATGAAGACACCGTATGGGAGATTCTCGAAAACATGTGCGAGAACTCCATCAACAATGACTCCATGGGATTATTCGACAGGACAAATACCCGCGCAGCGACGAATCTTAAGGGAGCACATGAGACGCTGGACCTGTCCGCATCAGTCGACCTGGAGTTAATGGCCAGTCGATTGGACAAGGTCTCAATTATTGAGAAGAAGGTGGATGAGCTGACTCAGCACTTGCAGCGAGCCACCTCTGCGCGTAACTCCTTTGCACAACCTCCTTCCACACAGGATACTGTGCAAAATATCCTCCACCGATCCTCCCTTGGGATGGATCCATATCCACCCCCATCTGATTCTTGGACTGGAAGATCATCCGATCCTTTCTACACCAGCCGGGGGAACTCCATTCCTCCTTTCCCTGATTCTCAGGAGGTTCCTCAGACCTGCGAGGACCTCAACGCCATCCAGAACGACCCATTCTCCAACACTTACAACCCTGGATGGCGAAACCATCCCAATTTTCCGTGGGCGGGAAATTCCCAAACCCAAAGACCACCTTTTCAGTCCCGCCCACAGCCCTCTCATCACTACCAGCCGCCTCAGCCTCGGCCCAACCCTACTTATCCATCAGGGCCAAATCAAGATCAAATGTCCTTAATCCTTCAGACTCTGGCTGACATTCAGAAATCGAATGCGGCCATTCAAAAACAGCACAAGGACGAGCTTACTGAAGTTAAAACTCAGCTGGCCCAGTTGGCAAATTCTCGCCAGCCAGGCACACTCCCTTCCCAACCCCTTCCTAACCCAAATAACGTGCCAACCCAGAAGCGCGTTATGAATCCAAATTTAGGCCACGCTCAATGGATTTATCAGGCCCCCACTGCTCCATCTCCAGACGAGATGGAAGCCTCTACTTCTCGTACGGGATTTCAGCAGCAGCCACCCCTCCTACCAAATCCAAACCAAAATCAGGCTGGATTAAATTCTGTAACAACACGTAGTGGTAAGACAACTCAGGACCCGCATTATCCAAACCAATCCCAGCCTGATAACCATGACCCTAGGATAGTTATCCAAGGTACCGCTGTTCCAGACCCACAACCTGGACCTATCCTAGAGGAACCAACCAAGATCCCGTTTCCCGAGGCCCTGACCAAGGGAAAGAAGACCACCAAACCCGTGGCCCCTGAGGAGGACCTGGTCAAGCTCTTTGAGCAGGTCCACATAAACATCCCCTTGATGGATGCAATCCGCCACGTACCAGCTTACGCACGATTTCTAAAGAATATATGTACACCCCAGCGTAAGCCGCGAACCAAGGGAGGGAGCCCAATTGTTCTGTCAGAGCAAGCCAGCTCTGTAATCCTTAGTAGACTCCCACCCAAGGCAAAAGATCCTGGAACTCCCCTGATCTCCTGTAAGATAGGTGGTACCCAACTTGATAGAGCATTGTTAGACTTAGGTGCATCTATAAATCTGATACCCACATCCTTACTTGACCATCTGGAAGAATCTGAGCTGAAACCAACCGAGGTGACATTACAATTAGCAGATCGATCTATAAAGTCACCAAAAGGGATTCTCGAGGATGTTATCGTGAGAGTGCGGGATTTCTATTTTCCAGTGGACTTTATAGTCTTAGACATGGATGCACCTGAGAACCCTAGGGATACACCAATCATTCTAGGGAGACCTTTCTTGGCTACTGCTAGAGCCAACATCAGCTGTGAGGAGGGCCAAATAGAGCTTAAGTTTGGAGATCAAACACTGAAAATTGATATATTTAAGGCCCAACAAGGAATTAATTGCGGCGTCATCGAGCAAATTTGTGACATCAAGACTTTGGTTGATGAATCACACCTCCAGAATGACTTGAGTATTCCTCATCAACCACAGAAGGATCTTGACCCGCAAATAGAGGAGTCAAATCCAGATGTGAACAACCCAGTAACTCCCACCCTTGAACCTCACATCTATACTGAACCACCCGCTGCTGCTGAAAACCCCATCCTCGAACTGAAACCCCTTCCTGCTCATTTGAAATACATCTTTTTGGGTTCTAATCAGACCCTTCCTGTGATCATCAATTCCAACCTTAGTCCTGAACAGGAATCCCGTCTGATTATTGTCCTCCAGCAACATCGCAGAGCCATCGGATGGACCCTCGATGATTTGACTGGAATAAGTCCCTCTTATTGTACTCATCATATCTATTCAGAAGAGGGCACACGACCTTCTCGTGAAATGCAGAGACGCTTAAACCCCAATCTGCAGGAGGTCGTGAAAAAGGAGATCATCAAGTGGTTAGATGCCGGGATCATCTACCCGATCTCCGATAGTCGTTGGGTGAGCCCAATTCAGGTCGTGCCTAAGAAGGCAGGACTCACCACTATAACGACTGGGACCGGAGAAATCATTCCTACCCGATTAGCCAACTCGTGGAGAGTCTGTATAGATTACCGTCGACTCAATTCCTCCACGAAGAAGGATCATTTCCCACTACCCTTCATTGATCAAATTCTCGAAAAATTAGCGGGAAATAGGTTCTTCTGCTTCCTTGACGGGTACTCCGGTTACAACCAGGTGGCAATCCATCCTGAGGACCAAGAAAAGACCACGTTCACCTGCCCCTTCGGAACATACGCTTTCCGAAGGATGCCTTTCGGTCTTTGCAATGCACCCGCTACTTTTCAGCGATGCATGCTTGCCATATTCTCAGATTTGGTAGGTGATTATCTGGAAGTCTTCATGGATGACTTTTCAGTTTTCGGAGCATCATTCGACGATTGCCTCCAACACTTGGTCCAGATACTCAGGCGGTGCATCGACGTGAATTTGGTTCTTTCCTGGGAAAAGAGCCATTTCATGGTGCCTGAGGGAATTGTCCTGGGACACTCAATTTCGGAGAAAGGTATCCAAGTGGATCGAGCTAAGGTTAATCTGATTTCTCACCTTCCTATGCCTAGCTCGATCAGGGACATCCGATCCTTTTTAGGGCATGTCGATTTTTATCGACGATTTATCCCTGATTTTTCAAAAATCGCACGCCCCCTGACCACTCTTCTCTCCAAGGATGTTCCCTTCGAAATCTCCAAGGAATGCACTCAAGCATTTGAAATCCTGCGTGACCGAGTCACCCAAGCCCCGATCCTACAATCCCCTGATTGGTCTCAACCCTTTGAGATCATGTGTGATGCATCCGACTTCGCTGTAGGAGCGGTTTTGGGGCAGAAAAATGACAAGAAACCTGTGGTCATTTACTACGCCAGCAAAACACTCGATGAGGCTCAGCGTAACTATACAGTTACTGAGAAAGAGCTGCTAGCTGTAGTATTTGCCCTTGAGAAGTTCAGATCATACCTTCTGGGTTCCCATGTCATCATATACTCGGATCACACGGCTGTTAGGCATCTCCTTGCAAAGAAGGACGCGAAACCTCGATTGATCCGATGGATCTTGCTGTTGCAAGAATTTGACCTCGAGATTCGCGATAAAGCGGGAAAACAAAACGTGGTAGCTGATCACTTGTCCCGTCTTCCTTCTGAAATGATAGACCCTTCCGGACCCATCACTGAGCATTTTCCCGATGAGCACCTGCTGACTATTGGTACTAGCCTTCCATGGTTTGCTAATATTGTAAATTACTTGGCATCTCATCAGACCCCGTCCGATTGGCCGAAGGCCAAGAAAGACAAATTACGCTCCGATGCCAAGTATTACATTTGGGAAGACCCGTACCTCTTCCGCATAGGTGCCGATCAGATCATCCGGAGATGTGTCCCGGAAGGGGAAGTCAACAATATCCTCTCTTTCTGCCATGACCAGGCATGCGGTGGCCATTTTGCCGGGCATAAAACCGCATCAAAAGTCCTCCAGTGCGGCTTTTACTGGCCCACACTGTTCAAAGACGCACACAGTCATTGCAAGGCATGCAGTCGTTGCCAGACTTTGGGCAACATGAGCCGTCGTGACATGATGCCTATGCAACCGATTCTAGTATGCGAAATCTTTGATGTTTGGGGGATTGATTTTATGGGCCCCTTTCCTATTTCGGATGGTTTCGAATACATTCTGTTGGCTGTGGACTACGTGTCCAAATGGATCGAAGCCATACCGACCCGAACCTGTGATCACAAAATCGTTCTCAAATTCATTCATCAACACATTTTCTCAAGGTTCGGGATTCCTCGTGCAATAATCTCTGATGGGGGGACCCATTTCACAAATGCTCAGTTTAGGTCACTGATGACCAAATACGGGGTGTCTCACCGAATCTCTACTCCTTACCACCCCCAAACTAATGGTCTAGCTGAGCTGTCGAATCGGGAGATCAAGAAAATCCTGCAGGTCACTGTTCGACCTGACAGGAAGGACTGGTCGTCCCGACTTCCGGAAGCATTGTGGGCCTATAGGACCGCCCACAAGACCCAATTGGGCATGTCTCCCTTTAGATTGGTGTACGGAAAGGCATGCCACCTTCCCGTCGAACTGGAGCATAAAGCCTATTGGGCAGTACGGAACTGTAATCTAGATCTTTCCAAGGCTGGGACCCACAGAAAACTCCAAATCAGCGAGATCGATGAATTACGCACAGACGCGTACGAGAACTCGCAAATCTACAAGGAGCGGGTTAAAGCCTTCCACGACAAACACATCTCGAGAAAGATCTTTCATCCTGGTCAAAAGGTCCTACTCTTTGATGCCCGACTCAAACTCTTCCCAGGAAAACTGAGATCTAAGTGGGTCGGACCATATTTGGTCCGACAGGTTTTTGGAAATGGAGCAATCGAAATCAGTCCACTCAGCCACGATTCTGAACCTTTCATCGTGAATGGTCAAAGACTCAAGCCGTTCATTGATGTAACTTCTACTGATTTGGCTGAGGCATCTTATATCCTCCGTTCCCCTTGAGCTTATTGCGCCCAGCCGATGGCGTAAAACTCAGCGCTTAACGGGAGGCAGCCCGTCATTCTCTTTGAAAACCTGAAACTTGTTCTGACACCTTTCAGCACTCGAAGTTCACCCTTATAGACAGCCGACCCCAACTCAGATGTTCGCATCTGAAATTTGAAATCGTCCGCAAAAATTCAACCCGACCCATCCACTCACCCAAATTTCTGTCTTAAGGAATGAACTAAGACCCCCTAGGTTACAATGAGGACATTGCAAATCTTAGGCATGGGGGGGTAGGAAAGTGCAAAAACTTGTAAGAAAATGTTTCAAACAAAAAAATTCACATATGCCAAAAATACCATAAAAATTAAAAAATTTTTTTCGAAAAAGAATAAGAGGAAAAGAGGAGAAGGAAAATTTTGTGAAGGAGAAAAGAAACAAAATGAAAAAGGAGCACAAAATTATGAGAAAAAGTGATAGTCATTAGTAAGGAACTAAGGAATTAACCTAAGTTCTAGACCTCATTCGAGAAAATAACTGAAAAGTGCACAATGAGATTAGTAAGAATGCAAACCTTAGGCATTCTTGAATAGACTCTTAGTACCCATTAAGATCTGGACACTCCTCAAGAGGTTGAGGAAAATGAAAAGCTGAAGTATTAGGTCTAAGGCTTAGGGAGTATTCGGCCTCGTTAACTAATTTTTGGTTTACGGGACTCAGTAACCTAAGCACCCTAATCTCACACACAGCCTGGTTCAGTAAGCGTAAAAATCAGAATCACGCAGAAGCGTCACAAAAATCTGAAAAGAACATCTAGAATAGGAGCGGCCGATCAACACAAGTTGATTTGGACGAGTTCCCAGCGCGGAGAGGCGGGAAATCCCCTCGAAGATGCGTAACAAAATATCATCTCCTCGGTGCTTGTCTCTTAGGATATTTACATATCCTACGGGGGGCATATAAGCACTCTGCTGGTTCAGATTCCATGGATGGCATTATCTCGAAATGTCAATTGCCAGGGTCTGGATTCGGCCACGGAATACCATGGATGGGATTATCTCGAAATCTCAATAGCCAGGGTTCCGGGGGTTGCCATGGGCGGTGCTATCTCGAAGCATCGATCGCCAGGAACCCTTGAGGATTGATGATGGGAGCAAGGAATCTGATACAGACCGTGTTGAAAAGCCAATCCTAGGCTAGAACTAAAAAGAAAAAGAGAGAGAAAACTCTCCAAACAGAAAAACTTTCTATCTCTCTCTTACAAAACGCACTGCGAACTGAGCCAGGGCTAAAATCATTTCAAGCACGGGTGCTTTAACCACGAAGTCCAATAAACCTTAGGTTAGTTCTTGTGGGCCTTAAAAACCTTTGCTAAAAGACTGAGGCTAAGGCTAGACAGATTTGGATCTTGACGGGTACTGGAGTACCTTTTAGGCCTATGATCAGCATTCTAACCTAATCTATGAAGGCACTTATCTAAAACTATTGAAAACTTCATGGTCTAGAACAAGGGTTGAAACCTTAAGTTTTTGCTAAGGGACTAGCAAAAGCTAGGCATGGGGGTATGATGAGAACCTCATCATGAGCCATAACTAGCTCATTTTGACCCAATACAAAGGATAAAAGCTCCTACATATCTCAAGGAAAAGCTTAACTCAGAGAATTCTGAGTTTGAGAAGAAAACAAGTCATAAGGGGTAAAAGTGCAATTTTACCAGTATAATCTGCATACAGGGTAATTCAGGGCCCAAACATAGGTCAAAACAGCTTAATAAGAATAAAAGTGGGATGAGATGATCTAGCAAGGGCTACAGCACTTCCAAGGAACCAAATGATAATCTGTAACCCTAAAACAACCCACTTCAATTCACAAGGTTCGAGGCAAAGTAAAAATAGAATAAACCCTCTAAAATTCATAGAAAAATAATCTCTAGGGTTTAGAACCTTCAATTTGGCCTTTAGAACCCATTTTGACCTACATTGAGAACCATGCCCAATTAATAACTTAATTTGGGTTTTTGCGCAAATTGACCGGTCAAACAAGGTTTAATATGAAAATAAAATTCACCATCAGATTCCTTAGGTCCTAATTAGTCATGTATAAAAACTTGAGCCTAAGAAGAAACCTCCTTGACCGACTTCACACTTTGGTCGTCATATATTTACTCTTTAGCCCTCAACTTTTGAACCCTCGCATTTTGGCCCCTAACTCTCCTTCGTTCTTTGCAATCAGGTCCCTCCTGCAAAACCCTGCCAGCACCATGCTCCGGCGACCTTGCGCGGAGCATGGCGCCGGGCAGGGTGAGGTGGGGGACCTGGTAAGTGTACCGGGGGTGCCCTGCGTCGTCAGCCGTCGCAGGAGCACCCCCTTGGACATTGTAGGCCACCATACCGGCCGTGCGAACGCACGGACGGTATGGGTTCATGTTCCGACCATTCTCCGGCGAGGGAGACACGTCGTCTCCCTCCGCCTTCCTCCCTGCTTCATCCCTATAAATACCCCCCGCCGCTCCACCGACGAAGGCAGCCTGGATCTGACGGAGAAAACCCCCAGCTTTCTTCTCTTCTTTCTCCGGCAGACGCTCACCAGCTCCGGCGGCTTCCTCCCCCTCCACCTCTTCGCTCTGCCGCACTACCAGCAGCAGAGACTTCCTCCCCTGCTCTTCCCGCGCCACGCCGCACCCAGCTGGCGCCTCTCCAGCCCTCTGCTCGCCGCCGCCCCTCTCCCTGAGCATCGTCTTCTCCGGCGACAGTCGATACGACTGTCGCCCTGTTCCTCCCCCTTCGTCCCTGCAAGTAAGTTAGACCTACTCCCCTTCTTCTCCTCTTTCTTTCCCCGCTTTCAATTTAGTCAATTAAACCCTCGACCGCTCCTGTTCACCCTCATCCTCTCCGCCTCCGACCACCCTCCGGCGAGCCGCGCCCATCACCTCAGCGACCCACACGGCTCGCCGACCACCGCAGAACCTCCGCCTCCTCACCCTGATCCTCTTCCGCCCCTCCACTTCCCACCAAACACCCTCTGCAGATCCACCGAACACACCCACTTCTTCGCTCACAGTTTGACCTAGGACGACCTGTTAGCTCCATCTCGCCCCCTGCAGACCCCCTGACCACCTTCGCCGTGCCACGGCGAAGGTCCCCCGCCTGTCTGATTTGGCCGAGAGGCCGTTCTATTGATTTCAGGTTCCAGGCCTTGACCGCCATTGGCGAGGAAGCTCGAAGCTTGCTTGAGGTTGCTCCAAGCCTAGATATCCCAGGTTGAAGACCTAGGCTGCGCGAAAGAGTCCTGCGCACACACCCTGGCCCTCAATTGGAGTTGCGAGCCTCAACAGCTGTTGCAATTGGAAGCACCATCCCTACTGCAGGCGTGAGAGAAAAGGGGTGCGCGGATAGTCCCACCTCGGGAATTTCTGAAGCCACACACCCACATAAATTGCAAAAGTGCCACCATCTGTTTGCCTCAGTTACCACGGGGTGAGGTCCCTCTCACCCGACCCGACCCGGCCTCGTCCGTGACCACGCTCCGCGGACCTGGCCCGACCCGATTAGACTGACCTGCACTCCTCGCCCACCACGCACGCCGGTGGGCCTGGACCCGGGCCTGACCCGAACCCGATTACCCGGTAGCGCTCTGGGAGAGCTTCCGAAGAGTGATTTCAGAGAGAGAGATACGCGGGGGAGGGGGGTAGAGTAGGTTTTTGCCTCTTGACGAAAAAAAAACTCTGAAGTGTGCAGGCCAAAGAAGAAGAAGCAAACCCGCTGAAGAAGAAGGAGCTGCTGCACTGTAGCGAAGGCATCGTTAAGTCGTCTCAGCACCGGGGCAGACGACCGAAGGTCAGCAGCCAGAGCAGGAAAGAAGACAGGCTGAAGAAGAAGGAAGAGCAACGGCCAACGCAAAAGAAGAAGAAGAGAGGTCAAGGCAGGTGAAGACAAAGAAGAAGAAGAAATGAAGAGAAGCAAGAAGCAAGAAAAGAAGAAGAAGAAATGAAGAGAAGCAAGAAGCAAGAAAAGAAGAAGAAGATCTGAAGAAAAAGAAAGAAAGAAAAAAGAACAGAAGACAGAAGAAGAAGAGCACGAAGGAAAAGAGGAAGAAAGAAGAGAAGAAGAAGAAGCCAAATTTTCATCTCTCTCTCTCTCTCTCTCTTTATTTTTGTAATAGAACTTGTATATCTCTAGAATACAACTTGCTCCCTGAGTTCGACCTCGGGAACTCTTTTATTTTTCCGAGTAAAAAATTTTTATATGAAACATTGGTAACAACCGGCTTTACTACAACGTTATAACAGAACCGACGTTTCACTGACCCTACCAACAAGCCAACCAAACCCTCCATCATTTCGGGTCGCCCCTTCCTTGCAACTTCCCATGCTTCAATTAATTGCAATACTGGGGCATTGAAAATGGGCTTTGGGAATAGGAGAATCCGGCTTAATGTGTTTGATGCTTACAAACAAGCTGGACTTGAGGATTGTTCTCAAGTTGAGGTGATAGATGACCTGATTGAAGAGGCAACTCCTGCAATGTTATGTGATGACCCCCTTCAGCATGTCATGCTAAATGAGCATTGCCATCTCTTGGAAGAATGTGAAGGGGATATACTAGAACTAGAGGAATTGCTAGGAGTTTCTGCTGAGTCTCTTCCCCCATCATTTCCGCCGAAGGCAGATTTGCTACCTGAGATGGGGACATCTATTATGAAACCCTCAACCATACAAGCCCCCAACCTTGAGTTGAAACCCCTCCCTGACACTCTCAAATATGTTTTCCTAGGTGCCAATGATACGCTCCCAGTTATCATTTCGGCTGTGCTGTCTGAGGCACAGGAGGGAGCCTTGATTGAATGCCTGTCTAGGCACAAGGAAGCTATTACTTGGAGCATTGCTGACATTAAGGTTATAGACTCTACACTCTGCATGCACCACATTTACACTGATGATTCCATCAAGCCTTCT
Source organism: Thalassia testudinum (assembly GCA_037157565.1). Taxonomy (NCBI): domain Eukaryota; kingdom Viridiplantae; phylum Streptophyta; class Magnoliopsida; order Alismatales; family Hydrocharitaceae; genus Thalassia; species Thalassia testudinum. Next base: position 121,973,286 of record JAZHRO010000024.1, read on the forward strand.
AGGGACATGCGGAGACGTATGAACCCTAATATGAGGGAGGTTGTAAAAAAGGAAATCCTGAAGTGGTTGGACGCTGGGATCATATATCCCATTGCTGATAGTAAATGGGTCAGTCCCATTCATGTGGTGCCAAAGAAGGCAGGCTTTACTGTGGAACTCAATAACCAAGGTGAACAAGTTGTCACTAGACCCTCAACTGGATAGAGGGTCTGTATTGATTACCGCAAGCTGAACACCGCTACCCAGAAGGATCACTTTCCTTTGCCTTTTATTGATCAAATTCTCGAAAAATTGGCAGGGAATAAGTATTATTGCTTTCTCGGTGGATATTCTGGGTACAATCAGGTGGTAGTCTTTCCTGATGACTAGGAAAAGACGACATTCACGAGTCCTTACGGTACTTTTGCATTCAGGCATATGCCGTTTGGATTATGTAATGCCCTTGCAACTTTCCAGCGGTGTATGATGTCTATCTTTTCGGACATGATTGATGAGTGTGTCGAAGTATTTATGGATGACTTCTCTATTTATGCCTCGTCTTTCGACCAGTGTCTCCTGCACCTGGAGATTGTGTTGAAACGATGTAAGGAGACTGGTTTAGTCCTCAGCTGGGAGAAAAGTCACTTCATGGTACAGAAAGGAATTCTACTTGGGCATGTTGTATCCGAGCAAGGTTTGGAAGTAGACAAAGCCAAGATTGATTCTATTTCCAAACTTCCATTGCCTACGAATGTCAAACAGATTAGATCCTTTCTGGGCCATGCTGGCTTTTACAGGCGCTTTATTAAAAATTTTAGTAAGATTTCCAGGCCACTTTGTGACTTATTGGCGAAGGAATCTTCCTTCAGTTTTGATTCAAAGTGTGCCGAGGCCTTTCAAACTCTAAAGGAGGCCTTGATCTCTGCGCCTGTTCTCCAAGCTCCCGATTGGACACTCCCCTTTGAGCTTATGTGTGATGCTTCGGATTATGCAGTGGGAGCAGTACTTGCGCAAAGGGTTGAGGGAAGACCTCATGTGCTGCATTATGCAAGCAAGACTTTAACTGAACCTCAACAAAACTACACCGTCACTGAAAAAGAATTACTTGCTGTAGTTTTTCCTCTGGAGAAGTTTAGGTCTTACTTAGTTGGGTCTAAGGTGGTTATTTTTACTGATCATGCAGCAGTTAAACATCTCATTGCTAAGAAAGATTCTAAGCCACGTCTGATTAGGTGGATCTTACTCCTTCAGGAATTTTACTTGGAAATACGTGAAAAGAAAGGAGTAGAAAATGTTGTGGCTGACCACCTGTCTCGCCGTCCTCTTAATGACTCTATTTCTGACGACATTCGCGAGACATTTCCCGATGAAACTCTGATGGCAGTAACACCAACTTTACCTTGGCATGCAGACATTGTAAACTACTTGGTCACTGGACAAACTCCTGGCTCTTGGGATAAGCAGAAAAGAAAGAGATTCATTTCTCAAGCGAGATATTTTCATTGGGAAGAGCCAGAATTATTTAGAATTGGACAAGACCAAGTATTGAGACGTTGTGTGCCTAAAGAGGAACAGCAAAGTGTGCTGACATTTTGCCATGAACTTCATTGTGGAGGACACTTTGGTGCTCAGAAAACTGCTTTTAAGGTTCTCCAGTCCGATTTTTGGTGGCCTTCCTTATTTAAGGATTCTCATAATTTTGTTAAGGCCTGTATTAGATGTCAACGGACTGGAATGATTGGGAAGAAGAATGAAATGCCTCAACATCCTATTCAATCTGTTGAAATTTTTGATGTGTGGGGAATTGACTTTATGGGCCCCTTCCCGTCATCCCATGGTTTTGAATATATCTTGGTTGCAGTTAATTATGTCTCTAAATGGATAGAGGCCATTCCTACGCGGACAAATGACCACTCTGTGGTTTTGAAATTTGTGAAGGCCAATATCATATCCCATTTCGGCTGCCCCAAGACTATTATAAGTGATGGGGGACCTCATTTCCGAAACCACCACTTCAATCGGTTAATTAAGAGTTTGGGAGTGACTCACAAGGTTGCTACCCCTTACCACCCTCAGACAAGTGGCCAGGTTGAAGTATCAAATAGGGAGATAAAAAATATTTTGGAAAAGACCGTTAGACCTGATAGGAAAGATTGGTCCCAAAAGCTCGACGATGCTTTGTGGGCTTATCGAACGGCCTATAAGACCCCTTTGGGTGCTTCTCCCTTTCGGATTGTGTATGGAAAAGCGTGCCATTTACCTGTTGAGTTGGAACATAAAGCACTTTGGGCTATTCGAAGTGTTAACATGGATTTAGAGAAGGTAGGTAAGGCACGATTTCTGGAATTAAGTGAGCATGAGGAGCTGAGGAATGATGCTTATGACACCTATCAAGCTTATAAAGAAAGAACTAAGGTCTTGCATGACAAGTTTATTCTTCGAAAGACCTTTGAACCCAAGCAACAAGTCTGGCTTTTCAATTCCAGACTTAAGCTTTTTCCTGGGAAATTAAAATCTCGTTGGGATGGGCCTTACATAATCACCAAAGTATTCCCCCATGGAGCCGTGGAGATCAAAAATCCTTCCTCTTCAGCAACTCCCTTTATCGTCAACGGTCAACGATTAAAACCGTACATAACTTTAGATGGCCATCTAGTTGACGAAGTCACTCTTGAGGAGCCTTAGCTCCTACCATTCTCCGCCTCAGGTAATATCTTCCTTTAGCTATTTTTGATTTTCAATGAGGACATTGTTTGAACCAGGCATGGGGGAGAGGACCTGAGGCATTTTGCTTATAGCATGCATTTATAAATAAAAAAAAAAAGGTTTTGAGCTTAACTGGCTAGATCTTGCAGTCTTAAGCAAGTCAGAACTCTAAGGTAGACTAAGTTAATTCTAGGGTCAAACTTTAGAAGCTAAATGAGCTACTAGCTTTAGACCTTTAGGGTCCTTTGTGGACTTAAAAACTTAAGTAGGAGTTAAGTTGCGGACCATTCCTCAAGAGGTTGAGAAAGGGAAGCTAGGGTTTGAGTTAAAAGGTGGGGTAGTACCTGGAGTCTTACTATACCTTTTGGTTTACAGGTCCTTGTAACCCAAGCATCCAAATTTGACACACTTGGTCTGGTAATCAACTTAATTTTCGTCTTTCTGAAAAGAGATTTAGTTCTCTTAGTTTTGACTTAAGAGAGGCTTGAAAACACATTTTGATTGGAAGAGTTCCCGCCGCAGACGTGGTCGAGTATATACTCACCTTGAGGATGCGATGATAACATATTACCTCCTTGGCGCTTGTCTCTTAGGATATCCATCCTACTGGGTGCATGTAAGCGCATTGCGCGGTTCAGGTACCATGGGCGGCCCTATCTCGAAGTGCCGATTGCCATAGGCCTGAATTCGCTTAAGAAATCCATGGGCGATACTATCCCGAAGTGTCGATTGCCAGGAGTTCTTGGGGTCATTATGGGTGGCGCTATCTCGAAGCATCGAAAGCCAGGCACCCTTCGAGGTATGGTAATGGGGACAATGAATCCGACACAGACCATGTTGATAGCTGATCTGAGGTAAGACTTAGAAGAATCAAACAAAAAATAAAAAAGGTGTATATATAAAAAATTTTTCCTTTAACTCAAATAACTCGGACCAATGCACAAGCACGGATGCTTTAATCTCAGGGATCAATAAACTTTAGGGTAGAGTCAGAAATCAGGGAAACTTGTGCCTGCAACTCGTCTCTAGCCGACCTAGTCTGTAACTTACAACTACTTAGGAACAGTGGGTCTGGAGCCTGAAGTTAATATGCTTCTAAAGGAAGACTAAGTGAGTTGACTAGTCTACTTAGAGTTCTAGGTTTCGCTTAATTTTGCTAGGGACTAGCAAAAACTAGGCATGGGGGTATTTGATTAGCCCATAGTTGTGGGCTATTTAAGTATTTAAGTGCCTACACATTACGTTAATTCTAACATTTATTTAGCATAATTAGGATGCAAATAGATTAATTCATAGTTTTAATTTAATTACATAATCCATACATTGCATTCATATCTTAAGTGCATTTAGAATTAGCTTAGAATAGCATTCATCTAATTAGATAACCAATTAGGTACATTGTTTTCATTAACATAGAAGTTGAGGGTCTGTGCATAAATGACCCTAATATTTTAACATTATTTTCTTTATTCTTCTTCTTTCAGAACGGCTGGCTGTCGCTCCAACGCCTGGCTGCTGCAGTGAAGAAGCCATTCAAGGGGGAGCGGATGTGGTGGATCTGGTCGGGCGGTTGATTTCAAACTTATGCAGGCCACTACAAAAGGAGGGAGGCAGCCGAGCTCGGGAGGCCTCCGCCACCGACCCACCACTGTGCAGAGAACCTATCTCTTTCACTCCACACTGCCGGCCTCTACTGTGGCGACGAGCCTCCATCACCATGGGCGTGTGGTATGATAGGCCACACCGCCATCCGGAGCTCGCCGCATCACCGTGAGCACCTTAGAGTGCATCCCCCTAGCCGTCATCGCCGACCACCATCACTGAGCTACTGATCAGCCACCCACTCAGTAACTTAAGACGTCTGGGAAATTTCCCAGACGTCTGAAGTTACCCACTCACTTCCACCGCAGCCATTTCCCTACGCCTGTAGACCACCGCAGCCATGCTTTCCCTGCGCCTGCAGGCCACCGCAGCCATCTCCACGCGCCTGCAAACCACCGCAGCCACTCCTCCAACCGTGCCCGCAGACCACCGCAGCCACGCTTTCCCAGCGCCTGCAGACCACCGCAGCCATCTCCACGCGCCTGCAGACCACCGCAGCCACGCCTGCAATCGCGCCTGCAGACCACCGCAGCCACGCTTTCCCCGCGCCTGTAGACCACCGCAGCGCCAGCCGCACACGCCAGCCGGAGACCCACCGAGCATGCCTCCGCCCGCACTTGCAGAAGTGCCTGCAGCTTGCGCGCCCACGCTAACCGTGCCAGCGCCCTCCGCAGACCCTCCGCCCACGCACAACCGTCTGCAGACCGCCACCAGCAGCACCTCCGCCAGAGCTCGTCCGGCCACCTCCGGACGCCGCGCGACTAGCCGCCGCCACTGATTCGAAGCTCTTGGTCCAAGGGACCTCCTCCGAGCTTCCCACGCCCGGCCATCGGCTCCTCGTCGCGCAAGACAACAGGGAAAAATTCCCCTATTTTGCTACAGTAAACCGTCAATTGAAATTTACATTTTCTGCCATTGCCACATTTTAATCATATTTTATTGACACTGCATTGCGGAAAATATCCTATAGTTTCTCATAATTGCCATTTCAGCATTTTTTCTTGCTTAAACCTTAATCTAAAGGAAATCTTGGCTTGGTTCTTGTCCAAATTGACTACGAACAAACATTTTTAAGTGGTGCAAATTTTAATACGTTATTGCCTCCCTGTGGATACGACCCGCTCCTCCGCGAGTGGTTATTTCTTGTTAAAAATTGATTAGTAGATTTTTCCACCACATTAAACTACAAAGGACTTAAAAGCGAAAGATCGACCAGTCACTGGTCCTTAGATAGATTCGTGGGGATCTTGCCTCCGGCAAGGTATTTTGTGATATCCGAGTACCAGGGGAACTCAATAGAATGAATTGCCACAAGAGGTTCATTAGAAAATTGCTCGTTGATAGCTAGGGAATAGGGAATGTGATCTAGGTCCAGTCTGGATAGGTAATCCGCCACAACATTTTGCTTTCCAGCTTTGTTGCAGATTTCGATGTCAAATTACTACAACAGAAGGATCCATCTAATGAGTCATGGTTTGGCATCCTTCTTTGCCAACAAATGCCGGAGGGTGGAGTGGTCAGTGAAAATGATGACCTTGGACCCTAATAAGTACAATTTGAATTTCTCCAACCCGAATACTGCTGCTACTATTTCTTTTTCAGTGACAGTGTAATTGCGTTGTGCCTCATTCAGCATCATGCTATCATAGTATATGACGAAGGGTTTTTTCTCCCGATGCTGCCCTAGAATGGTACCGATGGCAAAATCAAATGCATTGCCCATCATCTCAAAGTTGAGCGACTAGTCGGGTGGTTGCAGAATCAAGGAGTTAGAGACAGCGCTCTGTAAAGTCTCGAAGGTGCTGAGACACGAGGTATCAAATTCAAATGGGACATCAGCAACCAGAAGATTTGTCAAAGGCCATGTGATTTTTGAGAAATCGCGTATAAATCTTAGATAGAAGCCAACGTGACCCAAGAATGATCTTATCTGCTTGATAGAGCTAGGTGGTGGTAAGTGGAAAATAGTCTTCGATTTAGCTCGATCAACCTCTAGTCCATTTTTGGAGATCCTGTGCCCTAGTAATGTGCCATCCCTCACATGAAATGGCTTTTCTCCTAGGATAGTACTAGGTTCACATCAATGCACCATTTTTTTCTCGTAGTGAGGTTATCAAGACAAGATTTGAAATCATCTCTGAAAATGGAGAAGCCATCCATGAATACCTCCACATAGTCCCCAATCATGTCTGAGAAGGTGGCCAACATACAACGCTGAAATGTTGCTGGTGCAATGCAGGGAACAATGGGCATCCACTTGAAAGCGAATGTTCCAAAGGGGCATGTGAATGTGCTCTTGTCTTGATCTTCCGGGCTAATCACTACGTGATTATACCTGGAGTATCCATCCAGAAAGCAAAAGAAACTGCTTCTGGCTAACCGTTCCAAGATCCGATCAATGAAAGGCAAAGGAAAGTGATCCTTCTAGGTAGTTGTGTTTAGTTTCCTATAGTCAATGTAGAATCACCACGATGTTGTAGTGTGGGTCTGGATGGATTCACTCTGGTCATTTTTTACAATGGTGAGTCCTGCTTTCTAGGGCACTATCTAGATCGGACTGACCCACTGGCTGTCTCAGATTGGGTATGCAATACCTGCATCCAACCATTTGATGATCTCCTTCTTAACAACCTCTAGCATATTTGGGTTAAGCCATCTTTGAGGCTATCTCGAAGGTGTCAACCTGTCATCCGTGTAAATGTGATTAGTGCAATACGAGGGGTGAATACCATAGAGATCAGTAATACTCCACCTGATAGCAGCCCTATGGTCTTGCAACGTAGAAATCAATTGGTGCTCCTATTCTTGGTTTAAGTGGGCATTGATAATGACTGGGTATGTCTCACTTTCGCCCAAGAACACATACTTAAGTTAGTCAAGTAAGGGCTTCAATTTAATTACGGGTGGGTCAGAGTCAGAAATGAGAGTGGAGGGAGTAGAATCGAGGATGGGACTCTGTTGATCCATGTGAACGTGAATTCCCGCTGAGTCGCTCATTGTGAAATAATCAATTGTGACTACGTTAGCAGGAAACCCGTTGGCTGTAGTCATGTCTTCCTGCAACAATAGTGGCGATTAAGTAATGTGTGGATCAGGATAGCTGGGTTTAGGGGTGCTGTGGTTAGAAGCACACCCTAAATAGTCAGATCCTCAGGGAGATGTGTTGTGCAGTGGTCTCAATCCCATGTGGATCAGGGTCCAAGAACCTTGATAGTGTAGACAAATGATACATTGGGTCGTCACAAAGGAGCCCAATGTTACCGCATTATGCCACATCTTCATCTTCACTATCCTCCTCTATTTTATCACAGTCAAAGTTCTTTACTTCCCAGAATATGTCCATTCAAAGTTGCTCATTGCCTAGGGCTATCTCCATACACCCGGATGCACAATCGATGTTCGCCCAGGCTATCGCCAGAAAGGGGTGACCCAAAATATTTTTGTTCATCTCGGAGATTCGGAGGAACTTCCACATCAAGAACGAAAAAATCTGCAGGAAAGCATAACCCATGGACTTTCATGATCACGTTCTCAACCACCCCCCTCAGTGTTTTGATTGATCTAACAACTAGTTGAATTGTGACCGAGGTGGGCTTTCAACTCCCCAAATCGAATTCGATCAAATACGGCAATAGGAGTTAGGTTGATGGACGAACCCAGATCTAGAAGGGCCTACCAAATGGAGAATCCCGCAAGAAGCAAGATATAAGTGGGGTACCAGGGTCTTTCTTATTCGGTAGTAAGTCAGCTAGAATCACGGCGCTAGCCTCTTTTGACAGTATCGCTTGTCGTCCAATTCTCGGCTGTCGCTTCAGGGTACAGTAGTCCTTGAAGAACCTACCGGCAGCGGGAATGTGATCGATTGCCTCGAGGAGGGGGACATGAATACGTACATCCTTGAACATCGATTTCAGATCCTCAAAATTTTGCGTGTCCTTTTTATGTACTACATTTCGTGTCACAGCCTCAGGTTAAGGGACCGGAATCTCAGGTTCATGTGGCCTCTTACCCTTATCTACCAGAGGTGGCTCCTGAGATGGAGTGGAACCTGCCTACGGCGTAGGTTGGGAAAAATCAGGACCCTCTTGCCTAAGTGGTGGGTCGAATGTCTTCCTTCCACTCCTCAGAGAGACAGCATGTGCATCGGCTTACTGTCCATGAGGTCGTGGGGGAGCAGAAGGGCTAGAATATGTGGGGTTCTACAAAAGTTGCTGGCCTTGCGTGTAACTAGGTGGTGTAGGTGGTGCCAGTAGTATGGCATGTGCCTGTCAATGTGGTGCCTGAAACCTAGTCGGGGCACCTTGTTTCTGCACATATCAGGGATTTGGGATAGGTTGGGAGGGCAAGGCTCCCTAAGTTCTATGCTCCTGCAACAACTGGATCTATGAGTTCTGGATGGTCTGTATCTGATCAGCCATCTCATTCATAGTCTGCAAGCTATCTTGTGTGGATTTCGTCATTGATTCTTGCAGCTCCACTTTCAGTGCATCGAAAGGGTCAGCCCGCTTTGGAGGGTGGCTGGCAGCTTGGTGCAGCGGTTGGTATAAAGAGCAGGGTTGCTGTTGCTGAGACGGGAATGGCTGCTGCCAAGGGTACGTGTTTTGTGCATTCTCCTATTGCTTGGACAGTAGTGTGGATCATGATGTGGTCTCTGTGAATTACCAGACCAGGAGAAGTTCAGATGCTGGCACCAACCAGGGTTATACGTCTCTGAATTTTGGTTATTATGCCCATATCCTTGGATAGCACTGACATCCTCGTAGCCCGAAGATGTCTGGGGCGTATATCCGTCAAGGGGATACGCATTATAATCTAAGGGTGGCACGTAACCCTAGTTGTAAGGTTCCAGATCTGAATTATTTATGGGATCTTGATATGCAGGATCTCGTAAATACGTAGAAGATGCATCCCGAGTGAGTGGATTAACTCGAGCAAGAGGAGCTCAGGGTGTATAGGAGGGTCTTAAGGCGACAAAGCTCAAGTTAGATTGACCCTGACTGATCTGGTCAATCTTCTTCTCAATTAGGTTTATTCTATCCAACTACTTGGCGATGATATCCATGTCAACTCGAATAAGCTCGGTGTGAGCCTCGTGGACACCAACCCACTGTTGACCAGGCCGCTAGAACTGTTTCATGGATGTGGCATTCATCGAGCTCTCCACTAATGATTCAAACAGCTCAAATGCGCTGTTCTCATCTTTTGCGAGGAAATTCCCGCCACTAGATGCATCGGCCAGATATCGATGTGTGTCATCTAAACCGTGGTAAAAGATCTAAGCTAGGAGCCATCTGGGTATACCATGATTTGGGCATTTCTGGAGAAGGTCGTGAAATCTGTCCTAAGGTTCGTGTAACTTCTCCCCAGCTCCCTGGGAGAAAGTCGTGATTGCACGCCGCATTACATTTGTTCAACTGATTGGGAAGAACTTTTGCTGGAATTCACGTCTTAATTCCGGCCAGGTTCCAAACGGCTTCCCAATAGTCTTGAACCAGCATGAAGCTTTGTCCCTTAGAGAGCATGGGAAAAGCTTTATTAGAACAATCCTGAGATTGATATTCCTAGGATGAATCGTTTCTGCTAGTTGACACAGGCCCTCAAGCTGCTGGAATGGATTTTCATTTCAGTTCCCTTAGAAGTGAGTGCTGATCAACCCAATCACATTGGGCTTGAGCTCAAACGCGTCACTACCTACAGGAATTCTGACTAGTGGTGTGACAATTTGTGTGGTTGGGTTGTAGAAATCCTACAGTTACTCTCCTTGCGGTGGGTGATGAATCCTATCAAGTGCTGTTAAGATGCAATCGATGCTCTATCGATGCCACTCCTCGGATTCAACTACCCGGGCTTCCAGATGAGCCATCAGGTCCAGATTCTCGATATCCTAACCAAGTCTTGCTCCAGGTCTAGGATTAGCCACGGTGGCTCTGGGGGTAGAAGTGGGGGGAGAAGATGCTCCTGGTGAGGTGACTCACCTCCTTGGGAGTGGCTCCCAAGGTCCAACCAAGTGATATCTAAGTGACCTCCTTCCTCGCATACACCACCCAACACCTGGGTTGGTGTAGCCAAGCAAGGCAAGGCTAAGGCCCTATCAATCATGTGGTCCTTATGAATCGGATGATCATATTTTTTGGTTTTAGGTTTTAATTCCTGAAGAAATTCATCGTACAACTGACTGAAAGCTATTCACTCCTCTTCGCTAACCCAGCCAAGAGGTTGAAACCACCCAGTAGTACGACAACGAATTCATGTTTTATTTCATGCTTTAAAAGTTGTTTTAGCCCATTTTCTTCAGTGGGGTTTCCTCTTGGTTAGTGGCCCACATGGTGACTAGGCTCATCATCTATGTGCTAGACTTAATTAAGTCTAGGTTAGCCCAAGTGTTGTCTCTAAGTTGTAACCCTAAAGATTCAACCAATGGTTCATGCACGTTTAGGGTTTTGTTCTGTTTCAACAAATCACAAGTGTAAAATTAGTTCTCTGACAACAATTGGAATCCAGTTAACTTGAAATTTGCAAGTAGATTCCCATTTCAAATTGGCTGCCAGAGAATATTTTTTTCGAATTTTTACTATTTCAAGCAAATTTCTAGAGATTTTTGAATGTTAGAGGATCAGATCTGGAATTTTGAACCCTGGTCGATTTTTCGCTTTGAGAAAGTATCAATTAGCCATCAAAAATTCTGGAAGAATATGGAAAATAAATCCAATGTGATGATCTTTCAAACCCCACCATTTTTAGTCAAAATAGATTCACGGATTGCTCGGAATTGCTTTTTGAAATTTAAAAAGTCTCAAATCTGGGTCAGTCTGACCCCTGTGCACTTCACGAATTTTAAAAATTTTATACATAGAATTTTTTCAAAAGAATGGTGAAGTTTGAAAATAAAAGTTTGCCCTAAATTTTAGAATTTTTTGCTTACTAATTTTTTGGCAATCAAATTTTTAAATTAGACTTGAAATCTGGCCGAAAATCAGGAGATGGTGGAAAAGCTTTTAAAAGGGTTTAGGTTTGAAATCCAAGCCTTCCACCAAAAATGTTTTTTTTTTTAACTTTTGCAAATTTCTTTTTTTTTCTTTTCAAAAGGATAAATTTTTTTCAAGGGATTTTCGCAAATATATATATGTTTTTCCTTTTTGCTTTCTCAACTACCCGACGATATAAAAAGAAGCCTAATCTATATTTCTTTTTATTTTATTTTATTTTTTATTTTTTTATTCTTTTCTATTTCAAGAAATTTAAAAGATATTTTTTTTTTTTCAAAAGACTTGCAGGAAGTAACTCTACTCCTAGGGTTCGAAAAGGAAACCTAATCTTAAGAGGAGATGACGTGCACCTGATTTTTTTCTTTATTGCGCTCATTGTGTGCGCAGATCCTATTTTTCTTCCGTGTTGCCTTACACATCCAAAACAAAGTAGTGAGAGATTTGTCAGTGATAGCTTAAAAGATCCAAATCAAAGAAAATGACGTTGCCTCCTTGGCAACGACGCCATTTGTTGAATCTCGTAGAGCGTGGTTTTGATAGGAAAACGTCGTAGTATAGTGCGCAATATGATCAAACAAAGATATTTAATAAAAGATAGTGAGACGTTGAGTCCCAGTCGTTCGTCTTTGGGAGGCGTTTGTTTTACTTTCGAAGTCAATCTTTTACCGCTCTACTTTGTTTAAAATCGCATGCCGGTTTGTAGTCTTCTAATTAAAATTTCACCACTTATATTATGAACCCTGATTACATGTGTTTGTGCTGAATAAATCACAAAGGTGAAAGTGTGAGATTCTGTGTGCATGTCTCTGGTGAGGTGGTGACTGCTCATCGAAAATGCATCTACAGTTAGATTTTCTATATTTTCAAGAAATGACATACTTGTTGCGGAATAGATAAATAAGTGAAAATAGGCAACTTGAATGACGCAAAAATGATGGCAATCAATAATCTCATGGTGATTTCAAAACATAGACATATATATATAGAAAATGTATTTTTTATTCATTCATTTGTAGAGTGTTTGCAACATGAACTTGTAGAGGAAAGCTTGCACATGAATGCTTAAAAATGTAGATCTAGCTATCGGAAAATGATCGCATACAGGAATCTATGGGGGGATTTTGCATGCATCATTCAGGAGAATAAGGATTACCCTACTAAGCAGTAATTAAAAGCAGTAAAACTATGAAGAGTATAAACTACTAATCTAGATCTAGCAGAACAGAAGGGCATTCGGAGGTGGTCTCCGATGTCCTTGGAGTGGTCGGGAGGAGAATGAGGGGCAGCCAATGGAGCTTAGGCTAGCCCTTGGATAGAGAGAGGACTGATCCAGCATCCCGGCATGTTGTCCTTCATGGTGGTGCTCAACTCGTGGAGATGGTGGTGGAGTGGGTGGCAGGTAGCCTAAGTGGAAGTGGATGTGAATGGAGCCAAGGAAGTGAATTGGTGCAAATGGCCACCCCTTAGGTCTTTTTATAGACCTAAAGGATTCTCTCTAGAGAGGTGTGGAACTCTCTAGAGTGAGTCCAAGAGTGGTCGACCAAGTGCTTATGAGATCCAAAAAATGTGGATCTCAATTTGAATGCCTCTTGGTTGCTAAATTTGGCAACCAAGAGTTGCGCCACTTGGAGAGAGGTCTAGAGAACGCTAGATGTGTGGAGTGCATGAATGGGTGCGTGTGTGTGTGTGTGGTCATGCTCTATGCACTAGCTGGTTTAGGTTAGGTCCTAAGGGATTTAGGTAGGTGTATGCCTTGAATTAGGGTTACAAACACTAATTGCTAAGGGGAATTTGCAATTAAACTCAACGAAAGTCTAATTGAATGAGTGTGAACATAATTGAGAGTGAAATAACTCAATTAGGTTGGGTTTAGGTCAATTGGACTCTCACTAAGTCCAATTGAACTTGTGTGGGTTGAGATGTAAGCTTAATTGGAATCAATGAGTCCAATTGACTTAGGTGAAGGTAATTGAGTTTGATCTAAGTGAATTGGGTTTGGTGAGGACTTAATTAGGTCCATAGGTAGGTCTAAAGGTGATGTACTAGGGTTAGGACACCTTAATTTAGTTTACTAAGGGGTTGGGATAAGGTCTAGGGAGATAGAAATCCAAGATCAAGGCCTGAATCTCAAAATAGGAACTGGAGACCAGTTCCAGACATCTAGAAATATGATCAAACGACTTGTACTAAAAAATTAGAAGTCCAAACTTCAGTTCTGGATGTCCAATCTGAGTCAGGGGAAATCTAGGTTGTGTTTTGGGTATTCTGCAGAAATTGAACTTCTGAGAAAGTGTCTGGATGTCCAATAACCCTGCAGAAGTGGGTTTGAGGTGTGTGGGAGTTGGCTAAGGGTCCTGGACGTCCTAAAACTTATCTGGACGTCCAGATTAGTGTTGGACATAGATGTTTGAGGGCTTCCTAGGGTGCTGTGACCTAATCTAAGGGTGGTTAAGGGTTGGGGAAGTCTCTAGGCTATCCTAGGGTTAGGATGGACCTAAGCTCTTCACAATTTACTGCTTAATTCCTACTTAATAGAATGGCAAACCTTAACTCACTTACATCATTATTCCTACATCTAATCTAAGCCTTCTACTCCAGCTCTACTACAACTCCTATTATTCCTGATCCAGCTTCAGAGCCTGCTCCAGATCCAGCTCCTACTCAGCTTATTGCTTGCACTTGACATAAAACACTTAACCAGCATATTATATCTCTATTTCAAGCATAGCTAAAGGAAAGTAGTAAAGATGCAGATAATGCTTCTGCATGCATGAATAGCCCTAACTTATGCTAAGTCCTAGCTTAATCTCGGTCAATTAAGACCTATGATTGCTACGCAATCAACTCTCTTTAGAGCCTTGGAGGTGGTGAGGGAGAGAAAGGAAGAGATAAAGAAGAATGGAAGGTGTAGGGGTCCCTTTATGGTGGAGGAGAAGAGGCTTTTCGCATATGGGCAATTAGTGACATCCATAAACGTCACTGAAGATAGCTACGCACGCCCATGTCCTAATCTTTCGTGCCATGCACTATGCCTGCCTGTGCCTCACGTTGCACAAGCTACGCACTTGCAGTTGCTCAATTGGAGATTTGGGGGATGTTACGGGCCTTTAACCTACGACCTCCCCTTTGCAATAGGCCTTGAGACAACCATGCCAACGTATTCACTTTGCCAAAAATGTGAAATCTTTTGCTCTGGTTGACGTTGCTGGCGGCCAGATTTGATGGGCGTGAAAGAGAGAGAGGTGGCAGTGGCCCTTGGGCAACCCGGATAGTGCCACTTGGGGTAATCTGGGCCATCTATCTTCTTTCCTTTACAATGGCTACTACAGATGTTGGATCAAGATGAGTTTTGCGTCGTTAGACTGTGGTCGTCATTCCAGATCCATAAGTGCGGTTGGATTTGTTGTTTGAAGCTCTGAATTGCGTCACCTAGCCTCTTGATCGCTAATCTTCCTCAATCTACATAAGGTGCTATGGAACCCTGATCAAGATGATTTTAGAGGCGTTGGACTCTGATTGTCGTCTTGATAAGATCCGTATAGTCAGATTGTCAATCCAAGACCCTGAAGTATATCTCCTTCTCTCCTAGCCATAAAAGGACACGAATTGGTCTAAACTTTATAGAAACTACTCTAAATGCAAAATGATGCATGGTATGTGATATTTATACTATGGAATGCATATCTAAGCCTAGGAACATGCATAGATATGCATTTTAACCTAAATGGATGTGTATACATCAAGTGGTATATTGATTTGAACATGTTTAAAGATATCTAACAACTCATTGCTAGCTGGTGTCTTCTTCTTTTTGGATTTCTCTTAGGCTTTTGGAAAGGGCACATAATCAATATCAAAAGTAATTAGTTCCTGACCCTTGCTATTATGCTCCTCAAGCTGGCCAACCAAGTTCGGTTCACTAGGGTCGTCATGATCATTATTTGTGGGCTAGATTGGATCCTGCATTGGGTGACGACACTAGCTGAGGGTTTGTAGCCTTGAGCTGACCCTTGGGGTAGTTTTGGAAAATATGTTTAGGTTGATTCACCAAGGAAAGAATTTGCATAAATCCAGGAGGGGTAAGAGGAGTAGGGTTAATCAGTTATGCTTGTAGATTGGACTCCCCAGCTTGATTCAGATTCCTAGGTAATGGGAATGCCATCATAGGCCCTAACAAGCCCATTTTAGTCTAAAATAAAAGATAAAAGCTCCTACATATTCATCTGAGCATTATATCTCCACCATATTGTGTTTCGAGAAGAGAACAAGAAACTAGGATTAATTATGTAATCATAACAGCTTATCATGAACACAGAATAACCAATGGGTTGTCTAGGGTTGAATTAAAGGTCAATAGAGCATTAAAATCAAATAAGTGGATTCATGGAGATAGAAACGGGTTTTCGCACATTTCTAGAATTAATATTAACCCAAAACCCTAATTTCAGACCTGCTCAAAAAATAGAGGTTCTAGCCAGGATAAATTTCATCTAAACCTTCGAAAAATGATAGAAAAATATTCCATAAGGTTTGATACCCTTGATTTGACCATTGGGACCCATTTTGACCTAGAATGGAGTCTCAGATAGAAGTTACCTTAATTTAGGTTTCTACACAAATTACGCAAACAACCTTGGTCAAAACTAAAAACCAACTTCACCATCAGATTCCTTGGGTCCAAATTAATTTTGTAGCAAAATTTGGGTCCAATTAGAGATTATCTTGACCAAAAATAACCAAATTAGGTTTTCCATCATAATGTTGAGAAAACACACCTTCCTAGAATAAAGAGAATTGATTTTCCCGAATTGTGTGTCCATCTCCTAAACCTTTGCTTGAATTAGCCTAATCAAGAAAACCCTAAAAGAAGGCTCTAATCTTCCACTTGAATCTGAAAACTTGGGACTTAATAACTTGCGTGAAAACCACTCAGTTTGATTTTCGGCTCATTGCCCAATTCATCCTCAACAATAGGGTAGGTTTGCCGAAGTTGATCCATCTTATAAGTCAATTATGCAGCCACAATTATTGAGGGTAAAAGGCCTACTCATGCATGTTCCCAGGCTTAGATTTGCATTTCATGTTAGAAATAATGCATAGCATGCATCATTCTGTATTTAGAGCAGTTGTATATATTTTAGGTTAATTAGGTTCTTTTTATGTCTAGGAGGGAAGGAGATTTATTTCAGGGCGTGGGATGGATGATTTAACCACACGGATCTGATCAGGATGATGATTGAAGTCTAACACCTTCGAGATTGTCTAGATCGAAATCCCATAGTACCTTATGCGGTTCGAGGAAACTCAACAACCAAGAGGGCAATGCAACATCCTTACAGGCTTCGGATGAAAAATCCGACCATACGGATGGATCCGGAACGACGATCGTAGTACGACAGCACAGGAATCATGCCGATTTGAATGCCGTGGCACCATCTCCAATAGACAAAAAATGGATGGCCCAGATGGGGCCACGTCGCACCATCCAGGCTACCCAACATCAGCCAGCAGCAACTGGAAGGCACCCTCATCATCTTCATCATCAATTCTCAGTCATTGGATCTTGATCCAACAGTTGATAACTCTCCTCCACCACACGCATTAAGACATTCGCGCGACCATCTGGACAACTTGTTGTAATGGTGGAGGTGTAGCCTTTCAATGGAGAGGCCGAGTTTGAATCCCCGTAGCCCTCCCAATTGGCCAATTGAGCACACAGTAATGCAAGCGTAGCACGTGCGCGTCGAGGTACAAACGTGCAAGAGTAGCGTAGCACGTAGGGCAGCACAACGCGTCACTAGCATGCAAGTGCGCATGCGACAAGGAGCACGCAATGCGCATGCCAGCAAGGCATGAGCAGTAGGGGCGCTTAGTAACGCTTGTAGCTGTCACTAATGGCCTGCACTATGCGTGCGCCAGCAAAGGAATTGAAGGGCATGGATCTTCAGCAACAGTTGGGGATGGATCTTCAGTGACAATTACAGCCGTCACTAATTCCCTTTGGACGTTTTTGTCTCTCCTTGTCCACTATAAAAGGACCTATCCCTATCCATTCTAAACCATCTCTTCCTTTCTTCCTCCCACCAACTCCAAGGCTCCAGAGGGAGCTTGTCCCAAGCCTGGGATGCTCCTTTAGAGTAGAAAAGAAAATTATTTTCCCACCTCTCATCCTCATTCGTGGAGCATCCTGTGGCCATCCTCTCACCGCCCTTCTGGAAGAGGATCCTCGCTGCGACGTCGTCTTGCCCCATCCTTTGTCCACCAACTCCACCCGCATTCGTCCCACTCCTCACCACCTTCCTCTAGGCGATGTCAGAGCGATTCGTCCTCCAAGTGAACGGCGAGGGGGATTCTCTCACCTTTTTCTATCTTTTTTCTTTTGTAGTTGTACAAAACATTTGATCATAAAAATACATGATTGTTTCTCTCTCTCTTTTATTTTGCAGGTAGATTAGCTATCATTTTGGCACCGTTGCCAGGGAGGGAACGCTCTTTAGTTTCTTTTGCATTTTCCCGCATTACATACACATTTTTCTAACCTATCTTTCTTCTTTGGTTCATTATCTTGGAAGAACTCGATCGAGGAGCCAAAGGAGGTATATTTGAGTAAGGTTGGGTAGAGACATTTGAAATTTTTCCCGCACTTCCCCACCCACTAGATCATTTCGCCACCTTAATAATCAAGACCAAATCTACTTTGGTGTTTTCACAAACCCTAGGATAGAAATTGTTTGTCATGTTTGTCACTCCACTCACCTCACCATCCACATAAATAAAAATAAGAAAATAAAAAGAAAGTTATCTGATTGTGGGACTTCCTAAGAGAGACACACTTTAACACCCACAACTCACGACTTAAGGCGCACCATTCCACTTTGATTCTGCCACTTAACATGAGTCTGAACTGTGGATCCGATACACCTTAACTCAACACACAAATAAGTGAGTAGACAATTTGAATGGGTTAAACATCTTATGTGCCTTGATCAAGTGGTGCAACAGGCCAATTGATTGAACTGTTTGGGCCGTACCACTTAAGATAAAAGTGATTCATCAGTAGCTTGCCACTTAAGGTTGATTTTTAGGGATGAAGCAAGCACTCCACATTTTTTCTAATTTCTAATGGAATATATCATCACTAGTGCTTTCAAAACTTGGAGTATTCTCTTGAACTTGATTCAATACACCTAAAATTAAATCCTAAAAGCAACTAAACAAGGTTAAACCCTAAAGGGCACATCATCAAATAACCTTGCTTGAAAGCCCTGGTTGTGCAGGCACACACATTTGAATTGATCATTAAGGGCACAACGTATCTAAAGGGCCCAACAGATTCCAATAGCATAATCATCCCAAGCTTAACTAAAATTGAGTAGACATTTGCCTTAAGGATTGATTCGCTCTTCGGGGCTCAGACTGAGATCGTTTCCGATTAATTTGCTTCTGTTGTCAATCTGATGTCTAGCTAGGGGAGTAGCATCAAACGACCGTGGCTGGGGTGTACACTAGGAACTGAAGGCACAAGCCAAAGGAAGAACCTTCTCTCCAATCCCTCATTTTAACTGGTTGCATTGACTAGATAAAAGTAGACCAAATTGGTTATAACCTCAAGATGGGTCTTGGGACTCTGTAGGTCTTTAGGCTAACCCACCTAAGGAAAGGCTGATTTCTTGTATTGCAGGGCTCTTTTCTCTCTTCTGATTTCCCTCCTATTCTACCATGTATCCTTCCACATCTTACACACATTTCCCATCCTACCGTCCTACCAACACGTATCCTCAAGATGATTACTGTCCTGACTCGACTTATGATTACCCATCCTCTAGCCGAGATAACCTTGATTGGGGATACGATACCGGACCTCAGTGTCCAAGGCCTAACCTTGGACAACAAAACCATGACTGTTATCCTTCCCACACCTACAATGATTATAGATCTCCATCCATTGATGACCAAACCAACCCGACCTACAATCAGGAAGGATATGCTGATTATAACACCTACCCTCCCCAGTATTCCACTGAATATAGGTCACCACCATCTTTTGAACAACTTGAATTGACATACTATCAGGGAGGGACCCAGGAACATTGATATCTTGACTCCCTTAAATTTAACCTAAACTCACCCAAACCTAAACTGAACCATTCGATTCTGGTGAACCAGATCCAAGATAGGGTGTTGGCTAATTTGAGGAACACTATACAATCTTTAGAAGCTCAGCCAACACCATGCACTGAAGCATTGGAGCCTATGATCAAAATGATTGATGAACTTAATAGTTCTCTTTTTAATTTGCTCCAAAATGTTAGGAATAGGGACCTGGGTTAGTTTCTTCTTGGGAAATTATTGAGGTTGAGGAAGAAATTTGTGGTTGCCCTAGACAAATCTTGGGATGATTCTCTGGA
Source organism: Thalassia testudinum (assembly GCA_037157565.1). Taxonomy (NCBI): domain Eukaryota; kingdom Viridiplantae; phylum Streptophyta; class Magnoliopsida; order Alismatales; family Hydrocharitaceae; genus Thalassia; species Thalassia testudinum. The sequence goes on from JAZHRO010000024.1 coordinate 121,992,967, forward strand.
TGAACCCCCTTTAGGAAAGCAAATGTCAGAACCCGCTCAGGCGCCTATCAAGGGGGATACATATTTTGAGATTGGAGATGACTAGGTTAGTCTAGAGCAACCCATTAAGGATGAACTGAGTTTCTCACCCAAGATCCCAGAGCCAACGAATGACGAAAAATATGTCATCATGGACCATGAAATGACATTTGATTTTGAGATGTATACAAATGAGGATCATGAATTCCTTGATTTTGAGGGTGAGGAATTGTTGGCATGTATCGTGTGTTTAAAATCGGGGTTAAGAGAAACACGTCCTTGTAGTTGCAAAACTTGTCAAAAAAAATTTTACCAGAACTTTAAGGGATTCCTGGGTCGAACACATGGAAGCGACGTTTACATAGCTTGAAAATCGCACTTCATTTTGTTTATTTTTGTTGTTTCAGTTTTTATTATTTTTTTGTGTTCTTGAAATAAGAAGACAAGCAGAAGAAATTCACAAGAGGGGTGGAACAAATATGATATATATCTCTCCATTGTCAATTACAATGATCTATGAAAGAATAAAAGAGAAAGAGGTGAGAAGGAATCTCCTGAATCGGCTGTTCGATGAGACGACGGCACCTGGCGAAAGCTTGGACGAAGGAGTTGAGAAGTGGGATGACGAAGGTGAGGTGATGGAGGATGTCGGGTAGAGGAAAGCTTCAGTGTGGCTCCAAAATGGAGGTGACAAGGTGGAGATGATATACTACCGAAATGGTGGTGGGAGGACAACTCTAAGGCAACCTATGAATGGTGATGGCAAAAGGGAGGAATATTTGGTGGGGCAGAGGTTCGTTACACTAATAGGATCCTTAGGAGCTTGAGAGTAAGCTTTAACAAAGCATTGGTAGGCTTACTAGAGATTAGGGGTAGGTGAAAGTAGAGTAGGTAGAGATGAAGAGGAATGGGGGTTGTAGGGGTGTCTCTATAGTGATGGGAGGAAGAGCATCCCATGTATAGACATTTAGAGGCAGGTACGAGTGTCACTAAAGGCCACTCGAGCTATTGCCGAGGATCCGTGCCTCTTCATTGCCTTGGCTGGCGCATGCACTATGTAGGCCATTTAGTGCTAGCTACAAGTGTCACTAAAGGCTCACTCTTCTATCGTTGCAAATCCCTCTCCCGTCGCTCACACCTGTAGCTATCCCTGCATACATAGGTAAGGATGAATCCTAAGCATCAGATGAAGGATTGCATGGTCTAGAGATGATCGTACCCCATCGCAAAATTTGAATCACGTGCCTCACTACAACCTAATGTCCTAACTGTGCGGTCAGAGAGAGTGCAACTACCTTGCATGCTGGGCTATGCTGATTGCCCGATCAAGATCGAGTAGTCCAATTTGGCTGGGCAAGCGCAGGCACGGTAGATCAAGAGTCAAACTCGCGCCTCCCATTTAGGAAGAAAGTGCCTCACCATTTGGCCAAGGCACATCTTTGTCTAGTGGAGAGCAATGCAGCTATGCATCTTGACTGTTGCATGAAGATCCAACGGCCGAGAAGAGGCCTTCCTTGGGTTGCCTGAGGTAGGTTGGTCCTGCATGCTTCGCATGTTACAAATCGGGGTTACAAGTAACCCGTCGTTGTAGTTCCAAACCACGTTGATCAAATAAAATTTATATCGAAACTCCAAGGGAGTCCCAGGTCGAACGTAGGGAGGCGACGTTTACTTTATTGAAAATCGCACTTCGGTTTGTTCCTTTTTGGTAATTTAGGGTTTTATTATTTTTTTTGTATTTTTAAAATAATAGAAACAAGAAAACGTATCACAAGATAGAGATGTGGAACAAATATGATATATATTACTTAAAATCTCAATTACAAGAAACTATGGAAGCATATAAAGAGAGGGAGGTGAGAGGAAATCTCTCGAATCGGCTGTTCGGTGAGACGATGGTGCCTACCGGATGCTCGGACGAAGGAGGTGAGATGCTGATGGACGTCGGGTTGAGGAAAGCTTTAGCGTAGCTACGGAATGGAGGTGAGAAGATAGAGTTGATTTGCTACTGGAATGGAGGTGGGAGGACAGCTCCAAGGTGACTTATGAAGGGAGATGGGAAGTTGGAGGAGTATTTGGTGGGGTAGAGGTTCGTTATACTAATAGGCACCTTGGGAGCTTGAGAACAAGCTCTAATTTAGAGTTGGTAGGCTTGCTAGAGCTTGGGAGTAGGTGGGAGCAGAGTAGTTAGAGATGACTTTGAAGGGAGGGGGTGTAGGTCCTTTTATAGTGGAGGAGAAAAGGCAAAAAATAGGTATGGGACCATTAGTGACATCTAGGCCATCATTGGAAAGGTCGCTGTAGGTAGCTCATGCCCATTCGCACCTATAGCTAGCTTTGCTAGCATGCGATGAATTACCAACGGCTGTAAGCATCGTTGTAAGTCCAGCTCATGCGCCGCTATAGGTCCAGCTCACCGTGCGCTAGCGCCGCACTCCTGCCTTGCTGCATGCATGTGCGGCCATGCGCTGGCACTGTGCTGCGCTGTGCGCTGCGTGCATGCGCACGCACCCACGCTGCTGTGTGCATGTGGTGCTGTGTGTGTGCGCTGGCGGCCTAGTCTGCGCCACATGGTGCAGTCTAGGCCATCCATCTTCTTCTTATTGTAGGGCTACTACAAAGGTCGGATTGAGTCGATTTTCATGCCATTAGGCTGCAATCGTCGATTCAAATCTATCCACGTCGTCAGATTTGTCATTTGAAGCTCTGAATTATGTCTCATAGTCCCTTGGCCGTTGATCTTCCTCGGACTGCATATGGTGCTGCAGGATTCTGATCGAGGCGATTTCAGAGGCATTGGACTCCGATCGTCATCTTGATCAGATCCGTATGGTCGGATCATCAATTCGGGTCTCCGAAATAAGTATGCTTCTCTCCTAACAACAAAAAAGATGTAATTAACCAAAATTATATACAACTACTCTAAATGCAAAATGATGCGTGCTATGCAATATTTATAATATGAAATGCAAATCTATGCCTAGGAACATGAATGAATAGGCATTTTACCCTCAACAAATGGGTTTATATCGTACCCCCATGCCTATCTTTTGCTAGTCCCTAGCAAAATTAAACTATATGCTTTGTGTAAAAGTAAAATTACGTTTAGATCACCTAAGCCTAAGTCGTTTATTAACAATAGAAAATTTCAACTAGGGTCCTAAACTCTGAAAACTCAACAGTACTCGATTGTCTTCTAGAATGCAGTCCACCAAAGTTCTCGCCTTATTTGAGGAGCGAAGATATATATATTTTTTTATTTTTCTTCTTTTCTAATATTTTTGTGCTTTTGGAGTTTGAGAGTTTCAGGATAACTTTCTACGGCAATTCAACCAGCCCAAGACTCGAAAAGGACTCTAAGTACTAAGCATCTTTGTTAAAAAGTGATAGTCATGAAACGACCGTTAAGACGGACTTCGAGTTTCTACGACCCTAGGTGACCTTGCCTAAAGGTTTATCTTTACGATCAGTAGCTTTCTCCCTACTTTTATTTATGGCGTCAACTCAAGGGCAAACCTTGTGCATATCTCCCCGATTTATTCTACTTCCCCGCTTCTTACCAAAGTGTTTTGGGAATTATTTTGCATTTTTTTCTGAGTTGGTTTCTGGACAACTGGCTGATGAGCTGTTACCACCGACAACAAGCTAGCCATACTCGTGCAGTAAAGTGTGGTTTTATTTGCTTTTTTATTTTCTCCCTTTTTCTTTCTATTTTTCTATTTTTTTATTATTTATTTATTTTAAGTAGACGACTTTCCTGATCTAAGATTTACCTAAAGGCAGTACAACGAAAATGGTCTTGTCGCTGGGCTCTGGACAACAGATCGATGACCTGTTACCACCAACAACTTGCCAGCCATACCACCCAGGTCAGTCCATTAGCTGTCCAATTTCCGTAAAAGCTGCCGGAAAGTGATCAGTGCAAAAAAATGTTTGTAGATGCTTAGGCTTAAAGTCCCCCAAAATCAGAGGGCGGTTGATAAGTCGTATATTTATCATCCAAAATTATTTACCAAACTAAAATAAATTTTAATTGGCGAGGACTCAAGACAAAATGCACATTCGAGTGCACACCCGGGCTAATTAAGCCCGAAGACTTGAAGAGTCTAATCATTTAGGTCCTCTCATATCATTTCCTGAAGTTAATAACTTCCAAATGCCTAAGTGCTCTTGTCTTAATTTCTTTCTTTTTTTTATCTTTTTTCAAAATTTCAATCTTTTGTTTTTAATTTTCTAAGAAACTAAAAGAAATTCTATGGAGTTAAGATAATGATTTTAGGAATCGATTATCCACCCCCCCATGCCTAAATGATGCAATGTCCTCGTTGTAAAAATAAAGACATGAAATGGGCAGAGTAAATAGAATGTCACCTGAACATCATGAGGAATTCGGTCAGCTCCGCAAAGAACGTGAAATATAAACATGTGCTAAATTTAATGCCTTCAGCTAGGAGTGAAATACATACAAGGAAGAAATTGTGAATTCACAAGTGCGGGTCAGAATCAAAATAAAAATATTGATTCTGAAACCAGCCAGCAAAAGATGTCCACAGACGTGGACCAGATTATGGTGTAAACCCATGCCCCAGGGTCGAGTGGTTCCCAGGTTTTGGATGAAAATCACCTAGAACCAATGGTTGTTGTGTTTGCAGGTTCTGTTCTGAGGTTTTGGTGTGTGCAACACAAGACCAAAATGTCAGACAACAGGTAAAGATGGTTCAATAGATGCAGTTGTCCACATAACATCTAGCTCAGAAAAGTAATCAGTTATTTCAAGCTTGGGTTGCACATGAAAGATATCATAAAGGTCCGTATAGAAGATAGGTTGTTTTAGGTCAGTAGGTACCCTTATATCCAAAATCATACTTCCCTCAGAATTAGCCTCCCAAATTTTTATTTCAACAATTCTATCCTCTAACATCAAGGGCTCAGGCTTTGGGACCTCTAGCATATTATTCACTCCATATGATTCTCTCAAGTCTAGATATCGTGGCTGAATCAAGATTGACTTGGGCACAAAGATCTCATAAGTCTACTCTTCCTGGTGCAGATGAGGACTAGGGTCACTGATTGAATCATCAAGATTCGAATCCTCCAAGTTAACCCCAACCGAATCTAAATCTTCAATGAACGGGCTATCAAATGGCCCATCAGATTCCTTATGCCCGTTTGTCTCACTAAAATCATTTTCCTTATGTTCAAGTGAGAGTTCACCTAAAGATTCTTCACCCTCAGAGTCAAAGAATTGATGACCCTCATTTGTATATGTCTCAAAATCATAAATCATTTCATGATCCAAGGAGACATAATTTTCTTCATTTCCTGACTTGGGGATCTCGGGTGAATCAATTGGTTTATCCTCAAAGGGTTGATATAGACCAATCTGGTCATCTGCAATCTTCGAATATGTATACTCCTTGACAGGTGCCTGAGCGGGTTCAGACATTGGGTCTCCTAAAGAAGGTTCATCTTGAGAATCATCCCAAGATTTGACTAGTGCAACCATAAATTTCATCCTCAACCTCGACAATTTCCCAGGAAGAAACTGACGCTGGTCCCTATCCTTAACACTTTGGAGCAAATCCAACAGAGAATTATTAAGTTCATCAATCATTTTGATCCTAGGCTCCAGTGCTTCAGTGCATTGTGTTGGCTGGGCTTCTAAAGATGGTATGGTGTTCCTCAAATTAGCCAACAATCTATCTTGGATCTGGCTCACCTAAACCGACTGCTTTGATTCAGGTTTGGGTGGGTTTGGGTTGAATCTAAGGGAGTCAAGATGTCGAGGTTTCGGGTCCCTCGCTGAAAGTCAGTCATTCTAGGTTGTTCAAAGGATGGTGGCGACCTATATTCAGTGGAATACTGGGGAGCGTAGGTGTTAAAATCTTGATATTCTTCCCGGTTGTAGATCGGGTTGGTTTGGTCATCAAAGGGTGGAGATCCATAATTATTATAGCTCTGGGAAGGATAATAATCACAGTCTTCTTTTCCGAGGTTAGGCCCTGGACACTGAGGTCCAGATTCATATCCCCAATCAAAGTCATCCCGGCTAGTGGATGGGTAATTACAAGTCAAGTCGAGATAGTAAACATCTAGGGGATAAGTGGCGGTAGGAGGAGAGGATGTGAAATGTGTGTAGGATGTGGAAGGGTACATGGTGAAGCAAGGAATAAAATCAGAAGAGAAAGGAGCCCTACAATACAAAAATATAAGCCTATCCTTAGTTTCGGTAGCCCAAAAGTCTACAGACTCTCATAATTTGTCCTAAGATTATAGACGATTTAGTCAACTTATGTCCAGGCAATCCAACTAGTTAAAAGGAGGGACTAGGGAGAAGGTTCTTCCTTTGGCTTGTGCCTCCGGTTCCTAGTTTACACCCCAGCCGTTGTTCTTTGACGGTACTCCCCTAGCTAGACATCATATTCACTATTATAAGCAGCTTAATTGTGAACAATCTCAATCTAGATCCCGACGAATGAACTAGTCCTTACGGCCAACGTCTAATCAATTTTAGTTAGGCTTGGGACAATGGTGCTTTGGGAATGTGATGGGCCCTTTAGATGGGTTGTGCCCTTAATGATCAGTTAAAATGTGTGTTCGTGCACAACCAGGGTTCTCAAACAAGGTTATTTCATGATGTGTCTTTTAGGGTTCAACCTTGTTTAGTAGCTTTTATGGTTTAATTCTTAGGTTGGTTCAATCAAGGTTTAGTAGAACACTCCAAGTTTTGAAAGCATGGGGTGATGATATGTTCCTTTAAAAGTCAAAAATAATGTGGAGTGCCTTGTTCAGCCCTAAGAATCAACCCTAAGTGGCATGCTACTTGATGGATTAGTTTTAGATTAAGTGGTGCGTCCCAAACAGCTCAATCAATTGGCCTATTGCACCACTTAGTTAAGGCACACAGGAATGCCTAACCTCTTCAGATTTCTACTCACTTATGTGTATTTAGTTGAACTGTACTGGGTCCACAGGTCAGATCCCGGTTAAGTGGTAGAATCAAACTGATTATGCACCTTAGGAAAAGAAGTTGTAGGTGTTAAGTGTGTAGCTTTCAGAAAATCCCACAATCAGATAACACCTTTTTTTTATTTTTTTTTATTGATGTGGATGGTGAAGTGAGTGGAGGTGGCAAACGAACAATCAAATCTATCCTAGGGTTTATAAAAAGCACCTAAGTTGATTTGGGTTTGAGTTATTCGGTTATGGAATGAAAACTAACGTGGGGGTGGTGTGGGGGACACTTACAAAACACTCTACCTGCATTTTACTCCGCTCTACCGCACTTGGATCTCCATGCTAGGGTACTTGCAAGAGAATAGATCAAAGGCAAGTAGGGTTAGTGCTATGTAAATGCAAAGAAACGCAATAAAAAATAAAGTAAATTATGTTGCCTCCCCAGCAACGGCGCCAAAATGGTCGTGCATGTTCGCGTGTTAGAAATCAGGGTTATAAGTAACTCGTTGTTGTAGTTGCAAAACACATTGATTGGATAAAATTTATACCAAAACTCCAAGGGTGTCCCAGGTCGAACATAGGGAGGCGACATTTACTTCATTGAAAATCGCACTTCGATTCATTTCTTTTTGCATTTTGGGGTTTTTTTTATTTTTTTATATTTTTAAAATAAAAGAAAATAAGCAAACGTATCACAAGATAGAGATGTGGAACAAATCTGATATATATTACTTTCAATGTCAATTACAAGAAACTACGAAAGCATATAAAGAGAGGGAGGCGAGAGGAAATCTCCTGAATCAGCTGTTCAGTGAGACGACGGTGCCTGCCGGAAGCTCGGACGAAGGAGGTGAGGAGCGAGACGATAGAGGTGAGATGCTAGAGGACGTCAGGTTGAGGAAAGCTTTGACATAGCTCCGGAATAGAGGTGAGAAGACAAAGTTGATCTACTACTGGAATGGAGGTGGGAGGATGGCTCCAAGGTGACCTATGAAGGGAGATGGGAAGTAGGAGTATTTGGTGGGGTAGAGGTTCGCTATAGTAATAGGTACCTTGGGAGCTTGATAACAAGCTCCAATGGAGCATTGGTAGGCTTGCTAGAGCTTGGGAGTTGGTGGGCGTAGAGTAGGTAGAGATGACTTAGAAGGGAGGGGGTGCAGGTCCTTTTATAGTGGAGAAGAGGCAAAAAATAGGTATGGGACCATTAGTGACATCTAGGCCGTCAGTGGAAAAGTCGTTGTAGGCAACTCATGCCCATTGGCTCCCACAGCTGGGTTTGCTGGCATGCGATGAATTACTGACAGTTGTAAGCCTCACTGTAAGTCCAGCTCATGCGTCACTATAGGTCCAGCTTACGTTGTGCTAGCGCCGCGCTACTACCTTGCCACGTGCGTGCGTGCCCACGCACTGGCACTACGCTGTGTGCATGCGTGCGTGCTCACCCGCGTTGCTGTGCTCGTGTGGTGCTGCATGCATGTGCTAGTGGCCTGGGCTGCGCCACGTGGTGCAATCTGGGCCATCCATCTTCTTTTTGTAGGGGCTGCTACAGAGGTCGGATTGAGTCAATTTTCGTGCCATTAGGCTGCAATCGTCGACATGAATCCATCCGCATGGTTGGATTTGTCATTTGAAGCTCTGAATTATGTCTCCTAGTCCCTTGGCCATTGATCTTCCTCGTACTGCATATGGTGCTACGGGACTCCGATCGAGGTGATTTTAGAGGCGTTGGACTTTGATCGTCGTCTTAATCAGATCCGTACGGTTGGATCGTCAATCAGAGGCTCCGAAATAAATATGCTTCTCTCCTAACCACAAAAAAGATGCAATTAACCTAAATTATATACAACTACTCCAAATGCAGAATGATGCATGCTATACAATATTTAAAACATGAAATGCAAATCTAAGCCTAGGAACATGCATGAATAGGCATTTTACCCTCAACAAATGTGTTTGCATCATTGGGTGAGGAGAAATGCTTCCTCAGTCATGGAGTGCACATCTTAGCCATTGGATTGAGATCTAAAGACTGGGATCTCATCTTGCGGCTAGCTTAGGGACACCTTGGCTAAGGTGGGGCAGCCTAGGTGGTGTTACGTGGCACCATCTGGGCATCCGTCTTCTTCTTGATGTAGTGAGTGCTGCAGAGCTCTGATCGGGGTGATACACATGCTAACGGATTGCAATCAAGACTTTGAATCCATCCGTAAGGTTGGATTCTTCATCTGAAGCCCATAAAGATGTCGTACTGCCTCTTGGCCACGTAAAAAGATGGAATTAATATACATAATATGCAACTATCCTAAATGCCATGAAATTAATGTTATGTAGTATTTATAACATGATATACAATTGTAAGTTTTTTTATCACGAATTCAAATGCGTTTATCAGGAATCTCTTTGTAAAGTCTCACTTGTGCTTAAGCAGAATGATTTTAGTGAGACAAACAGGCATGAGGAATCTGATAAACCATTCAATAGCCAAAGCATTGAAGATTCTGATTCAGTTGGGGCTAACTTGGACGATCTGAATCATGATGATTCATTTAGTTGCCCCATTCGTCAACCGCACCCCGAAGAGCTGACTTTTGAGATCAATGTGGCCAAGCCAATCTTGATTCAACCACGATTTTTGGACTTGGGTAAATCTTATGGGCTAAATGGTATGCTAGAGGTATCGGAGCCTGAGCACTTGATGTTGGAGGATAGGAAGTTGGAAATAAAAATATGGGAAGCAACTTCTGAGGGAACTATGAGTTTGGATTTAAAGGTTCCTATTGACCTGAAACCACCAACTTTCTACTAGGACCCTTATGATATCCTTCACGTGCAACCCAAGCTCGAAATTACTGACTATCTTTCTGAGTTGAACATTAAGAGGACATCTGAACCTATTGAACCATCTTTAGCCATTGTCTGAGACTTTGGCCTTGGGTTGCACACCACAAAACTGTATGTTCGGCCCCATAAACACAATAATCTTAGGTTCTGGGTGATTTTCATCTAGAACGTTAGAACTACTTGACCCTGGGGCATGGGTCTCCATCATAATCTGGTCCCCATCCGTGGACATCTTCTACTGGCAGGTCTGAGGATTAATCTTTTGATTTTGATTCTGACCCGCACTTGTGAATTCTCCATTTCTTCCTTGTATGTATATTATGCCTAGCTGAAGGCATTAAACATAGCGCATGTGTTTACTCCCTTCTCTCTGCGTGGCTAACCGGGTTGTCACGAAATTCAGGTGATATTCTGTTTACTCCGCCCTTCTCATGTCTTTATTTTTACAATGAGGACATTGCATCATTTAGGCATGGGAGGTGGATACTTAATCCCGAAATCATTTGGTTAACTCCATAAAATTTCTTTTAGTTTCGTTTAAAAAAAAATTGAAAACTCAAAAAGAGAAAAAAAATAGAATTAAGAGAAGAGAACTTAAGGATTAGGCATTGTTAACTTTAAAAAATGATACGAGCGGACCTCAACACTTAGACTCTTTAGGTTTTCAAGCATAATTAACTCGGGTGTCCACTAGAATGTGGACCTAGTCTTGAGTCCTCACCAATTCAAATTCATCTTTAACCTAGTGAATAAATTTGGGTGATAAGTATACAACTTATCAACCCGCCTTTTGATTTGAGGGGACTTTAGGCCTAATCATCTACACACTAGTTGCACTGACTCACAATTTGGCGATTTCTTCAGAAATTAGGCAGCTAATGAGCTATCTAGGGTGGTATGGCTAGTAAGTTGTCATAGGTAATAGCACATTGGTCGGTTGTCCAGAGCTCTGCCACAAGACTATTCTCTTCATACTGCCTTTTGATAAATCTTAGATTAGGGAACCACCTACTTAAAAAGAAAAGTTCCCTAAAAGAAGAAAAAAATAGAAGAAAGGAGAAAATAAAAAAATAAAAAAATAAAACCATACTTCAGCGCACGAGTATGGAAGTTAAGCTGGCGTGGGTAACAGCCCATAACCGATTGTCAAGAGCCGAACTCACAAAAATGCACAATAATTCCCAAAACACTTCGGGAAGAAGCAGGGAACTAGAATAAACCGGGGAGATATACATTGGGTTTGCCCTTGTGTTGACCCCTTAAATAAAAGTATAGAGAAAGCTACCGTTCGAAAAGATAAACCTTTAGGCAATGTAACTTAGGGTCGTAGAAGCTTGACAACCATTTTAATGGCTGCCTAGTGAGTCTATCACCCTATCACAAGATGCTTAGCACTTAGAGTCCTTTTCGAGTCATAGATGGGTCGAGTAGCTGTAAAAACTTATCCCGGAACTCTTAAACTCCAAAAGTTCAAAAAAATTAAAAAAGAAGAGAAACAAAAAAAATGTATCTTCCCTTTTCAAATAAGGCGAGGACTTGAGTGGTCAACATTCTGGCAAACACTCAAGTACTATTGAGTTTTCATAGTTTAGAATCTTAGTTGAAATTTTGTATTGTTAATAAATGACTTAAGACTAAGCGATCGAGTCCAAATTCTATTTTTATACAATGCATGCAGTTTAATTTTGCTAGGGTCAAGCGAAAGATAGGCAATGGGTATGATGTAGCCACAATTATTAAGGGTAAAATGCCTATTCATGCATGTTCTCCTAGGCTTAGACTTGCATTTCACGTTATAAATATTGCATACTATGCATCATTTTGCATTTAGAGCTGTTGTTTATATTTTTGGTTAATTAGGTTCTTTTTATAGCTTGAAGGGAAGGAGATTTATTTTAAGGCCTCAGATGGATGATTTGAACATATGGATCTGATCAGGATGACGATCGAAGTCTAATGCCTTCGAGATCGTCAAGATTGGAGTCCCATGGTACCTAATGCAATCCGAGGAAGATCAATGGCCAGTAGAGCAATGCGACACCCTTACGAACATCGGAAGAAAAATCTGACCATATAGATGGATCCAAAACGTCGATCGAAGTCCGGCAACGTGGGAATCATCTCAATCAGAGCACTGTGGCAGCCTCTGCAACAGACAGAAGATGCATGTCCCAGATGGCGCCAAGTGGCACCATCCAAGTCGCCCAGCACCAACTAGTAGAAACTGGAAGGTGCCCTCATCGTCTTCATCACCAATTCTTCTCCACCACATGCCTTAAGGCATCCACGTGACCATCTGGATAACTTGGTGCAATGGTTGAGTCGTGGGCTTTCAATGGAGGGGTGCAGGTTTGAATCCCCACAGCCCCCTAATTGGCCAATTGTGCGCATAGCAGCGCAAGTGTAGTGCGTGCGTGCGGAGGCACGCTTGTGCAAGCAGAGCGCAGCGCAACTCGTAGGGCAGCACAGCGTAGTGGCAGCGCTTGAGTGTGCACTCGACAAGGAGTGCATAATCCGCATGCGAGCGGGGTGTGAGCAACGGAGGCATGATCCTTAGCAGCAGTTGGGTAGCCTTTAGGCCTGCGCTATGCGTGCGCCAGTAAAGCAATTGAAGGTGCATATCTTCAGCGACGATTACAGCCGTCACTAATTGCCTATAGACGATTTTGTCTCTCATCTACTTTAAAAGGACCTATCCCCCGCCATTCCAAACCATCTCTTCCTTTCTTCCTCTCACCACCTCCAAGGCTGTAGAGAGGGCATGTCCCAAGCCTGGGATGCTCCTCTAGAATAGAAACCAAATAGTTTTCCTTCCTTTCATCCCTATTTGTGGAGCATCCCGTGGTCGTCTTCCCACCTCCCTTCGAGAAGATCCTCGATGCAATGCCGTCTTGCACCATCCTCCATCCTCCTGATCCGTCCACATTAGTCTCACTCCTCACCACTTCCACCAGGCGACATCAAAGCGAGTCGTCCTCCAAGAGACCGTCGAGGGGGATTCTCTCACCTCTTTCTATCTTTTTCACTTTCATAGTGTAGCTTTTCCGCTTTTGTTGCTATAAGGAACACTTGATCATAAAAATACATGATTGTTTCTCTCTCTGTCTCTGTCTCTCTCTCTTTTATTTTGCAAGTAGATTGGCTTGAATTTATCGGCCTGATCTCTTGCTTGCTAAAAATACCAAAAAAATTAGAAAAGATAAAAATGACAGAAATAAATAAAAAGCGAAATGCTCATTTTCAAAACCAAATGTTTGCCTCCACATGATCTACTTGAGACTCACTTTTTGAGTTTCGGTTATAAATTTTATCTGATCGATGGATTTTCTCTCAAATCGAATTGCAATGATGGGTTTTCGAAAATCCAATCCTTACAGCATGCAAATCCGTTACTATCAGTCAACCAACCTTCAAATTAGGTCACAAATCACAATCAACTTCAAATTTCATGTGAAATCAAAAGCACTTAAAATCAGGATTAAAATTTGGTACACTTAAGAGGTTAAGTTATTCATTCCGGTCTAGGATCTGTGGTGACAAGGAAGGTCAGGTGGGGGAGACCCTATAACTCGTCGGGACGCTCTACTCCGTAGGGGTCCTTGCAGGACTCTCCCTTCCTAGCTACCTACGTATTTCTTGAGTGGATGCCTTTTTAATCAAGTCCTATCACCTGCTTCGAACCTCGTTAGTCATCCAAAAGTTTTTGGGTGCCTCGATTGGGTCCATCGCATATACTATCCCTCATCTGATTTCTTAGTGCATGTTCGAGATGAGGTCCTTAATAACACTCTTGAGGCCTCCACTAGCTATTCACTCTCATTGAGGTCAAGCCTCGACTCACTTGTTTGTCCTACCTCTCGATTAGATCGATATCTCTTCTGATTCATCTGAGCCTAGATCTCCTTCATCCATAGCCATGGAGCACCAAGCAGAAGAAGGAAATAATTTCTAGAATCAGCTTCAATGCCTCAAAGATCTATTCCATGCATTCTTGAATCCACTACAGCATCCTATGATGCGAGATCATTACAATTCTACTACGATAGCAATCGAACCTAGAGTTCAAATCCCTACTGGAGGACTTGATACTGAACTCAAGCCCAACATGATTTAAGCTATCCCTAAATTTCATGGGCTGAACTACGAAGATCCCTTCCAGCATATCAAACAACTCAAGCATTTGGCCTATACCTTTGGGACAGTTGCTCAAGATTGAGACATCCTGCTCATGAAGATGTTTTCCTTCTCCCTCATGGATAAGGCAGCCCATTGGTACCAAACCCTAACTCGTCCAATCAACAAATAGGCTGAACTTCAATCTGAATTTCTGAAGAAATTTTTTCCCGTTGGTTGGACAAATGCTTTAAGGCACCAGATCATGAACTTTACTCAGAATGTGGGAGAACCACTTCATGAGGCATGGGATCGCTTTCTAGATCTCATGAACAAATTTCCACATCACAGAGTTCCTATATGGGAACAACTCCAGCCTTTTTACCAAGGACACCGTGAAGATTTTAGAATATTCATCAATGCAACCTGTGGTGGCAACATCATGGGCTAGCATGAGGATGCCGTGTGACAGATCCTAGAGAATATGTTCGAAAACACCATCAGTACTGAATCCATGGGCATGTTCGACAGGACAATTGCCTGTGCATTGACAAACACGTAAAGGCACATGAAACCCAAGGTCTATCTTCACTCATCGATCTAGATAAGGTCTCAATTATCAAGAAGAAGGTGGACAAATTGACTCGACACTTGCAGAGAGACACCTCATCACAGTAAAACCCATTTGTGCAATCGCGTTCTTGTAGGGAGGCTATGCATAACATCTACCACCAGTCTTTTCAAGGGATGAACTCATATCCACCCCTGACCAATTCTGGTTTTGGAGGACACTCCAGAACGTCCTGCTAAATTTGGGGGAACTTTGAACCCTCATTTTTTGTCTTCTCTGGGGTTCCTCAGACTTGCGGGGACCTTAACACCATCCAGAATGATCCATTCCCAAATGCTTATAATCCTGGATGGCGTAATCATCCAAATTTTGCATGGTCAGGGAATAATGAAAATCCAAGATCTCATTTCCAGCCCCAACCACAAGCTCCATGCCCATATCAGCCTGCTCATCCTAGGCCCAATCTGAATTATAAATCTGGACCAACATGGGAAGATCAAATGTCTGTAGTCCTTCAAACCCTGGCTAACATTCAAATGACGAATGCAGCTATGTAGAAACAACACAACGATGAGATCATAGAGGCTCGTAACCAGCTTGTAGAAATGGTGAATTCTCACTAGCTTGGAGCACTTCCTTCACAACCTCTGCCAAATCCAAATAACATGTCGAACCAGAGGTGCGTTATGAACTCGAATTAGGACCAAGCTTCACTTTGTTTATCAGGCCCCTTCTGCTCCATCACCTAACGGGATGGAGGCTTCAACATCATACTTGGGATATCAGCAACAACCACCACTTTTACCTACTCTAAACAAAAATCAGGCAGGACTAAATTTTGTTACCACCCGTAGTGGCAACACAACTTTGGATCCACCTTATCCAAGCCACTCTAAGCATGGTAGTTCATAGCCTAACCCTCGGTTGCTTATCCAACACACCCCTATCCTAGATCCAGAGCCAAAGTGATCTACAACGGTGCTAAAGTGATCAACTTTTCATGCTGTTTGTAAAACAAGATTTTTATAAGTCGCAGTAGCGTGCAAAAATTGATTCACTTTTAAAATTTGCAACCAAGATAGTGGAGAATTGATTGGACAACAATCATGAAACCTAAATCACCTGAATTAAGGAAGATTCCATCATAACTTATGAATAATGCATTCATATTCATCGTAATTTGCACAATAGTTAGTTTACTAGTCATATAGATAATATAGTCACTTTATGACCTAAATCATCTTGATTTTAGTCGTACATGATTTGAAGTTTATGAAGTTAACAATAACTTAAACTTGGTTGATTTTGAGCTAATTGCACAATGATTAGATAAGGTGGAACTCATGGTAAAGAATGTGGAGAATTTGGATTAGAAACTAGATAACCTTCTAGTGGACAGAAATTCCTTAGGTACACAATCAAGATTAAATCCTATGCCTTCCCAAGGAGTGCCTATGTTAACCCACAACCAATTCCCCTACCCACTAGGTCAAGAATCAATGCACAACTTTAATGACCTAACCATGGCTCCACCTATGAGCCAACTGTGCATGGACCCATCTCTTTCTAGGTACCAAGGAGGGACATTGATGCCCTCGAATCCTGAACTAGGCAGCCCAACGCCTAGTTATCCTAAGGATGTGAATGCACTCTAGGGTTACACTCAAAATGAGCCTTATTCAAATACTTACAACTCTGGATGGTGCAACAATCCTAACTTTGCTTGGTCAATTCAGAAACCCACCCAGGGTCCTAACTTGAGTAAACCAAACACTTCTTGGCAACATAGTAGGCACACACAACCATTCACATTCCAGCCACAACCAACTTAGGAAAACCAACCCACTGATCAGAGTCTGATCCTCAAAGAAATGAGAGAAATGGATCAATTGAAGGCAGATTTGATGAGACGATTAGACCAGCTAGTTGATGCTAAACAACACGAGATGTTGCCATGCCAACCCATCCCAAACCCAAGGAACTTCAATAGGGTTAATCAGCACAACGCACAGGAGCAACAAGCATACCTAATTCAGCCTGCACCCAAGCATCCACTAGGCTTTGTTAACCCTAACCCTACTCAGGCTCAACCCATTTTGCAAAACCCACCATACCCTTCTATCCCTAATGCACATGATTGTGCAGTCACATTGAGAAGTAGGAAACAAATCCAAGATCCTTCTACATCAAAATCTTATCAAGATCTTGACGAGCCTGAATCTGACCTGGGAGACCAAGCTAATCTAGAAAACAAGACTCAACATTTGAATACTCATGATCTTTCTCAAGCACCTTTTCCTGAAGCCTTGATCAAACCCAGGGAAAAGAAAACCAACAAATCTAAGGAGTGTCTTGAGATTCTAAAGCAAGTCCAGGTGAACATACCACTCCTTGAGGCTATTGAGAGCATTCCGACCTATGCAAAATTTCTGAAGGAAATCTGCACATCGAAATGCCAGGCCAAATCATCAGAAAGGGTCATGATTTCTGAACAAGCCAGTGCCATCATCTTAAATAAGCTCCCTCCTAAAAAGAAAGATCCAAAGACCCTCTTAATTTCATGTGAAATAGATGGGTTCATCCTAGATTGAGCCTTACTGGACCTTGGTGCCTCCATCAACTTAATCCCAATAGAATTATATAAAGAGTTGAATTTAGGCCCCTTGCAGCACACTAAAGTGACTCTTCAGCTTGCTGATAGGTAAACCAATAGTCCAAAGGGCCTTCTACAAAATGTGATTATAAAAGTGACGGATTTTGAGTACCCTGTGGACTTCCATGTTCTAGATATGGAGGCATCAGAAAACTTGAACTACACCCCAATAATATTAGAGAGACCTTTCTTGGCCACTGCCAAGGCTCTAATCAACTATGAGACGAGGATTATGCACATCACCTTTGGAAGGAAAAATTGTCAACTCAATATCTTTAAAGCTTCCCAAATGAATAAGGTGAATTGTGGTTCCATCGAGGTTGTAAGAACAATTGAACAAGTTTTGGAAATTCACACTAAAGATGATCTAAATCCTACCAAAGCTTAAGACTAGCACAAAGGGAAAGAAAGGGAGGTACCTGAGATAGTTCTGATCTACCATCTCCCTTCGAAAATCAAATCATACAAGACATTAGTGAGATTGAGAAACTCCTAGGGGTAACAAATGATGAATTAGATGATAATATAAATAATCCTCAATACATCTACCCTTAAATTCACGAACATTTGAATTCTAAGGGAGTTCAAGAAAATGGACAATCTAAGGACATGAACTAGGAAGTAAGCCCAGAAGAAGAAGTTCAACACATAATGCACTGGGAAAGAACTTCTAAGCCAACTTGTTTAAATGGATGGAAGTTCAACACATAATGGATTGGGAAAGAACTTCCAAGCCAACTTATTTAAATGGATGGCTTGACTCCGAAGAAGTAACATCAGATGAGGAAGATGAAATTTCTGATGAAGATTTTGATGAATTCTACACAACTCTACCCCTATCCTCATATGACCCAAATCCTGGAGAACTCATGATTTTTGACATCAACTATCGATATGAGGATCCTTATGATTCTGCTTCGGAACCAGATCTAAATCTCAATCATAATCTTGATCCAGACCCTATACCACCTCTTCTTGATCTTTGGAACTGGATTAACAAATAGGCTTTGCATCCTAAACCGCATCCACCTAACCCTATTCCATATTTCAAACCAGAAAGACCTTTTGGGGTAGGACTACATCATCAGCTGGTCTGCATTTGTGGATCACTGATTCTGGGACCAAATGGTCATATCTTTCTACTAATCTTAAATTCCCCTGCAATAGTTATTACTTCTCTTAACTAACAGTATTGAACTACATATTTTTGGGTTTAAGTCTGGCAAATGACATTAAGCTTAGCATTGGCTGGGAGGCAACCCAATACCTTGTATAGGTAGCTCTACATCCTCTGCATCCATACTAACCTAGATTAATAAGCATAGTCAGGTGATATCCCCTCCTCTTGCTTTTTATATTTTGATTTTCATGCATACATTTCAATGAGGACATTGTAATGAATAGGCATAGTGGGGTGGAAATTGCATGACTTATTTTATGTCAAAAAAAAAATTGCATTTGGGCATAAGGAATTATTATTAAGGTTTTATTAGGCACTTATGCTTAAGTTGATTCCTAACTTTAGAATCCAGTATAATTTCATACTTACACATAGAATTTGCAATGGATCCTGTATGAAGATCGATAAACATCTTTAGTTTGTTGAGAAGCAGTACTTCTTCTCCAAAACCATTAGACATTAATTAGGGAGTTAGGCAATCTATCTTCTAACAAATCCACCAAACAAGTGTGAGGTGAGAGTAAAAAGTCTACTGGTGCTTTAAGGCTAGTATGAGGAATCTTAAACTTTGGATAATGAGATAATGATACTCGGAGTTTGGCATAGTTTTCGCTCTCAATTTCTGTGTACAAGTTCTTAGTGCGTTTCTCTTAAGAGCCAACAAATAAGCCAAATACACAGAGAGCAGATTTTGATAAAACTAGGACTGTGGTGGATCGTCATGACCATTCCTTACAGAATCCTCAACTGAAAGAGGGTATTAATGTCAAGGTCAAAAATACACTATTCTATCCATTCCCTTTCGGGTGTCAAAAATAGGCACTTTTAGCAAATAAGTCACCCAATATCCTCTTGAACACCCATAATCCCGAATAATGACTAGTAAATAAAATTTCGTATGCTATGTTTCGTTAGTAGATATTTGGATGTGGAGAAAAAAAGAAACGAAAAAAAAGAAGAAAAGGAAAATAAATAGATATATATTGATAGAAAAAATTTAGAAAAAGAAAAGAGCACAAAAAAAAAGAGTTTATGAGTTAGAATTTATTTCAACTTTAATGAGGCAACAACACCTACCACCCTCATGATCCACCAAATACAACTTTGACCTATTTTTCTGTATTTCTGGCTGCTTGAATATAGGCTGAGGAATTCTGACTTAGTCTTAAAGTTATCAGAACTTAGTCAAAGTGTTAATGCTAGGAGAGACCACCAAATATACTGCTAAATCTGGTGAGATTGTGAGCTGAAAAAGAAAGAAAAGAAAAGAAAAGAAAAGAAAAAGAAAGAGGAAGAGAAAGAGAAAGAAAGAGAGAGAATGAGTTCAAAGGAACTAAAGGCAGTACAATTTCTCCACCGCTCTCTGAGTTTAAGTATTTCATAATATGGAAATATAGGTTCTAAATTACTAGTCTATATGTAGCACTAGATGAGTGTGGGACACCAAATACAAACCTACTTGACTCAGAAATCTTCTACCTAAGCCAAAAGCTGGGGTTGAATATACAAGTTACTTTATATTCCTAAGGGAAGAAGTTTTCCAATCCCAATAGATTTTTACTTAGGGTTATGTCCGAGCTTTAGATAAGGATTGGCTTTCACTTGGATCCATTGCATATGCTACAACAAAACACAATCACGATTATCTGGATTACTAAAGCTTCAGATGAAAACAAAAGACATAAACCTCTAGTCAAACTCTTGATAAAAATTACCTATGTAAGACAGCTTTGCATTTAGTTTTTCATTTACTACAAACTAGCAACATTTAGGCATGGGGTGTGATTACACAGTAATCATGTAACCTAAATCACTTGAATTACGCTAGATTCTAGCATAACATAGGAATAATGCATTCATAGGCATCATAATTTGCACAATAGCTAGTTTATTAGTCATATAGAAAATATCATCATTTTATAACCTAAAATCATCTTGATTTTAGTCATAGATGATTCGAAGTTACGGATGTCAGAACAGACAAGACAGATCTGATCAAAATGATAATAGGAGTCCAATGCTTCCGAAATCGTCTCGATCAGACAACTAGGACACCTTGTGCTATCCATAAATGAATGGTGATCATAAAGCCAAAGGACCAAGATCTGTGCATCAATTGAAGAATCTAACCACACGGATGACTCCAGATCGGCGATCACAGTCCAACAGTGCAAAAATCAACTCGGTCGGAGGTCTACATCACCAGATACGAGGAAAAGAAGATGGATAGCCATGATGGAGCCACGTGGCACCATCACAACTGCTTCCTCACCACCATCCCATCTAGGAAGGCTACCTCCTACTCTGTGGGCTGTTGGATCATTGGCTCTTCATCGAACAGCCATGAACGTGCCACGTTGACCATCTAGCCAGATAAGTACAAAGAAATTGCTATAATAGAACTTCGCATAGCATGTTGGCTCACTCGCCCATGCAGAAGCGCATGATGCACGTTCGAGCTATGCTGCGTGAAATTGAAGGAGTGATGAGTGTGGGTGCTATTAGCCATCGGATGGCGATCGGCTCACGTAGACGTAGCTGTGTGGTGCGATCAGAGCATGCGATAGGCGGACACATGAACCCACGCAATTTTTGAAATTGTAAGGTGAGGTGCCCGTGCGTGAGCCATCTGATCGTCACGTTCGGACGACGGATGATTGGGCGATGGAAAGAGCCTTGTGGGTGCGCACGTGGAGAGAGATTCATTGCAGTGGGTGTGCACGGAGGAAGTGGGGTCATGCGATCTTGATCCAAGGGTGCAGCGAGCACCACGCGTTAGCGTGAGATTAAATCTGATGATGGAGGCAAATTTAAAGGTGTTTTGAGGCCATATGTGATCTGTTGATCTCCCTATCAAAGGATCTGATCAAACAAGAGTTGTTGCATAAGATGAGGGGGTTAATTACTTTTTTTGCCCTCCATAAAAGCTATACAAGAAGGCTAAAGTCCCCCTAGTTGAAGCATCTCTCTTCCATCAACTCTAGACATCTTCCACCTTCTCTGCAACTCTCCGTCCCTCTGCAACTCCACTCCAACCTTCATCCCTGCGATCTGGATCTGAGGTGCTGCCGCACCTCGTACAAGCATCCTACAAATAGTGTTATCTCTCTACAACTTTCAATCTCTCTCTCTCTATCTCTCTATTTATCTATCTATCTATCTAATTGTAGTAGCATTCTTTATTATGAAAACTCTATTTAATTGCAATATAATTCTGATCTTCTCATTGCATATATCTAACTCCTATACATATATACATATATAAATATTAGTTAGAACAAGTTCTATTGAAATGCATCTGCATAAATTATGATTGCCTCCCTACAAATGACCCAATACTCACCAGAGTTTTATAAATTTATTTGTCGATATGCTTCTACAGTATACTACAACTGATTAAATTTTAAAATGCAAATTATGCATCGAACAAGTATCTAGAGTCATCTAAGGAGGCAATGTTTGCAAATATCAATCTCTTACTTGAACATTAAAATCAACCTTCTTTTTGGTATTTTCGAATATATAATTTTTAGGTTTTTGAAATTGCAAGGAAATGCAAACTTGATGGCAGGAAAAGACTACACCTAGTTCACTGAGCTAACACTAAGGTGACAAGTGATTCCCATCTCTAAGCTCACCCTAGGTATGTGGAGGCCTAGGGTAATTAGAGAGAGGGAGTGAGGAAGTGCTAGAAAAGCAAGGAATAAAGATGCAAACGAAAGAAAGGCAACTTTTATAATTAGGAAAAGGAAGTGGTTTACAAAAAACCTAGTAGAGGAATGCTTCTACTACTAGAAATTAAAATACAAAATAATGAAAAACACTAATCCTATGAAAATGTTTCTGAAGAAGATGAAGCTCTTATTCCAACTACAGCTGCTCCCATAGTTGAAAAGAGCTCCTCACTTTTCCTTGAAAAGCTCCTCCAAGGTGTGGCCTCCTCCTAGCAAGCCTAAAGGGGGGCATGCCTTGGCTCCTCTAAGGTGGATGATTCCACCTTTGTTTTTCCTCCAAGGATGGGCGTGCACCACCCTAATCTATCCTCTAATGCCTGGCCATCCTCCTTGATGTAGAGAGCCTCCTCCTCTTGGCGCGGCACAAGAAGAAGAGTGGAGAGGAAGAAGGCACCAAGGAGGCAAGGGATAGCCACCTTAATCTTCTTCCTTCCTCCTTCTTCTTGGCTATAGGTAATTGGTGGGCTAGGGTGGAATTAACACTGAGGGAGGATTCCCTTTGTCAGTGGCGCCAACCATGGACATGTAGTTGAATGGTGGAGAGGGGGGTAGTTGGCGCCATACTATAGTAGAAGGCGCCAACCATGGAGAGATGCCATGGTTTTGGTGCCAACTATGGGGGCTTTTAGAAGGGAGTTGGTGGATCATACGGATGGCTTGGGAGATTAGTTGAGTGGTGGAGATGAACGGGGAGGTTGGCACCAATTTTAAGGGTAGATAAGGGTGTTCCTGGCACAAACATGATGGTCTATCTTAAAGGTGGTGGTGGTGTGAAGGGTTGTGGTTGAGTTGGTGCCAAGTAGGGAAGCTCTTGTGGAGCTTATGTGGACCTGGAGAAGAGGCTTATGTAGGTGGAGGGTAAGAAAAGGTGGATGACCAAGGAGTGGATAACTTGGCTAAGCTAGCTAAGCTAGCTTAGGCAGTAGCTGAGTAGAGGAGAGGTAGGAGGAATTAGGGTTTTGAGAAGAAGAGTTGAAGGAGAGCTGTCTAGAGCTACATACGAGCTAATGGCTGCTAAAGAAGATGGTAGGGAGCTACTTTATTTGGCTTAGCTTTCTAGTTCTTTGCCAGCTGCTAAGCCATGCTAAAGTAAGCTGACTTCTACTAAGATATGCCGAGGTGAGCTGGGTCTGATCTTCCTGGGGAGGACCTAGCTACCAAGAGTAGCTAAGGTAGCTTAGCTCAACTAAGTTGAGCTAAGCGGAGTCCTCAGGAGCTGGACTTGAGCTAGCCTGAGCTAGAGTGAAGTCATCTTCAGCTTTCTTGAGTTGAGTAGAGCTGGAGGTAGCTGGACTTGAGCTGAGGTTGACTCTAGTCAACTTAGTTAAGCTACCTAGAGCTTCTAGTGAACTGATGGGAGCTGAGATGAGCTAGACTCAACAAAGTTGAGCTGGATCTAAGCTAACTTAAGCTAGGGTGAGCCAAGATGAGCTATCTTGAGCTACCATTTAGCGGAGATGAGTTGAATGGAGCTAGGATGAGCTAACCCTGGATTAAGTGAGTTGGTATCCAACTTTGATGAGCTAGTTTAGGCCTAGCCCCAGCTATTTGAGCTTCTTCATCACCAGTTGCCCTCCTGAGTGCTAGGCTTTAGGGGATCTAACTATCTGTTTATCCCTGATAAACACACGTGAATTCTTGATAAAATGCTTATTTATGATAATTCCTAGGCTTAGCATTGCATATCATGTTATAAATATTGCATAACATCCAATGCATGACATTTAGGATAGTTGTATATT
Organism: Thalassia testudinum; assembly: GCA_037157565.1. Taxonomy (NCBI): domain Eukaryota; kingdom Viridiplantae; phylum Streptophyta; class Magnoliopsida; order Alismatales; family Hydrocharitaceae; genus Thalassia; species Thalassia testudinum. The sequence goes on from JAZHRO010000024.1 coordinate 122,016,776, forward strand.
TTGTACATTAATTTTTCCATTTTCTATGGCCAGGAGGTAGTGCAACATCTTTACGGGTTTCGGATGAAGAATCTGACTATACGGAAGAATCCAGAGAGATGATCGCAATCCCTCAACACGAAAATCACTTTTATCAGAGCTCTGTAGCACTTTCAACAAGAAAAAGAAAGATGGCACAGATGGCGCCATCCAAGCTGCCCCACCTGAGTGATCACACCTGACCTCAAGCAAGCATTCACCTTGACGATTGCATCTTCATCCTATGGTCAAGGCACGTGCGACTGCACTGCCCTCCACTCGACAAAGGGCCTCTTCGACGCAATGGTGTAAGTAAGCGCTCGCAAACTGCGAGCATGAGTTCGAGTTGCAATCCACCTCGCCTGCTACAGTGCTAGCCAATATAGGGTCACTCGATCTTGATCCAGTGGTCGAGAGTCCTCACGCCCCATCTAACATCACCCTCTGACACGAGGACGCACGCCAAATCTCACACGCGCCATCTAGCCCGTGCATTTAAGATGACCAGGAGCAGCGCCCATTGTCTGATCCTCGCAATCGTGCGAGGCTCACAATACAAACCAATGAGGCGCAATCTGCGGGCGTCTCTCGACCGTGTGATGCTTCATTTGATGGTTGCTAATGTACTCACCATCAATGTGGAGTTCAAATGCGAGTGAGCGCATGCTTCCTTGCGATCTCAACCGTCCATGCCCGATCCAACGACTGATGGTCGCCACTCCCTACAACAGCTGTAGCTACGTTTCCAAGCACCATCCAAGGCATGTGAGTGCTTTAGCGACATCCTTGGCGGGTCGTTGGTGACATCTTAAATGTCACTAAAGGCTCGTATGCAAGCCACCTCCATTCCACCACTATATAAAGACCCTTACACCCCCCATTCCTCTTCATCTCAACCTACTCTACTCCCACCTACTCCTAAGCTCTAGTATCCAACCAAAGCACCATTAGAGTTTACTCTCAAGCTCCAAAGGGCTCTTATTAGTAAAATGATGCTTTGCCCCACCAAACATTCACCCTTCTTTCCACCACCTTTATAAGAAGCCTTGGAGCCATTCTCCCACCTCCATTCCGATGGAAGATCGTCTCCATCTCCTCACCTCCATTCCTGAGTCTTAGCAAAGCATTCCTCTACCCAGTGTGCTCCTGCATCTTACCTCCATCGTCTTGCACCTCACCTCCTTCATCCAAGCTTCTGCCAGGCACTGTTGTCTCGCCGAACTATCAATTCGGGAGACTCTCTAACGCTTATCTCTCTTATGCTTTCACATATTATTGTAAAAAACATTTGCATAATACACCTGATGTAAACACATCTATTTAGATTAAAATGCCTATTCATGCATGTTCCTAGGCTTAGATTTGCACTTCATGTTATAAATATTGCATACCATGCATCATTCTGCATTTAGAGTAGTTGTATATATTTTGGGTTAATTTAATCCTTCTTTTGGTCAGGAGAGAAGAAGACTTATTTCAGGGCCTCGGATGGGTGATCAGATCGTACGAATATGATCAAGACAACGATCGGAGCCTAACTCCTCTGAAATCGTCTAGATCAGAGTCCCATAGCATCATATGATGTCTGAGGAAGATCAACAGCCAGGTGGGCAATGCTACTTCCACATAGGTTTTGGATGGAAAATTCGACCGTACAGATGGATCTGGAGCGACAATTGCAGTCCAGCAACGTGAGAATCACCTCGATCTAAGCATCGTGGCACCCTCTAAAAAAGAAGGAATAATGGATGGCCAAGATGGCACCATGTGGCACCATCTAGGCTGCCCAACATCGACCAGCAACGCCCGTTCCCACCTCTCCATCATTTGTGACCTTCATTCCTAGTCATTGGATCTTGATCCAATGACTTAGAAGCCTCTGCACTGCATGCCACTTCGCTACACAAGGGAGAGCTCGGTGCAGTGGTTAAGCGCTCTCTGCAGATCAAGGGATGGAAGTTCGAGAGCCGTAGTGCCCCATTCATCAATTGGATGCATGCGCATGTAGTAGCAGCGGCAGTGTAGTGCCAGCATGCACCAGTAGCATGTGTGCAGGTGTACGCTAGCACATGCCAGTGCGGATGCCAGCAGGGTCTCCGCGCAAACTACGTGCATGAGGCAGGGTAGCGTAGCTCGCATGGGCAAGTTGTGCTCGGTTGGCACCAGCCTTGTAGACATTTAGCGATGCTTATAGCCATCGCTAATTGTTTGCATGCCAGCAAGGCCAACTGCGTGCGTGAGCAGGCGTAAGCTGCCTACAGCAACACTTACAGCGATGACCTTGAGGTTGCTAATGGTCCCATGGCTATTCTAGCCTCTTTTCATTCACTATAAAAGGACCTACACCCCCTCCCTTCCAAGGCATCTCTACCTACTCTACTCCTACCTACTCCCAAGCTCTACCAAGCCTGCCAACGCTCTATTAGAGCTTGCTCTCAAGCTCCCAAGGCATCTATTAGTGTAATGAAACTCTACCCTACCAAATACTCCTCCAACTTCCCATCTCCATTCTTAGGTCACCTTGGAGCTGTCCTCCCACCACCATTCTGATAGTAGATCATCTCTGCCTTCTCACCTCCATTTCGAAGCTACACTGAAGCTTTCCTCTTCCCGATGTCCTCCCGCTTCTCACCTCCATTGTCCTGCTTCCCAACTCCTTCATCCGAGCTTCCGCCAGGCACCGTCGTCTTGCCGAATAGCTGCTTTGAGAGATTTCTTCCCACCTCCCCCACTTTTATGTTTTCTAGATTATTATAATTAACATTCATGCAATATATCAGATTCGATTCCATCTCTCTCTTGTGATTGCCGATCTTTTTTATTTAAAAAATAAGAAAAAACAAAACCATGAAACATCATAAACAAGCAAATCAAAGCGTAATTTTCATACAAAATAAATGTCGCCTCCCAGTGTTCGACCCAGGACTCCCTTGGAGTTTCGATATAAATTATATGTGACCATGAGTTTTTCAAGTACGGCAATGAGTTATTCATAAACTTGATTTCAAACAAGCGAAATCCATGCAATCACTTTGGCACCATTGCTAGGGAGGCAATAGAATTTACTTTATTATTTTCTACGGTTCTTTGCATTTACATAGAACTAACCCAGTTTGTCTTTGATCTACTATCTTGCAGGTACCCTAGCATGGAGATCCAAGTGCGATAGACCAGAGTAAAGTGTAGGTAGAGTACTTTGTAAGTATCCCCCACATTCCCGCCCGCTAGTTCATTTTGCCGCAATCATAATCAATATTAAATCTACTTTGGTGTTTGCAGAAACCCTAGGATAGACTTTGTTTGACTTGTTTGCCACCTTCACCCATCTCACCCACATTGAAAAGAAAAACAAAAGGATACTTTCTGTGGGACGAAACAATTTACACATTTTATACACCCACATCAGAGGCACATAACCTGACTTGCTTTTAATTTACTCAACTGGGATTCCAGTACACTAATTCAACACATAAAAGAGTAGAAGTCATATTAGTTTAATCACCTTTTTGTGTGCCTTAATAGGAGGTGCATTTGAGATGATTGATTCAATTGTTTAGGCTGCACCACCTAATCTAAAAGTGGTTCATTTTGTAGGTACCCCATAGGATTCAATAACTAGGTCAAGCCAGGCACTCCATATTTTTCTTGATTTCTAAAGAAAAATACTTAAACATGTGCTTTTGAAAACACACTTGGTTTGCCTCACAAAACTTGGTTGAAAACACCTAATATTTGAATCCTAGAAGCTATTAAGTTAGATTCAAACCCTAAAACTCACCTCATCATTAATAATCTTACTTGAAAACCTCCTAGTTGTGCACATTCACACATTCTCAGACAAATCATTAATGGCACAACCCATCTAAACGGCCCATCACATTCCAACAACATAATCATCACAAGCCTAACTAAAACTGAGTAGACATTGGCCTTAAGGATTGATTCGCTCTTCAGGGCTCAGACTGAGATTTTTTTCGACTAATCTACTCCTGCTTGTCCATCTGATGTCTAGCTAGGGGAGTAGTGTCAAACCACCCCGGCAGGGGGGTACACTAGGAACCGGAGGCATAAGCTGAAGGAAGAACCTTCTCCGCAGTCCCTTCTTCTAACTTGTTGGATTGATCGGACAAAAGTATAGTAAATCGTCCATAATCTCAGGATGGATCTTGGGAGTCTGTATGTCTTTAGGCTACCCACCTAAGGATAGGTTTGGTTGATAGTATTACAAAGCACCATTCTCTCTTCTATTTCGCCCCCTACACCACATTGTATCCTTCCACATCTTTCACACAATTCCAATCTTACCCTCCTACCACTACTTATCCCCAAGATGATTACTCTTCCTGCTTGACTTTTAATTACCCATCCACTAGCTGGGATGAATTTGATTGGGTATATGAATATAGACCTTAGTGTCCAGCACCTAACCCTGGACAACGAGATTATGATTGCTATCTTCCTAGAGCTATAAAGATTATAAATCTCCACCCTTTGGTGATCAACCTAATCAGATCTACAACCATGAAGGATATGTTGAATATAACACCTACCCACCCCAATATTCCATTGAATATAGGTCACCACCATCCTTTGAACAACCTTAAATGACATACTATCTGGGAGGGACCCTAGAACCTCAATATCTTGACTCCACTAGATCTAACTAAAACCCACCCAAACTTGAATCGAATCATTCGGCATAGGTGAATCAGATCTAGGATAGGGTGTTGGCAAATTTGAGGAACACTATACAATCTATAGAAGCTCAGGCAACACCATGCACTGAAGCATTGGAGCCTACGATCCAAATGATTGATGAACTTAATAGTTCTCTATTGGACTTGCTCCAAGGTGTTTGGGATAGGTGATGTAGATACAACAATTTAGGTTAAAATGCCTATTTATGCATGTTCCTAGGCTTAGATTTGCATTCCATATAATAAATATTGCATAGCATGCATCATTATGCATTTAAAGTAGTTGTGCATATTTTTGGTTAACTGCATCCTTTTTGTGCTCAGGACAGAAGGAGATTTTTTTTAGAGCCTCAAATTGATTATCTGACTGTACAGATCTGACCAGGGTGTCAATCGAAGTCCAACGCCTCCGAAATAGCCTTAATCGAAGTCTCGTAGCACCATATGCAGTGAGAGGAAGATTAATGGCCAATGGACTAGGTGACATAATTCGGAGCTTCAAATGACAAATCTGACCGTGCAGATGGATTCGGGTTGACGATCATAGCTTAATGGTGAGAAAATTCACTAAATCCGACCTTTGCAGGAGCCCCTGCAACAGGAAGAACATGGATGGCCTAGATCGTGCGACGTGGCGCAACCTAGGCCGCCCACACGCATGCACGTGCCACCGCACATGCATAGTAGCACCGGTGCTCGCGACATGGGCATGCGGAGCGCGTGACAGCGCAGCAGTGGGTGGGTGTGTGGGCTGTCTCCAACGACTTTTGCAGCGTATCTTCAACAATGTTTATGACCGTCACAAAATGTCCTATATACGAATTTGATTCTTTCCTCCACTATAAAAGGACCCCTACCCCTCCCATTTTTCTTCATCTCTTCCTTTCTTCCTCTCACCACCTCCAAGTGCTCAAGAGAGAGCTTGTCTCAAGCCCGAGATGCTCCTTTAGAGTAGAAAACCAAATATTTTCCCTCCTCTCATCCCCCTTCATGGAGCATCACGTGGTTGTCCTCTCACTACCCTTCGGGAAGAAGATCCGTGACGACGTCTTGTCCCATCCTCCGTCGTCTGGCTTCATCCCCATTCGTCCCACTCCTCGCCACCTCCTTCCAGGCAATGCCAAAGTGAGTCATCCTCCAAGCAACCATTGAGGGGGATTTCTCTCTCCTCATTCTATCCTTTTGCACTTTCATACTGTAGATTTTCCTACTTTCGTAGTTGTAACAAACAGTTGTTCATGAATAGATGATTGTTTCTCTCTCACTCTTTCTCCCTCTCTCTTATCTTTCTGCAAGTAGATAAAGTATTCATCGACCTAATCTCTTGCATCATAAAAATACAAAAAATTAGAAAAGATAAAAGTGACCAAAAATAAATAAAAGTGAAGCACATATTGTTATAAAACCAAACATTCACCTCACCATGTTTGACCCGAGACTCACCTTTTGAGTTCCGGTTGTAAATTTTATTTGATAGACATGTTTTGCGAGCTACGACGACGAGTCCTCCAAACCCCGATTTGAATTCGCGAAGCGTGCCTCGATCATTTTGGTGCTGTTGCCAGGGAGGCAACGCTCTTTTGTTCTTGCATTTTTTCTACTTTACCTAACTTTTATCTCACTTTTTCTCTAATCTTACTGTGATTGCCGGTACTCTTCCGAGGCAGGCTAAAGCGGTTTGATTGGAGAAAGGTGAGGATGAAGGTTTTGTAAGTTTATCCCCACCACCCCCACCCACTAGTCATTTCACCACACTAATAACTCAAACCCAAATCAACTTAGGTGCTTTTTATACGCCCTACGATAGATTTGGCTGTTTGTTTGCCACCCCCATATCTCACCTCAGCATATATAACAAAAAAAAAAAACTCCTCTCTTGTGGGATTTTTTGGAAGCTACACACTTAACACCTACAACTTCTCACCCTAAGGTGCACAATCACAACGATTCTACAACTTAACCGGGATTTCACCTGTGGACCTGGTACACTTAATTCAACAAACAAATAAGTTAGTAGAAATTTGACTAGGTCAAACATTTCTATGTGCCTTAACTAATTGGTGCAATAGGCCAATTGATTTAACTATTTGGGCCACACCACTTAAGATAAAAGCAATTCATCAAGTAGCTTGCCACTTAGGGTTGATTTTTAGGATTGAACCAGGCACTCCACATTCTATTTCTAATTTTTAAAGGAATATATCCGCACTAGTGCTTTCAAAACCTGGAGTGTTCTACTGAACCTTGATTGAATATACCTAAAGATTAAACCTTAAAAGCTAATAAACAAGGTTCAACCCTAAAAGGCACATCATCAAACAACCTTGTTTGAAAACCCTGGTTGTGCACACACACACATTTTAACTGATCATTAAGGGCATGACCCATCTAAAGTGGCCATCACATTCCATGAGCACCAATATCCCAAGCCTAACTAAAATTGAGTAGACGTTGGCCCTATGGAATGGTTCACTCGTCAGGATCCAGATTGAGAATGTTCATGATTAAGCTGCTTATACTAGTTAATGTGATGTCTAGCTAGGGGAGTAGTGTCAAACAACCACGGACGGAGGTTACACAAGGAATCAGAGGCATAAGCCAAAGGGAGAACCTTCTCCCCAGTCCCTCCTTCTAACTGGTTGGATTTCCTGGACATATGTAGAGTGAATCATCCTTAATCATAGGATGGATTCTGAGAGTTTGTAGACCATTAGGCTGCCCAACTGAAGGATAGGATTGTATTTTTGTATTGCAAGGCTCCTTCTTTCTCTTCTGATTTCCCTCCTTACTTCGCCATGTATCCTTCCACTTCTTACACTCATTTCCCATCCTATCCTCCTACCACCAATTATCCTCAAGATGATTACTATTCCGACTTGACTTGTAATTACCCATCAAATAGTAGGGATAACTTTGATTAGGGATACAAATCCGAACCTCAGTGTCCAGGGCCTAACCCTAGACAACAAGATTACGATTACTACCCTTCCCTGAGCTACAATGATTATGGATCTCCATCCTTTCATGACCAAACCAACTTGATCTATAATTGGGAAGGATATGATGATTATAACACCTACCCTCCCACGTATGCCACTGAATATAGGTTGCCACCATCCTTTAAACAACTTGAAATGACCTACTATCAGGGAGGGACCCGAGAACCTCAATATCTTGACTCCCGTAGATTTAACCCAAGCCCACTCAAACCTGAATCGAACTAGTCAGTTCAGGTGAACAAGATCTAGGATAAGGTGTTGGCTAATTTGAGGAACACTATACAATCCTTAGAAGCTCGGCCAACACCGTTGGTCATGCGTGTTTCACGTGCTAGAAATCGAGGTTACAAGTAACCCATCGTCGTACTTGCAAAACACGTCGATCAAATAAAATTCACACCGAAACTCCAAGGCAGTCCTGGGTCGAACACAGGGAGGCAACGTTTACTTTACGTGAAAATCGTTCTTCATTTTGTTTCTTTTTGGTATTTTGGGGTTTTGTTATTTTTTTGTATTTTTGAAATAAAAGAAAACAAGCAAATGTATCTTAAGATAGAGATGTGGAACAAATATGATATATATTACTTCCAATGTCAATTATAAGAAACTATGAAAGCATATAAAGAGAGTGAGGCGAGAGGAAATCTCCCGAATCGGCTGTTCAATGAGACGACGCACCTGGCGGAAGCTCGAACGAAGGAGGTGAGGAGCAGGACAACAGAGGTGAGATGCTTGAGGACGTCGGGTTGAGGAAAGCTTCGGCGTAGCTTCGAAACGGACGAGAGAAGACGGAGTTGATTTGCTACTAGAATGGAGGTGGGAGGATGGCTCCAAGGTGACCTATGAAGGGAGATGGGAAGTTGGAGGAGTATTTAGTGGGGCAGAGGTTCGCTACACTAATAGGCACCTTGGAAGCTTGAGAAAAAGCTCTAATGGAGCGTTGGTTAGCTTGCTAGAGCTTGGGAGTAGGTGGGAGTAGAGTAGGTAGAGATGGCTTGGAAGGGATGGGGTGTAGGTCCTTTTATAGTGGTGGAGAAGAGGCAAAAATTGGTATGGGACCATTAGTGACATCCAGGCTGTAATTGAGAAAGTCGTTGTAGGTAGCACATGCCCGCTGGTGCCCACAGCAGGATTTGTTGGCATGCGATGAATTACCGATGGCTATATTTGTCGCTGTAAGTCCACCTCACGCTGCGCTGGCACCTCACCTGCCTTGCCACGTGCGTGCGCGCTCTTACACGTTGGCACTGCATGCATGCGCACCCGCGCTGCTGCGCACGTCTGGTGTTGCGTGCGTGTTTTGGCGGCCTGGGCTATGCCACGTCGCATAGTTTGGGCTGTCCATCTCATTATTTTAGGGGCTGCTACAAAGGTCGGATTGAGTCGATTTTCATGCCGTTAGGCAGCGATCATCGACTTGAATCCATCCGTGGGTCAGATTTATCACTTGAAGCTCCGAATTATGTCTCCAAGTCCTTTGGCTGTTGATATTCCTTGGATAGCATATGGTGCTACGGGACTCCGATTGAGGCAATTTCAGAGGTGTTGGACTCCGATCGTCGTCTTGATTAGATCTGTACGGTTGGATCGTCAATCTGTGGCTCTGAAATAAATATCCTTCTCTCCTAACCACAAAAGGACGCAATCAACCTAAATTATATACAACTAATCTAAATGCAGAATGATGCATGCTATGCAAAATTTAAAACATCAAACGTGAATCTATGCCTAGGAACTTGCATGAATAGGCATTTTACCCTCAATAAATGTGTTTGCAACATACCCCCATGCCTGTATTTTGCTAGTCCCTAGCAAAACTAAACTATATGCTTTGTATAAAAATAGAATTAGGATTAGATCACTTAGGCTTAAGTCATTTATTAACAATAGAAAATTTCAAGTAAGGTCCTAAACTACGAAAACTCAATAGTACCTGGGTGTCTACCAGAATGCAGACCGCCCAAGTTCTTGCCTTTTTGGAGAAGGGAAGACATATTTTTCTTATTTTCCTTCTTTTCTAATTTTTTTATACTTTTGGAGTTTGAGAGTTCCGAGATAACTTTTTACAGCTACCCGACCCACCCAAGACTCGAAAAGGACTCTAAGTACTAAGCATCTTTGTTGAAAAGTGATAGACTCACAAAATGGCCATTAAGATGGACTTCGAGTTTCTACAACCCTAGGTGACCTTGCCTAAAGGTTTATCCTTATGATCGGTAGTTTTCTCCCTACTTCTTTTATTTATGGTGTCAACACAAGGGCGAACCCAGTGTATATGTCCTCGATTTATTCTACTTCCCAGCTTCTTCACTAAGTGATTTGGGAATTATTGTGCTTTTTTTTTTTGTGAGCTTGGTTCTAGACAACCGGCCGATGAGTTGTTACCTCCAACAACTTGCCAGCCATACTCATGCAGTGAAGTGTTGTTTTATTTATTTATTTTTTTCTCCTTTTTCTATTTTCTTAGCTAGGTGGCTTCCCTGATCTAAGATTTACCTAAAGGCAGTACAATGAAAATGGTCTTGTGGTTAGGCTCTGGACAACTGGCCGATGAGCTGTTACCACCAACAAATTGCCATCCATACACCGAAAGCGGTCCCTTTGCTACCCAATTTCAGTAAAAATCACCGGAAAGTGAGTCAGTCCAAAAAAGTTTGTGTAGATGCTTAGGCTTAAAGTCCCCCCAAATTAGAGGGCAGGTTGATAAGTCGCATACTTATCATCCGAATTTATTTACCAAATTAAAATGAATTTTGATTGGTGAAGACTCGAGACTAAATCCACATTCAAGTGGACACCCGGGCTAATTAAGCCTGAAAAATTGAAGAGTCTTGATGTTTAGGTCCTCTTGTATCATTTTCTAAAGTTAATAACTTCCAAATGCCTAAGTTCTTGTTTCCTAATTTCTTTTTTTATATTTTTTCAATTTTTAATTTCTTTTTAATTTTATAAGAAACTAAAAGAAATTCTATGGAGTTAACATGATGATTTCAGGAATTGATTATCCACCCCCCATGTCTAAATGATGCAATGTCCTCATTGTAAAAATAAAGACATGAAAAGGGCAGAGTAAATAGAACATGACCTGAGTGTTGTGAAAATCTGGTTAGCTCCACTGAGAGAAGAGTCTATACACACGTGCTAAGTTTAATGCCTTCAGCTAGGCATAACATACATACAAAGAAGAAATTGAGAATTCACAAGTGCAGGTCAGAATCAAAATAAAAATATTGATCCTGAAGCTCGCCAACAGAATATGTCCACAGACATGGACCAGATTATGGTGCAGACCCATGCCCTAGGGTCAAGTGGTTCTTAGGTTCTGGATAAAAATCACCTAGAATGAAGGTTGTTGTGTTTGCAGGGTCGGGCCTACGGTTTAACAGTGTGCAACCCAAAAGCAAAATGTCGACAACGGGTAACGATGGTTCAATAGGTGCGGTTGTCCACTTAACATTTAGCTCTAAAAAATAATCAGTTTTTTCGAGCTTGGGTTGCACGTGAAAGATATCATAAGGGTCTTAGTAGAGAGTAGGTGGTTTTAGGTCAATAGGTACCCTTAGATCTGAAATCAAATTTCCCATAGAATTAGCCTCCCAAATATTTATTTCAACAATTCTATCCTCATACATCAAGGGCTCAAGCTTCGGGACCTCTAGCATATTATTCACCCCATATGATTCTCCGAAGTCCAGAAATTATGGCTGAATCAAGATTGACTTGGGCACAAAGATCTCAGAAGTCAGCTCTTCGAGGTGCAGATGAGGACTGGGGTCACTGATTGAATCATCAAGATTCGGATCCTCCAAGTTAACCCCAACCGAATCCAAATCTTCAATAATTGGGCTATCAACTGGTTTGCCAGATTCCTCAAGCCCATTTGTCTTACTAAAATCCTCTTCCTTAAGTTCAAGTGAGACTTCACCAAAAGATTCTTCACACTCAGAGTCAAAGAATCCATGATCCTCATTTATATATGTCTCAAAATTATATGACATTTCATGGTCCATGGGACATATTTTTCCTCGCTCCCTATCACGAGGATCTCGGGTGAATCAATCGGTTCATCCCCAAATGGTTGCTCTAGCCCATCCTGGTCATCCCCAGTCACAGAAAATGTATCCCCCCCGACAAGAGCCTGAGCGAGTTCAGACATTGGCTCTCTTGAAGGGGGTTCATCTTGAGAATCATCCCAAGATTTGACTAGTGCAACCACAAATTCCATCCTCAACCTCGACAATTTCCTAAGAAGAAACTCACCCAAGTCCCTATCCCTAACACTTTGGAGCAAATCAAATAGAGAACTATTAAGTTCATCAATCATTTTGATATAGGCTCTAGTCTTCAGTGCATGGTGTTGGCTGAGCTTCTAAAGATTGTATAGTGTTCTTCAAATTAGCCAACACCCTACCCGAGATCTAATTCACCTGAACCGACTAGTTCGATTCAGGTTTGGGTGGGTTCAGGTTAAATCTAAGGGAGTCAAGATGTCGATGTTCTTGGGTCCCTCCTTGACAGTAGGTCGTTTCAGGTTGTTTGAAGGTTGGTGGCGACCTAAATTCAGCAAAATTCTGGGGAGGGTAAGTGTTATAATCAACATATCCTTCACGATTGTAGATCTAGTTAGGTAGATCATCAAAGGATGGAGATCCATAATCATTATTGCTCTGGGAAGGATAATAATCATAGTCTTGTTGTCCAAGGTTAGGCCCTAGACACTGAGGTCTGGATTCATATCCCCAATCAAAGTCATCCCAGGTAGTGGATGGGTAATTACAAGTCAAGTCGGGAAAGTAATCATCTTGGGGATAAATGGTGGCAGGAGGATAGGATGTGAAATGTGTGTAGGATGTGGAAGGGTACATGGTGAAGTAAAGAGGGAAATCAGAAGAGAAAGGAGCCCTGCAATACAAAAATACAAGCCTGTCCTTAGATGGGGTAGCCTATGGTCTACTGACTCTCAAAATCCATCCTAAGATTATGGATGATTTACTCTTCTTATGTCCAAGCAATCTAACCAGTTAGAAGGAGGGACTGGGGAGAAGGTTCTTCCTTTGGCTTGCGCCTCCGGTTCCTAGTGTACCCCCCAGCCACGGTCATTTGATGGTACTCCCCGAGCTAGACATCAAATTAACTAGTATAAGCGGGTTAATAGTGAATAATCTCAATCTGGATCCTGATGAGCGAATGAATCCTTAGGGCCAACGTCTAATTGATTTTAGTTAGGCTTGGGAAATTGGTCCTCTAGAATGTGATGGGCCCTTAATGGGTTGTGCCCTTAATGATTTATTTGAGAACGTGTGAATGTGCACAACCAAGAGGTTTTCAAGCAAGATTGTTAATGATGAGGTGTGTTTTAGGATTCGAATCTTGCTTAACAGCTTTTAGGATTCAAATATTAGGTGTTTTCAACAAAGTTTTGTGAGGCAATGCAGGTTTGTTGTTGAAAGCATGTGTTCAAGTATTTTCCTTTAGAAATCAAGAAAAATATGGATTGCCTGGCCTGACCTAATTGTTGAATCCTATGGGGTAGCTAGAAAATGAACCTCTTTTAGATTAGGTGGTGCAGCCTAAACAATTCACTCAGTTGGCTCAAATGCACCACCAATTAAGGCCCAAAAAAAGGTGGTTAACCTAATATGATTTCTACTCGTTTATGTGTTGAATTCGTGTACCTGGTCCACAGGTTGGAAGCTCGATTTAGTAGATGAAAATAAAGTCCGATTATGTGCCTCAAATGTGAGTGTATAGAGTGTGTAAATTGATTCGTCCCAGAAAAAATATCTTTTTGTTTTTTTTTATATAAGATGTGGGTGAGATGGGTGAAGGTGGCAAACAAGACAAACAAAGTCTATCCTATGGTTTATGCAAACACTTAAGTAGATTTGGTCTTGGTTATGATTGTGGTGAAATGAACTAGTGGGTGGGAAAGGTGGGGGACACTTATAGAGCACTCTACCTGCACTTTACTCCAATCTACCGCACTTGGATCTCCATGATAGGGTACCTGCAAGACAGTAGATCAAAGACAAGTAGGGTTAGTGTTATGTAAATGCAAAGAAACGTAATAACAATAAAGTAAATTCCATTGCCTGCCGGGCAACAGCGCCAAAATGGTCGTGCATGTTTCACGTGTTAGAAATCAGGGTTACAAGTAACCCGTCCTTGTAGTTGCAAAACACGTCGATCAGATAAAATTTATACCGAAACTCCAAAGGAGTCCTTGGTCGGACACAGGGAGGCGACATTTACTTTACGTGGAAACCGCACTTCGTTTTATTTCTTTTTGGAAATTTGGGGTTTTCTTATTTTTCTATATTTTTGAAATAAAAGAAAACAAGAAAATCTATCACAAGATAGAGATGTGGAACAAATATGATATATATTACTTCCAATGTCGATTACAAGAAACTATGAAAGCATATAAAGAGAGGGAGGTGAGAGGAAATCTCCCGAATTGGCTATTCGGTGAGACGACGGCACCTGGCGGAAGCTCGAACGAAGGAGGTGAGGAGCGGGACAAAGGAGGTGAGATGCTGGAGGACGTCGGTTGAGGAAAGCTTCGGCATAGCTCCGGAATGGAGGTGAGAAGATGAAGTTGATCCTTTACCAGAATGGAGTTGGGAGGACGGCTCCAAGGTGACCTATGAAGGGAGATGGGAAGTTGGAGAAGAATTTGGTGGAGCGGAGGTTCGCTACACTAACAGGCATCTTGGGAACTTGAGAACAAGCTCTAATGGAGTGTTGGTAGGCTTGCTAGAGCTTGGGAGTAGGTGGGAGTAGAGTAGGTAGAGATGGCAAGGAAGGGAGGGGGTGTAGGTCCTTTTATAGTGTTGGAGAAGAGGCAAAAATCAGTATTGGACCATTAGTGACATCCAAGCCATCACTGCAAACATCGCTATAGGAAGCTCATGATCTCTGGCACCCACAGCTGGCTTTGCTGGCATGCGATGAATTACCGATGGCTGTAGGCGTCGCTGTAAGTCCAGCTCATGAGTCGCTGTAAGTCCACCTCATGCATCGCTGGCACCGCTCCTGCCTTGACGTGCGCACGCATGCCCACGCGATGGCACTGCACGCATGCACACCTGTGCGCTCACGCGCGCACTAGCGCTGCTGTGCGCGTGTGGTGTTGCATGAGTGTGCTGGTGGCCTGGGCTGTGCCACGTGGCGCAGTTTAGGCTGTCCATCTTCTTCTTGTTTTAGGGCTGTTATAGAGGTCGGATTGAGTTAGTTTTCATGCAGTTAGTCTGCTATCATCTACTCAAATCCATCCATGCGGTCAGGTTTATCATTTGAAGCTTCGAATTATGTCTCCTAGTCCCTTGGCCATTGATCTTCCTCGCACTGCATATGGTGCAACGGGACTTCGATCGAGGCGATTTCAGAGGCGTTGGACTCCGATCGTCGTCATGATCAGATTCGTATGGTCGGATTGTCAATCCGAGGCTCCGAAATAAATATCCTTCTCTCCTAACCACAAAAGGATGCAATTAACCGAAATTATTTACAACTAATCTAAATGCAAAATGATGCATGCTATGCAATATTTATAACAAGAAATGCAAATCTAAGCCTAGAAACATGCATGAATAGCCATTTTACCCTCAATAAATGTGTTTGCGTCAACCATGCACAGAAGCACTGGAGCATTTGATCAAAATGATTGATGAACTTAATAGTTCTCTTTTGGATTTTTACTCCAACATGTTAGGGATAGGGACCTGGGTGAGTTTCTTCTTAGAAAATTATCAAGGTATCAGGGTTCAGTATGAAATTTGTTGTTGCCCTAGTCAAATCATGGGATGATTCTCAAGATGAACCACTTTTAGGCGAGCAAACGACTGAACCTGCTCAGGCACCTGTTGGGGGGGGATACATATTCTGAGATTGGAGATGACCAATTTGGTCTAGAGCAACCCTTTGAGGATGAATTGAGTTTCTCACCTCAGATCCTAGAGCTCGGGAATGATGAAAAAAATGTCTCCATAGACCATGAAATGACATATGATTTTGAGACAAATATAAATGAGGATCATGGATTCTTTGATTCTGAGGGTGAGGAATCTATTAGTGATGTCTCACTTGAGTTTAAGGAAGATGATTTTAGTGAGACAAATAGGCTTGAGGAGCATGACGAACCATTTGATATCCGATTCATTGAGGATTCATATTCGGTTGGGGCTAACTTGGAGGATTCGAATCCTCATTTACTAGAAGATTCAATCAGTAGCGCCATTCCTCAACCACATCCCAGAGGAATTGATTTTGATTTGGAAATCACTATACCAAAGTCAATTTTAAGTCAACCACAATTTCTAGACTTAGGTGAATTATATGGGTTGAATGATATGCTAGAGGTCCCGGAACCCGAACACTTGATGTTGGAGGATAGAAATATGGAAATGAAAATTTGGGAAGTTAATTTTGGGGGAACTATGATTTTGGATCTAAGAGTATTTGTTGACCTAAAACAACCTATCTTCTATCAGGACCCTTACGATATCTTTCACATGCGACCGAAGCCTGGAATAATTGTCTCTCTTCCTGAGCTAAACTATAAGTGGACACCCAATTTTAATGAATCAGATCAACCAATTGTCTGACACTTTGGTCTTGAATTGCACACCACAGAATCGTAGGCTCGGCCCGCAAGGTTAACAACCTTCAGTTTTAGGTGATTTTCATCGAGAATCTGAGAACCACTCGACCCCGGGTCATGGGTCTGCACCATAATCTGGTCCACATTTGTGGACACCTTCTAGCAGGTCCTGTGATCAATATTTTTATTTTGATTCTGACCTACAGTTGTGAATTCTCAATTTCTTCCTTGTATGTATTTTATGCCTAGCTGAAGGGATTAAATTTAGCACGTGTTTATATTTCATGTTCTCTATGGAGGTGGCCGGATTTCTCACGATGTTCAGGTGATATTCTGTTTACTCTGCCCTTTTCATGTCTTTGTTTTTACAATGAAGACATTGCATCGTTTAGGCATTGGGGGCTGGATAATCAATTTCTGAGATTATTTTGTTAATTTTGTAGAATTTCTTCTACTTTCTTATAAAAAAGAATTTGAAAATTTGAAAAAAGATAAAAAGGAACAAGAATTAAGAGAAGATAACTTAGACATTTGGAAGTTATTAAGTTTAGGAAATGACACGAGAGGACCTAAAACTTAGACTCTTCAGGTCCTCTGGCTTAATTAAGCTGGGTGTCCACTAGAATGTGGACTTAGTCTCGAGTCCTCACCAATTCAATATCATTTTAATTTGGCTAATAAATTGGGATGATAAGTATGCGACTTATCAACCCACCCTTTGATTTGACGAGTTTTAAGTCTAGACATCTACACACTATTCGCACTGACTCACTTTTCGGTGGTTTCTTCAGAAATTGGGTAGCTAATGAACTATATCGGGTGGTATGGCTGGCAAGTTGTCGGTGGTAACCGCACATTGGCCGATTTTCCAGAGCCTAGCCGCAAGACCATTTTCACCTACTGCCTTTAGGTAAATCTTAGATCAGGGAAGCCACCTACTTAGAAAAAAAAAGAAAAGGAAAAAGGAAAAAATAGAAAGATGAGAAAATAAAAAAATAAACAAATAAAACCACACTTCACTGCATGAGTATGGATAGCAAGTTGTCGTGGGTAACAGCCCATTGGCTAGTTGTCCAGAGCCTAGCTCATGAAAATGCACAATAATTCCCAAAACACTTAGGGAAGAAGTAGGGAAATAGAATAAACTAGGGAGAATACACTGGCTCGCCCATGTGTTGACCCCATAAATAAAAGTAGTTAGAAAGCTACCGTTCGAAAAGATAAACCTCTAGGCAAGGTCACCCAGGGTTGTAGAAATCGAAAGTCCATTTTAATGGCCACCTAGTGAGTCTTTCACTCTTTTCACTAGATGCTTAGCACTTAGAGTCCTTTTCGAGTCTTGGGTAGGTCAGGCAGCTGTAAAATGTTATCCCAGAACTCTTAAACTCAAAAAGTCAAAAAAAAAATGAAAAGAAGAAAAAAGAAAATTATCTTTCCTTTTCAAATAAGGTGAGGACTTAAGCGATTTGCATTCTTGTAGACACTCAGGTACTCTTGAGTTTTTGTAGTTTAGGACCTTAACTGAAATTTTTTATTGTTAATAAACGACTTAGGCCTAAGCGATCGAGTCCAAATTTTCCTTTTATACATAGCATGAAGTTTAATTTTGCTAGGGACTAGCAAAAGATAGGCATGGAGGTATGATGTAGATACATCCATTTAGGTTAAAATGGCTATTTATGCATGTTCCTAGTCAAAGATTTGCACTCCATGTTATAAATATTTCATAGCATGCATCATTCTGCATTTAGAGTAGTTATGTATATTTTAGGTTAGTTGTGTCTTTTTTGTAGTCGGGAGAGGAGATTTATTTCACAGCCTCGGAATGAAGATCCGACCATACGGATCTGATCAAGACGACGATCGAAGTCCAACACCACAGAAATAGCCTTAATTGGAGTCCTGTAGCACCATATGCAGTCCGAGGAAGATCAACGGCCAAGGGACTAGGTGACGTAATTCAAATCTTCAAATGACAAATCTGACCGTGCGGATGGATTCTGGTCAACAACCGTAGCCCACCAATGCGAAAATCAACTCAATCCGACCTCTGTAGGAGCCCCTAAAATAGAAAAAAGATGGACGGCCCAGATCATGACACGTTGTGCAACCCAGGCCACCTATGTGCATGAGCAGCGGCAATGCATGCAGGTTCGCATGTGGAGGCACTCGACATGAGCACATGGAGCACATGCCAGCGTAGCAGTTGTTGGATGCATGGGCTATCGTCAGGGACATTTGTGGCGGATCTTCAGTGACATTAATGACCGTCACTAAATGTCCTATATACGAATTTGATTCTTTCCTCCATTATAATGGGACCCCTACCCCTCCCATTTTTCTTCATCTCCTCCTTTCTTCCTCTCACCACCTCCAAGGTTCTAGAGAGAGCTTGTCGCAAGCCTGGGATGCTCCTCCAGAGTAGAAAACAAAATATTTTCCCTCCTCTCATCCCCCTTCGTGGAGCATCATGTGGCCATCCTTTCACTGCCCTTCGGGAAGAAGATCCTTGCCGTGACGCCATCCTTCCCTGTCGTCCATCCTCTGACTTCATCCCCATTCATCCTGCCACTCACCACCTTCTTCTAGGTGACGTTGGAGTGAGTCATCCTCTAAGCAATCGTCGAGGGGGAATTCTCTCACCTCATCTTTCTTTTTACGCTTTTGTAGCGTATATTTTCCTACTTTCGTAGTTGTAACAAATAGTTGTTCATGAATAGATGATTGTTTCTCTCTCTCTTGTCATTTTGCAGGTGGATAAAGTTTTCTACGACCTAATCTCTTGCTTAATAAGAATACAAAAAATTAGAAAAGATAAAAATGACCAAAAATAAATAAAAGCGAAGGGTTGATTTTTATAAAACCAAATGTTCACCTCCCTGTTTTCGACTTGGGACTCACTTTTCAAGTTTTGATTATAAATTTTATCTGATAGACACGTTTTGCAAGCTACGATGATGGGTTCTTCGAACCCTAATTTTAACACATGAAGCACGCCCGAATCAATAGGGACTTGCGAAGTTCCTTCTTGGGAAACTATCGAGGTTGAGAATGAAATTTGTGGTTTCCATAGTCAAATCATGGGATGATTCTCAGGATGAACCCTCTTCAAGAGAGCCAATGTCTGAACCCGCTCCAACGCCTGTAGGGGTGGATACATATTCTGAGATTGGAGATGACCCAATTGGTCTAGAGCAACCAATTGAGAATGAACCGATTGATTCACCTGAGATCCCCAAGTCAGGAATGAAGAAAAATATGTCTCCTTGGATCATGAAATGATATATGACTTTAAAACAAATATCAATGAGGATCATGGATTCATTGATTCTGAGGGTGAGGAATCTCTTAGTGAAGTCTCACTTGAGCTTAAGGAAAATGATTTTAGCCAGACAAACAGGCTTGAGCAATCTGATAAATCATTTGATAGCACGACTATTAAAGATTCTGATTCGGTTGGGGATAACTTGGAGGATTCGAATCCTCATTTACTAGAAGATTCAATCAGTAGCCCCATTCCTCAACCACACCCCAAAGGAGTTGATTTTGGTTTGAAAATCATTGTACCAAAGTCAATTCTGAGTCAGCCATGATTTCTGGACTTGGGTAAATCTTATGGGGTGAATGGTTGGCTAGAGTTCCTGGAACATGAGCACCTGATGTTGGAGGATAGAAATGGTGAAATGAAAAATTGGGAGGTTAATTTTGATGGAAAAACAAGTTTGAATCTGAGGGTTCCTATTGACCTGAAGCCAGCTACCTTCTACCGGGACCCTTCTGATATATTTCACGTGCAACCCAAGCTTGAAATAATTGATTATTTTTCTGAGCTGAATGTTAAGTGGACATTTGAACCTAGTGAAACAAATCTACCCATTGTTCGACACTTTGGTCATAGGTTGCACACTACCAAACTGCAGGCTCGACCCCGCAAACACAATAATCTTAGGTTCTTGGTGATTTTCATCGAGAACCTTAAGACCACATGACCTTGAGGCATGGGTCTACACCATATTCTGTGGACATCTTCTGCTGGTGGGTCTAAGGATTAATCATTTTATTTTGACTATGACCCGCACTTGTGAATTCTCAATTTGTTCCTTGTATATATTTTATGCCTAGCTAAAGGCATTAAATTTAGCACATGTTTATATTTCACATTCTCTGTGGAGCTGATCGGATTTCCCACGATGTTCAGGTGATATTCTGTTTACTCCACCCTTTCCATGTTTTTGTTTTTAAAATGAGGACATTGCATCATTTAAGCTTGGGGGGGCGGATAATCAATTCCAGAGATCATTTTTTTAGCTCCATAGAATTTCCTTTAGTTTCTTATAAGAAAACTTGAAAATTTGAAAAGATAAAGAAAAGAAAAATCAGGAGAAGAGAACTTAGGCATTTGGAAGTTACTAACTTTAGAAAATGTTACGATAAGACCTAGATACTTAGACTCTTCAGATCTTTAGGCCTTATTAGCCCAGGTGTCCACTTGAATTTGGACTTAGTCTCGAGTCCTTGCGAATTAAAATTCATTTTAATTTGGCAAATAACTTGGGATGATAACTACACGACTTATCAACTCGCCCTCTAATTTGAGGGGACTTTAAGAATAAGCATTTGCACATTTTTTTGCACTAA
The DNA here is from genome assembly GCA_037157565.1 of Thalassia testudinum. Taxonomy (NCBI): domain Eukaryota; kingdom Viridiplantae; phylum Streptophyta; class Magnoliopsida; order Alismatales; family Hydrocharitaceae; genus Thalassia; species Thalassia testudinum. The sequence continues at coordinate 122,037,730 of JAZHRO010000024.1, forward strand.
CTCACTTCTCGGTGGTTTCTTTGGAAATTGGGTAGCTAATGAGCTATCTAGGGTGGTATGGCTGGCAAGTTGTTGGTGGCAACAGCTCATCGGTCGATTGTCTAGAGCCCAGTCACAAGACCATTTTCATTCTACTGCCTTTAGGTAAGTCTTAGATTAGGGAATCCACCTACATAGGAAAAAAATGAAAAAAAAATAAATAAAATAAATAGAAAAAGGAGAAAATAAAAGGAAATAAACAAAACCACACTTCAACGCACGAATATGGCTGGCAAGTTGCCGTGGGTAACGGCCCATTGGGCGGTTGTCCAGAGCTTAGCTCATAAAAATGCGTAATAACTCCCAAAACACTTAGGGAAGAAGTGGGGAAATAGAATAAATCGGGGAGATATACATGAGGATTTGCCCTTGTGTTGACCCCATAAATGAAAAAAGTAGGGAGAAAGTACCGTTTGAAAAGATAAACCTCTAGTCAAGGCCACTTAGGGTCATAGAAACCCAAAGTCCATTTTAATGGCCACCTAGTGAGTCTTTCACTCTTTCCACCAGTTGCATAGCACTTAGAGTCCTTTTCGAGTCTTGGGCAGGTTGGGTAGCCATAAAAGGTTTTCCCGACACTCTGAAACTCCAAAAGTCCAAAAAAATAAGAAAAGAAGAAAAGGAAATTACCTTCCCTCTTCAAATAAGGCGAGGACTTCGGCGGTCTGCATTCTCGCAAACACCCAGGTACTATTGAGTTTTTGTTGTTTAGGACCTTTGTTGAAATTGTCTATTATTAATAGATGAATTTGGCCTAAGAGATCTAATCCTAATTCTACTTTTATATGTAGCATGCAACTAAATTTCGCTAAGGACTAGCAAAAGGTAGTCTTGGGGGTATGATGTAAACACATCTATTTGGGTTAAAATGCCTATTCATGCCAGTTCCTAGGCTTTGATTTGAAATTCATGTTATAAATATTGCATAACATGTACCATTATGCATTTAGAGTAGTATAAATTTAGAGTTAATTTGGTCCTTCTCATGGTTAGGAGAGAAGAAGACTTATTTCAGGGCCTCGGATGGACAATCAGACCGTACGGATCTGATTAGGATGACGATCGTATTCTAACACCTCTGAAATCATTTAAATCGGAGTCTCATAGCATCATATAATGGCCGAGGAAGATCAACAGCTAGGGGGCAATGCGACAACGACATAGGTTTTGGATTGAAAATCTGAGCAAACGGATGGATCTGGTGGAGCAACGATCGCAGTTCGGCAATGTGAGAATCATCTCGATCTATGCATCATGACACCCTCTACAAGAGAAAGAGGAATGGATTGCCCAGATGGCACCACATGGTGCCATCTAGGCCACCCAACATCAGCTAGTAATGCCTGCTCCCACCTCTCCACCATCCATCGCTTTCATTCCCAGCTGTTGTATCTTGATCCAACGGATGGCATGTCTACATACCGCACGCCTCTTTGCAACACAAGGGAGAGCCCAACGTAGTGGTTAAGTGCTCTCTACGTATCAAGGGGTGTAGGTTCGAGACTTGCAGTGCCCCCTATCGTTAATTGGATGGGCGTGCATGCAGCAGTAATGGCAACGCAATGCGAGCACGAACCAGCAGCGCGCACACGCATACGCTAATGCATGCCAACGCACACGCCAGTAGGGTCTCTGTGCAATCCGCACGCATGAGGTTGGATATGATGGGACACTCATCATGATCACTAATTACCCTTAATTAACTAGTCTTCCTAGTTAATTAGCTATGGTTATGAGTATATAAGGGTAAATTATGGAATAAAGGATATTTAGTCAAGGACCTTAAAATAAGTTTAAAATGACATTTTATCATTCAATTAACATTATTAATAATTTATATAATAATTGGACTTGAAATCCTATTAATCATTTCCTTAACTAATAAGATAAGCAACTTAAATTTAATGTATACCTAAGTATGCAATAACTTAAGTGATTTTACTTAATCTAATAAATTAACCTAAAAAGGTTAAAAATGTTAATTCAAGGTGTAAACATAATATTTACCTTATTTGCTAACATATATAAAAAGTTGAAAAAGATCTAAGTTAGAATAAACCTTCAAAACCTAGGTTTACATTTTCGTCCTTAAAATTCATTACAGTCGGGACCTTATTTCTCACATAGGTCCTTAAGTTTTATTACTTTTATGTCCCTCTTCTTCTTCTTCTTCTCCAACCGAATAAACGGCTGGTGGCAGAGAGTCAGCCCACCGCACGATTACCACCCTGCTAACATCATTCCTCTTTGTCCAAGCTCTTGCAGCTTGCACTCACCACCTCCACTTGATCCATCGATCTGGATTAACCGAGAATCCTATTTTTCGGTGGGAGATAACGGCACCGTTGTCGGAGACGATGACGAAGGTTAAGCTCCTCGAGCTCCTTCTTCGGCCAAACCCCGCCATTCTCTTCGTCGCAAACTACTATAAATACCCCCTCACACCTCTGATTTTATTCAAGTTGGCTCCCTTCCCTCTTCTAACACTGCAGCCAACCCAATAGGCTTTTCGTCTAAAACTCCGACGACTTCCCAGTCCATTTTCCGACTTCCTCCGTCCATTTTAAGTAGCCGAGGAGATCCACCGTGGTCTTCCACACCTATGACACAGGTGCCAACCCAAGGATTCCTCCTCTCCACCTCAAAATCGCTTGCCGGAGATCTTTCTTCAACCCTCTTACTTCGTCGTCTGCCATGAGACTTAGGCGGAACCCTATTGATCCCTTCGTCCAGGTAATAGTAGATAAGGAGTAGGAGTAGGAGTAGGCTAGCTTAGTTAGTTAGTTTAGTTAGTTAGGTTAGAGTAATGTTAGAATTTAGTTTCATCTCCTCCGACTCCGGCGAGTTCCTTGAGCTTGCGAGAGCTTCAATCTTGTCTTTTAATTCACTGTCCACCTTCATGTATCTTCCATGACCACTTCTAAATCACTTAATCATTAATTAAATCACCTAATCACCTAATTCATATCTCACCTTCCCCGATTACTGACACTGTCTATGGTAACAGTAATCGAGATAATTTCACCTTCATTGGGTTCTTTCATCACTTATCACCACTTATGAACCCTGATCGACATTATAATACCTATAATTATCACATATAACTTAAATGCCCAAAATTTAATTTAGTTCCTCAGTTCGCTGTCCATGGCGGCTCAGGAACAGTTCAAACTAATAGCGTAGCTCACATGCATGGGTGCATGCTCGGTTGACGCCAGCCTTCAGTGATGGCCTGGTTGACATTTAGCGATGCTTACACTCGTCGCTAATTGCTCAGATGCCAGTAAGGTCAGCTGTGTGTGTGTAAGCGGGCGTGAGCTGCCTACAGCGACACTTACAATGATGACCTGGAGGTCACTAATGGTCCCATACCTATCCTATCCTCTTTTCATCTTCTATAAAAGGATGTACAGCCCCTCCCTTCCAAGCATCTCTACCTACTCTACTCGCACCTACTCCCAAGCTCAAGTGAGCTTGCAAACACTCTATTAGAGCTTGCTCTCAAGCTCCCAAGGTGCCTATTAGTGTAACGAAACTCTGCCCCACCAAATACTCCTCCAAGTTCCCATCTCCATCATAGGTCACCTTGGAGCTGTCCTCCCACCTCCATTCCGATAGAAGAACATCTCCACCTTCTCACCTCCATTTCGAAGCTGCATTGAAGCTTTTCTCTACGTGACGTCCTCCTGCTTCTCACCTCCATCATCCTGCTTCCCAACTCGTTCATCTGAGCTTCTGCCAGGCACTGTCATCTCGTCCTCGAACAAGGCACTGTGTATGCTTGGATGGAGGTCATTGAACACTCGTTTGGAAGGACCTATTGACCATTCAAGGATTCGGAGGTTGAGTTTTAGCCAAGTAGATCCCATGGCTGATCAACAACCACCTCCCCTACCTCTAAACCAGTAGGAGATGATTCAGAGGCAGTTGGAGGAATTGCAGCAGATGCAATAATGGTTCCAATGAATGAATGGTCAGGTTGCTCGACCCTTGAAGGATTTTTATGATCCTTCAAATTATAAGGATCGTCCCGACATTGTGATCCCTGCCGGTGATGTTGAGATCAAGCCCCAGGTTTTAAGTCTGATTAAACAATTTCACAGGCTTGGCATAGAGGACCCATTCCAACATTTGGAGGACCTGATCACTCTAGTTCAGACCACCAAATAACAGAATGTGGATGAAGAACAGATGCTCATGAGGCTTCTCCCCCATTCACTCAGGGATAAGGTCGCACATTGGTATCGTACCATTGGAAGATCGATTGCTACCTGGATAGCTTTGAAATCAACCTTCCTGAAGAAATTCTTCCCAATTGGATGAACCAATGCGTTGCGACGGGCAATTACCACTTTTGCGTAGCAGCAAGGGGAATTGTTTTATGGGGCCTGGGAGAGATTCTTGGATTTTTTGTGGAAGTGTCCACACCACAAGGTTACTAAATGGCAACTTGTGTAGATTTTTTATCACAGGTTGAATGATCAACTCCGTAATAATGTGGATGCTTCTTGCGGAGGCAATTTCCTAAACAAAGATGCGAATAGCACGTATGATTTGTTTGAGGAAATGAGTGAAAACTCTTAGAACCATGCCTCCATGGAAACCTTCAACCGATCCCTACAAGCTAGAACAAATGTGAATGTTGTCAAAGATTCTCGTACATTTGATATGAAATTGATTTGCAATAAATTAGATAAGATGGATCTGGTTGGTAAATAAATGGAAGAGTGGATGTCCAGAAACTCTAATTTTTCTAGATCCACTCAATCCCAAGGGTCGAGATTCCGCTCTTCGCAAGCTCTTATGGGATGGGTGTTTGTGAACCAGCTGGAGTCGGCTCGACCATTAGGCCAGCACTTCTCGGAACCTTATGTGTTCCAAACTAGGGCCTTTGATCCTAGTTTTTTTTATCCCTCTTCATCCTCATCTTATGACGATGTTCATGCTGTGTAGGAGAATGTTAGGTCCAATCATTACTCGAATTCCTACAATTCTAGTTGGAAAAATCACCCTAACTCTTCTTGGAAAGATCAGGGGTAGCTAGCCCAATATCGACCTAACAACTATGTACCCCAAAAACTATTGGATCAGGGTCAAGTATATAGTCCGTTGCTCTAGAATTAGGTTAATTAGTCCTTGTGGAATGCTCAACAACCCATCATGCCAGCTGATTTAAACTTGAAGATGGTAGAAATGCAAGGATCAATGCTCTAGCTCATGCAACAAATGAAAACATCGCTGGAGACCTTGCAATCTGGACTTGGTGCAAACAATCGACTGCCTAGATCTCTACCATCACAACTTGCACCAAATCCGAGGAATGTACAGAACCGAGGGACTAGGCCTCAAGGGTTTGGTATTGATGCGGAGTCGCATACTCAAACCCATGCTATCTATAGGGCTGCCCAACCCCTCCCGGAGCGAACCAAGTTCCTACCATAATCAACGAGGAGCCTCCTGTTTTGCCCAACCCTCCCCAAAGCACTAACCAACAGCATTTTGCCGCAGTAAATACCATGACCTTGAGGAGTGGTAGTAGACTCAAGGGACCTACCCAACCCCTTGTCAACACCATTAGGCCCCGTAGTAAGAATTCTAGACTCCCAACTAAGAATGTGATTGACAAAACATCAGAGTCTGATTTGGGAGTATGTTGTTGTACCAGCAAAGAGAAAAAGTCAAAGGGGAAATTGGAGGAAAGGATCTCCTTACTTCAGGCTTTCAAATTGACAATCATTTTACTCCTTGCGGCATCGGATCAATCCCCACCTACACCATAGGTTTACTGAATTCATATAAAGCAAAGCGTAGAGCAGAATCTGAAAACATTAGGAGTGTAGTCTTGTCTAATAACACAAGCACACTGATCTTAAACAAGCTACTTCCTAAGAAGTAAGAATTGGGAGCCTCGCTGATTTCCTGCACAATAGGAAACATCACTTATGACTGGGCCCTTCTCTACTTGGGTGCTTCCATTATTGTGATCCCCACCTCACTGCACATGGAATTGGGCCTAGGTTACCTAAAACACACTGATATAACTTTGCAATTAGCTGATAGATCCATTACAAAACCAAGGGGTAGTTTGGTGGATGTTTTAGTCAAGGTTAATGATTTGCATTACCTTGTTGATTTCATGGTCCTGGACATGGAAGCACCAAAATAGCTCAACCACACCTCGATTATTTTGGGAAGACCTTTCTTGGCTAACGCCAAGGCAAGGATTGATTATGAAATGAGAAATATAGAAATGGCCTCTAGGAATAAAATAAATCGATTTAATATTTTTGAGGTCTTAGAGAAGGATAAAGTTAAGTGTGGTTTGATGGAAGAGCTTGGCAGAATAGAGGAGGTAATGGCCATACATACCTTAGACGACCTTTTAAGGGCCAACTCAACCCAAACTTAGGAAGAAAATCACACGGTTGCCGGTACAATTGAGGACAATGAAAACATGCAACCAACTGTAGCAACACAAGACGAAGAAGATACTCATGAAATCGAAAATCTGTTGGATGATTCAAATGACCAAGTTACAGCCCAATAATGTCCTCTGATGAGTCCATTTTATTGGACTATGCTTACTCCTAAGTACTTCAATTCTAACATAGTATGTTTGTTAATAATTACATTAGGTCATTAAATAAGTACATACATCATTACTTGAGTTTTTATCCTTTTTATTGCATTCTATAATTTAGTATGTAATTATTTTAATATTTTTTGTTGTAGGCATGATGTTGGAAAAGAACAAGGAACGGGAGGATAAATATTCCCCAACAAACGCCTCAACACCTCCCTCATCCTTCGGCTAGCCGCAACACCTCCCTCACAAATATCTAATCTCTGGCCACCCTCTATCAACAAATGAAGCCAAATTTAGAAAAGGATTTTGAAAATCCCTTGAAGGGCGAAAGAGAGGAGTTAAGAGGAGGCGGAGCAAAGGAGAGGAATTATCGTCATCTTCTTCGCCCCCTAGCAGGGAATTATCTCCACCTTCCCCACCATGGAGAGAAAGGAAATTGAGGAACCAAGCGTGCACTATGCACCAACACCACCCCTACCCTGCCCTTGCGTGCCCTGCCTCTGCAGCTTGCACCACAGTCTCACAGCGCCAAGCAACGATCCTAGAAGTAGTGCACATCACCACCCCTTGCAGCCCTATAGACACTGCCCCCACGTCCCAACTGTGCGCTCTACAGCCTAAGCACCCGCAAGCGCTGCACCACACACCCGCAAGAGCCTTACGCTATCACCCACCACCACCTATCAAGCCATGCATTACCTTCACCGTGCCGAGCCTTCCATCGCCTGCACTTGCACCTGCAGAAGGTGCTGCTTCACCTCCCACCACGCTACTACCACCCATCGTGCCCTGCAAGCCCCGCCCGTAGGCACCCCCGCGCTGCACAAGTGCCCACAGGCAGTAGCACGTCATCACCCCACGCCAAGCGCCCACAGGCTGCAGCACGTTATCACCCACAGGTGTTGCACCACAAGCCTGCAGGCGACCCACGCCCGCAGGTGCTACACCAAGCGACTAGCCCCAGTGTGCCCTGTGCGCGTGCGGCTAGGCGTAGCCGCACGGGTTGTAGCAGCACTATTTTTCTTCTCCAAGTGCATCCTCCTCCTCCAACAGGGCCAACAGGCCGGCGGCCATTCTCCTCCGCCTAGCTGCTGCCAGCCACCTCCGGCCACCGCGTCATCGCCATTGCATAGCCCTCGTCAAGGCGCACAACCCCGTCGACTCTCGCCACCAACCGTGCACGGCCATCTCGCGAGGAAGAGAGAGGAGAAATCCTCTATTTTCTCCTCAATTAATATTTACATCTAATGCCATTTCCATTTAGATAATAGTATTTTATTCAGGCCACATTGCATTGAGGCAGTTATAATTTCCTGAAATTACGTCACTTATGTTATGTGCATGATTTAACTTTTAATTTTAAATTAGATCTGCATGCAAGTTAAATTTATATGTTATGCCATTACACATGCATCATACACATATTTTTGGAGCTTAATTCCTAGCATGAAAACTGCATAAATACCCCTAAACTTTTAGGGAAATTGCAGGCTTCATTTAAAATAGCAAATTCCTCACATTAAAGTCGTGGTAGTGTCTGCAAACAGTATATTCCTTGACACGTGAATTTATTGGTCTATTCCTCCCTGTGGATGCGATATCCCTTTTGCGGTTTAAATTCATATCTATGTTAATCTTTGATTGAGAGATTTCCACCACATTAACTACAATGACATATCATTCTATTGCTAACATAGGAAGGCGAAACTCTCTCCATCAAAATGGCACTGTTGCCAGGGAGGCAACAGACGCAATAGATTCACATTATTATTTTTGAATATTCTGAGTTATGCAATCATCTGATCAATTTTTTTTTGTGCGAGGAATCAGACACGGCGACAGGCACAACAAAGTGACGACATTGACCTTGAACGACGTGCATGGAGGAGATGATCTTTCTAGTTGACCTTGATGCCACCTAGAGGCCAGTAACAGGAACACGCGAGCCTTGATCCCACGTACATAGGTTTATGGAGGAGCCCTTTTTTGTTTTAGTCAGTAGATCTTAATTTAGATTTAGTTTAGATAGGCATTAGAATTTAATTTCTACCTTTTGGACCCTTGTCGGGTACTTTTGGGAATGTCTTCCCAGGCTTCTTTATTTCTTATCGCTCTTGTATGTGGGAGCACAATTTCGGGAGCGTGTTCCCATTTGTTTAGATTATAGGGCTTTTTGAATTGTTTGAACTGCATTTCGGTTAGTCACTTAAATATGGTCTGTTTGTTTATTATTATTATTGAAAAAATATATATATTCAAACTACCTGCTAGAAGCTGCATATCTATAGGATGACCATCTAGGATTGAATGCTCAGCATCTAGTTTATTTTTACTGTATTGCATACATTATTGCACGAAGAAAGCTCCAGTACGGTACGTCTTCTCTTGAGCATCAATTACCTGTCATGCACCTACATTGAACCTAAGTCTAAGACCACTTAAGTGCTTGATTCAAATTAATTCAGTGGTCACTTTAAAAATTGGGACTGCTAAGAGGTTGAACCTTAAAATCTGTGACTTAAAATTGTGTGCGAAAGGATCTTATTTGCGAAAATTCAAAACTCAAAACATGATCGTATGTTTGCACACCTGAGACACTATGCACTTCATACATAAGGTCACTAGATGAATTTCTACCTCTCCTCTTTTGCACCACAAGGGAAGTTAGTCAGAAATCAACAAGCCTATCAACCAAGTTACTTCAGTTCCTCATTTGTGTGCTCGATTCGAGACTTCCATCCCTTGCGAGTAGGTTATAGGAACCAGCGAAGGTTGGCCTAGGAAGCATAATTTGTGCAAAATTTGTTTGGCCACCAACTGAACATTTATTTCTAAGACCAACAATCTACTAAAAATAGATCCCACTGAATTTGCGTTTGCTTTGACAGTAAAACTCTCTAGGAAGTTTCTGCTTGTTTTCTGAATTCTTCAAAATCCTAAGAGAGTTAAAACTATTTGGCTTAAAGAAATGGATCACCCTTATTCCAATCATTTTGATTATCAGAGTCAATACTTCCCATCTTTTAATCAGGATCCCATGCCCCGAGCATATCCATCCATTGATGGGTACATTGACAATTCATGGGATCATTCTTATTCTTATCTTGGGAGTACTGGCCCGATAACTCCCACTTTTGAGTAGAGCCTAGGAGTAGTATTTTCTAACCCTAGAATCCGTACTTCTTTCCAAACACCCAATCATCCCACCCTTCATGATTGTCCGTATCAAGGTTGGACCGATACCCCTAGGCAACCAAAGCCTGAAATTGACTATCCTCCCCAACCTGATAATAGTAGCCTCTCCTCTTTTATGATAGAAATGCAAAAGCAGCAAAAGGAAATGATGGAATCAATGAGAGAGATGTTGTGGAATAGTCAACAATTAAATGAAGAAATAAGACAGCTTAGCAACATGCTTCCTAGTAATTTTGATCCCTACCCATACGACCATGATCATGCAAATAATTTTGAGGAAACCAATGATAATATGGATCCAATTTTATGTAGCTATCACTTAGAGTCTCCCAATGAGACGGCCACTGGAGGAGAATGATCGTAGTGATTATCCACCCAAGCTATATTGGAGTCAAAAGCAACGGAAGATGGTACCTCTTGAGGACCTCGACCCCAATGACAGTATTCTCCTTACCCCTACCAACCCGAGTCAAGGTTGTATTATTCCCAACACTTCCGCTATTGATTATTTGGTGGAATTCCATTTTAACCTTTGTGAGCCTATTCCTGACCCTCCACTTAGGGAATCAACACCTACAATTCAGCATCCTGAGGATTTAACTACACCCAATGATGGTGACCCTAAGGGAATGGAGGATGAATTTGATCAATTTTGGTCTCAAGGATATGAAGAGTCTATTTCAGAGGATGAGGATGCCCTAATAGAGGAACTTGGACAGAAAATCTAGAGTGAATCATAGGGGAATTATTTATCATTTGAGGATTTACCTCCAAAGGATATAAACAATATGGTCAAATCTAGATTCCTCCCTTCTTTTGAGAGTCATCCTCTATCAAAATTGGAGTTAATATTAAAGGAGGATGAACAAAATAGTGAGAAGCTTATGGGAGACTCTCGGGGACAAAACAAGTCAATTGAGGATTTATACCCCGAGAAGAATAATGAATTCAGAGATATAGGCTTTCTCGAAAATATTAAGACTGATCCTCCTTTAGGAATAATTAAGGATACTGATCAAACTCCTGTCTTCACTAATGAATTACATATACACCCTGATAAAAATTTGAGTGAACCAAATGAATCCGGGGATGAGCTTAATGATAATGATTCTGATATTTTTACCCTGCCATCAAAGAGTTGTAATTTGGATTCTACCATTGATTCAAATATGACTCTGATCATTAATGCTAGGTAGGGTAACCTGAAGTTGTCTACAACTGTTTGGGAGTATACACAATCTGAATCATTGTTGGAATTGGACCTAACACTGACTAAGCACTCATTGGACTTAACCATTACCTTCCAACACTACAAACAACCCTTATACTCCCTAGCTGATCCTTGGCTCAGATCTCTGCTCATGTACATTCTTTCTGGAGAACATATCAGGCCAGTACATCCTCAGGTAGAATGGCGAATGTGGATTGATGCTTGTACTTTTAGTCTTGCCATTCAAGGTTTTCAAATATTAATGTTTATATCTTTTAAAACCCATCCTGTTTTGGGGGATCATTGTTATCCTCCACTTATTCTATTTCTGGAGGCCTCTTTTCATATTCCCTTTCTTATTCCTAGACCTCCCCAGGTAGCCAACGAGGTTTTCTGCTTTCATACATTCTGGAGAGAATTTAGGATTATGTAGCATCATCAGCTCGCCAATATCCATGGCTACCTATTTAATAGGCCTCCGCTGTTACACATATTTTTAGGGCCTAACCTTTTATGTCTGGAACTAGACTTAAAGGTTCCTTCTAAGTCTGGCTGCTCGCAGAAAATGAAGCACTTGTTGGGAGGCAACCTTACATTCTGTGTAACACTGTTGTCAGGTGATTTCTTTCCTTTCTCCCCCTATTTAATTTTACAATGAGGACATTGTAGGATTTAGGCATGAGGGGGTGCATTGTGAATTTTAGGAAGTATTCATGCATTTAGGTTAGCATATGAAAAAAGAAAAAAAAATTTCTCTTTTCTTGAGCTGAATGGGTAAGTCCCTAGCAGAATACCTTTTCCTTTGGAGGTTTTTCTTCTTGAATTATTTCTTAAGTTTAGAATCCAATACATTTATTTCACATGCACGTAGACTAGGTATTGGATCCTTGAAGAAAACCAATAAGCATTTGTAGTCTACAGAATCCTTGGATAGTTAATAGCCAGTCAAGCATACTATCTTCTAGTAGATCCACCTCATATTTATGAGAAGAAAGTAGAGAGATTACTAGTGAGCTAACTCTAGTGCAAGAAATCTTAATTTTTGGACAATTAGATGATGATACTTTAGAGTTAGGCATAGTTTTCGCTCTCTGTTCCTATGTGTGTACTTTGTGTGAATTCCTGAGTGCCACCAAATAAGGTAGATACACAGAGATTGAGTCTTAATAAAGCTATGATTATGGTGGATGGTTATAACCTTCCTTCATAGAGTCCTTGGCTAAAGGAGGGTAATAGTGTCAAAGGTCAGAAATATACCTATCCTATCCATTCCCTCCTTGTGCTAAGAATAGGCACTTCCACCGAATAAGCCACACAATTTCCTCTTGACCATCATCATCCCTAATGCCTCACAAATAAAAGTCTGTATCGGGTTGTGTTGATTGAAAAGGAAACATAGAAGAAGAAGAACAACAAACAATAATAATAGAAAAAAAGAGAAAAAATAAGAAAAGAGAGAGAAAAGCAAAAGAATAGAGTCCAGGGTTATCATTGTAACATTGTTTCTAAGGCAACAAAACACTTATCGCATTCCACCAAATATGACTCATAGCTACCTTTCAGTATTTCTGATCGCCCGAATACTGGTTGAGGACTATAACTTAGTTGTAGAGTTATTAGGACTTTAATTGAAGTGCGGATGCCATGTGAGGCCACCAAACAGTGAGTACAATTACTAAATCTGGTGAGATTTGTGATCTCAGAAAGAAAAGAAAGAAAAGAGTGAGTGCCCAGGAACTTCAAGAGAGCACAATTGTTTAGCCTCTCTCTGAGTTGACTTGTCTAATAGTCTAGAGATTTAAAGTCTATAGTATTAGACTACATGTAGCACCAGATGAGTGTGTGCCACCAAATACAAATCCATTCAACTCGATATCTCCTACCTAAGCCAAAAGTTGGGGTAAAATTACAGATTATTTTCTGCTTTATCCTCGAGTGAAGTAGTTGCCTATCCTGACAACAATATTTACCAAGGATGAAGTACGAAATCCCAATGTGAATTGGCTTTTCCACTTGGATCTCTTGCCTAGGCTATCACTACTTCACATTTATCTGGATCTCTAAAGTTTTGAAATAAGGAAAGAGAAATCTTCTGATCACTTCTATTATTTTTTCTTTTTGCTAGGGGCTAGCAAATCTTAGGCATGGGGGTATTTTATGAGTCCATCTTAATGGACTATGGTTACGCCTAAGTACTTCAATTCTAACATAGTATGTTTGTTAATAATTACATTAGGTCATTAAATAAGTACATGAATCATTACTTGAGCTTTTATCTATTTTATTGCATTCTAAAATTTAGTATGTAATTATTTTATGGTTTGTTATTATTGGCAAGATGTTCGAAAAGAACAAGGAAGGAGGGAATCAATTTCCCCCAACAAATGCCTCAACACCTCCCTCATCCTCCAGCCAGCTGCAACACCTCCTGTACAAATATCTAATCTCAGGCTGCCCTCCCTCAACAAATGAAGCCATATTTAGAGAAGGACTTTGAAAATCCCTTGAAGGGTGGAAGAGAGGAGTTAAGGCGAGGAGGAGCAAAGGAGAGGGGGTTATCGTCATCTTCTTTGCCCCCTGGCGGGGAATTATCTCCACCTTCCCCACCATGGAGAGAAAGGACACTGTGGAACCAAGTGTGCACTGTGCACCAATGCCACCCCTACCCTGCCCTTGCGTGCCCTGCCTATGTTGCTTACACCATAGCCTCACCCCACCAAACAACGCTCCTAGCAATAGTGCACATCACCGCCCCTTGTAGCCTTGCAGGCACTGCTCCCATGTCCCAACTGCACGCACTGCAGCCCAAGTGCTCGCAGGCACTGCACCACACGCCCGCAGGCACCTTACACTATCGCCCTCCACTGCTTATCTAGCCACGCACCACCTTCACCACGCCAAGCCTTCCACCGCCTTCACTTGCACCCTCTACATGCACTGCTTCACCTCCTACCGTGCTACTACCCCCCACCGCACCCTATAAGCCTCGCCCGCAGGCTCCCTCGTGCTACACAAGTGCCCGCAGGCAACAGTACGCCATCACTCCATGCCAAGCGCCCACCGGCAGCAGCATGCCATCACCCCACACCAAGCCTCTACAGGCAGTATCACGCCATCTCTCGTAGCCGCTGCACCACAAGCCTGCAGGCGACCCACGCCCATAGGCGCTGCACCCAGCGACCAGCCCTAGTGTGCCCTATGCGTGCGTGCCCATCGCATAGCAGCACGGGCTGTAGCAGCACTATTTTTATTCTCCAAAAGTTGCCTCCTCCTCCAATAGGGCCAACGGGCCGGCAGCCATTCTCCTCCGCCTGGCTGCCACTGGCCACCTCCGGCCGCCGCGTCACTGCCAATGCGTAGCCCTCGTCGAGGCTCAATACCCTGTTGACTCTCGCCGTCAACCGTGCACGGCCATCCTCGTGAGGAAGAGAGAGGAGAAATCCTCTATTTTCTCCTCAATTAATATTTACATCTAATGCCATTTCCATTTGGATAATAATATTTTATTCAAGCCACATTGCATTGATGCACTTATACTTTCCTGAAATTACGTCACTTGTGTTATGTGCATGATTTAACTTTGAATTTTAAATCAGATCTGCATGCAAGTTAAATTTACATGATATGCCATTACACATGCATCATACGCATATTTTTGGAGCTTAATTCCTGATGTGAAAATTGCATAAATACCCCTAAAATTTTAGGGAAATTGCATGCTTCATTTAAAATAGCAAATTCCTTGCATTAAAGTCGTGGTAGTGTCTGCAAACAGTATATTCCTCGACTCGTGAATTTATTGGTCTATTCCTCCCTGTGGATGCGACATCCTTTTTGTGGTTTAAATTCATATCTATGTTAATATTTGATTGAGAGATTTCCACCACATTAACCACAACGACATATCATTCTATTGCTATCATAAGAAAGCGAAACTCTCTCCGTCATCCTCATCCTGAATTTTTAGAGTTTGAGGTTCAACGTTTGGGTGGGAATCATGAAGATCAGGATGGTTGGATTAAGCGCCAAAATTGTGAGGATGAAATTTAACTTTGGGGAGAAATTCTTGAAATGTTAGATATTCAAAAGTACCCACAAACCCCCACTCATCACCAAACCCTCATCATCCTTTTTCACCCAACTATTGCACAATTTCTATATCCACCCGCACCTCCTCTATACTAAATCAACAAAACACCTATTGAAGACCATTTGGGCTCTCCCTGCACTACCAGCTTGCCACTTTCATTGATCATATCTTTGGCAAGCCCATTTTTACTTTTTGGGACCCAAATCTAGGGGTACGAAAACTGTGTTATTACAACTTCAATGTTAGTTATTTTTTATTGAGGATCTCAGCTGGCTGAAGGCACTAAACTAAACATGTGCAAAGACTATTCCGAGCTGACTAGAATCTCACAGAAACCAGGTGCTATTCTTCCACTTCTACTCTCCTACAAGCTTTCATTTTTAACAATCAAGACATTGCATTTGCTAAGCATGGGGGGGTGGATATATCTTACGAAATAATCTCTTTGTCAGCCATAACTGTAACTTCGTGTTATTCTAAGAAGAAAAAAATAGAATTAGGTGACAAGAACTTAAGCATTAAGAGCTGCAAACTTTAGGAATTGATACTTTGGGACCTGAATACTTATACTCACCAGGTCTTCGGGCTTAATTAGACAAGGTGTCCACTTGAATGTGGACTTAGTCTTGAGTCCTCGCCAAATAATTCTATTTTAAATTAGTCAATAAATTGGGGTGATAAGTATATGACTTATCAACCCACGCTTTGATTTGAGAAGACTTTAAGCCTAAACATCTACACACTGTTTGCATTGACTTACTTTTCAGTTGCTTCTTTGGAAATCTGGTAGCTAATGAACCGTCTAGGGTAGTTTGGCTAGCAAGCTGTCGATGGTAACAGCTCATCGGCTAGTTGTCTAGAGACCAGCCACAAGTCCATTTTCTTTGTACAGCATTCGGGTAAATCTTAGATCAAGGAAGCTACCTACTTAAAAAGAAATGAAAAAAGAAAGAAAAAGGAGAAAATAAAAAAAAACAAAACCACACTTCACTGCATGAGTATGGCTGGTAAGTTACTATGGGTAACAGTCCATTGGCCGGTTGTCCAAAGCGCAGCTCACAAAAATACATAATAACTTGCAAAACACTTAAGGAAGAAGCGGGGAAGTAGAATAAACCGAGGAGATATGCACTGGGTTCACCCTTGTGTTGACCCCAAAAATAGAAGTAGGGAGAAAGCTACTCTTCAAAAAGATAAACCTTTAGGCAAGGTCACCTAGGGTCGTAGAAACCCAAATTTCATTTTTACTGTCGCATAGTGAATCTTTCACTGTTTTCAATAGATGCTTAGCACTTAGAGTCCTTTTCGAGTCTTGGGTAGGTCAGGTAGCTGTAAAAAGTTATCTTGAAACTCTCAAACTCCAAAAGTACAAAAAAATTAGAAAAGAAAAATTTTAAAAAAATTGTGTCATCTCTTTTCAAATAAAGCGAGCGCTTGGGCAGTCTACATTCTGGTAAACACCAGGGCATTGTTGAGATTTTGTAATTAGGTCTTGGGTTGTGTAACGACCCGGGTCCCGAGTCCCTACGAGACACGAGAACCAGACCGACTCGACTAATCCCAAGACCTAGTCGTCCAACGAGGAAGTAACCAAAAGACAGTAAAATAAACCACATTCAGCATGAATATAACTAACAGTAAGAAAGTACAGCAGTAAGGAAAGAAACTACTACAGTAGGTACCACCACAACAGTAAAACAGCATGTATCATATAACAAGAACTGCAGGTAAAGAAGGTACAGCGGAGACAAAAACTACCCACTAGAACAGAAACAAAAGGGGTACAAAAGCTGTGGTAACTCTACTGGACCCTACTCGGCCCAGCGTCCTCTGCAGCCGCCGACCCTGGCTGCTCAACACCTGGTCCTGAAAAAGGTAACGAGTGTAACACGTCAGCAAAACGCTGAGTAGAGTGGCAAACTAACTAAAGGCAACAGTAGAGTGTACAGTAGCTGTTATGTCCTATTACTTCCTTTATTCACATCTTTCAATTTTTCTCACTATTTCATTTATTTCTCAGATCCTTTACTTGATCTCGAATGTCCTCGTGGGAACGATCTTGATTGCAGTCTTTTCCAAAAGTAGAAGTAGCACGTGGTGCTCTCCTGGTCGGGAGAGTCCCCCGTGGTGATCCTACCCTCAGTCAACCACCCCAAGGTCACTGACAGACGTAACGGTGACTACGGCACACGCGATAAACGCACAGGTAGCTAGCCCGCACTGGCACGCGGTCATTCGTTTCCGTTAACGGGTGCGCCCAAAGCATAGCACGGAACCAGGGCAGAGCCCTCTCAGTAACAGGGGTCCAACCCCTCCACAGTAACCAAACCGGGGCCTTGCCCCTCCACAGTCCGCGCACCCTCGCCTGACTACCCTGGTTTGCCCTAGTGGGCCTAACAAGTCGGTGAAGGAGGCTAGCAGAACCCCGGGGCCTGTGGGGTAGCTAGTACTCTCCTAACACTACTAGCTCTCCTCGGTACTACGTACACGAGGTCCAACAAGTCGGTACAGAGCGGCCAATCCTAACCCCGGGTCCCTGCGGCGGCTGGCCCCACTCTGCACTAAACAGGTACAGGTACTTCCCTTGGTACTGCGTACCCAAGAGACAGTACAAACTACATCTCAGTTCCATTCCTTTTTCTTTCTAGGAGTTCCACTCCTAATTCCCCGTAGGGTTCCAGCTCTTTATCTCAGAACATCATATGTTTCACTTTCCAGATTCACGTTCTCAAATTCCATGATCTCAAACATGTTTCTTTATTCATAACAGGCAGCTGTTAATTAAATTTACAGGCAGCTTCATATATTCCTTTCCATTTTTCCAAGACTGCAGTAATATACATTCCACTAGTTTTTTCCATCCTAGGATTCATGCCATATCCTAGGATCTATCATACAATCTAGTTTTCCGGCCCTAGGATTCATGCAACACCTAGGAGCTATCATTCCATATATTTCTCATTCCTAGGATTCATGCAATGCCCTAGGTTCTAGGTATGGTTCCATACTTTAACAGATTTTATTAATACTTAAAGCCACTCTACCAGGTACAACGGGAGTAATGGGGGCGTGATCGGGGATCCCGCGCGCCTCCGCGACTCTCAAGAGTACAACTGAACGAGGTCCTATCACAAGGATCAAACACAAGGAGTGTCTCAAAATAGTGTATAGCTACTGTAGGCGGGTAGAGGAATTAATTCTGAAACGGACGCAACTCGAATCGCAGAAAACGGAGCCCAAACGGGCCCTAAACGGGTCGAGAAAGATGATACTGTGCAAAATCAGACGTCTGGAACTCCTTCCAGACGTCTTAAACGGTGGATCAGAGAATTACCTGTTCAGCTTGGTTCCCCGGACGTCCAGAAGTCTGCAGGGACGTCTGTCCTAGATCCCAGACGTCCGATGGTCCCTCAGGACGTCTGGAGGTCACTCCCGCCGTCTGGTACAACTTCCAGACGTCTGATTCACAAAGGATGACGAATCAGCGAACCTGCGCACAGCCAACCCCCCTCCCTCAGTACGGTCAGTCGACAAGAAGGAAGAACAAGACGGAAACTCACCTTTCAGACGTCTGTATGATCTTACAGATGTCGACCTTGCCGTCTGGCTATCAATCCAGACGTCTGATTCTGGAAATTTTTCCAGAATCAGAACCCTGCTCGGCCTCCGCTCGCGACGCCGCCCGCGTCGCACCTGCGCGTCTGCTACTCAGCCCGCAGCAGGTCCCTCTCCGCGTCGCTCCGCGCCCCCTGCGCCCTCCGCCGGCCGGCCAAGCCGCTCCGGCGAGCTCGCCCTCACGGCAGAGCCCCGCCCTCGCACGCCGCACCTCCTCCGCGCTCACTGCGGCTGCCGCTGCTGCTGCGCCATCGCGTCCGCTCGCTCTCGCGCACAGGCAGGAGAAGAAGGAAGAAGATGGTGGAGACGGGAGGGGAGGCGCGCCCTTTTAAGGCCGCGCGAGGAGGAGAGAGAAGGCGGTTGCAGCCGCCTGCAGCCGCAGAGAAAGAGGGGAGAATCGCAGGTCTGCGCGCACAGGCGTGCAGACGAATCTCCCGTGCGAACATAACTGTTCTCCAGACGTCTGTAAAAGATCCCGGACGTCTGGTCAGACGTCTGGATGTGATCCCAGACGTCTTGTCAGACGTCTGGGCCACCTCCCAGACGTCTTAAAAGGCGTCTGGGGCACGCGTTCGCTACAATATAACAAACTCAAAGGAAGTTTCGTCCCCGAAACTTGCGCCAACTAGGGTGCGGGAAAAAGATGTCCAAATAACCATAACAAACTCAAAGAGGACTGAAGCCGGTCCGAAAAGACGTACCCACGAAAAGCTCTGGGTACCGCTCCCGCATTGCCGCCTCAGGCTCCCAGGTAGCCTCCTCGTACCGCTGGCTCCTCCACAAAACCTTTAGCAGGGGTACTTGCTTTCGTCTCAACCTGCGGACGGCTCGGTCTAGGATCTGCACTGGCCGCTCGGGGTAGGTCAGGTCGTCGCTCACCTCGACGCTCTCGTGACTCAATACGTGGCTGGGATCGGCTACGTACTTCCTGAGGTTGGACATGTGGAACACGTCGTGCACACCAGAAAGCTGCGGGGGAAGGGCAAGTCTGTAAGCAACGGGTCCAACCCGCTCCAGGACCTCAAAGGGCCCCACGAACCTCAGCGCGAGCTTCCCTCTCACCCCAAACCGCTGTAAGCCCTTCATGGGCGAAACACGAAGAAAGACGTGGTCCCCAACCTCGAACTGCACCTCTCTGCGTCTGCGATCTGTGTAGCTCTTCTGTCTGCTCCTGACAGTGTGGAGTCGTCTGTGGATCTGCTCAACTACCTCCTGACTCTGCCGGATCAACCTGGGGCCAACCTCCCACTTGGTCCCCACCTCAACCCAACTCAAGGGTGCCGTGCATTTCCGTCCGTACAGAGCCTCGTAGGGAGCCATGCCGATGCTCGAGTGATAACTGTTGTTGTATGCAAACTCCGCCAGGGGCAGGTGCTCCTCCCAAGAGCCCCTCCAGTCTAGTACACAGGCACGCAAAAGGTCCTCAAGTGTCTGTATCGTGCGTTCCGACTGTCCGTCCGTCTGGGGGTGGTAAGCCGTGCTAAACCTCAACCTCATCCCCAAAGCCTGCTGAAACTCAGCCCAAAACTGGGACGTAAAGCGGGTATCCCGGTCGGATACGATCTCCTGCGGAACTCCGTGTAGTCGCACCACATCACGGATATACCTCTCTGCCAACTGTGCTGGTCCCAAAGTGACTCGGATCGGCAAGAATCGTGCCGTCTTCGTCAATCTATCCACTATTACCCAGACTGCGTCGTGTCCTCGCTGGGTAACAGGTAAGCCCACCACCAAGTCCATGGTGATGCTCTCCCACTTCCACTCTGGCACTGGAAGCGGTTGAAGCGGCCCTGCAGGCCTCTGATGCTCGGCTTTCACCTGCTGGCACACTAAGCACTGCTGCACGAACTCACCCACATCCCGCTTCATCCCTCTCCACCAGAACTCGCGTCTCAAGTCATGGTACATTTTCGTGTTTCCGGGATGTATGGTGAATCTGGAACCGTGTGCCTCAGTCAGGAGTTCTCTCAACAGCTCCTCGTCTCTGGGGACGCACAACCGTCCCCTCAAGCGTAACACCTGGTCTGTGAAAGAGAAGTCCCCTGGGTCCCCTGATAGTACTCTGTCGCGCAAAGACTGCAAGTACGGATCGGCCATCTGTCCCGTGATGATGCGGTCTATCACTCTGGCCTGGTCTGCCATGTCACCGTCACTGCCCCACAGTACCCTCGTAACTCTAGAGGTCGCCAACTGCCCACCTCCTCCAAAAGGCTCCAACTCTGTAACTGTAGACTGGCCAAGTGTGCGGGCGCCTTACGGCTCAAGGCGTCAGCCACCACATTGGCCTTTCCCGGGTGGTAGGAGATGCTGCAGTCGTAGTCCTTCAGGAGGTCCAACCAACGTCTCTGTCTCATGTTGAGCTCCTTCTGGTCAAAAAGATATCTAAGGCTCTTGTGATCTGTAAAAATCTCGAAGGTCTCACCGTACAAGTAGTGCCTCCATGTCTTCAGCGCGAAGACAACGGCTGCCAACTCTAGATCGTGGGTAGGGTAGGTATGCTCATGGGGCTTCAGTTGCCGCGAAGCGTAAGCGACCACGTGACCCCTCTGCATGAGCACACCTCCTAACCCCTGCAAGGAATCGTTCGTGTGCACAACGAACCCGCCACTACTGTCAGGGATGGTGAGCACGGGAGCCGAGGTCAACCTCTCCTTCAGCTCTAGAAAACACGCCTCACAGGCGTCTGTCCAAGCGAAAGGCACATCCTTCCGGGTCAACTGTGTCATAGGACGTGCAATCTGTGAAAATCCTTTGATGAACCGTCTGTAGTAACCTGCCAGTCCCAGGAAACTGCGAATCTCAGTGACTGAACGCGGTCTCTCCCACCTGAGCACTGCCTCGACCTTGGCGGGATCCACCGCCAGGCCGTCTGCAGAGATCACATAACCCAAAAAGGTCACCTCCCTCAACCAGAACTCGCACTTGCTGTATTTGGCGTACAGCCTGCGTCGTCTCAGAGTGTCCAGAACCATCCGCAAGTGCTGTCCGTGCTGTGTCCGATTTCTAGAATAGATGAGTACATCATCTATGAAAACCACCACAAACTGGTCCAAGTACGGTCTGAACACCCGGTTCATCAGGTCCATGAAAGTAGCGGGGGCATTGGTCAGCCCAAACGGCATGACCAAAAACTCGTAGTGTCCGTACCGGGTGCGGAAAGCTGTCTTGGAGACGTCGGTCTCCCTGATCCTCAACTGGTGGTATCCAGACCTCAAGTCGATCTTGGAAAACACCGTGGCACCCCGCAACTGGTCAAACAAATCGTCAATCCTCGGCAGCGGATATCTGTTCTTGATGGTGACCCTATTCAGCTGTCGGTAGTACACACAAAGGCGTAGGGTCCCATCCTTCTTCTTCACAAACAGTACCGGGGCTCCCCAGGGAGACGCACTGGGCCTCACGAAACCTTTCTCCAAAAGGTCCTGCAACTGAGACTTGAGCTCTCGCAGCTCAAGCGGTGCCATCCTGTATGGCACGGTGGAGATGGGGCTGGTCCCTGGTACTAGTGAGATCTCAAACTCGATCTCACGCTCGGGCGGTAGTCCTGGTAACTCGTCTGGAAACACATCGGGGTACTCTCTGACCACCGGGATGCTCTGGAAGTCTGCCACGGGGCTGTGCTCTGCCACCACACAAGCTAGGAAGCCCTCACACCCCTGGCTCAAAAGTCTCGCCGCCCGAAGTGCCGAAATGCACCTGAAACCTCCGTCCACTGGCTGCCCGTGAAACTCGAAGGAAGGCAACTCCGGAATGGAGAAGACAATCTTCCTCTCAAAACAGTCTACCAAGGCGTGGTAAGCGGACAGCCAATCCATCCCCAGAATCACTCCAAAGTCCTCCATCTGTACCATGATCAGGTCAGCTGGCAGGCTGTGTCCCCCGATGCTGACCCCGCAACCCGTGTACACCTCCTCAGCTACAAACAGCTGACCACTCGGACCTCTGATTACGAACGGATTCTCTAACAGTGTATAATCCTGGTCCAAACTAACTGCGAAACTGGCTGCGACAAATGAGTGCGTAGCGCCGGAATCGAAAAGCGTGTAAACGAGTCTGCCAGAAACTGAAACCATACCTGCTACCACGGATCCCGATGCTCTGGCGTCCCTGTGTGTTAGGGCGTTGATACGCCCCTCAGCCCTAGGTGCGGACGAAGCAGCCACACTCTGCGTCGGACGGGTAGGTGCTGGCCGGTACCCTCCTCGCGACTGCTGTCCTCCTGCCCTAGATGGGCAGTCCCTCCTGACCTGGCCCGGCTGGCCACACTGGTAGCAGAGGGGAACCTGACTCCCGCCCTCAGTGAGTCCCTGCTGTCGGCTAGGCGGGGGTCCGGTGCTGGCGACTGGCCCCTGTCGAGGGCCCCCAAAGGCCACTGGTGGCCCTGCACAGCGTGACGGCTCTCCTACGGACGCCACGTGTCTCCGTTCTCGCCGGCCCTGTGAGAAGTCTGGCTGAAAGGGCCTCTTCCGCCCGCCGTTGGTCTCTCGCACGGACGGGTTGGTCTCCTCGTAAGTCATAGCTGCCTCTACCACCCTAGAAAACGTCGGAAGCTTCAGGGGTTTGACATACCCCCGTATCGCAGGCCGGAGCCCCTCGGTGAACCTCCAAAGGCGCTCCTCCTCAGTGGCTACCGCTGTCGCTGCAAAGCGGGACAGCTCCAAGAAACGCGTGCGGTACGCGCTCACGGTCATCGTCCCTTGGCGGAGAGTGTGGAACTCCCGCCTCCTCTGGTCCTGCCACGTCTGGGGAAAGTACTGCTCGCAGAAGAGGGTGACGAACTGGTCCCACGTCGGCTCGTCCCTCTCCTGTCCCCGGACCGCCCTCCACCACTGGTGTGCCGCACTCTCCAGCTGGTACGTGGCAAAGGCCACGCGGCACTCCACCGGGGGGCGAAGGGTGTCGAAGATCTTCTCCAGCTGCTCAAGCCAGTCCTCTGCCTCGGTCGGGTCCTCATCCCCCTTGAAGGAGGGGGGCTTCAGCTTCCGGAACTGTCCGAAAAGCTCGAAGTGGCGCTGTAGGGGAGGTGCTGGTGCACCTCCAGGCGAAGGTGCCTCGTGTACAGAAGTGTCGGAGGAAGGTGGGGGCGGCAGGGGCCCATCCCCTCCCTCGTGTCCAGCGCCGCGTCCGTCGCGTGGTCCCACAGAGGACTCCCCCTCTGCAACCCCAGGAGGAGGTGCTCGGGGCGGTGGGTGGAGCTCTTCTCGTACAATATCCCGTATCAGTCTGGCGAGGTCCTGGGCCTGGATGCCAGGGAGTGGTGGCTGGTCCACCGAGACGTCAACGACAGCACGTCCACCTCGCCGACCTCGCCCTCGGCCGCGCCCGCGGCCAGTCTCGCCAGTCCCACGACGAGGCATCTCCTGCAAGGAGACGCGAAACAAAACGGAAACGTCAAAACAGACGGTACCTAACAACACTTCTAAGAGCTCATGTCAAGAGATATGTTGTGGTGGCTACTCTAGCTATAAACATGTGAATTGGTTATTTTCCAGTCAGTTGATTCACTTCTCGGGACGACCTTGCTCTGATACCATCTTGTAACGACCCGGGTCCCGAGTCCCTACGAGACACGAGAACCGGACCGACTCGACTAATCCCAAGACCTAGTCGTCCAACGAGGAAGTAACCAAAAGACAGTAAAATAAACCACATTCAGCATGAATATAACTAACAGTAAGAAAGTACAGCAGTAAGGAAAGAAACTACTACAGTAGGTACCACCACAACAGTAAAACAACATGTATCATATAACAAGAACTGCAGGTAAAGAAGGTACAGCAGAAACAAAAACTACTCACTAGAACAGAAACAAAAGGGGTACAAAACCTGTGGTAACTCTACTGGACCCTACTCGGCCCAGCGTCCTCTGCAGCCGCCGACCCTGGCTGCTCAACACCTGGTCCTGAAAACGGTAACGAGTGTAACACGTCAACAAAACGCTGAGTAGAGTGGCAAACTAACTAAAGGCAACAGTAGAGTGTACAGTAGCTGTTATGTTCTATTACTTCCTTTATTCACATCTTTCAATTTTTCTCACTATTTCATTTATTTCTCAGATCCTTTACTTGATCTGGAATGTCCTCGTGGGAACGATCTTGATTGCAGTCTTTTCCAAAAGTAGAAGTAGCACGTGGTGCTCTCCTGGCCGGGAGAGTCCCCCGTGGTGATCCTACCCTCAATCAACCACCCCAAGGTCACTGACAGACGTAACGGTGACTACGGCACGCGCGATAAACGCACAGGTAGCTAGCCCGCACTGGCACGCGGTCAGTCGTTTCCGTTAACGGGTGCGCCCAAAGCACAGCACGGAACCAGGGCAGAGCCCTCTCAGTAACAGGGGTCCAACCCCTCCACAGTAACCAAACCGGGGCCTTGACCCTCCATAGTCCGCGCACCCTCGCCTGACTACCCTGGTTTGCCCTAGTGGGCCTAACAAGTCGGTGAAGGAGGCTAGCAGAACCCCGGGGCCCGTGGGGTAGCTAGTACTCTCCTAACACTACTAGCTCTCCTCGGTACTACGTACACGAGGGCCAACAAGTCGGTACAGAGCGGCCAATCCTAACCCCGGGTCCCTGGGGCGGCTGGCCCCACTCTGCACTAAACAGGTATAGGTACTTCCCTTGGGACTGCGTACCCAAGAGACAGTACAAACTACATCTCAGTTCCATTCCTTTTTCTTTCCAGGAGTTCCACTCCTAATTCCCCGTAGGGTTCCAGCTCTTTATCTCAGAACATCATATGTTTCACTTTCCAGATTCACGTTCTCAAATTCCATGATCTCAAACATGTTTCTTTATTCATAACAGGCAGCTGTTAATTAAATTTACAGGCAGCTTCATATATTCCTTTCCATTTTTCCAAGACTGCAGTAATATACATTCCACTAGTTTTTTCCATCCTAGGATTCATGCCATATCCTAGGATCTATCATACAATCTAGTTTTCCGACCCTAGGATTCATGCAACACCTAGGAGCTATCATTCCATATATTTCTCATTCCTAGGATTCATGCAATGCCCTAGGTTCTAGTTATGGTTCCATACTTTAACAGATTTTATTAATACTTAAAGCCACTGTACCAGGTACAACGGGAGTAATGGGGGCGTGATTGGGGATCCCGCGCGCCTCCGCGACTCTCAAGACTGCAACCGAATGAGGTCCTATCACAAGGATCAAACACAAGGAGTGTCTCAAAACAGTGTATAGCTACTGTAGGCGGGTAGAGGAATTAATTCTGAAATGAACGCAACTCGAATCGTGGAAAACAGAGCCCAAACGGGCCCTAAACGGGTCGAGAAAGACGATACTGTGCAAAATCAGACGTCTGGAACTCCTTCCAGACGTCTTAAACGATGGATCAGAGAATTACCTGTTCAGCTTGGTTCCCCGGACGTCCAGAAGTCTGCAGGGACGTCTGCCCTAGATCCCAGACGTCCGATGGTCCCTCAGGACGTCTGGAGGTCACTCCCGCCGTCTGGTACAACTTCCAGACGTCTGATTCGCAAAGGATGACGAATCAGCGAACCTGCGCACAGCCAACCCCCCTCCCTCAGTACGGTCAGTCGACAGGAAGGAAGAAGAAGATGGAAGCTCACCTTTCAGACGTCTGTATGATCTTACAGACGTCGACCTTGCCGTCTGGCTATCAATCCAGACGTCTGATTCTGGAAATTTTTCCAGAATCAGAACCCTGCTCGGCCTCCGCTCGCGACGCCGCCCGCATCGCACCTCGCGCGTCTGCTACTCAGCCCGCAGCAGGTCCCTCTCCGCGTCGCTCCGCGCCCCCTACGCCCTCCGCCGGCCGGCCAAGCCGCTCCGGCGAGCTCGCCCTCACGGCAGAGCCCCGCCCTCGCACGCCGCACCTCCTCCGCGCTCACTGCGGCTGCCGCTGCCGCTGCGCCCTCGCGTCCGCTCGCTCTCGCGCACAGGCAGGAGAAGAAGGAAGAAGATGGTGGAGACGGGAGGGCAGGCGCGCCCTTTTAAGGCCGCGCGAGGAGGAGAGAGAAGGCGGTCGCAGCCGCCTGCAGCCGTAGAGAAAGAGGGGAGAATCGCAGGTCTGCGCGCACAGGCGCGCAGACGAATCTCCCGTGCGAACATAACTGTTCTCCAGACATCTGTGAAAGATCCCGGACGTCTGGTCAGACGTCTGGATGTGATCCCAGACGTCTTGTCAGACGTCTGGGCCACCTCCCAGATGTCTTAAAAGGCGTCTGGGGCACGCGTTCGCTACAGGTTGAGATTTTCTAAAGCAATCGACAAATTTTGCTTAAGTAATTTAATCATGATTCTACTTTTATACATAGCATTTAGGCTAATTTTGCTAGGGACTAGCAAAGAGGTAAGCATGGGGGTATGATAAGCACAATTGAATTCATGATAAAATTCCAATCTATGACAGCTCGTAGGCTTAGCATTACATATCAAGTTATAAATATTGCATAACATCCTTTGCATTGCATTTAATTCTTCCATTTTCTATGGCCAGGAGGTAGTGCAACATCTTTATGGGTTTTAGATGAAGAATTTGACCATACGGATGAACCCAGAGTGACGATC
Source organism: Thalassia testudinum (assembly GCA_037157565.1). NCBI lineage: Eukaryota > Viridiplantae > Streptophyta > Magnoliopsida > Alismatales > Hydrocharitaceae > Thalassia > Thalassia testudinum. The sequence goes on from JAZHRO010000024.1 coordinate 122,065,022, forward strand.
GTAGTTCATCAACGTGCAAATCACCCCGATCAGAGCTCTGTAGCACTTTCTACATGAAAAAGAAGACAGATACCCCAGATGGTGCCACATGGCACCATCCAGGATGCCCCACCTGAGCCTTCGCACCCAGCCTCAAGTGAGGATTCGCCTAGACCATTGGATCTTCATCCAATGGTCCTGGCACATGCGACCGCACCACCCTCCACATGACAAAGTGCCACTTTGACACAATGGTGAAGACAAGCACACACAAACCGCAAGCATGAGTTCGAGTGGCAATCCACCGGGCTTGCTACAGTGCCAACCAAAATAGGATCACTCAATCTCGATCGAGCGGTTGAGAGACCTCACACCCCATCTAACGGCACCCTTTAACCTGAGGACACACGCTAGATCATACATGCGCCGTATGGAGACTGAATTTAAGATGACTAGGAACCTCGCCCGTCGTGTGATCCTCACAATTGCACGAGGTGCATGTGATGCAAATCAATGAGGCATGATATACAGGCTTCTCTCAGCCGTGCGATGCTTCATCCGACGGCTGCCAACACACACGCCAGTGGTGCGGAGTTCAAATGAGAGTGAGCGCGCACTTAATCGCCACGATCTCAGCCATCCATGCTTGATCCAACAGCTGATGGTCGCTACGCCCTACAATAGCTATAGCTATGTTTCCAAGCACTAGCAAAGGCACGTGAATGCTTTAGTGACATCCCTGGTAGGTCCTTAGGGATGTCTTAAATGTCACTAAAGGCTTGTGTGTGCAAACTATCTCCATTCCACCACTATATAAACACCCCTACACCTCCCATTCCTCTTCATCTCTACCTGCTCTACTTTTGCCTACTCCTAAGCTCTAGTAGCCTGCCAAAGCACCATTAGATCTTACTCTCAAGCACCAAACACCTCTTCCTAATGTAATGATCCTTTGCCCCACCAAACATTCATTCTTCTTCCAACTACCTTCATAAGAAGCCATGGAGCCATCCTCCCACCTCCATTCCGGTAGAAGATCGCCTCCATCTCCTCACCTCCATTCCTGAGCCTTGGCGAGGCATTCCTCTACCCGGCATCATCCTGCATCCCACATCCATTGTCCTACACCTCACCTCCTTCATCCAAGCTTCCGCCAAGCATTGTCGTCTCACCGAACAGCCGATTCGGGAGATTTCCTCTCACCCCTATCTCTTTCGTGCTTTCATAGATTATTGTAACAAACATTTGCATAATATATCATAGTTGTTTCATCTCTCTCTTGTGATCTGTCTTGCTTGATTTAGCTATGAAAACAAAAGAAAAAATATAAAAAAACCCAAAATGCCAAAAAGAAACAAAACAAAATGTGGATTTCAAACAATGTAAATGTCACCTCCCTGTGTTCGACCCGAGACTCCCCTGGAGTTTCGATTTTAAATTGTATTTGATAGACACGTTTTGCAACCTACAATGATAGCTTCTCCAAACCCTAATTTTAATTTGCAAAACATGCCTAACCAATCCCTAACACTCAAATAAACTCATGAAAAAGACAACAAAATGTGTAATGCATTCTTAACCTAATTTATGCCTAAATGCAGCCAAAAAGCCTATTTGCAGAGTTAAAATCTTACGTGGTAGATCTATTTTATGGCATAAAAGTGATGATAAATTGGCATTTATCAGCAGCAACCACCACTTTTACCTACTCCAAATCAAAACCAGGAAGGACTAAATTCTGCCACCACCTGTAGTGGCAAGACATCTTAGGATCCACCTTATCCAAACCACTTTAAGCCTTGTAGTTCAGAGCCTAACCCAAGGTTGGTTATCCAAGACACCCCTATCCTAGATCCAAATCCTAAACCAATTCTAGAAGAATGAACAAAGGTTCCATTTCTTGAGGCCTTGACCAAAGGAAAGAGAAAACCCAAACCCGTGGCACTTGAGGAAGATCTGGTCAAGCTCTTTGAGCAAGTGCAGATAAACATCCCATTGGTGGATGCTATCCGCCACATACTAGCATATGCAAGATTTCTAAAGGATTTGTGTACACCAAAGCATAAGCCGTGAACCATAGATGGGAGTCCAATCATATTGTCTGAACAGGTCAGTTCAATCATTTTGAGCAAGCTCCCACAAAAAGCAAAAGATCCTGGCACCCCTTTGATCTCCAGTAAAATTGGTGATCTAGAGTTTGATGGAGCATTATTGGATTTAGGAGGCTTCAAAAAGTTGATACCTACATCCCTACTAGACCATTTTGAGGAAACTGAGCTCAAACCGACAGAGGTGACTTTGCAGTTAGCAGACTGAATGATAAAGTCACCTTGAGGAAATATCGAGGATGTTCTAACTCAGATTCGTGATTTCTACTTCCTAGTGGAATTTATTGCCTTAGATATGGATACTCCTAAAAATTTGAAGAATACACCAACTATTCTAGGAAGACCATCCCTAAACACAGCTAGGGCTAATATGAACTATGAAAAAGGCCAGGTTGAATTAAAATTCAGGAACAAAACATTGAAGATTGATATATTCAAGGCCCAAAAAGGAATTAACTGTTGGTTAATTGGGCAAGTTTGCGACATCGGTTCCGTGTTTGAGGACCTACTTCTCAAAGAAACTTTGATTACCCTAGACCCTCAATCCCGAACAGATCATGCCCCATAAATAGAGGAGCCTAGAGCTGATCCAGATTGACCCACAACTCCCGCCTTATCTTTTGAGGCCTATCCCAATTCTCCTGTTGTTGCTAATAACCCAGTTATGGAGTTGAAACCTCTTCCCGATCATCTAAAGTATGTCTTTTTGTGTTATAATCAAAAAATTCCTATGATTATCAATTCCTAACTCACAGCTGATCAGGAAACAAAGCTAATTTCTGTTCTCCAGCTACATCGAAGAGCCATTGGATGGACTCTCAATGATTTGACTGGTATCAGTCCCTCCTATTGCATATATCATATCTACACTGAAGTGGTATTAAGGCCATCTTGAGAGTTACAAAGATGACTAATCCAAATCTTCAGGAGGTTGGTTAGACGCTAGTATCATCTACTCGATCTCTAATAGTTGCTAGGTGAGCGCAATCCAGGTTGTGCATAAGAAGGCAACGGTCACCGTTATCATCACTAAATCTGGACAGACCATCCCTACCCACATCGCGAATTCGTGGAGAGTATGCAATGATTACTGAAGAGTGAATGCCTCCACAAAGAAAGATCATTTCCAACCTCCATTTATTGATCAGATTCTTGAGAAATTGGTGGGAAATCGATTCTTCTATTTCTTGGATGGTTACTCCGAGTATAATCAGGTGGCAACTCATCTAGAGGATCAGGAAAAGACCACCTTTACCTACCCCTACGGTACATACGTGTTCCATAGAATGCCTTTTTGGCTATGCAATGCACCCACCACCTTTCAGCGGTGCATGCTAGCCATATTCTCTAACATGGCAGGTAAATACCTTGAAGTATTCATGAATAACTTCTCAGCATTTGGTGAATCTTTTGAATAATGCCTCCTACATCTAGTCCAAATCCTCAAGAGATGTATTGTTGTGAACCAAGTGCTCTCCTGGGAAAAGAGCAACTTTATGGTTCGAGAAGGCATTATTCCAGGACATCCCGTGTCTAAGAGAGATATTCAAGTCGACCAGGCCAAAGTGAATTTGATTTCCAAACTTCCCATACCTAACTCAGTTAAAGATATCAGGTCGCTCTTGGGGCATGTGGGTTTTTATCACAGATTCATATCGGATTTTTTAAAAGATCACACTCCCCTTGACAAATCTTCTCTCAAAAGACATTCCTTTCAAGGTGACGAGTGAGTGCATTCACGCATTTGAGATCCTACATGACCGAGTCACCCAAGCACCATTTTTGCAATCCCTTGACTAGTCTAAACACTTTGAGATCATGTGTGATGTGTCTGGCTACACAGTGGGAGCGGTGTTAAGGCAAAATATCGATGGGAAACCCGTGGTCATATATTACGCCAGCAAGACATTAGACAAGGCTCAGTGTAATTACACTGCTACAGAGAAAGAGCTGCTGGCTATTTGTTGAACATCGGAAGAGTACGCCATCGGAGTTGGTTTTGAAAACCTGTCATTGTAGTTCGAGTAGTGAAGAACTCGGGTTCAACAAATAAAATTTATACGGGAAAAGAAATCCCAGGTTGAACTTAGGGAGGCTACATCGATTAAAATTCACAATTATATTTTTTGTGTTTTTGTTTAAAGAGCGAAATAATCACAATGAAATGGAATAAATATGGACAATAAGAGAGAGAGAGAAAACATTCACTTGATGTTGCAAAATATTTTTACAACTAAGAAACTGAGAAAAGATTACACTAGAAAGAGAAATTACTACAACTAAAAAGCAGGAAAATTCTACTCCAGAAAGTAGAAAAAAGGAATAAGAGAGAGAAGTCATCCTCCTCGACGATTGCTCGGAGGACAAGCTAGACGAGATAACGACTGGAAGACAAGTAACGAAGCGGGAAGAAGGAGGTCGAAGCAGGAGGAATGGGAACGAGGCAACACGTCATCATTGTCGTCGTGGGATCCACTTCCGGAATAGGGGTGAAAATTTGATTTTAGCTCTTGAGGAGCATCCCGGGAGTGGGACAAGCTTCTCTTGAGCTCTGAAGAGGGAGAGAAGAGAAGGAAGGGACGAGAAATTGGTATGGAGGGGGTCTCCTTTTGTAGTTGCAAGGAGGGGGGCATTTTGGACATTTTAGTTACGAAAATATTAATATGGGGCCTTTAGTGATGGACTTAAGTGCCACTAAGGGTCCGTCGTGGGCGACGTGTGCGCGCACTGCGTGCACCCACTCTTCTTCTTTGCCCAAAACACCTGCGCACATTCGCGCACTCACAGCCATTTGATCAAGAGATCGAACGACTGAGAGTAGCTGCGCCTACTCTGCACGCCCGCAAGCGATCACGCATAAGCGCCTTGCATTTGATCGTGCGTAGGCACCATCGCTTGCTCCTCGCCGCTCGATCTTCATCGTGCGACTCTGATCGTGCCCCCGCTCCATGCCTCCTCTGAATTTGAAGTGCAGCGCAGCTCGAACGTGGACCCTTCATTTGCGAAGGGGTGCTCGACTGCTACGTTACGCTTCCTCTTTAGGCAAGTGGATGCTTTTTGTGCATGAGGCTCCACGACCATTAAATGAGCATCCAACGGTCATGATCAAACGAATGGGTGAGGAAGGAGGGCTACGGTCGGTGTTGGGCGGCTATGATGTCACCATGTGGAGCCATCTAGGCCGTCCAACTTCTGAGTGATGTAGATGGTGCCACGAGTGTCGGATTGGATCGATTTTCGTGCTATGATCGTCGATCCAAACCCATCCATGTGGTTGGATTTGTCATTTGAGGTGTAGATTAACATCGTCTTGGCCCTTGCTCTTTAAGGTTCCTCGGTCTCTATCTAGTGCTACGGATTTCTGATTAGGGCGATCTTGGAGTCATTGAACTCCAATCGTCACCCTGATCAGATCCGTATGGTTAGATCTTCGATCCAAACTACTGATAAAAAGTTTCCCTGTCCCTAACCATAAAAAGAAGACAATTGCTATACAACTTATACAACTTGATGTAAATGCATGATTATGCATGTTATGCACTATTTACAATGTATGGTGCTAAAGAGACACAAAGAACATGCATTAATAGACATTTTAGGTTAATCAAATGTATACGCATCACTCCCCCATGCCTATCTTTTGCTAGTCCCTTGCAAAAACTACATGCTATTTATAAAAAAATTAGGTTGGATTACTTCGGCAAAAATCATTTTCAACATGAAGAAAATTTTTACTTAGGATCTCAACTTTCGAAGACACAATAGCATCCAGGTATCTACCAAAATGCAGATGGCCTCAAGCCCTCGCCTTATTCAAAGAAAAAATCTCTTTTTCTCTTTTTCTTCATCTCTAATTTTTTTGGATTTTTGAGTTTAGGGTTAAAGAGTGGCTTTCTATGGCCACTCAACCTATCGAAGATTTGTTGAGAATCCTAAGTTTTAAGCATCCTATTGTGAACGTGATAGACTTGTTAATCGGCAATTAGAACGGACTTCGGGTTTCTACGCCTCTAGGTGACCTTAAAAAGAGACTTTTGCCTAAAGGTATATCTTTACGACCGGTACCTTTCGCCCTACTTTTATTTTTATGGGGTCAACGCAAGAGTGAGTCCAGTGTATATCTTCCCGACTTATTCTACTTCTCTGCTTCTTCCTAAGTGTTTTGGGAATTTTTAGTGCATTTCTTGAGCTGGTTTCTGGATAACCAGTCGATGAGCTGTTACCAACGACAACTTGCCAGCCATATTCGTGTGGTGAAGTGTGGCTTGTTTCTTTTATTTTCTTTTTTCTTTCTTTTCTCCTTTTTCTTTTTCTTTTTCTTTTCTTTTTGCCTTTCTTTTTTCCTTTTTAAGTAGGTGGCTTCCCTGGTCTAAGATTTACCTAAATGCAGTAAGAAAAGAATGATCCAGTGACTAGGCTCTGGACAACATACCTATGGGTTGTTACCCAGGATAACTTGCTAACCGTATCACCCTAGAAGGTTCATTAGCTACCCAATTTTTGTTAAAACTTCCGAATAATGAGTCAGTGACAAGATAGTGTGTAGATGCTTAGAATTAAAGTTCCCTCAAATCAGAGGGTGGGTTGATAAGTCGTGTACTTATCACCCAAACTTATTTAATCAAATTAAAATATAATTCAGGACGATGAGGACTCAAAAAATAAATCCACATTTTATTGTATACCTGGGCTGATTAAGCCCAAAGACCCGAAGGGTCTTAGTATTCAGATCCTATTGTAATATTTCTTAAGATTGAAAAGTCCTAATATCCTAGTATTCCTTCCTAATTTAATTTTTCTTATGTATATATAGAAAGAGAAATAAAATTTCGAAATATTTCACAGAGCTGACAAAATGATTCAAAAATGAATCCACCCCCCCATGCCTTGTCGATGCAATGTCCACATTGAGAAGAAGAGACATGAAAGGAAGGGTAGAGTACAGAAGATATCACCTGAATATGAAGCTTGGGTCAGCTCTAAGTCAAACTGTACAACTGTTGAGTTTAATGCCATCAGCAAGGCGAAGTCCAGCCAAAGAAGTCACAACATGGCTACAGCAACCATGTCTGAGAGGGGCTCTGGAATAGTACGGTCAATAATAGGCTTCAAACGTTGACCATTAACTTTGAATGAATTACCCATCTTCAGGTCAGAGATCTGAATAGCTTCCTTTAGAAAAATCTGGTCGATAATGAATGGGTCGTTCCATTTCGACCTATGTTTGCCAGGAAAGAGATTAAGTCGAGAATCGAACAGCTAGACCTTCTGGTTCAGCTCAAAGCTCTTGCGGGATATCAATTGGTCATGTAGAGCTTTGGTTCGAGATTTGTAGATCTTGGCATTCTCATACGCATCATTTCTAAGCTCCTCCTACTCAGATAGTTGGACCTTCCTGGTCTTCCCTGCAAAACTCAGATTTAGATTGCATTGCTTGATTACCCGTAATGCCCTATGTTCAATTTCTACGGGTAAATGGCAAGCCTTTCCATGCACCAGATGAAACGAAGACATGTGGATGGGCATTTTATATGCCATACGGTAGTCCCAATGAGTTTCCTCAAGCTTCTGAGTCCAGTCTTTGTGATCAAGCCTAACTATTTTCTGCAGAATATTCTTGATCTGCAAATTGGAAATCTTGGCTTGTCCATTCAAACCAGGATGTTAAGGTGTGGAGATTCGACGATTAACCCCGTATTTAGGCAACAAATTACGGAATTGGGCATTAGTGAAATGAGTGCCACCATCACTGGTGATGGCTCTCGGAATCCCGAACCTACTGAAGATGTTCGTCTTGACAAAATCGATGACCACCTTGTGGTCAATGGTTCGGGTGGGAATTTCCTCAATCCATTTGGACACATAATCAATAGCAATGAGAATGTACTGATGTCCAAATGAAGTGAGGAAGGGTCCCATCAAATTGATGCACCAAATGTCGAAGATTTCGACAGGAAGAATTAGGTTTAGGGGCATCAAATCACTCTTGGTTATGCTTCCGAGTGCCTGGCATCGGGAACACAACCTTGAGAATTCCTGGGCATCCTTGAATAACGATAGCCAATAGAATCCAGACTGCAAAATTTTTGCAGCCGACTTTTTCTCGGGGAAGTGTCCACCGCACGCAGATGCATGGCAGAACTTGAGTATACTATTGAATTCGTTATCCAGAACACATCGACGAATTATTTGATCAGAGCCAATGTAGTATAGGTTATGGTCCTACCAGAAGTAATATTTGGCCTCAGATTTGAGTCTATCCCATTGTTGGTTGGTCTAATCCTGGGGAATTTGACCAACGATTAAATAATTAACAATGACAGCAAACCATGGCGTTTAGATGTCTGAAACTGTAAGGATGGTTTCATCCGAAAAACTATCAGCAATCGGGATGTCAGGACGAGAAGAATCACTCAGAAGTCTCGACAGATGATCGACCACCACATTTTGTACACCAGATTTATCGTTGATTTCAAGATCAAATTCTTGAAGCCGAAGAATCCAACAAATAAGCCGAGGTTTGGCATCCTTTTTGGCCAAGAGATGTCTCAAGGCTGAGTGGTCGGTATATATAATGACTTAAGACCCTAAGAGATAAGCCCTGAGTTTCTTTAAAGCAAATACTATGGCTAGTAATTCCTTCCCAGTAACAGTGTAATTCCTCTAGGCCTTGTCCGAGTTTTACTAGTGTAGTAGATGATAGAGGGCTTTCTATCAACTTTCTAACCCAAAATAGCCCTGATGGCATAATCAGAAGCGTTGGGCATGATCTCAAAAGGGGCTATCCAAATTGATGGTAGCAACACTGTAGCACATGTGACTGTTGTTTTAAGAAACTTAAATGCCTTACAGCTTGATTCGTCGAAATCAAACAATGTTTCTTTGGCGAGAAGATTGCTCAGAGGGTGAGCAACCTTCGAAAAGTCCTTGATGAATCTCCTATAGAATCCCACATGACCACGAAATGATCGAATTTGTTTAACAGATGTGAGAGGAGGAAGATTAGTGATAGCATCAACCTTAGCTTTATCCACTTCAATTCCCCGTTCAGAGATTACATGATCCAAGACGATGCCTTCTTCTGTCATGAATTGACTCTTTTCCTAGCTAACGACCAATCTTGTTTTGATGCATCATTTAAAAATCATTTCAAGATTAGCTAGACAAGAATCAAATGATTCCACAAAAATAGAGAAATTTTCCATGAAGACTTCCATAAACTCTCCTACCATGTCAAAGAATATGGCCATCATACACCTTTGAGAAGTCGCAGGTGCATTGCATAAGCCGAATGGCATCCAACGGAAAGCAAAGGTTCCGTATGGACAGGTGAAAGTAGTTTTTTCCTGATCCTTGGGATGAATAGGAACTTGGTTGTATCCCAAGTAGCCATCAAGAAAATAGAAGTACTTCTACTCGGATAATCTTTCCAAGATTTGATTAATGAAAGGTAGAGGGAAATGACCCTTTTTCGTGGCCGTGTTCAGCTTCCTGTAATTGATACAAACCCTCCAAGAGGAAGCTGAATCAGTTGTAACAGATTCTCCTTTCTCATTAGTCACAATGGTAATCCAGGCTTTCTTAGGAATAATCTGCATGGGACTTACCAAAGGACTATCAAAGATCGGATAAATGATTCCTACATTGAGCCAATTAATAATCTCCTTCTTGACCACTTCTCGCATATTTGGATTTAATCTCCTTTGCATCTAGCGAGAAGGGTGGGATCCATCTTCCAAAAATATTCTATGATTGCAATAAGATGGCTCGATCCCTTTAAGGTCATGAATGGTCCAATCAATTGCCTCCATATGTTCCCTTAAGACCTTAATCATTTTAATCTCCTTCTCCTTTGTTAATTTAGCACTGATAATCACAGGGAGCATCTTATGTGGTCCTAAAAATTGATATTTCAGATTATCAGGTAATGGTTTCAGTTCAAGCTGGGGTAGGTTAATGATTGAAGGTAAGGAAGATGCTGATGAAGACTCATCAAGAGGAAGAGGTTGAGAGTGAACAAAATCAATAACCTCTTCAAAAAATGGTGGGTCTGCCATAGAGGGTTGCAGGTCTAGTTCATCATCAAAGGAGGAACTTTCAAATGCAGAAACCATCATACATGTTTCAATATTCACATTATCATCCTCAAGTTCCTCAATAAATCCATAATCCTGGAATTTATTAACCGACTTAAAAATATCCAATTTCATTCCTTGGACCCGAAAGGCGATTTCCATGCTACCGCTTTCACAGTTAATGTTGGCCTTAGTGGTAGCCAGGAATGGATGCCCAAGAATAATGGTTGTGTTCCTCATATTTTCAGGTACATCCAGGTCAAAAATAAGGAAATCTACAGGAAAATAGAAATCCTTAACCTTAACAATAACATCTTCAATAATGCCTCGTAGATTTGTGACTGAGCGGTCTGCTAATTGCAGCGTTACTGAAGTCGGCTGGAGTTCACCTAATCCAAACTTCTCGTAAAGAAAAGTCAGGATTAGGTTGATGGATGCACGCAGATCCAGCAGTGCTCTATTGAAAGTGTAATATCCGATGACACAAGAAATCAAAGGAGCACCTGAATCTCTCTTTTTCTAAGGGAGGTGGTGCAGGATAACAAAAGTAGCCTGCTCGAAGAGTAACACCTTCCTTAGAACAGATTCTCACGACTTACGCTTCTGTGTACATAAATCCTTTAAATATCTCATGTAAGCCGATATATGCTTGATAGCATCGAGGAGTGAGATATTGATCTCGACATTCTTGAAAATATTCAGAAGCTCCTGATTACTATCAACAGACTTCTTCTTCCTTGATCTGATCAAGGCTTCAGGAAAAGGAACATGAGTCAGATCTTTGGAATCATGTTCTTGAGCCTTGATTTGTTCTCCAGTGTTCTCATATCTCTCCTCAAGTTCTTCAGGATTCAGTAAATCAGAACAGTGTGGTTGTGGATCCTAAGTTTGTTTACCACTCAAAGTAACAAAATTTGCCAATGCATACGAGTTTGGGTCTTGGGGAGGGTTAGGAAAGATTGGAGGGGCTTAATTTACCAAGAATCGTTGATTTGCAGAAGAACAAGAAGGACCTTGCTCAACAACCTCAGCATGTGCATGTGGGTCCCTCTGATTTCTGTACCCATTGGCTTGATTGCCCGGATTCAAGATATTTTGTGGGTTGGGTTCGGGTTGAGATGGTAGAGATCCAGGTTGATGAGAACTTGCTATGAGCCCGATTTGCATGTTGTCCAGTGAGGTTTTCATTTGCTACATGAGCTGGAGCATGGATCCTTGCATCTCTACCATTTGTCAATTCAAATCAGCCTGCCCTACAGGTTGACGGGCATTCCAAGCTGACTGATTGACCTAATTCAGGGGCAACTGAGTATAAACATGACCCTAATGCATTGGTCATTGTAGAGCATAGTTGCTGGGTTTGAATTGGGTCTGCTGCCCCATGTTTTTCCAAGAGAAGTTAGGGTGGTTTCTCCAACCCAGATTATAAGCATTGTAGTAGGGGTTGGAGCTAACATTCTCCTGTACAGCACAAACATCCTCATAGGGTGATGATGGAGAGAAAGAAAGGGAAGGATCGGAGAAACTAGGATCGAAGGCCCCAGTTTGGAACCCATGGGGTTTCGAATAATGATGGCTCGTAGGTTAAGCCGCATCAAGTTGATTAATGAAGTCCTGTGCAGAAGGAGCTCGCAACAAATGGAATCCCAAATTCTGGGATTGAGTGGATCGAGAGTTCTTTGAATTTCAAACCATCCACTCCTCCATTCTCTTAGCAACCAAGTCCAACTTATTAAGTTTATTACAAATCAATTCCATATCGAATGAATGAGAGTCGTGGACTTCATTAACATTCGATCTGGGCTGCTGGGACCGATTAAAAATATCCATGGAGGCATGATTGATCAAATTCTCGCTCATCTCCTCAAACAAATCGTGTGCGGTATCTGCTTCTTTGTTGAGGAAATTGCCTCCGCAAGAAGCATCCACATGATTTTTGAGTTGCTCAGTCAACCCATGGTAGAAGATTTCCACGAGTTGCCATTTCGACATCTCGTGGTATGGACACCTCTGCAATAGGTCCTGGAATCGCTCCAAAGCCACATGAAACTGCTCCCCCGGCCGCTGGGTAAAGTTAGTGATTGCCCGTCCCAAAGCATTGGTACATCCGACAGTAAAGAAAGTATTCAAAATGGTCGATTTCAACTCATTCCAAGTTGCAATTGGTCTTCCTATAGTCCTATTCCAATGAACAGCTTTATCCCTAAGAGAGTGGGGAGAGCCTCATGATCATTTGCTCCTCATTCACATTTCGTACCTTGGTGGTCTGGACCAAAGTGGTCAACTCCTCAGAGTGCTGAAATGGGTCTTCAGAGCCAAGACCATGGAAATGTTTAATTAGGCTAAACACCTGGGGCTTGATTTCTATGTCTTCGGCAGGAATCTGGATGCTGGGACATTCCCTGTAATTTGAAGGATCATAAAAATCCTTCAACGGCTAAGTGCCTTGCATTCTCTGGAAGCAAACTTGCATTCTCTACATTTGTTCCAGCTGCCTTCGAAATACCTTCTGTGGATCTTGAGGCAGAGGAGGCTGTTGATCAGCCATTGGATCAATTTAGCCAAAATCCAATCTACGCCTCCTAGAATACTCTAGTGGTCCATCCAATTGGGGATTCAATGACCTTCTTCCTAGCATAAATTAGGAAAAGGTCAGATGGAATGGGGATGAGAACCCTGCAGCACAACAAAACAAGCCTGTCCTTAAGTAGGGTAGCCTAAGGATCTACAGACTCCCAAAACCCAGCTTAAGATTATAAACGATTTACTCTAGTTGTGTCTACTAAATCCAACTAGTTTGAAGGAGGGACTGGGGAGAAGGTTCTTCCTTTGGCTTGCGCCTCCGGTTCCAAGTGTACACCTCAGATGCGATCAATTGATGCTACTCCCCTAGCTAGGCATCAGATTGATCAGCACAAGTAGGTTAATCGTAAACAATCTCAGACTAGGCCCCGAAGAGCAAATCAGTCTTTAAGGCCAATGTCTACTTGATTTTATTGAGGCCTGGGATTGTAGCACTTATGGATTGTGGTGGGCCCTTAAAATGGGTTGTGCCATTAATGATAAATTGAGTATGTGTAAGTGCATGCACAACCAGGGTTTTCAAGAAAGATTATTTGTGATGAGTAGATTTTAATGTTCAAATCTTGATTAAGTAGCTTTTAGGGTTTAGAATTAGGTTGATTTCAATCAAGTTTGAGGAAAACTAGGTTTCCAAGCACAGGTAAAGATTGCTTTCCATTTAAAATTAGAAATAAAGTGGAGTGCCTAGTATGAACCTAGATTAAAACTTTAAGAGGAAGCTACTTGGTGAGTTGCTTGTAGATTGAGTGGTGCGGCCAAAACAACTCAAACAATTGGCCACTATTGCACCACTAGGTTAGGCACACAGAAATGATTAACTTGGAATGATTTCTACACCTTTAAATGTTGATTGTGTGTACCGGTTCCACAGATCAGAATCCGATTGAGTACAAGAAAATCAATTAGGTTAAGTGCCTTGAATGTGGGTGTATGTTGTGTGTATGTTGAATTACCTCACAAAATTTTCTTTTTGTTCTTTTAATATATACGAGGGTGAAATGTGAGTGTGAGTGGAAATCCAAACAACCAAACTAATCCTAAGATTTATGCAAACACCTAGGTAAATTGGAATTTCAATTTAATGCCACAAAATAAAATCTATGGAGGGGGAAGAAAGGGGAGCACATACAGTTGTCTTCAATTGCACTTTACTCCGACCTACTGCTTGACGATTCCTTGATAGAGGTATCTACAAAACAATAGACACGAAAGAAAGCGAGTTAGAAGACAGTAAAGTGCGTGAAATGGGAAAAGAAGATCGAAAAAACAATGCCTCCCAGGCAACGGTGACAAAATGTTGAACGTTGAAAGACTATGCTATCGGAGTTGGCTTTGAAAACCTATCGTTGTAGTTCGACTAGTGAAGAGCTCAGGTTAAACAAATAAACTTTATACTAGAAAAGAAATCCCAGGTCGAACTCAAGGAGGCTACGTCGATCAAAATTCATAATTATAATTTTTTGTTTTTTTGTTTAAAGATTGGAATAATCACAATGAAATGGAATAAATATAGACAATTAGAGAGAGTGAGAGAAAAAACATTCAGTTGATGTTGCAAAATGTTTTTACAACAAAGAAAGAGAGAAAAGATAACACTAGAAAGCAAGAAATTATTACAAGTAAAAGGTAGGAAAATTCTACTCTAGAAAGCAAGAAAAAAGGAATGGGAGAGAGAAGTTATCCTCCTCAACGATCGTTTGGAGGACGAGCCAGATGAGACAACGCTTGGAAGATGAGGAACAGAGTAGGAAGAAGGAGGTCGAAGTAGGAGGAATGGGAACAAGGCAGCACGTCGTCGTAAAAGCAGGATCTGCTTCCGGAATGGGGGTGAAAAATTGATTTTAGCTCTTGAGGAGCATCCTAGGTGTGGGACAAGCTTCTCTTGAGCTTTGGAGAGGGAGAGAACAGAAGGAAGCGATGAGAAATCCATATGGAGGGGCATTCCTCTTATAGTTGCAAGGAGTGGGGGCATTTTGGACATTTTAACTTCAAAAACATAAATATGGGACCTTTAGTGACGGAATTAAATGTCACTAAAGTTCTGTAGTGGGCAATGTGTGCGTGTGCCCGCTCTTCTTCTTTGCCTAAAATGCCCATGCCGCGTGCCCGCTTGCGATCATGCATAAGCGCTGCACGTCTGATCACACGTGGGTGCCATCGCTCGCTCCTTGCCACTCGATCTTCATCGTGAGTCTCTAATCACGTGCCTACTCCACGCCTCCTCTGAATTTGAAGCGTAGCGCGGCCCAAACGCAAGCCCTTCGCTCATGAAGGGGCACTCGACCACTGTGCTACACTTCCTCTTTAGGCAAGCAGACGCTTTTGTGCGCACGGCTCCAGGGCCATTGGATGAGCATCCAACAGTCGAGATCAAACAAGCGGGTGAAGAAGGAGGGTTGCGGCCAGTGTTGGGCGGCTATGTTGGCGACACGTGGCACCATCTAGGCCATCCATCTTCTGAGTGATGTAGATGGTGCCACGGGTGTCGATTGTACCGATTTTCATGCCGTTAGGCTGCGATCATCAATCCGAACCCATCCGTGTGATCGGATTTGTCATCTGAGGTGCGGATTAATGTCATCTTGGCCCTTGCTCTTTAAGGTTTCTCGATCTCTATCTGTTGCTACGGATGTCCTATTTGGGTGATCTTGGAGTCGTTGAACTACAATCGTCACCCTGATCAAATCCGTACAGTTGGATCTTCGATCTGAGGCCCTGATAAAAAGTTGCCCTATCGCTGACCATAAAAAGGAGACAATTACTATACAATTTATACAACTTGATCTAAATGCATGATTGTACATGTTATGCACTATTTACAATGTATGGTGCTAATGTGACACTAAGAACATGCATTAATAGACATTTTAGGTTAATCAGATGTGTACACATCACTACCGTATTTGGCCTAGACAAATTTAGATCATACCTCTTAGGTTCCGACGTCATTATATCCTCAGATCACACCACAGTGAGGCACTTACTCATGAAGAAGGAAGTGAAACCAAGATTAATCCGATGGATCTTGTTGTTGCAAGAATCGACCATGAAATTCGCAATAAGGTGAGAGAGCAGAATGTGGTAGCTGACCATTTGTCTCACCTCCTCATACACCTGCTTCGCATGGATAGAAGAAGATTTATTTCAGGGCCTCGGATGGATGATCGGACCATACGAATCTGATCAGGATGACGATCGCAGTCAAACGCCTCCGAAATCATCTAGATCGGAGTCACTTAACATCATACGAAGTCTGAGGAAGATCAATGGCTAGGGGTGCAATGCGACATCCATACAGGCTTTAGATAAAAATCTGACCGTATGGATGGATCCGGAGCAACAATCGCAGTCTGGCTAAGCAACAATTATCTTTATCCGAGCACCATGGCACCCCCTACAACAGAAAGAAGAATAGGCGACCCAGATGGTGCCACGTGGCGCCATCCAGCCCTCCCAAGATCGGCCAACATAATCCACGACCTTCATTACTAGCCGTTGGATCTTGATCCAACGGCTGACAAGCCTCTGCATTGTGCACCTCTTCACAACTCAATGGAGATCCTAGTGCAGCGGCAGAGCACTCTCTGCGGATCAAGGGGGAATGGGTTCCAGACCAGCGGATGCCTAAATAAAAAATTGGGCCAGTGCAGCGCCAGCGTGTGAGCTCTTGCACGCAACCAAGGATGCATGATGCGTGGACCAACTACGGGCAGGTGCTTGCTTGGTTGACGCCAGCCTACAATGATGCCTTAGCTAGACCTATAGCGACACTTACAACTGTCGCTAATTATTTGCATACCAGCAACATCGGTTGCAGGCATGAGCAGGCATGAGTAGCCTATAACGACACTTACAGCGACAACTTGGAGGTTACTAATGGTTTCATGCCTATTCTATCCTCTTCTCCTCAACTATAAAAGGACCTACACCCCCTCCCTTCCAAGCCATCTCTACCTACTCTAGTCCTACCTACTCCCAAGCACTAGCATGCCTACCAACGGTCTGTTAGAGCTTGCTCTCAACCTCCCAAGGCACCTATTAGTGTAGCGAAACTTTGTCCCACCAAATAGTCCTCCAACTTCCCATTCCCATTCATAGGTCGACTTGGAGCCATCCTCCCACTGCCATTTCGATAGCAGATCACCTTCGCCTTCTCACCTCCATTCTGAAGCTGTACTGAAGCTTTCCTCTACCTGACATCCTCTCGCTTCACACCTACGTCGTCCTGCTTCCCAAATCCTTCATCCGAGCTTCCACCTAGCACCGTCGTCTCACCGAAGTGCTGCTTCAAGAGATTTCTTTTCACATCCCTCTATTTTTATGTCTTCTAGATTATTGTAGTTGACATTCATGCAATATATCATATTCGATTATATCTCTCTCTTGGGATTGATTGCCATTTTATTTCAAAAAAAAAAAAAAAAAAAAAACCCTAAAACACCAAAAAGAAGCAAATCGAAGTAAAGTTTTCGTACAAAGTAAATGTTGCCTCCCTGTGTTTGACCTGGGACTCCCTTGGAGTTTCGGGATAAATTATATTTGATCATGAGTTTTGCAACTACGATGACAGATTACTCGTAACCCTGATTTCAAACACGTGAAACACGTGTGATCATTTTGGCATTGTTGCCAGGGAGGCAATAGAATTTACTTTATTATTTTCTACGCTTCCTTGCATTTACATAGCACTAACCCTGCTTATCTCTATTCCATTTTCTTGCAGGTACCCTAGCATGGAGATCCAAGTGTGGTAGACCAGAGTAAAGTGTGAGTTGAGTCCTTTGTAAGTGTCCCCCACTTCCCCACTTGCTAGTTCATTTCACCACACTAATAACTAAAACCCAAATCAACTTTGGTGCTTTTTATAAACCCTAGTATAGATTTGGTTGTTTGCTTGCCACCTCCACTCATCTCACCCATGCATATATAAAAGAAAAAAAGAAAAAATATACTCTTCGCTTGTGGGATTTTCTGAAAGCTACACAATTAGCACCCACAACTTCTCCCCTTAAGGTGCACAATCACATCGATTCTACCACTTAACTGGGAACTGACTTGTAGACCCAGTACACTTAACTCAACACAGAAATAAGTGAGAACAAATCTAATTAGGTTAAGACTTTTTGTGTGCCTTAATCAAGTGGTGCAAAAGGCCAATTGCTTGAACTGTTTGGGCCACACCACTCAATCTAAAATCGATCCATCAAGTAGCCTGCCACTTAGGGTTGATTCTTAGCGCTGAACCAGGAACTCCAAATTATTTTTTATTTTTAAAGGAACATATCATCACTGATGCTTTCAAAACTTGGAGTGTTCTACTAAACCTTGGTTGAACCAACCTAGGAATTAAAGCCTAAAAGCTACTAAACAAGGTTAAACCCTAAAAGGCACATCATCAAATAACATTGTTTGTACACCCTGGTTGTACACGCACACACATTTGAATCAATCATTAAGGGTTTAACCCATCTAAAGGGCCCATCACATTCCAAGAGCACAACCATCCCAAGCTTAAATAAAATCGAGTAGACATTGGCCTCAAGGATTGATTCGCTCTTCGGGGCTTAGACTGAGATTTTTCTTGATTAATCTGCTTCTGCTGGTCCATCTGATGTCTAGCTAGGGGAGTAGCATCAAACGACCATGATTGGAGGGTACACTAGCAATCAGAGGCAGAAGCCAAAGGAAGAACCTTCTCCCTATTCCCTCCTACAACTGGTCGGATTGACCGGATAAAAGTAGACCAAATTGTTTATAATCCCAAGATGGGTCTTGGGAGTCTGTAGGATTTAGGCTAACCCACCTAATGACAGGGTTGATTGATTGTACTACAGGGCACCTTTCTCTCTTCTATTTTCCCTCCTATTCTACCATGTATCCTTCCACTTCTTAAACGCATTTCCCATCCTATCCTCCTACCACCACTTATCCCCAGGATGATTACTATTTCGACTTGACTTGTAATTATCCATCCACTAGCTGGGATGACTTTGATTGGGGATATGAATATGGACCTCAGTGTTCAGGGTGTAACCCTAGACAACAAAACTATGATTACTATCCTTCCAGAGCTATAAGGATTATAGATCTCCACCCTTTAATGATCAATCGAACCTTATCTACAATCAAGAAGGATATGTTGATTATTACACCTATCCTCACTAGAATTAAGTTGAACATAGGTCACCTCCATTCTTTGATCAACCTGAAACGACCTACTATCAGGGAGAGACCTTAGAACCTTGATATCTTGACTCCCCTAAACGTAACTCAAACCCACCCAAGCCTGAATCGAACCATTCAGTTCAAGTAACCAGATCTAGGATAGGGTGTTGGCTAATTTGAGGAACATTATACAATCTATAGATGCTCAACCAACACCAAGCATTGAAGCGTAGTAGCTTATGATCAAAATGATTGATGAACTTCAAAGTTCTTTATTGGATTTTCTCCAAAGTGTTAGGGATAGGGACATGGGTGAGTTTCTTCTTGGGAAATTATCAAGGTCGAAAATGAAATTTGTGGTTGCTTTAGTCAAATCTTAGGATGATTCTCAAGATGAACCCTCTTCAGGAGAGCCAATGTCTAAACCTGCTAAGGCACTTGTCGGGGGGATGCATATTGCGAGATTGGAGATGACTAGATTGATCTAGAGCAACCATTTGAGGATGAACAGATTGATTCACCCAAGATCCCCAAGTTAGGAAACGGAGAAAATTATGTCTCCTTGGATCATGAAATTATTTATGATTTTGAGGCATATATCAATGAGGATCTTCAATTCTTTGACTTTGAAGGTGAAGAATCTTTAGGTGAAGTCTCACTTAAGCATGAGGAAAATGATTTTAGTGAGACAAATGGGCGTGAAGAATCTGATTAACCATTTGACAGCCCGATAATAGAGGAATTTGATTCGGTTGGGGTTAACCTAGAGGATCCGAATCTTGATGATTCAATCAGTGACCCCATTCCTCATCCACACCCCGAGGAGCTGACTTCTAAGATTATTGTACCCAAGCCAATTCTGAGTCAGTCATGATTTCTGGACTTCGGTAAATCTTATAGGGTGAATGGTATGCCCAAAACCTGAGCACTTGATGTTGGAGAATAGAAATGATGAAATGAAAATTTGGGAGGTTAAGTTTGAGGGAAAAATAAGTTTGGATCTGAGGGTTCCTATTCAACTGAAACCACCTACCTTCTACCGGGACCCTTTGATATATTTTACATGCAACCCAAGCTTGAAATAACTGATTATTTTTCTAAGCTGAATGCTAAGTGGACATTTGAACCTAGTGAAACAAATCTACCTTTTGTCCAACACTTTAGTCTTGGGTTGCACAGGATGAAACCGCAGGCCCAACTTCGTAAATGCAATAATCTTTGGTTCTAGGTGGTTTTCGTCCAGAACCTTAGAACCACTCGACCTTGGGGCATGGGTCTGCATCATTACTTGGTCCACATCTGTGGACATCTTCTGCTAATGAGTTTCAGGATCAACCTTTTAATTTTGATTCTAACCAGCACTTGTGAATTCTCAATTTCTTCCTTGTATGTATGTTATGCCCAGCTCAAGGCATTAAATTTAGCATGTGTTTATATTTCACATTCTCCACAGAGCTTACCAGATTTCTCACAATGTTCAGGTGATATTCTATTTACTCCGCCCTTTTCATGTCTTTATTTCTTCAATGAAGACATTGCATCATTTAGGCATGGCTAGGTGGATAATTAATTCCTGAGATCATTTTGTTAACTCTATAAAATTTCTTTTAGTTTCTTATAAAAAAAATTTTGAAAATTTGAAAATAGATAAAAAAAGAATTAGGAGAAGAGAACTTAGGCATTTGGAAGTTATTAACTTTAGGAAATGATACGAGAGGACTTAAACACTTAGACTCTTCAGGTCCTCGGGCTTAATTAGCCCGGGTGTCCACTCAAATGTGGACTTAGTCTCAATTCATCACCAATTCAAATTCATCTTTAATCTAGTAAATAAATTGGGATGGCAACTACATGAGTTATCAACTCGCCCTCTAATTTGGGGGGACTTTAAGCCTAAGCATCTACACACTTTTTCTTTCACTGACTAACATTTCAGTAGTTTCTTAGGAAATTGGGTAGCTAATGAACTATCTAGGGTGGTATGGCTGGCAAGTTGTTGATGGTAACAACTCATCAGTCGGTTGTCCAGAGCCCAATCACAAGACCATTTTCGTTGTACTGCCTTCAGGTAAATCCTAGATCATGGAAGCCACTAACTTAAAAAAATAATAATAATAATAAAAAGAAAAAGAAAAAAAAGATATATAGAAAAAGGAGAAAAAAAAACCACACTTCACCACACGAGTATGGCTGGCAAGTAGCCGTGGGTAACAACCCATTGGCCGATTGTCCAACGCCTAGCTCACAAAATTGCACGATAATTCCCAAAACACTTAGGGAAGAAGCAGGGAGATATACACTGAGTTCGCCCTTGTGTTGACCCCATAAATAAAAGTAGGGAGAAAGCTACCAATCGAAAAGATAAATCTTTAGGCAAGGTCACCTAGGGTCATAGAAACCCAAAGTCCATTTCAACGGCCGCCTAGTGAGTCTTTCACTATTTTCACAAGATGCTCAGCACTTAGAGACCTTTTCGAGTCTTGGGTGGGTCAGGTAGCTGTACAATGTTATCCTAAAACTCTCATGCTCCAAAAATACAAAAAAATTAGAGAAGAAGAAAAATAAAAAAAATGTATCTTCCTTTTTCCAATAAGGCGAGGACTTGAGCGATTTGCATTCTGGCAGATACCCGGGTACTGTTGGGTTTTCGTTGTTTAGGACCCAAGTTGACTAATCCTAAGCGATCTAATCCTAATTCTGCTTTTATACATAGCTTGTAGTTTAATTTTGCTAGGGACTAGCAAAAGAAAGGAATGGGGGTATGATACAGGCACATCTATTTCAATTAAAATGCCTAATCATGCAAGTTCCTAAGCATGCATCATTCTACATTTAGAGTAGTTATATATATTTTAGGTTAATTAGGTCCTTTTTATGGTTAGGGAGGAAGAAGATTTATTTCTGCACCTCGAATGGATGATCGGATCGTACGGATCTGATCAGGATGACGATCGGAGTCTCATAACATCATATGAATTCTGAGGAAGATCAATGGCTAGGGGGTAATGTGACATCCATAGAGGCTTCAGATGAAAAATCTGACCGTATGGATGGATCCGGAGCAACGATCGCAGTACAGCAACATGGCAATCATCTCGATCTAAGCACCGTAGCACCCCCTGCAACATAAAGAAGAATGGATGGCCTAAATGGCACCATGTGGCACCATCCAGGCCGCCCAACATCGGCCAGCATCATCCACGACCTTCATTCCCAGCCGTTGGATCTTAATCCAACGACTAAGAAGCCTCCTCATCGCACGCCTCCTCGCAACAAAATGGAGAGCCCAGCGCAGCAGCTAAGCGCTCTCTACAGATTAAGGGGGCGTGGGTTTGAGACCTGCTGATGCCCAAATCAGAAATTCGGTCCATAGCCAGCACACGCACGCATGCGTGCTCACAGCCAGCACAACGCCAGCACGCGAGCGCACACGCACGACCAGGGGTGCGTGATGTGTGGGCCAGCTGCAGGCGGGCACATGCTTGGTTGGTGCCAACCTACAGTGACGCCGGAGCTGGACCTACAGTGATGCTTACAACCATCGCAAATTATTCGCACGCCAGCAAGGCCAGCTATGAGCATGAGCGGCCTACTACGACACTTACAATGATGACTTGGAGGTCACTAATGGTCACCTGCCTATTCTAGCCTCTTCCCCTCCACTATAAAAGGGCCTACACCCCCTCCCTTCCAAGCCTTCTCTACCTATTCTACTCCCACCTACTCCCAAGCTCTAGCAAGCCTATTAATGCTCTATTAAAGCTTGCTCTCAAGTTGCCAAGGAACCTATTAGTGCCGTGAAACTCTTTCCCAGCAAATACTCCTCCAACTTCCCATCCCCATTCATAGGTCCCCTTGGTGCCATCCACCCACCTCCATTCCGATAACAGATCTCCTCTACCTCCTCACCTCCATTCTGGATTTGTGAGGAAGCTTTCCTCTACACAATGTCCTTCTGCTTCTCACCTTCGTCGTCCTAGTTCCAAACTCCTTCATCCGAGCTTCTATAAGACACCATCATCTCACCGAAAAGTCGCTTCGGGAGGTTTCTTCTCACCTCCTCTTTTTTTGTTTCCTAGATTGTTGTAATTAATATTCAAGCAATATATCATATTCGATTCTATCTCTCTCTTGTGATTGGTTGTCATTTTATTTCCAAGATAAAAAAATAACAAAACCCTAAAACACCAAAAAGAAACAAATCGAAGTGTGATTTTCATACAAAATAAATGTCGTGTCCCTTTGTTCGACCAGAGACTACCTTGGAGTTTCGATATAAATTACAATTGATCATGTGTTTTGCAACTACGACGATGGGTTACTTGTAACCTTGATTTCAAACACGCAAATCACGTGTGGTCATAGGGGTGTTTATATAGTGATGGGAGGAATAGCATCCCGTGCACAGACATTCAACGACAACTACAAGCATCAATAAAGGATGCTTAAGCTTTCACCAAAAGATCGACGCCTCTTCAAGTTTTTGGCTAGCGCACTTACTACGCAAGCCATTTAGTGACAACTGCAAGTGTCACTAAAGACCCACTTTTTTGTCACTGCAAATCTTGCACCCACTGCTCACGCCCATAGCTGTCCTCGTGCACGTAGGCGTGGATGAATCCTAACCATAGGTTGAATAATTGCATGGCCAAGAGAAGATCGCGCCCCCTCGCAAGATTTGAACTGCGCAATCAAAGGTAGGGAATTGGCCTTGCACGCGGAGCGATGCTGACCGCTCGATCAAGATCGAGCCGTCCAATTTGGCTGAGCAGGTGCAGGTGCGGTGGATTAGGATTCGAACTCATGCCTTGCTTTTGTGGAGAGAGTCCCTCACCGTTTACCCGAGGTGCGTCTTTGTTTAGTGGGGGAGTGCTGCAGTCATGCATCTCTACCGTTTGATGAAGATCCAATGGTTAAGATGAGGCCATCCTTGAGTTGCCTAAGGCCAGGTGAGGAAAGATTCTTCTTCAGCCGTGGTGTCCACATCTCAGCTACTGGATTGAGATCCAATGGTGTGGATCTCATCTTGCAGTAGGCAATGGGGCACCTTGGCTCAGGTAGGTGATGCGTGCATTCCACTCAACTCAGTAATTAAGTTAATTTCACTTAATTAAGAGTAGAAGAAATCACTTAGGTTAACTCGAAGTTGTGTCTATTGTGTAGTATAGGGTCGAATTAACGTATATTTTAGAAATTTTTACTAGTTGAGTCCAGGTCGTTCACTGGGAGGCATAATAATTTTTCTCCAAATTCACCAATTTTCTTTCATCTCTTTAAGTTTAGGAGGTATAACTAGTTTTATTTTCAAAATATGAATTTTGTCAAAATATTTAAACCATAAAGGATATACAAAATTCCATATGCAAAACATATTTGCTCAAAATTATCTACTTTATTAACAAGTAAACATGCTAGTTTTTTTCAATTTTATTCCATTCTAAGAAATTAATGCAGTTAAAAGGTTATCCAATTAAAGCATGCCCTTTTACAATTAAGAAAAAAAAGATAATGATGTAAGAAAAATTCATTTATTTTATCTTCTTCAGCCTCTCATCTCCTTCTCTCTTATTTTCTTCATTCTTTCTTTTATTTTCTTCTTTATCTCTCGAACTCTCTTTCCTTACCTTTCTTGTGTTGTTCCAGCCTTCTTATCCTCCTCTTCTTTTTCCCTTTAATCTTCTCTTGCCTTCTCTTCTTCCCTTAGCTTTTCTCTTTTATTCCTTAGTCTTTTTCCTGAACACTTCTTAGTGCCTGTGCCTTCTTTGGCTTCCAGCTTTAACACTTAGCATCATTCAGTGGCTTCTCTTTTCCTTAAGCTTTCAGCTGAACTAGGTTTTTTACTTTTTTAACCAAAAGTTTTTTTATTTGCGGTGACGTCCTTTTGAGGATACACGGCACCTTGTGACCACAGCGGGACCAGACCCTACTTGGTCCTCACCTAATGTCAGTTAGGTTCATTTCGGTTCATTTGTTAATCGGTTCATAGTCTCAAGCCACATCGACTGAACCCGGCCTCCCAGGCCACACACGCCCTCCCAGGGCACAATCACTTCCGCACATCCCCAAGGGTGCACACCCGCAGGCCCGCACACTCAGACATGCAATGCTCAGATCAGAACAGAAGGAATCGGAACCGGTGCGTCGAGTGTTGATGACTGCATAGCCTGAGAAACAAATTGGTTTTATCCTGAGGCATGCACTTGTGAATAACCGAGTTGGGACTAACCTACCCCTCCCAGACCCGAAATCAAACGTTGATAACTTTCTACCCAGAGCTCCAAATTCAATGATTTCAAGTTTGTTGGAAAGCTCTAAGGGTAATCTACACAATTTCAGGGTCAATTTAATGCTTTAATGATGTTTGGCACTTCAATTTAAGAGATGAAATCAGGGGTTCCTACGGGCTTTTTGAGGCTGGAAAGTAGTTTTAAATCAGGAGAGTCCTCAGATGGACTTCTCTCTTCTATTAAAAGGACTATACATGTTATATAAGTAATTCTGCTTCTGTTAAAGTTGGTTTTAAACTCTAAAGACCTTCATAACATGCAGAGAAGCTTTTTCTCTTCTCTGAAAGCTTCAGAGATTGATTTTCAGATTTCAATAAGTGTAACAGACACTTTAAAAGTGTTCGTAATCTATTTAGACTAATTCTAATGGTTATAATAGATCAATCTAGGTAGGTTTTAATTTAAATTTCATCAAAGCAGTACTCCTGTTGATTTGGGTTCGAAAGTATCCCAAATTGGCAGAAACTAAATACTCACACATTCATTCATCTGAGCTTACTTTAATTAATTTCAAATCATCAAATAAGATCCCAGAAATAGTTTCCACTCCTCAAAATCTCAATTCAAGCTCAGAACTTTGTTATCAAACTCATGTTCGACTGTGGAAGATCAAAAATTGACTTTCTATTTAAAGTCTTCTCCTAAGAAATTAATGCCTCAAATAGTCTTCTCATCATCTAGAACTTAGTTAGATCTTCAGAAAGTTGTTTCAACCTTAATTCCTAGGGTTCCAGGCTCGCTGCCTGAACTAAAATAGGTATGTGTTCGACAGAATCATGGAAAGATTGCTACAATGTTTTGAGGATTAAAATATTCTGAGCTCATTAGATGCTTCTCAAATCTCTTCAAACAGACTTCCCCAACTCACTGAAGTTGGGGAAGAAGTTCAAATCTATAGCTCCAGTGGTTAAATCGTCAAACAAATTTCTTTAAAATGGTCATTAATCCTTATTATACTATTCTGGAGCTACTTAGCAAGTTCTAGAGGCTGCAACACAACTTTTGCTCGCTGAAGCTCGCCGGAGCTCCAGTGAGTCCAGAAAATGTAAATTGTATGTACAGATTAACAAAATTAACCATTTTTAATCCAAAATGATCTTGAGGTTACAAGAAACCTCAGTATCACATTTAATTCCTCATTTGTTCGTTAAAATTAAGATTTGACAGTAAGTTTATTTTCTTAAAGATTTGATTGGTTAAAGCTCAAGACTTGATTTAACCACTCGATTGAGAAGTTAAATCAAGTCAACAAATGTTATTATTCATAAATATATATTTAATTTATAGTTTGAACTGTTCCTAAGTCGCCACGGATAGCGAGCTCAAGAGCTAAATTAATATTTAGGTGTTTAATTATAGATGATAATAATATGTATTATAATGTCGATTAGGGTTCATTAGTGGTGATAGGTGATGAAAGGACCCAATGAAGGTGCAATTAGGCCAATTACTATCACCATAGACAGTGTTAGTAGTCGGCGAAGGTGAGATTTGAATTAGGCGTTTAGGTGATTTAATTAAATGATTAAGTAAATTAGAAGTGAACATGGAAGATACAGGAAGGTGTACAGTGAGTAAAAATATAAAATTAAAGCTCTGGCGAGCTCAAGGAACTCGCCAGAGTCGAAGGAGGTGAAACTAAGATCTAACATTACTCTAACCTAACTAACTAAACTAACTAACTAAGCTAGCCTACTCCTACTCCTACTCCTACTCTACTGTTTCCTGGATGAAGGGGTCAATACAGTTCCATCGATGGTTCATAGCAGACGAAGAAATCAGAGGGAGGAAGAAAGATCTCCGGTGGGCGGATTTGAGGTGGAGCAGAGGAATCCTTAGGTCGACGCCTATGTCAGAGGTGTGGAAGACCACGATGGATCTCCTCAGCTACTCAAGATGGATGGAGGAGGTCGGAAGATGTAATGGGAAGTCGCCGGAGTTTTGGATGAATAGCCTATTAGGTCGGCTGCAGTGTTAGAAGAGGGAAGGGAGACAACTTGCCTAAAATCAGAGGTATGACGGGGTATTTATAGCAGTTTGCGACAAAGAGAGTGGCAATGTCTGGCCGAAGAAGGAGCTCGAGGAGCTTAACCTCCGCCGTCGTCTCCGACGATGGTGAGGTTATCTCCCACTGAAAAATAGGATTCTCAGTTAATCCAGACTGATGGATCAAGTGGAGGTGGTGAGTGCAAGCCGCAAGAGCTTGGACAAAGAGGAATGATGTCGGCTGGGCGGTGATCGAGCGGTGGGGTGACTCTCTGCCGCCAGCCGTTCGTTCGGCTGAAGAATAAGAAGAAGAAGACGAAGAGGGACTTAGAAGTAATAAAACTTAAGGACCTATGTGAGAAATAAGGACCCGACTGTAATGAATATGAAGGACTGAAATGTAAACCCAGGTTTTGAAGGTTTATTTCAGCTTAAATCTTTCTCAACTTTTTATATATGTTAGTAAATAAGGTAAATATTATGTTTACGCCTTGAATTTACATACTTAATCATTTCACTTAAGTTATTACATACTTAGTTATACATTATATTTAAGTTACTTATCTTATTAATTAAGGAAATGATTAATAGGATTTCGAGTCCGATTAGTATCTAAATTATTAATAATGTTAATTGAATGATAAAATGTCATTTTTAACTTATTTTGAGGTCCTCACCTAAATATCCCTTATTCTATAATTAACCCTTATATATTCATAACCTTGGCTATTTAATTAGGAAGACTAGTTAATTAGGAGTAATTAGAGATCATGATGAGTGTCTCATCATAGCCCCAAGCCAAAGTTTTGCTAGTCCCTAGCAAAATTAACTAGACTATGATGATTTAAAGCGGTTGGGTTTAAATTATTATAAATAGTAACTATGTAGAGGAAAGCTTGTGTCAGAAATTTTTAAATTTAATATAAATGATTAATGTATAGAGCATGTGTGAAAATTTTCTTACTTAGACTTATACTTATAACATTTTCAAAACACACTTAAAATAATTTGTAGACAAGAATTTTATTTTGAATTAGAATTCATCAAAAATCTCTTAATCTTTGTTACTATTCTTAACTCAAATTAGAATACAAAGTGTTTTAAGGAAAACAAAACCTAAGTATTGAGAATTAAATTTTAACTCAGAAAGACAAATAGATTTAAGTCAATCCCTTGTTTTTGATATTTGACTTTTATCAATATAAGTTTAAGCAAATTAACCAGATACTCATTAGTAATCAAACTTAGAGTAGTAAACTCTAATTTACTAGCCTCCAACACTAAAGATTAACTTCTAGACCTAGGATTCTATCAATTCTTCTCCTTTACGTCTCAACTTAAAATCTTCAAAATCCAATTTCTTAGGCTTCACTGCCTAATACCAAGGTTCAGTATGTATGATTTTAAAACATCTGTGCTTAGTGAAGAGAATTGTCTTAAAGACATCGAAAGTTGCAAAAATCCAGATCTTAAGACATCACTTTTGAATCCCATTTATTCCAATTCAAGCCTTTGGCTTGGCCTTACTCAGGTTTGGTTGCTTTCCCCTCACCAGTTTTCTATCCCGAGGTCAACACTTTTTGTGTATATCTCCCCGATGGACCATTGGGTCTCTTATTCCTAATATTTTTTTCTCCATAATTTTTTTTCTTTTTCTATAGGTTAGAACACCCATTTGTAGCGAGGTGTTCTTTTTATTTTTTATGGAAGGAAGGGTAGCATCCATTTGTAACGAGATGCTTTTATTTATTTATGGAAAACTGCATAAGTACCCATTTTTAGCGAGGCACTTAGCTGCGGGGTATTTTATTTACTTTTCCTTTTTCTTTTCTTTTCTTTTTTTTCTTTTCCCCCCTTCTCATTTTTCTAACATTATTCTCCAAATCCTTTTTCTAGGTGAGTGGCACATCCTTCACCCTTCCAAGAACTGCCCTGCGGAAATCCTTGGACTAAAGAGGGTTTAGAATTGATCTCATAACCTCGATGCTTTTGTGGTCTCAGATGTCAACAAGACAATTCTATGTGAGTGAATTTTAGATGTTTAGGTTACTTAGCTCTCAAACCAGAGCTTGGACAACAATACCCTTTACTCTTAGGTTCTTCAAATTCTTAGTTTCCTCCTATAGGATCTGTCAAGACAAAATTTACCAAGTCTAGTTATTTATCTCTATCTTATAAGTTTTGTAAACTAAAATTCTACCAACTCTCTATCTAATTAACTCTGAATATCTGACTTTTTACTTAACTTTATGATAAAATCAAATTTTCAAAAATAAAAGGATTACTTAATCTAATTGATTAAAAAGTTATAATTCAATTCCAAAACTTATGTTTAAAATCATAACACACTAAGTTTCTTAATTCAAATAAGAATAGAAAAACAAATTTTTAAAAGATTTAAAAGATTCCTTAATTCAAATAAAATCTTGTTTTAAAAATTTCAAACACAAAAGTGTGTTTTTACAAAATGTTTAAGTAAAATTTAATTAAGAATTGAATGATCTTAAATACCTATATATTCTATATACATTTTAAACTTCTGACCTAAAAGAAAATTAAAGCTCTGAATTATAATATATATATTCTTCTTCTTTTCTTCTTTAGTAAAAATGAATAAACCCCTCTTATTATTTTTCTGAATTTTCTTTTTAAATTTTTGTATTTATGTATTTTTATTCTTATGTATATAAGATTTCTTCAAATTTTTTTGATTTTTTTCAAAAATTTTTCAAATTTTTATGAAATTTTTGAATTTTTTTAAACTTTTTATCATTTGTAGATTTTCTATTTTTTTAAATTTCGTGGATGTTTAATTTTTATGTGTTTTTATTTTTTAAACCAACACTTAAATTGAAAATTTCCCTTAACACCCCCCAAGACAAAATTTTAGAATGTCCTCATTGTAAGAAGGGTGAAAAATATTACACTTCATTTAGTATAGGGTGATGGAAGGAGTCAAAAAGAGGAGATTAAAAATCTCTGTGCGGACGATTTCAAGTCTGACCAAAGGTCAGAGTGGTCAGTCAAACTAAATGAAGGTATTCAATATGATATGGAGTGAAATTTTAAAAGTGCGTGTATAGGAAAATAAAAAAGGATGAAAACATGAAACAACTACGTACAAGTGCTAAGTTTTATGGCTTCAGCTAGGTGTAAACCCTAGTAAAGAACTCCTAAAAAGAATAGGTATATAGTAAAAATAGATGTGTTATGAAAGAATTAGATCAAAAAATTAGGAAACAGATTAAACCACCAAATCAAAACTTGTCCTGAAATTGCTTAGAATAGATCTCGCAGATCTTAGAATCATATTCTCGTGACAATCTCAGAAAGATTAGAGTGAATCTTATGAAGAATAGATCTGATTTAGGTTGAGATGTAGAATGTTTAAGATTAAGGCAATTCAAAAATGTTTCCACCATGTTCAGAAGATCAGCAAAATCAGCTTTGCTTCTCAATAATAGGTGGGTCATTTTGGCACAAAATAGGTTGCTGATGCGGGTTTGATGGGTTATTTTCGGGTAATATGGAGGACGGATTTTGATTAGAATCAAAGGCTAGATTAATGAAGTGGAATTAGCCTTGATTTTGCCTAGGATTTGGCAGATTCCTAGGATTCGGAATTAGCTGAGATGGAAGAGTAGCTGGCTGACGAGACTCAGCCAAAAGCGTGATCTGATTTCATAAATCAGCCAATTCTACCTTACATTGCCTATGAATCTCAGCGAGAGCTTTAGCATTTTGTCGCTGACTCTCTGACACAGCTCTTAAAATCTTCTCTAGCTGTGTATCTCTATTTGGCCTAGAGTAATTCTGCATACTCATCGGGCTAGGCCTTAAATTTGATTGCTGAGGAGGCAAAGGAGGTGGGTTAAAATGGGTTTGATTTGGATAATTTTGCCTTTGATTTTGATTTGGATCAGCCCAAGAAAAATTAGGGTGGCTTCTCCATCCAAGATTATAGGTATTTGAATAAAGGTTTGGTCTTGGAATATTTTCATGGATGGCAAGCAATCCTAAAGAATATGGCATGTCTTCTGCAACAGTTAAGGGTGGGGAAAAGGGTGGGTAAGATTGTGGGACAAAGGTCCCTCCTTGGGTTGGTGAAGTGGATAGAAAACCCAAGGAAGATGGATCTCTAGAATCCAGATTAGTTACAAATTCCCCCCTGTGGGAATTTGCAAAACAGGTAAATATGCGGGATTCGTAGCAAGTAGAGGCGTAAGATTCTTCATTGTGTTTCTAACTTCGTCGAGATGCTTTGCTACGATGTCGACTTTGTCTAATTTTTCTAAAATAATCTCAAAATCCTTTGAATTGGAGTCATTACCGATCTCGTGAATACCCTTATGCAGATTTTGGTGATTCGTATTCGCGCTTTGTAAAAATTGCAGCATTGATGCGTTGTTGATAGAGAGTTCAGCCATCCCTTCAAATAATTCTGAAGCGGATTTTGTGTCATGATTTAGAAAATTCCCTCCACAAGAGGCATCGACTAGATTGCGAATGCCCTCTTGTAAATCATAATAAAAGATATGCATGAGTTGCCAACGAGGGATGTCATGATGTAGGCATTTCCTTTGCAATTCATGAAAACGTTCCCACGCTTCATGAATTGGTTCTCCTTGATTTTGATTGAAAGTAGTAGTAGCTCGCCTAAAAGCATTAGTTCGACCAATTGGAAAGAATTTCTTCAAAATTGCAGATTCGAGTTCAGCCCAAGTTGAGATTGGTTTTGCAATTGTTCTATACCAATAAGCTGCTTTATCTTTAAGGCTAAAAGAGAACATTTTCATTAGTAGGATTTCCCTATTTTGATTTCGAGGACCAAGAGTTTGAGATAAATTTTTAATATCTTTAATGTGTTGAAATGGATCCTCGGATGCAAATCCATGAAAGTGGGGGATTAAACTTATAATGTTTGGCTTTAATTCTTGATCATTCTCCCCAATAGGAATCCTAACATTAGGCTCTACTTGTGCATAAGATGTGTTATAATAATCTCTAAGTAGAGGCCTTGGATGATTGATCGGTAAATCAGAATTTTTGAAACCCGCCTCAAGTCGAGGTGAAGAACGAGTTTGCAAAGTTTGTAGATTATTTAAGGTTGTTGTTAATAAATTGATTTGTCTTGTTTGCTCTAGCATTCTAAGGTTCTGGTTGAGAAGCACCTCATGAACATCAAAAGGCGGCATCTCCCCCTAACCAGAAGAAGGGATGTTGGGATTAAGATTCTGCATTGGATCCATAGAAGTAGACGGATAAGATGGGAAAATCATTGGTTGCTTATTGATTGCACCGCAAAAATACACCTGCAATTGTGCCGTCTTGTGCTACTTCCTAGCATTACCAGCGCATATTAGTTTTCTATAGTAGCGTTTGTGAAAATACATGCATGCATGCATTTAATTGAGAGGGGAGGAGAGTGAAATAAATTGGCCTCACAATTACATTCTTTCCTCAAGTGCATCTTTGCAACATTCACCATCTTTTTCCTTTTTATTCACTTGATTTTGAAATCTTCCGTGCAGCTGCAGGGAACATCCTCTTCTTTGCACCATGTCTTTCTCCCCCTCTCCCGACCAGCCCTACAACCACATGCACCTCTCCCTGCCAAGCCATACACAAGCATGCACAGCTAGGGCATGGCTGTGCATGCTCTCTTCTTCTATAAAAGGTGCTCGGCTCCTTATGGAAAATCCAACCTAGTCCTCCACTTCAAAAATCCAACTTCTCCTTCCAAGCCACTGTCCCTTCCCTCTCCCTCTATACGCCGGCCCTCCTCATCTGAGGAGACACCCGATGGACAGGAGCACCTCACGATGGTGCACAACCACCACCGTGAGTCCACCACCACCCAGCTCACCATAGAGCCGGTGGGCGTGGTGGCTCTTCCCTGACTTCTTCACTTTCCAACCACTTCAGCCATTGCCGCAGGCTTCAAGGTCAGAATCTCCGCGATAGCAGCAGCAAGGTGGCAGCACGCGGCAAGGCAGCAACAGCCACCCCACCCCTTTCCTCGCATGCCTGCAGGCCACCCTCTTCTCCAGCGCGTGCCTCCAGGCACCCTCGCCTCTAACTTCTTCTCGCAAGTGCCCTGTCGTGCTCTCTTTTCCACAACCGGCCACCGCACGGCATTGCAGCGACCGGGAAAGCTTCACTGCACGCCAGCAGCACCGGCAAACCTCCACGGAAGCAACAGGTCACCCTCGCCCTCCATTGTGCACACTAGCAGCCCTCCTCACGCGCTCTATATTAACATCCTGCCTGCAACCCACCAGCCGGAGCCACTCCACCGCACGCGCCGAGCCGTCCACACTCACAACACCAGACGCAGGTGATTGCGTAGCTCGCCCGGCCACTGTAGCCACTGTTCACGTGTTTCTGCGAAACACTATTGCTACAGTGGTATGACCAGTGAGTTTCTCACTTAACCGACCACCCAGCGCGTTGCAATCAGCCACGGCCCGTGTGCGCGTCTCGGCCCGTGTCGCTTGCACCTGCCCACGTACGTCTGCATGCATTCACCTCTCCCAGCACCTGCCTTCCCTTGCTCCATTCACCCGCATGCCTCTGTGTGCAGCCGCTCCAGCCCTTCCACACAGCGTAGTGTGCTGCGGCCTCCTCTTCCCGCCACTCCCTCCAGCACACTCCTCTCTGCGCATACACGCTTGCGCTCACGTGGAGCCTCCAGCCAGTGGGCCTGAAGCTGTAGACACCTTAAACATATTTTCTTCTTCTTCACAGCAAGCCCTCTCTCTCACGTGCTCTCTCTCTTTCTCTCTCTCAGCAAATACACATACACACACACTCACACTCTCACACACACACATCTATACACTGTTACATACTTATATATATATATACATATATATATTTACATCCATATATATTTATATACATATATATACAAATATATATATATATATACTTATATCTATACATATAATAGTTTGTATATACTTAAGTATTAGTATACATACATATATATATATATACTTATGTAAATATATGTATATACATATATATCTACATATAAACATATACTTATATATGTATACATGTATATATACATATATATACACATATACTTATATATATATATGTATATATATATATACAAATATACATACATATATATACATATATATATCTATAGCTATATATACATACATATATATATACATATATATATACTTATCTACATATATCTATATATACATATATTACTATATAGATACACATATATATATATACATCTATATAGTATCATATACATACATATACATATAAATATATATATATATATATATATATATATATATATATATAGATCTATACATATATCTATCTATACCTATACTTATATATATATATTTACATACCTATATATATATACATATACATATATACATATATATAACTACATGTATACCTATATATTTATAACCATATATATATATAGATATATTTACATATATACATATATATATATTTTTACATTATTTACCATGCGTGGTATCACGGGAATATCCGCACCAGTTGCTGATATTCCCTGATACACGCGTACAAAAAGAATGTTCGCATTCATCTTCCATCAATCCACCTTGCATGCGGCACTTCATCCAGTTGGTTGCATCTTTCTTGACGACGACCGACTCGACACCGTGCTACACTCCATCTCTGCCTCCACCCCGACCCCTTTATACATATATAGTATATACATATATATCTATACTATATTTACTTATTTCTATTTCTCTTGCATGGCCATAAAAACATAAAAAAAATATATAAAAGAGAAAACATAATTTGTGACTTGCAGCTAATCTGTCTTGCAAGTAGCAAGACCCATTTTGGAAGCCTGATTTGGGTCAAAGCCAAGAACTTAATTTTGAGGGTGTGCCTCAAGGACCAAGATTATCAGGGATAAAAATCTAAATAGAAAAACACCAAAAACACAATAACCGAACGAAAGAGAGTCGTTTTAGGAATGGCGTAGAAACTTGACTTGTAACCCCATTTCCTTGAGTTCGGCCCTGGGCCTAAAAGTGACCAAGATAAAATCAAGTAGGCCAGGTTAAAAAGTTTTGTGAAGAGGTGGTTAGGTCTGATTAAGGTTAACCACTATACACACTTCAACGATAAAATCACCATATTAAGAACCTAACCTGGTCCGACAACCATACCTTTTCTGGCGCCGTTGTTGGGGAGGTGTACCTTCAAGTAAGTTTTTACTCCATTCCTTTCATTTTTCTCTTCTCTCTTCACTGGTATTTTTGTTTTTGGTGTGCAGGTAAACTGGTTGCAAGGAGAAGACAGGCAGACGAAGTCGGAAATGTGGGCAGGTCCAAGGTGGGAACGAGCGCGTGAAGACGCTGACACCGCATTGGAACTTCGCACATGTTGCTGAACAAGTTGGTTTTCTTTTCTTAGCAACCTAGGTTAACTTGTAACCTTAATAATAAAAAAAAGAAAAAAAAAACTAAAAACTAGAAAAACTTCTTGGGATCTCTTGGGGCAAGTGGATTAAAATTCACTTGTTTGCTTGATTGCCTTTGCTCCCACTACCCCGGGATTTCTTGCCTTACTTCGCATAGCGAAAATCCAAGAATCTTAATTCTTGAATTTTTCACCGTGTTAAGTATTCTTTGAGGCAAATAAAAAGATTGATTGCCAGCCCTCTTTGCCTCATTTACCTACAATTCGAGGTCACCTTTTTGGTGGGGAGACTTGGAATTGAGTTGATTCCAACCCCACAACGACTTTTCAACTTGCCTAAAGATTCGATCCAGAATATTTCAACCCCAACAATTTGATTTTCTTTATCTTTTCATTGAGCCTTGTGTGGAAATCTTTCTGGTGATTAGGAGCACTTGAATTGAAGTGCTTTGGCTCCCTTTCACATAAATCTAAAACTGATTCGTGCATCCACACATAGAAATCTCCATTTAGGGAACCCCATTGCATTGTAGCATGCATTAACCAATTGAAATTGAAGAAGGGTTTGTTGGGCTTAGAAGAGAAAAAACTTGTATTCTTGCAAAACCCGGAGATTGGTTGAATTGGTATTTCAGCGAAATCCTAAAATTCATCCCACTTAAGGCTGAATTCTAAAAACCATTCACCAATTAAAAATTTTAATTCAGGGTGATTTCCCCGTCGCATGCTTGTTTTACACACTCTGAAAATCAATCACTTGGGCATTACCCGTAAACAACGCCCTTCACATTCCAAAAGCACTTGATCCTAAACCTCTAACTAAAACTGGTAGCAACTTGACCCTTATTAAGGATTGGAGGTCTAACTACTTGCGTGTAGCGCCTACGTGCTGGTGAGGGTTCCCACGTGCTATTGAGTGTCTAAGACTAGGGCAAACGGCCTTTCAATCTGGCCCGGTGGTTCCGTAGTGCTTGCATTGGATTCCGTAATTCGTGATAGTAGGTAACTTAGATCTTTAGGTCTAAGGGCACACTGTAGAGGTTACAAATTTGATTGAATTGATTTGTCACCAAGTGTACCTTTGCGGCATCATTTCTCACATCTCTTGTCCCTTCTTATTACCCCAATTCTTCCTACCGTAGTGCATGTTTGGGAGGAGGTCACAAAACCCTGAACTGATTGAATTGCCTGATAAATCTAGAAAAGAAACCGAATCGTCCTCCTCCGCCACAAACATGGCTGCACGCCCACCCCCAGATCCCGAGGGAGGAAACCGCCCTCAGAACGCACCAGGTGGTGGAGCCTTAGATCCCATAGCCAGCCTCCAAGCCCAAATGGAAATGTATAATGAGCAAATTGAAGCCATTCGGGAAACATTGGAGGAAATGTAGAACCCTCCCAAACGGGAGGATCCTAGGTCTCTTAGCACCTATCAGAATCCCGCTGCTACAGAGACCATAGGACAAATTCGGGTCCCCATGGGCAGGGACGACTTTGAACTAAAACCTAACATTATTGGCCTAATAAATTTTCACTTTCTTGGTCTTGCAAGTGAAGATCCTTTTCTCCACTTGGAAGAGTTAACCCGATTGGCTGAAACTGTTAAACAAAGAAATGTCAGGTTACCTATTGTCCTCATGAAAATGCTCCTGTTTTGATTGCGGGACAAAGCGTTGCAATGGTTACGCACCCTTGGGAGAACCATCCACTCTTGGGAAGAGATGCGAACAGCAGTTCTCAAGAAGTTCTTCCCAATCGGGCAAGCCAATGCACTTCGCCGTGCTATCACTTCATTTATGCAACAAAACGGTGAACAATTTCATGAGGCATGGGAGAGATATAATGACCTCCTCAGGAAGTGTCCACACCACGGTCTGCTTAAGTGGCTTATAGCCCAGATTTTCTACTACGGGCTAAATGAGACATTCAAGCAGATTAAAGACGCTTCCTGAGGAGGGAATTTTATGAATAAAGATGAGAATGGAGCATTCGAATTACTTGGAAATATGAGTGAAAACTCAATGAACAATGCTTCCATTATCGCCTTTAATCGTACCAGCCAGCCCCGAAATGTCCACAAAGTTGACACGGGACCCTCCCATTCATCCACTAATCTCACCCTTATAGCACAAAAACTGGATGAAGTCTCCGTCATGCACAAGAAGCTGGACGAGCTTATGGCCAACCCCACCCGTTCTATTGCAAACACCCCCACCTCACCACTTCATCACAATTCCAATTCTTCCAACACCAGGCTTATCCTGAGAAACCACGTAAGACCTTCCTTACCGAGTGTCGTGCCGAGCGACTCGGTAAGTCATGTGGATCTGGCCTCTGCGAGCCAGTATTTCGACACGGAGGACCAACCCTCCGTGTGCTCGGATGCATATTTACATGGGGACACGTCTTCTGGCATAGAAGACACTTGCGCCCTAGGGAACAACACGTTCTCTGCCACTTATAACCCAGGGTGGAGAAATCATCCAAACTTCGCATGGTCCAACAACCCGCAGCGCCAAAACCCCGCGGGTCGACCGATGCGACCGTCCGCACTCGTCATCCCAAGCGCCCAGTCTAATCCTATGGCAAATCTGCCATCAGGCCTTTGCGTACCGCAAACCGAACACGCATCAGGTCCTCTTGATAAATTGATGCGAATGATGACGGAAATGTCAAAGCGCCATGAAGAGAACATGACCTCTCTTCAGCACCAATTGGCGCAGCAGAATGCTGAGATCAGTCAACTATGCATGGAGACTCGATCTCAGGGCACTCTTCCCACCCAGCTTGTTCCAAACCTGCGAAATTTCGTACCCCGTCGTCCTCAACCACAAGTACGACCCTCTTAGGGGCAGGTTAATTAAATTCTACAGGCTCGGAGCATTCCACCAAGATTTGAGGTTAATCCCACTGCTACACCGCACTCTTATGTCCCTATTGCGAACCCTCCTCGGCTGTATGATCCCCCTCGACCCACATCGTCCAATGCTATTAGTACGAGGAGCGGTAAGCAGACTATCGATCCGCCTCGACCTGATCCTGGCCCGTCTTCTTCTTCATCGCCCTCTCATTCGGGATGCGCACCGCATTCGTGAGAGGACGATACACCCAAATTGGTGCCAGAATTAGTCCCATTCCCTGAGGCACTATTGAGGGAGCCAAAAGGCAAGAAGAAAGACATGCAGGCCTTTGATAACCTATGTAATTTGTTCAGGGATGCAGAAATCAAGGTACCCTTGCTGGAGGCTATCGACTACATACCTACTGTCGCCTGATTTTTCAAAGACTACACAACACCCAGGCAACAGTCAAAGAAAACCAAGAATCCGGTGGTTCTCTTGCCTCATGCGAGTTGTGCTATACTGTCATACCTACCACCAAAGCAGAAAGATCCAGGCACACTACTTATTTCCTATAGCATCCAAGGCTGCAATTTTAACCGTGCCCTGCTTGATCTAGGATCTTCCATAAATCTTATTCCAACCATCATGCACAAAAAATTTTCCTTGGGAAATCTGAAACCCACCCCGGTCATGTTACAGTTGGCAGATCGTTCTGTCAAAATCCCAAAGGGAGTGGCGGAAGATGTGGTGGTTAGGGTCAACAATCTCTGTTTTCCTATTGACTTTCTTATTTTAAATATGGAAGTTCCTATCTCACTTTCTGATTGTCCTATCATCCTTGGTCGACCTTTCTTGGCCACAGCTCGTACCCATATCGACTGCGGGTCGGGCTGTATTGAGATTGCCGTTGGATCTGAAAAGCTCAAGCTTGACATCTTCAAGGCAGCCAAGAACTTTTGTTGCGATTGCATCGAGGATGACACGTCCGACGAGGACATGGCCGTCAGCGTGTGTATCAGACTATTTGGGACCTATTTAGACTGCTTCGGATTACCTATAAACACTGATCATTGCCTGACCAACACATATTGTGACGTTCCCCTATCCCTCCCTTGTGCCGTACCTTCTCCTGACCAGACTTCTGACGAGGTTTTCTCCGCTTACCTTACCTCGTGGTCTGAGTCATATCCGGGCTACTCACCGCCGGTCCACACTCTTGAAGATCGGATTGCCCTTTCTTTCCCACCAAATAAGGTGGATTTGCAAATCCACACTGGGACCTTGAGCCCATATACTTCTCACTGGGGCTATTCCTTTTTGGATCCATCTATCCAAGAAGCTCCTCTTCTTGCCAATCTGAAGGCCAATTTCTTCCTCCTGACTTGTTCTCCAACCTGCCTGGGACACTCTCATCCCAAGAAATGCTAGACCTTTCACCATCCACTCCCGAGCTGAAAGAGCTGCCTAGTACACTTAAGTATATTTTCCTAGGGTCAAATGAAATGCTCCCTGTAATCATCAGTTCAAAATTGACTAGGGAGCAAGAGTGCAAACTAACTAAGGTCCTCATAGAACACAAGGCAGCTATTGGATGGTCCTTATCAGACATATCTAGCATTAGCCCCTCCTACTGCACTCACCATATATATACGGAGGAGGAGGCTTGACCTTCCCACGAGATGCAGCAACATCTCAACCCTAACATGCAGGAGGTCGATAAGAATGAAATCATTAAGTGGCTAGTGATGAGTCCATTAAAATGGACCAATATTAAGCCCAAGTATATTTAATCGTATAGTTTAGGTGTGTTAATAATGGCAATTAAGTTATAGAATAATTGTATGCCTTATAATTTGACTTTATAAAATTCTATAACTTAATTATTTTTTTATTTTTATATGCAGGTAATAAAACCCAGAAAGAACAAGGGTGGGGGGATAATTTCCCCAAACAGCCACCACAGCTATTTCCCCTCTCCCCCGCTGGACATTGGGGTAATCTCTCCAATGATCTCCGCCCAAAAACAGAAAGGGATTTGCAAATCCGTAGATTGAAGCACAGAGGGAGAGAGAGGACTTAAAAAGAGAAGAGGTGGCATGCACAGAGAAGGATCTTTCCCCCCTTGTGGGGAATGGCTTCACTGTGGAAGAGGGCGGACACCGTGTAACTCGTGTGCACTACGCCTTCACCTACCCGCTCATGCATCTGCAAGCCAAGGACCATCAGCGCTCTCCTCCAATGCTGCAGGCACTCATGCCCTGCAGTGCCTCTGCCCGCTCCGCCCTCTCCAAAACAAGCGCCCCCTCTACTGCACGCGCTCACGCCACCCCGCCAGCGCACCTACTTCTCCCGTGCGCCTGCCTCCATCAATCTGCAGGCGCATCCCCGGTGCACCCACAGGCGCACTCCACCTCTGCCCGTAGATCCACCTCCCTTCAGCGCCCCCATCGTCTCAGCAGGCGCCGCACACCAAGTTCTTCAGAGGCGCCTCAAGCCAGCGCCTAGCACTCCCCTCTTCTCTAGCGCATCGTAGCATGCGCATCGCACATCTGCCGGCCCACACGCCATCTCCAGCGTCCCTCATCACCTTCCGCCCATGCCACAGCAGATGCTCACGCGCTCCCTGCCCGCATGCCTGCAAGCGTGCTCCACCTCCTGCCCCTGCTGCAGGCGCTCACGCCCTCTCTGCCCGCATGCTGCTTCTCCAGCGCTTGCAGGCCTGCAAGGCCACGCCGCCCACAGCACCCTCCAGTAGACCGGCGTTCTTCTTCTCCAGGCCACGTCCTTCAACAGTGCGCCCACACACCGCACCTTCTCCAGCGCCTGTAGGCCTGCAAGGCCACGCCGCCCACAGCGCCCTCCAACAAACCGGCATTCTTCACCTCCATCCACCTCAGCTGGCAATCTCCGGCCACCTCCGCCGCCACCACTGCGACCGTCAGAAAGCTGTCAACCTCACTGTCCTCTTCAGGCCTGCATCGACCCCTGCGGTTCTCTCTCTCTCTCGAGAGGAGGAGAGAGGAAGAGAGCTCTGTTTTTGTTGGAATTAGAAAATACATTCATTGCCCTTGCCACCAATTTGATTTTTTTTTTTATTATTATACTGTGCCAGAATTGCATTCAAGCACTCATAGTTCTTTCTAAACGCATGGTGTTGATATTAACTAGTTGAAAGGTTGATTTTGGGCTTAACTTAAGTACTAATTGTCTTTAATACACACCACGTGAAAACTGCATGAATTCATCCTAAATTCATTGAGGATTTCTGTGAGGAAAAACTGCACTTATACCCTTAACTTTTTAGGTTATTGCAAATCTACTTTCCTTCACATTTTAAGTCTGATTTGAAAAGGAATTTCGCACTATCCGAAATAACATTAAATAATTAAGTATTGATTGCATCATTGCCTCCCTGTGGACACGACCCACTCTTCTGCGAGTGGTTATTTTCATTATTTTTTATTAGCCGATTTTTCACCACTTAAATACTATAACGCTAAGTGAAAATTCGACCGTCAAAAATGG
The DNA here is from genome assembly GCA_037157565.1 of Thalassia testudinum. NCBI lineage: Eukaryota > Viridiplantae > Streptophyta > Magnoliopsida > Alismatales > Hydrocharitaceae > Thalassia > Thalassia testudinum. Next base: position 122,107,015 of record JAZHRO010000024.1, read on the forward strand.
CGCCGTTGTCGGGGAGGCAACAGACGCAATATATTTACTTTATTATTTTTAAATATTTTGAGCTGTGAAATTATCTAATCATCTTTATTATTTTGCAAGGAATCTGACATGATGACGAGGCATAGCGAAGAGACGACTTTGAACGTGAACAACGCGCATGAGGAAGATGATCTTTTTGGTGGACCTTGTCGCCACCTGGAGGACGACAACAGGAACACGTGGGCCTTGATTCCAAGAATGTAGGCTTACGGAGAAGCCTTTTTCTGATTTAGGCAGTAGGTCTTAGTTAGATTTAGTTAAATGGACATTAGAATTTAAATTACTATCTTTTGGGCCCTTGTTGGGTATTTTTGGGAATGTGTTCCCATTTATTTAGATTATAGGATTATTTGAATTATTTTAAATTGCATTTCAGTTAGTTAGCTAGATTAGGTCTGTTTGTTATTATTATTTAAAAAAAACAAAAATCGAAATGCCTACTAGAAGCTGCATATTTATAGGATGATCATCTAGGACTGAATGAGCAGTGATGGTCGGCCCGGATAGGTTGTTAATATGATATTTTTATCGTTGAAATGTGTATAGTGGTTAACCTAATTCAGACCTAACCATCTCTTTACAAAATTTTTAACCTGGCCTAATTGATTTTATCTTGTCACTTTTAGGCCCAAGGTCGAACTCAGGGAAGTGGGGTTCAAGTCGAATTTCTACGTTTACCTTAAAACGCGTCTCTTCCATTCGTTTATTCTGTTTTTGGTATTTTTCTTATTTAGGTTTTTTTCTGATAATCCTTGTTCTTGAGGCACACCCTCAAAATTGTGTCCTTGGCTTTTAGCCAAAACAGAGTTTCAAAACACGTCTTGCTACTTGCAAGACGGGGGGTACCTGCAAATCAAAGATTATCTTTTCACTTTTATACCTTTTTTTTATCTTTTTACTAAGAAGGAAGCTAACAGATAGAAAGTAAATATAGTAGCTATAGATATATATTTATATGTAGTATATATATAAAGGGGTGGGGGTGGAGGTGATGATGGAGTGTAGCACTATGTCGAGTCAGTTGACGTCTAGAGAGACGCAACCAACACGACTAGGTGCCGCGTGGAGTGTGGATGGAGGATGGATGATGTATGGGACCACGCTTTTTTTTGTACGCGTGTATCAGGGAATATCAGCAACTGGTGCAGATATCCCCGCGATACAGCGTATAATAAATAACATGAAAGTATATGTACATATGTATGTATATAAGTAAATATATCTATATATATATATATAAATGTATAGTTATATATGTATAGATATATATATATATAGATATATATGTGTATATATATGTATATAAGTATATATATATATTACTATATATATGTATATATATATATATATGTATATAAGTATATACGTATCTAGATATATATATATATATGTGTGTATATATATAACTATATAGATATGTATATATATATATGTATATAAGTATATATGTATATATATATAAGTATATGTATAAGTATATAGATATATATATACGTGTATATATATATATATAGAGATATATTATATATATATGTATGTATACATAACTATATAGATATACTATGTATATAAGTATATATATATAATAGATATATGTATGTATATATATGTTACTATATATAACTATACGTATAGTGTAAGTGTGTGTGGGTGTGTGTGTGTGTCGGTGAAGATGTGTGTGTGTTGGTGTAGTGTGTGTCTGTGAGTGAGTGAAAAAGAGAGAGAGAGAGAGAGAGAGAGAGAACGGGAGCGCCAGAGAGAGAAAGAGCGGGCGGGAGAGCTGGTGATGGCGTGAGTTAAGACGTCTGCAGATGGCTACCGACGTCTGATGGTCGCGGATGCAGGCGCGTCTTCGCGCGGAGAAGGTGAGGCTTCTGCAGGCTGGGTGTGAGGAAGGAGAGCGGGCGATGGCATGCTCGGAGAGGGCGGCGGGGAGTCTGCAGTCGGTCGCGGAGGGTTGCAGAGGTTGGCAGGGGGCGGCGAGAGGGCTTGGCCGGCCGCTGCAGTGCGCGCAGCGGCCGGTCGCAGGTGGAATGGCAGAGGCGACAGAGCAGAGGTGGAGCGGAGAAGTGCCCTGCAGGCGTGCGCGGAGACGACGGGCAGGCGAAGGCGCGGAGGAGCTAGCATGGAGGAGGTTCTGCAGTGGTCGCGGAGGGTCGCGGGGGTCGGCGCGAGGCCGTAGCCGGCCGCTGCAGTGCGCGCGGCGGCCGGTCGCGGGTGGAATTGCGGGGTGGACAGAACGGAGACGGAGCGGTGAACGGGCCTGCAGGCGCGCGCGGAGGGTTGCGCGCCTGCGGGGAAGGTCGCGGAGGAGACGGGGTGTGCTGCTGCTGCTGCTGTTGCCGCGGTTTAGCTGCTGCTGCTGCTGCTTCAAGCTTCGGACCTTGAAGCGGCAGCAATGGCGTGGAGATGAAAACGAAGAGAAAAGAAAACACCACGCCCACCTGCTCGTTGAAGAGCTGGGCGGTGGTGTTCCCACTGTGGTGGTGAGCACCACAGTGGGTTCTCCTGCTCGTCGGGTGCCTCCTCGACGGAGGGCCGGCGTATGGGAGGGGAGAACGGTGGAGAGGAAGGTGGTGGACTGCAGGGTGGCGTTTTGCAGCAGCTCGCCCCCCTCTTCCGTCGCGAGGAAGAGCTGCGGCTTTGTAGAGGAGGAGAGCATGGCGTGGAGCATGCGGGGAATGGGGGAGAATGGCAGCTGCAGGGAGAGGTGCGGGAAGGATAGCAGGGAGAGGCGCGGAGAGTGGCAGCTGCAGGGAGAGGCGCATGGCGTGGACGAAATTCAGCCGCGGGAAGAAGAAAAACCGTGGGAAGAAGAAAGAAAGATGAAAATAAAATATGGAGAGGGGACTTTTGCAAAGAGACACTTGAAGAAAAATGTAAAAATGCAAGCCATTTATTCCATTCTCTTCTCCTCTCAATTAAATGCATGCATGCAAGCGTTTTTACAAATGCAACTACAGGATTATAATATACATAGTTAATGCTAGAAAATAGCATAAGAAGGCATTCTTATAGGCGTGTTTGAGGTGCAAACATATACCCCCTTGCCTATCTTTTGCTAGTCCCTAGCAAAACCGTATTTAGAAATGATCTTAAGCTGAAAATTTTCTTCTGAGGTGATATAGGTGTGTTTATTATCGAATATTGTGAGAACCAATTGTAAAGAAGACTACCAGTACTTTAAGTCTCACATGACATAGATCATCTCTCAACTAACCAGGACTCTTGATATTTAAACCTTAAGTACGATTTCCAGGACCCAGGAGGTTTTTGCCGCACTCGAGAGCTCAAGAGGTTATGGTTTGTGCATAGTGAAGGATCAAGACTGACCAGATGAACATTAAGACTCAATCCCAGGGTTTCACGAATTTTTAAGTACAGGTTGGTCCCAGTTTCAGCTCATGTCTTCGAATTGACCCTTAAGATGATGATGGAAAACTCAACTCCCATTTTCTGATTATTTTTTTTTTTTTTTTTGTGACTCACAGAAAAACAAAGTATACAGACATTTATGAGATATACTGACTCTTTTAAAACATCTCTTTTCTGATTTTTTTTTTTTTTTTTCGAAACATGTGTCAGTATATCTCTTACAACACATTTTGAAGCACACTTTTTTTTTTTTTTTTTTCTTTTTGGTGGGAGAGTTTCTTTTTGGTGGAAAGAGCCACTCCTAAACACAAGACTAAAGCTTGGGATAAAAAGTCTACCTGCACGCACAGGTAAGGACTCCACCTTTCCTAATGAACACTAGGGTTGGATCTTATGTTCACCTGATCTTTCCTGATATGTGTAGTGTGAACCAAGTTTACTTAAGCTCTCAAGAAAAAGCAAACCAACGAATCCTGTACTGGTGTCTCAGGTACAAGAAACGTTCTTAGTTAGGAGAGATTTTGATCTATTTCGTCAATGCTTTAAGTGAATTAAGCCGAGCCTGAGCGAATCAAGCTTCTGTGGTCTGGAAATTCTTCAAAACAGAGGTTGAATATCCATAAACACTTATTGTATTTTTTGTTTCAGCTTTTAGATCATTACTAAACACCATTTATTACTAATATATATATATATTTTTTTTTTTTCTTTTCTTTTTTCTTTTTCTTGCATATTTATAAATAGGTGGTAATTGTCTGATACCATAAAATACCCGAATCCTATGGATGCCTATCCACCCCCCCATGCCAAACAATGCTATGTCCTCATATGCATGCAGGGAAAGGCAGAGAACGGACGACAGATCGGGTAACAGCAGCTGAGGTTCAGGGTATAAATCAGGGTGGAAGGGTGGGTGGATGGTGGGTGGTGAAGAGAAAAATGAAGTAATCGCGATAGAGGCGTGAAAAGTAATGGTGGATGGTGAGAGATTTGGCATTTTCTGGGACGAGAGTGTCCCAGGCGGATCAGAAAACAGATCAGGAAGAGGAAGTTGGCCCTTAGATTGGCCAAGAAGGGGGGCTTTTTGGATAGATGGATCCAAAAGGGAATAGCCCCGGTGAGTAAGATGTGGGCTCATGGTCCCAGTGTGGATTTGCAAATCCGCCTGATTTAGCGGGAAAGAAAAGGCAATCCGGTCTTCCATAGTGTGGACCGGCGGTGAGCAGCCCGGCAATGACTCAGACCACGAGGTATGGGAAGCGGAGAAAACCTCGTCAGAAGTCTGGTCAGGAGAAGGTACAGGAATAGGGAGGGATTGGGGAACGTCACAGTTTGTGTTGGTCAGGTAGTCATCAGGTAATTCGGAGCAGTCTGAATTGGCTCCAATAAGTTCGATACACGTACTGACAGTCACGTCCTCGTCAGACGTGTCATCCTTGATGTGATCACTATCATCATAAGAGTGCGGTGCTGCAGCGGGATTAACCTGAAATCCCGGAGGAATACTCGGAGCTTGCAGAATTTGATGAACCTGTTCCTGAGAAGGTTGTACCTGTGGTTGCGGACCACAGGGTACAAAGTTTTGCGGGTTTGGAACAGGTTGGGCGGGAAAAGTGCCCTGAGATCGAGTCGCCATGCTTAGTTGACTGATCTCAGCATTCTGCTGCGCCAAATGCTGAAGAGAGGTCATGTTCTTTTTATGGCGCTTTGACATTTCCGTCATCATTCGCATCAATTTATCAAGAGGTTTTGATGCGTGTTTGGTTTTCTGCACACAAGGGCCTGATGGCAGATTTGCCATAGGATTAGACTGGGCCCTTGGGATGACGGGTGTGGACGATCGCATTGGTCCACCAGCGGGGTTTCGACGCTGCGGGTTGTTGGACCATGCAAAATTGGGATGATTGTGCCACCCTGGGTTATACGTGGCAGAAAACGGGTTATTCCCCAGGGTGCAGGCATCTTCTATGCCAGAAGACGTGTCCGCATATGTGTCCGAGTACACGGAGGCTTGGTCCTCCATGTTGAAATACTGGCTCGCAGAAGCCAGTTCCACATGACTTACCGAGTCGCTTGGCGCGACACTCGATAAGGAAGGTCTTGCAGGGTTTCTCGGGATCAGCCTGGTGTTGAAAGAATTGAAATTGTGACGAAGTGGTGAGGCAGGGGTGTGTGCCATGTTTGTGGAGGAGGAGGATGATTCGGCTCTTTTTCTAGATTTATCAGTCAATACAAGCAATTCAGGGTTTTGTGACCTCCTCCCAAACATGCACTACCGCAGGAAGAATTGGGGAGATGAGAAGGGAAAAGGGATGAGAGAAATGACGCCGCAAAGGTACACTTGATTACAAATCAATACAGTCAAGTTCCTAACCTCTACAGTGTGCCCTTAGACCTAAAGATCTAAGTTACCTACTATCACGAACTACGGAACCGAATGCGAGCACCGTGGAACCACCGGGCCAGATTGAAAGGCCGTTTGCCCCAGTCTTAGACACCCGATAGCACGCGGGAACTCTCACCAGCACGTAGTCGCTACACACAGGTAGTTAGACCTCCAATCCTTAGTAAGGGTCAAGTTACTACCAGTTTTAATTAGAGGCTTAGGGTCAAGTGCTTTTGGAATGTGAAGGGCATTGTTTACGGGTAATGCCCAAGTGATTGATTTTAAGAGTGTGTAAGAACAAGCATGCAACGGGGAAATCTCCCCGAATTGAAGTTTTAATTGGTGAATGGTTTTTAGAGTTCAACCTTAAGTAGTATGAATTTTAGGATTTTGCTGAATTACCAATTCAACCAATCTCCGGGTTTTGCAAGAATACAGGTTTTCTTTCTAAAGCCCAAGAAACCCTTCTTCAATTATCAGTTAGTTAATGCATGCTAAAATGCAATGGGCTACCCTAAATGGAGATTTCTATGTGTGGATGCGCGAATCAATTTTATACCAATGTGAAAGGGAGCCAAAACACTTCAATTCAAGTGCTCCCAATCACCAGAAAGATATCCACACACAAGGCTTCAACCAACAGATAAAGAAAGTAAAATTGTTGGGGTTGAAGTATTCAGGATCGAATCACAGCAAGTTTGAAAAGTCGTGGTGGGGTTGGAATCAACTCAATTCCAAATCTCCCCACCAAAAATGTGATCCTGAATTAAAGATAAGTGAGGCAAAAGAGGGATACAAGCAATCTTTTTCTTTGCCTCAAAGAATACTTCCCACGGCGAAAAATCTAAGAATCAAGATTCTAGGATTTTCGCTATGCGAAGTAAGGCAGGAAATCCCGGGGCAGTGGGAGTGAAGACAACCAATCAATCAAGTGAATTTTAATCCACTTGCCCTCAAGAAATCCCAAAAAGTTTTTCTAGTTTTTAGTTTTAAAATTTTTTTTTTATTGTGGTGGCAAGTTAACCCTAATTTGATGAGAAAAGAAAACCTACTTGTTCGGCAACGTGTGCGAAGCTCCAATGCAATGTCGGCGTCTTCACGCTCTCGTTCCCGCCTTGGATTTGCTCACGTCCTCGACTTCGTCAGCCTTCTTCTCCTTCCACCAGGTTCACCTGCACACCAAAAACAACAATACCCGTGAAGAGAGAAGAGACAAATTTAAAGGAATTGGATAGAAACTTACTCGAAAGTGCACCTCCCCGGCAGCGGCGCCAGAAAAGTTATGATGGTCGGCCCGGATAGGTTGTTAATATGATATTTTTATCGTTGAAATGTGTATAGTGGTTAACCTAATTCAGACCTAACCATCTCTTTACAAAATTTTTAACCTGGCCTAATGGATTTTATCTTGTCACTTTTAGGCCCAAGGTCGAACTCAGGGAAGTGGGGTTCAAGTCGAATTTCTACGTTTACCTTAAAACGCGTCTCTTCCATTCGTTTATTCTGTTTTTGGTATTTTTCTTATTTAGGTTTTTTTCTGATAATCCTTGTTCTTGAGGCACACCCTCAAAATTGTGTCCTTGGCTTTTAGCCAAAACAGAGTTTCAAAACACGTCTTGCTACTTGCAAGACGGGGGTACCTGCAAATCAAAGATTATCTTTTCACTTTTATACCTTTTTTTTATCTTTTTACTAAGAAGGAAGCTAACAGATAGAAAGTAAATATAGTAGCTATAGATATATATTTATATGTAGTATATATATAAAGGGGTGGGGGTGGAGGTGATGATGGAGTGTAGCACTATGTCGAGTCAGTTGACGTCTAGAGAGACGCAACCAACACGACTAGGTGCCGCGTGGAGTGTGGATGGAGGATGGATGATGTATGGGACCACGCTTTTTTTTGTACGCGTGTATCAGGGAATATCAGCAACTGGTGCAGATATCCCCGCGATACAGCGTATAATAAATAACATGAAAGTATATGTACATATGTATGTATATAAGTAAATATATCTATATATATATATATAAATGTATAGTTATATATGTATAGATATATATATATATAGATATATATGTGTATATATATGTATATAAGTATATATATATATTACTATATATATGTATATATATATATATATGTATATAAGTATATACGTATCTAGATATATATATATATATGTGTGTATATATATAACTATATAGATATGTATATATATATATGTATATAAGTATATATGTATATATATATAAGTATATGTATAAGTATATAGATATATATATACGTGTATATATATATATATAGAGATATATTATATATATATGTATGTATACATAACTATATAGATATACTATGTATATAAGTATATATATATAATAGATATATGTATGTATATATATGTTACTATATATAACTATACGTATAGTGTAAGTGTGTGTGGGTGTGTGTGTGTGTCGGTGAAGATGTGTGTGTGTTGGTGTAGTGTGTGTCTGTGAGTGAGTGAAAAAGAGAGAGAGAGAGAGAGAGAGAGAGAACGGGAGCGCCAGAGAGAGAAAGAGCGGGCGGGAGAGCTGGTGATGGCGTGAGTTAAGACGTCTGCAGATGGCTACCGACGTCTGATGGTCGCGGATGCAGGCGCGTCTTCGCGCGGAGAAGGTGAGGCTTCTGCAGGCTGGGTGTGAGGAAGGAGAGCGGGCGATGGCATGCTCGGAGAGGGCGGCGGGGAGTCTGCAGTCGGTCGCGGAGGGTTGCAGAGGTTGGCAGGGGGCGGCGAGAGGGCTTGGCCGGCCGCTGCAGTGCGCGCAGCGGCCGGTCGCAGGTGGAATGGCAGAGGCGACAGAGCAGAGGTGGAGCGGAGAAGTGCCCTGCAGGCGTGCGCGGAGACGACGGGCAGGCGAAGGCGCGGAGGAGCTAGCATGGAGGAGGTTCTGCAGTGGTCGCGGAGGGTCGCGGGGGTCGGCGCGAGGCCGTAGCCGGCCGCTGCAGTGCGCGCGGCGGCCGGTCGCGGGTGGAATTGCGGGGTGGACAGAACGGAGACGGAGCGGTGAACGGGCCTGCAGGCGCGCGCGGAGGGTTGCGCGCCTGCGGGGAAGGTCGCGGAGGAGACGGGGTGTGCTGCTGCTGCTGCTGTTGCCGCGGTTTAGCTGCTGCTGCTGCTGCTTCAAGCTTCGGACCTTGAAGCGGCAGCAATGGCGTGGAGATGAAAACGAAGAGAAAAGAAAACACCACGCCCACCTGCTCGTTGAAGAGCTGGGCGGTGGTGTTCCCACTGTGGTGGTGAGCACCACAGTGGGTTCTCCTGCTCGTCGGGTGCCTCCTCGACGGAGGGCCGGCGTATGGGAGGGGAGAACGGTGGAGAGGAAGGTGGTGGACTGCAGGGTGGCGTTTTGCAGCAGCTCGCCCCCCTCTTCCGTCGCGAGGAAGAGCTGCGGCTTTGTAGAGGAGGAGAGCATGGCGTGGAGCATGCGGGGAATGGGGGAGAATGGCAGCTGCAGGGAGAGGTGCGGGAAGGATAGCAGGGAGAGGCGCGGAGAGTGGCAGCTGCAGGGAGAGGCGCATGGCGTGGACGAAATTCAGCCGCGGGAAGAAGAAAAACCGTGGGAAGAAGAAAGAAAGATGAAAATAAAATATGGAGAGGGGACTTTTGCAAAGAGACACTTGAAGAAAAATGTAAAAATGCAAGCCATTTATTCCATTCTCTTCTCCTCTCAATTAAATGCATGCATGCAAGCGTTTTTACAAATGCAACTACAGGATTATAATATACATAGTTAATGCTAGAAAATAGCATAAGAAGGCATTCTTATAGGCGTGTTTGAGGTGCAAACATATACCCCCTTGCCTATCTTTTGCTAGTCCCTAGCAAAACCGTATTTAGAAATGATCTTAAGCTGAAAATTTTCTTCTGAGGTGATATAGGTGTGTTTATTATCGAATATTGTGAGAACCAATTGTAAAGAAGACTACCAGTACTTTAAGTCTCACATGACATAGATCATCTCTCAACTAACCAGGACTCTTGATATTTAAACCTTAAGTACGATTTCCAGGACCCAGGAGGTTTTTGCCGCACTCGAGAGCTCAAGAGGTTATGGTTTGTGCATAGTGAAGGATCAAGACTGACCAGATGAACATTAAGACTCAATCCCAGGGTTTCACGAATTTTTAAGTACAGGTTGGTCCCAGTTTCAGCTCATGTCTTCGAATTGACCCTTAAGATGATGATGGAAAACTCAACTCCCATTTTCTGATTATTTTTTTTTTTTTTTTTTGTGACTCACAGAAAAACAAAGTATACAGACATTTATGAGATATACTGACTCTTTTAAAACATCTCTTTTCTGATTTTTTTTTTTTTTTTTCGAAACATGTGTCAGTATATCTCTTACAACACATTTTGAAGCACACTTTTTTTTTTTTTTTTTCTTTTTGGTGGGAGAGTTTCTTTTTGGTGGAAAGAGCCACTCCTAAACACAAGACTAAAGCTTGGGATAAAAAGTCTACCTGCACGCACAGGTAAGGACTCCACCTTTCCTAATGAACACTAGGGTTGGATCTTATGTTCACCTGATCTTTCCTGATATGTGTAGTGTGAACCAAGTTTACTTAAGCTCTCAAGAAAAAGCAAACCAACGAATCCTGTACTGGTGTCTCAGGTACAAGAAACGTTCTTAGTTAGGAGAGATTTTGATCTATTTCGTCAATGCTTTAAGTGAATTAAGCCGAGCCTGAGCGAATCAAGCTTCTGTGGTCTGGAAATTCTTCAAAACAGAGGTTGAATATCCATAAACACTTATTGTATTTTTTGTTTCAGCTTTTAGATCATTACTAAACACCATTTATTACTAATATATATATATATTTTTTTTTTTTTCTTTTCTTTTTTCTTTTTCTTGCATATTTATAAATAGGTGGTAATTGTCTGATACCATAAAATACCCGAATCCTATGGATGCCTATCCACCCCCCCATGCCAAACAATGCTATGTCCTCATATGCATGCAGGGAAAGGCAGAGAACGGACGACAGATCGGGTAACAGCAGCTGAGGTTCAGGGTATAAATCAGGGTGGAAGGGTGGGTGGATGGTGGGTGGTGAAGAGAAAAATGAAGTAATCGCGATAGAGGCGTGAAAAGTAATGGTGGATGGTGAGAGATTTGGCATTTTCTGGGACGAGAGTGTCCCAGGCGGATCAGAAAACAGATCAGGAAGAGGAAGTTGGCCCTTAGATTGGCCAAGAAGGGGGGCTTTTTGGATAGATGGATCCAAAAGGGAATAGCCCCGGTGAGTAAGATGTGGGCTCATGGTCCCAGTGTGGATTTGCAAATCCGCCTGATTTAGCGGGAAAGAAAAGGCAATCCGGTCTTCCATAGTGTGGACCGGCGGTGAGCAGCCCGGCAATGACTCAGACCACGAGGTATGGGAAGCGGAGAAAACCTCGTCAGAAGTCTGGTCAGGAGAAGGTACAGGAATAGGGAGGGATTGGGGAACGTCACAGTTTGTGTTGGTCAGGCAGTCATCAGGTAATTCGGAGCAGTCTGAATTGGCTCCAATAAGTTCGATACACGTACTGACAGTCACGTCCTCGTCAGACGTGTCATCCTTGATGTGATCACTATCATCATAAGAGTGCGGTGCTGCAGCGGGATTAACCTGAAATCCCGGAGGAATACTCGGAGCTTGCAGAATTTGATGAACCTGTTCCTGAGAAGGTTGTACCTGTGGTTGCGGACCACAGGGTACAAAGTTTTGCGGGTTTGGAACAGGTTGGGCGGGAAAAGTGCCCTGAGATCGAGTCGCCATGCTTAGTTGACTGATCTCAGCATTCTGCTGCACCAAATGCTGAAGAGAGGTCATGTTCTTTTTATGGCGCTTTGACATTTCCGTCATCATTCGCATCAATTTATCAAGAGGTTTTGATGCGTGTTTGGTTTTCTGCACACAAGGGCCTGATGGCAGATTTGCCATAGGATTAGACTGGGCCCTTGGGATGACGGGTGTGGACGATCGCATTGGTCCACCAGCGGGGTTTCGACGCTGCGGGTTGTTGGACCATGCAAAATTGGGATGATTGTGCCACCCTGGGTTATACGTGGCAGAAAACGGGTTATTCCCCAGGGTGCAGGCATCTTCTATGCCAGAAGACGTGTCCGCATATGTGTCCGAGTACACGGAGGCTTGGTCCTCCATGTTGAAATACTGGCTCGCAGAAGCCAGTTCCACATGACTTACCGAGTCGCTTGGCGCGACACTCGATAAGGAAGGTCTTGCAGGGTTTCTCGGGATCAGCCTGGTGTTGAAAGAATTGAAATTGTGACGAAGTGGTGAGGCAGGGGTGTGTGCCATGTTTGTGGAGGAGGAGGATGATTCGGCTCTTTTTCTAGATTTATCAGTCAATACAAGCAATTCAGGGTTTTGTGACCTCCTCCCAAACATGCACTACCGCAGGAAGAATTGGGGAGATGAGAAGGGAAAAGGGATGACAGAAATGACGCCGCAAAGGTACACTTGATTACAAATCAATACAGTCAAGTTCCTAACCTCTACAGTGTGCCCTTAGACCTAAAGATCTAAGTTACCTACTATCACGAACTACGGAACCGAATGCGAGCACCGTGGAACCACCGGGCCAGATTGAAAGGCCGTTTGCCCCAGTCTTAGACACCCGATAGCACGCGGGAACTCTCACCAGCACGTAGTCGCTACACACAGGTAGTTAGACCTCCAATCCTTAGTAAGGGTCAAGTTACTACCAGTTTTAATTAGAGGCTTAGGGTCAAGTGCTTTTGGAATGTGAAGGGCATTGTTTACGGGTAATGCCCAAGTGATTGATTTTAAGAGTGTGTAAGAACAAGCATGCAACGGGGAAATCTCCCCGAATTGAAGTTTTAATTGGTGAATGGTTTTTAGAGTTCAACCTTAAGTAGTATGAATTTTAGGATTTTGCTGAATTACCAATTCAACCAATCTCCGGGTTTTGCAAGAATACAGGTTTTCTTTCTAAAGCCCAAGAAACCCTTCTTCAATTATCAGTTAGTTAATGCATGCTAAAATGCAATGGGCTACCCTAAATGGAGATTTCTATGTGTGGATGCGCGAATCAATTTTATACCAATGTGAAAGGGAGCCAAAACACTTCAATTCAAGTGCTCCCAATCACCAGAAAGATATCCACACACAAGGCTTCAACCAACAGATAAAGAAAGTAAAATTGTTGGGGTTGAAGTATTCAGGATCGAATCACAGCAAGTTTGAAAAGTCGTGGTGGGGTTGGAATCAACTCAATTCCAAATCTCCCCACCAAAAATGTGATCCTGAATTAAAGATAAGTGAGGCAAAAGAGGGATACAAGCAATCTTTTTCTTTGCCTCAAAGAATACTTCCCACGGCGAAAAATCTAAGAATCAAGATTCTAGGATTTTCGCTATGCGAAGTAAGGCAGGAAATCCCGGGGCAGTGGGAGTGAAGACAACCAATCAATCAAGTGAATTTTAATCCACTTGCCCTCAAGAAATCCCAAAAAGTTTTTCTAGTTTTTAGTTTTAAAATTTTTTTTTTATTGTGGTGGCAAGTTAACCCTAATTTGATGAGAAAAGAAAACCTACTTGTTCGGCAACGTGTGCGAAGCTCCAATGCAATGTCGGCGTCTTCACGCTCTCGTTCCCGCCTTGGATTTGCTCACGTCCTCGACTTCGTCAGCCTTCTTCTCCTTCCACCAGGTTCACCTGCACACCAAAAACAACAATACCCGTGAAGAGAGAAGAGACAAATTTAAAGGAATTGGATAGAAACTTACTCGAAAGTGCACCTCCCCGGCAGCGGCGCCAGAAAAGTTATGATGGTCGGCCCGGATAGGTTGTTAATATGATATTTTTATCGTTGAAATGTGTATAGTGGTTAACCTAATTCAGACCTAACCATCTCTTTACAAAATTTTTAACCTGGCCTAATGGATTTTATCTTGTCACTTTTAGGCCCAGGGTCGAACTCAGGGAAGTGGGGTTCAAGTCGAATTTCTACGTTTTCCTTAAAACACGTCTCTTCCGTTCGTTTATTCTGTTTTTGGTATTTTTCTTATTTAGGTTTTTTTCTGATAATCTTTGTTCTTGAGGCACACCCTCAAAATTGTGTCCTTGGCTTTTAGCCAAAACAGAGTTTCAAAACACGTCTTGCTACTTGCAAGACGGGGGTACCTGCAAATCAAAGATTATCTTTTCACTTTTATACCTTTTCTTTATCTTTTTACTAAGAAGGAAGCTAACAGATAGAAAGTAAATATAGTAGCTATAGATATATATTTATATGTAGTATATATATAAAGGGGTGGGGGTGGAGGTGATGATGGAGTGTAGCACTATGTCGAGTCAGTTGACGTCTAGAGAGACGCAACCAACACGAATAGGTGCCGCGTGGAGTGTGGATGGAGGATGGATGATGTATGGGACCACGCTTTTTTTTGTACGCGTCTATCAGGGAATATCAGCAACTGGTGCAGATATCCCCGCGATACAGCGTATAATAAATAACATGAAAGTATATGTACATATGTATGTATATAAGTAAATATATCTATATATATATATATATATAAATGTATAGTTATATATGTATAGATATATATATATATAGATATATATGTGTATATATATGTATATAAGTATATATATATATATATATATATATATATATGTATATAAGTATATATGTATCTAGATATATATATATATATGTGTGTATATATATAACTATATAGATATGTATATATATATATGTATATAAGTATATATGTATATATATATAAGTATATGTATAAGTATATAGATATATATATACGTGTATATATATATATATAGAGATAAATTATATATATATGTATGTATACATAACTATATAGATATACTATGTATATAAGTATATATATATAATAGATATATGTATGTGTATATATATATATGTATGTATATATATGTTACTATATATAACTATACGTATAGTGTAAGTGTGTGTGGGTATGTGTGTGTGTCAGTGAAGATGTGTGTGTGTTGGTGTAGTGTGTGTCTGTGAGTGAGTGAAAAAGAGAGAGAGAGAGAGAGAGAGAGAGAGAGAGAACGGGAGCGCCAGAGAGAGAAAGAGTGGGCGGGAGAGTTGGTGATGGCGTGAGTTAAGACGTCTGCAGATGGCTGCCGACGTCTGATGGTCGCGGATGCAGGCGCGTTTTCGCGCGGAGAAGGTGAGGCGTCTGCAGGCCGGGTGCGAGCAAGGAGAGCGAGCGATGGCGTGCTCGGAGAGGGCGGCGGGGAGTCTGCAGTCGGTCGCGAAGGGTTGCAGAGGTTGGCAGGGGGTGGCGAGAGGGCCTGGCCGGCCGCTGCAGTGCGCGCAGCGGCCGGTCGCGGGTGGAATGGCAGAGGCGACAGAGCAGAGGCGGAGCGGAGAAGTGCCCTGCAGGCGTGCGCGGAGATGACGTGCAGGCGAAGGCGCGGAGGAGCGAGCGTGGAGGAGGTTCTGCAGTGGTCGCGGAGGGTCGCGGGGGTCGGCGCGAGGCCGTAGCCGGCCGCTGCAGTGCGTGCGGCGGCCGGTCGCGGGTGGAATTGCTGGGTGGACAGAACGGAGACGGAGGCGGGGAACGGGCCTGCAGGCGCGCGCGGAGGGTTGCGCGCCTGCGGGGAAGGTCGCGGAGGAGACGGGGTGTGCTGCTGCTGCTGCTGTTGCCGCGATTTAGCTGCTGCTGCTGCTGCTTCAAGCTTCGGACCTTGAAGCGGCAGCAATGGCGTGGAGATGAAAACGAAGAGAAAAGAAAACACCACGCCCACCTGCTCGTTGAAGAGCTGGGCGGTGGTGTTCCCACTGTGGTGGTGAGCACCACAGTGGGTTCTCCTGCTCGTCGGGTGCCTCCTCGACGGAGGGCCGGCGTATGGGAGGGGAGAACGATGGAGAGGAAGGTGGTGGACTGCAGGGTGGCATTTTGCAGCAGCTCGCCCCCCTCTTCCGTCGCGAGGAAGAGCTGCGGCTTTATAGAGGAGGAGAGCATGGCGTGGAGCATGCGGGGAATGGGGGAGAATGGCAGCTGCAGGGAGAGGTGCGGGAAGGACAGCAGGGAGAGGCGCGGAGAGTGGCAGCTGCAGGGAGAGGCGCATGGCGTGGACGAAATTCAGCCGCGGGAAGAAGAAAAACCGTGGGAAGAAGAAAGAAATATGAAAATAAAATATGGAGAGGGGACTTTTGCAAAGAGACACTTGAAGAAAAATGTAAAAATGCAAGGCATTTATTCCATTCTCTTCTCCTCTCAATTAAATGCATGCATGCAAGCGTTTTTACAAATGCAACTACAGGATTATAATATACATAGTTAATGCTAGAAAATAGCATAAGAAGGCGCTCTTATAGGCGTGTTTTGAGGTGCAAACAAGCAGCATCTAGTTTTTTTTTTATTGCACTGCATTCATTACTGCACGAAGAAAGTTGGAGTAAGGTACGTCTTCTCTTGAGAATTAATTATTTTTCATGCGTATGCACTGAACCTAAATCAAAGACAACTAAATTGCTTGAATCAAATTAATTTAGTGGTCACTTTAAAAAAAATTGGGACTGTTAAGAGGCTGGATTTCAAAATCTGTGACTAAAAATTGTTTGCGAAAGGATCCTATTTGCGAAATTTCAAAAAAATCAAAACACGATCATATGCTTGCACACTTGGGACACTGTGCACCTCACATAAGGTCACTAGATAAATTTCTACCTCTCCTCTTTTGCACCACACAGGAAGTTAGTCGAAAATCAACAAGCCTATCCACCAAGTTACTTCGGTTCCTCGTGTGTGGGCTCGATTCGAGACTTCCATCCCTTTCAAGTAGGTTATAGGCACCAGTGAAGGTTGGCCTAGGAAGCATAATTTTTGCAAAACTTGTATGGCTACCAACAAAGAATATAACTCTAAGACCTCCAATCTACTAAAAATAGATCCCGTTGAATTTGCGTTTGCTTTGACATTAGAACTCTCTACGAAGTTTTCTGCTGAATTTTGCTAAAGCCTAAGAGAGTTAAAATTGTTTTGCTTAAAGAAATGGATTATTATTACTCCTATCATTCAGATTATTAGAGTCAATACTTCCCATCTTTTAATCAGGATCCCATGCTCCAAGTGTATCCATCCTTTGATGGGTACATTGATAATTCATGGGATCATTCTCATTCTTACCCTGGGAGTACTGGCTTGATAACTCCCACTTTTGAGTAGAGCCTAGGAGCAGGACTTTCCAATCCTGAAATCCCTACTTCCATGCAAACACCCAACCCTCCCACCCTTCATGATTTTCCGTATCGAGGTTGGACCAATAACCCTAGGCAACTAGAGCCTGAAATTGACTATCCTCCACAACCTGATAATAGTAGCCTCTCATCTTTTACGATAGAAATGCAAAAACAACAAAAGGAAATAATGGAATCAATGGGAGAGATATTGAGGAATAGTCAACACATAAATGAAAAAATAAGACAACTTAGCTACACGCTTCCCAATAATCCTGATCCCTACCCAATAAACCATGATCATGAAAATAATTTTGAGGAACCTAATGACAATAGGGATCTAATTTTAGGTAGCCATCACTTAGACTCTTCCAATGAGACACAGCCACTAGAGGATAATGATCATAGTGATTATCCACCTGAATTATATTGCAGTCAAAAGCAAGGGAAGATGGTATCTCTTGAGGACCTGGACCACAATGACGGTATTCTCCTTACCCCTACCAACCCGGGTCACGATTATATTGTTCCTATCACTTCCCCTCTTGATTATTTGCTGGAATCCCATTCTACTCTTAGTGAGCCTACTCCTGACCCTCCACTTAGGGAATCAACACCTACCATTCAATTTTCTGAGGATTCAAATGTACCTAATGAAGGTGACCCTAAGGGAATGGAGGATGATCAATTCTGGTCTCAGGGATATGACGAGTCTAATTCAGAGGATGAGGATGCCCCAACAGAGGAACCTGGACAGAAAATCTGGAGTGAGTCACAGGAGAATTATTTATCATTTGAGGATTTAGCTCCAGACGATAGAAATAATATGATTAAATCCAGATTCCTCCTTTCTTTTGAGAGCCATACTCCATCAAAACAAGAGTTGATATTAGAGGAGGACAAACAAAATGAGAAGTCTATGGGAGACTCTCGGGGACAAAACACGTCATTTGAGGATTTACACCCTAAGAAAAATAATGAATTCAATGATATAGGCTTCCTCCACAATATTAAGACTGATCCTCTTTTAGAAATAATTGAGGATACTAATCCAACTCCTAATGAATCACATATACACCCCGACAAATATTTCAGTGAACCAAACGAATCTGGGGATGAGCTGAATGATAATGATTCTTACATTTTGACCCTGCCATTAGAAAGTTCTAATTTGGAGTCTACCCTTGATTCAAATATGACTCCGATCATTAATGCTAGGCAGGATAACTTGAAGTTGTCTACTACTGTTAGGGAGTGTACACAATTCGAATCATTGTTTGGAATTAGACCTAACACCTACTAAACCCTCATTGGACTTAACCATTACCTTCCAACACTACAAACAACCCTTATACTCCCTAACCGATCCTTCGCTCAGATCTCTGCTCATGGACATTCTTTCTGGAGAATATATCAGGCCAGTACATCCTAGGGTAGAATGGCGAGTATGGATTCATGCTTGTACTTTTACTCTCGCCATTCAAGGGTTTGAACTAATGATGATTATATCTTTTAAAACTCATCTTGCTTAGGAGGACCCTTGTTATCCTCCACTTATTCCGTCTCGGGAGGTCCCTTTTCATATTCCATTTATTATCCCTAGACCTCCCAAGGTAGCCAACGAGGTTTTTCGCTTTCATATCTTCTGGCGAGCATTTAGAATGACATTACATTATCAGCTCACCAACATCCATGGTTACCTGTTTTCTAGGCCTGCACTATTACGCATATTCTTAGGGCCTAACCTTTTCTGTTTGGAACCTAACTTATAGGTTCCTTATAAGTCTGGCTGCTGACAGAAAATGCAGTGCTTTTTGGGAGGCAACCCAGCAATTGTGTCAGGTGATATTTTTCATTTCTCCTCCTGTTTCAATTTTACAATGGGGACATTGTAGGATTTAGGCATGGGGGAGTGCATTTGCATTTTAGGAAGTATTTATGGATTTAGGTTAGTAAAAAAAGAAAATGAGCTGAATGGGTTAGTCCTTAGCAAAATACCTTTGTTATTGGAGGTTCTTCTTCTGGATTATTTCTTAAGTTTAGAATCCAGTGCATTTATTTCACGTGCACGTAGATTTGGTAATGGATCCTTGAGAAGAACCAATGAGCATTTGTAAGTCTACTGAACCCTTGGACAATTCATAGGGAGTCAGGCATACTATCTTCTAATAGATCTACCTCATATTTGTGAGAAGAAAGTAGAGAGATTACTGGTGTGCAAAGTCTAGTTCAAGGACTCTTAAGTTTTGAATAATTAGATAACAATACTTCAGAGTTAGGCGTAGTTTTCACTCTCTATTCCTATGTACATACTTTGAGTGAATTCCTGAGGGTCACCAAATAAGGCAAATACATAGAGATTGAGTCTTAATAAAGCTATAACTATGGTGGAGGGTTACGACCGTCCTTCATACAGTCCTCAGCTGAAGGAGGGTAATAGTGTCAAAGGTCAAAAATATGCCTGTCCTATCTATTCCTTCCCAGTGCCGAGATTAGGCACTTCCAGCAAATAAGCCACACAACTTCCTTTTGACCATCATCATCCCTACTAATGCCTCCTAAATAAAAGTCCGTATTGTGTTGTGTTGATTGAAAAAGAAACAAAAATAAGAAGAAAAAAAAAAATATATATATATATATAAAAGAAGAGAAGAAAAGAGAAAAGAAGTAGAAAAAGAAGAAATAGAAAGAAGAAAAAGAAAAAGAGAAAAAAAAGTTATATTACAAAAAAAAAAAGTCCAAGTGTATGATGTAACACTGTTTTCGAGGCAGCAAAACACCTATCGCGTTCCACCAAATATGACCCATACCTACCTTCTAGTATTTCCGATCACCTGAATACTGGTGGAGAACTCTAACTTAGTTGTAGAGTATTTAGGACTTTAATTGAAGTGTGGATGCCATGTGAGGCCACCAAATAGTGAGTACAGTTTCTAAATCTGGCAAGATTTGTGATCTCAGAAATAAGAAGAGGGAGTGCCCAGGAACATCAAGAGAGTACAGTTGTGTAGCCTCTCTTTGAGTTGACTTGTCTATTATTCTAGAGATCTAAAGCCTATAGTACTAGACAATATGTAGCACCAATTGAGTGTGTGCCACCAAATACGAATCCATTCAACTAGATATCTCCTAACTAATCCAAACACCGGGGTCAAATTACAGATTATTGTCTGCTTTATCCCAGAGGGAAGTAGTTGCCTATCTCAAGAACAAATTTTTGCCAAGGGTGATGTTTGAACTCCCAATGCGAATCGGCTCTTTCACTTGGATCTGTTACCTAGGTTATCAGCACTTCACATTTGTCTGGATTTCTAAAGTTTTGAAATAAGAAAAGAAGTCTTCTGATTACTTCTATTATTCATTTTTGCTAGGGACTAGCAAATCTTAGGCATGGGGGTATTTGATGAGTCCATTAAAATGGACTAATATTAAGCCTAAGTATATTTAATCGTATAGTTTAGGTGCGTTAATAATGGCAACTAAGTTATAGAATATTTGTATGCCTTATAATTTGAGTTTCGAACATTCTATAACTTAATTATTTTGTTATTTTTATATGCAGGTAATAAAACCTAGAAAGAACAAGGGTGGGGGGATAATTTCCCCAAACAGCCGCCGCAGCTATTTCCCCCCTCCCCCATCGAACATTGGGGTAATCTTCTCCAATGATCACCGGCCAAAAACAGAAAGGGATTTGCAAATCCCAGGATTGACGCACGGAGGGAGAGAGGGGACTTAAAAAGAGAAGAGGTGACGTGCACAAAGATGGATCTTTCTCCCCTTGCGGGGAACGGCTTCACTGTGGAAGAGGGTGGACACCGTGTAACTCGTGTGCACAATGCCTGCACCTACCCGCTCATGCAGCTGCAAGCCAAGCACCATCAGCGCTCTCCTCCAACGCTGCAGGCGTTCATGCCCTGCAGCGCCTCTGCTCGCTTCGCCCTCTCCAGAACAAGCGCCCCCTGTACTGCAGGCGCTCATGCCACCCTGCCAGCTTGCCTACTTCCCCCACGTGCCTGCCTCCATCCATCTACAGGTGCATCCTCGGCGCACCCACAGACGCACTCCACCTCTGCTCGCAAATCCACCTCCCTTCAGAGCCCCCATCATCTCAGCAAGCGTTGCACGCCAAGTTCTTCAGAGCCACCTCAAGCCAGCGGCTGGCGCTCTCCTCGTCTCTAGTGCACCGCAGCATGCGCACCGCTCATCTACCGGCTCGCACGCCATCTCCAGCATCCCTCATCACCTTCCGCCCACGCCACAGCAGATGCTCACGCGCTCCCTGCCAGCACGCCTGCAAGCACGCTCCACCTCCAGCCCCTACTGCAGGCGCTCACTCCCTCTCCGCCTGCGTGCTCCTTCTCCAGCTCCTGCAGGCCTCCAAGGCCACGCCGCCTACAGTGCCCTCCAGTAGACCAGCATTCTTCATCTCCAGGCCATGTCCTTCTACAATGCGCCCACGCACCGCACCGTCTCCAGCACCTGCACGCCTGCAAGGCCACACCGCCCACAGTGCCCTCCAGCAGACCTGCATTCTTCTCCTCCGGCCACCTCCACCAGCTAACTCCGCCACCACCGCTACCACCGTCGAAAAGTTCTCGACCTCGCCGTCCTCTTGAGCCCTGCAACGACCCCTGCGGTTCTCCCTCTCTCTCGCGAGGAGGAGAGAGGAAGAAAGCTCTGTTTTTGTTGGAATTAGAAATTACATTCAATGCCATTGCCTCCAATTTGATTTTTTTTATTATTATTATATTATGCCAGAATTGCATTCAAGCACTCATAGTTCTTTCTAATTGCATGGTATTGATATTAACTAGTTTAAAGCTTGATTTTGGGCTTAACTTATATACTAATTGTCTTTAATACACATCACATGAAAATTGCATGAATTCATCCTAAATTTATTGAGGATTTCTATGAGGGAAAACTGCACTTACACCCTTAACTTTTTCGATTATTGCAAATCTACTTTCCTTTACATTTTAAGTCCGATTTGAAAAGGAATTTCGCACTATTCGAAATAACATTAAATAATTAAGTATTGATTACATCATTGCCTCCCTGTGGACAAGACCCCCTCTTCACCAAGTGGTTATTTTCGTTGTTTTTGATTAGTCGATTTTTCCACCACTTAAATACTATAACGCTAAGCAAAAAGTCGACCGTCAGCTGGATGCAGGTATAATCTACCCAATCAGCGGTAGCCCCTGGGTGAGTCCGATTCATGTTGTGCCCAAGAACGCAAGACTCACCATCCGTGTCAATGACAGGGGTGAATCCATCCTTACACGCACTCCTACATCTTGGAGAATGTGTGTAGATTATAGGAAGCTCAATGCTGGAACTAAGAAAGATCATTTTCCGCTACCATTCATTGACCAAATACTGGAGTAGTTAGCGGGAAATAAATTTTTCTGTTTCCTGGATGGATTCTCAGGATATAACCAGGTGGCAATTGACCCCCGAGACCAAGAGAAAACCACTTTTACCTACCCCTTATGCACCTTTGCATTTAGAAGGATGCCGTTTGGACTTTGTAATGTGCCAGCAACTTTCCAGAGATGTCTATTGGCGATATTTCTTGACATGGTGGGTAACTTTCTCGAGGTCTTCATGGATGACTTCTCGGTCTTTAGACCAACTTTCAATGACTGTCTTGCCAACCTGACTCGTATCCTTAGGAGATGTATTGATGTAAACCTCATGCTTTCCTGGGAAAAAAGTCATTTATGGTGCACGAGGGAATTGTTCTCGGACATATCATCTCCGATTGGGGTATCGAGGTTGACAAAGCTAAGCTCGATGTCATTGCAGATTTACCTATGCCTGGCTCTGTCAAACAAATCCGCTCCTTCCTGTGACACGGTAGTTTCTATAGGATATTTATCAAAGACTTCCCCAAGATTTCTCGACCATTGACTCATCTCCTATCGGCCGACGTACCCTTCGATATGGGCCCCGACTGCATACGAGCTTTCACGCAGCAGCGTAATGCTATCACCAAGGCCCCTGTTCTCCAGTCGCCTGATTGGTCCATCGACTTTGAACTCATGTGTGACATTTCCGTCCTTATAGTCGGAGCCATCTTGGGACAAAGATGCGATAGACACCCCTTCGTGGTGTACTACGCCAGTAAGATTTTGGACGAGGCCCAGCGTAATTATATTACCACTGAAAAAGAACTACTGGCGATCATCTTTGGGCAGGAGAAATTCTGCTCTTACCTTCAGGGCTCACACGTTATTGTTTTCACTGATCACGTGGCCATTCTCCATCTCAAGCATAAGAAGGATGCCAAGCCTAGACTGATTCGTTGGATCCTTCTACTCCAAAAATTTGACATTGAGATCCATGATAAGGCTGGAGCACAGAATGTTGTAGCTGATCACCTTTCCAGACTGGACCCTGACCATATTGGACTTAACCGATCAATGAAATTTTTCCTGATGAGCACCTATTGGAAAAAAATGTGGCAAGTGGACCCTGGTATGCTGACATTGCCAATTACCTTGCTTCTGGATCCCTTCCACGTGGCTGGCCTAAAAACCAACGCAAGCGTCTCATGGCAGAGGCAAAGTATTATTTCTGGGATAATCCACTTGTTTTTCGCATAGGTGCTGATCAAATCATCCGTCACTGTGTTCCTCACAACGAATTCCCCATTGTGCTATCCTTCTACCACGATCAGGCCTGCGGAGGCCATTTCTCAGGGAGGAAAACTGTAGCCAAGGTGTTGTAGTGCGGTTTCTTTTGGCCCTCCTTTCACTAGGATGCGCACAATTATGCCAAGCATTGCAATAGGTGCCAGTCGTTAGGGTCAATGTCACGTCATGACATGATTCCCTTACAACCCATCCTTGCTGCAGAAATCTTCGACATTTGGGGAATTGATTTCATGGGTCCCTTTCCTCCTTCCAACGGCTTCGAATTCATCCGCGTAGCCGTTGACTATGTTTCGAAATGGATCGAGGCTATTCCCACACGCCGTGCTGAACATGTTATATCCACCCGATTTGTCAAAGACCACATCTTTGCGTGCTTTAGGATCCCTTGAGCCATTATCTCGATGGAGGAAGCCACTTTACCCATGCTTCTTCTTGGCCACCTCTGAGGAAATACGGAGTCGACCGTCGTATCGCATCCTCGTATCATCCTCAGATGAAAGAACAGGCAGAGGTGTCAAACCGGCAAATCAAGCAGATTCTCCAGAAAATTGTTCGCCCTGACCGTAAGGATTGGTCTGACAAGCTGATTGACACTCTTTGGGCATATCGGACCACCTTCAAGGCTCCCCTTGCTATGTCTCCATATAGAATCATTTATGAGAAGCCTTTTCATTTGCCCATGGAGTTGGAGCACTGCGCTTATTGGGCAGTTCACCAATGTAACCTCAACCCAGACCTGTGTGGTTGAGAAAGGAAACTCCAACTCTAGGAGCTAGAAGAGCTCCGTCGTGAAGCCTATGATTGTGCTTGAACTTTCAAACCACGTACTAGGGCCTTTCACGACAGCCGTATTCGGCGGAAAGAATTTGAGCGATCTCAGCAAGTTTGGCTCTACAATGCCCGACTCAAATTCTTTCCTAGGAGACTAAAGTCCTAATGGACTGGTCCTTTCCTACCTCAAGACCATTTCTCAATGGGGCCGTTGAAATTGAAGATCCCAAATCTGGGCGTAAATTTACGGTCAATGGGCAGCGTTTGAAACCCTATCTTACTCATGAACCTGCCCCCGTTGGTGAAACTGTTGCCCTGCTGGAGGGTAACTAATCGTTTGCCTCATCCAGAGTCCAGCTAGGGACGTTAAATTCAACACTCATTGGGCGGCACCCTAACAACACTCACTATCCACCATCACTTTTCTCGCCACTATCACGATCACTTCACTTTTCACTTCACCACCCACCATCCACCCACCCTACCACCTTGCTGTATACCCAACACTTCAGCTCTCATTACCCGATCTTTCGTCCTTTCTCTACCCTTCCCTGCATGCATATGAGGACATAGCATCATTTGGCATGGGGGGGTGGATAGGCATCCAAAGGATCTGGGTATTTTATGGTATCATGCAGTTTCTATCTATATATATATAAAAAAAAATGAAAAATGAAAAATGTGTTTAGTAATGTTCTGAATGTTGAACAAAAATACAATAAGTGTTTATGGATATTCAACCTCTGTTTTGAAGACTTTCCAGGCCACTGAAGCTTGATTCGCCCAAGCTCGGCTTAATTCACATGAGCATTGACAAGATAAATCGAAATCTCTCCTAACTAAGGACGTATTCTTGTACTTGAGACACCAGTACAGGATCCATTGGTTTGCTTCTACTCGAGAGCCTAAGTAATCTTGGTTCACACTACACATATCAAGAAAGACCAGCTGAACATAAGATCCAACCCTAGTTTCATTAGGCAAGGTGGAGTCCATACCTGTGCGTGCAGGTAGACTTTTTATCCCGAGCTTTAGTCTTGTGTTTAGGAGAGACTCTTTCCACCAAAAAGAAAAGTGTGCTCCTCCAAATAATGTTGAAAGCGATATACTGACACGTGTTTCAAAAAAAAAAAAAAAGATATACAAATAAGTTAGTATATCTCACAAATGTCTGTAAAATCTTCCAACAAAAGTTCTTCAGGGCAAGTCACAAATACCCTGTTTTCTTTGAGCCACAAACGTTAGAAAATGGGAGTTGAGTTTTCCATCATCTTCTTAAGGGTCAATCAGAAAACACGAGCTCAAACTGGGACCAACCTGTACTTAAAGATTCATGAAACCCTGGGCTTGAGTCTTAATGTTCAACTGGTCAATCTTGATCCTTCACTATGCATAAGCCATAATCTCTTGAGCTCTCAAGTATGGCAAAAACCTCCTAGGTCCTGGAAATCGCACTTAAGGTTTAAATATCAAGAGTCCTGGCTAGTCGAGAGATGATCTTTGTCGTGTGAGACTTAAAGTACTAGTAGTCCACTCTACAATTGGTTCTCACAATATCCAGCAATAAGCACACCTATATCGCCTCAGAAGAAAATCTTCAGCTTAAGATCATTTCTAAGTACTATTTTACTAGGGACTAGCAAAAGATAGGCATGGGGGTATGATTGCACCGCAAAAATACACCTACAATTGTGCCGTCTTGTGCTATTTCCTAGCATTACCTGTGCATATTAGGTTTGTATAGTCGCATTTATGAAAATACATGCATTTAATTGAAAGGGGAGGAGAGTGAAATAAATTGGTCTCGCAATTACATTTTTTCCTCAAGTGCACCTTTGTAAAATTCACCATCTTTTTATTTTTTATTTCACTTGATTTTGAAATCTTCCCCGCAGCTGCATGGAACATCCTCTTCTTCTTCATCCCATGTCCTACTCCCCCTCTCCCTGCCAGCCCTGTTGTCTCATGCACCTCTCCCTGCCAAGCCAAGCGCAAGCATGCACAGCCGGGGCATGGCTGTGCATGCTCTCTTCTTCTATAAAAGGAGCTCGGCTCCTTCTTGCGAAAGCCAGCCTGGTCCTCCACTTCAAAAATCCAACTTCTCTTTCCAAGCCACCGTCCCCTCCATCTCCGTCCATATGCCAACCCTCCTCCTCTGAGGAGACGCCTGGTAGACAGGAGCACCGCACGGTGGTGCACAACCACCATCGAGAGTCCACCACCGCCCAGCTCACCTTAGAGCTTGTGGGCGTGGTGGCTCTTCCCTGACTTCTTCACTTTCCATCCACTTTAGCCATTGCCGCAGGCTTCAAGGTTTGAAGCTCCGCGGCAGTAGCAGCACGCAGCAAGGCAGCAGCAGTCGCCCTACCCCTTTCCGCGCACGCCTGCAGGCCGCCCTCACCTCCAGCGCGCGCCTGCAGGCGCCGTCGCATCCAGCTTTTTCACTCAAGCGCCCTATCGTGCTGGCTTCTGCAACTAGCCACCGCACGCCACTGCAGCGGCCAGCCAAGCTTCACTGCACGCCAGCAGCACCCGCAAGCCTCCGCGCAAGTAGCTGGTCACCCTCTTCCTCTACAGCGCACGCCAGCAGCCCTCTCCGCGCGCTCTATCTTGACATCCCACCTGCAAGCCACCAGCCGGAGCCACTCCACCATGCGCGACGAGCCGTCCGCACTCACAGCACCGGACACAAGCGGTTGCGTGGCTCGCCCGGCCATTGTAGCCACTGTTCACGCGTTTCTGTGGAACACTGTGGCTACAGTCGGGTGACTGGTGAGTTTCTCACTTAACCGGTCACCCAGTGCACCGCAAGAGGCCACAGCCCACGAGGGCGTCTTGGCCCACGTCGCCTGCACCCGCCCGTGTACGTCTATGTGCATTCGCCTCTCCCGGTGCCTGCCTTCGCCTGCTCCATTCGCCAACATGCCTCTACGTGCAACCGCTCCAGCCCTTCCACGTAGTGCGGTGCGCTGCGGCCTACTCTCCACGTCACTCCCTCCAGTGCGCTTCTCTTTGCACATACGGGACTGCGCGCGCATATGGAGCCTCCAGTCGGCAGGCCTAAAACTGCAGACACCTTAAATGTTTTTTCTCTTCTTCACAGCAAGCCCTCTCTCTCTCATGCTATCTCTCTCTCTCTCTCACAGCACACTCCCCCTCTCTCTCTGCAAATGCACATACACACACACTCACACTCTCTCACACACACACCTATATAGTGTTATATACTTATATATATATACATATATATATTTACATCCATATTTATTTATATACATATATATACGTATATATATATATACACTTATTTCTATACATATAATAGTATCTATATACTTATATAAATATATATATACATCTACATATATACATATACTTGTATACGTATACATATATATATACATATATATACACATATACTTATATATATATATATACAAATATACATACATATATATATATATATAAATATATATATTTATATAGTTATCTACATATATCTATACATACATATATTACTATATACATACACATATATATATATATATATACATCTATATATTATCATATACATACATATACATATAAATATATACATATATATATATATAGATCTATAGATATATCTATCTATACATATACTTATATATATATATATATTTACATACCTATATATATATACATATACATATATACATATATATAACTACATATATTCCTATATATTTATAACCATATATATATATAGATATATTTACATATATACATATATATATATATAGTTTTTCACATTATTTACCATACGTGGTATCGCGGGAATATCCGCACTAGTTGTAGATATTCACCGATACACGCATACAAAAAGCGCGTTCACATTCATCTTCCACCAATACACCTTACACGTGGCACTTCGTCTTGTTGGTTGCTGGTAGTCAACTTTCCGCATAGCATTATAGTATTTAAGTGGTGGAAAAATTGACTAATCAAAAACAACGAAAATAACCACTCGCAGAAGTGCGGGTCGTGTCAACAGGGAGGCAACGATGCAATCAATACTTAATTATTTAATGTTATTTCGGATAGTGTGAAATCCCTATTCAAATCTGACTTAAAATGTGAAAGAAAGTAGATTTGCAATAACCTAAAAAGATAAGGGTATAAGTGCAGTTTTCCCTCACAGATATCCTCAATAAATTTAGGATGAATTCATGCAGTTTTCATTTGATGTGTACTAAAGACAATTAGTACCTAAGTTAAGACCAAAATCAATCTTTAAACTGGTTAATATCAATACCATGCAATTATAAAGAACTATGAGTGTTCGAACGTAATTCTGCCATAATATAATAATAATAAAAAATCAAATTCGGTGGCAATGGCATTGAATATAAATTTTAATTGGGGGAAAACAGAGGATCTCTCCTCTCTCCTCCTCGCGTTTGTGGGCTATGGAAAGTTGGCCGCGAGAATCGGTAGGGAGGTGCAGCTTGACGAGAGCTACGCAACGGTGGTAGTGGCATGATCGAAGGTGGCCGGCGGTAGCTGGTAGAGGTGGCCAGAGCACCAGCTTGTTGGTGGAGACAGAGGCTGCAGCAGCCTCTTGGTGGCCTGCACGCGCTTGCGGGTGCAGCGCATGGGCGGGCGGAGCTGCGTGCGGGAGGTGCTGTGCGTGAAGTTGAGCGGTGGCCTTGCAAGCACGCCTGCAGGGTACAGAGGCAGGAAGGCACGTGGGGCACTGCAGGGCGGGCGGTGCTGCATGCAAGATGTGCTGCGCCTATGGGTGCGCCTGTAGGTGCTCCTG
This sequence comes from Thalassia testudinum, assembly GCA_037157565.1. Classification (NCBI taxonomy): domain Eukaryota; kingdom Viridiplantae; phylum Streptophyta; class Magnoliopsida; order Alismatales; family Hydrocharitaceae; genus Thalassia; species Thalassia testudinum. The sequence goes on from JAZHRO010000024.1 coordinate 122,136,300, forward strand.
CAGGTGTGCCTGTGGATGTGCCTGCGGATGGATGGAGGTAGGCGCACAGGCGAGGTTGGCGCTTAGGTGGGCGGAGCTGCGTGCAGGAGGTGCTGCGCCTGTGGGTGCACCTGCAGATGGATGGAGGTAGGTGCGCAGGCAAGGTAGGCGCGTTGGCGGGGTGGCGTGAGCGCCTGCAGCTGGTGGCGCTGGAGGGGTTGGTGTGTTGGAAAGGCAGGGAGGCACGCGGTTGCTCGCTGCGTGTGCCTACAGGGCCGCGTATGCACGGATGGGCTGGAGAACTACCTGTAGTGGTGTGGGAGTAGCCCTGCGGTCATGCATCGGCAGAGAGCCTACGAGGGGGGCGCGGTGCTGCGTGCGGGCTCTTGGGAGGGCGATGGCACGGTGGCGTGGCTAGGGCAGGAGGGGGTGGTGTGCCTTCTCCACAGTGCATACTCTCTCCACAGTGGAGAGGAAGGATATCCCCCCAGGCGGAGGAAGAAGGACCCGTCGATCCAGCTGATCTCCCCTTTTCTCCCCTCCTCTTCCTTTTTAACTTCTTCGTCGCGCCTCCGAGAGTTAAAGGATTTTCAAATCCCTTAATTATCTCTGGCCGGCGGCTGTTGAGGGTTCCCAGGAGATTGGGGAAAAGAACAGCCGCCGGTGATTTGAAACAAAAAGGGTAATTTATTCTGTTCCCCTCATTCTTTTGCCAATTATTTTTCCTGCACATAAAATGAACATATTAAGTTATAGAATAAATGTAAACGTAAATCATGATGCATGCAAAACTTCTATAAGTTATTATAGTTATTAACAAACCTAAAAGACATAATCAAAGTTACTTAGGCGTAATATTAGTCCATTAAAATGAACTCATCAAATACCCACATGCCTAAAATTTGCTTGACCCTAGCAAAAAATGAAAAATAATAGAAGTAATCAGAAGATTTCTTCTTTTCTTACTTCAAAACTTTAGAAATCCAGAAAAGTGTGAAGTGCTGATAGCCTAGGTAATAGATCCAAGTGAAAGAGCCGATTCGCATTTGGAGTACATACATCACCCTTGGCAAAAATTTCTGTCGAGATAGGCAATTACTTCCCTCGGGGATAAAGCAAATGATAATCTGTAATTTGACCCCGGTGTTTGGCTTAGGTAGGAGATATTGAGTTGAATGGATTTGTATTTAGTGGCACACACTCATATGGTGCTACATATAGTCTAGTAGTGCAGACTCTAGCTCTATAGACTATTAGACAAGTCAACTCTCAGAGAGGCTACAAAATTGTGCTCTCTTGATGTTCCTGGGTACTCTCTCTTTTCTTTCTTTCTGAGATCACGAATCTCACCAGATTTAGAAATTGGACTCACTATTTGGTGGCCTCACATGGCATCCACACTTCAATTAAAGTCTTAATAACTCTGCAACTAAGTTAGAGTTCTCAACCAGTGTTCAGGTGATCAGAAATACAAAAAGGTAGGTATGGGTCACATTTGGTGGAACGCGATAGGTGTTCTGCTACCTCAAAAATAGTGTTACATCATAAACTTGGAATCTTCTCTTTTTTTTTTATAACTATTTCTTCTTTTTGTTCTTTCTATTTCTTCTTTTTCGACTTCTTTTCCCTTTTCCTTTTTTTTTCTTGTTTTTGTTTCTTTTCCAATCAATCACAACACAATACGGACTTTTATTTATGAGGCATTGTTAGGGATGATGATGGTCAAGAGGAAGTTGTGTGACTTATTTGGTGGAAGTGCCTATTCTTGGCACCAAGAAGGAATGGATGGGACAGGCGTATTTTTGACCTTTGACACTATTACCCTCCTTCAGCTGAGGACTCTAGGAAGGATGGTCGTAACCATCCAGAATAGTTATAGCTTTATTAAGACTCAATCTCTGCGTATCTGCCTTATTTGGTGATTCTCAGGAATTTACTCAAAGAACGTAAACAGGAAAAGAGAGTGAAAACTATGCCAAACTCTAAAGTATCATCATCTAATTATCCTAAACTTAAGATTCCTTGCACTGGACTTAGCGCACCAGTAATCTCTCTACTTCTCTCAAATATGAGGTGGATCTACTAGAAGATAGTATGCCTGACTCTCTATAAACTGTCCAAGGGTTCAGTAGACTTACAAATGCTCATTGGTTTCCTCAAGGATCCATTACCAAATCTACGTGCACGTGAAATAAATGCACTGGATTCAAAACTTAAGAAATAATTTCTGAAGAAGAACCTCCAATAACAAAGGTATTTTGCTAGGGACTAACCCATTCAGCTCAAAATTAATTTTTTTTTTATACTAACCTAAATGCATAAATACTTCCTAAAATTCAAATGCACTCCCCCATGCCTAAATCCTACAATTTCCCCATTGTAAAATTAAAATAGGAGGAGAAAGGAATAAAATTACCTGACATAGTTTGCTGGGTTGCCTCCCAACAAGCGCTGCATTTTCTGTCAGTAGGCAGACTAAGAAGGAACCTATAACTCTGGTTCCAAACAAACAAAGTTAGGCCCTAAAAATATTCGTAACAGTGCAGGCCTAGAGAATAGGTAACCACGGATGTTGGCGAGCTGATGATGCAATGTAATTCCAAATGCTCGTCAGAAGAAATGAAAATAGAAAATATCATTGGCTACCTTGGGAGGTCTAGGAATAATAAACGGAATATGAAAAGGGACCTCCAGAAATGGAATAAGTGGAGGATAACAAGGATCCACCAGAGTAGGACGAGTTTTAAAAGATATACAAATAATTAGTTGAAACCCTTGAATGGCGAGAGTAAAAGTACAAGCATCAATCCATACTCGCCATTCTACCCTAGAATGTATTGGCCAGATATATTCTCCAGAAAGAATGTACATGAGCAAAGATTTGAGCCAAGGATGGTTAGCGAGTATAAGGGTTGCTTGTAGTGTTGGAAGGTAATGTTAAGTCCAATGAGGGCTTAGTTGGTGTTAGGTCCAATTCCAACAATGATTCAGATTGTGTACACTCCCTAACAACAGTAGACAACTTCAAGTTATTCTGCCTCTCATTAATGATCGGAGTCATAATTGAATCAAGGGTAGACTCCAAATTACAACTTCTGATGGCAGGGTCAAAATGTAAGAATCATTATCATTCAGCTCATCTCCAGATTCATTTGGTTCACTGAAATATTTGTCGGGGTGTATATGTGATTCATTAGGAGTTGGATCAGTATCCTCAATTATTTCTAAAGGAGGATCAGTCTTAATATTTTGGAGGAAGCCTATATCATTGAATTCGTCATTCTTCTCAGGGTATAAATCCTTAATTAATGTGTTTTGTCCCCGAGAGTCTCCCATAGACTTTTGATTATTTTGTTCGTCCTCCTCTAATATCAACTCCTATTTTAATGGAGGATGACTCTTAAAAGAATGGAGGAATCTGCATTTAATCATATTATTTCTACCCTCTGGAGGTAAATCCTCAAATGATAAATAATTCTCTTGTGCATCACTCCATATTTTCAGTCCAGGTTCCTCTATTAGGGTATCCTCATCTTCAGAATTAGACTCGTCATATCCCTAAAACCAGAATTGATCATCCTCTATTCCCTTAGTGTCACATTCATTAGGTGCATTTGAATCCTCAGAATATTGAATGGTAGGTGTTGATTCCCTAAGTGGAGGATCAGGAGTAGGCTCACTAAGAGTAGAATGAGATTCCACCGAATAATCAAGAGGGGAAGTGATTGGAACAATATAACCTTGACCCGGGTTGGTAGGGGTAAGGAGAATACCGTCAATTTGGTCATGGTCCTCAAGAGATACCATCTTCCCTTGCTTTTGACTGCAATATAATTCAGGTGGATAATCACTATGATCATTATCCTTTAGTGCCCGTGTCTCATTGTAAGAGTCTAAGTGATGGCTACCTAAAATTGGATCCCTATTGTCATTAGGTTCCTCAGAATTATTTTCATGATCATGGTTTATTCGGTAGGGATCAGGATTATTGGGAAGCATGTATCTAAGTTGTCTTATTTCTTCATTTAAGTGTTGACTATTCCTCGACATCTCTCCCATTGTTTCCATTATTTCCTTTTGCTATTTTTGCATTTCTATCATAAAAGAGGAGAGGCTACTATTATCAGGTTGGGGAGGGTAGTCAATTTCAAGCTCTAGTTGCCTAGGGTATCGGTCCAACCTCGATATGGAAAATCATGAAGGGTGGGAGGGTTGGGTGTCTGCATGTAAGTAGGGATTTTAGGATTGGAAAATCCCACTCCTAGGCTCTGCTCAAAAGTGAGAGTTATCAAGCCAGTACTCCTAGGGTAAGAATGAGAATGATCCCATTAATTATCAATGTACCCATTAAATGATGGATACGATTGGAGCATGGGATCCTAATTAAAAGATAGGAAGTATTGACTCTTATAATCTAAATGATAGGAGTAAGAGTAATCCATTTCCTTAAGCAAAACAATTTTAACTTTCTTAGCATTCAGCAGAAAACTTCCTAAAGAGTCCTATTGTCACAGCAAATGCAAATTCAATGAGATTTGTTTTTAGTAGATTGCAGGTCTTAGAGTTATATGTTTTGTTGGTGGTCAAACAAGTTTTACAAAAATTACGCTTCCTAGGCCAACGTTCGCTGGAGCCTATAACCCACTCGCAAGGGATGGATGTCTCGAATCGAGCCCTCACACGAGGAACCGAAGTAACTTGGTGGATAGACTTGTTGATTTCCGACTAACTTCCCTTGTGGTGCAAAAGAGGAGAGGTAAAAATTTATCTAGTGACCTTATGTGTGAGGTGCACAGTAACTTAAGTGTGCAAGCGATCGTGTTTTGATTTTTTGAAATTCCGTAAATAGGATCCTTTCGCACACAAGTCCAACCTCTTAACCATTCCAATTTTTTTAAGGTGACCATTGAATTAATTTGCTTCAAGCACTTTAGTGGTCTTAGATTTAGGTTCAATGCATATGCATGACAAGTAATTACTGCTCAAGGGAAGACGTACCTTACTCCAGCTTTCTTCGTGCAATAATGAATGCAGTGCAATAAAACTAAACTAGATGTTGCTCATTCAGTCCTAGATGGTCGTCCTACAGATATGCAGCTTCTAGCAGGCAGTTCGAATTTTTTTTTTTTATACTAAACAAACAGACTTAATCTAACTAACTAATCGAAATTTAGTTCAAACAGTTCAAATAATCCTATAATAGGAATAAATTGGAACATGCTTCCGAAAATACGCTCCCGCATACAAGAGCGATCAGAAATAAGATGGCACTGGGAACACGTTCCCAAAAATACCCAACAAGGGTCCAAAAGACAAATTTAATTCTAATGTCTATCTAACTAAATCTAACTAAGACCTACTGCCTAAATCAGAAATAGGCTTCTCCGTAAGCCTATGTGCGTGGGATCAAGGCCCACATGTTCCTGTTCCCATCCTCCAGGTGGCGTCAAGGTCCACCAAAAAGATCATCTCCACCGTGCGCGTTGTTCACGTTCAAAGTCGTCGCTTTGCTGCGCCTCGTCGCCGTGTTAGATTCCTCGTACAATAATAAAAATGATTAGATAATTTCGAAACTAAGAAGATTTAAAAATAATAAAGTAAATCTATTGCGTCTGTTGCCTCCCCGGCAATAGCGCCAATTTCGGTAGTCGACTTTTTGCTTAGCGTTATAGTATTTAAGTGGTGGAAAAATCGACTAATAAAAAACAATGAAAATAACCACTCGTAGAAGAGCAGGTCGTGTCCACAGGGAGGCAATGATGCAATCAATACTCAATCTTTTAATGTTATTTCGGATAGTGCAAAATCCCTATTCAAATTTGACTTAAAATGTGAAGGAAAGTAGATTTGTAATAACCTAAAATGATAAGGGTATAAGTGCAGTTTTCCCTCACAGAAATCCTAAATAAATTGAAGATAAATTCATGCAATTTTCACGTGATATGTAGTAAGGAGAATTAGTACTTAAGTTAAGCCCAAAATCAATCTTTAAACTAGTTAATATCAGTACCACGCAATTATAAAGAACTATGAGTGTTCGAACGCAATTCTTCCATAATATAATAGTAATAAAAATTCAAATTAGGTGGCAATGGCATTGAATGTAAATTTTAATTGGGGGAAAATAGGGGATCTCTCCTCTCCCCTCCTCGCGTGTGTGGAGCTGCATACTGGAGGTGCTACGCTAGAAGTTGAGCGGTGGCCTTGCGGGTGCACTTGCAGGGCGCAGGGCACTGCAGGTCGGGCGGTGCTGCGTGCGGGAGGTGCTGTGCCTGTCGGTGCACCTGTGGGTGCACCTGTAGGTGCGCCTGTGAATGCGCCTGCAGGTGCGCCTGTGGATGCCCCTACAGATGGATGGAGGTAGGCACGCAGGAGAGGTAGGCGCTTGGGCCGGTGGAGCTGCGTGCGGGAGGTGCTGCGCCTGTGTGTGCACCTGTGGGTGCACCTGGAGATGGATGGAGGTAGGTGCGCAAGCAAGGTAGGCGCGGTGGCGGGGCGGTGTGAGCGCCTGCAGCAAGGGGGTGCTGGACGGCTTGGTTTGCTGGAAAGGCAGGGAGGTGCACGGTTGCGCACTGCATGTGCCTGCAGGGGCGCGTATGCACGCGTCGGCTGGAGAACTGCCTGCAGTGGTGTGGGAGCAGCCCTGCGGTCATGCAAGGGCAGAGAGCCTGCGGAGGGGGGATGTGGTGCTGCGTGCGGGCTCTTGGGAGGGCAATGGGGCAGTGGTGTGGCTAGGGCAGGAGGGGGTGGTGCACCTTCTCCACAGTGCATACTCTCTCCACAGTGGAGAGGAAGGATATCCCCCCAGGGGGAGGAAGAAGGACCCGTCGATCCAGCTGATCTCCCCTTTGCTCCCCTCCTCTTCCTTTTTAACTTCTCCGTTGCGCCACTAAGAGTTAAGGGATTTTCAAATCCCTTAGTTATCACTGGCTGGCGGCTGTTGAGGGTTCCCCAGAGAATGGGGAATGGAACAGCCACCTGTGATTTGAAACAAAAAGGGTAATTTATTCTTTTCCCCTCATTCTTTTGCCAATTATTTTTCCTGCACAAAAAATGAACATATTAAGTTATAGAATAAATGTAAACCTAAATCATGATGCATGCAAACCTTCTATAACTTAATATAGTTATTAACAAACCTAAAAGACATAATTAAAGTTACTCAGGTGTAATATTAGTCTATTAAAATGGACTCATTAGTTGCATCTTTCTGGACGACGACCGACTCGACACCAGGCTACACTCCATCTCCGCCTCCACCCCCACCCCTTTATAAATATATAGTATATACATATATATCTATACTGTATTTACTTTATTTCAATTTCTCTTTCATGCCCATAAAAAGATAAAAAAAATATATAAAAGAGAAAAGATAATTTGTGACTTGTAGTTAATCTGTCTTGCGAGTAGCAAGACCCGTTTTGGAACCCTGATTTGGCTCAAAGCCAAGAACTTAATTTTGCGGGTGTTCCTCAAGGACCAAGATTATCAGAAAAAGAATCTAAATAGAAAAACACCAAAAACACAATAAACGAACGGAACAGACTCGTTGTAGGATGGGCACAGAAACTTGACTTGTAACCCCACTTCCCTGAGTTCGACCTTGGTCCTAGAAGCGACCAAGATAAAATCATGTAGGCCAGGTTAAAAAATTTTGTAAAAAGATGGTTAGGTCTGATTTAGGTTAAACACTGTACACACTTCAATGATAAAATCACCATATTGACAACCTAACCGGGTCCGACAACCACTTATCTGCAATCGGCCTAGGATCACCTGTCAACGGTAGTGCAAGAGGCGAATGCAAGGATCGCCTCCCATCCATAAATGGAAAATAAATGTGCAAAGGCATATGCACACCACCGATAAGGAAACAGCGACACAAAAAATTGACAAAACAACGCAAAAGACGTGGGTTTTGCTCTTCTTTCACTGGAAAGAAGAAATTCCTAAAGCACGCAAAGTAATTTGATGCAAACAAATAGAGTAACAGTATCAAAATATGCGTCCTAATTAGTGACTACGCAGGTGCGTACTTTAAAGCTCAAAGGTCTAAGGTCTAGGATGAAGACCGCTCACTACTGGCTCCCCGGGTCTCTAGTAGTGAGACAGACTTGTTGATCTTCGGCCAAAGCCCTAAGAGGTGCAAAGAGGAGAGATAGAGAAAATAGGCTCATGTGACTCTAGTGATCGCGCTATGTGCGCGATAGCATGCAACAGACGATATCGATATAAAAACCCGCATGCATTCTGCAAATAGATTTAAGTCACCAATTTTACTTCTTCTTCTTAGTTAGTCTTTTTCAAAAATATACCAATTAAACTACAATGACCACTTTTTATATCTTTTCAAACAAAAATATGTGGCCTTTTTAATTCTCTGGGATCTACGCGATTTTTCTTGTATTTTCCTGCTGATGCGAGAAAAATAGATTTAAAAAAAATTTCCCGAGTCAGATAGCTCTTAATACTAGTAGGAAATATGCACTCCTAAGAGTGTATGCCTATGATATGCTGTTGCTAGTCAGAAAAGATATATTTTTGTATTTTTTTATTTTTAAATGCAACAAAACAAAAGATTATGAAATACTTACAAAAATGAAAACACTAAAATGGATTCCCACCTTCTCCTGAGATTACCCGCAAAGGTAAACCTGAAAAGAAGACAGAAAATAAAAACAAAATAAAAACAAAAACAAAACACAATACACTAATTAGAACTAAAGTTAGTAAAAACAAAAAAAATACATTTACAAAATACCTCCTAATTAAACAATTAATCCTTTTAAATTGAAGTGAATCAAAATATTGCCTCCCCGGCAACGGCGCCGTTAAAATAATGACTAGACGAAGCAATGCCAGGGAATATTTTGATGAGTGGAGTAAGTGAAAATATTTCCTCCTCGGCAAAGGCACCATTGAAATGATGATTAGATGATGTAATGCCAGGGAATATTTTGATGGGTGGAGTGAGTCAAAATATTGCCTCCATGGTAGCGGCAGCATTGAAATGATGATTAGAAGAAGCAATGCTAGGGAATATTTTGATGAGTGGAGTGAGTCAAAATATTTCCTCCTCGAGAATGGCACCATTAAAAAAATTAGGTTTTTTTTTACTGTTTTAACCAAAAGTTTTTTTATTTGCATCGAGGTCCTTTTGAGGATACATAGCACCCTAAGACTAGGGTGGGACCAGACCCTACTCGGTCCTCACCTAATCTCAGTTAGGTTTGTTTTGGTTCATTTGCTAATCAGTTCACTGTCTCGAGCCACATCGGCTCAACCCAGCCTCCTAGGCCACACTCGCCCTCCCAGGGCACAATCACTTCCGCATGCCCCCAATGGCACACACCTGCAGGCATAAGCCCGCACAGTCTGACATGCAATGCTCAGATCAGAATAGAAGGAATCGCAACCGGTGTGCCGAGCGCTGATGACTGCATAGCCAAGGAAACAAATTGGTTTTATCCCAAAGTGTGTGCTCGTGAATAACCGAGGTGGGACCAACCTACCCCTTCCAGACCCGAATTCAAATGATCGTAACTTTCTACCCAGATCTCGAAATTGAATGATTTCAAGTTTGTTGGAAAGCTCTAAGGGTAATCTACACAATGTCAGGATCAATTTAATGTTTTAATGATGTTTGGCTCTTCAATTTAAGAGATGAATTCAGGGGTTCCTACGGGGTTTTAAAAGCCTAGAAGGTGAAATTAAAGTCAAGAGAGTCCTCAGATGGACTTCTCTCTTCTATTTAAAGGTCTGTGTATGTTATATAAGTAATTCCGCTTCTGTTAGAGTAGGTTTTAAACCATAAAGACCTTCAGAACATGCAGAGAAGCTTTTCACTTCTCTGAAAGCTTCAGAGATTGATTTTTCAGATTTCAATAAGTGCAACAGACACTTAAAAGTGTTCCTAATCTTTTTAGATTAATTCTAAGTGTTATAACAGATCAATCTGGGCAGGTTTTAAGTTTAAATTTCATCAAAATAGTACTCCTACTGATTTGGGTTCGAAAGTATCCCAAATTGGCGGAAACAAATACTCACACATTCATTCATCTGAGCTTACTTTAATTAATTTCAGATCATCAAATAAGATCCCAGAAATAGTTTGCACTCCTCAAAATCTCAATTCAAGCTCAGAACGCCATTATCAAACTCATGTTTGACTGTGGAAGCTCGAAAATTGACATTTTGTTTAAAGTCTTCTTCCAAGAAATTAATCCTAAAATAGAGTCTTCTCATCATCTAGAACTTATTCAGATCTTCATAAAGTTGTTTCAACCTTAATTCCTAGGGTTTTAGGCTCGCCGCCAGAACTAAAATAGGTATGTGTTCGACAGAATCATGGAAGTATTGCTACAGTGTTTTGAGAGTTAAAATATCTTCAGTGCATCGCACAGAAGCTTCTGAGCTCATTAAATGCTTCTCAAATCCTTCCTAACAGACTTCTCCAACTCGCCGGAGTTGGGGCAGAAGAAGTTGAAATCTACAGCTCCAGTGGATAAATCCTCAAACAAATTTCTTTAAAACAGTCATTAATCCTTATTATACTATTCTGGAGCTACTTAGCAAGTTCTAGAGGATGAAACACAACTTTGGCTCGCCGAAGCTCGCCGGAGCTCTGGTGAGTCTAGAAAATGTAAATTGTATGTACAGATTAACAAAATTAACCATTTTTAATCTGAAAATGATCCCGAGGTTACAAGGAACCGTAGTATCACATTTAATTCTTCATTTGTTCATTAAAATTAAGATTTGATAGTAAGTTTAGTTTCTTAAAGATTTGAGTGGTTAAAGCTCAAGATTTGATTTAACCACTCGATTGAGAAGTTAAATCAAGTCAACAGATGTTATTATTCATAAATATATATTTAATTTATAGTTTGAACTGTTCCTAAGCCGCCATGGACAGCGAGCTCAGGAGCTAAATTAAGATTTAGGCATTTAATTATAGATGATAATAATTGGTATTATAATGTCGATTACGGTTCATTAGTGGTGATAGTTGATGAAAGAACCCAATGAAGGTGGAATTAGGCCGATTACTGTCACCATAGATAGTGTCAGTAGTCGGTGAAGGTCAGATTTGAATTAGGCGTTTAGGTGATTTAATTAAACGATTAAGCGAATTTGAAGTGAACATGGAAGATACAGGAAGGTGTACAGTGAGTAAAAAGGCAAAATTAAAGCTCTGGCGAGCTCAAGGAACTCGCTGGAGTCAGAGGATATGAAACTAAAATCTAACATTACTCAAACCTAACTAACTAAACTAACTAAGCTAGCCTACTCCAACTCCTACTCCAAGTCTATTGTTACCTGGACGAAGGGGTCAATAAGGTTTCGCCGAAGTCTCATGGTGGACGACGAAATCAGAGGGTGGAAGAATGATCTCCGGCATGCGGATTTGAGGTGGAATAGAGGTTGGCACCTTTGTCAGAGGTGCGAAAGACCACGACGGACCTCTTCGGCTACTTAAGATGGACGGAGGGAGTCAGAAGATGGAATGGGGAATCGCCGAAGTTTTGGACAAATAGCCTATCGAAGTCGGCTACAGTGTTAGAAGAGGGAAGGGAGCCAACTTGCCTAAAATCAGAGGCGTGAGGGGGTATTTATAACAGTTTGCGGCGAAGAGAGTGTCGGGGTCTGGCCGAAGAAGGAGCTCGAGGAGCTTAACCTCCATCGTCATCTCCGACGATGATGAGGTTATCTCCCACTGAGAAGTAGGATTATCAGTTAATCCAGACCGATGGATCAAGTCGATGTTGTGAGCGCAAGCCGCAAGAGCTTGGACAAAGAGGAATGATGTCGGCAGGGCGATGATCACGCGAGGGGCTGACTCTCTGCCGCCAACCGTTCGTTCGGCTGAAGAAGAAGAAGAAGAAGGTGAAGAGAGACTTAGAAGTAATAAAACTTAAGGACCTATGTGAGAAATAAGGGCCCAACTATAATAAATATTAAGGACTAAAATGTTAACCCAGGTTTTGAAGGTTTATTTTAAATTAAATCTTTTTCAACTTTTTATATATGTTTGTAAATAAGGTAAATATTATGTTTACACCTTGTATTTATATTTTTGGCCTTTTTAGGTTAATTTATTAGATTAAGTAAAATCGCTTAAGTTATTACATACTTAGGTATACATTATATTTAAGTTAATTATCTTATTAATTAAGGAAATGATTAATATGATTTCGAGTCCAATTATTATCTAAATTATTAATAATGTTAATTGAATGATAAAATGTCATTTTTAACTTATTTTAAGGTCCTTAACTAAATATCCCTTATTCTATAATTAACCCTTATATATTCATAACCCGAGCTAATTAACTAGGAAGACTAGTTAATTTAGGGTAATTAGAGATCATGATGAGTGTCTCATCAGTAGGGTAGCCTGGATGGCACCACATGGCACCATCTGGGCCATCCACCTTCTTATAGAGGGTGCTATAGAGCTCTGATCGGGGTGATTCTCATATTGATGGATTGTGATCATCACTCTAAATCCATTCGTATGGTCGGATTCTTCATCCGAAGCCCATAAAGATGTCACACTACCTCCTGACCATGTAAAATGAAGGAATTAAAGTACATAATATACAACTATCCTAAATTCAATGCAATGGATGTTTATGCAATATTTATATCATGATATGCAATGCTAAGCTTAGGAACATGCATGAATAGACATTTTACCATCAAAAATTGTTTCTACATTATACCCCCAAGGCTATCTTTTGCTAGTCCCTAACAAAATTAAACTACATGCTATGTATAAAAATAGAATTACGATTCGATCGCTTAAGCCTAAGTCATTTATTAACAATAGAAAATTTCAACTAAGGTCCTAAACAATGAAAACTCGACAATACCCGGGTGTCTGTGAGAATGTAGACCGCCCAAGTACTCACCTTATTTAAAATAGGAATATGCATCTTTTTGTTTCTCTTCTTTTCTTATTTTTTTGGACTGTTGGGGCTTTAGAGTATCGGGATAACTTTTTATGGTTACCCGACCCGCTGTTTGCACCTCAAAACACGCCTGTAATAACTCCTTCTTGTGCTATTTTCTAGCATTAACATTGCATAATAGGATCTTGTAATCGCATTTGTAAAAACGCTTGCATGCATGCATTTAATCAAGAGAAGAAGAGGAGTGAAACAATGGCTTACATAGTTACATTTTATCCCAAGTGCCTCCTTGCAAATTCCACCTCTTTTTATTTTTTTCTCTCTTGATTTCTTCTTTTCTTCTTCCCGCGGCTGCACTTCTTCCCGCAGCAGCTGCATGCATTTACTCCACGTCACTTCCCCCTGCCAACGCCGCTCCCTACAGCTACAACTCCCGCACCCTCTCCCTGCTGCAGCCGGCACGCCACTCTCTCCTCCTCTATAAGAAGCTGCAGCTTCATCCTCGCAACAGAGGCGGCTGCACGAAACAAACCCGTAGCCATCTTCTCCACCGTCTTCCCCTCCCATACGTCGGCCCTCCGTCGAGGAGCCACCCGACGAGTAGGAGTACCCACTGTGGTGCACACCACCACAGTGGGGACACCACCACCCAGCTCTTCGACGAGCCGGTGGGCGTGGTATCATCCTCATTTCATTTTTTTCTCTCTTTCACGCCATTGCCGCCGCTCCAAGCTCCGAAGCTTGAAGCCGCGGCAGCAGCAGCAAGTCCTCCCCGCTCCTCCGCGACCGTCCCCGCAGCCGCTCACCGCCTCCGTGAGCGTCTGCAGGGCGTTCCCTGCCTCCGTCTCCATTTTGTCCGCCTCGCAGTTGCACCCGTAGCCGCCGCCGCGCGCACTGCAGCGGCCGACCCCTGCCCTCCTCCGCGACCCTCCACGACCACCTGCAGACCGCCTCCACGCTCGCTCCTCCGCGCCATCGCCCGCTCGTCGACTTCGCGCATGCCTGCAGAACCCTACGCAAAGAAGGTGCGCCCGCACCCGTCGTTTCCAGGCGTCCGCTCCCTTCTCCAGACGACGCGACTCCAGACGTCCGCCGCCGCGAGCAGACATCTTAACTCGCGCGTCCGCTCTCTCTCTCTCTGCTGATCTCTCTCGCCCGCTCCCGCTCTCTCTCACGTATTCTCTCTCTCTCTCTCTCTTTTTTACTCACTAACAGACACACACTCACAGCAACGCACACACACACATTCACCGACGCACACACACCTATACAACACATACACACACACTCACACACTTATAGTAACATATATATAAATATATATATACATAGGATATCTATATAGTTATGTATACATACACATATATATAATATATATACATATATACATATAATATATATATATATCTACTTATATATACATCTATATACTTATACATATACTTATATATATATAGTCATATATACTTATATACATATATATATACATATCTATATACATATATATATACATATATATAGTAATATATATATATACTTATATACATATATATACACATATATATCTATATATATATATATCTATACATATATAACTATTCATTTATATATATGTATAGATATATTTACTTATATACATACATATGTACATATATTTTCATGTTATTTATTATACGCTGTATCGCGGGAATATCTGCACCAGTTGCTGATATTCCCTGATACACGCGTACAAAAAAAGCGTGGTCCCATACATCATCCATCCTCCATCCACACTCCACGCAGCACCTAGTCGTGTTGGTTGCGTCTCTCTAGACGTCGACTGACTCGACATAGTGCTACACTCCATCGCCACCTCCACCCCCACCCCTTTATATATATACTACATATATATATATACATACTATATTTACTTTCTGTCCATTTGCTTTTCTGTTAGTAAAAAGATAAAAAAAATACATAAAAAAGAAAAGATAATCTTTGACTTGCAGGTACCTCGTCTTGCGAGTAGCAAGACTTGTTTTGGGACTCTGTTTGGCTAAAAGCCAAGGACACAATTTTGAGGGTGTGCCTCAAGAACAAGGATTACCATAAAAAACCTAAATAAGAAAAACACCAAAAACACAATAAACGAACGGAAGAGACGCGTTTTAAGGAAAACGTAGAAACTCGACTTTAACCCCACTTCCCTGTGTTCGACCCTGGGCTTGAAAGTGATAAGATAAAATCAATTAGGCCAGGTTAAAAATTTTGTAAAGAGATGGTTAGGTCCAAATTAGGTTAACCACTATACACATTTCAACAATAAAAATATCATATTAACAACCTATTCGGGCCGACCCATCATAACTTTTCTGGCGCCGTTGCCGGGGAGGTGCACCTTCGAGTAAGTTTCTATCCAAATCCTTTCAATTTTTCTCTTCCCTCTTCACGGGTATTGTTGTTTTTGGTGTGCAGGTGAACTTGGTGGAAGGAGAAGGAAAGCAGACGAAGTCGGGAACGAGGGCAGATCCAAGGCAGGAACGAGGGCGTGAAGACGCCGACACCGCATTGGAGCTTCGCACACATTGCCAAACCAGTAGGTTTTCACTTTCTTAGCAAACTAGGGTTAGCTTGCCACCCCAAAAAAAAAAAAAAAAAACTAGAAAAACTTCTTGGGATTTCTTGGGGCAAGTGGATTAAAATTCACTTGTTTGATTGGTTGTATTCACTCCCACTGCCCCGGGATTTCCCGCCACACTTCGCATAGCGAAAATCCGAGAATCTTGATTCTGGGATTTCTCGCCGAGGGAAGTATTCTTTGAGGCAAAGAAAAAGATTGCTTATATCCCTCTTTTGCCTCACTTATCTTTAATTCAGGATCACATTTTTGGTGGGGAGACTTGGAATTGAGTTGATTCCAACCCCACCACGACTTTTCAAACTTGCCTGTGATTCGATCCTGAATACTTCAACCCCAACAATTTTATTTTCTTTATCTTTTGGTTGAAGCCTTGTGTTTGGAAATCATTTCTGGTGATTGGGAGCACTTGAATTGAAGTGCTTTGGCTCCCTGTCACATTGATATAAAACTGATTCGTGCATCCACACTTAGAAATCTCCATTTAGGGTAGCCCATTGCATTTTAGCATGCATTAACTAACTGATAATTGAAGAAGGGTTTCTTGGGTTTTAGAAGGAAAACCTGTATTTTTGCAAAAACCCGGAGATTGGTTGAATTGGTAATTCAGCAAAACCCTAAAATTCATACTACTTAAGGCTGAACTCTAAAAACCATTCGCCAATAAAAACTTAAATTCGGGGAGATTTCCCCGTTGCATGCCTGTTCTTACACACTCTTAAAATCAATCACTTGGGCAATACCCGTAAACAACGCCCTTCACATTCCAAAAGCACTTGACCCTAAGCCTCTAATGAAAACTGGTAGTAACTTGACCCTTACTAAGGATTGGAGGTCTAACTACCTGCGTGTAGCGACTACGTGCTGGTGAGAGTTCCCGCGTGCTATCGGGTGTCTAAGACTAGGGCAAACGGCCTTTCAATCTGGCCCGGTGGTTCCGCGGTGCTCGCATTCGGTTCCGTAGTTCGTGAAAGTAGGTAACTTAGATCTTTAGGTCTAATGGCACACTGTAGAGGTTAGGAACTTGACTGTATTGATTTGTAATCAAGTTTACCTTTGCGACGTCATTTCTCTCATCCCTTTTCCCTTCTCATCTCCCCAATTCTTCCTGCGGTAGTGCATGTTTGGGAGGAGGTCACAAAACCTTGAACTATTTGAATTGACTGATAAATCTAGAAAACAAGTCGAATCATCCTCCTCCTCCACAAACATGGCTGCACACCCACCCCCAAATCCCGAGGGAGGAAACCACCCTCAGAATCCACCAGGTGGTGGAGCCGTAGATCCCATAACCCGCCTCCAAGCCCAAATGGAAATGTATAATGAGCAAATCGAAGCCATTCGGGAACGATTGGAGGAAATGCAAAACCCTCCCGAACGGGAGAAGCCTAGGTCTCTTAGCTCTTATCAGAATCCCGCTGCTACAGAGACCATAGGACAAATTCGGCTCCCCATGGGCGGGGACGACTTTGAATTAAAACCAAACATAATTGGCCTAATCAATTTTCACTTTCATGGTCTTGCAAGTGAAGACCCATTTCTCCACTTAGAGGACCTAACCCGACTTGCTGAAACCGTTAAACTAAGAAATGTCGGGTTATCTATAGTCCTCATGAAGATGTTCCCGTTTTCATTGTGGGATAAAGCATCATAATGGTTTTGCACCCTTGGGAGAACCATCCATTTTTGGGAAGAGATGCGAACAGCGTTTCTCAAGAAGTTCTTCCCAATCGGGTGGACCAATGCGCTTCGCCGTGCTATCACTTCATTTACACAACAAATCGGCGAACAATTTCATGAGGCATGGGAGAGGTATAACGACCTCCTCAGGAAGTGTCCGCACCACGGTCTGCCTAAGTGGCATATAGCCCAGATTTTCTACTATGGGCTAAATGAGACTTTGAAGCAAATTGCAGACGCTTCCTACAGAGGGAACTTTATGAATAAAGACGAGAATGGAGCATTCGAACTGTTTGAAAATATGAGTGAAAACTCGATGAACAATGCTTCCATTGTCGCCTTTAATCGGACCAGCCAGCCCCGAAATGTCCACGAAGTTGACACGGGACCCTCCCATTCATCCACTGATCTAAGGCTTATTGCACAAAAACTGGATGAAGTCTCCGTCGTGCACAGGAAACTGGACGAGCTTCTGGCCAACCCCGCTCGATCTATGGCAAACACCACCTCTTCACCACTTCATCACAATCCAAGTTCTTCTAATACCAGGCTTATCCCGAGAAACCCCGTTAGACCTTCCTTACCGAGTGTCGCGCCAAGCGACTCAGTAAGTCATGTGGAACTGGTTTCTGCGAGCCAGTATTTCGACACGGAGGACCAAGCCTCGTGTGCTCGGACGCATATCTACATGCGGATGCATCTTCTGGCATAGAAGACGCTTGCGCCCTGGGGAACAACCCGTTCTCTGCCAGTTATAACCCAGGATGGCGTAATCATCCAAACTTCGCATGGTCCAACAACCTGCAGCTCCAAAACCCCGCGGGTGGACCAATGCGACCGTCCGCACCCGTCATCCCAAGGGTCCAGTTCAATCCTATTGCAAATCCGCCATCAGGCCCTTGCGTACCACAAACTGAACACGCATCAAGCCCTCTTGACAAATTGATGCGAATGATGACGGAAATGTCAAAGCACCATGAAGAGAACATGACCTCTCTTCAGCACCAATTGGCGCAGCAGAACGCCGAGATCAGTCAACTACGCATGGCGACTCGATCTCAGGGCACTCTTCCTGCCCAACCTGTTCCAAACCCGCGAAATTTCGTACCCCGTGGTTCTCAACCACAGGTAGGACCTTCTCAGGGACAAGTTAATCAAGTTCTGCAAGCTCCGAGCATTCCATCGGGATTTCAGGCTAATCCCGCTGCTGCACCACACTCTTATGTCCCCATTGCAAACCCTCCTCCGCCGTATGATCCCACTGGACCCGCATCATCCAATGCTATCACTACGAGGAGCGGTAAGCAGACCGTCGATCCGCCTCGACCTGATCCTGGCCCGTCTTCTTCTTCGCCCTCTCATTCAGGATGCATACCGCATTTGCGAGAGGACGATGCACCAAAACTTGTGCCAGAATCAGTCCCCTTCCCTGAGGCTCTACTAAGGGAGCCAAAAGGCAAAAGGAAAAATACGTACACCTTTGACAACTTGCGTAATTTGTTCAGGGATGTAGAAATCAAGGTACCCCTGCTTGTGGCAATCGACCACATACCTATTGTCGCTCGATTTTTCAAAGACTACACAACACCCAGATGACAGTAAAAGAAGACTAAGAATCCGGTGGTTCTCTCGCCTCATGCGAGTTGTGCTATACTGTCAAACTTACCACCGAAGCAGAAAGATCCAGGCACACCACTGATTTCCTGTAGCATCCAAGGCCGTAGTTTTAACCGTGCCCTGCTTGATCTAGGATCTTCCATCAATCTCATACCGACCATCATGCTCGAAAAATTTTCCTTGGGAAATCTGAAACCCACCCCTGTCACGTTACAGTTGGCAGATCGTTCTGTCAAAATCCCGAAGGGTGTGGTGGAAGACGTGGTGGTTAGGGTCAACAGTCTCTATTTTCCTGTTGACTTTCTTGTTTTAGATATGGAAGTTCCTAGTTCACTTTCTGATTGTCCGATCATCCTCGGTCGACCTTTCTTGGCCACAGCCCGTGCCCACATCGAGTGTGAGTCGGGCTGTATTGAGATTGCCGTTGGATCTGAGAAGCTCAAGCTTAACATATTCAAGGCAGCCAAGAACTTTGATTGCGATTGCATTGAGGATGACACGTCTGACGAGGACATGGCCGTCAGCGCGTGTATCGGACTAATTGGGACCTATTCGGACTGCTGCGGATTACCTATAAACACTGATAACTGCCTGACCAACACATACTGTGACGTTCCCCAATCCCTCCCTTGTCCAGTACCATCTCCTGGCCAGACTTTTGACGAGGTTTTCTCCGCTTCCCATACCTCGTGGTCTGAGTCATATCCGGGCTACTCACTGTCGGTCCACACTCATGAAGACCGAATTGCCCTTTCTTCCCGGCCAAATCAGGCAGATTTACAAATCCACACTGGGACCTTGAGCCCATATACTTCTCACTGGGGCTACTCATTTTTGGATCCATCTATCCAAGAAGCCCCTCTTCTTGGACAATCTGAAGGCTAGTTTCTTCCTCCTAACATGTTCTCCTACCCGTCTGGGACACTCTCGTCCCAAGAAATGCCAGATCCTTCCCCATCCACTCCCGAGCTAAAAGTGCTGCCTAATACACTCAAGTATGTTTTCCTGGGACCAAATGAAACGCTCCCTGTAATCATCAGTTCAAAATTAACCATGGAGCAGGAGTGCAAACTAACTAAGGTCCTCCTAGAACACAAGGCAGCTATTGGATGGTCTTTATCAGACTTATCTGGTATTAGCCCCTCCTACTGCACTCATCGTATATATATGGAGGAGGAGGCTCGACCTTCTCGCGAGATGCAGCGACGTCTCAACCCTAACATGCGGGAGGTCGTTAAGAATGAAATCATTAAGTGGCTAGATGCGGGTATAATCTACCCGATCAGCGATAGCCCCTGGGTGAGTACGATTCACGTTGTGCCCAAAAAGGTAGGACTCACCATCCATGTCAATGACAGGGGCGAATCCATCCCTACACGCACTCCTACATCTTGGAGAGTGTGTGTAGATTATAGGAAACTCAATCCTGCAACCAAGAAAGATCACTTCCCGCTACCATTTATTGACCAAATCCTGGAGCGGTTAGCGGGAAATAAATTTTTCTGCTTCCTGGATGGATTCTCAGGATATAACCAGGTGGCAATAGACCCCCGAGACTAAGAGAAAACCACTTTTACCTACCTTTTCGGCACCTTCACCTTTAGAAGGATGCCGTTCGGACTTTGTAACGCGCCAGCAACTTTCCAGAGATGCATGCTGGTGATATTTCATGACATGGTGGGTGACTTTCTCGAGGTCTTCATGGATGACTTTTCAGTCTTTGGACCATCTTTCGACGAATGTCTTGCCAACCTGACTCGCATCCTTAGGAGATGTATTGATGTAAACCTCGTGCTTTCCTAGGAAAAAAGTCATTTTATGGTGCACGAGGGAATAATTCTTGGACATATCATCTCCGATAGGGGTATCGAGGTTGACAGCGCTAAGCTCGATGTCATTGCTGATTTACCTGTGCCTGGTTCTGTCAAACAAATCCGCTCCTTCTTGGGACACGTCGGTTTCTATAGGAGATTCATCAAAGACTTCTCCAAAATTTCTCAACCCTTAGCTCATCTCCTATCAACCGACGTGCCCTTCGACATGGGCCCTGACTGTATACATGCATTCACACAGCTGCGTAATGCTGTCACCAAGGCCCCTGTTCTCCAGCCGCCTGATTGGTCCCTCGACTTTAAACTTATGTGTGACGCTTCAAACCTTGCAGTCGGAGCCATTCTGGGACAAAGACGCGATAGACACCCCTTCGTGGTATACTACGCCAGTAAGACGTTAGACGAGGCCCAGCGTAATTATACTACCACTGAAAAGGAACTACTGGCGGTTGTCTTTGGGCTGGAGAAATTCCGCTCTTACCTTCTGGGCTCTCACGTTATTGTTTTCACTGATCATGTGGCCATTCGCCATCTCATGCACAAGAAGGATGCCAAGCCTACACTGATTCGTTGGATCCTTCTGCTCCAGGAATTTGACATTGAGATTCGTGATAAGGCCAGAGCCCAGAATGTTGTGGCTGATCACCTTTCCAGACTGGACCCTGACCATATTGGACTTACTCTGCCAATTAAAGAAATTTTTCCTGATGAGCACCTATTGTAATAAATGTGGCAAGTGGACCGTGGTATGCCGACATTGCCAATTACCTTGCTTCTGGATCCCTTCCACGTGGCTGGCCTAAAAACCAGCGCGAGCGTCTCATGGCAGAAGCAAAGTATTATTTCTGGGATAATCCACTTCTTTTTCGGATAGGTGCTGATCAAATCATCTGTCGCTGTATTCCTGACAGTGAGTTCCCCAGTGTGCTATCCTTCTGCCACGATCAGGCCTGTGGAGGCCATTTCTCTGGAAGGAAAACTGCAGCCAAGGTGTTGCAGTGCGGTTTCTTTTGGCCCTCCCTTCAGCAGGACGCACACACTTATGCCAAGCATTGCACTAGGTGCCAGTCATTAGGGTCAATGGCACGTCGTGACATGATGCCCTTGCAACACATCCTAGCTGCGGAAATCTTCGACATCTGGGGAATTGACTTCATGGGTCCCTTTCCTCCATCCAACGGCTTCAAATTCATCCTCGTGGCCGTCAACTATGTTTCAAAATGGATCGAGGCTATTCCCGCGCACCGTGCTGACCATGTTATCTCCACCCAATTTGTCAAGGACCATATCTTTGCACGTTTTGGGATCCCTCGGGCCATTATCTCGGATGGAGGAAGCCACTTTACCCATGCTTCTTTTCGGGCACTTCTGAGGAGGTACGGAGTCCACCATCGTATCGCATCCCCGTATCATCCTCAGACGAATGGCCAGGCGGAAGTGTCGAACCGGCAAATCAAGCAGATTCTCCAGAAGACGGTTTGGCCTGACCGTAAGGATTGGTCCGACAAGCTGACTAACGCACTTTGGGCGTATCGGACCGCCTTCAAGGCTCCCCTTCGTATGTCTCCATATAGAATCATTTACGGGAAGCCTTGTCATTTGCCTGTGGAGTTGGAGCACCGCGCTTATTCGGCGGTTCGGCAATGTAACCTCGACCCAGACTTGTGTGAACGAGAAAGGAAACTCCAACTCCAAAAGCTGGAAGAGCTCCGTCGTGAAGCCTATGATTCTGCTCTAACCTTTAAACAGCGCACTAAGGCTTTTCACGACAGCCATGTTTGGCGGAAGGAATTTGAGCCATCTCAGCAAGTTTGGCTCTATAATGCCCGACTCAAATTCTTTCCTGGGAAATTGAAGTCCAAATGGACTAGTCCTTTCCTGGTCTCAAGACCATTCCCCAATGGGGCCGTCGAGATCGAAGATCCCAAATCTGGGCATAAATTTACGGTCAACGGGCAGCGTTTGAAACCCTATCTGACTCATGAACCTGCCCCCGTTGGAGAAACCGTTGCCCTGCTAGAGGGTAACTAATTCTTTGCCTCATTCGGAGTCCAGCTGGGGACGTTAAATTCAGCGCTTGTTGGGATGCACCCTAACAGCACTCACCATCCACCATCACTTTTCACGCCTCTATCGCGATCACTTCACAACCCACCATCCACCCACCCTACCACCCTGATCCATACCCTGCACTTCAGCTCTCGCTACCCGATCTTTCGTCCTTTCTCTACCCTTCCCTGCATGCATATGATTACATAGCATTGTTTAGCATGGGGGGGTGGATAGGCATCCTTAGGATCTGGGTATTTTAGGGTATCATGCAGTTTCTATATATACATAAAAAAAAAAAAAAAACAGAGAGGGAAAATTGTCTTTAGTAATGATCTAAAGCTGAAACAAAAAAATACAATAAGTGTTTATGGATATTCAACCTCTATTTTGAAGAATTTCCAGGCCACAAAAGCTTGATTCGCTCAGGCTCGGCTTAATTCACTTAAAGCATTGACAAAATAGATCAAGATCTCTCCTAACTAAGGATGTATTCTTGTACCTGAGACACAAGTACAAGATCCGTTGGTTTACTTTTACTTGAGAGCTTAAGTAAATGTGGTTCACACTACACATATCAGGAAAGGCCAGGTGAACATAAGATCCAACCCTAGTGTTCATTAGGGAAGGTGGAGTCCTTACCTGTGCGCGTAGGTAGACTTTTTATCCCAGGCTTTAGTCTTGTGTTTAGGAGTGACTCTTTCCATCAAAAAGAAACTCTCCCACCAAAAAGAAAAAAGTGTGCTCCTTCTGAATGTGTTGTAAGAGATATACTGACACGTTTTTCAAAAAAAAAAAAAAAAGTCAGCATATCTCATAAATATCTATAAAGTCTTTGCCCTACAAGAAGTTCGTCAGGGCAGGTTACAAATCCGTTGTTTTCCTGTGAGCAAAAAAAAAAAAAGAAATAGAAAATGGGAGTTGAGTTTTCCGTCATCATCTTAAGGGTCAATCCGAAGACATGAGCTAAAATTGGGACCAACCTGTACTTAAAAATTCGTGAAACCCTGGGATTGAGTCTTAATGTTCATCTGGTCAGTCTTGATCCTTCACTATGCACAAACCATAACCTCTTGAGCTCTCGAGTACGACAAAAACCTCCTGGGTCCTGGAAATCATACTTAAGGTTTAAATATCAAGAGTCCTGGTTAGTTGAGAGATGATCTATGTCATGTGAGACTTAACGTACTGGTAGTCTTCTTTACAATTGGTTCTCACAATATTCGATAATAAACACACCTATATCACCTCAGAAGAAAATCTTCAGCTTAAGATCATTTCTAAATACTATTTTGCTAGGGACTAGCAAAAGATAGGCATGGGGGTATATGTTTGCACCTTAAAACACGCCTGTAATAACGCCTTCTTGTGCTATTTTCTAGCATTAACATTGCATAATATGATCTTGTAATCGCATTTGTGAAAACGCTTGCATGCATGCATTTAATCAAGAGAAGAAGAGGAGTGAAACAATGGCTTACATAGTTACATTTTATCCCAAGTGCCTCCTTCCAAACTCCACCTCTTTTTATTTTTTTCTCTCTTGATTTCTTCTTTTCTTCTTCCTGCGGCTGCACTTCTACCCGTAGCAGCTGCATGCATTTACTCCACGTCACTTCCCGCTGCCAACATCGCTCCCTACAGCTGCAACTCCCGCACCCTCTCCCTGCTGCAGTCGGCATGCCACTCTCTCCTCCTCTATAAGAAGCTGCAGCTTCATCCTCTCAACAGAGGAGGCTGCACGAAACAAACCCGTAGCCATCTTCTCCACCGTCTTCCCCTCCCATACGTCGGCCCTCCGTCGAGGAGGCACCCGACGAGCAGGAGTACCCACTGTGGTGCACACCACCACAGTGGGGACACCACCGCCCAGCTCTTCGACGAGCCAGTGGGCGTGGTGTCGTCCTCGTTTCATTTTTTTCTCTCTTTCACGCCATTGCCATCGCTCCAAGCTCCGAAGCTTGAAGCTGCGGCAGCAGCAGCCACGTAGCAGCAGCAAGTCCTCCCCGCTCCTCCGCGACCGTCCCCGCAGCCGCTCACTGCCTCCGCGCGCGTCTGCAGGGCGTTCCCCGCCTCCGTCTCCGTTCTATCCGCCTCGCAGTTGCACCCGTAGCTGCCGCCGCGTGCACTGCAGCGGCCAGCTACGGCCTCGCGCCGACCCCTGCCCTCCTCCGCGACCCTCCGCGACCACCTGCAGACCGCCTCCACGATCGCTCCTCCGCGCCATCGCCCGCTCGTCGACTTCGCGCACGCCTGCAGAACCCTACGCAAAGAAGGCGCGCCCGCACCCGCCGTTTCTTGACGTCCGCTGCCTTCTCCAGACGACGCGACTCCAGACGTCTACCGCCGCGAGCAGACATCTTAACTCGCGCATCCGCTCTCTCTCTCTCGCCTACTCTCTCTCTCTCTGCTGATCTCTCCCGCTCGCTCCCGCTCTCTCTCACGTATTCTCTCTCTCTCTCTCTTTTACTCACTAACAGACACACACTCACAGCAACGCACACACACACATTCACCGACGCACACACACCTATACCAACACATACACACACACTCACACACTTATAGTAACATATATATAAATATATATATACATACATATATATATATATATATACATAGTATATCTATATAGTTATGTATACATACACATATATGTAATATATATACATATATATATATAATATATATATATATATATATATATATATCTACATATATATATATAATATATATATATATATATCTACATATATATACATCTATATACTTATACATTTACTTAGATATATATAGACATATATACTTATATACATATATATATACATATCTATATACATATATATATATACATATATATAGATATATATATATATATACTTATATACATATATATACACATATATATCTATATATATATATATCTATACATATATAACTATACATTTATATATATATATAGATATATTTACTTATATACATACATATGTACATATATTTTCATGTTATTTATTATACGCTGTATCGCGGGAATATCTGCACCAGTTGCTGATATTCCCTGATACACGCGTACAAAAAAAGTGTGGTCCCATACATCATCCATCCTCCATCCACACTCCACGCGGCACCTAGTCGTGTTGGTTGCGTCTCTCTAGACGTCGACTGACTCGACATAGTGCTACACTCCATTGCCACCTCCACCCCCACCCCTTTATATATATACTACATATATATATATACATACTATATTTACTTTCTGTCTATTTGCTTTTCTGTTAGTAAAAAGATAAAAAAAATACATAAAAAAGAAAAGATAATCTTTGACTTGCAGGTACCTCATCTTGCGAGTAGCAAGTCTTGTTTTGGGACTCTGTTTGGCTAAAAGCCAAGGACACAATTTTGAGGGTGTGCCTCAAGAACAAGGATTACCATAAAAAACCTAAATGAGAAAAACACCAAAAACACAATAAACGAATGGAAGAGACGCGTTTTAAGGAAAACGTAGAAACTCGACTTTAACCCCACTTCCCTGTGTTCGACCCTGGGCTTGAAAGCGATAAGATAAAATCAATTAGGCCAGGTTAAAAAATTTGTAAAGAGATGGTTAGGTCCAAATTAGGTTAACCACTATACACATTTCAAAGATAAAAATATCATATTAACAACCTATTTGGGCCGACCCATCACCCGCCTAAGACTCGAAAAGGACTCTAAGTGCCAAG
Source organism: Thalassia testudinum (assembly GCA_037157565.1). Lineage (NCBI taxonomy): Eukaryota > Viridiplantae > Streptophyta > Magnoliopsida > Alismatales > Hydrocharitaceae > Thalassia > Thalassia testudinum. Next base: position 122,162,713 of record JAZHRO010000024.1, read on the forward strand.
CATCTTGTGAAAAGAGTGAAAGACTCACTTGGTGGACGTTAAATGGACTTCGGGTTTCTACGACCCTAGGTGACCTTGTCTAGAGGTTTATCTTTTAGAATAATAGCTTTCTCCCTACTTCTTTTATTTATGGGATTAGCACAAGGGCAAACTCAGTGTTTATCTCCCAGATTTATTCTACTTCCCTGCTTTTTCCATAAGTGATTTCAGAATTATTGTGCATTTTTGTGAGCTAGGCTCTGGACAACTAGCCAATGGGCTATTACCCACAGCAACTTGCCAGCGATACTCGTGCGGTGAAGTGTAGTTTTGTTTATATATATATATTTTTCTCTCTTTTTCTCTTTTAGTAGGTGGCTTCCCTGATCTAAGATTTACCTAAAGGTAGTATGACGAAAATGGTCTTGTGGTTGGGTGCTGGATAACCGGCCAATGAGCTGTTATCGCCGACAACTTGCTAGCCATACCACCCTAGATGGTTCATTAGCTACCTAATTTCTGAAGAAACAGTTGAAAAGTGAGTCAGTGCAAAAAGTTTGTAGATGCTTAGGCTAATAGTCCCCCGAAATAAGAGGGCTGGTTGATAAGCCGTATACTTATCACCCCAATTTATTGACCTATTAAAATAGAATTACTTGGTTAGGACTCAAGGCTAAGTCCACATTCGAGTGGATACCCAGGCTAATTAAGCCCGAAGACCTGAAGAGTCTAAGTGTTCAGGCCCTTTCGTATCATTTCCAAAAGTTAATAACTTCCAAAAGCCTAAGTCATCTTCTCTGAATTCTATTTTCTTTTTTAATTTTCAAAAAAAAAATTAAAGAGAATAAAAGAAATTCTATGGAGTTAGCAAAATAATTTCAGGACAAAGTATCCACCCCCTGCCTAAATGATGTAATGTCCTCATTGTAAAAATAATGACATTGAAAGGCGGAGTAAACAAAATATCACCTGAATATCGTGAGAAATCTGGTCAGCTCCGCAGAGAACATGGAATATAAACACGTGGTAAATTTAATGCCTTCAACTAGGCATAACATACATATAAGGAAGAAATTGATAATTCACAGGTGCGAGTTAGAATCTAAATAAAAATATTGATCCTTAGACCTGCCAATAAAATATGTCCACAAATGAGGGCCAAGTTATGGTGCAAACACATGCCCCAAGGTCGAGTGGTTCTAAGGTTCTAGATGAAACTAACCCAAAACCAAAAATTACCGTGTTTGCCGAGCCGGGCCTTCGATTTTATCGTGTGCAACCCAAGACCAAAGTGTCAGACAACGGGTAAAGATGGTTAATTAGGTGTGGAAGTCCACTTAACATTTAGCTCAAAAAAATAAGTAATTATTTCGAGCTTGGGTTGCACGTGAAAGATATCGTAAGGGTCCTAGCAGAAAGTTGGTGGCTTCAGGTCAATAGGTACCCTTAGATCCAAAATCAATGTTCCCTAAGAAATAGCCTCTCAAATTTTTATTTCCACAATTCTATCCTCCAATATCAAGAGCTCAGTGTTCGGGACCTCAAGCATACCGCTACCCCATAAGATTTACCCAAGTCCAGAAATCATGGCTAAATCAAGATTGACTTGGGAAAAATGATCTCAGTAGTCAGCTCTTTTGGGTGCAGATGAGGAATGGGGTCACTGATTGAACCATCAAGATTAAGATCCTACAAGTTAACCCCAACCAAATAAAATTCCTCTAAAATCATTTTCCTTATGCTCAAGTGAGACTTCCCCTAAAGATTCTTTACCCTCAGAGTCAAAGAATTGATCATCCTCATTTATATATATTTCAAAAACATAAATCATTTCATGATCCAAGGACACATAATTTTCTTCGTTTCCTGACATGGGGATCTCGGGTGAATCAATCGGTTCATCTTCAAATGGTTACTCTAAACCAATCATCTCTAGTCTCAAAATATGTATCCCACTTAACAGGCGCCTTGGAGGGTTCAGACATTGGCTCTCCTAAAGAGTGTTTATCTTGAGAATCATCCCAAGATTTGAGTAGTGCAACCACGAATTTCATCCTCAACCTCGACAACTTCCCATGAAGAAACTCACCTAGGTCTCTATCTCTAATGCTTTAGAGAAAATCCAATAAAGTGTGCTTCAGCTCATCAATCATTTTTATCATATGCTCCAATGCTTCTGTGCATGGTGTTGGGTAAGCTTCTAAAGATTGGATAGTGTTCCTCAATTTAGCCAACACCTTATCCTGGGTTTGGTTCACTTGAATCGACTAGTTTGGTTCAAGTTTGGGTGGGTTTGCGTTAAATCTATGGGAGTCAAGATATCGAGGTTCTCGGGTCCCTCCCTAATAGTATGTCGTTCCAGGTTCTTCAAAGAATGGTGATGACCTATTTTCAATGGAATACTGGGGATGGTAGGTGTTATAATCAGCATATCCTTAATGGTTGTAGATCTGATTAGGTTGATCATCAAAGGGTGGAGATCTATAATCTTTGTATCTTTGGGAAGGATAGTAGTAGTCATAGTCTTGTTGTTCACGATTAGACCTTGGAAACTGAGGTTCGGATTTGTATCCCCAATCAAAGCTATCCCAACTAGTCAATGGGTAATTATAATCAAGTCAGGATAGTAATCATCTTGGGGATAAGTGGTGGCAGGATGATAGGATTGGAAATGTATGTAGGATGTGGAAGGGTACATGGTAAAGTAAGGGGGGAAATCAGAACAGAAAGAAGGCGCCCTGCAAAACAAAAATACATGCCTGTCCTTATGTTGGGTAGCCTAAACATCTACAGACTCTTAGAATCCATCCTAAGATTAGTTAGGAGGGACTAGGGAGAAGGTTCTTCCTTTGGCTTGCGCCTCTGATTCCTAATATACCCCCAGCCATAGTCGTTTGATGTTACTCCCCTAGCTAGACATCAGATTGACTACTATAAGTAGGTTAATAATGAATAATCTCAATCTGGATCTCAACGAGCGAATCAGTCTTTAGGGACAATGTCTAATCAATTTTAGTTAGTCTTCGGATATTGGTGGTTTTGGAATGTGGTGGGCCATTAATGGGTTGTGCCCTTAATGATTTGTTTGAGAATGTGTGAATGTGAACAACCAAGAAGTTTTCAAGCAAGATTATTAATGATGAGATGAGCTTTAGGATTCGAATCTTGCTTTGTAGTTTTAGGATTCAAATATTAGGTATATTCAACAAAGTTTTGTGAGGCAAACCAAGTTCTGAAAGCACGAGTTCTAGTGTTTTTCTTATATAAATCAAGAGAATATGGAGTGCCTGGTTGACCTAAATATTGAATCCTATGGGGCAGCTACAAAATGAATTTCTTTTAAATTAGGTGGTACAGCACAAACAATTCAATCAATCGGCTCAAATGCACCACTAATTAAGGCACACAGAAAGGTGATTAACCTAATATGATTTCTACTTTTTTTATGTGTTGAATTGGTGTACCGGTTCCACTGTTCTGAATCCCCGTTGAGTAGATGAGAATCAAGTTAGGTTATGTGCCTCAAATGTAGGTGTATAAGGTATGCATATTGATTCATCCCTCAGAAAGTATCCTTTTGGTTTTTCTAAAAAGAAAACGTGGGGGTGAGATAGGTGAAGGTGGCAAACAAGACACACATTGTTTATCCTAGGGTTTATATAAGCACCTAAGTAGATTTGTTCTCGGTTATGAGTGTGGCGAAATGAAACTAGGGGGGATGTGGGGAACACTTACAAAGCACTCTACCCAAACTTTACTCTGGTCTACCACGCTTGGATCTCCATGTTAGGGTATCTGCAAGACAATAGATCAAAGACAAGTGGGGTTAGTGCTATGTAAATGCAAAGAACCGCAGAAAACAATAAAGTAAATTCCGTTGCCTCCCTAACAACAATGCCAAAGTGATGTATGTGCTTCGCATGTTTGAAATCGGGGTTAAGAGTAACCCATTGTTATACTCTCAAAACTCATTTATCAAATAAAACTTTTCCGAAACTCCAAGGGAGTCCCGGGTCGAACATAGGGAGGCGACGTTTACTTATCTTGAAAATCAAGCTTCGTTTTGTTTGTTTTCGATGTTTTAGTTTTTGTTATTTTTCTTTTGTGTTTATGAAATAAGAAGACAAGCAAAATAAATCCACAAGAGAGATGGAACAAATATGATATATATCACTCCAATGTCAATTATAATGATCTATGAAAGCATAAAAGAGAAAGCGGCGAGAAGGAATCTCCCGAATTGATTGTTCAGTGAGACGACTGTGCCTAGCGGGAGCTTGGACGAAGAAGTTGAGAAGCAGGACAACAGAGGTCAGATGTGGGAGGGTGTTGGGCAGACGAAAGCTTCAGCATGGCTCCAGAATGGAGGTGACGAGGCGAAGATGATCTACTACCGGAATGGATGTGAGAGGACAGCTCCAAGGTGACCTATGAATGGTTATGGGATGATGGAGGAATATTTGGTGGGGCAAAGGGATGCTACACTAATAGGTGGCTTGGGAGCATGAGAGTAATCTCTAATGGGGCATCGGTAGGCTTGCTAGAGCTTAGGAGTAGGTGGGAGTAGAGTAGGTAGAGATGAAGAGGAATGGGGGGGTGTAGGGGTGTTTATATTGTGATGGGAGGAAGAGCATCCCACGCACAGACATTTAGTGATAGCTACAGGCGTCACTAAAGGTCACTCAACCTGTTGCCAAAAGATCGGTGCCTCTTCAAGTTCTTGGCTTGCACATGCACTACGCAGGCCATTTAGTGATAGCTACAAGTGTCACTAAAGGCCTACACTTCTATCACTGCAAATCCCACGCCCACCACTCACACCCACAGTTGTCCTCATGCACACAGGCGAGGATGAATCCTAACCATCGGATGAAGGATCACATGGCCGAGAGAAGATCACACCCCTTCACAAGATTTTAACTGCACTCAGAGGGAGTGCATTCACCTTATGCACGGAGTGATGCTAACCGCTCGATTCAGATCAAGCGGTCCAATTTGGCTGAGCAAGTGTAGGCACGGTGAATCTGGAGTAGAACTTAGGCCTTGCATTTGCGGAGAGAGTGCCTCACTGTTTTGCCAAGGCACGTCTTTATTGAGTAGGGGAGCAGTGCAGTTGCACATCATAACCGTTGGAAAAAAAATGAGGCCATCCTTAAGTTGCCTGAGGTCGGGTAAGGAGAGATGCTTCTTCGACTGTGGAGTGCACATCTTAGCCATTGGATTGAGATCCAATGGCTGGGATCTCATCTTGTGACGGGCTTGGGGGTGCCTTGGCTCAGGTGGGGTGATCTAGATGGCGCCACGTGGTGCCATCTGGTCCGTCCATCTTCTTAATCTTGTAGAGGGTGCTACAGAACTTCGATCAGGGTGATTCTCATGTTAACGGACTGCGATCGTCACTCTGAATCCATCCATACAGTCGATTCTTCATCTAAAGCCCACAAAGATGTCGCACTACCTCTTGGCCATGTAAAATGATGGAATTAATGTACATAATATAGAACTATCATAAATGCAATGCAATGGATGTTTTTGCAATATTCATATCATGAAATGCAATGCTAATCCTAGGAACAAGCATGAATAGGCATTTTACCCTCAATAATTGTTTCAACATCACCTCCCTTTCTTAGCCATTAACCCATCCAGACGTATTACTGAGCATTTTCGGAATGAACATCTGTTAGCCACTAATGGATTTCCCTGGTTTACTGACATGGTAAACTACTTAGTTTTGGGGAAAGTCCTGTCAGAGTGGACAACTTCCTGGTGGGACAGGTTAATTTTCGATGCCAAGTACAACATTTGGGAAGAACTGTATCTCTTCTATATTGCCAATGATCAGGTAATCCGAAGATGCATTCCTGACAACAAGGTCAATAATGTCATCTCATTCCGTCATGACCAAGCCTGCGATGGCAATTTCTCTGGTTGAAAAACCACAGCGAAGATTCTTCAGTGTGGGTTCTTCTTTCCCACAATGTTTAAAGACACACAAATTTATTGTACAGCATGCACTCGTTGTCAGACCTTAGGCAACATGGGCCTACGTGATATGATGCCCTTGAATCCAATCATTTTGTGCAAAATCATTGACATCTGGGGAATTAATTTCATGGGATCCGTTCCAACATCAAATGGCCTCGAATATATCTTACTCATTGTTGATTACATCTCTAAATGTATCGAAGCCATCCTCACCAGAACAAGTGAGCGTAAAGTTGTTGTTCGATTCATTCAGGAGAACATCTGTTCTAGATTTGGGGTTCCAAAAGTCATCATCAGCGATGGTGGGTCTCATTTCGCAAATGTGCACTTCTACTCACTGATGAAAAATTACGGGGTGTCGCATCATATCTCAACTCCTTATCACCCCTAGACTAATGGATTGGTAGAACTATCTAATCGAGAGACCAAGAAGATCCTTCAGGTCACTGTTTGCCCTAACAAGAAGGATTGGTCACTTGCCTTCTGGAAGCCTTATGGGCCTACAGGACCGCCCATAAGACCCAGTTAGCCATGTCTTCTTTCAGACTCGTGTATGGGAAGGCATGTCACCCCCTCGTAGAAATGAAGCATAAAGCCTACTAGGTAGTACGGAAGTGCAATCTAGATCTTGTGAAGGATAGAATCCACCGCCAGTTGCAATTGAGCAAAATCGAAGAACTATGCAATGACTCGTATGAGAACTCACGAATCTACAAAGAGTGGTTGAAAGACTTCCATGAAAGGTACATTGCAAGAAAAATCTTCCATCCTACTTAGAAGGTACTACTCTTTGCTGCCAAACTCAAGCTCTTCCCAAGCAAATTCAGATCCAAAGGGATTGGACCATTTTTGGTGAGACGAGTATTCGGAAATGGAGCTGTCAAAATCAGTGAATTCAGCGTTGATTCTGAACCTTTTGTCGTGAACGGTCAGTGACTCAAACTATTCGTCGAACTTACTGACTCAAACTTGGCTGCAGTGTCTTCTGATCTCCATTCACCCTAAGCTTCATTATGCCCAGCTGTTTCAGAGAGGAAGAGGGTCTGCGCAGGCTGTTTGCGGGCATGGAGAAGCTTGTGACAGTGAGCGCGGAGAGGGAGTTGTCGTGCGCGGAGGAGGCCGAGGGCGATGCAGGTGCTGCAGGGGTGCACTAGGGTGCTTGGCCGACCGCTGCAGTGACGCGCGGTGGCTGGTTGGGGGTTGAAGAGAGAGTGCGATAGAGTGAAGAAGCGGGAGGCGGAGAGGCCTGCAAGTGCGCGCGGAGGTGAGGGCGGCCTGCAGGCTTGCGTGGAATGGGCTAGGTGAAGCGTGCGTTTTTACCGGGTTTGAGGGTTTTGTTATAACGTTGTAGTAAAGCCGGTTATTACCAACATTTCAAATATAAATTTTTTACTCGGAAAAATAAAAGAGTTCCCGAGGTCGAACTCAGGGAGCAAGTTGTATTCTAGAGATATACATGTTTCTTTTACAAAAAGAGAGAGGGAAAGAATTTGTTGTTTTCTCTTTGTTCTGCAGAGGGGATGCTCTTCTTTCTCTCTTTCTTTAGATCTCCTTCTCTGTTCTGCAGAGGTGATATTCTTCTTCTGCAATGGTGATGCTCTTCTTCTTCTTCCTGCTGTTCTTCCGTTGGTGATGTTCTTCTTTCTTCAGAGCTCCTTGTTCTTCTTCTTCTTTGGTTTTCTGCCTTGACCTCTCTTCTTCTTTTTCTGCTTTGGCCGTTGCTCTTCTTCTTCTTCTGCTTTGGCCGTTGCTCTTCCTTCTTCTTCAGCTTTGGCCGTTGCTCTTCCTTCTTCTTCAGCCTGCCTTCTTTCCTGCTCTGGCTGCTGACCTTCCGTCATCTGCCCCGGTGCTTAGACGACTTAACGATGCCTTTGCTACAGTGCAGCTCCTTCTTCTTCAGCGGGTCTTCTTCTTCGCCTGTGCCTGCACACTTCAGGGTTTTTCGTCAAGAGGCAAAACCTACTCTACCCCCCTCCCCGCGTCTCTCTTTCTCTCTGAAACCACTCCTGGGAAAGCACTCCCAGAGCTACCGGGTAATCGGGTTCGGGTCACGCCCGGGTCCAGGCCCACCGGCGTGCGGTGGTGGGCGAGGAGTGCAGGTCGGTTTAATCGGGTCGGGCCAGGTCCGCGGAGCGTGGTCACGGACGAGGCCGGGTCGGGTGAGAGGGACCTCACCCCGTGGTCAGGAGGCAGACAGCATAAGGCACTTTTTGCCTTTATGCGTCCGCGCGCCTCCGAGAAGTTCCGAGGTGGGACTAAATGTCCCACCCCAATTGAGCGCCCGTCGCAGAGGGAGCAGTGGGCGATTGTGGCTTCACGCGCGGCCTTCGCCCCATCTACGAGCCTGGGACGTTTCGCTGAGACTCCCCGCGCAACCTGGGAGTCGAACCTGGGCGAAGGCGTGCCTGCACCTGCAGGTGAAGCAGCTCTGCCTGCTCAGTAATGGCGACGGCGGGCGAGTCACCTGGTCACAGAAGAACGGCCTCTCGGCCAAATCAGACAGGCGGGGGACCTTCGCCGTGGCACGGCGAAGGTGGTCAGGGGGTCTGCAGGGGGCGTGATGGAGCCAACAGGTCATCCTAGGTCAAACTGTGAGCGAAGAAGTGGGTGTGTTCGGTGGATCTGCAGAGGGAGTTTGGCGGGAAGTGGAGGGGCGGAAGAGGATCAGGGTGAGGAGGCGGAGGTTCTGCGGTGGTCGGCGAGCCGTGTGGGTCGCTGAGGTGATGGGAGCGGCTCGCCGGAGGGTGGTTGGAGGCGGAGAGGGTGAGGGTGAACAGGAGCGGTCGAGGGTTTAATCAACTAAGAGACAGTGAGGAAAAGAAAGAGGGGGAGGTGGGGAGGAGTTCTGACCTAGCTATGGAGACGAAAGGGGCCGAGACAGGGCGACAGTCGTATCGACTGTCGCCGGAGAAGAAGATGCCCAGGGGGAGGGGCGGCGGCGAGCAGAGGGCTGGAGAGGCGCCAGCGAGGTACGGCGTGGCGCAGGAAGAGCAGGGGAGGAGGTCTCTGCTGCTGGTATTACGGCAGAGCGAAGAGGAGGAGGGGGAGGAAACCGCCGGAGCTGGTGAGCGTCTGCCGGAGAAAGAAGAGAAGGAAGTTGGGGATTTCTCCGTCAGATCCAGGCTGCGCTCGTCGGTGGAGCGGCGGGGGGTATTTATAGGGATGAAACAGGGAAGAAGGCGGAGGGAGACGACGTGTCTCCCTTGCCGGAGAATGGTCGAAACACGAACCCATACCGTCCGTGCGTTCGCACGGCCGGTATGGTGGGCTACAATGACCAGGGGGGTGCTCCTGCGACGGCTGACGACGCAGGGCACCCCCGGTTTACTTGGCAGGTCCCTCACCTCACCCTGCGCGGCGCCATGCTCCGCGCAAGGTCGCCGGAGCATGGTGCTGGCAGGGTTTCGCAGGAGGGACCTGATTGCAAAGAACGAAGGAGAGTTAGGGGCCAAAATGCGAGGGTTCAAAAGTTGAGGGCCAAAGAGTAAATGTATGGGGACCAAAGTGTGAAGTCGGTCAAGGAGGTTTCTTCTTAGGCTCAAGTTTTTATACATGACTAATTAGGACCTAAGGAATCTGATGGTGTATTTCATTTTCATATTAAACCTTGTTTGACCGGTCAATTTGCGCAAAAACCCAAATTAAGTTATTAATTGGGCATGGTTCTCAATGTAGGTCAAAATGGGTTCTAAAGGCCAAATTGAAGGTTCTAAACCCTAGAGATTATTTTTCTATGAATTTTAGAGGGTTTATTCTATTTTTACTTTGCCTCGAACCTTGTGAATTGAAGTGGGTTGTTTTAGGGTTACAGATTATCATTTGGTTTCTTGGAAGTGCTGTAGCCCTTGCTAGATCATCTCATCCCACTTTTATTCTTATTAAGCTGTTTTGACCTGTGTTTGGTCCCTGAATTACCCTGTATGCAGTTTATACTGGTAAAATTGCACTTTTACCCCTTATGACTGGTTTTCTTCTCAAACTCAGAATTCTCTGAGTTAAGCCTTTCCTTGAGATATGTAGGAGCTTTTATCCTTTGTATTGGGTCAAAATGAGCTAGTTATGGCTCATGATGAGGTTCTCATCATACCCCCATGCCTAGCTTTTGCTAGTCCCTTAGCAAAAACTTAAGGTTTCAACCCTTGTTCTAGACCATGAAGTTTTCAATAGTTTTAGATAAGTGCCTTCATAGATTAGGTTAGAATGCTGATCATAGGCCTAAAAGGTACTCTAGTACCAATCAAGATCCAAACCTGTCTAGCCTTAGCCTCAGTCTTTTAGCAAAGGTTTTTAAGGCCCGCAAGAACTAACCTAAGGTTTATTGGACTTCGTGGTTAAAGCACCCGTGCTTGAAATGATTTGAGCCCTGGCTCGGTTCGCAGTGCGTTTTGTAAGAGAGAGATAGAAAGTTTTTCTGTTTGGAGAGTTTTCTCTCTCTTTTTCTTTTTAGTTCTAGCCTAGGATTGGCTTTTCAACACGGTCTGTATCAGATTCCTTGCTCCCATCATCAATCCTCAAGGGTTCCTGGCGATCGATGCTTCGAGATAGCACCGCCCATGGCAACCCCCGGAACCCTGGCTATTGAGATTTCGAGATAATCCCATCCATGGTATTCCGTGGCCGAATCCAGACCCTGGCAATTGACACTTCGAGATAATGCCATCCATGGAATCTGAACCAGCAGAGTGCTTACATGCCCCCCGTAGGATATGTAAATATCCTAAGAGACAAGCACCGAGGAGATGATATTTTGTTACGCATCTTCGAGGGGATTTCCCGCCTCTCCGCACTGGGAACTCGTCCAAATCAACTTGTGTTGATCGGCCGCTCCTATTCTAGGTGTTCTTTTCAGATTTTTGCGACGCTTCTGCGTGATTCTGATTTTTACGCATACTGAACCAGGCTGTGTGTGAGATTAGGGTGCTTAGGTTACTGAGTCCCGTAAACCAAAAATTAGTTAACGAGGCCGAATACTCCCTAAGCCTTAGACCTAATACTTCAGCTTTTCATTTTCCTCAACCTCTTGAGGAGTGTCCAGATCTTAATGGGTACTAAGAGTCTATTCAAAAATGCCTAAGGTTTGCATTCTTACTAATCCCATTGTGCACTTTTCAGTTATTTTCTTGAATGAGGTCTAGAACCTAGGTTAATTCCTTAGTTCCTTACTAATGACTATCACTTTTTCTCATAATTTTGTGCTCCTTTTTCATTTTGTTTCTTTTCTCCTTCGCAAAATTTTCCTTCTCCTCTTTTCCTCTTATTCTTTTTCGAATTTTTTTTTTTTTTTTTTTTTTTTTAATTTTTATGGTATTTTTTGCATATGTGAATTTTTTGTTTGAAACCTTTTCTTACAAGTTTTTGCACTTTCCTACCCCCCCATGCCTAAGATTTGCAATGTCCTCATTTTAACCTAGGGGGTCTTAGTTCATTCCTTAAGACAGAAATTTGGGTGAGTGGATGGGTCGGGTTGAATTTTTGCGGACGATTTCAAATCTCAGATGCGAACATCTGAGTTGGGGTCGGCTGTCTATAAGGGTGAACTTCGAGTGCTGAAAGGTGTCAGAACAAGTTTCAGGTTTTCAAAGAGAATGACAGGCTGCCTCCCGTTAAGCGCTGAGTTTTACGCCATCGGCTGGGCGCAATAAGCTCAAGGGGAACGGAGGATATAAGATGCCTCAGCCAAATCAGTAGAAGTTACATCAATGAACGGCTTGAGTCTCTGACCGTTCACGATGAAAGGTTCAGAATCGTGGCTGAGTGGACTGATTTCGATTGCTCCATTTCCAAAAACCTGTCGGACCAAATATGGTCCGACCCACTTAGATCTCAGTTTTCCTGGGAAGAGTTTGAGTCGGGCATCAAAGAGTAGGACCTTTTGACCAGGATGAAAGATCTTTCTCGAGATGTGTTTGTCGTGGAAGGCTTTAACCCGCTCCTTGTAGATTTGCGAGTTCTCGTACGCGTCTATGCGTAATTCATCGATCTCGCTGATTTGGAGTTTTCTGTGGGTCCCAGCCTTGGAAAGATCTAGATTACAGTTCCATACTGCCCAATAGGCTTTATGCTCCAGTTCGACGGGAAGGTGGCATGCCTTTCCGTACACCAATCTAAAGGGAGACATGCCCAATTGGGTCTTGTGGGCGGTCCTATAGGCCCACAGTGCTTCCGGAAGTCGGGACGACCAGTCCTTCCTGTCAGGTCGAACAGTGACTTGCAAGATTTTCTTGATCTCCCGATTAGACAGCTCAGCTAGACCATTAGTTTGGGGGTGGTAAGGAGTAGAGATTCGGTGAGACACCCCGTATTTGGTCATCAGTGACCTAAACTGAGCATTTGTGAAATGGGTCCCCCCATCAGAAATTATTGCACGAGGAATCCCGAACCTTGAGAAAATGTGTTGATGAATGAATTTGAGAACGATTTTGTGATCACAGGTTCGGGTCGGTATGGCTTCGATCCATTTGGACACGTAGTCCACAGCCAACAGAATGTATTCGAAACCATCCGAAACAGGAAAGGGGCCCATAAAATCAATCCCCCAAACATCAAAGATTTCGCATACAAGAATCGGTTGCATAGGCATCATGTCACGACGGCTCATGTTGCCCAAAGTCTGGCAACGACTGCATGCCTTGCAATGACTGTGTGCGTCTTTGAACAGTGTGGGCCAGTAAAAGCCGCACTGGAGGACTTTTGATGCGGTTTTATGCCCGGCAAAATGGCCACCGCATGCCTGGTCATGGCAGAAAGAGAGGATATTGTTGATTTCCCCTTCCGGGACACATCTCCGGATGATCTGATCGGCACCTATGCGGAAGAGGTACGGGTCTTCCCAAATGTAATACTTGGCATCGGAGCGTAATTTGTCTTTCTTGGCCTTCGGCCAATCGGACGGGGTCTGATGAGATGCCAAGTAATTTACAATATTAGCGAACCATGGAAGGCTAGTACCAATAGTCAGCAGGTGCTCATCGGGAAAATGCTCCGTGATGGGTCCGGAGGGGTCAATTATTTCAGAAGGAAGACGGGACAAGTGATCAGCTACCACGTTTTGTTTTCCCGCTTTATCGCGAATCTCGAGGTCAAATTCTTGCAACAGCAAGATCCATCGGATCAATCGAGGTTTCGCGTCCTTCTTTGCAAGGAGATGCCTCACAGCCGTGTGATCCGAGTATATGATGACATGGGAACCCAGAAGGTACGATCTGAACTTCTCTAGGGCAAATACTACAGCTAGCAGCTCTTTCTCAGTAACTGTATAGTTACGCTGAGCCTCATCGAGTGTTTTGCTGGCGTAGTAAATGACCACAGGTTTCTTGTCATTTTTCTGCCCCAAAACCGCTCCTACAGCGAAGTCGGATGCATCACACATGATCTCAAAGGGTTGAGACCAATCAGGGGACTGTAGGATTGGGGCTTGGGTGACTCGGTCACGCAGGATTTCAAATGCTTGAGTGCATTCCTTGGAGATTTCGAAGGGAACATCCTTGGAGAGAAGAGTGGTCAGGGGGCGTGCGATTTTTGAAAAATCAGGGATAAATCGTCGATAAAAACCGACATGCCCTAAAAAGGATCGGATGTCCCTGATCGAGCTAGGCATAGGAAGGTGAGAAATCAGATTAACCTTAGCTCGATCCACTTGGATACCTTTCTCCGAAATTGAGTGTCCCAGGACAATTCCCTCAGGCACCATGAAATGGCTCTTTTCCCAGGAAAGAACCAAATTCACGTCGATGCACCGCCTGAGTATCTGGACCAAGTGTTGGAGGCAATCGTCGAATGATGCTCCGAAAACTGAAAAGTCATCCATGAAGACTTCCAGATAATCACCTACCATATCTGAGAATATGGCAAGCATGCATCGCTGAAAAGTAGCGGGTGCATTGCAAAGACCGAAAGGCATCCTTCGGAAAGCGTATGTTCCGAAGGGGCAGGTGAACGTGGTCTTTTCTTGGTCCTCAGGATGGATTGCCACCTGGTTATAACCGGAGTACCCGTCAAGGAAGCAGAAGAACCTATTTCCCGCTAATTTTTCGAGAATTTGATCAATGAAGGGTAGTGGGAAATGATCCTTCTTCGTGGAGGAATTGAGTCGACGGTAATCTATACAGACTCTCCACGAGTTGGCTAATCGGGTAGGAATGATTTCTCCGGTCTCAGTCGTTATAGTGGTGAGTCCTGCCTTCTTAGGCACGACCTGAATTGGGCTCACCCAACGACTATCGGAGATCGGGTAGATGATCCCGGCATCTAACCACTTGATGATCTCCTTTTTCACGACCTCCTGCAGATTGGGGTTTAAGCGTCTCTGCATTTCACGAGAAGGTCGTGTGCCCTCTTCTGAATAGATATGATGAGTATAATAAGAGGGACTTATTCCAGTCAAATCATCGAGAGTCCATCCGATGGCTCTGCGATGTTGCTGGAGGACAACAATCAGACGGGATTCCTGTTCAGGACTGAGGTTGGAATTGATGATCACAGGAAGGGTCTGACTAGAACCCAAAAAGGCGTATTTTAAGTGAGCAGGAAGGGATTTCAGTTCGAGGATGGGGTTTTCAGCAGCAGCGGGTGGTTCAGTATAGATGTGAGGTTCAAGGGTGGGAGTTACTGGGTTGTTCACATCTGAATTTGACTCCTCTGTTTGCGGGTCAAGATGCTTCTGTGGTTGATGAGGCATACTCAAGTCATTTTGGAGGTGTGATTCATCAACCAAAGTCTTGATGTCACAAATTTGCTCGATGACGCCGCAATTAATTCCTTGTTGGGCCTTAAATATATCAATTTTCAGTGTTTGATCTCCAAACTTAAGCTCTATTTGGCCCTCCTCACAGCTGATGTTGGCTCTAGCAGTAGCCAAGAAAGGTCTCCCTAGAATGATTGGTGTATCCCTAGGGTTCTCAGGTGCATCCATGTCTAAGACTATAAAGTCCACTGGAAAATAGAAATCCCGCACTCTCACGATAACATCCTCGAGAATCCCTTTTGGTGACTTTATAGATCGATCTGCTAATTGTAATGTCACCTCAGTTGGTTTCAGCTCAGATTCTTCCAGATGGTCAAGTAAGGATGTGGGTATCAGATTTATAGATGCACCTAAGTCTAACAATGCTCTATCAAATTGGGTACCACCTATCTTACAGGAGATCAGGGGAGTTCCAGGATCTTTTGCCTTGGGTGGGAGTCTACTAAGGATTACAGAGCTGGCTTGCTCTGACAGAACAATTGGGCTCCCTCCCTTGGTTTGCGGCTTACGCTGGGGTGTACATATATTCTTTAGAAATCGTGCGTAAGCTGGTACATGGCGGATTGCATCCATCAAGGGGATGTTTATGTGGACCTGCTCAAAGAGCTTGACCAGGTCCTCTTCGGGGGCCACGGGTTTGGTGGTCTTCTTTCCCTTGGTCAGGGCCTCGGGAAACGGGATCTTGGTTGGTTCTTCTAGGATAGGTCCAGGTTGTGGGTCTGGAACAGCGGTACCTTGGATAACTATCCTAGGGTCATGGTTATCAGGCTGGGAGTGGTTTGGATAATGCGGGTCCTGAGTTGTCTTACCACTACGTGTTGTTACAGAATTTAATCCGGCCTGATTTTGGTTTGGATTTGGTAGGAGGGGTGGCTGCTGCTGAAATCCCGCACGAGAAGTAGAGGCTTCCATCTCGTCTGGAGATGGAGCAGTGGGGGCCTGATAAATCCATTGAGCGTGGCCTAAATTTGGATTCATAACGCGCTTCTGGGTTGGCACGTTATTTGGGTTAGGAAGAGGTTGGGAAGGGAGTGTGCCTGGCTGGCGAGAATTTGCCAACTGGGCCAGCTGAGTTTTAACTTCAGTAAGCTCGTCCTTGTGCTGTTTTTGAATGGCCGCATTCGATTTTTGAATGTCAGCCAGAGTCTGAAGGATTAAGGACATTTGATCTTGATTTGGCCCTGATGGATAAGTAGGGTTGGGCCGAGGCTGAGGCGGCTGGTAGTGATGAGAGAGCTGTGGGCGGGACTGAAAAGGTGGTCTTTGGGTTTGGGAATTTCCCGCCCACTGAAAATTGGGATGGTTTCGCCATCCAGGGTTGTAAGTGTTGGAGAATGGGTCGTTCTGGATGGCGTTGAGGTCCTCGCAGGTCTGAGGAACCTCCTGAGAATCAGGGAAAGGAGGAATGGAGTTCCCCCGGCTGGTGTAGAAAGGATCGGATGATCTTCCAGTCCAAGAATCAGATGGGGATGGATATGGATCCATCCCAGGGGAGGATCGGTGGAGGATATTTTGCACAGTCTCCTGTGTGGAAGGAGGTTGTGCAAAGGAGTTACGCGCAGAGGTGGCTCGCTGCAAGTGCTGAGTCAGCTCATCCACCTTCTTTTCAATGATTGAGACCTTGTCCAATCGACTGGCCATTAATTCCAGGTCGACTGATGCGGACAGGCCCTGCGTCTCATGTGCTCCCTTAAGATTCGTCGCTGCGCGGGTATTCGTCCTATCGAATAATCCCATGGAGTCATTGTTGATGGAGTTCTCGCACAAGTTTTCGAGAATCTCCCATACGGTGTCTTCATGTTGACCCATGATGTTTCCTCCGCAAGTTGCATTGACGAAAAGGCGGATGTCCTCACGGAGTCCCTGGTAAAAAGATTGGACTTGTTCCCATTTAGGAACTCCGTGATGGGGGCACTTCCTCATGAGATCCTGAAAACGATCCCATGCCTCATGGAGAGGTTCTCCTGATTGTTGGGTGAAGTGTGTAATCTGATGGCGCAAGGCGTTGGTCCGACCAACGGGAAAGAACTTTTTCAAAAACTCGGATTGAAGTTCTTCCCAAGTGTTGATCGGCCGGGTCTGAGTTTGATACCAATGGGCGGCCTTGTCCATAAGAGAAAAGGAGAACATCTTCATGAGAAGAATATCCCGATTTTGCGCATCTGATCCAAAAGTGTGGGCCAGATGCTTTAGCTGTTTGATGTGCTGGAAGGGATCTTCAGAATTAAGCCCATGGAATTTAGGTATAGCATGAATCATGTTGGGCTTTAGTTCGGAATCAGGTCCTCCAATCGGGATTCTGACTCGAGGCTCAATGGCCACCGCAGCAGGATTGTAGTGGTCCCGCATCATAGGACGCTGCGGTGGGTGCACGAAGTTTTGGAAGAGGTCATTGAGTCGCTGGAGCTGGTGTTCCAGATTATTTTCTTCCTCAACTGGCTGAGCCATGATGGGGGAGGAAGAAGAACTTGGTTCTGAATCAGAAGAGAGAATAATGTGAGGGTGTTGCTGCACAAATACGGGCGTCGAGGCTTGGCCTTGACGAGAGCGAATTTATAATGGAGGTCTTAAGGGTGGTCTTAGAGACCTCCTTCCGTACATGCACAGTTGGGAGAGGTAAGTTTAGAAGGTGCTGGACCCAATCAAGACACCCAAAAATGTGTTGGGTGACTATAGAGGTGCGGGGCAGATGGACCCCTTGATCAGAAAGATCGTCCACCTGAGAATTACCTGGGCAGCCAGAGAGGGAGAGTCCCGCGAAGACCGCTACACGGTAGAGCGTCCCCACGGGTTACAGGGTTTCCCCCACCCGACCTCTCTTGTCACTGCGGTTCCAGGTAGACCAGAATGGGGATCTTGACCTCTTAAGTCTACCAATTTTAAGATCAGGGTGCTTAAGGTTTCACTTGAACTTTAGTCTTTTTAAGTGCAAAGAGTGACCTAATTTAAGGTTGGTTGACCCAAGGGGTCAACTTTACCTATTGTTTTCTTTAAGAGCTTTTAGGTCCTGTCTTTTAGGGTTCAAGTGTTTAGAGAGAGCCAATTGTTTTAGGATTTTTCTTGTTAATTATTTTCAATCAATGGCTTGGGCACACCTCTTTTGGATTTCCTTAATTCTTGATTAAGGGGTGTGTCTCTACTGAAATCCTAATGTTTGACCTTATGTTGGCTCTACTTGGTCCATTTAACTCTTTGTTGGGCAATTAGGGCTCAAACAAGAATGTGTTAGCCCTTAAATACCCTTAATAGTGTGCAGGAATGATGAGTTGAAAACATGCAACTTTTTATGGTTACTAAGTATGGAAGACAGGTTAGCCCTATATTGCTTGTTCTTTTCTTTTCTTCCTCTTTAGAGTTTAGGGGTTAATAGTGAGAGGAAAAATTTACCTGTCTTCGGAGTGGTTGTCGTGTGGTTGCTTGTCTTCTTGAGTTCCTGTAGCTGCACAAAAGAGAGGAGATTATCAGAAATTAAAAGATACAGGAAAGTTTACCTCTAGAATAGCCGTTACTCCCCGGCAACGGCGCCAAAGTGAAGCGTGCGTTTTTACCGGGTTTGAGGGTTTTGTTATAACGTTGTAGTAAAGCCGGTTATTACCAACATTTCAAATATAAATTTTTTACTCGGAAAAATAAAAGAGTTCCCGAGGTCGAACTCAGGGAGCAAGTTGTATTCTAGAGATATACATGTTTCTTTTACAAAAAGAGAGAGGGAAAGAATTTGTTGTTTTCTCTTTGTTCTGCAGAGGGGATGCTCTTCTTTCTCTCTTTCTTTAGATCTCCTTCTCTGTTCTGCAGAGCTGATATTCTTCTTCTGCAATGGTGATGCTCTTCTTCTTCTTCCTGCTGTTCTTCCGTTGGTGATGTTCTTCTTTCTTCAGAGCTCCTTGTTCTTCTTCTTCTTTGGTTTTCTGCCTTGACCTCTCTTCTTCTTTTTCTGCTTTGGCCGTTGCTCTTCTTCTTCTTCTGCTTTGGCCGTTGCTCTTCCTTCTTCTTCAGCTTTGGCCGTTGCTCTTCCTTCTTCTTCAGCCTGCCTTCTTTCCTGCTCTGGCTGCTGACCTTCCGTCGTCTGCCCCGGTGCTTAGACGACTTAACGATGCCTTTGCTACAGTGCAGCTCCTTCTTCTTCAGCGGGTCTTCTTCTTCGCCTGTGCCTGCACACTTCAGGGTTTTTCGTCAAGAGGCAAAACCTACTCTACCCCCCTCCCCGCGTCTCTCTTTCTCTCTGAAACCACTCCTGGGAAAGCTCTCCCAGAGCTACCGGGTAATCGGGTTCGGGTCACGCCCGGGTCCAGGCCCACCGGCGTGCGGTGGTGGGCGAGGAGTGCAGGTCGGTTTAATCGGGTCGGGCCAGGTCCGCGGAGCGTGGTCACGGACGAGGCCGGGTCGGGTGAGAGGGACCTCACCCCGTGGTCAGGAGGCAGACAGCATAAGGCACTTTTTGCCTTTATGCGTCCGCGCGCCTCCGAGAAGTTCCGAGGTGGGACTAAATGTCCCACCCCAATTGAGCGCCCGTCGCAGAGGGAGCAGTGGGCGATTGTGGCTTCACGCGCGGCCTTCGCCCCATCTGCGAGCCTGGGACGTTTCGCTGAGACTCCCCGCGCAACCTGGGAGTCGAACCTGGGCGAAGGCGTGCCTGCACCTGCAGGTGAAGCAGCTCTGCCTGCTCAGTAATGGCGACGGCGGGCGAGTCACCTGGTCACAGAAGAACGGCCTCTCGGCCAAATCAGACAGGCGGGGGACCTTCGCCGTGGCACGGCGAAGGTGGTCAGGGGGTCTGCAGGGGGCGTGATGGAGCCAACAGGTCGTCCTAGGTCAAACTGTGAGCGAAGAAGTGGGTGTGTTCGGTGGATCTGCAGAGGGCGTTTGGCGGGAAGTGGAGGCGCGGAAGAGGATCAGGGTGAGGAGGCGGAGGTTCTGCGGTGGTCGGCGAGCCGTGTGGGTCGCTGAGGTGATGGGAGCGGCTCGCCGGAGGGTGGTCGGAGGCGGAGAGGGTGAGGGTGAACAGGAGCGGTCGAGGGTTTAATCAACTAAGAGACAGTGAGGAAAAGAAAGAGGGGGAGGTGGGGAGGAGTTCTGACCTAGCTATGGAGACGAAAGGGGCCGAGACAGGGCGACAGTCGTATCGACTGTCGCCGGAGAAGAAGATGCCCAGGGGGAGGGGCGGCGGCGAGCAGAGGGCTGGAGAGGCGCCAGCTGGGTACGACGTGGCGCAGGAAGAGTAGGGGAGGAGGTCTCTGCTGCTGGTATTACGGCAGAGCGAAGAGGCGGAGGGGGAGGAAACCGCCGGAGCTGGTGAGCGTCTGCCGGAGAAAGAAGAGAAGGAAGTTGGGGATTTCTCCGTCAGATCCAGGCTGCCCTCGTCGGTGGAGCGGCGGGGGGTATTTATAGGGATGAAACAGGGAAGAAGGCGGAGGGAGACGATGTGTCTCCCTCGCCGGAGAATGGTCGGAACACGAACCCATACCGTCCGTGCGTTCGCACGGCCGGTATGGTGGGCTACAATGACCAGGGGGGTGCTCCTGCGACGGCTGACGACGCAGGGCACCCCCGGTTTACTTGCCAGGTCCCTCACCTCACCCTGCGCGGCGCCATGCTCCGCGCAAGGTCGTCGGAGCATGGTGCTGGCAGGGTTTCGCAGGAGGGACCTGATTGCAAAGAACGAAGGAGAGTTAGGGGCCAAAATGCGAGGGTTCAAAAGTTGAGGGCCAAAGAGTAAATGTATGAGGACCAAAGTGTGAAGTCGGTCAAGGAGGTTTCTTCTTAGGCTCAAGTTTTTATACATGACTAATTAGGACCTAAGGAATCTGATGGTGAATTTCATTTTCATATTAAACCTTGTTTGACCGGTCAATTTGCGCAAAAACCCAAATTAAGTTATTAATTGGGCATGGTTCTCAATGTAGGTCAAAATGGGTTCTAAAGGCCAAATTGAAGGTTCTAAACCCTAGAGATTATTTTTCTATGAATTTTAGAGGGTTTATTCTATTTTTACTTTGCCTCGAACCTTGTGAATTGAAGTGGGTTGTTTTAGGGTTACAGATTATCATTTGGTTTCTTGGAAGTGCTGTAGCCCTTGCTAGATCATCTCATCCCACTTTTATTCTTATTAAGCTGTTTTGACCTGTGTTTGGTCCCTGAATTACCCTGTATGCAGTTTATACTGGTAAAATTGCACTTTTACCCCTTATGACTGGTTTTCTTCTCAAACTCAGAATTCTCTGAGTTAAGCCTTTCCTTGAGATATGTAGGAGCTTTTATCCTTTGTATTGGGTCAAAATGAGCTAGTTATGGCTCATGATGAGGTTCTCATCACTAGGGATGCTGTTGCTGCTGCCGCCTAGCTGCTGCTACCACCGAGCTTCGAGCTTCAGACCCTGAAGCTTGCGGCAATAGCTGAAGGTGCTGGAAACGTAAAATATGTGAGAAGAGCCACCACGCCCACCGGCTCTTTGAAGAGCTGGGCGATGGTGGTCTCACTGTGGTGGATGTTCACCACAGTGAGGGCTCCTATCCACCGGGTGTCTCCGAGGAGGGCCGGTGTGTGGAGGGAGAGGGAGGAGAGGACAGTGGCCTGGAAGAAGTGCTGTGGGTTCTTTTGGCATGGAGGACCAGGCTGGCTTTGCAAAGGAGGAGCCGTGGCTTTTTATAGAGGAAGAAGCCTTGCACAGCCATGCCCTGGCTGTACATGGCTCATGCATGGCCTTGGTAGTGAGAGGCTACCGCAGGGAAGGGCAGGAGCAGGGAAGCATGGCGCGAGGAGAAGAAGATGCATGTAGCTGCGGGAAAGATTTTAAAAATCAAGTGAAATAAAAAATAAAAAGATGGTGAATTTGCATATGCACTTGAGGAAAAATGTGAATTGCAAGGCCATTTATTTTATTCTCCTCCTCTCTCAATTAAATGCATGCATGCATGTATGATTATGGAACCCTAATATGCATAGGTAATGCTAGGAAATCGCACAAGAAGGCACTATTGCAGGTGTATTTTTTGCGGTGCAATCAGAGCACAAAGGCTATTGGGCTATACAGAAGTGTAATCTACATCTTTCTAAGGTAGTAACCCACAGAAAGCTTCAAATGAGTGAGATCGATGAATTATGCAATGATGCATACAAGAACTCGTGAATTTACAAAGAGCAGGTTAAAGCCTTTCACGACAAACACATATCAGAAAGATCTTTCACCCTGGTCAGAAAGTCCTACTCTTTGATGCCAAACTCAAACTATTCCTAGGAAAACTCAGATCGAATGGATTGGACCATATCTTATCAGATGGATTTTTATAAATGGAGCCATTCAAATCAGCCAACCCAGCCTTGATTCTGAACCCTTTATCATGAATGGCCAATAACTTAAACCATTCATTGAGCTTACCGATATGAACTTGGCTGAGGCATCTTTTGCTCTCCGTTCTCCCAGAGCTCATTGCGCATGAGTGATGGCATTAAACTCAATGCTTAACAAGAGGCAACCCATCATCTTTTTGAAAAACCCGAAACCCTTCTTGACACATCTTATGCTGAACTCATATTACACTTTAGGGTCCATCCATTAGAATAGTCAACTCCACCTCTAGTACCCATACCAGAGCTTGAAATCGTCTGCAACAGTCACCCCGACCCGTCCACCCACCCAAAACCTGTTCTAATGTACAATCTAAGCTGAACATGAACCCACCCAATTTACAATGAGGACATTGCAAATCGTAGGCATGGGGGGTATTAAAGTGCAAAATACTGTGAGAATCAGTTCAAAGAAAGGGTTTCATAAAAAAAAATTACATATTCCAAAAAATCAAAAAAAATAAATAACTAAAAAAGGATAAAAAAATGGAGAAGGGTGGAAATTTTGAGTGAATTAATTGCATATCATTTTTTAGGAGGAAAAGGGAGGTGATATAAATGTTAAAAAGGAGCAACAATTTGAATAGAAAAAAATAGATAATCCTTCGTAAAAGATTATGGAATTGACTTATTTCTAGACCAAATAAAAAAGAATGAAAATGAAAGACAAAAAGTGCTAAGAGACAAAAAGAGATTAGTATGAATGCTGATTTTAGGCATAAAAATTTCAGTATCCGTTAAGATCTAGATAGTCCTCAGGAGGTTGGGGAAAATGAGAAGCTTAAGTATTAGGTTAAAGGCTTAGGGAGTATTCAGCCACATTAACTGACCTCTAGTTTGCGGAACTCGGTAACGTAAGTACCCCAATCCACACACAGTCTGGTTCAAAGTGCATAATTATCAAAATCATGCAAATGCATTAAATATGTTCTGAAAAATTCAACTAAATTAGGAGCAGCTGATCAACGTAAGTTGATTTGAAAGTGTTTCCAGCACAGAGAGGTAGGAAATTCCCCTCGAAGATGTGCAATAACATATCATCTCCTCGGTGCTTGACTCCTAAGATATCTAAATATCCTATCGGGGGCATGTAAGCACCTTGTGTTGGTTCAGATGCCATGGGCGGCATTATCACAAATTGTCAATTGCTAGGGTTTGGATTTAGCTACAGAATGCCATGGGAGGAATTATCCTGAAATCTCGAATGCCAGGGTTCTGGGGGTTGCCATGAGTGTTGCTATCTCGAAGTATCAATTGCCAGGGACCCTGCGACGATTGATGGTGTGAGCTGGTAATCTGATACAGACCGTGTTGTAAAGCCATTATGAAGTTAGAAATAAAGAAAGAAAATACAGAGAAAACTCTCCAAAAACAAGAAGAAAGTCTTCTGTCTCCCTCTTACAAAAACGCACTACAAACTAAACCTAGGCTAAAACATGTTACAAGCAGGGGTGCTTTAATCATGAAGTTCAACAAACCTTAGGTTAGTCACTGTGGGCCTTGGAAACCTTCGTGGTAGACCGAGGCTCGAGCTGGTCAAGCCCTGATCTTGGTTGGTACTTGCGTACCTCTAGGCCTACTATCAGCATTCTGACCTAATCTACAGAAGAAAGCACACATCTAAGCATAAAAAGGCATGTGGTCTGAAATTTGAGTTAAATTCTTTGAGATTTTGCTAAGGGACTAGCAAAAGCTAGGCCTGGGGGTATGATGGGAACACCATCATTAGCCAAAACTAGCTCAATTTGATCTGATTAAGTCATTAAACGCTCCTACATAACCGCTAGAGAACCCTAAGTCAATACATAATCATTATGAGGGAAAGATAAGAAAACTTGGTTGAAACTGCAATTTTACCATCATATCATGAATGCAGAATAACCATAGGTTTTCTCAAAGGTTAATTAAGGGTCAAATGATCCTAAAAGGCTAACAAGTGGGTTGGAACAGACAGAAAAGAGTTTTTGCATGTTTTGAGAATTAAATGACTTATAAAACCCTAAAAATAGACCCACTTAATTAATTGAGATTCTGGTCAGGATAAAATTCACCTAAACCCTTTAAAAATCGTAGAAAAATATTCTTTAAGGCTTAGTATCTTCAATTTGACCATTTGAACCCATCCTGACCTAAACCATAGTCTTAGAAAGATAATTGCCCTAATTTGAGTTTCTATGCAATTTTTCTAGTCAAATGTGGTCAAAATCAAAATCCGACTTCTCCATCAAATTCCTTAGGTCTAAATTAGATTTCTGCCAAAACTTGGACCCAATCTGAGATCATCTTGATCTAGTTCGCAATTTGGTCATGTTTGACCTTGTGTTTCATAACCATGCCGTTAACCTTCAAAATTCCTTACAAGCAGCCCCCCACATTCTTCATTCATTTTCGCAAAAAGGTCCCTGGCACCATTAAAGGCAACCCTGAGCTTCACCAATGAGATCAAGTGAGAATTTCTCGTTCGATTCTCACTTAATCAGTCCTAAAATAGATACTCAGATTCTTGATGAAGTTGCCTTCCAATTGAGCCACAACTTGGGCACCAATTCTTGCCCAAAGTGCCATACTAATCAATTGAAATTTGGGTTTCTATCTCTGGTGAAGCTTTCCAAGCTTGAGAGCTTGATTCTCAGGCTCTGTTCACCTTCTGATGGCCTATAAAAGAACACCTGGGGCACAACAGATTTCCCACGCTAGAATTTGACCAGAATAACCCCCAATTCTTCTCTCCTCCTCTGGCCAAAGTGCTTCTCGACCTTTGGCGAACACCTCCATCTCCATTCCTCATCTGTTCGTAATACTAGTGACAGATTTATCCTTTCCTCTCTCCTCTGTGTCACACAGTATAGCTGATGCCTTTATCGTGCTCATCCTCGCTGTCCAACCCCTACCAAAGCTCCTTCCTTCTCTGGCACCGGCCATATCACAACCGGTGCCATCTCCACTCCCCGTCGTCCGTTAGCCCTCTCAATCAGCTCTTCAACTTCTCCTCATCATGTCAGCATCTCCAACATATCATTTCGATCCTGCGGATGCCCTCTGTGACTCCAACTTCCATCTCGCAAGCATGCCTCCAATGAGCACTAGTAGCCATCATGGAGCACCTACGTCGTCGCTTCCACGCTCTACACCTCCACCTCTACTTCAGGACCAAAAGCCCTAACTCTGTTGTGACGATTGCCCCTCGAAAATCCTCGCCGAACAAACCCACATCTGGCTATTCTCCATGAGATCGACAGGCCTCTTCACACAAACTCTCGCCATGCCACCACCAGAATTGAACTCGCCGTGCTCCAGCGATCATTCCTGAGCTTTCTAATGTGGCCAAAAGGCCTTATTGTTGTTTTCAGGTGCTAAGCGTCTCTGCCATTAACACAACTTCTCTAGGAAGCTCTCAGCGATGTTCTTGAGGTCTCTGCTCCAGGCTGCAGCTCCTGGTCAACATAGAGGTCATCCAGGATTACGCCTAGGACTCAAACTGGGTGAAATACCATCGACAGATATTGCATCAGATGAGGAACCACCTGCAAATGCTCGCACTAAACTCTCAGTGGGATAGTCCCACATTGGAAATCATCGACCTTCTCAAGTGGCATAAATTGAATTTGTGTCTGGGTCATGTTGCCTCAAACACAAGGGGTGAGGTCCCTCACACCCCTCACTTTGCCTCACCCATGACACTGCTCACACAGGCCTGGTCCGATTACCCACCTATGCTATACACACCTCGCTTAGCACCCATTGCTGGTGATCCTAGACCTGGTTACGCTCTTGGTCTATTTACCTGTATACTCGGCATAGTGGAAGGCTCTGAGAGAGCGTGACCCAGAGTGGGAAAGAGACAAAGCGCGTAGGGGTTTGGG
The DNA here is from genome assembly GCA_037157565.1 of Thalassia testudinum. NCBI lineage: Eukaryota > Viridiplantae > Streptophyta > Magnoliopsida > Alismatales > Hydrocharitaceae > Thalassia > Thalassia testudinum. The sequence goes on from JAZHRO010000024.1 coordinate 122,188,631, forward strand.
GGGTATTGCTCTCTGGAGAAGTGGCTAACACTTGGCCAAAACTAAAGACTCTTTATCCCTCTATGTGAAGAAGAGAAAGAGGAGAAAAAGAAGGTAAGCAGAGAAAGAAAGGAAAAGAAGAAGAGCCGCAGAAGAAGATGAGAGACATGAATATAGAGAGACAAGAAGAAGCAAATCAGAAGAGTGATCACTGTTCATCAGACGTATGAGTTGAGTTTATTTCTACATAATTATTGAGTTCGAATTGCTATTATTGTAGGGAGTAATTGGTGATTCAAATCACAATTTTACTCAATTCTTTTTGCAATTTGACACTTGATACTATTGCCACATTATTCTAAATCAATTTTTACTCATAATCTCTGTTGTTTAAAATTGCAATCTTCAGAATCGAATTCCTACTTGCTACCAGCAAACGACCTCGGACTTTGCGAGTATAAATTTTATCTATTTTTCACGAGATTTTGACTATACTGCAACGCAACAATTTAAAATCTGATTTCAAGCAACTAACAACCCTTAACCACCCTACCTCCCCTTCCATTCATGCCAAAGATGAAGAAAAAGAGAAGAAGATCAAGGGGTCAACCTACCTACCCCCTTGGTGGCTTCTTCCTCTCCTTCTCCCATGTGCCACACCAAGGAAGATATCCTCTACATTGAGGGGATGGCCAAGCAGATGAGGATCCTTGAAGGTGGTTGACGCTGACCTTGAGGAGAGAGCTTGGAGGAGGATTACATCAAAGAAGAAGCCAAGGAGAACCCTTTTCATGTGTGGGGCAACTACACTTGGATCAAGGGCCATCCTGAACTCAACCGGAGGATGCCCCTTTCTTCTTTATCCCAATATCTTGTATTAGCTAGTGTGTTTTTATTTTCATGTAACAAGCATTCTGCTACATTCCCTTTAGTTGCTAGTAATACAAGTTGCAATTTGCCTTCCAATTTTTATTTTTATCTTAGTGTGTTTTTCAAGCTATTAGTAGTTTAATGCACCAAGCACCTTCTCTTTAAATTACCCTAGGCACACCTGCATAGGGTGAGCTTAGAAGGGAGGCCTTCAATCTTGTCACTTAGGCATAGGTTTTAGCATAGTTCATCTTCAGTTTCCCAAAAACCCAATTGTTTCAAAAACCTTAAGAACAACAAAAATGAAAATCACAAAAAGAAAAGTTCAGATTTGAGAGGCAAGAGAGTCAATTCATGTGATTAACAATTTGGCCTCCTTGGACAACCCTAGATACTCCACTATCTAGGTATTATAATTGTAAAAGTTGATAATTTATTTACGCATTGCAATTACACTATTTTGCATTTTTAATAAAATACGTATTTCCTGCATCAGGTACTAAATCCAAATTCAGTGACCTCCTACCTTGCAAACAAGAAGATATCCTAGGAGATGAGAAGGGCATTAGGAGAGAGAAACTCCCACTCACAAAATACAAAAAGCCAAGCTATCCTTATAATGTAACCCTAATTGACCTAAGCGTTAACTATTTAGGCACACCACTAAACAAATCAACCTTTGTGTCCGACAAATAACCTGGTTAGGCTGAAACAAGTAGGACAGAGGGGGTGCTTCCCAGACCACTATCCAGGTGCCAATTTAGTAACCCTTTCTCGACTTAAGTCGTTTGACAATTAGAGTTGTCAGCCTAACACCAAGTTATGTTTTAATAGAGATGCAGGCAATTTATTCAATGAATATGACTATCTAACCATGACTAATTTGCCTGGCCTAGGGAATGTCTACTCAGTTTTACAGGGCTAGGATTGTGGTGCACTCTTATATGACGGGTTTTAGGGGTGTAGTTGCCCTTAATTTTCTAATTAGAAGTGTGTATGTGCATAAATAAGTGTTCACAAGCAAGACTTATTAGGAGAATGGCTTTTATGATTGAACCCTTGTTTAGTGACTTTTAAGGTTAGAGTCTTATTAGATTCAAACAAGTTTTTGTTGGCACTTAAGATTTTGCAATTACAACTAAAGATATATTTTTTTTAGTATCAAGAATGTGGGTGCCTTGTCAAACCCTAAAGTCAAAACCTAGTATAGGCAACTTCTAAATGTGAATCAAATTCAAATCAAAGAGTTGTGCGGCCCAAACAAAGCAATCAATATCTTATGAGCACCAATCAATTATGCACACAAAAAATATTTTTCAAGAATTTTTCAGGCCTTTCCAATAATTTTCCCCTAATTATCATGGTACTGGGTCTTAGGATCAATAAATACCGCAATTAGAATTTTTCGTGAATCAAATAGTGCAAAATGCCCAAAAATTCCAAAATTTTTTCATAGAACAGTAACTTATTGAAGAAACAAATGAAAGTTATTAGTCAATTTGGTCATGCAAAAAAAATACTAAAATTCAAATAATCTGAAAAAACAATAATAGATTAGATTCTCGATAGGGGTTTGTTTCGCAAACTTTGAATTTTTTTTCTACAAATAGATAGGCACCTAAATTTTTAGAGATGATTGCCAAGTTCAAAATATAAGTCGAAGAGAAATTTTATGATTTTTGGAGTTAGAGATTTTACGAAATTGATTTTCAAAGATTAGATTTCCAATAAGCCTGAATTTACAAAACAGATATTCAAGATAGAGTGAAAAACCACAAGAGATAAGTTTTTTTCAAATGGTTTTGTGAATTTGTCTTTATATATATATAATGCCGACAATAAAGAACATCTAACCTAGGGTTCAAAAGAAACCAAAATGGACAAGAGATTTTTTTCCTTTATTTTCTCTAATGAAACCCTAACCTAAAATGAAAGAGATATAGCTAATGATCTTTCACCTACACTTTTCGCAATCTACTGCTTTGCATGTAGATTTCATGCTTCGTTGCGGTTTCCTAAACACAAAACAATAAACAAGAGAAAGCAAGTCAAAAATCAAAAAGCAACTAAAAATGCAAAGGAAAGAAAATAGATTTCTTGCCTCCCTAGCAACGACAACAAAATTTGATTCACAAAAAATTACTTAAGTAAATAATCAATCATTGTAGCTGACGTGGAACTCATCATGGTTCGTAATTTACCCTAACTTGCTAGTTTTCCTAGTTAACTAATGATGAATAACATTATTTAAGGGTTAATTAAATATTTGGAATAAAATAGCAAGGACCATACATATATGTTAAAATCACTAAATAAAGGTTTAATTAATGTTTATTTATGCCAAATTAATAGTTAGGACTCAAACAGAACCATTTACTTATATATAAGGCATTTAATAAAACTTATATTATTTTATAAACAAAGTTGTAAATTAGTCTAATTAAGATATTATTTAAATAAACATATCTAAAAGGGGCAAAAATGTAATTTCATATCATAAATATATTATTTATTATATTTATAATAACATATAAAAATTTAAAATAGATAATTTAGAATAAGCTTCGAAAGTCACAATTTGCATCTTAATCTCTAGGTTTCATATCAATCGAGTCCTTTCTAGAGATACAAGTCAACATTTGCATTTGAGTCCCAAGATATTTTCTTCTTTATTTCCTTCTCACCGATACCAATGGATAGCATTCACTATTGATCTTCTTCTCTGATGTTGGCAACATCGGAGGACTGACCTTCTTTTCCATGCACAGCAAGAATCGTCGCAACAAACTCTCCACATCCAATGCCTTGGATGTTGCACACCTACCTCGGACGACACCTAGAAGCCTCACTGTTGTCGAAGATGACTAATGGCAATTTCACACAGTTTGTTAAATATGTCGTTGTAACGTGCAAAACCGATCAACTCTTTTAAATTTATATCCTAGATAGGGGAAGTATCTAGGGTTGTCCAAGGAGGCCAAATGGTTGCAAAATTAATCCTCTTGATTACAAATAGATCTCAACTTTCTTTTTGGTATTTTCAATATATCATTTTTTTGTTCTTGAATTAAGACAACATGCGAAATGGTGGTGGGAAGGTGATTTACACTTCAAATTTAATAAACTACTTCTAAAGTGGCAAGTAGAACCTCTCCCTAAGCTCACTCTAGGCAAGTGGAGGCCTAGAATAATTAAGGAGAGGGAGTGAAGAATGATAAAAATGAAGCAAGTAGAAATGCAAATAGGAAATTGCAAAGAAGGCAACTAGATTAATGAAAAGTGTTTTACAAAAAAGCCTAGTAGAGGAATGCTTCTACTACAAGAAAAATAAAAAAAAAGAAAAGCAAACAGAAATCCTCTAGATAGCTGGTGAAGAAGAGGGCTTCTTGCTCCAAGGTTGGTGGCTCCCAATCTTGAAAAGAGTCCTCCAATTCCTTCCTTGCTGTGCTCTGCCAAGGTGATGTCCTCCAAGGCAAGCCCGAACGGGGCGTGCCTTAAGCTTCCCTCCAAGGGTGGACGTCCACCCTACGTCCTTCTCCCTTGCCTGGCCATCCTCCTTGAAGTGGAAGATTCCTCCTCCTTGGCGTGGCCCAAGTTGAAGAGAGTGGGGAGAAGAAGGCACCAAAAGGGCTAGTGATGTGCCCCTTTAATCTCCTTCTCTACTCCTTCTTCTTGGCTGTATGTATAGGTGGTATAGGTAGCAAATTACACTAACGGAGGATGATCTAAAATGGTGGTAGGTGGTGGGTTTATATAGAGTAGGAAGGGGGCTAACGTGACACTTGGAATGGAGGGCTAAGATGGAGAGATGGAGCTGGTTGGGGATCCTAAGGCTAAGGGCAATCGGCGCCAACTCAAGGGGTGTTAAGGGGGTGGTTATGGTGGTGTTGGTGGCTTTTGGTGGTGCAGAGACACCACCATTTTGGCGCCAACCTAGGGTCTTCTAGAAGGGGGGTTAGGTGGATGGTGGAGATGGATTTAAGGAGAGGTGTATGGTGGAGATGAGGGAATTTTGGAGGGAAAGTTGGCGTCAAAAGGGAAGGGTTCTAGAAGGTTATTTTGGAGGGAAAATAGGTGGCTTTTGGTAGTGGTGATGGGGTGAAGGGGTGTGATGGTGGTGGCGCCAACTTGGAGTAGGATAGCTAGCTTAGGTGAGCTTAGTTGATGGAGCTAGCTAAGGTTGAGTTGAAGGTGGTGGATGGCCAAGGAGCTGGGTGCTAGCTAAGCTAAGCTAGGCTAAGCTAAGCTAAGCTAGCTTAGCTTAAGGGGGAGTAGAGGAGAAGGTGTTTGAGCTCGGGTTTGGAGGGAGGAGCTGAGGAGGAGAAGTCTGGAGTTGGAGCTGGAGCTGACTGCTGCTGAAGCGGCTGGCATGGGGCTACTCTAGCTGGCTTAGCTTGCTAGTTCTTTGCTAGTTGCTAAGCCAAGCTAAAGTAAGCTAGCTTCTACCATAATGAGCCGAGGTGAGCTAGGTCTGGTGCTCTCTGGGACAATCAAGCTAGTTGAGGCAGCTAAGGTAGCTTAGCTCAACTGAGTTGAGCTAAGCTAAGTCCCCGGGAGCTGGACTTGAGCTTCCTGAGCAGGGATGAGTTCTTCTTCAGCTGGCTGGAGTTGAGTGGAGCTGGATGTAGCTGGATCTGAGCTGGGGTGAACTCCTGTCAACTTAGCTGAGCTAGCTAGAGCTCCCTATGGACTAGTGGGAGCTGGGATGAGCTGTACTCAGCTGAGTTGAGCTGGATCTGAGTTGACTTGAGCTATGGTGAGTTAAGATGAACTCTCTTGAGCTGCCATTCAGCTGACATTAGCTGAATGGAGCTGGGATGAGCTAACCCTAGTTCAAGTGAGCTAGGTTCCAGCTGAATTCCAGCTAGTCTGAGCCCCTCCTTCACATTTGCCTTCTTGAGCGCTAGGGTTTTAGGGATCTATATATCTGTACATCCCTAACACTCACGAAAACATATTAAAAGGACAATAAAAGATGCAATGCATGCCCGACCTAATTTATGCCTAAATGCAGCCCAAAAACCCATTTGCTGAGTAAAATCCTAAGAGCTAGGTTTTTTTTAATGCATAAGAATGATGATAAACTGTCGTTTATCACACCCCCATGCTTATCTTTTGCTAGTCTCTTTGCAAAACTTTAATTTTTTGGAAAACGGAATTTTTGGGAAATCTAATTTTTTCGACCTTTGAGGAGAAAAAGAGATTAAGGGTCTTTGGTAGATTAAAACACAGGAGGCATGAAATTTGTTAAAGATAAACATCAAGATTTGTTTTTGGATTCAACCATTAGACAGAGCGGGTTCAGTATATCCTCCAGAAAATTCACAAATTAACCCCTTGTTAATTCAGATGACTTGAAATTTTTGTTTTTAGGATTTTTCTAACTCATGAATCTGATTTGCAACTTGCAAAATCCTTCAAAACCTTCTGTCTGTGCTTGTCAAAAGCCAACATTTATAAGGGCATGTTAGTTTATTTATTATTACTTTGTTTTGTCTCCCCCATTCTTATTTTTAGCTTAGTCTTACAATAGATGTGTCGGGATCATCATTCCTGTTACCATTCCTCGAGGGGGCTCTGGCGCCAGTACTTCTGGATAGCACTGTTCATGACACCACCCAAGAGCTCACAACCCCAAAACACGATGCGGTGAAAAGGGGCGCTCCAAGCAAACTCAAGCTCTTGCTCTGACACTATAGGTAGAGCACCGTCCAAGACACTTGAGCTGCTAAAATGTGCTTTAATGCTCTATCTAAAGATATGAAATATAGATATGGAGCAGCACCGAGGCAGTAACATGTTGACATCGCGTCCTCAAAGGAGGCATTTTCCTCCTCGGCGGTGGGAAATCAAACCAATGATCTGCTTCAGACTTTTACTAAGTCCAAACAAGGGATTTTTTCAAATTTTTAGTTATTTTTAAGTGTTGCCTTGTGTGAAGAGTGACACAAGAAGCTTCTCAAAACATGCAAGCTTTTGAATCAGAAGCTAAGTCAAATACTTTCCATATTATAAAATAGGATCAAGTCACCTTAATTATCATGAGTTCAGGTGGAATTTTAGAGAAGGATATCTGATCTAGTCTAAAATAGACTCCGGAATTCTAATGATCAGATCCATGTCCTCATCCATTGTTTGTTAAAGATTAAATCCCATTGTACCAAAAGTGAATTTTTCAACCTTTGTCCCGATTTCAAACTTTTTCCTCAGAAAGATTTCAACATTTTTATTTTATTATTATTTTTTTCGGTGTGCAAGCAGGAAATAAATTAAAGGAAATTGCATGTTTTTAGGTTTTCAAAATCCTAAATCGATCGTCAAATTTAAAAATACCCCCCCATGCTTAAGATATGCCATGTCCTCATGCATTAGGAGGGAAAAGGGAACACCTTAGTGAAGAACGATCGAGTTTAGGATGAACAAAACCTGGAAAAAGAAGAAAAAAGGAATGCAAGAAAAAATGATGGGTTACCTCCCATCTAGTGCTTTCTTTTACTCCATTCAGCCGGGCATGAAGGTATGCACGGAAGATGTAAAATCATGTAAATAATTGGACACTTAGATGCCTGCAAAAAAGGTGTCTTCTTCTAGATCCCTAGAAAATTGATTAGAAGCAATATTGGGATCAAAGTTGGATGGAAAATGATAAGTGTAGCCCGAGTCTGGCCATGGTTTTAAATCAGGTTGGATGCCAAACTCGGGCAGGGTTGGTGGCAGGTCCGTACGAAAGGAGTTGGGGAAGGAATGATGTGGATTGGGTGAAGTTAGTGTGGAAAAATTAGGTGCATGAATAGTGGGTGGGTTAGGGTTCTTAGGGGGGTATCAGGAATAAATTTTGGTCAAGGCAAGTTTTCGGATCACGGATTTCGCCGACCACTTATTCTGAATCAGAGTCCTCAAAAGAATTATGGTCGGTAAGGGTACCTACTAACATTGTCTCCTCCACCATATTGGAAATTTCAGTATCTGAGTCCTCAAAGAAGTTATCATCATGGAATCTCCTGGAGGATTTAAAAATATCTAAAGTGATAGTTTGGCATGCACAGTTGATATCCATTTTGCCTGTGTGGCAATTGATATTTGCCTTTGCATTGACCAAAAAAAGGGCATCCAAGGATTATTGGGGAGTCCAGTAATGGTTCCGGTACCTCAATGTCAAGAACCAGAAAGTCTACGGGGAAGACACAGTTCTAGACCTTGACCAAAACATCCTCGACAATCCCACGAGGTTTGATTGTAGATCGGTCGGCTAATTGTAGGGTAACCTCGACGGGTTTTAATTCACCGATCTGAAATTCTTCAAATAAACTTGTGGGAATAATATTAACTGAGGCACCAAGATCAAAGAGGGCACGATTAAAGGTAGTGTCATCAATAATTACAGAAATTAAAGGCACCCCTGGATCTTTCATCTTAGGAGGCAGCTTACTCTGTATGATAGAGCTTACTATCTCCGAAAGATGCACCTGTCCAAGATTTTTGACCTGCCTTTTAGGAGTACAAATCTCCTTCAAAAATTTGGCATAGGCAGGTATATATTTGATGGCATCTAAGAGAGGAATATTGATATGAACTTGCCCAAATAGATCCATGAGTTCTTCTATAGTGGGCTCAGATTTCTTTTTTTTGTTGGTGGTGGGGTAGAGAGCTTGTGGGAAAGGGATAGGAATCTTGTCTTGAAATTTTTTTATTTCTTTTTCTTCCTGATGAGGAGGTGGGGAGTCAATTTGCACAGGTATATCACCAGGTTTGTGTGAAGGCCTGGGATCAGTGGTGGTTTTCCCACTCCTCAAAGTAACTGCATGTGCAGTCGGATTATTATTTGGAGGAGGTGGGGGGCCTGTGATTGCGGAAACCTAGGCAACTGCTGAGGTGGTGGATTAGGAGGAGGCTGATTCGGATACTGTGGAGTTCTGCCGGTATAATGGTTCCCTTGGTGATTAGGGTTGGGCATGGGTTGGGACGGAAGATGTCCTGCAGGTCTTTTTGTGGAAGTAACCCCAATCTGATTGTTCAGATTTGTGATGGTGCAGGTTACTTCTGTCATTTTTGTTTGCATATCCTACAGGGTTCGCATCATCTGGGCATTGATGTCTTGTTGGGATGGCCTAGGATGGAAGTTTAGATTCGGCCCATACCCATTAAAATGATATGGTTGGGAGGAAACTTGACTATTCCAGGAGTAGTTCGGGTAATTTTTCCAATTGGAAGAATTTTTAAAGGGCTCCAGCGTGGCAGAAATATTTTGAGTGGGGTTAAGAACTGGATAGTTGTAATTCCCTAATGAATCATGGGCAACCTCAGAATAACCAGCAAGAGTAGTGTTGAGATTGTGCAAATTATCTCTTTGTGGAAAGTTTGGTTGGGTTAGATGTGGGTGTGGAGCTTGAGTTGATGTGGCTAGTCTTTCCTCCATTTTCTTTTCATTAATATGCATCTGGCCGAGTTTTTGAGTGATCAATTGAAGATCGTCTTGGGTGACAGGGATAGATTGAGTGCCTATTTCATGAACACCGAATTGAGGGTTTTGGGTTCTGCAAAATGTGTTCATGGAAGTTTGATTAAATGAGTTTTCACTCATTTCTTCAAATAGGTCGTAGGCACTTTCAGCATCTTTATTTAAGAAGTTGCCGCCACACGAGGCATCGACAAAATGTCGGATTTGATCTTCTAATCCATGATAGAAGATTTGCACGAGCTACCATAAAGGAATCCTGTGGTGCGGGCAACTCCTTAAAAGATCTTAAAATCTTTCCCAAGAATCATGGAAAGTTTCACAAGATTTTTGGTGAAAGGTCGTAATAGATCTTCGCAAGGAATTGGTACGACCTATGGGAAAGAATTTCTTGAGGAAGGTGCTCTTGAGTGGAGGCCAAGTTGTGATGGGTCGGCCAATGGTCCTGAACCAATAAGCGGCCTTATCTTTGTGAGATAATGGAAAAAGTCGCATCAGCCATATGTCTTCTTGCACATTTCGGGAACGGGTTGTTTGTGCAAGAAGAGTTTGCTCTTCAAGGTGGCTGAAAGGGTCTTCCCTAGGAAGGCCATGAAAGTGCTTAATTAGGTTCAGGATAGCAGGCTTGATTTCGAAGTGCCCCTCAGGTATGACCACCCCTGGTCGTTCCTCATAATAAGACGGATCATAGAAATCTTTTAGAGGAACAACAGGCTACTGACGGGGTGGTGAGTTTGGCCTTGGATTGGCTAGGTTTTGGATGTTCCTAGTCAATGTTTGTTGATTGGAATTTAATTTATTAATCTGATCGGCCATCAATTTTAAAAGATCAGGTAGGGGGTCTTCATGTTGTGTTTGGGGCAACTCAAGATTAGGGAGCTCCAAGTGTGGGAAGTTAATGGTCGGTGGGTTTTGGGTGGAAGGGTTAGAATTAGGGTTAGTGATAGGGTTAGAGGTAAGGTTAGAGGTGGAAGTGGAAGGGTCAGTGGACCTATTTTGTTGTGTTTCCATTTTTTCAGGAGAAGAAGACAGAAAAAGTGGTCTTTTTGTGCGGGGGGCAAAATCAAATGGTCCTTCCAAGTGCGGATTTTGAGACCGTCGCCCGTGCATAAAATAGAAGAACTGGAGGGGAGGACAAGAGAAAGAGATGAGAGAAACTGTACAATTCAAACAAACAAACCTAGACCTAACTTAAATGTGACTCCCTAATAATAACGTAAGACTTGGTCTATATAGGAAATAAGTAGTCAATAGTGAATACCTGTTCTATCAACAAATCTAGCCAAGTTGCTTAAGGGGAGTTTTAGGCCCAAACGTTTCCCAGGGAAAACCCCAGGTGCTTGTACAAACCCACGCCTGGTCGTTTGACATGGCCCCTCAGCCTGAACACCAGATATAGGTGATAGAATTGGTACTAACTAAAGAAAACTTAAGACCTAAATAGCAAGCCTAAGTTGATAAAGCCTTAGGGGTCAAGTTGCTACAAATTTTAATTAGGTCTTGGATGCTATAGTGCACTCGGAATGTGGAGGGCGTTTACTGGGTTGTTGCCCTGTTATTTTGATTTTCTTTTTTGTTTGTGCAGGAATTGGAGAGTGGCTCCAATGAAAATCAAGTTGTCACACAATTTTTTGTATTTTTGTCTTTTAGGATTTGATTTAATTAAATATGTTTTAGGGTTTTTCTCTTTAAATTTTCAAACAAGTTTGAAAGTTCACAATCAAAGGAAAGACAAGTTGTATTGGTGATAGTTAATTCCCTTTAATGTGAGTCTATAAAATGAGAGACAGAAACCCTAAGTCAATTATCCCTAAGACAGAAATTTACTACCAATGAATTAATTTTAGGCTTTCTGTATTATGTAGTGGCCCAAACAAGTCAAACAACATTACATTGAATAAAATCAAACAAGGATTCCAAAAGATATTTTTGTAAGATTTTAGGAATTTGTTTGATAATTATTTCGAATTTTTAAACGTACTGGTGTCAAAGTATAGAAATGATACCTGTTGGTATTTTGGACTTTTCAGTATTACCACTAACCTCAGACAATTTTTGTGATTTTATATGATGTGTAAAATTTCACAAGGATTCCGTAAAGATAAATTTCATAAAAATTGGATGTGTATAAAAATTTTAAAAATTTGCGGACAGTAGCAAAACAGGAAGATGAGAGGGTGTGACCCCTCCTCAATCCACGAATTTTAAAGAATTAAATACAAATCCAATTGATCTGAAATTTGGAACATGTTGTGAACTTAATTGGGAATTGCTGTATCAAACTTTATGATTTTAGGAGGTGTGCGGTGTTAGGAATCGATTTTTCAAGTCTAGATAGAAATCTGGATCCGAAAAATAGAACACCAATACTTGCAATGGAGTGGTGTTAAAGAAGCATTCAGGCAAACAATGGATTTTATATGGGCACCACTCCACTTAATTAAATTGTTTATGGTCCTGAAAGCCAAGTTTAATATTTTTTGGTAGCCTTTTAACCTAAATGTGACAAGAAAGGGGAACCAACCTAAATTTCATTGGAAGAAAAGGACTTTTGAGCTCTCGCTTCCAGATTCCCGCTTTCCCGCTGTAATTCATGCACACAAAAAAGAAAGAAAGAGAAGGGGATGAGATCCACTTCAAGAAAGAGAAAATTAACTAATGCAATGCCGTGCCTCCCAAGGGTGGATGTCCACCCTAAGTCCTTCTCTCTTGCCTGGCCGTCCTCCTTGAAGTGGAAGAGTCCTCCTCCTTGGCGTGGCCCAAGTTGAAGAGAGTGGGGAGAAGAAGGCACCGAAAGGGTTGGTGATGTGCCCCTTTAATCTCCTTCTCTACTCCTTCTTCTTGGCCGTAGATATAGGTGGTATATGTAGCAAATTACACTATTGGAGGATGATATAAAATGGTCGTAGGTGGTGGGTTTATATAGAGTAGGAAGGGGGCTAAGGTGACTCTTGGAATGGAGGGCTAAGATGGAGAGATGGAGGTGGTTGGGGATCCTAAGGCTAAGGGCAAATGGCACCAATTCAAGGGGTGTTAAGGGCGTGGTTATGGTGGTGTTGGTGGCTTTTGGTGGTGGAGAGACACCACCATTTTGGCGCCATCCTAGGGTCTTCTAGAAGGGGGGTTAGGTGGATGGTGGAGATGGATTTAAGGAGAGGTGTATGGTGGAGATGAAGGGAATTTTGGAGGGAAAGTTGGCACCAAAAGGGAAGGGTTCAAGAAGGTTATTTTGGAGGGAAAATAGGTGGCTTTTGGTAGAGGTGATGGGGTGAAGGGGTGTGATGGTGGTGGCGCCAACTTGGAGTAGGATAGCTAGCTTAGGTAAGCTTAGTTGATGGAGCTAGCTAGGGTTGAGTTGAAGGTGGTGGATGGCCAAGGAGCTGGGTGCTAGCTAAGCTAAGCTTGGCTAAAGGGGGAGTAGAGGAGAAGGTGTTGGAGCTTGGGTTTGGAGGGAGGAGCTGAGGAGGAGAAGTCTGGAGCTCGAGCTGGAGCTGACTGCTGCTGAAGAGGCTGGCATGGAGCTACTCTAGCTGGCTTAGCTTGCTAGTTCTTTGCTAGTTGCTAAGCCAAGCTAAAGTATGCTAGCTTCTACCATAATGAGCTGAGGTGAGCTAGGTCTGGTGCTCCTGGGGAGAATCAAGCTAGTTGAGGCAACTAGGGTAGCTTAGCTCAACTGAGTTGAGCTAAGCTAAGTCCCCGGGTGATGGACTTGAGCTTCCTGAGCTGGGATGAGTTCTTCTTCAGCTGGCTGGAGTTGAGTGGAGATAGATGTAGCTGGATCTGAGCTGGGGTGAACTCCTGTCAACTCAACTGAGCTAGCTAGAGCTCCCTGTGGACTAGTGGGAGCTGAGATGAGCTAGACTCAGCTGAGTTGAGCTGGATTTGAGATGACTTGAGCTAGGGTGAGCTAAGATGAACTCTCTTGAGCTGCCACTCAGCTGAGATTAGCTGAATGGTGCTGGGATGAGCTAACCCTAGTTCAAGTGAGCTGGATTAAGCTGAATTCCAGCTAGTCTGAGCTTCTCCTTCACCATTTGCCTTCCTGAGCGCTAGGGTTTTAGGGATTTATATATCTGTACATCCCTAACACTCATAAAAACATATTAAAAAGATAAGAAAAGATGCAATGCATGCCTAACCTAATTTATGCCTAAATGCAGCCCAAAAACCCGTTTGCAGAGTAAAATCCTAAGAGCTAGGTTTGTTTTATTGCATAAGAATGATGATAAACTGGCGTTTATCAATGACGATGTGCTTTCTAGTGCATCTGGACACCTTCCTGACCAGATTCTACACCCCTAAGCTTTGCCACCACTTGTAAATACTCCTCAACACCTCCAATCTCTTGTTAGTAACTCCCTTCTCTCTCCCCCAACTGAGTTGACTCATAGGCTATTCTCTCTCCCTTCGCTAACCTCTATCTCCTTCCTCTAGTCATCTCCAAAAAGTTAAACCGCTTCTTCATCTTCGTCTTCCTCTGCCATGTCTCTTGGCACGGCCATGCCGTCATCCACTTCCACTCCATGTACATCAACACTGGAGATTCTATCTTCTACCCTCTGGTTTCTTCTCTATGACGAGACTCAACGGAGATCCTACTACCGCATTCTTCCAAGTAACAATAGTTAAATACTCATAGCTTTGTCTCGATTAGTTTAAGTTAGTTAGATCAATTAGTTAGTTTTATTTCAAGTTGATCCTTCTTCCTTACCTCTAGCAAACCATGTTAGGCTTGACTGGGTCAATCTCTTGCTTTTATTTCACGCCATTCAGCTTCTCATCATTATCACGATGATTTCTACCACCTTATTTTCTTGTTTTGTCACCTAGAACACCTAAATCACTTCACCTACACCTAAGCTCCTTCGCTATCCATGGTGAAGGCTCAGAGGTTATAACACCTCCAAGTGGGGCCCTTCACCATTTCTACACATCACAAGGGCCCTGTTGCCTCTAAGAATTAGATCAAACACCTACTATATAATAAATGACTAATTCACTTCAACCTTTTGAGCACGTTGTCCATGGCAGTTCATACGGGGTTATTCTACTAGTTCTTTCCATCTACATCATCACAAAAACATCAAAAGTGATTTTCCTCACTTAATTGAGTGAAACAAGCTCTTCTGAGTTTAGTCAACTCAGAAGGAAATTTCTAAGAAATTCCAATCTTAATCAATGCATTAGTGACTAATTAAAGTTTTTATTGTCTCTGAGGTTCTTTAGAACCTCAAAAATCTTTTCATCAAATTCTCAAGTAATTTCATGGAGATCTGATCTCCAGACCCTAGATTCAGTCTTCACTAAATCTCCGGTGAGCTCCAATGAGTCCAAATTTGAGATACAACCTTTCAAGCTTCTTGTAGAAATCTAGATCATATTGTTACCATCTACAGATCAGAATTTAGTGAATAAACCTGACTTTCAATGAAGTTATCTTTGTTCATCATCGTCTTCCTCAGCTCTGGCAGAGCTATAGAGACTTGTTCATTGAGTCTCAGATCTTGGCAATATATCCAAAAGAATATGCAGACTCCATAGAGTCTAGAAACACCTTCAAATAGGTCTGAAAACCTTTCATCCTTTCTAATATCTCAACTTATTTTAATCTCAGGGGAAAGTACCTGAGACCTCATTTAGAGTGCTCAAAACTTGAAATTGATGAGTGCAATGGATTCCTGAGGTTGAAATTAGCCAAATAGGATAGTTTATTTGTTATTAATTTCTCTAATTCACAAAGTCATCCTTTAAGCCATTTCAATCAACCTAGGATCATTCTTGATGGTTTAGGCTTTAAGACTTGGATTTTAGGATTGTTTTGAGTTCCTGCATCAATTGCAAGTCATTTGGAATCATTTAGATTGTGTTTTATTGAGGTTTAGTGTGATTTCATTTCTCTTCATAGAATGGGTTCTTCATGAACCTTAATGGTACTCATAGTTGTTTTGGTAAGATTCTAAACCAAATTCTGCCTAGATTGATCCTATTTGATCTTCTGAAAGGATTCAGATCATTTCTAGAGACTTTAATCTAATTGTCAGGTAGTTTGAACCTTTGAATCAGTGTTCTGAGCTTTCAATTTGAAGCTCTGAAGCCTCTAAGTGGTCTTGAGCTTGCCACACTTCAAAACCTATTTTACTCACTACGGAATGGTTTATAGTAGTTATTAAAGCCTTCATTTGGTAGTTATTTAGAATTTACTTTGTTCTATTGTAGAACTCTCCTCTACTGAACTGCAACAGAGCTTCCATGGCTTCAGACCACCTTTAGGCCATGATTCAAAGGATCAGTTGTGATCTTTTCATTTAATTGAGACCTACAATCAATAATAGTCACTTAGGGCTTTCGATTGAGTCATTAGTGACTTGATTTGGACCATGGAGTTGCGAGGAATCGATCAATGAAGTAGTTGTTGGACTTCAAGCAGGTGCAGAAGCAAAGGGGACTCACATAGTCCCATATCGAAAGTTGTTGAAGTGCTGCATGAGTATTGAACTAAATGCCTCCATGATTTATCACCCAAACGAGGTGGGCTCCCTGGGTAGCACCTTGTGTGTGCTACTCTTATGCCTATGCAAGGGCTAAAACACGACCTTGCAGGGTAGCCTTCGAGTGCCAAGTGAAAGGTCTAGATGGGTGACACGTGGCCTAGTAATGGTACCGATTTGACTCATTTCGTCCATTGATCCTGTGAAAAGCCACAACTCCTCGTCTAACCTTTTATACTAAGGGGAGTTTAACTTTGGGTCTGAGATGGCTAAGTGTTGTGAACACTTCACATAAGTTGAGGTTCTGCTTAGCGGAGACTAAGTGTTGAACTGCGCTTGTGAAGGCTGTGTGAAGGAAATGAATAGAAGGCATGAGCCAAAGTTTGAAATCAAATTGTGCTTAAGTTATTAATGAACATTGAGCTTAATTGAAGTTATTCTAAAATAACTATTTTGTTGTAATTTTCTTTTTGATTCAATGCAAACTAATTCCTTTTGCTTATGGGATGATTGCTTGCCATTTATTGCTTATTTCCTTGCAATTATCCATGTGGTTAACATATTGTAGGTAATTAATAAGTAATTAAGCCATTAATTAAGTAGTTAGTCTAATTAAGTATTAGTAGTAATCTATATAGTAGAGTAATATATATTATGTTAGCTAAGCAATAAGAGTATTAGTATAACTTAAGTAGTAATTTAAGTAATAATTAACTGAGTAATTAAGTAAGTATTAGGTTTAGTTTAATTAAGGAATGTAGTATCTATTAAGTTTGGTTAGTATTTATGTAATTCAAGAATATATTTAGTAAGTAATTTATATATTATACTTAAGTAAGCTAAGTTTATAGCAATTACTAATTAATCTTTATGTGTGGTATGTGTATAAGTTAAGTATTAATTATTCCTTATATTAAGAATGCATATAAGTTATATATAATAATTAATTAACTTAAGTAATTAAGAATAAAGAGTAACTTAAAATAAATGGTGATTAATATGCTTAGTTTAACCTCCTAGCGAATGACCTGAACTTAATCAATAGTCATTTATAAAATGTGACGATTACCTTACTCCATATATTATAACTTAACAATGACTAATTAATAACATAAGGTAATTGAACATTAGTGGCATGCTTTTCATGATAAAAAATAATAACCAGATCTCTAGTGAGTGCACGTCTAACACAGGGAGGAAAGGAATTAATCTAACCTAATGCAAATACGACTAGATATGAAATTTTTTTTTTGTATTTCTTTTATAAGGAGAACGAGGTGAGAAGATGAAAGAACAATAACCTAATTAAGTGCCTAATTCCCGACACCTAATTGCCACCTAACCTAGCCTAATTCCTCCTTAGGTTAGTTGGCCAAGGAACCTAGTTCTCAACCTATATGGCTAGTCAACACACCCTAAAACCCTATCCACCAAATCACCTTATGGTAGGCCAATATGGTGGCTAAATCCCAACCATAAAATCCAATTACTAAGACCTTGATTAATCATCCAAAGATCCTATCCTAATCTCAATCAAACCCTAGTAGTTGGCCACATCATAGGAATAAATCCTAGCCCTCCCAAGGCCATTCAATGGCCCTTACCCAACCTTAAGGTGGCAGGCCATAATGATCAAGAACAACCACTATATGGTTGACCATGTGGTTCTTAATTTGAGCCCTTGATCCTCTCTCCAAACACATCTTAGCCCTCCATTAGCTTTATCTTTCTACCTTAACTTTAGATCAGAAGCCTTGATTTCTTATAATCTAATCCTAGCAATTTCTCTACTCGTGTAAAAGCCTCTTGCATTTAAGGATCCTACTCCAATCTTTTGTGATGTTCTACACGTAGGTGCTCTCATCTCCAAATTCACATCCTCCATCTTTTGGTTTCATCCTTCGCATCGCTCTTAGTACTAGATTTTTACCTTTCACATTTCTTCTTTTCTTGCTTTTTCAATTCCATAATTGAAAACATTGATTCTTCAATTTATAATATAGTTTAGATTTCTATTCACAATTTGTTTCTCGTGATTGCAATTTTTGATAGATAGTTTAGTTAGTAAATTTGCATTTTGATTCATTCAACTCCATATGTTCGACTCAAACTCACTTGTTCTAATTTAAATCTTTTGAGTTTAGATTATTTCGACATCGTCTTTTGCACTAGAACGAATGCTTAGATTATATTTGAAATGAATGACCATCAATTTTGGCGTTGTTGTCGGGGAGTTGCATTTAGGTCTCTAACTTGCCTTTGTGTCTTAGTTTGTGTTCTTGTAGGAATCACATAGGGTTTGTGGTCACGAAGATCCATGTGAAGAATCAGGATTATAGGTGAAGACCAAAGGTAGGCACCTCATCCTCATTTTAGTTAGGTTTATTTCTTGCTTTCTTGCATTGAAAAGAAAACACAAAAAAAAAAATCTCTCTTGTAATAAGTGCCTGAAAGATCATATCCACTTGAAACAAAATTCGGATCACTTCTTGAAATGATTTTTGAAAATCACTTCCGAATAATTAGTGCAACAAAAACTTCATAGAATTTTACTGATTGTTTCCTGCGAAGTTAGCAACAAACCCACCAATTTTCACACAAATAATTTGCTATATATTTTCTATAAAATTATGTTACTGTCGGTGAGTATTTCTGAAAAAATAATGCAACAAAATCCGACTTCCCACATTTTTCCTAATTTTTCTAGAACTTCAAATTGTATGAAATTTATTACGTTGGATTGCTGATCAAATCTAGTTTCACGGATAAAATTGGAGTCATTTTTTTGAGATTCGTATTGCATATATTTTTGAAAAATAGTTGATAGCGTCTAATTTTCCTGATTTATTGATCTAATTTCATAAATATTTTTAAAATGTTTTAAAGAGCATAAAAATTATGAAAAAATATCTGTTATGTGCCTATTCAAGTGGTGTTTGAGAAGTCATAGTTGTTTCTCGTAGGCCACACCACTTGATCAAAATTAAAACTAATTTCATCTAAAAGTTACATGATTAGGGTTCCAAATTTGGGTGCAAGTGATCCACTTGAGAAATGTAAAGTAAAAGGAAAAGGTCTCACATGTTTGCAAAACTACTATTTGTCCAGAGAACTTGATTGAAGAGACCTTGCAAGTGCAACCCTAAAATCTCTCTATTTACTTGAACTTTAAAAGGCACATTACGAAAAAAATTTTATTGTGGACCCTTATTTGGCATGCATACACTAATTTACTAATTAATTTAGGCACCAACCCCCTTAACGCCCATCATCTAATCCTGTGCACAATAAAGATTGAGCCTTAATTAATTTGCTAGATGTGACAACAAGGTTGGATATTTCTCTTACTTAAGCTACACCTAGTTGGCTAGTTCTGGGGCCTTATTGATGACTCTACATCTAAGGGTGATAATTCTATCAACTAGAGTCAATCTCAAGGGTATAAGTGCATTAATGATATATTATAATGGGCTTGGGAGCATTGCATGCAAAATGAGTTGAGATTGCTTACAATCAATGTTTAATGGCCATGTGTACAAGTCCATGTTGAAATACGCCTCAGATGAGCAATCGGACCACACGGATGGATCCAGATCGACAAACAAAGTCCAATGGACTCAAAATCCCCTCAATCCAACCTTTGTTGCTCCCACAACAAGCTCGGGAAGTCTTGGCCATTGATGTGATGATCAACGGCCCAAAGCTAGCCACATGTCATAAATCTGTGTGCTTGCAACCATAGCTCTCTCTCTTCAGCAAATCTTCATCGCATGATATTAGCTAGACATCTGTCATCCAACTACTAAGAAGACGTGGATAGAGATCCCTCACAGCAACAAAGCAGCACGCACAGCGCTTTGGTCCATACCTTCACTTGCGATCAGTGACCACGCATTCGAGCCTGGGGGAGGCTAAAATCAGTAGCAGAAGTGCACATGGTAAAAATTTGACCATTGATGTGGGAGTAAACGGGGAGGAACGTGCCACGCGACACCATCTCAAGGGTTAAATGAGCTAAGATGGGAACGTGGGCGATCACACGCAGGGTGGTGCACCATCACAAGCGTGCAAGGCACAATCTGAAGCTATGTGCAATGCTTAAGCTCAGCACACAGATCTTGCGAGGGAAGAAGCATGTGCGTGCGTAATGGACCGGTGGGAGGAGGCCTTGACCAACACTTTTGGAATGGGTTCAGTGACATCCTGGATGTCACTAAAACCCTTACCTAGTTTGGAAACCTCTTCTCCACTATAAAAAACCCCACACCCACTCCATTTATGATCATCCCTTCCTAGCTTCTTCTTAGCTCTACTTAGCACACCATTCACAATCTCCCGGAGTTGCATAGCCATCGACGAAAGCCCATCCATTGCCGTTACTGCCTTGCCTCTCCATTTCTCACCTCTTTATCCTACTTTAACGTTTATGTGTTTTAAAGCTTTCCCCTAGCATTGTTCTTGTGTAGCGACTCTACTTATGCAATATATTTCCATTTATTTCATCATATAATGTTTCATGCATGCACAAGTAATCACCATGCTATAAGCTCAAGTCTCTAATCCAACTCTCCCTCTCCCTCTCTCGTTTTCTTGCAAGCAAACAAAACAAACATTGTTGTGACACCCTAAAGCAACAAATTAATCCAATTTCACGCCTCATCGTGTTCGACACTAGGACTCACCTAATCCATATCTTCATTTAAAATTAATGTCACAAATGCATGCTCTACCGATGATTTAAATTAACACATTTATTTGACATCAGTTTTTGGCACCGTTACTGGGGAGGCAACAGATCCTTTTGTTGCATTTATCCTTGCATTGATATTCACATTTTCTAACCCTTTTTTTTCTCTCTTTCTTTGATCGTAGGAACTCGGTGCGTCGGCGACGAGAGGAGAGCGATCCACATTGATAGAGTCAGAGCAAAGTGTAGTGAAGAACTTTTGTGAGTATCACTTGACTGAGCGTTGTCTCATCTCCCCATTATCTAAAAAGAAAAAAGATTGCATCTAGGCTCATGCATAAACCCTAGCTTAGTTGACTGTTTGCTTGCTTAAAAATCCAAAAAAATATAAATACAAAAAATTGCATGGTGAATGATTACTTGACCCACATCTCAAATCCATCACCCAAACAAAAAAATACACTCTAATGTTCTTGAAGAAAATCTTTTTGGCATGTTCTTTTCCTTTCTAGTGGTGTTTGTGAAGCCACCCGTGCTTTGTATTTGGTCGCTCCACTTATACTAAAATCAATTCACCTAGTAGAATTTCATGAACTTTAGGGTGAATACATTAGGGTTGTTTTTCTAGGGTCACATCAATATCACAAAAGGAAATTGACTATCATCCATTGTGTGCAAAACATTGTGCACCTACTTCAACATTGTTTGAATCCATTGAGAAATTTGAACCCTAAAGATCACTAATGCAAGGACGAATCATTATAAGATGCCACATCTTAAAAACCTTGCTTGAAAACCATGTTTTGATGAGTGCACACACATGCTCAATTGGATTAACTAAAAGGCACAACCCCCAACAATGCCTCATCATATATCTTGAGCACAAGCACTTACCTAGCCCCATATTAAAATGGAGTAAACATGCCCTAGGTAGCACTAATCTAAGTCCTGGAAGAGTATATTGGGTTTGCTGAGTGCTTGGCCTTAATTCCCATCAAGAAATCTGGCGTCTAGGCTACGGGGAACTGTCAAACGACCATGGTTGTGCGGTAGAAAGGAATAGGTAGCGCGAGCCAGAGGAAGAACCTTCCACTCAATCCCCTCATAATCAACTAGGCCGGTGATGTAGACACAATTATTGAGGGTTAAATGCCTATTCATGCATGTTCCTAGGCTTAGATTTTCATTTCATGTCATAAATGTTGCATAGCATGCATCATTCTGCATTTAGAGTAATTGTATATAATTTATGTTAATTGCATCATTTTTGTGATCAGGAGATAAGGATATTTATTTAGGAACCTTGGATTAACAATCCAACCGTACGGATCTAATCAAGACAATGATCGAAGTTCAACGCCATTGCAATTGCCTTGATCGGAGTCCCGTAGCACCATACGCAATCCAAGGAAGAGCAACGATCGAGGTACTAGGTGACACAATCCAGAGCATCAAACGACAAATTTGACCTCGCAGATTGATTTGGGTCGATGAGCGTAGCCCAATGGCATGAAAATCGACTCAATTTGACCTCTGTAGCATCCCCTACAAAGGAAAGTAGATGGATGACCTAGATTACGACACGTGGGGCAACCCAGGCTGGCCATGCGCACGCACGAGCCACCGTATGCACACAGTAGAGCAGGCGCACACGTGTGCGGAGGTAGTGGCAGCAGCGGCCCGTAGCGCGCATGTGCCCACGATAAGGGTCTGTACAGCGTGCACCAGCAGTGAGATAGCAAGGCCACGTGAGCGGGATCTTCAACAACATTTATTACCGTCATTAAATGTCCTGTATATGAATTTGATTCTTTCCACCACTATAAAAGGACCCCTATCCCTCACATTTTTCTTCATCTCTTCCTTTCTTCCTTTCACCACCTCCAAGGCTCTAGAGAAAGCTTGTCCCAAGCCCAAGATGCTCCTTTAGATTAGAAAAGCAAATATTTTTCCCACCTCTCATCCCCATTCGTGGATCATCCCATGGCCATCCTCTCACTTCCCTTCAGGAAGAATATCCTCACCACAATGTCATCCTACCCCACCCTCCATCCTTCGGCTCCATCCTCCTTCATCCCGCTCTTTACCACCTTCCTTCAGGGGATGTTTCAACAAGTCATCCTTCAACCAACAGTCAAGGGGGATTTTCTCATCTCCGTCTATCTTTACCGGTTTCTATTATAGTTTCTTCCGCTTTCTTAGTTGTAGATGACGTTAGATTCAGAAGTGTATGTGATTGTTCCTCTCCCTCTCTTTTCTTTTCATTTAGCATGTAGATTAGCTAAATTTCATCGACCTGATCTCTTCCCCCATTAAAAATACCAAAAAAATTTGAAAAGACAAAATCAATCATAAACAAATAAAAGCGAAGTGCAGACTTTTATAAAACCAAACGTTCGCCTACCCGTGTTTGACTCGGGGCTCACTTTTCAAGTTTCGGTTATAAATTTTATCTAATTGACACATTTTGCATGTTACGACGATGGGTCCTCCAAACCCCTTATTTTAATTCGTGAAGCGCACCCACATCATTTTGGTTCCCTTTCTGGGGAGGCAACACTCTTTTGTTTTCCTTACATTTTTTCTGCTGTACCTAACTTTTTTCTCACTTTTTTGATAATCTTTCTATGATTGCAGGTACTCTTCTGAGGCGGGCTGAAGCGGCTAGATCAGAGAAAAGTGTGGATGAAGGTTTTGTAAGTTTATCCCCACCACCCCCACCCAAGTTTTCATTCCATAACCTAATAACTCAAACCCAAATCAACTTAGGTGCTTCCATAAACCATTGGGCAGATTTGGGTTGTTTGATTGTCACTCCACTCACCTCACCCACCAACATATATAAAAAAATGAAGAGAGAACATTCTTCTCTTGTGGCCATTAATTAAAGAGACACACTTAACACCCACAAATTCTCATCATAAGCCACACAATCACTTTGATTGTACCACTTAACCGAGATCTGACCTATGGATCGAATACACTTCAACTCAATACACATAAGTGAGTAGAAATCTGAATACGTTAAACATCTGCGTGCCTTAACTAAGTGGTGCAATAGGCCAATTGATTGAACTATTTTGCCCGCACCACTTAAGATAAAAGTGATCAATCAAGTAGCTTGCCACTTAGGGTTAATCTTAACGGCTGAACCAGGCACTCCACATTTTTTCTAATTTCTAAAGGAATACATCATCATAAATGCTTGTAAAACTTGGAGTGTTCTACTAAACCTTGATTGAACCAACCTAAGTATTAAACCCTAAAAGACACATCATCGAATAACCTTGTTTGAAAACCCTGGTTGTGCACGAACAAGTATTTGAATTAATCATTAAGGGCACAACCCATCTAAAGGGCCCATCACATTCCAAGAGCACAATCATCCCAAGCCTAATTAAAACTGAGTAGACGTTCGCCTTAGGGATTGATTCGCTCTTTGGGGCTAAGATAGAGATTTTTTTTCTATTAATCTGCTTCTACTAGTCCATCAGATGTCTAGCTAGGGGAGTAGCATCAAACGAATGCAGCTAGGGGTACGTTAGGAACTGGTGGCGTAAGCCAAAGGAAAAACCTTCTCCCTAGTCCCTCTTTCTAACTGGTTGGATTGACTGGATAAAAGTAGACCAAATCGTTTATAATCTCAAGATGGGTCCTGGGAGTCTATAGGTCTTTAGGCTAACCCACCTAAGGACAGGGTTGATTGCTTGTATTGCAAGGCTCCTTTCTCTCTTCTGATTTGCCTCTTACTCCACAATGTGTCCTTCCACATCTTTCACAAATTTCCAATCCTACCCTTTTACCACCACTTATCTCCAAGATGATTACTATCCCAACTTGACTTGTAATTACCCATCCACTAGCCAGGATAACTTTGATTAGGGATATGAATCTGGACCTCAATGTCCAGGGCCTAACCCTAGACAACAACACTATGATTACTATCCTTCCCAGAGATACAATGATTATATATATCGATCCTTTCATGACCAAACCAACACGATCTACAATATGGAAGAATATGACCATTATAACACCTACCATCCCTAGTATTCCACTAAATCTAGGTCAGCACCATCCTTTAAACCACCTAAAATGACCTACTATTAGGGAGGGACCCGAGAACCTCAATATCTTGACTCCCATAAATTGAACCCACCCAACCCTGAACCAAACCAGTCAATTCAGGCAAACCAAATCCAAAATAAGGTGTTAGCTAATTTAGTGAACACTATACAATCTTTAGAAGCTCAGCCAACACCATGCACTAAAGCATTGGAGCCTATGATCAAAATGATTGATGAACTTAATAGTTCTCTATTGGATTCGCTCCAAAGTGTTAGGGATAGGGACCTGGGTGAGTTTCTTCTTGGGACATTATCAAGGTTGAGGATGAAATTTTTTGCTACCCTAGTCAAATCTAGGGATGATTCTCAAGATGAACCCCCTTCAGGAGAGGCAATGTCTAAACTTGCTCAGGCACCTATCGGGGGGGATACATATTCTAAGATTGGAGATGACCAGGTTAGTCTAGAGCAACCCTTTGAGCATGAATCGAGTTTCTCACCTAAGATCCCAGAGCTAGGGAATGGCGAAAAATATGCCTCCATGGACCATGAAATGACATATGAATTTGGGACATATACAAATGAGGATCATGGATTTTTTGATTTTGATTGTGAGGAATCACTTAGTGATGTCTCACTTCAGCTTAAGGAAGATGATTTTAGTGAGACAAACGGGCTCGAGGAGCATGACAAACCATTTGATAGCCCATTCATTGAAGATTTTGATTCGGTTGGGGTTAACTTGGAGGATTCAAATCCTCATTTACTAGAAGATTCAATCAATAGCCCCATCCCTCAACCACACCCCAAAGTGATTGATTGTGATTTAGAAATCATTACGCCCAATTCAATCCTGATTCAGCTGCAATTATTAGACTTGGGTACTTTAGATGGTGTGTACAACGATTTGGAGGTCTCAAAAACAATGATTTCGGAGGATAGGAAGTTGGAAATAAAAATCTGGGAAGCTAATTTTGAGGGAACTTTGATTTTGGATCTGAGGGTTCCTGTTGACCTGAAACCACCTACCTTCTATCTGGACCCTTATGATATCTTTCACGTGCAACCCAAGCCTAGAATAATTGACTATCATCCTGAGTTAAACTATAAGTGCACACCCAATTTTAATGAATCAGATCAACCCATTATCTGACACTTTGGTCTTGGGTTGCACACCATAAAACCATTGGCCCAACCATGCAAACACAATAATCTTAGGTTTTGGGTGGTTTTCATCCAGAACATTAGAAACACTCGACCTTGGGGCATGGGTTTGTACCACAACTTGGTCCACGTTTGTGGACATCTTCTATTAGCAGGTTTGAGGATCAATATTTTTATTTTGATTTTGACCTGCACTTGTGAATTCTCAATTTTTTCCTTGTATGTATGTTATGCCTAGCTGAAGGCATTAAATTTAGCACGTGTGTATATTCCATGTTCTCTGCGGAGCTGACCGGATTTTGATGAAATTCATGTGATATTTTATTTACTCCGCCCTTTTCATATCTTTGATTTTACGATGAGGACAGTGCATCATTTAGGGATGGGGGGTGGATACTTTATCCTGAAATAATTTTGTTAACTCAATAGAATTTCCTTTCGTTTCCTTTCTAAAAAAAATTTCTTTAAATTCAAAAAAAGAAATGAATTAGGAGAAGAGAACTTAGGCATTTGGAGGTTATTAACTTGAGGAAATGATACGATAGGACCTGAATATTTAGACTCTTCAGGTTTTCAGGCTTAATTAGCCCAGGTGTCCACTCAAATGTGGACTTAGTCTCGAGTCCTTGACAATTCAAATTCATCTTTTATCTGGTGAATAAATTGCGGTGATAAGAATATGACTTACCAACCTGCCCTCTGATTTGAGGGGACTTTAAGCCTAATCATCTACACACATTATGGCATTGACTCACTTTTCGATGGTTTCTTCAGAAATTGGGTAGCTAATGAACCATCAAGAGTGGTATAGCAGGCAAGTTGATGGTAATAGCTCATTGGCCGGTTGTCTAGAGCCCAACCACAAGATCATCTTCTTCGTACATCCTTTAGGTAAATCTTAGATCAAGGAAGCCACCTACTTTGGAGAAAAAAAGAAGAAAAAAGTGAAAAGAAAAAAAATAAACAAATAAAACCACAATTCACTGCACGATTATGGCAGGCAAGTTGCTGTGGGTAACAGCCCATTGGCTGGTTGTCCAGAGCCTAGCTCGCGAAAATGCACAATAACTCCCAAACACTTAGGGAAGAAGCAGGGAAGTAGAATAAACCGGGGAGATATACACTATGTTTGCCCTTGTGTTGACACCATAAATAATAAATGTAGGGAGAAGGCTATGTTCGAAAAGATAAACCTTTAGGTAAGTTCACCTAGGGTCGTAGAAACCTGAAGTCCATTTTAACGGCTACCTAGTGAGTCTTTCACTCTTTTTTCAAGATGCTTAGCACTTAGAGTCCTTTTTGAGTCTTGGGTGGCTAGGGTAGCCATAAAAAGTTATCCTAGAACTCTCAAACTCCAAAAGTATAAAAAAAATTAGAAAAGAAGAAAAGCAAAATAAAAAAAAGTGTCTTCCCATTTCAAATAAGGCAAGGACATGGGCAGTCTGTATTTTGACAGACACCCAGGTATTGTCGAGTCTTCGTAGTTTAGGACCTTAGTTGAAATTTTCTATTACAAATAAACAACTTAGGCCTAAGTAATCAAGCCCTAATTATGTTTTTATACATAGCATGTAGTTAAATTTTGTTAGGGACTATCAAAAGATAGGCATGGGGTTATGATGTAGACACAATTATTGAGAGTAAAATGCTTATTCATGCATGTTCCTAGGCACAGATTTACATTTCATGTTATAAATATTGCATAGCATGCATCGTTCTGCATTTAGAGTAGTTGTATCTAATTTAGGTTAATTGCATCATTTTTGTGGTCAGGAGAGAAGGATATTTATTTTAGAGCCTCGGATTAATGATCTGACCATACGTATCTAATCAAGACGATGATCGGAGTCCAACACCTCCAAAGTCACCTCTATTGGAGTCCTGTAGCACCATACACAATCTAAGGAAAATCAATGGCCGAGGGACTAGGTGAAGTAATCCAAAGCATCAAATTACAAATCCGACCGTAGGGAGAGATTCGAGTCAACGACCACAGCCCAACGACACGAAAATCAATTCAATTCGACCTCTGTAGCATCCCCTACAAATGAAAGAAGATGGACGACCAAGATTACGGCACGTGGCGTAACCCAGACCATCCATGTGCACAGCAGCGTGGGCATGCTCGCGCATGCGTGGAGGCACGTACTCACAAATGCAGTGCTCCCATGGAGGCAACGGCAGTAGCAGCGCGTAGCATGCGTGTGCACGTAGCAAGGGTGCGTATAATGCGTGCCAGCAGTGCAACAGCACTGGCGCATGGGCAGGATCTTCAGCGATCTTTGTGTCAGATCTTTAGCGATGTTTATGTCCGTCACTAAATGTCCTGTATATGAATTTGATTATTTCCTTTACTATAAAAGGACCCCTACCCCTCCCATTTTTCTTCATCTCTCCTCTTCTTCCTCTCACCACCTCCATGGCTCTAGAGAGAGCTTCTCCCAAGTTCGGGATGCTCCTATAATGTGGAAAACCAAATATTTTTCCCGCCTCTCATCCCCATTCATGGAGCATCCCATGGCCGTCCTCTCACCACCCTTCGGGAAGATCATTGCTGCGACATCGTCCTACGTCGCCCTCCATCCTCTGGCTCTATCCTCCTTCGTCCTGCTCCTCACCACCTTCCACCAGGTTACGTCAGAGCGAGTCATCCTTCGTGCTGTCATCGAGGGGGATTTTCTCATCTCCATCTATCTTTACTACTTTCTAGTGTAGTTTTTCTCTCTTTCTTAGTTCTAGAAAACATTGGATTCTGAAATATATGTGATTGTTCCTCTTTCTCTCTGTTCAGTTCTTATTTTGCAAGTAGATTAGCTAGATTTCATCATCCTAATCTCTTGCCCTATTAAAAATTCCAAAAAAATTAGAAAAGACAGAAATGACCAAAAACAAATAAAAGCAAAGCGTGGATTTTTATAAGACCAAATGTTCGCCTCCCTGTGTTCGACCCGAGACTCACTTTTTGAGTTTCGATTATAAATTTTATCTGATAGACATGCTTTGCGAGCTACGACGACAGGTCCTCCAAAACCCTAATTTTAATTCTCGAAACAGGCCTTAATCAGCAGTATTAACTTTGAGAAGGAAGGTTTAAGTGCTTGTAGACTTGATTACTCTCTCAAAGACTTTTAGGTCACCTAGGTCTACACTATAGGGACTAGGCTTGTTTGCTTGATTGTGCACATGCTTTTCTCGCACATGTCTTTCTCCACACCCTTCCATATTCTTCTCTAGTGTTTGCACAGAAGATGATCACTTCATCCTAGGTTGTGTTTTCTAGAAAGGGAGATCAAGACGAGATTTGATTTCTCAAAGGGTAGAATTAGGGAAATGGTCGACCCAACAATTGATGAGGTTGAGGACCAACCTCAGCTTGATGCTATGGCCATCATTCATGCTCAAATCTCTGCCAACCACCAACTCCAACAACAGTAGATCCAAACCATCATGCAAGCCGTACATCGATTGCTGAACCCTTAAGGGCAACCCCCACTGAACCCACCTAACCAACCACAACCTCCCGAGGGCCGACCAAGGGATCTCCATGATTTTTACAATCCGTTTGCTATCTTGATTGAGCCACATTTTAGGGTCCCCGAAGGGTGAGATGATTTTGGGCTAAAACCTAATGTCATTATCTTAATTCAAATCCACTTTTATGGGAGCTCAAATGAGGACCCCTTCCAACACTTAGAGGACCTAGACCGAATTGCCTGAACTGTGAAACCAAGGAACATCAGCTTAGATATTGTTTTAATTAAGATGTTCCCTTTCTCCCTAAAAGACAAAGCTTGTCACTAGCTTAGAACTTTAGGGAGACCCATATCCACCATGGAGGAACTGAGGCATGCCTTCTTGGAGAAATTTTTCCCCATAGGAAAAACCAATGCGTCAGAAGAGCCATTGCCACATTCACACTATCAGGTGGGGAACCATTTCATGAGGCATGGGAAGGATTTAATGTATTACTGAGGAAGTGCCCACACCACGAGGTTCCAAGGTGGCAATTGGCCCAGATCTTTTACAATGGTTTGGACAGCAACCTTAGGAATTTTGTTGACGTCTCATGTGGAGGAAATTTTCTATACAAAGATGAGGAAAGCGCGTTCGAACTCTATGAATCCATGACTGAGAATTTGCTTAATAACACCTCCATGACCCAATTCAACAGGTCTAGTCTGTTAGTTCAACCCCTCATAAATAATATTTTGTTGATTTTACAAAATAAAGAGGAGATAAAACATAAGTATAGCATATTTTTCTTTGTAATGACATAATTGCAAGTTTCATAGTGTTTTCCAAGTCAGAAGACTAAAAGCGTGAAGAATAGATTAGTATAAGTCTTATCATAAGTCATAGGCTTTTTATGTAAACTTTCAAAGGTTATAATCCTTACTTTATTTGAGTCTAGAGTTGTTGTTAAGAGCCCCCAAACATAACTTATAAATAGCTAACTTAGGCTCCCTACACTTAGGATAATTTAGAAACAAAAACCTAGCACTAAGACACAAATCAGACGTCCATCACAATTGTCAGACGTATGATTTTCAACATTAAGACATCTGATCATTGTTTCAGATGTCTAATTGCCTATTGCCTTGCCTTTACATGCTCACCTCTTAGGCATCAGTCGAAGCAACCTTATATCAGACATCCATAGCCTTATATCAGACGTCCAACACATAGCCTGGCATCCTTAAACCAATTGTAAGACTCAAATGCCTATTTTTCTTTGGCATCTTAGGATAATGGGAAAATCCACTTTTAGATGTCTGGACATATCAACAGACATCCAATAATGGACCGTTGCCCATTTATTTTGCACACACTTATCAGAAACCAAAGTTCGACTCCAAGATTACCAAGGCATGTCATTAATCTCTTTCTAGACATCTAGAAAACATGGCAGAAGTCTAGACTAACATCTGTTCCTTAAAAGCTAGAACCCTGTTTGGATCTGGTCAAAACAGCAATGAACCCACTTATAATTAGATGTCCAATATTTGAATCAAATGTCTTAAATGAATATATCAGACGTCCCTATTTCGATCCACGAAAAATAGCGACCCTAACTAATAGAATCAGGCATTCATAATTTTACTCAGACATCTTACAAGATGTCTGGCCCAAAAATCAAATGTCAAATATTGCTGTCAGAATCATAATTGCCTTGATTTGTGTTGGATTTCATTCCAATCTCTTGGGACTTGCCTCCAATGACTAGGAGACCTCTTCCAAATCTTCTTGAAGGTTCTTAACTTGTTTATGAATTGTGGACAACCCCTCTTACCCAAAACACACCTCTTGTGATACAATTTCCCTAGAAAATCACTTGCTTACTACTCTATGCTTCCTATTACCCTTATGCTGTGCCAACACTCTGATCAAAGGGCAAACAACACTCTCAATTTACTTCATTTTGTTGATCCTGAAGGAGTCCGTTTTATGCATAATAGATAAGGAAGTCACTAATATTTTGGGGTGTTCTATAGGTGTTGTTTCATTCTTATTCTATTATTGTAGTTCAGGTATTCGACTTGTCGAGTCCACGTCTCTTCATTATGAAGGGAGAAACCTCTGTTTAGGGATCAGAGGTGTGATTTGTAATTGAGGTACACTACCCTCATTTAAGTATTGCTATTAGTGGATTGATCACTTTGTGATCGAAAATCCGAAGTCAAGGGATTGGCTTAGGTGGTGGTTTTCACCTGATTTGGGTTTCCACCTAAAAATCTTGTTCCTCTTTTAGTGATTGTATTTTTGTCTTGCAATATCTTTTAAATTCACTATTCACCCCACTCAAGTGAAATTTTATTTGGTACCAGAGTAGGTTTTTTGCTTTTAGGAGTAACATCCATAGAAAGATCACATGGAGGGGAGAGTCATTTCCTCTGGCAGATCTGTGGGGCAATCCACCACCGGACCACCACTCTTCAAAGGGATAAACTACAAATATTAGAAGCTTAGAATGAAGATGTGGCTTCAAGCCAACGATTTCTTCGTTTGGTAGAAATGCGAATCCGCATACGTTTTTCCCAAGAAACCAGAAATGGGATACACTGTGAGCAGATTCATGACCTTGGAATGCATGCTAAGGCGATGAACTCAATCTACTGCGGACTCAGCACGGACGAGTTCAACTGCATTAGCCAATGCACAGCTGTCCACAAGATATGGAGAACCTTAGAGGTAACTCACGAAGATACGTCTAGAGTTAAATCCTCTACGATTAACGTGTTATCGTAGGAATTCGAGGCCTTCTCTATGAAGGAAAATGAGGGACTTAGGGACATGTACAACTAATTCACGTTACTCGTAAATGACCTCACGTCTCTAGGAAAGACATTTATAAAGGGGGAGCTTCTAGGCAAGCTCCTTCACTCCCTTGGACCCGAGTGGGAGCAAAAAGTCATGGCGATAGAAGAAGCCAACTGATGTAAAGATGTTTATATTACTTAAGATGTCTATTTATGCATGTTCTTAAGCATAGGATTGCATTGCATACTATAAATATTGCATAACATGCATCATCTTGCATTTAGATTAGTTTGAATAAAATGGTGGTTAATTGTCTCCTTTTATGTTCATGGACAGGGCAAACTTTTTATCAGGGCCTTGAATCAAAGATCCAACTATACAGATGTGATCAGAGCGACGATTGGAATTCAACGACTCCAAGATCGCCCTAATCAGACATCTGTAGCATCAGAAAGAGACTGAGGAACCCTAGAAGATCAAGGGACAAGATGGTGTGAATCTGCACTTCAAATGACAAATTCGACTGCATAGATGGATTCGGATCGACGATTGCAGCCTAACGACGTGAAAATTGACTCAATCCGACAACCATGGCACCATCTACATCATCCAGAAGATGGACGGCCAAGATGGTGCCACGTGGCACCATCTTGGCCGCCCAACTAGCCGCTGCACTCGCCGCACCATCTCTTCTTCGTCGCTTCTCCGCCGTTGGATGCGTATCCAATGGCTTTGGATGTGCATGCCTTAACTCATCCGCGTGACCATTTCCCCTCCGTAGCACAGCTGGTGGAGGCTTTATCGCGAGTAGGTGGCGCGCATTCGACTCGCAAAGATCGGGCCAGTGGTGTGGGTGAGCAGGCGCAATTTACTGCTCAATCACGATCGAGCGGTCGCACGCGTGCAATTGCGCTCATGCCATATCGCACGCTGCGCCTCATGCGAGTAGGCGAAGACGTGACTTAAGCCGTCCGATCTCACGATCGGATGACTGAGATCAGGTAGACGTGGAGCACGGGTTACGCACAAGGAGGTGAGCGATCGCGTGCGGGTGGATGCCCACTACTCCCACAATGGGGCTTTAGTGACAATTTTATCCGTCACTAAAGACCCCTGATTAATGATTTTCAAATTAAAATGACCAAATTGCCCTCACTCCTTGCATCTATAAAAGGAGACCTCCTCCACATGAAACTCTCATCCCTTCCTTCTCTTCTCTACCTCTCCAAAGCTCAAGAGAAGCTTGTCCCACACCTGGGATGCTCCTCGCGAGATAAAATCAAATTTTCACTCTCATTTCGGAAGCGGATCCCACGACGATGACGATGTGCTGCTCCGTTCTCGTTCCTCCTGCCTCGATCTCCTTCTTCCCACTCCGTCCTCCTTCGTCCAGGCGGCGTCTCGTCTGGCTTGTCCTCCAAGCGATCGTCGAGGAGGATAACTTCACTCTCCCATTCTTCTTTATAGCTTTCTAGTGTAGAATTTTCCTGCTTTCTGGTGTAGCTGATTTCCCGCTTTGTAGTGTAATTCCTCTTTGATTTTATTGTATAAAAATTTTGAATTATTGAATGCATGTTTTCTTTCTCTCTCTCTCTCTCTTATTTTGTTTGATTGTTATTATGGCTTCATTGTAATTACATCACCTCACTTTTCAAGAAAAATTCTAAAAAAAATATAATTGCGAATATAGTCGACTTAGCCTCCCTGAGTTCGACCCAGTATTTTCATTCTGGTATAAATTTTACTTCTTAAACATGAGTTCTTTGCTTTCGTACTACAACGACTGATTTTTCAAAACCAAACATGTTAGCATAACAACCCGTACGTTCAACATTTTGGCACTGTTGCCGGGGAGGCAACGATTTCCGATCTTCTTTTCGCATTTCACGCACTTTATTGTTTTCTAACTTGCTTTCTCTTATGTCTATTGTTTTACAGAGACCTCCATCAGGGAAACATCAAGCGGTAGATCGGAGTAAAGTGCAGTTGAAGACAACTATAAGTGCTCCCCATTCTTTCCCCCTCCATACATTTTATTTGCCACATTAAATCCAAATTCTAATTAACTTAGGTGTTTGCACAAATCCTAGGAATAGTTTGGTTGTTTGGATTCTCACTCACATTCATTCCACCCTCATTTATAAAAAAAACAAACAAAAAGATAATCTTATGGGGCAATTTTCAACAAACACACAACGTACACCCACATTCAAGGCACTTAATCAAATTGATTTGTTTCTACTCAACCGGGTTTTGATCTGTGGAACCCGTACACACAAAGCAACACATAAAAGAGTAGAAATCATTCTAGGTTAACCATCTTTGTGTGCCTAACTTAGTGGTGCATTTGTGGCCAGTTGTTTGAGTTGTTTAGGCTACACCACTCTACTTAAAATCAATTCATCAAGTAGCTCCTCCTTAGGGTTTTCAAACTAGGTCTATTCCAGGCAGTCCACTTTCTTTTTGGTTTTAAAGGAAAACAATCTTCACCCGTGCTTGACAACTTGGTTTTCCTAGAAACTTGATTGCAATCCACCAAATTTGAAACCATAAAAGATACTTAAGCAAGATTTGAACATTAAAATCCACGCATCACAAATAATCTTGCTTGAAAACCCTGGTTGTGCACTCACTTACACAAATCTCAATCAATCATTAAGGGCACAACCCATTTTAAGGGCCCATCACATTCCATAAGCACCATAATCCCAGGCCTTAATAAAATTGAGTAGACGTTAGCCTTAGTGTCTGATTCGCTCTTCAGGGCCTAGTCTGAGATTGTCTTTGATTAACCTACATGTACTGATTAATCTGATGTCTAGCTAGGTGAGAAGCATCAAACTACCGCGGCTGGGGGTACACTAGGAAGAGGAGGCAAAAGCCGAAGGAAGAACCTTCTACCCAGTCCCTCCCTCTAACTGGTTGGATTGAGCAGACGCAAGTAGAGTAAATCATTTACAATCTTAAGGCAGGTTTTGGGAGTCAGTAGATCCTTACGCTACCCCACTTAAGGACAGCCTTGTTTTGTTTTGCTGTAGGGTCCCTATCCCTAGTCCTTCTAACCTTCTCCTAGTTTATGCTGGGAAGATGGCCATTGAATCCACGATTGGAAGGACCATTAGTGTATTCTAGGAGGTGCAAATTGGATTTTGGTCAAATTTATCCCATGGCCGACCAACAGCCTCCTCTACCTGGAAATCCACAGGAAGAATTTTGAAGGCAGCTGCAACAAAGGCAAAGAATGTAGGAATGGTTCCAGAGAATGCAGGGCACTCAGCCCTTGAAGGTTTTTTATGATCCTTCAAATTATCGGGAATGTCCCAACGTCCAGATTCTAGCCAGTGACGTAAAAATCAAGCCCCAGGTGTTAAGCCTGATCAAACATTATCATGGGCTTGGCTCCGAAGATCCATTTCAGCACTTGGATGACTTGACCACTTTGGTCCAGACCACCAAGGCACGAAACGTAAACAAAGAGAAAATGATCATGAGGCTCTTTCCCCACTCTCTTAGGGATAAGGCCGCGCATTGGTACAGGACATTAGGAAGACCAATTGCAACTTGAAATGAGTTGAAATCGACCTTTCTAAAGAAATTCTTTCCAGTCGGACGTACTAATGCTTTGAGACAGGCAATCACTACCTTTACCCTGTAGCCGAGGGACCAGTTTCATGTGGCCTGGGAGCGATTCCAAGACCTATTGTGGAGGTGTCCACACCACGAGGTGCCGAAATGGCAACTCATCCAGATCTTCTATCATGGGTTGACTGAGCAACTCAAAAATCATGTGGATGCTTCTTGCAGAGGCAATCTCCTCAATAAAGATGCAGATAGTGCACATGATTTTTTTCAGGAAATGAGCGAGAATTCAATCAATCATGCCTCCATGGATACATTTAACCAATCCTAGTAGCCCAGATCAAAAGTCAACGAAGTCCATGACTCATTCATTTTATATGGAATTGATTTGTAAGAAACTTGATAAGGTGGACTTGGTTGCTAAGAGAATGGAAGAGTGGATGCCAGGCAATTCTATGAACAATTCTCGATCCACTCAATCCCAAAATTCTAGATTCCATTCTTCTCGAGCTCCTTCTGGACGGGAGTTTGTGAATCAACTCGATGCGGTCAACCTGTGAGTCAGCATTTTTCGGAACCCCACGGGTTCCAAACTGGAGCCTTTGATCCCAGTTTTTCTGATCCTTCCCTTTTGTTCTCTCCATCCTCACCCTATGAGGATGTCGGTGCTGTACAAGAGAATGTTAGATCCAACCCCTACTCTAATGCTTATAATCCTGGTTGGAGAAACCACCCTAACTTCTCATGGAAAAACCCGAGGCAATAGGCCCAAATTTGACCTGGCAACTATGCTCCGCAATGACCAAAGGGTCAAGATCATGTATATATTCAGTTGCCTCCAAATCAGGTCTATCAGCCAGCTTGGAATGCCCATCAACTCGTAGGGTACGCTGATTTGAATCGATAAATGGTAGAGATGAAAGGATCCATGCTTTAGCTCATGCAGCAAATGAAAACCTCACTGGACAACTTGCAGTCTGGGCTCATTGCTAACTCTCGTCAACCTAGATCTCTACCATCCAAACCCATACCCAACCAGCGAAATATTATGAATTCGGGCAACCAAGCCCATGGGTACGAAAATTAGAGGGACCCACACGCACATGCTCAGGTGGTTGAGCAGGGTTCCTCCTCCTCTTCTTCTTCTTCTGCGAATGAACAATTCTTTTCTAATCAAGCCCCTCCAATCTTTCCTAACCCTCCCTAAGACCCAAATTCTTATGCATCTGCAAATTCTGTCACCTTGAGGAGTGGTAAGCGGACTCCGGATCCACAACCACACTATTCTGATCTTCTGAATCCTGAAGAACCTAAGGAGAGAGAGGACAATTTTGGAGGAGAAATCAAGGCTCAAGAACCTGATTCCAAAGATCTGACTCATGTTCCTTTTCCTGAAGACTTGATCAAATCAAAGAAGAAGAAGTCTGTTGATAGCAATGAGGAGCTTCTGAATCTATTTAAGAGTGTTGAGATCGATATCCTGCTCCTTAAAGCTATCAAGCACATACTGGCTTACGCAAGATTTTAAAAGATTTATGTACACAAAGGCGTAAGTCGAGAGAATCTGTTTCGAGGAAAATGGTACTCTCCGAGTAGGTTAGTTTTGTTATCCTGCACCACCTCCCTCAGAAAAAGAGAGATCCAAGTGCTCCGTTGATTTCTTGTGTCATCGGAGATTACACATTTGATAGAGCACTTTTGGATCTGGGTGCATCCATCAACCTAATTCTGACTTCTCTTTACGAGAAGTTTGGATTAGGCAAACTTTGGCCAACTTCAGTAACGCTACGGTAAGCGGATAGCTGGATCACAAATTCGCTAGGCGTTATTGAGGATGATATAGTTAAGGTCAAGGAATTCTATTTTCCTGTAGATTTCCTTCTCCTTGACATGGATGTACCTGATAATCTAAGGAACACGTCCATCATTCTGGGTCGTCCATTCCTGGCTATCGCTAAGGCCAACATTAATTGTAAAAGCGGTAGCATGGAAATTGCCTTTGGGGATCAATGAATGAAATTGGATATCTTTAAGGCGATCAATAAATTTAAGGATTGTGGATTTATTAATGAACTTGAGGAGGATAATGAAAACATTGAAACTTGTTTGATGGTTTCTTCAATCGAAATTTCATCCTTTGATGACGAGTTCGACCCGCAACCCTCTTTGGCTGGCCTGCCATCCTCTGAAGAGGTTATTGATTTTGTTCACTGACAACCACTTTCTCTTGTTGAGTCTTTATCATCTACCGTGCCATCAATCATCAACCCGCCCTAGCTTGAACTGAAACCATTGCCTGAGAATTTGAAATATTAATTTTTAGGACCTCAGATGACACTCCCTGTGATTATCAGTGCTAAATTGACAAAGGAGCAAGAGATTAAATTGATCAAGGTCCTGAAGGAACACAAGGAGGTAATTGGTTGGACCATTCATGACCTCAGGGGGATCGCGCCATCTTACTGCAATCATAGAATATTCTTGGAAGATGGATCCCACCCTTCTCGCCAGATGTAGAGGAGATTCAATCCAAATCTACGAGAAGTGGTCAAAAAGGAAATCATCAAGTTGCTCGATGCAGGAATTATTTATCCAATCTCTGATAGTCCCTAGGTAAGGCCCGTGCAGATTGTTCCAAAGAAAGCTAGGATTACCGTTGTGACTAACGAGAGAGGAGAATCTATCACAACTCGTTCAGCTTCCTGTTGGAGGGTTTGTATTGATTATAGGAAGCTGAACACGGACACTGAAAAGGATCATTTTCCCCTGCCCTTCATTAATCAAATCTTGGAAGGATTAGCCGGCCAGAAGTACTTATGTTTTCTTTATGGCTACTCGAGATACAACCAAGTTCCTATCCATCCCGAGGATCAGGAAAAAACTACTTTCACCTGTCCCTACGGAACCTTTACTTTCCGTAGGATGCCTTTCAGGTTATGCAATGCACCTACGACTTTTCAAAGGTGTATGCTAGCCGTATTTTCTGACATGGTGGGAGAGTTTATGGAAGTCTTCATGGATGATTTCTCTATTTTCGGAGAATCATTTGACTCTTGTTTGGCTAATTAGGAAATGATTCTCAAGCGATTTATCAAAACACGATTGGTCCTTAGCTGGGAAACGAGTCATTTCAAGACCCAAGATGGCATCGTCTTGGGTCATGTAATCTCTAAATGGGGAATCGAAGTGGATAAAGCTAAGGTTGATGCTATCGCTAAACTTCCTTCTCCTACATCTATTAAACAAATCCGATCATTTGTTGAACATGTAGGATTCTATCGAAGATTCATCAAGGATTTCTCGAAGGTTGCTCATCCCTTGAGCAACCTTCTTGTCAAAGAAATGCCACTTGTTTTCGACGAGTCATGCCGAAAGGCATTTGATTTCCTGAAAATGGTAGTCACCTGTGCTCCAATTTTGCAACCAGTAATTTGGACAACCCCTTTTGAGATCATGACCGACGCTTCTGATTATGCGGTCGGGGCTGTCTTGGGTAAAAAAATTGATAGAAAGCCCTCTGTCATCTACTACGCTAGTAAAACTATGGATGAAGCCCAAAGGAATTACACTATTACTGAAAAGGAATTACTAGCTGTAGTATTCACCTTGGAAAAATTTAGGGCATATCTCTTTGGGTCTCATGTTATCATCTAGACCGACCACTCGGCCTTGAGACATCTCTTGGCCAAAAAGGATGCCAAACCCCGGCTTATTCATTGGATTCTTCTGCTTCAAGAATTTGATCTTGAAATCAAGGATAAAATCGGGGTACAAAATGTGGTAGCGGATCATTTGTCGAGACTCCTAGGTGATTCTTCTTATCCAGACATTCCTATTACTGACACTTTTCCAGATGAAACTATTCTTACAGTTTTAGGTGTCCACACCATTTGGTTTGCCGACATTGTTAACTATTTGGCCGTTGGTCAAATCCCTTTGGATTGGACCAAGCAACAACGAGATAGACTCAAATCTGAGGCCAAATACTACTTCTAGGAGGATCCTGAGCTGTACTACATCGGCTCTGATCAGATTTTTCGACGATGTATACCGGAGAATGAATTCAACAGTATACTCGAGTTTTGCAATGGATCTGGGTGTGGTGGACATTTCTCCAGGAAAAAGACGGCTGCAAATATCTTGCAATCTGGCTTCTATTGGCCATCTTAATTTAAGGATGCCCAGGAATTCTCAAGGTCATGTTTTCTATGTCAGGCACTCAGGAGCATAACTATGAGAGATATGATGCCCCTAAACCCAATTCTTCCTGTCGAAATTTTCGATGTTTGGGGCATCGATTTCGTGGGACCCTTTCTCCCTTCATTTGGACATCAGTACATTCTTGTTGCTGTTGATTATGTGTTCAAATGGACTGAGGTGATTCCTACCAGAACCAATGACCACAGGGTGGCCATCGATTTTATCAAGAAAAATATCTTTAGTAGGTTCGGGATTCTGAGGGCCATCACCAGTGATGGTGGCACTCATTTTACTAATGCCCAATTCCAGAATTTGTTGGCCAAATACGGGGTTAATCATCGAATTTCCACACCTTACCATCCCCAAACGAATGGACAAGCTAAGATCTCCAATCGTGAGATCAAGAACATTATGCAGAAAATAGTTAGGCCTGATCGCGAGGACTGGACTCAAAAGCTTGAGGACGCTCTTTGGGCCTACCATACGGCATATAAAATGCCCATCAGCATGTCTCCATTATGTTTGGTGTTGGGAAAGGCATGCCATCTACCTGTAGAGATAGAACACAGGGCATTCTGGGTGATCAAACAATGCAATTTAGATCTGAATTTAGCTGGGAAGACCAGGAAACTCCAACTATCTGAGTTGGAGGAGCTTAGAAATGATGCATATGAGAATGCCAAGATCTACAAGGCTCTGACCAAAGATCTACATGATCAACTGATTTCCTGCAAGAGCTTTGAGCCGAACCAGAAGGTCTAGTTATTCGATTCTAAACTTAAGGTCTTTCCTAGCAAACTTAGATCTAAATGGAATGGCCCATTCATAATTGACCAGTCTTTTCCAAATGCAGCCATTCAGATTTCTGACCCAAAGATGGGTAACACATTTAAAGTCAACGATCAACGTCTGAAGCTTGTTATTGACTGTATTTTTCCAGAACCTGTCTCAAACACGGTTGCTCTAGCCATTCTATGACTTCTTTGGCTGGACTTCGCCTAGCTGACGGCATTAAACTCAGCAGTTGTACATATGACACAAAGCTGACACGAGCTTCATATTCAGGTGACATCTTTCATACTCTACCCTTTCTTTCATATCTCTTTCTCAATGTAGACATTGCATCAGCTACGCATGGTGGGGTGGATTTATTTTTGAATCATTTGGTCAGCTTTGTGAAATTCATGTAAATTATTTTTCTCTTCCAATTTATATTAAAAAAAATGAATTAGGAAGGAATAGTTGGACATTAGGACTTTTGAATCTTAGGAAATTTTACATTAGGATCTGAACACAAAAACCCTTCAGGTCTTTGGAGTTAATCGGCCCGTGTATCGACTAAAATGTGGATTTTCTTTTTGAGTCCTCGCCAACCTTAATTTTATTGTAATTTGAGGAAATAAGTTTGGGTGATAAGTACACGACTTATCAACCCACCCTCTGATTTGAGGGAACTTTAAGTTTTAAGCATCTACTCACTTTCTTTGCACTAACTCATTGTTCGGCCATTTTAACGGATATTGGGTAGCTAATGAACCTTCTAGGGTGATATGGCTAGCAAGTTATCATGGGTAACAGCCTATAGGTAGGTTGTCCAGAGCCCAGTCACTAGACCATTCTCTCTTTCCTGTCTTTAGGTAAATCTTAGACCAGGGAAGCCACCTACTTAAAAAATAAATAAATAAAGAAAAAAAGTCAAAAAGAAAAGGAGAAAAGAAAAGGAAAAAAAATAAGCCACACTTCGCCTCACGAGTATGGCTAGCAAGTTGTCGGTGGTAACAGCTCATTGATCAGTTGTCCAGAACCCAACTCAATAAATGCACTAAAAATTCCCAAAACACTTTGGAAGAAATGGAGAAGTAGAATAAATTGAGGAGATATACACTGGATTCACCATTGTGTTGACCCCATAAAAATAAGAGTAGGGTGAAAGCTACCAGTTGTAAAGATGCACCTTTAGGCAGAATTCTCTTTTTAAGGTCACCAAGAGGCATTGAAACCCAAAGTCTGTTTTAACCACCGATCAACGAGTCTATCACATTAACTATAAGATGCTTAGAACGTAGGGTTCTCATCAAATCTTGGGTGAGTTGAATGGCCGTAGAAAGCCACTCTTAAACCCTAAAACTTGAAAATCCAAAAAAAATTAGAAAAGAGGAAAAATAGAAAATAAATTTTGTTTTGAATAAGGCGAGGGTTTAAGGCGGTCAGCATTTTGGCAGATACTCGGGCACTATTGTGTCTTTGAAAGTTCAGATCTTAAGTAAACATTTTCTTAATGATTGAAAATAACTCATGCCCAAATAATCCAACCTGATTATTTTATAAATAGCATATAGTTTCTACTATGGACTAGCAAAAGATAGGCATGGGGTACGATGTAAACTTGTTTACAC
This sequence comes from Thalassia testudinum, assembly GCA_037157565.1. Classification (NCBI taxonomy): domain Eukaryota; kingdom Viridiplantae; phylum Streptophyta; class Magnoliopsida; order Alismatales; family Hydrocharitaceae; genus Thalassia; species Thalassia testudinum. The sequence continues at coordinate 122,230,774 of JAZHRO010000024.1, forward strand.
TACTTATGATGTCTATTTATGCATGTTCTTAAGCATAGGATTGCATTGCATACTATAAATATTGCATAACATGCATCATCTTGCATTTAGATTAGTTTGAAAAAAGTGGAAGTTAATTGTCTCTTTTATGTTCATGGATAGAGCAAACTTTTTATCAGGGCCTTGGATCGAAGATCCAACCATACATATGTGATCACCCTAATCAGACATCTATAGCATCAGATAGAGATCGGGGAACCCTAGAAGATCAAGGGCCAACATGGTGTGAATCCACACTTCAAACAACAAATCCGATCACACAGATGGATTCGGATCGATGGTCGTAGCCTAACGGCGCGAAAATCGACTCAATCTGACAACTATGGCACCATCTACATCATCCAGAAGATGGACAGCCAAAATGGCCCCACATGGCACCATCTCAGCCACCCAACCGATCGCTGCACTCGCTGCACCATCTCTTCTTCGTCACTTCTTCACCATTGGATGCGCATCCAATGGCTGTGGATGCACGCACCTTAACTCATCCATGCGACCATTTCCCCTTCGTAGCGCAGCAGGTGGAGGCTTTATCGCGAGTGGGCAGCACGTGTTCGAAACGCAAAGAGCAGGTGAGCGGGCGCGATTGATTGCTCTATCATGATGGAGCGGTCACGCGCGCATAGTTGCGCTCACGCTGTATCGTGCACCGCTCCTCGTGTGGGATCACACGCTGGCGAGCGCACTGAGGAGCGGGCGGAGGCGTGACTTAAGCCATCCGATCTCACGATCGAATGGCTGAGATTAGCTGGACTTGGAGTGCACGTTACGCGCGAGGAGGCGAGTGACCGCGCAAGGGCGGCACCCCACTACGCCCATGATGGGGCTTTAGCGACAATTTCATCTGTCACTAAAGACCCCTGATTAATGATTTTCAAATTAAAATGACCAAATTGCCCTTACTCCTTGCAACTATAAAAGGAGACCACCTCCACACGAAATTCTCATCCCTTCATTCTCTTCTCTACCTCTCCAAAACTCAAGAGAAGCTTCTCCCACAGACAGGATGCTCCTCGCGAGATAAAGTCAAATTTTCGCTCTCATTTCGGAAGCGGATCCCGTGACGACGACGTGCTGCTCCGTTCTCATTCCTCCTACCTCAATCTCCTTCTTCCCACTCTGTCCTCCTTTGTCCAAGCAGTGTCTCGTCCGGCTCATCCTCCAGGCGATCATTGCTGAGATAACTTCTCTCTCCCATTCTTCATTACAGCTTTCTAGTGTAGAATTTTCCTGCTTTCTAGTGTAATTCTTCTTTGATTTTATTGTATAAACATTTTGAATTATTGAATGCATGTTTTCTTTCTCTCTCTCTCTCTCTCTCGCTCTCGCTCTCGTTTAGTCTGATTGTTATTATGGCTTCATTGTAATTACAACACCTCACTTTTCAAGAAAAATTCTAAAAAAAATATAATTGCGAATATAGTCTACGTAGCCTCCCAGAGTTCAACCCAGGATTTTCATTTCGATATAAATTTTATTTGTTGAATACGAGTTCTTCACTTTCATGCTACGACGACAGGTTTTTCAAAACCAAACACATTAGCGTAGCAACCCATACGTTCAACACCAACCAGGTAGATGATCTAGACATGGAGAATCTACTTTGGAATCTAATGGCTTATGGATAAAAAATGGATAAAAAAAAAATTCTATCACATCAGAGCCAAAGAAGAAGACTTTAGCCTTCAAAGCTGCGTGAAACGATGTGGTAAGTGCCAATGACGAAGAATTTATTTTACTAGCTAAAAAGTTTAAAAAGTTTCCAAGAAATAGTAAAAAGATCAAGGGAAAGAAAAGGGAGGAGGAACCTCTAGTTTGCTATAATTACAAGAAGAGAGGTCACATATGCAAGGAGTGTCCTTTACTCAAAAGGGATGATGAGAAGAAATACAGGAAGCATTCTGACTACAAGAAGTTCTCCAAGCCTAAGGGACTCAAGAAGAAGGCATTCCAAGCAACTTGGGATGACTCCACCTTCGAAGAAGAAGAGGAGGATGAAACAAATGAAGAAACGTCATGCTTCGGATGAATGGGAACGAAAGATGCTTCCGAATCTAAACCTGAGAACCCTGAGGAGCAAACGGGTCTACAAGAAAGGAGACAAGGAGACCACCGCCAGTAAGGAGGCTGATGGGTGATGGACTCTAGGTGTTCCAAACACATAAGGGGAGACAAACACCTATCTTTGGACCTCCAATCTACAGATGGAGAAATGGTTACATTTGGCAACAACCACATGGGCCATATTATTGGCCTTGGTAAAATAGGTAACCCTCTCTCTCCTATCTCAAATGTCTCCCTAGTTAAAGGACTAAAACATAATATTTTAAGTGCCAATGAAATTTGTGATAAGGGATTTAAGGTGATATTTACTTCAAAAATATTTGAAATTATACATGCATCAACTAATGAAACCCTTCTTAGGGGAACTAGATTTAAAGACATTTATTTTGAGAATTTGATAAAGATAGCACTTCTGAATGTTTTTTAGCAAGTAATGAGTTAAGTGTATGGCATAGAAGACTAGGACATGTTCAAATGAATCTAGTTCAAAAACTAGCCAAACATGAACTAGTTCGAGGTCTTCCCAAAGGAAAATTTTTAAATGAGCTTATCTGTGATTCATGTAAATTAGGTAAAATTATGAATTCTAGTTTTAAAAACAAGTTATATGCACATCTAGACCATTAGAACTACTTTACCTCGATCTGTTTGGACCAACAATATATGAGAGCCTTAGTGGATGAAAATATTGCCTTGTGATTGTAGATGATTTTTTAAGGTTTTCATGGGTCTCCTTTAGCTCCAAAGGAATATTTTCCATCTTTTCTATTTTTTGTAGGAAGGTTCAAATTGAAAAAGGCTACTAAATCACTCGTATTCGTAGTGATCATGGGGGTGAGTTTGAAAATTCAATATTTGATGGATTTTATCAAGAGCATGGTATTGCTCATGAGTTTTCTTTCCCTGAACACCTCAACAAAATGGGGTAGTTGATAGAAAGAACAATACTCTGCAAGAGTATGCTTGATCATTGCTTAAATACTCTTAGTTACCAAAGTACTTTAGGGCCAAGGCAGTTAACACGGTTTGTTACATGTTAAATCACACCATAATTTGATCCAGGTTGCGAAAATCTTGTTCTGAATTATATTATGGGAAAATACCAATCTAGGGACTTGATTGGGTTTTAAAAATGTCGTGTAGTAGTACAACTGAAAAAACGTTGAAAACAAATATAATTTTCTAACTCAAATTTTAAACTGTGAGGTCGAGCACAGGAAGCAAATTAGGGTTTAGAAATCAAGATCACGACTTTAGAATTTAAAAGAATATAATATGCAATAAGATCAAGGTTATAGTGCAAAAGGGTAGGAATAAATGTAAGGCACAAAATACTAAAGGAACCAATGCATGTGAGTAAAGCTCAAAATTGGACATCTAATTTGTGAATCAGACATCTTAAAATGCTAATGCTACAGTGCTTCTGTCGGGTGTCTTTTGGCTTCAATCTTCTCTTTCTTTCTATTCTTCTTTATCTTTTTCCTTCTCTATTCCCTGTTGTCTCCTCTGTTTCTTCTCATTTTGCCTTCGCTTCTTTCTTCATCAGCTTTGCTTTAGCCCTTAGCTTCCTCTACCTTCTCCTTTGGCTTTCTTCTTTCTCTCTCTCTTGTCAGCTGCCTTTCCTTTGCCTTCAGCTTCTTCTGCCTTCAGTGTCTTTCTTCCCTTCCTTTCTCTTCTGACTTTGGCCTTCTTTGCTTCCTTGCCTTCTCCTTCTTCCTTAGCATCAGCCCTTAGCCATTTTCCTTGCCTTCTCCTTCTTCTCTTTAGCTTACAGAACAAAACCTACCCCCTACCCGTGGGAGCTCTCTTCTCACTTTTCTCTCTTAAGTTCTACTCTCCTAGAGCCTTGCTTCACGGCTAATCAGGTCGGGTATGCGCCTGGGAACAGGCCCACCAGCGTGCTGTGGTGGGCGAGGTGTGCGAGTTGTATAGGGTCACCAGGTCCGCAGGGCGTGGTTGCGGATGAGGCATCAGGTCGGGTGAGAGAGGGACCTCACCCTATGAGTAGGAGGCGAAGAGCCTAACGCAGAAATTCCTTTTATGCGAGTGCGGTGGTCCACAACTTTCCTAGGTGGGACTATCTTCACACCTCCTTCGCGTACACCTGTAGCAGAGTGTCTTCCTTCAATTGCAGCTACATCTATGGCCCTCGACAATAATTGGATGCATGGAGACATTCGTGAAGACTTTCTACGCAACCTGGGGCTAAGACCTAGAGTAGGCATGGCCTGGAGCGGCTTGCAAGCAAGCTTCAAGCCTGGTGTCAATGGTGGAGAGCTCCTAGACCTGAAATCACGACAACAGCCTTGCGGCCACGTTAAAAAGCTCAAAAAGCTTCGCCAAGGTGCGGCGAGTGTATAGAGGTGGTCGGTGTTGCGTGGGAACGCCTGTGGGAGTGTGCTTAGGGTACACTACGGCCGTGTGTGTGGGTGTGTTCGGGGGTGCATTTGTGTGAGTGGTGGAGTGATATGAGTGGGGGGTTATGATCAAGGCATCGAGGTGAAGCTTATGGACCAGTCGACAAGGAGGGAGGTGGTCTGTGGAGGTGGAGTGAACTTGCCAGAGTTGGTGGCCGGAGGTGAAGGGGATGATGGTCATCGAGTGTGGTAGTAGTCGTTCGAGGGAATAAAGAAGGGGGAAAGGGAGTAGATGGTGAGAGGAACTTTTATAGCGGGGAAGAGACAAAGGGGGAGATGGAGATGGCATCTGGCTCGTATCGTCGATGCCGGAGGCGAAGGAGGTCGGCGAGGACAAATGGGTGGCAGGGGCATCGGTGGGTGCTGCGTAACGTGGAAGAGCGTGTGGAAGAGGAACCTGGCACCGGTATTGTGGATAGGTGATGAGAGAGAGTACGAGAGGTCGTCGGAGCTTGATGAGCGAGTCAGACAGAGGAGAGATGAAATTGAGGGGGTTCTTCGACTGATTTAAAGCTTAGGAGATGTGGGGCAATCTGGGGTGTCTTAAATAGGCCCAGGAGGTCAATTTTGTGCTTGGAAGCCAAACTTCCAAGCAAGGTTGGTTTGCCGGCAATCGTAAATCAAAAGAGACCCAAATCTCCCATGTGGTCTCATGAGAGATTCGGTACCTAATAGGGCCTCAAATTGGGTTCACACTGGAGGGGACTTCTTAAAGAATCTCCCTTTCAATTTTTAAAAGGATTCTCTGAGAAATCATGAAGAAATCACCCATTCAAGCTTGCCAGAGTAGGATTCCCTCCACTATAATGGTGGAGGGGTGTAATTGCATAAAACGATGAAGAAGCTAGGGGGTCAAATGTAAGGGTTTTTGAAAGATTGGGGTAAAAATGTAATTGGGTCGAACCTATTTGCAAAGTAGGACAAGATGAGTGCCCCGTAGGTCTAAATTTTGGTACAAACCTAATTTTTACCTAAGGAATCCAATGGTGAGGTTATATTTTTGGGTTGACCACGTTTGCCTGGGAAATTTCGTAAAAGCCCAATTTTGGGTAAATATTTTTCTAAGACCCCATTCTTGGTCAAATAGGTTCAAATGGCCAAATTAAAGGTTCTTAACCATAGAGAATATTTTTCAATTATTTTTAGAGGGTTTAGGTGAATTTTATTCCGACCAGAACCTTGTTTAGTCAAGTAGGTTTGTTTTATTGTTACAAGAAGTCATTTAATTCCTAGAATTCACACGAACCCTTTTCTATCTAATTCAACCCACTTATTATCTTGTTAAGACCATTTTACCTGTGTTTAGCCCTTGGGAAAACCCGTTGTTCTATTGTAGAGGCAAAATTATAGTTTTACCCCTTGTTTCTTACTTTTATCTCAGAATGATTAGTCAGTAAATTAGGACCTCCAGTTGGTTATCTAGGAACTTTTGTTCTCTTTTATCGGTCTAAATGGGCTAGTTTAGGTCTCATGATGGTGTTCCCATCAATACCCAAAATCAGTTATTTTAAAGTTTTTGGATGCCAAAGCTTTATTTTGAATACCCACTCTATCTTAGATAAATTTGATGTCAAAGGTGAAGAAGCCATCATCATTGGTTATTCTTCACGTAGTAATGCATATTGGGTCTTTGACATGACCACATTCATAGTAGAGGAAACCATTCATGTTTCCTTTGATGAATCTCCTTACTCTTCCTCTATTGATCGAGTATATATGGAAGATTGACGAGTCGATTTTTGCATTCGAAAATGATGATTAAGAAGATTTGTCATTGGATTTCTAAGCGGTGGAAAATCAACTAAACAAAAAAATTAACAATTAAACCACTCACAGGAGAGCGAGTCCCATCCACTGGGAGGTAGAGGCTTACTAAAATGACAATTAGGTAGAAATTAAGTTCATTGAAATATTCGTCAAATCAAACAATGCATATGTCACTCTGAATGTAAACCTTAAATTTATGGAGAAGTCAAGGGTTGTTGACGTAATTCTTACGTAAGAAAATTATACATTTTCAAGGGAATATCATGTGCTTTTCACTTGCATGCATACTAAAATGTAATTCAAAATTAAATGTAATGCATATCGAGATGAATCGTAATGGCTTAACAATTATCTATAAGAATAAGCATAAAGCTGTAATTTCACCACAATTTAAATAATCTAAGAAATCAAAAAATGATTCCTGACAATGGCAATTTTTGTAAATGGAAATGCAAACTAAAATAGGGGATTCTACCTCTCTCCTCCTCGTGCACAGGAGAGATGTTCATTAGAGGAGATACTCTGGGAAAAGGTTAGCTGAAGCAACGCCTTCATGATGGTGTAAGAGGTATGGAAAGAGGTGGCTGGCCGTGGGCACTCACAGGCGAAGAGGTCGGCGGTCGTGCATCAGCTTGCTGCGTGGCGCATAGGTGCCTATGCTGCTAGGCGTGTGCGTGGCCCCTGGAGGTGCTAGAGGATGCCCGCTGCGCGCAGGCGGAGCTGCTGGAGCAGCGTGCAGTCTTCGCGCATGGGCTGGAGGTGAGGGCCGGTGGGGGGGTGCTCTGTTGCTACTAGAGCAATGCTTGGAGTGGCTGCAGGCGAAGGTGCTGCAGGGGGTCGCAGAGGCTGCGCGAGCATGTAGTGGGTTGTTTCTACTACGCTGAGCACAAGGGGTGCAGGTGGAGGCACAACGCACTCTGTGCGCAAGCGGAGCTGTTGCTGGTGATGCATGCGGCAAGCACGCTGGTGCGTGCGTGCGGCTACATGGGGAGCCGGCGAAGGACTTACTGCACATGATGTTTCTACAGGGTGGTGAGGAGGTATGCATGGTGTGTGCATCTGAAGGCGAGGGGTAGTGGTGTGGGTGGCACGCAGAGACTGTGCTATGTTGCTGCAGTTGCTGTGCTGCATGTGCTGGGTGACGACGAGTGAAGTTCGGTTTGCTTTTGAGGTGGAAGAGAAATAGGGGAGAAAGCGGCGGGGTGATGTGGAGTTGGTGGTCAGGCGGTTGCATGGTGGGTTTGTAGTGCGGAGCTCTGTGATGGCGGTACGGGCTGTCACCTCGCACGCTCACAATGGCGAAGCTTTGCCACGATTGGCCGGTGGTAGTGGAGCAGATGAGAACAAGTTCTTTGCACGGTGTGGAGTGGGGATGGAGGCCACCACTGAATGGTAGCCGTTCCTCCTCCTTTGTAGCTGTGGCTACAGGAATTTGAAATTCTAATAGGCGGGAGGAGATCCATCGTCGAGTGAATGCTGGAAGAGTGAATGTGCAAGAGGAGGCAGAGGTGGAGCTGTTACCTACAGAAGGAGAGGAAGAAGAATAATAAAATTATTAGGATTATTTATACATAACTCCTTAACTTCTATATTAATTAGAACAATGTACGTAATGCACCTAATTAATTAACTAATCAAATGCTTGCAATCTGAGGTTAATTCTTAATGCATTTCGATATGGATGCCACACATGAATTATGCACTTAAGCTAAAAATATGAATTAATTTATTTAGATCCTAATATATGCTATCTAAATGTTAAAATTAACTTAATATCTAGGCACTTAAACACTTAAATAGCCCACAAATATGGGCTAATCAAATACCCCCATACCTAGTTTTTGCTAGTCCCAAGCAAATCTAAGCAATAACCTACCACTACAAGTAGACTAGCCAACCCAATCGATCCTCCTTTTGAAACATATTAAGTTCAGATTGTAGACCTAAGGTTTCCAAGTAGTTGCTAAGTTACAGACTAGTTCAACTAAAGACAAGTTGCAGGGACAAGTTTCCCTGATTTTTAACCCTACCCCAGGGTTTATTTATCCTAGAGATTAAAGTATCTATGCATGTGCATTGGTCTGAGTTATTTGAGGTTGGTATGATTGCCGATGAGAACATCATCATCAGCCTTAACTAGCTCATTTTGACATAAGAGAATAAAAGCTCCTACATAACCAAGAAAAGGGCCTAATTCAATGAATAATTATTTTAAGAGAAAAACATGAAACAAAGGGTAAAACCGCAATTTTGCCATTGCAGTACTTCAACGGGATTTCTAAGGGGCTAAACATAGGTCAAATGATCTTAACAAGGTAAAAAGGGAGTTGGTTCAGTCAGAAATGGGTTCATATGCACTCTAAGAATTAAATGACATCTTATAACCCTAAAATAGACTCACTCAATTCAACAAAGTTCTGGTCAAGATAAAAATCAAATAAGCCCTCTAAAATTCATGGAAAAATATTCCCTAAGGTTTAGAACCTTCAAATTAGTCATCCCAAGGGCCTAGTCTAATCCTATGGTGAATCCGCCATCAAGTCCTTGCGTACTGCAAGCAGAACACGCATCAAGTCCACTTGACAAATTGATGCGAATGATGACGGAAATGACAAAGCACCATGAAGAGAACATGACCTATCTTCAGCACCAATTGGCGGAGTAGAATGCTGAGATCAGTCAACTGTGCATGTCGACTCGATCTCAGGGCACTCTTCCGGCCCAACCTGTTCCCAACCTCTGAAATTTCATACCCTGTGGTCCTCAACCACAAGTACGATCTTCTCAGGGATAGGTTCAGCAGATTCTGCAGGCTCCAGGCATTCCACCAGGATTTCAAGCTAATCCCACTACAACACCTCACTCTTATGTCCCTATTGTGAACCCTCCTTCGCCGTATGATCCCACTGGACCCGCATCGTCCAATGCTATCACTACAAGGAGCGGTAAGCTGACCGTCGATCCACCTTGACCTGATCCTGGCCAGTCTTCTTCATCACCCTCTCATTCGAGATGCGCACCGCATTCGCAAGAAGACGATGCAACCAAATTGGTGCCAGAATCAGTTCCATTCCCTGAGGCTCTACTGAGGGAGCGTAAAGGTAAGAAGAAGGATACGCAGGCCTTTGATAACCTGCATAATTTGTTCAGGGATGTCGAAATCAAGGTACCCCTGCTAGAGGCTATCGACCACATAGCTACTGTCACCCGATTTTTCAAAGACTACACAACACCCAGGCGACAGTCAAAGAAAACTAAGAATCCGGTGGTTCTCTCGCCTCATGCGAGTTGTGCTATACTGTTAAATCTACCATCGAAGTAGAAAGATCCGAGCACACCACTTATTTCCTGTACCATCCAAGGTTGCAATTTTAACCGTGCCCTGCTTGATCTAGGATCTTCCATCAATCTCATACCAACCATCATGCTCGAAAAATTTTCCTTGGGAAATCTGAAACCCACCCCTGTCACGTTACAGTTGGCAGATCGTTCTGTCAAAATCCCCAAGAATGTGGTGGAAGACGTAGTCGTTAGGGTCAACAGTCTCTGTTTTCCTATTGACTTTCTTGTTTTAGATATGGAAGTTCCTTTCTCACTTTCTAATTGTCCGATCATCCTTGGTCGACCTTTCTTGGCCACAGCCTGCGCCCATATCGACTGTGAGTCGGGCTATATTGACATTGCCGTTGGATCTGAAAAGCTCAAGCTTAACATCTTCAAGGCAGCCAAGAACTTTGATTGCAATTGTATCGAGGATGACACGTCTGACGAGGACATGGCCGTCAGCATGTGTATCGGACTAATTGGGACCTATTCTGACTGCTACAGACTGCCCATAAGCACTGACGATTGCCTGACCAACACATATGTGACGTTCCCCCATCCCTCCATTGTCCCATACCTTCTCCTGGCTAGACTTCTGACGAGGCTTTCTCCGCTTCCCATACCTCGTGGTTTGAGTCATATCTAGGTAACTCATCGGCGGTCCACACTCTTGAAGATTGGATTGCCCTTTCTTTCCCGCCAAATCAGGCGGAGTTGCAAATCCACACTGGGACCTTCAGCCTGCATACTACTCACTGGGGCTATCCCTTTCTGGATCCATCTATCTAAGAAGCCCCCCTTCTTGGCCAATCTGAAGGCGAACTTCTTCCTCCTAATTTGTTTTCTAATCGCCTGGGACACTCTCGTCCCAAGAAATGCCAGACCTTTCACCATCTACTCACGAGCTGAAAGAGCTGCCTGGTATGCTTAAGTATGTTTTCCTGGGGCAAAATGAAACGCTCCCCATAATCATCAGTTCAAAATTAACCAGGGAGCAAGAGTGCAAACTAACGAAGGTCCTCATGGAACACAAGGCAGCCATTGGATGGTCTTTATCAGAGTTATTTGGCATTAGCCCCTCCTACTGCACTCACCGTATATATATGGAGGAGGAGTCTCGACCTTCCCGCGAGATGCAGCGACTTCTCAACCATAACATGAGGGAAGTCATTAAGAAGGAAATTATTAAGTGGCTGGATGTGGGTATAATCTACCCGATCAGCGATAGCCCCTGGGTGAGTCCGATTCACGCCGTGCCCAAAAAGGTGGGACTCACCATCTCTGTCAATAATAGGGGTGAATCCATCCCTACACGCACTCCTACATCTTGGAAAGTGTGTGTAGATTATAGGAAACTCAATGCTGCAACTAAGAAAGATCACTTTCCGCTACCTTACATTGACCAAATCCTGGAGCGGTTAGCGGGAAATAAATTTTTCTGTTTCCTGGATGGACTCTCAGGATATAACCAGGTGGCAATTGACCCCCGGGACCAAGAGAAAACCACTTTTACCTGCCCCTTTGGCACCTTTGCATTTAGAAGGATGCCGTTCGGACTTTGTAATGTGCCAGCAACTTTCCAGAGATGTATGCTCGCAATATTTCATGACATGGTGGGTGACTTTGCTGAGGTCTTCATGGATGACTTTTCGATCTTTGGACCATCTTTTGATGACTGTCTTGCCAACCTGACCCCTATCCTTAGGAGATGTATTGATGTAAACTTCATGCTTTCCTGGGAAAAAGGTCATTTTATGGTACATGAGGGAATTATTTCGAGCACATCATCTCCGATAGGGGTATCGAGGTTGATAGATCTAAGCTTGATGTAATTGCTGATTTACCTGTGCCTGGCTCTGTCAAACAAATCCACTACTTCCTGGGACACGTCGGTTTCTATAGGAAATTCATCAAACATTTCTCCAAGATTTCTCGACCTTTAACTCATCTCCTATCGACCGACGTACCCTTCTATATGGGCCCCAACTGCATACAAGCATTGACGCAGCTGCGTAATGCTGTCACCAAGGCCCCTATTCTCCAGCTACTTGATTGCTCCCTCGACTTTGAACTCATGTGTGATGCTTCCGACCTTGCAGTCAAAGCCATCCTGGGGCAAAGACACGATAGACACCCCTTCTTGGTGTACTACGCCAGTAATACATTGGACGAGGCCCAGCATAATTATACTACCATTGAAAAAGAACTACTGGCAGTCATCTTTGGGCTGGAGAAATTCCGCTCTTACCTTCTGGGCTCACACGTTATTGTTTTCACTAATCACGCAGCCATTCGCCATCTCATGCACAAGAAGGATGCCAAGCCTAGATTGATTCATTGGATCCTTCTGCTCCAAGAATTTGACATTGAGATCCGCAATAAGGCCGAAGCTCAGAATGTTATGGCTAGTCATCTTTCCAGACTGAACCCTTACCATATTGAACTTACTCAGCCGATCAATGTTTATGAGCACCTATTGGCAATTAATGTGGCAAGTGGACCATGGTATGCCGACATTGCCAATTACCTTGCTTCTGGATCGCTTCCAGTGGCTGGCCTAAAAACCAGCGTGAGCGTCTCATGGTGGAAGCAAAGTATTATTTCTAGGATAATCCACTTCTTTTTCGAGTAGGTGCTGATCAAATCATTCATCGCTGTATTCCTAACAGCGAATTCCCCACTGTGCTATCCCTCTGCCACGATCAGGCCTGTGGAGGCCATTTCTCTAGGAGGAAAACTGCAGCCAAGGTGCTATAGTGTGGTTTCTTTTGGCCCTCCCTTCACCAGGATGGACACAAGTATGCCAAACATTACACTAGGTGCCAGTCATTAGGGTCAATGTCACATTGTGACATGATGCCCTTGCATCCCATCCTAGCTACAGAAATCTTCGACATTTGGGGAATTGATTCATGGGTCCCTTTCCTCCTTCCAACGACTTCTAATTTGTTCTCGTGGCTGTTGATTTTGTTTCGAAATGGATTGAGGCTATTCCCACGTGCCGTGTTGACCATGTTATATCCACTCAATTTGTCAAAGACCACAGCTTTGCGCACTTTGGGATCCCTCGAGCCATTTTCTCAAACAGAGGAAGCCACTTTACCCATGCTTCTTTTCGGGCACTTCTAAGGAAATACGGAGTCCACCATCGTATCGCATCTCCGTATCATCCTCAGACGAATAGCTAGGCAGAGGTGTCGAACTGGAAAATCAGGCAGATTCTGCAGAAAACGGTTTGGCCTGACCGTAAGGATTGGTCCGACAAGCTGATTGACGCACTTTGGGCATATCAGACTGCCTTCAAGGCTCCCCTTAGTATGTCTCCGTATAGAATCATTTACGGGAAGCCTTATCATTTGCCCATGGAGTTGGAGCACTGCGCTTATTAGGCAGTTCGCCAATGTAACCTCGACCCAGACCTGTGTGGTAGAGAAAGGAAACTCCAACTCCAGGAGCTGGAAGAGCTCCATCGTTAACCCTATGATTCTGCTTTAACTTTTAAACAACGCACTAAGGCTTTTCACGACAGTCGTATTCGGCGGAAGGAATTTAAGCCACCTCAGCATGTTTGGCTCTACAATGCCCAGCTCAAATTCTTTCCTAGGAAATTGAAGTCCAAATGGACTGATCCTTTCCTGCTCTAGAGACCATTTCCCAACGGGCCATTGAGATTGAAGATCCCAAATCTGGGCATAAATTTAAGGTCAGTGGGCAGCGTTTGAAACCCTATCTTACTCATGAACCTGCCCCCATTGGAGAATCTGTAGCCCTGCTGGAGTGTAACTAGTTTTGTGCCTCATTCTGAGTCCATCTGGGGACGTTAAATTCAGCGCTCATTGGGAGGCACCCCAACAACACTCACCATCCACCATCACCATTCACACCACTGTCACGCTCACTTCACTTTTCACCTCACCACCCACCATCCACCCACCCTACCACCCTGCTGTATACCCTGCACCTCAGCTCTCGCTACCTGATCTTTCGTCCTTCCTCTGCCCTTCCCTGCATGCATGAGGACATAGCATCGTTTGGCATGGTGGGGTGGATAGGCATCCATAGGGTCTGGGTATTTTATGGTATCATGCAGTTTCCATCTTTCTGTATATATATATATAAATAGTGTTTAGTAATGATCTGAAGGCTGAAAGAAAAATACAATAAGCGTTTATGGGTATTCAACCTCTGTTTTGAAGACTTTCCAGGCTACAGAAGCTTGATTCGCTCAGGCTCGGCTTAATTCACTTGAGCATTGACAAGATAGATCGGAATCTCTCCTAACTAAGGACGTATTCTTGTACCTAAGACACCAGTATAGGATTCGTTGGTTTGCTTCTGCTTGAGAGCCTAAGTAATCTTGGTTCACACTACACATATCAAGAAAGACCAGGTGAACATAAGATCCAACCCTAGTGTTCATTAGGGAAGGTGGAGTCCTTACTTGTGCGCACAGGTAGACTTTTTATCCCAAGCTTTAGACTTGTGTTTAGGAGAGACTCTTTCCACTAAAAAAGAACTCTCCCACCAAAAAGAAAAGTGTGCTCCTCCAAATAATGTTGTAAGAGATATACTGACACGTGTTTCAAAGAAAAAAAAAAAAGAAGATGCAAATATGTAAGTATATCTCACAAATATCTGTAAAATCTTCCTACAAAAATGTTCTTCAGGGAAAATACCCTGTTTTCTTTGAGCCACAAATGTCAGAAAAGGGGAGTTGAGTTTTCCGTCATCTTTGAGTCTTAATGTTCATCTGGTCAGTCTTGATCCTTCACTAAGCACAAGCCATAATCTCTTGAGTTCTCGAGTATGGCAAAAACCTCCTGGATCTTGGTAATCGTACTTAAGGTTTAAATATCAAGAGTCCTAGTTAGTTGAGAGATGGTCTATGTCATGTAAGACTTAAAGTACTGGCAGTCTTCTCTGCAATTGGTTCTCACAATATCCAACAATAAACACACCTTTGTCGCCTCAGGAGAAAATCTTCAGGTTAAGATCATTTCTAAATACAATACAAAAAAATGTTTTGCTAGGGACTAGCAAAAGATAGGAATGAGGGTATGATTTCACAGAAAAAATACACTAGCAATTGTGCCATCTTGTGCTATTTCCTAGCATTGCTAGTGCCTATTAGGTAGCCATAATTGCATTTGTAAAAATACACGCATGCATGAATTTATTTGAGGGGGGAGGAGAGTGAAATAAATGGCCTTGTAATTGACAAAATCTTCAAGTGCTGCCTCGCAAAATTTCCATCTTTATTTTTATTTCTATTTGATTTTGAAATTCTTCCCCGCGGCTGCAAAGCATGGCAGCTTCCTCCTCGCGCCATTCCCTGTAGCAGCTTGCGCTGCAGCCGCATGCACAAGGCATGCACAGCCAGGGCATGGCTGTGCATGCCTTCTTCCTCTTTAAAAAGGGCTCAGCTTTCTTCTTTGAGGAGAGCCTGGTCCACGCCAAAGACACAGCACCTTCCTTCCCTTCCAAGCCGTCTCCTCCCCTCTCCCCTCCATACGCATCCTCTCTTCTCCTTGAAGAGCTACTCTGCAGGCAGGAGCACCTCACAGTGGTGCACAACCACCACTGTGAGTCCTACCACCACCCAGCTCATCAAAGAGCCGGTGGGCGTGGTGGTTCTCTTCTCTGATTTCTTCATTCCAAGCATCTCCTCCATCGCCACAAAGTCAAGGTCTGAAGCTTCATGCAGCAGCAGCGCAGGCCTCCAGCGCGCGCCTGCAGGCCGCCCTTGCCTCCAGCGTGCATCTACAGGCCACCCTTGCCTCCCGCTTCTTCACATCCGCAACCGCCTCTCCGAACAAGCCAGCAGTCGGCGCAGCCTCTTTAGCGCACTAGCCGCTCCACACCGCCCGCACGCATGGAACTCGACGCAGGCGGTCGCGCAAGTCGACCGCGCACTGTAGCCACGGTTCACACTAGTCAACGGAACACTGTGGCCACAGTGCGGTGACCAGTAAGTTTCTCACTTTTCCAGTCACCCGGGCTCTCTCTCCACGCCGCTAACGGTGCCAACCCGTTTAAGCACGGCCGTGCCCGCGTCTCGCCCTACGCCCGCTCCAACTCTAGCTCTCACGTAAGCCATCGCCCGTGTACGCCCGCCTGCTTCACCGCTCGTGTCTTCGCCGACTTCAGCGCATAACGCCTTCTCCTGCGCCCACCTCACCGTGCAGCATAGTGCGCTGCGGTTCCTTCCTCCGTGCCTACTCCCTCTTGTGTGCACATGCCTCTTCATGCGCCTACGTGCCTGCGCGTGCGCGTGCGCCATCAGATGACGCCCTGAGGCTCCGGATGACTTATCTCGCTCGTGCTTCTTCCTCAGCAGACGATCCCTCTCTCTCTCTCTCTCTCTCATAACACTCTCTCACTCTCCTACAGACACATACATACACACACACACTCTCGTACACACACACACCCACTCACTTATACACTACTATATACTTATATATATATATACATATATATTTATATATAAATATATTTATATACATATATCTATATATACATATATCTATACATATATTAGTACTTATATAACTATGTATTAGTATACTTACATACATATACATATATATATATATCTACATACTTATATATATATATATACACATATATATTTACATATATGCATATATTTATATAGGTATAAAAATATATATATATATTATTACCTAGATAACTAAGTATAAGTAGAGATACATATATATATATACATATATATACACAAATACTTTTACATATATATATATATACAAATATACGTACATGTATGCATATATATCTATATCTATATATACATATCCATCTACATATATCTATATACATATATTACTATATATATATATACATATATATATACATACATATACATATATATATATATACACATATATCTATCCATACATATATTTACATACCTATATATATATATACATATATAAGTACACATATACCTATATAATTTAACCATATATATATATCTACATATACATATATATTTACATATATACATATATATATTTTCATATCACTTACCATACGTTGTACCACATGAATATCTGCACCAGTTGCTGATATTCCCCGATACATGCATACAGAAAGCATGTTCGCACTCATCTTCCACCAATCCACCTTACACTCCATGTGGCACTTTGTCCTATTGGTTGCGTCTTCCTAGACGACGATTGACTTGACACCGTGCTACACGCCATCTCCACCTCCACCCCCACCCCTTTATACATATATAATATAAACATATATATATACACTATATTTACTTGATTTCTGCTTCTCTTTCCTGCCAGTAAAGAGATAAAAAAAATATACAAAAGGGAAAAGATAATCCTTGACTTGCAGGTACTCAGTCTTGCGAATAGTAAGACCAGTTTTGGAACCCAATTTCTCTCAAAGCAAAGAACCTTATTTTGAGGGTATACCACAAGAACAAAAATTATTAGAATAAGATCTTAAATAGAAAAACACCAAAAACATAATAAATGAACGGAAGAGATTCATTGTAGGAAAAGCGAAGAAACTTCTTCTAATCCCACTTCCCTGAGTTCGACCGTGGGCCTAAAAGTGACTAAGGTAAAATCAAGTAGGCCAGGTAAAAAATTTTGTAAAGGGATGGTTAGGCTCAATTAAGGTTAACCACTATACTCATTGCACTGATAAAATCACCATATTAACACAACCTATCCAGGCCAGACTAGCGGGTTAGTCACGCACAGACATCAAGATAGAGAACAGGCTTTGAGAGAGCATCCAGCCATGGCAATTGAAGGTGATCCCTGCGAGTGTGTGAGTGAAGCGGGTGGGACTTTTAGTCCTACCTTGGAACGATAGGAGTGTGCTGAGTCCCTTAAATTGAATTTGTGATTTTTGTTGGTCGCCTCAGAATACGGGGTGAGGTCCCCTTGCCTGCTCACCACCCTAGCCTGCGACCCATGCTCCGCGAACTTGGTGATTGCGCAGCAATCATAGGTCTTAATTAACCTAGACTATGCTAGGACTTAGCATAAGTTAGGGTTATTCATGCATGCATACACATTATCTGCATCTTTACTGCTTTCCTTTAGCAATGCATAAAATAATGTTATAAAGTGCTCATTAAGTGCATTATGTCGATTGCCGGGAATAAGCTGATCAGGAGCAAGATCTGAAGCTTGATCAAGAATAACGGGAGTTGTAGCAAAGCTGGAGCAGAAGGCTTAGATTAGATGTAGGAATAATAATGTAAGGGACTTAAAGGTTTGCTATGCTATTAAGTAGGAATAAAGCAATAAAATGTGAAGAGCTTAGGTCCATCCTAGCCCTAGGATAGCTTAGAGACTTTCCCAAGCCTTAACCAACCTTAGATTAGATCACAACACCCTAAGAAGCCCTAAAACTCTAGTTCCAACCCCTATCTGGACGTCTGGATAAGTTATATGACATCCAGGACCCTTAGCCATCTCCCGCACACCTCAAACCCACTTTTGCAGTGCTATTGGACGTCCAGACACTTTGTCAGCCGTCCAATTTCTGTAGAATACTCAAAACAGAACCCAAAATCCCTCCTGATTCTGATTGGACATCTTGACAACAAGTATGGACTTCTGATTTTTGACTATAACACGTCTGACACTATTATTAGATGTCTGATACTACTCTCCAGTTCCTCTTTTGATAATTATGCCTTAATCTTGGATCTCTAGGTCGCTAAACCCAATTCCAACCCCATAGGAACCTAAATTAAGGTGCCTTAACCCTAGTACATCACCTCTAGACCTCCCTAAGGACCTAATTAGGTCCTCACTAAACCTAATTGACTTGGATCTTAGATAATTCCATCAACCTATTCAGTTGGACTCAGTGAGTCCAATTGAGCCTTGATCTCAGCACATACTGTCCAATTGGACTCAGTGAGAGTCCAATTGACCTAGACCCAAATTAATTGAGTTGTTTTACTCTCAATTAAGTTTCCACACACCAAATTAAACTTGTATTAAGTTTAATTGCACTTTACCTTAGTGAATTACGGTTTATAACCCTAATTTGAGACATACCTTGACCTAAACCCACTAGAACCTAACATAATCAACCTAGCCACCTAAGTTTTGACCCACACACACCATCCACGTGAAAATACCTAGCCTAGAGTTCTCTAGAACTCTCTACCTTGCATGGTTGCCTTGGTTTCCAAAATTAGCAACCAAGAGCCATTCAATTTTTAGATCCACATTTGGTGGATCTAAAAACCACCATCCATCCTCTCTCTCTCATTCTCCTACAAGCTCCCACCATAGGACTCTGTAGAGAATTCCATAATTCTCTAGAGAGCTTCCCCTAGGTCTATAGAAAGACCTAAGGGGTGGCCATTTGCACCCATTCACTTCCTTGGCAAACTCACTCCATTGATGCCATTCACTCCACCTCCACTTAGCTTACCACTCCACCTCCATGAGCTTACTACCACCACCATGGAGGACATCATGCCGAGATGCTGGATCACTCCTTCTCTCCGAGGGTCGGCCTAAGCTACATTGGCCACCCCTCATTCTCCCCCCGGCCACTCCAAGTCCATCGGGGACCACCCTTGAATGCCCTCTATTCTTCTAGATTTAATTCATGCTCTTCATAATTTTATTGATTTTATTACTGCTTAGTAGTGTAGTCTTAACTTCTCCCCCATTGATGCATGCAAAATCCCCCCGCTGATTCTTGCATGCAGTCATTTTCTGGTAGCTAAGTTTAAATTTCAAGCATTTATGTACAAGCTTTCCTCTAAAGATTTGTTGCAAACAACTCTCCCATTGAATGAGTGAAAAATGCTTTTACATATATATGTCTCCTTGTTGTGAAATCACAATGAGCTTATTGATTGCTATTATCATTTGCATGATTAATGTTGCCTATTTCTAACTCCTAATATTCTTGCAACTAAGCATGTCGTACCTAAATACATAATAATCACGAACCGGCATGCGATTCTAAACAAAGTAGAGCGGCAAAAAGATCGATTTCAAAAGCAAATCAAATGCCTCCCAGAGATGAGCGACTAGGACTCAAGTCTCGTTATCTTTAGGAAATAATTTTTTGACGAACAATTTTTGTGCGACTATACTATGATTCCGATGACTATGCGATTGCCATTTGTCAAAAACTATTTTCATGCATTTGAAAGTCATCGGAATCGTAGTATAGTTGTGCAAAAATTGTTCATCAAAAAATTATTTCCTAAAGATAACGATACTTGAGTCCCGGTCGTTCATCTCTGGGACATTTGATTTACTTTTGAAATCGATCTTTTTTCCACTCTACTTTGATCAGAATCACTTGCCCATTCGTGATTATTACGTATTTAGGTACGACATGCTTAGTTGCAAGAATATTAGGAGTTAGAAATAGGTAACATTAATCACACAAATCATATTAGCAATCAATAAGCTCAATGTGATTACACAACATGGAGACATATATATATATATAAAGGAATTTTTCATTCATTCAATGGGAGAGTTGTTTGCAACAAGAACTTTAGAGGAAAGCTTGTACATAAATGCTTAAAATTTAAACCTAGATACCAGAAAATGACTGCATACAAGAATCAGTGGGGCGATTTTCCATGCGTCATTGGGGGAGAAGTTAAGACTACGCTACAAAGCAGTAAAAATTACGGAGAGCATAAACCAAGTCTAGTAGAATAAAGAGCATTCAGGGTGGTCCCTGATGGCCTTGGAGTGGTCGGAAGAAGAATGAGGGCCGACCAATGTAGCTTAGGCCAACCCTTGGAGAGAGGTAGGGTTGATCCAGCATCCCGGCTTGATGTCCTCCATAGTGGTGGTAGTGAGCTTGTGGAGGTGGAGTGGCTAGCTAAGTGGAAGGACTCTAAGGGCAGACTAACCCATTTACCCAGCACTCCTCGTGCACCACCCACGCCAGTGCGATTGGACCTGGGTGAGCATAACCCGACCCGAGTACCCGATTGGCTCTAGTACAGTGAACAGAGGAGAGAAATGGAGAGAGAATGTACACGGGAAGAGTAGGGTTAGGTTTTGCACTCATGTGCGTAGGGAAAGGATGAAGGAAGAGGAGGCTGAAGGTGCAACCACAGAGGAGCTAAGGCAGAAGAGCAAGGGCTGAAGCTAAGGAAGTAGAAGGAAGGAGGAAGCGCAACTGAAGATGAAAGAGAAAGAAGGAAAAGCAAAGGCAAAGCTAAAGGAAAAATCAAGGAAGAGAAATCAAGAAGACCAAAGTCAGAGAGGAAATCAAGGCAGAAGAAGACAAAGAAAAGAAGGAGAAGTTGAGGCCAAAGAGGAAAGCTAAAGGAAAGAGGATCTAAGAAGCTGAAGAAGAAAGAAAGAGCTGTCAAAGAAAGAAGAAAGAGGAGAACCAAAGAAGAAGAAGATAGAGAAGACAGAAGAAGGAAGCTAAGGGCAGAAGAAAGTCAATGAAAGAAAGAGCCATCAGTGAAAGAAGAAAGAGAACAAAAGAAGAAGGAAAGAAAGAAAAGAAGCTGAAGAGCAAAGAGCCAAAGCACTTTTTATCCAATCTTCTCAATCTTTCTATTTTGCTATATTTTAATATCCACAAACTCCTACATTATACTCTGAATTAGATTTTGAGTTGATTTAAGTGTTCAAATTACATTGATTGAGATTAGCGAATAAATTCCATTTGCTCCCTGTGTTCGACCTTGAACTCAACATTCGAGTAATAAAACTTCTTATTTGTTTATAACGCTTGATCTACTGTACTGCAACATGACTTAAAACCCAATCAAGTGCTGTTAGGATTTTGGTAGGATTGTTGGGGAGCAACGTGCAATTTAACACTAATCACTGCATTCTTTTTATTATATTTGAACACTAACTTGCCCTATTTATTTTGCTGTGATTTTGCAAGGTATTTCACGAAGAAATCTCTCGTGCAAGTCAACCACTCCTGGGTAGGTAAATTCTCTTTTCTTCCCTAATCCACCTCCTAATCCCGGGAAGACAAAAATGAAGTAATCAATTTGGAATCAATTGCCTTCTTTCTGTAGAATTACCATCTTTAAGGAAAATGTTTCCTGATTTTGTGAAAATTTTTCAAAACCTATTGAAGTTGAGGCAATTTTTAAAGAGCTTACCCCAAAAATTCCTGTGCCTAGTAGAAATCACGCTTAACTTTCGGATCTCCGCGGACTACACACTTGTTTTTAAGTCTGAAGAGAACTTTTCTGAAAAAAAGCAAAGAGGATTGGAAATAGAACCAAAGTAGGATTTCTACAGTAGGGTTTTGGAGTGCTAGTTCACACATGCCTATTTAAAATAAAATAAACCCACCCGCATTTGTGTTCTACCCAAGCCCTTGATTGAAAAGATCTAAGCAAGACAAACCATAAAATTGAGCTCTAAAATCACTTGAATCTTAAAAACAGTGGACCTAATAACCTGGAGTCAAATCAGGGAGATTTTTAGGTCTTAACCTAGAGTCATTCTGCCATCTATAGGGCAGGTCAGGTGAAGTTGACCTCTTGGGTCAACCAACCTCCAAATTAGGTCATAACACAAAAACATCTAAATTTCAAGTGAAAACCCTAAGCACCTTTAATCTTAAAATGGTAGACTTAAGAGGTCAAGGTCCCCATTCTGGTGTACCTAGAATCTTAGTGACAATAGAGGTCAGGTGGGGGAAACCCTGTAACCCATGGGGACACTCTACCTTGTAGGAGTCTTTGCAGGACTCTCCCTCCCTGGCTGCCTAGGTAATTCTTAGGTGAATGACTTTCTGATCTAGGGGTATCATCCTCCCTGTATCTCCATAGTCATCCAAACATCTTTGGGTGCCTCGATTGGGTCAAAAACACATCCAGTCCCTCATCCCCTCTCTTTAGAGCATACACATAGATTTTGGGACTCTCTATTCAAATTTAATCGCTTCACAATTTGATTATACATCTTGATCCAAATTCTGATTCTACATTGTGATTCCACCACCTGATCCAAATATGCAGCCAAACTACTTAGGATTACCATTCAAAAAACCTAAATCACAGAGATCCATCAGAGATAGGATGATTAAGGATGCCCTTGAATTCTATGAAATTGAATGTAAACACCCTCAACGTCAACAGAAGACATTCCGGTTGATGTACCAACAACCACAACCTTCATCATAAATTGTGCCCAAGTATTATTGACAGAAGCCACAAACGAATTAACCCAAGACATTCTCATAATAGGATACATTGAGATAGAAAAATTACACAATTTTCAATATCTCCAATGCATGACAAATCCTGTACTTTGGGAACAACACCAAGACGTTCTTGAAAAATGGGAAGAGATGATGAGATTATTGAAACAAATTATCGATCAGAAATACCCGTACACGCCCCAAACAGATGATGAACCATCTTGGAACAATATCGAGGATCAATCCCATTTTTCAAATCTTGGGTTTGAGGCATAGAGCCGCTATGGATTCCCATTCTAGATGGAGTACAATGGGCCTGATAATGAAGAAGGTTGGGAAGTTCCAATTGCAGGAAAACATAGTGTTGAACCAACCCTAGACCACGGAGCACCAAGCTTAGAATACCAAAACTCCTGCAATGATGAGATTAGCACTGAACCACTCGAGGGTGTAATTCCCGCCCCTTATTCTGATAAGGTGACCCTTCAAGGTTATTTGGACATAGACTCTAGTGAATCAACCCACATCCTAAGCCTAGAATCTGGATCTAAAACCTATTATGAAGATTACGAGGCCTCTTATGAAGAAAATCAAATTTTCAATAAAGAGTATGATTTTGGGCCTCTATTTGATGAATATCCCTCTCCAACATCCTCAGAGAAACAGATCAATTTTTGGAAGTCACGCCAATTTACGATGCAGAAATCAAGGAGTTGGATGAGTGAGGTTTTGATTGGGTCTTTCCTATAAACCTAGAACTTGAGCCTAGAACAAATAACACCTTTCTGAGCTCAGAATTTACATATAGTCTAGACCCCAATTAGGCTGCTGAATCTACATCATATGACTTATTCTTTGGTGGAACTCATGATCTTGAATCCCATTCAGAATGTGATTTTCCCAATATCTTTGATATTTTGAATCTTACCATGCCTTCGAAGACAATCTGCTTCCTGATTACAATAGGACAATCTACAACCTCAGCACCCATGATTCCTTCTCTGAATCCGACTCTGAGGTCCTAGTTACTAGGATAACTGATTTAAGTTTAGGTTCCTGTGAAATGGAATCGTTTCGTTTCGATCCTCAGGAATCAAAACCAGAAAATGCCGAAAGTGATTGCAATCCAGAATTCCAATCTTTAATCGACTCAAATGTCCGTCATCCTATAGACACTCTCCAAGCTTTCATTTTTTATTTTGAAAGTTACTATGAGGACTCCCTACATGAAACCACTTGTCGCTTCTTTTTAGAAGAGCCCTCATGCACATTTCTCATTGAAGCCACCTCTTCTAAATATACAAAACCAATCAAAACCCATTTTCAACCCCGATCTGCAATCAGACTCAATTTCTATTTTGATTCACCTCTCACTGAGTCGATTGTAGATTATTTAACTCCACACATACCTCGGATATCAAAACTGATCAGACTGAAAAACATGCTCCATCATTCTCTGATCACCCATGTGGGGTTTCCGCATCATTCACTGATTATTTCACGGATCCCTACTCTGACTGGGCTGATTCGACTCAGCCAAAACTCGAGTTTACAGCTCCACATCCATCCGAGCTTTATTGCACATGGTGGGTTCCACATCTCTTCATCTACATCTATCAACCCACCAGATTAATTAGGTTTGGGTTGCAACATCAGCCTGTTGATCTTATCAAGCACCTGGTCGAACCAACCAGGCTCTTAATCAAGGTGCTTGTTCTACAAAACTCTGCTGATTTGACCACTCCCTCTCCATACCATTTCCAGTTCGGCTGAAGGCGTTGAATTTAGCGCTTAACGGGAGGCAACCAGTCATTCCAAAAACCCGAGATCCATTTGATTATCCTTCTGTACTTTACGTCTACTGCACCTTGAGTTCAGCCTTAGACCAGTCGATCCCACCTCTGGTACACGTACCAGAGCTTGAAATCATCCGCTACAATTATTTCTCGACCCATTCACACAACTGATAAATCCTGTTCTAAGTCCCTGAACCCTACACTATTTCACACCCTACATTTACAATGAGGGCATTGCAAAACTTAGGCATGGGGGGTGGTAAAGTGCATACATACAGAAACCAAGAAAAGTCAGAAGGATTCTCACAAAAAATTCACATTTATCAAAAGTACCAAAAAATTAAAAAGTTGTGAAAGAGAACAAAAAAATGGAGGGTGGAAGATTCTAAAGTCACATAAACATGAGGAAAAGAGCAAAATGACAAGAAATGGAGCACAAAATAATGAAAACTTAGATAGTCATTAATAAGAGATTAAGGGATTAACCAAAGTTTTAGACAACATCAAGGAAAAGAGAAAAAAGGAAGAAAATATGCTAATGAGGCACACAAAGAGAGTAGTAGGAACGCTGATCTTAGGACTTTTGGGCTAGACTCTTAGGCTTAAAAATTCAAGTATTCGCTAAGATCTGGATAATCCTTAAAATGTTGGGGAAAATGTGAAGCTTAAGTGTTAGGTCCAAGGCTTAGGGAGTATTCGGCCTTGCTAACTGATCTTCGATTTGTGGGACTCAGTAACCTAAGCACCCCAATCCTCACAGTCTGGTTTAGTGTGCATAACTATCAAAATCACGCAAAAGCGTTTTATTGTTCTAAAAAAAGTTGCCTAGATTAGGAGTGGGTAATCAACACAAGTTGATTTGGATGAGTTCCCGACGCGGAGAGTCAGGAAATTCCCCTCGAAGATGCGTAACAACATATCATCTCCTCGATGCTTGTCTCCTAAGATATTTACATATCCTACCAGGGTACGTAAGCACCTTGCTGGTTCAGATGCCATAGGCAGCATTATCACGAAATGTCAATTGCTAGGGTTTGGATTTGGCCACGAAACGCCATGGGCAGGATTATCTCTAAATCTCAGAATCCATGGTTTTGGGGGTTGCCATGGGTGGTGCTATCAATAGCCAGTGACCATTGAGGATTGATGATGGGACGAGGAATCTGATACAAACCATCTTGAGAAGCCAATCCAAAGCTATAAATAAAAATAAAAGAGAGAGAAAACTCTCCAAACAAATAAATCCTCTATCTCTCTCTTACAAAAATGCACTGCTAATTGAACCAAGGGTAAAATGTGTCTCAAGCATGGCTGCTTTAACTGCGGAGTCCAACGAACCCTACGATAGTTCCTACGGGCCTTAAAAACCTTTGCGGAGGACCGAGGCTAGAGCTGGTCAGGTCTGTATCTTGGTTGGTACTTGAGTACCTTTAGGCCTACTATCATCATTCTAACTTGATCAAAAGAAAAAAAAAAAGACTTATCATAACTGCTGAAAGGAACTCATGGTCTAGAATAGAAATTAAAACCTTGAAATTTTGCTAGGGGACTAGCAAAAGGTAGGCAAGGGGGTATGATCATAACATCATCATGATCCTTAACTAGCTCATTTTGACCTACGAAAGAGAATAAAAGCTCCTACATAACCAAGAGAAGGGCCAAATTCAAGGAATAACTGTTCTGAGAGAAAAATATGAAACAAAGGGGTAAAATAGTAATTTCACCATTGCAGTACATTAACGGGATTTCATAGGTGCTAAACATAGGTCAAATGATCTTAACAAGATAAAAAGTGAGTTGGTTCAGTCAGAAAAGGGTTCATGTGCACTAAGAATTAAATGACATCCTGAAGCCATAAAACAGACTCACTCAATTCAACAACGTTCTGGTTGGGATAAAAATCAACTAAACCCTCTAAAATTCATGGAAATATATTCACTATGGTTTAGAACCTTCAAATTAGCCTTTGGAACCTATGTTGACGTAAGTAGGGTTCCTAGCTAAATATTTGACCAAATTTGGGTTTTTACGTAAAATATCCAGTCAAACGTGGTTAAACCTAAAATCCAACTTCACCATTGGAGTCCTTAGGTCCAAATTAGGTTTTTCCCAAAATTTATACCTAAGGGGAGGTCACCTTCACCGACTTTGCAAAACAGTCCACCCAATTACATTTTGACCCCTAGCTTTCGAAAATCATTGCGCAAACCCCCTATCTTCCTCACCACCCTTTGCAATTAGGTCCCTTCAACATTAAACCGGAGGAATCCTACTCCGGAAAGGATCCAAGGAGTAGTGTTCTCTGATTCCTCAGAGATCTCCCCTCAGATTTGGAAGGGAGATTCTCTGAGAAATTCCCTTTCATCTGAACGCAATTCCAAGGTTGGATTCGCACCCAATGCCTCATGTGAATGCACGAGAGATATGGGTATCTCTCAATTTCCTTCTCCGATGAGGACTCTTACGCTTAGATGCTTTCCTTCCAAGCACAAGAGCCTCTACCAGTACCTATAAAAGGACCCTCATCTTCGAGCGCACAGAATCAGCTTGTCTTGGCCGGAGAACCACCTCCAATTTCTTCCCTTCTCCTTCGGCCAAGTCCGCAGAGGGCTCCGGCAACTCCTTCCCCATCTTGTCGCTCTACCATAATACCAGCGGCAGTGACATCATTTCCTTCCTCCACGTTGTGCCATACCCGTTCGTGTGCCCAATGCCTCTTCATCGTCGCCGTTCTCCCTCCACTAGAAGCTTCTTCTCCAGTGGTGGTAGGTACGGCCGACCACTCTCCTATCCCCTTTCGTCCATTAAATTTGGTTGGAACTCTTCCCCTCTCTCCTCTATTTATTTCCCCCTTCTTTATTTTCACTTTCAACTCCTCGACGTCGCATGCCACCACCATCTTCTCCACCTCCAGCCAACCACCGGCGAAGGTGCTTCCATTGCTTCACACTTCCACACGCCTTGCCAGAACCCTCAAAACCTCCACCACCATCCACTGATTCTTATCCACATCTCCATCAACCGCCAACACCTCCCCAAGTGCCCACCAAACACACCCATCGCAACAGCCACAAAGCAACCAAGGCACGCATGCCTAGGCTATTCTACGCTACGCCACCCACCATTTCATCTTCATCATGACATGGAGAAGCTACCCACGTGGTTTGATAGGGCCGCAAGGCCGTATTTGTGAGTTTCATATTCTACCCCTTTTTCGCCAATGAAGCACGAGCAAGCTTGCTTGCAACCTCGCTCCAGGACATAGTGCTCCAGGCTTCTAGGTCCAGGTGACACGGGTTAGTCTCACGCACACATCCAGATAGAGAATGGGCTTTGAGAAAGCATCTAGCCGTGGCAATTGAAGGCGACCCCTTGTGGGTGTGCAAGCTAAGTGGGTGGAACTTTTAGTCCCACCTCGAAAAGATAGGAGTGCGATGAGTCCCTTAAATTGAATTTGTGTTTCTTGTTGGTCGCCTTAGAACATGGGGTGAGGTTCCCTCACCCGCTCACCTGCCTCGTTCGACACCCACGCTCCGCAGACCTGGCTAACCAACCCGTTTACCCAGCACTACTCGCGCACCAACCACGCTGGTGCGCCTGGACCTGGGTGCACGTGACCCGACCCGAGTACCCGATTGGCTAGGGGAGAGCAAACCAAAGAGAGAAATAGAGAGAGAGTGTACGCAGGAAGGGTAGGGGTTGGTTTTGCACTTGTGTGTGCAGGGAACGGAAGAAGGAAGAGGAGGCTAAAGGTGCAGTTGCAGAGGAGCTAAGGTAGAAGAGAAAGGGTTGAAGCTGAGGAAGCTGAAGGAAGGAGGTGGCACAGCTAAAGAAGAAAGAGAAAGAAGGAAAAGCAAAAGCAAAGCTGAAGGAGAAATAAAGGAAGAGAAATTTGGAAGAACAAAGTCAGAGAGGAAATCAAGGCAGAAGAAGAAAACAAAGAAAAGAAGGAGAAGCTGAGGCCAAAGAGGAAAGTTGAAGAAAAGAAGATCTAAGAAGCTGAAGAAGAAAGAAAGTGCCATCAGAGAAAGAAGAAAGAGGAGAACCAAAGAAGAAGAAGGTAGAGAAGAAAGAAGATAGAAGATAAGGGCAGAAGAAAGTCAAAGAAAGAAAGAGCCATCACAGGAAGAAGAAAGAGGAGAACCAAAGAAGAAGAAGGAAGGAAAGAAAAGAAGAAGCTAAAGAGCAAAGAGCCAAAGCACTTTTTATCCAATCTTCTCAATCTTTCTATTTTGCCATATTTTAATATCCATAAACTCCTACATTATACTCTGAACTAGATTTTGAGTAGATTTAAGTGTTCAAATTACATTGATTGAGATTATTGAATAAATTCCATTTGCTCCCTGTGTTCGACCTCAGACTCAACATTCGAGTAATAAAACTTCTTATTTGTTTATAATGCTTCATCTACTGTACTACAACGTGACTTACTTAAAACTCGATCAAGTGCTGTTAACAATTGCCAACCTAGAAAGTGAGTATTATTATTATTATTTGTAATATATACATTTTTTGTTTTATTCCTCTAAGTTCAACCTTGGATCAACCATCAACAGGGTCTGTGTTGGATTCATTGTTCCCATCACCGAACCTCGAAGGGTGCCTGGCTGTCAATGCTTTGAGGTAGCACCACCCATAGGACCCTAAGAACTCCTGGCAATCGACACTTCGAGATAGTATTGCCCGTGGATTTCTTAAGCGAATTCAGGCCTATGGCAATCAGTAGTTCGAGATAGGGCCGCCCATGGTACCTGAGCTGCACAATGTGCTTATATGCCCCCAGTAGGATTGATATCCAAAGAGACAAGCATCGTGGAGGTGACATGTTATCATCGCATCCTCAAGGTGAGCATATATTCCACCTCTCCTGTGGTAGGAACTCTTCCAATGAAATTGTATTTTCAACCTTCTCCTAAGTCAAAACTAAGAGAACCAACTTTTCTTTAAGAAATGAATTAGGGTGATCACTATTTACACAAGACCAAGTGTGTGTCAAATGTGGATGCTTAGGTTACTAGGACCCGTAAACCAAAAGGTAGAAAAAGACTCCAGGTACTACCTAGCCTTTAACTCAATCCCTAGCTTTCCTCCCTCGACCTCTTGAGGAATGGTCTGCAACTTAACTCCTACTTAAGTTTTTAAGCTCACAAAGGATCCTAAAGGTCTAAAGCCTATAGCTCACTTGGCCTCTAAAGTTCAACACCTAGAATCAACTTAGTCTAACCTAAAGTTCTGGTCCGCTTAAGAATGCAAGGCCCAACCAGTTAAGCTCAATAATACAAAATGTTCTTTTTTTTCCTTTTCTTTTGAATGCAATATGCATAAATGAATGCAAAATGTAGACATGCTATGAACAAATTCCTCAGATCCTCTCCCCCATGCCTGGTTGAGACAATGTCCTCATTGAAAATAAAACAATTAAAGGAAGATATTACTCGAGGCGGAGAATGACAGGAGCTTAGGCTCCTTAAGAGTTACCTTGTCAACCAGATGGCCATCCAAAGTAATGTATTGTTTTAACCGTTGGCCATTAACGATAAAGGGAGTTGCCAAAGCGGAAGGGCTCTTGATCTCCACAGCTCCATGTGAAAACACTTTATTGATTATGTAAGGCCCATCGCAACAAGATTTTAATTTCCTTAGAAAAAGCTTAAGTCTAGAGTTGAAAAGTCAGACTTGTTGCTTGGGCTCAAAGGTCTTTCTAAGGATATACTTTCATGCAAGACCTTAGTTCTCTCTTTATAAGATTGAGAAGTGTCATAAGCACTATTCTTTAGCTCCTCAAGCTCACTTAATTCCAGAAGTTGTGCCTTACCAGCCTTTTCTAAATCCATCTTGACAATTCGAATAGCCCAAAGTGCCCTATGTTCCAGCTCAATGGGTAAATGGCATGCTTTCCTATACACAATCTGAAAGGGAGATGTACCCAAGGAGATCTTATAGGCCATTTGATATGCCCACAAAGCATCATCGAGCTTTTGCAACCAGTCCTTCCTATCTGGTCTAACGGTCTTTTATAAAATTTCTTTATGTCCCTATTCGACACTTCAACCTATCCACTCGTCTGAGGATGGTAAGGGGTAGCGACCTTGTGGGTCACTTCCAGACTCTTGAGTAGCCGAATGAAGTGGTCGTTTCGGAAATGAGGTCCCCCATCAATTATTATGGTCTTGGGGTAGCCAAAACGAGATATGATATTGGCCTTCACAAATTTCAAGACCATAGAGTGGTCATTTGTGCACGTAGGAATGGCCTCTATCCATTTAGAGACGTAATCAACTAACACCAAGATATATTCATAACCATGGGACTAGGGGAATGGGCCCATAAAATCAATTCCGCACACATCAGAAATTTCAATAGATTGAATAAGGTGTTGAGGCGTCTCATTCCTCTTCCCATTCATTCCAGTTCATTGACATCTACTACAGGCCTTAGCAAAATTATGAGAATCCTTAAATAATGAAGGCCACCAAAAACCATACTGGAGAACCTTAAAAGTAGTTTTCTTAGCACCAAAGTGTCCTCCACAATGAAGTTCAAGGCAAAAACTTAGCACACTTTGTTGCTCCTCTTCAGGCACACATCATCTTAATACTTGGTCTTGTCCAATTCTAAATAATTAAGGCTCTTCCCAATGAAAGTATCTAGTTTGGGAAATGAATCTCTTCCTTTTCTGCTCATCCTTAGAGCCAAGAGTTTCTCTAGTGACCAAGTAATTGATGGTATCAGCATACCAAGGTGAAGTTGGTGTTACCGCCATAAGGGTTTCATTAGGAAATGTCTCGCGGATGTCTCTAGATGAAGTAATCAAGTGGAAGGCAAGACAAGTGGTTAGCCACAACATTTTCTACTCCTTTCTTTTCACGTATCTCCAAGTAAAATTCTTGAAGGAGTAGGATCCACCTAATCAGACGTGGCTTAGAATACTTCTTAGCAATGAGATGTTTCACAATTGCAAGATCAGTGAAAATAACTGCCTTAGATCCAAGAAGATAAGACCTAAACTTTTCTAGAGCAAAAACTACAACAAGTAATTCCTTCTCAATGACGGTGTAGTTTTGCTCTGGTTCGGTTAAAGTGTTGCAGGCATAGTGTAGCACATGAGGTCTTCCCTCAACCCTTTGTCGAAGGACTGCTCCCACTGCATAATCCGAAGCATCACAAATCAGCTCAAATAGGAGTGTCCAATCAGGAGCTAAGAGAATAGGAGTAGAGATCAGGGCCTCCTTCAGAGTTTGAAAGGCCTTGGCACACTTTGAATCAAAATTGAAGGAAGATTCCTTCGCCAACATGTAACAAAGTGGCCAAGAAATTTTACTGAAATTTTTAATAAAGCACCTATAAAAGCCGGTATGGCCCAGAAAGGATCTGATCTGTTTGACATTTGTGGGCAATGGAAGTATGGAAATAGAATCAATCGTGGCTTTATCTACTTCCAAGCCTCGCTCAGACACAACATGCTCAAGTACAATTCCTTTCTGTACCATGAAGTGGCTTTTCTCCCAGCAGAGGACTAAGCAAGTCTCCTTACATCGCTTCAACACATTCCCTAGGTGCAGGAGACACTGGTAGAAAGACGAGCCATAAATGGACAAGTCATCCATAAACACTTCAACACACTCGTCAATCATGTCAAAAAAAATGGACATCATACACCGCTGGAAGTTTGCAGGTGCATTACATAATCCAAATGGGATACACCTAAATAAAAAGGTACTATAAGGACTTGTGAACGTCACCTTTTCCTGGTCATCAGGGAAGATTGCAACCTGATTGTACCCAGAATATCCATCGAGAAATCAATAGTACTTATTCCCCGCCAATTTCTCGAGAATTTGATCAATAAAAGACAAGGGAAAGTGATCCTTCTGGGTAGCGGTGTTCAGCTTGTAGTAATCAATACAAACCCTACATCCTGTTGAGGGTCTACTCATAACTTGTTCACCTCTGTCATTAAATTCCGCAGTAAAGCCTACCTTCTTTGGCACCACATGAATAAGACTTATCCATTTACTATCTATAATGGGATATATGATCCCAGCGCCCAACCACTTCAGGATTTCCTTTTTAACCACCTCCCTCATATTAGGGTTCAGACGTCACTACATATCACTAAATGTCTTGATGGAATCATCAGTATAAATGTGGTGCATGCAGAGTGTAGAGTCTATACCCTTTGTGTCAGCAATGCTCCAAGCAATAGCTTCCTTGTTCCTAGACAAGCATTCAATCAGGGCTCCCTCCTATGACTTAGATAGCATAGCTGAAATGATAACGGGGAGTGTATCATTGGAACCTAGGAAGACGTACTTGAGAGTGTTTGGCAGTGGTTTCAACTCAAGGACGGGGGCTTGTATGGTTGAGGATTTCATAATAAATGTCCCCATCTCAAGTAGCAGCAGATCTACCTTGGGCAGAGAAGATGGGGAAAGGGACTCAGCAAAAACACCCAGCAACTCCTCGAGTTCTAGTATATCCCCTTCACATTCCTCCATGAGATGGGAATGCTCATTTAGCATGACATGCTGAAGGGGGCCATCACATAACATTGTAGGGGTTGCCTCTTCAATCAGGTCATCTATCCCCTCAACATGAGAACAATCCTTAAGCCCAGCTTGTTTATAAGCATCAAACACATTAAGCTAGATTTTCCTATTCCCAAAGCCCATTTTCAATGCCCCAGTATTGCAATTGATTGAAGCATGTGAAGTTGCAAGGCATGGGTAGCCTAAAATGATGGAGGGCCTGGTTGGCTTGTTGGTAGGGTCAATGTCCAAAACTAAGAAGTCAACGGGGAAGAAGAAATCCTCCACTCTCACAAGGACATCTTCTAGAATTCCCTGTGATGTCTTAAGTGATCGATCATCAACTTGGAGGATTACTGGGCTAGGCTTCAGATTACCTCCCCCAAGTTGTTCATACACATAGCTCGGAAGGATGTTCACCCTCGCACCCAGATAAATTAGAGCCTCATCAATCTATAAGTCACCAATAACCATCGAGATGTACAGGGCTCCTGGGTCCTTATGTTTCGGGGGTGTGTCATGTTGAACAATTGAGCTAACAGAAACAGGCAGGACAACTTTTGATTTGACATACTTCCTATATTGCCACTTTTTCGTGCACAGGTCCTTTAAGAAGCTGGATAAGATGGAATCTTCCTGATAGCCTCAAGCAAACGTTGGTTAATCTGCACTTGCTTGAAAGTTTCTATGATCTCATCCATCTTATATTAGGCTCAAGATAAGTTAGCAGAAGTCTGCCCAGAGGTGCATAAGCACCCTGGAAAGGTCACTCTCTATCTCTACGTGGAAGGGTTGTCATGTTGAGTAAGGGGTGGAATGAGGGCAACATCTTCCGGTGAGGTGACTTCAATCGGAGGAGATTTGGGCAAGTCTTCTCCGGTGGGGGTGAAAGTCGGGATGGATGGTTTTCCAGAGGGTGAGACTATAGGAGCATCGGGCTTGGAAATTTCTTTCGCACTCAGAATAGTCACTTCCTGGCGATGGGAACACCATTATGAGCCACAACTAGCTCATTTTGACCCAATTAAGTCAATAAAAGCTCCTACTTAAGTGCCAAAGAGTCACAAGTCATTGCATATTCCTTTTGAAAGAAAAGTAAGAAACTAGGGCTAAAACTACAATTTTACCAACTCATCATGAATGCAGTACAATCAAGGGTTTTCTTAGGGGTTGAATGAAAATCAATTGGTCTTAAAAGGATAACAAGTAGGTAAGATAGATAGAAAAGGATTTGCACATGTTTTGAGAATTAAATGACTTTTGAAACCCTAAAAGTAGATCCGATTAAATAACTGAGGTTCTGATCAGCATAAAATTCACCTAAAACCTCTAAAATTCATAGAAAAATATTGTATAGAGTTTATAACTTTTAATTTGACCATTAGAACCAATTTTGACCCAAAATACAACCATAGACAAACATTTACCCTAATTTGGGTTTTTACATAAATTAACTAGCCAAACAAGGTCAAAACCAAACTCCAACTTCTGGATTGAATTTTGAAGGTCAAAATTAGGTTTGTTGCAAAATTTACACCCAAGATGAATTTGTCTTGACCTAGTTTGCAAATTGGTCCTGTCGAATTTCATTTCTGCCCTTAACTTCTAAATTCCTTTTAAATAGCCACCTAACTTTGTCATCGTTCTCACAAAAAGGCCCCTTCCACCATTAACCCTAATCCTACTTGCTTCGGCCACCTTAAAAAGGAAAGAACGCCCTGATTTCTTGACGAATCCCTTTCAAAATTAAATGGGAAGTTCGTCAAGAAATTCCCTTCCTATTGGACCTAATCGTAGGCCCTAGAACTTACCAAATTTCTCATGCGAACACATGAGAGATTTGGGTCTCAAATAATTTCCAAGTCTGGTGAGGATTTCTAAGCTTGGAAAGCTTGTTTCCCAAGCTCAAACCGCCTATACATCCTTATATAAGAGAGCCCAGATCCTCTCGAACATCGTACGCTCGAAATCGACCAAGATTCCCCATAATTCCTCTCTCTTTCATAGCTGAAGGCTCCTCGATGTTCGATTATCCCCTCTGCCTTTCTTCATCATCAGTCTGCAATACCAACGGTGGATCTATCTTCCTCACCTCCTTCCACGTCTCGACGTACTAACTGATAAATGCCAGTTTATCATCATTTTTATGCATTAAAACAAACTTAGCTCTTAGGATTTTGCTCTGCAAACAGGTTTTTGGGTTGCATTTACCCATCAATTAGGTTAAGCATGCATTGCACTTTTTATTGTCTTTCTAATGTGTTTTTGTGAGTGTTAGGGATATGCAGATTGTCAGAACTCCAAAACCCTAGCACTTAGGAAGGCAAATGATGAAGAAGAAGCTCAGACTAACTGGAACTCAACTTGATCCAGCTCACCATAGCTGGATTCCAGCTCACTTGAACTAAGGCTGGCTCATCTTAGCTCCATTCAATTCATCCCTGCTGAATGGCTGCCCAAGAGAGCTCATTTTAGCTCAACCTAGCTTAGGTCAGCTCAGATCCAGCTCAACTTAGCTGAGTCTAGCTCATCTCGGCTCCCATTAGTCCACAGGGAGCTCTACCTAGCTCAGCTGAGTTGACTGGAGTTCACCCCAGCTCAGGTCCTGCTACGTCCAGCTCCACTAAACTCTGGCCTGTTGAAGATGACTTCATTCCAGCTTAGGAAGCTCAAGTCCAGCTCCCGGGGACTCAGCCTAGCCAAACTCAGTTGAGCTAAGCTATCGTAGCTACCTCACCCAGCTTGATCCTCCCCGGGAACATTAGACCGAGCCCACCTCAGCTCCTTTCAGCAGAAGCCAGCTTTCTTTAGCTTGGCTTAGTAGCAAGCAAAGAACTAGCAAGCCAAGCCAGCTAAGGTAGCTCCATGCAGCTCTCTTCAGCAGCCACATGCTCTAGTGCAGCTCAAGATGACTACCTCTAGCTCTTCTCCCTGAAAACCCTAGCTCCAAGTGCCTCCAACTGTACTCCCTACTAGCTAAGCTGCTTAACTTAGCTAGTCCACCTCCATGGCACCAAAACCTACTACCCTACTACCCTACTACCTATGCTCCAGCAAAAAGACCACCTACTCCTTTATTTTGGTGCCAACTATCCCTTCCATCACCACCATACATCCACCATCAGAACCCATCTCCACCCTCCATTTTTTCCCTCCAAAATTGCCTTCTAGAAGGTGTTTTTGGAGGGAAAACCACGGCACATCTTCATTTCCCTCCCATTTTTCCCTCCAAAAATATCCAAGCACCCCTTCATTTCCCTCCAAAAAAACACCATAACCACCCTCCTTTCCATCCTATAAATACCCTACCCTACCACCACATAATTCCCATCCTCCATTATTTACTTCCTCCAACATCCACCGATACCAACGGCCAAGAAGAAGGAGTAGAGAAGAAGATTAAAGGGGCACATCACCAGCCCCTTTGGTGCCTTCTTCTCCCCACTCTCTTCAACTTGGGCCACACCAAGGAGGAGGAGCTTTCCACTGCAAGGAGGATGGCTAGGTAAAGGAGAAGAACCTAGGGTGGACGTCCACCCTTGGAGGAGGAGAATTAAAGGTGGTAGCTACCACCTTGGAGGACATCATTTTCAAGGAAGGAGAAGGAGGAGCCCTTTTCAAGCCTAGGAGCCACTAAGCTTGGAGCAAGGAGCTTCCCCTCTTCACCAACAATTTAGGAAGATTTGTGTTTATTTTCCTTGTTGCAATTATCTAGTAGTAGAAGCATTCATCTGCTAGGGTTTTTTGTAAAACACTCTTTTAATCAAAGTTGCCTTCTTTAATCTTGTTGTTGCATAGTCTTGTAGAATTCTTGTTTAATCATTTTCACTCCCTCTCCAAAATTACTTTAGCCCTCCACGTGCCTAGAGTGAGCTTAGGGAGAGGTTCTACTTATCACTATAATAGTAGTGTGGTTGATTAGTATAGAAAATTTTCTTGCTATCAACAAACTCGCCTTGTTCTCGTTATTTCAAAATAAAAAAAAATCATATCTATAAAATGCCAGAAAGATAGTTGAGTTCTATCTTTAAGGAAGGGATTTTAATTTTGCAAACATATTGCCTCCTTGGACAACCCTAGATACCCCACTATCTAGGTTTATAAATTTAAGAGTTGATAGGTTTTGCGCATTACAACGACGTATTTTACAAATCGTGTAAAATCCGCATCACATTTTGCCGTCATTGCTGGGGAGGCACGGCTTTGCTTAATCTTTCTTTCTCTTGCTTGAAGTGAATCTCATCCCCTTCTCTTTCTTTTCTCTAGTGTGTGCCGGAACTACAGCGGAAATGCGGGAATTGAGAAGCGAAAGTCCAAAGTTCCTTTTCTTCCCAGGATTTGAGGTTGGTTCCCCATTTCTTGTCACATTTAGGCTAAAAGACTACAAAAAACATATTAAACTTGGCTTTCAGGACCCTAAATGCTTTAATTGAGTGGAGTGGTGCCCATAAAAGTCCATTGTTTGCTTGCATGCTTCACTAAACACCACTCCAATCCAAGTATTGGTGTTCTATTTTTCGGGTCCAGATTTCTATTTGGATTTGAAAAATCAATCCCCAACCCCACATGCCTTCTAAAATCATAAAATTTCATACAGTGATTCCAAATTAAGTTAGGAACATCTATTGTAAATTTCAGATCAATTGGATTTGTATTTAATTTTTAAAAATTCGTTGACAATAGAAGGGTCACACCCTCTAGTCTTCCTGTTTTGATACTGTCCATGACTTTTTAGAATTTTTACACTCATCCAATTTTTGTGAAATTTAGTTTATTGGAATCCTTGTGAAATTTTGTACATTATAAAAAATCACCAAAATTTTCTGAGGTCAGTGATAATACTAAAAAGTCCAAAATATGTACGGGTATCATTTTTGGACTTTGACACCAGTACAAATAAAAATTTAAAAGAATTATTAAACAAATTCTTAAAATCTTACAAAATTTTTTTCTGGAATCCTTGTTTGATTTTCTTCAAAGTAGTGGTGTTTTTTGAATTGTTTGGACCACTACTTAATATAGAAAGCCTAGAAACAAATCATTGGTAGTTAAATTTCTATCCTAGGACCAAATGGATTAGGGTTTCTTTTTTCATTTTTAGAAACAAACAACGAAAGGAAACATATCTTCACCCATACAAATTGATTTCCTCTTGTTTGTGGAATCTCAAACTTTTTTGAAAACTTAAAAAGAAAACCCTAAAAAAAATGCGCTAAGTTAAATCCAATCCTAAAAGATAGAAATACAATAATTGTGACAACTTGCCTTTCATTGGAACCACTTTCCAATTCCTGCACACACTAGAAAAATAGAAATAACAGGGCAACAACCCAATTAATGCCCTCCACATTCCGTGTGCGCTATAATATCCTTGCCCTAACTAAAATTTGTAGCAATTTAACCCCTAAGGTTTCACCAAATTAGTCTTGCTATATAGGACTTAAGTTTTCTCTAGTTAATACCAATTCAGTCATCTATATCTGGTGTTCTAGCTGAGGGGCTGTGTCAAACGACCAGGCGCGGGTTTGTACAAGCACCTGGGGGTTTTCCTAGGAAACCATTGGGCCAAACCTCCCCTTAAGCAACTTGGCTAGATTTGTTGACAGAACGGGTATTCACTGTTGATTACTTATTTCCTAGGTAGACCAAGTCGTAGGTTAAATTCTAGGGAGTCACAATTAAGTTAGGTTTAGAATTTGATTGCTTGTGTGCACACTTCTCTCATCCCCATCTCTTCTCCTCCCCTACCATTTCTTCCATATTGCACGGGCAGCGGTCCAAAACTCCACACTTGGATGGACCACTTGATTTTGCCTCCCCAAAAAAGGACTTTTCCTGCATTCTTCCTCTTCTTTAAAAATGGAAAATAAAAATTGGGCCTTTAACCCGCATGCTAATTTTTCTGTCCCCTATTTTTCCACCCAGGAGCTACTTAATTAGGCCCCTCCACCTAATCTCTACTCTATCATGGCTCAACTATAAGTTAAGCAACAACAGTTGCATAAGGATTTAACATACCTAACCAACCAAGGGAGTCCTGCCACACCTGCCCAAGCTCCACACATTCGACATCTCACCCCTTTTAACACCTGCAAGAGAGAAAATCTGTATAAATCCCATGCTGAGTATAATTATTATTCTAAGGCTTTCTATGGTTCAACAGGGAATTATGTTTATCCCAATCATCTCCCTACCCAAAATGTCCCTACTTTCCAAGAGAAATTGAAAAATTCTTCTAATGGGGGGAATTATCTAGCTCACTCCTGGACCAATCCGATTCCACACCAACAACAGAACCCGTTTGGAGGGTATGGTTCAAATCAAACTTATCAATCTAGGCAATCTCAAGAAGATATTAATGCCCAGATGATGAAAACCCTGCAGGAGTTAGAAAGAAAAACAAAGGAAACAACCCGTCTTATTAACAATCCCAATTATCAAATTGGGGATATTCCGACTCAAAGACCTACAGAACACTTACCATCCCAACCCACACCAAACTTTATTAATCCCAAGAACCAATAGCCGGGTGGATACCAACATCAGAACCACATGGTTCAGCTTCCTATTAACCCATTATAGCAGCACCAACCCAATTTCAAACAAAATCAGGCCCCCCCACCTCCTCTCTGTGATCACTAAGCTGTGTATGCAGAGACTTTGAGGAGTGAGGAAACCACCATGGATTTAAGGCCTTCACATTCAAATGATGAAACTGATTCTCAACCAATGCAGATTGACTCCCCTAACCTCAACAAGGAAGAAGAAAAAGAAATCCCAAAAACACCTGATTCAAACCCTATTTCCCACTCTCAAAAGTTGCAATCCAACAATCCAAAACCAAAGTCCTCTGACCACAATCCTTTGGACTTATTTGAGCAAGTCGAGAGGAATATTCCCTTCCAACGTTCTCTCCATGCCTCTAGAAAATTTACTTCAAAAGGGCATGATCAGAATCTAGAAAGGTTGGCCCTTTCAAAGACAGGCAGCTTAGTTTTTTAGAGCACGCTGCCTTTCACAAAAAGGACCAGGGCACATCACTCATCTCAGTTGTCATAACTAGTACCATTTTTTCTCGCACCGCTCTCAACTTAGGTACCTCTAGTAATCTCATCCCCCCAACCTTATTTGAGGAATTTCGATTTTGTGATTTAAAACCTACTAAGGTTCAATTTCAATTGGAAGATCAATCTACCATTCAACCGTTGGGAGTTGTTGAGGATAGTATCATTAAGGTCCAGAATTGTCTATTTTCGGTAAATTTTCTGGTCCTTGACATAGAGGTACCTAAGGCTCTCATTAATTCCATCCTTGGAAGACCTTTTTTGATAATGGCAACAGCTAATATCAATTCTCATTCGGGGAAGATGAATTTAAGTTGCACTAAGCAGACCTTCCATTAGATTTATTTCAAGCTTCCAAGAGGTCCATTGATCAGAAAATTTTTTAGGACATTGATAATAAAATGGAAGCAGTATTTTAGAAGTCTATGTTGATCAAATTTCATTCACCTTTGACCACTATTGATCTAGATTTTATTGATTCTTTTTCTAAGGATAATTATGTGGTCCAAGACTTTCCAGATCAACTAGGGTTTGACTTTCCCCCTTTTTATCTTCCTATTTTTTCACCAAAAATATCCACACTAACTTCACCCATCCTGCATCTCACTAACTCCTTTCCCCTCCCTTTTCTATTGGACCTATCACCCGACCCACCAGAGTCTGGCATTTTACAAGCACTTAAACCATGGCCAAATCTGGGTCATTTTACCATTTCTCTATTTTATTTTGATCCCTTTATCTTTACAACTCATCTTTTTAGGGATCTTGAGGAAGACAATTTTATTAAAGACATTCAAGTGTCCAACATTTTACATGATTTTCCATCTTCCGTGCATACCTTCATGCCCAGCTGAATGGCGTAAAAGATAGCACCGGATGGGAGGTAACCCATAATTTTTTCCTGCTTTCCTTTTTTCTTCTTTTTCCAAGTTTTGATCATCCTAAACTCGACTATTCTTCACTAAGGTGATCCCTTTTTCGTCCAAATGGAAGAGGACATGGCATATCTTAATCATGGGGGGGTGTTTTTAAAGTTTGATGATCGATTTAGGATTTTCAAAACCTAAAAACATGCATTTTTCTTTAGTTATTTTATTTTCCTACTTGCATACCCAAAAATAAAATAAAATAAAATAAAAAATAGAAATAATAATGCTGAAAACTTTTTTAGGAAAAATCTTGAAATTGTGACTAAGGTCGAAAAACTTACTTTTGGTGCAATGGGATTTAATCTTTAACAAACTAGGGATGAGGATGTGGATCTGATCATTAGAATTTCAGGGTCTATTTCAAGACTAGATCAGATATCCTTCTCTAAAATTCCACCTGAACTCATGATGGTTTAGGTGACTTGATCCTATTTTGTAATGTGGAAAGTATTTGGCTTAGTCTCTACTTCAAAAACATGCATTTCTTGAGGAACTTCTTGTGTCAATTTTCACACACAATCCAACACTTAAAAACAACTAAAAATTAGAACAACTCCCTTGTTTGGACTTAGTAAAAGTCTAAAGTAGATCATTGGTTTGAGTTCCCACCACCGAGAAGGAGGAAAATACCTCCTTTGAGGACGCGATGTCAATGTGTTACCGCCTCAGTGCTACTCCATATCTATATTTCATGTCTTTAGATGGACCATTAAAGCGCATTTTAGCAGCTCACATGTCTTGGACAGTGCTCTACCTATAGTGTCGAAGCAAGAGCTTGAGTTTACTTGGAGTGCCCCTTTACACCGCAATGTGTTTTTGGGTTGCGAGCTCCTGGGTGGTGTCATGGATAGTGCTATCCCGATGTACTAGTGCGAGAGCCCCCTAGAGGATTGGTAACGGGAATGATGATCCCGACATATCTGTTGTAAGACTAAGCTAAAAATAACCATGGGGGAGAAAAATAAAATAAAATAAAATAATTAATTAATTAATTAACAAGCCCTCATAAATGTTGGCTTTTCATAGGCACGGACACAAGGTTTTAAAGGATTTTGGAAGCTGCGAATCAGATTCATGAGCCATAAAAATCCTAAAAACAAAAATTTCAAGTCATCTGAATAAACAAGGGATTAATTTGTGAAGTTTCTGGATGATATATTGATCCCGTTTCATCTAATGGTTGGATACAAAGTAAATCTCGATGTTTATCTTTAACAAATCCTATACCTCTTGTGTTTAGATCAACCAAGGTCCCTTAATCTATTTCTCCTCAAAAGTAAAAAAAAATAAATTTCCCAAATATTCCATTTTGTAAAAATTTAAGTTTTGCTAAGAGACTAGCAAAAGATAAGCATAGGGGTGTGATAAACGCCAGTTTATCATCATTTTTATGCATTAAAACAAACTTAGCTCTTATGATTTTGCTCCGCAAATGGGTTTTTGGGCTGCATTTAGGCATCAATTAGGTTAGGGATGCATTGCACTCTTTATTGTCTTTTTAATGTGTTTTTGTTAGTGTTAGGGATAAGCAGATTGTCAGAACTCCAAAACTCGAGCACTCAGGAAGGCAACTAGTGAAGAAGAAGCTTAGACTAACTGGAACTCAGCTTGATCAAGATCACCATAGCTGGATTCCAGCTCACTTGAACTAGGGTTAGCTCATCTTAGCTTCATTCAGCTCATCTCAGCTGAATGGCAGCTCAAGAGAGCTCATCTTAGCTCACCCTAGCTCAGGTTAGCTCAGATGCAACTCAACTTAGTTTAGTCTAGCTCATCTCAGCTCCCATTAGTCCACAGGGAGCTCTAGCTAGCTCAGCTGAGTTGACTGGAGTTCACCACAACTCTGGTCCAGCTACATCCAGCTCCACTCAACTCCGGCCAACTGAAGATGACTTCATTCCAGCTTAGGAAGCTCAAGTCCTGCTCCTGGGGACTCAGCTTAGCTCAACTCAGTTGAGCTAAGCTATCTTAGCTGCCTCACCCAGCTTGATCTTCCCTGGGAGCATTAGACCCAGCTCACCTCAGCTCCTTTCAGCAGAAGCTAGCTTGCTTTAGCTCGTCTTGGTAGCTAGCAAAGAGCTAGCAAGCCAAGCCAGCTAAGGTAGCTCCTTGTAGCTCTCTTCAGTAGCCACCCGCTCTAGTGCAGCTTAAGATGACTTCCTCCAGCTCTTCTACCTGAAAACCCTAGCACCAAATGCCTCCAACTCTACTCCCTACTAGCTAAGCTAGCTAAGCTGCTTAACTTAGCTAGTCCACCTCCATGGCACCAAAACCTACTACCCTACTACCTAAGATCCAGCAACAAGACCACCTACTCCTACTTTATTTTGGTGCCAACTATCCCTTCCATCACCACCCAACTCTACTCCCTACTAGCTAAGCTAGCTAAGCTGCTTAACTTAGCTAGTCCACCTCCATGGCACCAAAACCTACTACCCTACCACATAAGCTCCAGCAAAAAGACCACCTACTCCTAATTTATTTTGGTGCCAACTATCCCTTCCATCACCACCCAACATCCAACATCAAAACCCATCACCACCCTCCATTTTTTCCCTCTAAAATTGCCTTCTAGAAGGTATTTTTGGAGGGGAAACTAGGGCACCTCTTCATTTCCCTCCCATTTTTCCCTCCAAAAATATCCAAGCACCCCTTCATTTCCCTCCAAAAAAAACCATAACCACCCCCCTTCCCATCCTATAAATACCCTACCCTACCACCACATATTTCACATCCTCCATTATTTACTTCCACATACATCCCGCTATACCTATGGCCAAGAAGAAGGAGTAGAGAAGAAGATTAAAGGGGCACATCACCAGCCCATTTGGTGCCTTCTTCTCCCCACTCTCTTCAACTTGGGCCACACCAAGGAGGAGGAGCTTTCCACTTCAAGGGGGATGGCCTGGCAGAGGAGAAGAACCTAGGGTGGACGTCCACCCTTGGAGGAGGAGAATTAAAGGTGGTAGCTACCACCTTGGAGGACATCATTTTCAAGAAAGGAGAAGGAGGAGCCCTTTTCAAGCATAGGAGCCACTAAGCTTGGAGCAAGGATCTTCCCCACTTCACCAACAATTGAGGAAGATTTGTGTTTTATTTTCCTTGTTGCAACTATATAGTAGTACAAGCATTCATCTACTAGGGTTTTTTGTCAAACACTCACTTTTAATCAAAGTTGCCTTCTTTAATCTTGGTGTTGAATAGTCTTGTAGAATTCTTGTTTAATCATTTTCACTCCCTCTCCTTAATTACTCTAGGCCTCCACGTGCCTAGAGTGAGCTTAGGGAGAGTTTCTACTTGTCACTATAATAGTAGTGTAGTGGATTAGTATAGAGAATTTTCTTGCTATCAACAAACCCGCCTTGTTCTCGTTA
This sequence comes from Thalassia testudinum, assembly GCA_037157565.1. Lineage (NCBI taxonomy): Eukaryota > Viridiplantae > Streptophyta > Magnoliopsida > Alismatales > Hydrocharitaceae > Thalassia > Thalassia testudinum. The sequence goes on from JAZHRO010000024.1 coordinate 122,275,255, forward strand.
TTTCAAAGCAAAAAAAAAATCATATATATAAATCACCAAAAAGAATGTTGAGTTCCATCTTTAAGCAAGGGATTTTAATTTTGCAAACATATTGCCTCCTTGGACGACCCTAGATACCCCACTATCTAGGTTTATAAATTTTAGAGTTGATCGATTTTGCATATTACAACGATGTATTTTACAAACTACGTAAAATTCGTATCACCAACTGATGTCTCCTCCATCATCCTCGTCGTTTCTCCCTCATTGAATCCACCTTCGTCTTCAACATCGGCCGCACCTCAACCAACGCTATCTCTTCCCCGTTTCATCCACTACCAGCCTAGGTAGGTCCGCTATTCCCTTTACTTTATTTTCGCATTCACCCCTTCTTGTTTCGACCACCGATGACCCTCCACAACTTCATCTTCTCCATCTCCGGCAACTCCTCCGACGAGCCCATCTCACCACCACAGATGACCAAACTCCTCGCTGACTACGTCAAAACCTCCACCTCACCTCTCAGCTCATTTCCCCTCTCCTTATTCAGCACTTCACTGACTCACGCACACCCTGAACATACCCACCTTCACGCACACAGATTGACCTTGACATGCATGCACGGACCATGAGACGACACACAAAACCCTCGTCACACTCGACGTAGTTCGACAATCCTCCTAAGCATTCTGATAGGGTCGAGAGGCCATTTTTGTGTTTTCAGGTGTCGAGATCCTTCTCGCCATTAGTAGCAAGTTCGAGCAAGCTTTGATGCTGCTCTAGGTGCCTTCACTCCAAAATTTCTTTTCCAGGCGATGTGTGAAGCCTCCAGGACTTCGTTGGGCTGACAATTAGAGGAGTCTGCCTACTCATTGCACAAATTGAACGGAGATACTCTGCTACTGGCTGCGCGAAGGAGAGGGACGTGTCTAGTCCCACATTGGTTACGGAAGAGTGCCCGCTAGCGCATAAAGTGAAAAGGTGTTAGAGGCTATTCGCCTCATAGCATAGGGTGAGGTCCCACTCACCCATGGACATGTGCGCCTCGTCCGTGACTCTGTCCCCTACGGATCTAGCTGACCCATTTACCCGTCTAGACTGGCCTGCACTCCTTGCTCACTACCGCATGCCGGTGAGCCTGGACCTGGGTATGTAGAATCAGATAGCCCGATTACCCATTGCTCTGGTAGAGTAGATCCTAAGGAGAGAAGGAGAGGATAGCTGCACGGGATGGGGAGGGTTTTGCTGTTGAAGGCTTTGGCTGACACTTAGCCAATTTAGAAGTTCTCCCTTGTGAGAAGAAGAAGAAGAAGGCTTAAGAAGTCAATGCATAAAGAAAAGAAGAAGAGGAGCCACACGTGAAGAAGAGGAAGAGAAGCGGAAGAAAAGAAGAGAAGCAGAAGTTTAAGTCGTCTGATTTCATAATCAGATGATGATTTGGTTTGATTGCATACATATACTTTGAGTTCCTTACATGATATTGTAGGAGTATTTGGTGAACTAAATCACCATTTTACACCCATCATTTTGCACATTTATCTTGTTATTATTGTAAAATTCATTTACTTTATATTGTGATCTTGAGCTTTATATTCCCATATTGCTCCCTATGTTGGACCTCGAAGCTTTTTCGAGTAATAAAATCTATTTGTTCTCAAAGTGATTTCGACTATATTACAACGCTTTATTTTAAAACTCGATTTTTCCACGTTAACATTTTGGTGTCATTGCCGGGGAGCAACAGGCAATTTAGAACTCCTGATTGCAATTCCTGATTTTGTACTAACTTCCTTATCTCTTTGTTGTTGTTTCTAGAGGGATTCATTGAAGAAAGTTCAGCTGCACATCAAACATGCCTGGGGCAGGTAAGCTCCATCTCTTCTCTCTTATGCCCCTATTTCTGAAAAGGTTAAAAGGAAAAAAAATCAATTAGGGCTACTTGCATTTTATTCTTAGATTAAACACCAAGTTGCTTGATTTGATACATTCTATTGTGAAAACAACAAACCCTGATTTGTGTACCCACTAAAATTTTAAGGTAGCTAGGGCTACCACATTCTTGCTTGAGCCTTAGGTATCACATTTGGACAAATTAAATTGGACCAAATCAGAACCAATTAAGGATTCCAGTTTAGGGTTTTAGAGACACACTTGCTTAATCAAGAATTGATCTTTCCAAACAAAGTATGCCTAAGCCTTGATTGAACTGATCTATTCAAACAAAACCCTAACATCGGGCTCTTAAATTCATTTGAACACTAAAAGAGGGACTAAACTTCTCAAGAGGACAAATTGGTGAAGTTGGCCCACCTTTCTGGGTCAACCAATCTTTAAGTTAGGTCACTCTTGCACTCAACAATCTTAAAGTTCAAGTGAAATTCTAAGCACCCTTGCTCTTAATTAAAACTGGTAGACGTAAGAGGTCAAGTCCCCATTCTGGTCTACCGGAACATCAGTGACAAGACAGGTCGGGTGGGGGAAACCCTGTAACCCGTGGGGATGCTTTACCGTGTAGTGGTCATTGCAGGACTCTCCCTCTCTGGCTGCCTAGGTAATTCTCAAGTAGATCGCTTTTTCACTAGGGGGTATCATCTACCCCGAACCTCTATAGAAATACAAAATTTTTGGGTGTCTTGATTGGGTCCATCACATTCTATTCTCGTCTAGTCCATCAGTGCATGTCTGGTAGGAGGTCCTTAAGACAACCCTTGAGGCCTCCATTAGTTATTCACTGCCGTCAAGGCCAGCCCTCGACTTCCATGTTTGTGCAGTAACCCCATCACATAGACATCTCTTCTGATTCATCTGAGCCTAACTCTCCTTCCAACATCATGGAATAACCGACGGAAGAGAGCAACCTCGAGAATCAGCTTCAGCTCCTTAATGGTCTATTCCAAGCCTTTGTGAATACACCACAGCGTCCTATGGTGCGAAATCATTACAATCACGCTGCCATGGCGATCGAACCTTGAATCCAAATGCCAGATGGAGGTCCTGATACTGAACTCAAACCCAACATGATTCATGCTATTCCAAAATTTCATGGGCTCAATTCCAATGATCCTTTCCAGCACATTAAATAGCTCAAGCATCTAGTGCAGACCTTCGGGTTAGATGTTCAGAATCTGGATATTCTTCTCATGAAAATGTTCTCCTTCACTCACAAGGACAAAGCAGCTCACTGGTATTAGACTCAAACGCGCCCAATCAAGACATGGGTTGAACTACAATCTGAGCTTTTGAAAAAGTTCTTCCCATTTGGTCAGACGAATGCCTTACGACACCAGATCACGCACTTCTCACAATAGCCTAGAGAACCACTTCATGAAGCATGGGATCGTTTCCTGAATCTCATGCAAAGGTGCCCCCATCACAGAGTTCCTAAATGGGAACAAGTCCAGCCTCTTTACCAGGGATTCTGTGAAGATATCCAATTATTTGTCAATGTAACTTGCGGAGGAAATAGCATGGGTCAACACGAAGACACTGTGTGGGAGATTCTCGAGAATATTTGTGAGAACTCCATCAATAATGACTCCATGGGCATATTTGGCTAGACGAATGCCTGCCAATTGATGAATCCAAGGGGAGCACATGAGACGCAGGGCCTGTCCGCTTTTGTCGACTTGGAACTGATGGCCAGTCATTTGGACAAGGTCTCTATTATTGAGAAGAAGGTGGATGAGCTAACTCAACATTTACAATGAGCCACCTCTGCATAAAACTCGTACATACAACCACCCTCTGGCAAGGAGGCCATGCACAACATCTACCACCAACCTTCTCAGGGTAAGGACCTGTATCCATCCCCATCTGACTATAAGTTCTGAGGAAACTCTGGACCTAACTATTCTAATTGGGGGAACTCTGAACCCTCGTGTTATGACTGTTTTGAGGTTCCTCAAACCTGTGAGGACCTCAACGCCATTCAAAACGACCCATTCTCTAATACCTATAACCCTAGATGGCGAAATCATCCTAATTTCACATGGGCGGGAAACAATCAGAATCAAAGACCACCATATTAGCCCCGTCCACAAGCTTCTCATCCATATCAGCTGCCTCAGCTTTAGCCCAACCCTACCTATCAATCCGAGCCAACTCAAGAAGATCAAATGACTCTTATCCATCAGACTCTAGTTGACATTTAAAAGATGAATGCGGCTATGCCGAAACAACACAAAGACAAGATCATAGAGGTCCTTAACCAACTCACCCAGATGGTAAATTCTCGCCAACCTGGTACACTCCCTTCGCAACCTCTACCTAATCCAAATAACATGTCGGATCAGAGGGGTGTTATAAACCCAAATAAATGCCAAGCCCACATGGTTTATTTGGCCCCTTCTACTCTATCACCCGACAGGATGGAAGCTTTGACATCATAATCTGGATTTCAGCAACAAGCACCTATTTTACCTACACCAAACTAGAGCCAGGCAGGACTGAATTCAGTTATGACCTGTAGTGGCAAAGCAACACAGGACCCACCTTACCTAAGCAACTTTCAGCCTGGAAGTGTAACCCAAACCTTAGGATAATCATCCAAGATACCCCTATCCAAGATCAAGAACCTGGATCTATTCCAAGGGAACCATCTAAGGTTCCATTTCCCGAGGCCTTGACCAAGGGAAAGAGGACAACCAAACCCGTGGCACCTGAAGAGGACCTAGTCAAGCTCTTTGAATACGTTCATATAAACATCCCCTTGATGGATGCAATTTGCCACGTGCCGGCATATGCATAATTTCTGAAAGACATGTGTACACCTGAGCATAAGCCTTGATCAAAAAGTCGGAGCCCAATCGTACTGTTGAAACAAGCCAGCTCCATCATTTTAAGTAGGCGCCCACCTAAGGCAAAAGACCTAGGTACTCCCTTGATTTCCTGTACAATTGGTGATATCCAAATTGATAGAGCATTATTGGATCTAGGAGCCTCCATAAACCTAATACCTACATCCCTACTTAACCATCTTTAGGAATCTGAGTTCAAACCAACACAGGTGACATTATAGTTGGGACATCGATCTATTAAGTCACCTAAATGAGTTCTTGAGGAAGTCATTGTTAGGGTTCGGGATTTCTATTTCCCGGTGGATTTCATAGTCTTGGATATGGATGCTCCAGGGAATCCGAAAGACACACCGATCATACTAAGGAGACCCTTTTTGGCCATTGCTAAGGCCAACATTAATTTTGAGGAGGGCCAAATTGAACTAAAATTTGGGAACTAGACATTGAAAATTGACATCTTTAAGGCCCAACAAGGGATTAATTGCAGGGTTATAGAACAAATATGTGATATTGTGGTTGTGGTTGATGATCGGTATATTAAGGAAAACTTGACTACTTCTGATCAACCACAAGAGGATCAAAACCTGCAATTAGAGGAGTCCAAACTTAACCTAGACACACCCATAGCTGCTTCCCTTGCTCCCGACACCTAACCTGAGTCCAAACTCTATTTTAGAACTAAAGCCTCTTCTCGATCATCTAAAGTATGTCTTTTTGGGTCCCAATCTGATATTTCCTGTGATTGTCAACTCCAGACTCACACCTGATCAGGAATCCCGTCTGATTTCTATTCTCCAGCAACATCAAAGAGCCATTGGATGGACTCCCAATAATTTTAATGGTATTATCCCCTTTTGTTGTACACATTGCATCTGTACTGAAGAGGGCAGATGACCTTCCCGTGAAATGCAGAGATGTCTGAATCCTAATCTGCAGGATGTGAAAAATGAGATTATTAAGTGGTTACATGCTGGGTCATCTACCCGATCTCCGACAATCGGTGAGTGAGTCTAATCCAGGTTGTGCCTAAGAAGGCAGGACTCACCGTGATCACGACTGAGGCCGGAGAAATCATAACGACCTGTGTAGCAAATTCGTGGAGAGTCTACATTGATTACAGAAGACTAAATACCTCCACGAAGAAGGATCATTTCTCACTGCTATTTATTGATCAAATCCTTGAAAAACTAGCGGCAAATTAATTCTTCTACTTTCTAGATGGGTACCTCGATTATAACCAAGTCGCAATCCATCCTGAGGATCAAGAGAAGACCACTTTCAGCTACTCCTTCAAGACATATGCATTACAAAGGATGTCTTTCGGTCTCTGCAATGCACTCGCTACTTTTCAGCGGTGCATGCTTGCCACATTCTCAAATATGTTAGGTGAATATTTGGAAGTCTTCATGGATGACTTCTCAGTTTTTGGTGAATCATTTGACCCATTGCCTCCTACACTTGGTCCAAATCCTCAGGCAGTGTATCAAAGTGAACTTGGTTCTTTCCTTGGAAAAGAGCCACTTCATGGTTCCTGAGGGAATAGTCCTGGGACATCTCGTCTCTAAAATGGGCGTCCAACTTGATCGAGCCAAGGTGAATTTGATTTCCAAACTCCCTATGCCTAGCTCGGTCAAAGACATCCAATCCTTCCTTGGGCACATCGACTTTTACTGTCAATTCATTCCAGACTTCTCGAAAATTGCGTCCCCCTTGACAAATCTGCTATCTAAGGATGTCCATTGTGAAATCTCCAAGGCGTGCACTTAGGCTTTTGAGATCCTGTGTGATCGAGTTACCTAAGCACCTATCCTGCAGCCCCTTGATTGGTTTCAACCCTTTGAGATCATGTGCGATGCATCTGATTACACTGTAGGTGAGGTACTTGGGTAGAAAATTGATGGGAAACCCGTGGTCATCTACTACGCTTGCAAGACACTTGACGAGGCTCAACATTACACAGTTATTGAGAAAGAGCTGCTAACCATAGTATTTGCCCTGGAAAGATTCAGATTATATCTTTTGGGTTCTTATACTATCATTTACTTAGATAACACTACTGTGAGGCATCTCATTGCGAAGAAGGATGCGAAACCTCGCCTAATCTGTTGGATCTTGTTGTTACAAGAATTTGATCTCAATATTCGTGACAAGGTGGGAAAACAGAATGTGGTAGCTGATCACTTATCCTACCTTCCTTTTGATTTTATCAACCCTTTCGGACCCATTACTAAATATTTTCCCGATGAGCAGCTCCCGACTATCAATAGAGGACTTCGATGGTTTGTTAATCTAGTAAACTACTTGGCATCACATCAAATACCGTCTGATTGGCCAAAAGTCAACAAGGACAAATTACTTTCCAATGCCAAGTACTACTTTTGGGAAGAACCGTATCTCTTCTACATTGGTGCTGATCAGATCATCCGATGATGTGTTCTGGAAGCTAAAATTCATGACATTTTATCCTTCTACCATGACTAGACCTGCGGTGGATAGTTCTCTGGTCATAAAACCACAGCCAAAGTCCTCCAATGCGGCTTTTACTAGCCCACAGTTTTCAAAGATGCATACAATCACTGTAAGGCAAGCACTCGTTGCTAGACCATAGGCAACATGAGCCACCTTGATATGATGCCCTTACAGCTGATTCTCGTATGCGAAATCTTTGATGTCTGGGGTATTGATTTTCTGGGACCCTTTCCTACTTCGAATGGCTTCGAGTACATTCTTCTCGCTATTGACTATGTGTCCAAATGGATTGCGACCATTCCGACCAGAACCAATGATCTTAAGGTGGTTATAAAATTCATTCATCAGAACATCTTTTCTTGATTCGAGATTCCATGTGCTATAATCTCTGATGGAGGGAACCATTTCACAAATGCTCAGTTCAGATCACTGATGACCAAATAAGGGATGTCACACTGAATCTCTACTCCTTATCACCCCCAAACCAATGGTCTAGTTGACATATCAAATTTGGAGATCAAGAAAATCCTCCAAGTCACTATTTGACCTAATATGAAAGATTGGTCATCCCGAATTCCAGAAGCCGTGTGGTCTTATAAGACCACCCACAAAACCCAGTTAGGTATGCCTCCCTTCAGTTTGGTGTACAGGAAGGCATGTCACCTCTTAGTCGAATAGGAGCACAAAGCCTATTGGGCAGTACGGAACTGCAATCTCGATCTTTCTAAGGCAGGAACCCACAGAAAGCTTCAAATGAGCAAGATCGATGGATTATGCCATGACACTTATGAGAACTCATGAATTTACAAAGGGCAGGTTAAGGCCTTTCATTACTTGCACATATCCAAAAAGATATTTTTCCCTAATAAAAAAGCCCACCTCTTCGATGCCAAACTCAAATTGTTCCCAGGAAAACTCAGATCAAAATGGAGTGGACCTTACCATGTATGATGAATCTTTGGAAATGGAGCTATCGAAATCAGTCAACTCCGCTAAGATTTAGAACCTTTCATTGTGAACGATCAGAGACTCAAACCGTTCATCAAACTCACTGAGATGAACTTGGCTGAGTTATCCTTTGAACTCCATCTTCCCTAAGCTTATTGGGCCAAGCTGAAGATGTTAAGCTCAGTGCTTAATGGGAGACATCCTGTCATTTTCAAGAAAACTCGAAACCCTTCCTAACACATCCTATGCGGAACTCATATTGCACTTCAGGATTCATCCACTAGAACAACCGACTCCACCTCTGGCACCCGTACCTGAGCTTGACATCGTCCACAATAGTCATCCTGACCCATTGACCCATCCATCACCTATTCTAATGAATGATCTAAGCTGAACTCGAACCCACCTAATTTACAATGAGGACATTGCAAATCATAGGTACGGGTGGGTATTAAAGTGCAAAATGCCATGAAAATCATTTCACAGGAAAGGGTTTCATCAAAAAAATCACATATTGCAAAATACAAAAAAAATAAAAAATTCTTGAAAAAGACCAAAAAAATATGAGAGGGGAGGAAATTTTGATGGCATATCAAAATTTGAGGAGAAAAAGGGGAGGAGATAAAAATATTAAAAAGGAGCACAATTTGAAAAGAAAAGAAAAAGAGGTAGTCATTAGAAAAAGATTAGGGAATTGACATAGTTCTAAACCATATCAAAAGAAAGGAAATGGAAAGCAAAAAGTGCTAATAAAATAAAAAAAGTGAGATTAGTAGGAACACTGATTTTAGGCCTCTTGGGTTGGAATCCAAGGCTTAAAAATTCAAGTACCCACTAAGATTAAGATAGTCCTTAAGAGGTTGGGGAAAATGCGAAGCTTAAGTGTTAGGTCTAAGGCTTAGGGATTATTTAGCCTCCTTAACTAAACTCTAGTTTGCGGGACTCAGTAACCTAAGCACCCCAATCCACACAGAGTCCGGTTCAGTGTGCCTAGGTATCAAAATCATGTAAATGCGTTAAACTTATTGTGAAAAAGTCACCTAGATTAGGAGCGACTGATCGACACAAGTTGATTTGGATGAGTTCCCAGCATAGAGAGGCAGAAAATTTCCCTCGAATATTGCAATAAAATATTGTCTCCTCAATGCTTGTCTCCTAAGATATCTACATATCCTACTGGGGCCATGTAAGAACCCTGTGCTGGTTCAGATGCAATGGGTAGCATTATCTCAAAATCTCGATTGCCAGGGTCTAGATTTAGCTACAGAATGCCATCGGTAGGATTATCTCGAAATCTCAAAAGCCAGGGTTCTGGGGGTTGCCATGGGTGGTGCTATCTCGAAGCATCGATTTCCAGGGACCCTGCAAGGATTGATGATGGTGACTAGGAATTCGATACAGACCATTTTGTAAATCTAATTGGAAGGTAAGAATAAAAAGAAAAAGAGAGAGAAAACTTTCAAAAAAAAAAGAAAAATTCTTCTCTCTCTCTGAGAAAAATGCACTGCAAACTAAACTAAGGCTAAAACATGTTACAAGCACGGGTGCTTTAACCGCGGAGTTCAACGAACCTTAGCATAGATCCTGTGGGCCTTAGAATCCTTTGCGGTAGAGTGAGGCTAGAGCTGGCCAGTCTCGAATCTTGGTTGGTACTTGAGTACTTTTAGGCCTACTATCGGCATTCTAACCTAATCTACAAAGGGAAGCACACAACAAAGTTTTTAAGCATCAAAAGATTTTATGGTCTAGAATCAAAGTTAATACCTTCAAATTTTGCTAAGGGACTAGCAAAATCTAGGCAAGGGGGTATGATCGGAACACCATCATTAGCCATAACTAGCTCATTTTGACCCAATTAAGTCAATAAATGCTCCTACTTAACTGCCAGAGAGTCACAAGTCATTGCATATTCCTTTTAAAAGAAAAATAAGAAACTAGGCAAAAAACTACAATTTACCAACTCGTCATGAATGCAATACAATCAAGGGTTTTCTTAGGGGTTTAATGAAGGTCAACTAGTCTTAAAAAGATAACAAGTGGGATAAGACAGACAGAAAGGGTTTGCACGAGTTATGAGAATTAAATGACTTTTAAAACCCTAATAATAGACCCGCATATTTCACTAAGGTTTTGATTAGGATAAAATTCACTTAAACCCTATGAAATTCATAGAAAAATATTCTACATGGTTTAGAACTTTCAATTTGACCATCAAAACTCATTTTGACCCAAAATAGGACCATAGATAGACATTTGCACTAATTTGGGTTTTTGCATAAATTACCCAGTCGAACATGGTCAAAACCAAAATCTAGCTTCACCATTTGATTCCTTAGGTTTGTATCAAAATTTTCACCTAGGATGAATTTGTCTTGACCTAGTTTGCAAATTGGTCCTGTCTAATTTCATTTTGTGCTTAACTTTCAAAATCCTTTCAAATAGGCCCTTAACTTTGTCAGCATTCTCTCAAAAAGGTCCCTACCACAATTAATCCTAATCCTACTTTCTCAAGCGACCTTAAAATGGAGAGAACACCCTGACTTCTTGATGAATCCCATTCAAAATTGAAAGGGAAGTTTGTCAAGAAATTCCCTTCCTATTGGGCCCAATCTTAAGCCCTAGAACTTACACAATCTCTCATGCGAATGCATGAGAGATTTAGGTCTCAAGAAATTACTAAGTCTGGCAAGGCTTTCCAAGATTGGAAAGCTTGTTTCCTAAGCTCAAACCGCCTCAAGATCCTTATATAAGAGAGCCCAGATCATCTCGAACATCCTATGCTAGAAATCGGCTGAGATTTCCCATAATTCCTCTCTCTTTCATTGCCGAAGGTTCCTCGACATTCGGCGATCCCTTCTGCCTCTCCTCGTCGTCCATCCGCAATACCAGCAGGGGATCTATCTTCCTCACCTCCTTCCGCATCTCACCGTACCAGCGGATGCCTCCTTGTCTGTCATCCCCACCGTTTCTCCCTCACCAGAACCACTTCGTTTTCAGCATCGGCCGCACCTCAACCAATGCTATCTCTGCCTCGTTTCATCCACTACTATCCTAGCTAAGCCCCTTATTCCCTTAACTTTATTTTCGCATTCACCTCATCTTGTTTCAACCACCGATGACCCTCTGCGACTTCATCTTCTCCATCTCTGGCAACTCCTCTGGCGAGCCCATCTCACCACCACAGACCACCAAACTCCTCGCCGACTACCTCAAAACCTCTGCCTTGCCTCTCTGCTCATTTCCTCTCTCCTTATTCCCAACTTCACTCACTCACGCACACCCCTAAACCCTCCGACTTTTACGCAAACAGATCGACCTCGACATGATGCATGAACCACAAGACACCACACAAGACTCCCCGTCGCACTCGCCATAGTTCAGCAATCCTCCCTAAGCTTTCTGACAAGGTTGAGAGGCCATTTATGTGTTTTTAGCTATTGAGCTACTTCTTGCCATTAACAGCGAGTTCGAGCAAGCTTTGAAGCTGCTCCAGGTGCCTTCGCTCTAGAATTTCATCTCTCGGAGACTCGGAAAAGATCCAGGACTTCGTCTGGGCAGACAATTGGTGGTGTCTACCTCCTCATTGTGGGAATTGAATGGAGATACTTTGCTGCTGGCTACGTGAAGAAGAGGGACCTATTTTGTCCCACATCAGTTGTGGAAGAGTGCTTGGTAGTGCATAAAGTGAAAAGGTGTTAGAGGCTATTCTCCTCATAACACAGGGTAAGGTCCCACTCACCCACGCACACCTGCACCTCGTCTGTGACTTTGTGCCCAGTGGATCTGGCTGACCCGTTTACTCACCTAGACTGACCTGCACCCCTCTCTCACTACCGCACGTCGGTGAGCCTGGACCTAGGTACGTTGAATTTGATTACCCATTTACCTGTGGCTCTGGGAGAGCAGATCCTAAAGAGAGGAGAGGATAGCTACATGGGTTGGGGAGGGTTTTGGTGCTAAAGAATTTGGCTGACACGTAGCCAAATTGAGAAGTTCTCCTCCCCTGTGAGAAGGAAGCAGAAGGAAGAAGAAGAAGAAGAAGGCTTAAGAATTCAAAGTAGAAAGAGAAGAAGAAGAGGAGTTGCACGAGAAGAAGAGGAAGAGAAGTAAAAGAAAAGAAGAAAAGTAGAAGTCTAAGTCATCTGATTTCATAATCAGACGATGGTTTGGTTTGATTGCATACGTATACATTGAGTTCCTTAGATGATGTTTATTTGGTGATCAAAATCACTATTTTACTCCCATCTTTTTGCACATTGATCTTATTTTTCTTGCAAATTCTTTTACATTAAATTGTTATCTTGAGCTTTAAATTCCCATATTACTTCCTATGTTCAACCTCAGAACTTTATCATGTAATAAAATCTATTTGTTTTCAAAGCAATTTTTACTATATTACAACACTTTATTTTAAAACTCGATTTTGCCGTGTTAACACCTGGGCATGCTCCTAAAAGACAAGCCCTTTTCCTTTCGGATTCTCCTCAGCAGCACTGGGAAGCTTCCCAATTTTCCTCTGTCTAACAGCCTCAACAAGGTGTCCCAGCTACGATTTGAATTCATGTATAACGTTGTCATGAGATTGGATTATGTCACTTTGACGTTCTTGCATAGTTCTCAACATTGCCTTCAATTCATCCATCTTAAAGGTCTTAGGTTGGGCAATGGTTTGAGGTTGGTTCATTTGTTGATTTAGAAAGGGTTGTGGTTTATAATTCCCTAAATTTGAAACATTCTTTTGTCTCCAGGAAAAGTTTGGGTGATTCCTCCATCCCTCATTATATGTGCTGGAAAAAGGGTCATTACGAGGTCTAGGACGGAACCCTTGAGTGGTATTCAGATCTGCATGTACATGCTTAGCGAATTGGGAGGCCAAGTGGAAATCCACAGTGGCATGTGTATTGCCTTGGCAAATGGAGCATTTAGATGCCTGGGATGTGGACGTGCTAGATACGAATTGGCCGGGGCTCGACATAAGCCTTTCCATGTTTTGATTCAACAATTGAATTTGATAGGCTAAATTCTTGGTGTCCCTTGCGCCATTCGCCTCCAACTTTCTTTGCATGAGAGTGGGTTTTCTATCCATGTAGGCAGAATTCAAGTAAATAGAATTCTAACTCAAAGTATCAAAAAGGTTGCAAGCTTCATCCTCAATCTTAGATAGAAACGTTCCTGCACAGGCACCATCTATAGCCTGCCTATGAGAATCATTAAGTCCGGTGTAGAACCTTTCAACCAGTTGCTAGTTAGGCACCTAGTGATGTGGGCAAAGTCTCAATAGGTCATTAAAGTGCTCCCGCACATCATGGAAAGGTTCCCCATCCTTTAGAACAGAACACATAATTTCCCTCTTAAAGTGATTTGTTTTTCTCATGGGGAAGTACTTCTTCAAAAAGTCCCTTATCAGGGCATCCCAAGTGTTAATATCATCAAGGGTATGATACAATACTTGGCTTCGTCCTTGAGGGAGAAAGGAAAGAGGGTCCCAATTTTAGCGTCATCAGTAACACCCTGCAGCTTCACTGTGGAATAGAGCTCAGTGAATTCCTCTATATGGCTGTAAGGGTCTACCCTAGCAGTACCATAAAAGGAGCGCAGCAGGATATGGTACTGCTTTTGATCTCATAAGGATTGTCCCCTCCAGGTCTACATAATGCAGGGCCAGCTTGATTGGTTTGAATGAAATATTCCTTAAGGCTCCTTTGAGCAGCCATTTCTTCCTTTGGGAGGTTCCTTCTTAAGATTCTTTCATGTTTAGGATCAAACACAAGTTGTCCCCTAAAAGATCGCCTACCAATCATGCACTACAAACACAATTCAAAAGGATTTGTTAGGTCTGTATAAATTTAGGCTTTAGACTTTAATTCAAATTGTAGGTGACAAATCAAGTTGCCCAATCAATTATGCCCCTATTGTTGATCTTTGAAATTCCTAAAAAGACCTAGTTGGAGAATAGGTGTTCTTCCCCAAATCTCAAATGGTAGAGGGACTTCAAAGACAGAAGATCGAGGGATGCAAGCAGGCCTAACCCTTCCTTTAATGCTGTGCTTTAGCAGTGCTTCTTAACTACTCCCAAAAATCCGTGATAGGGTATCCCCCTCTTTGGATTTACAAAACCTTTGATCTCAAGTTCTGAACACTTTAGAATACAATGTTAGGAGGGCTCTTGTCCTAGTAGTTCCAAGACCTTGGAGTGTCTAAATGCGTGCCGTGGTGCTAGAGATATATGTGTGCATACATCGTAAAAATTTTGAGTTTTGAATTTTGAATCGCAGCACAATGTCTCAATTCAAGTCCTTGGATTTTAGTGTTCCTCCTCAACTTAAAGTCCTTTTTCAAGAAAATATGTGACCACTTCTTAGATCGTTTCAATTCAATTAGGTTGTTTTGCAATTAAATCCAAAAGCACATGCGTGAATAATACAGAATGCAAAGAAAGAGGACATACCTGATCGGGCGTGTTTGCATGTTTAGAAATCTAGATTACAAATAACCCGTCGTCGTAGTTGCAAAACATGTCGATCAGATAAAATTTATAATGGAACTCCAAGGGAGTCCAGGGTCAAGCACAAGGAGGCGATGTTTACTTTACTTGAAAATCGCATTTCGATTCCTTTTTTTTTTGCTATTTTAGGGTTTTGTTATTTTTTTGTATTTTCTAAATAAAAGAGAAGCAAATGTATCACAAGATAGAGATGTGGAATAAATCTGATATATATTACTTCCAATGTCAATTACAAGAAACCATGACAGCATATAAAGAGAGGGAGGTGACAGGAAATCTCCCGAATTAGTTGTTCGGTGAGACGACGGTGCTTGGCGGAAGCTCGGACGAAGGAGGTGAGGAGCGGGATGACGGAGGTGAGATGCTAGAGGATGTCGGGTTGAGGAAAGCTTCGACGTAGCTCCGAAATGGAGGTGAGAAGATGGAGTTGATCTGCTACCGGAATGGAGGTGGGAGGACGGCTCCAAGGTGACCTATGAAGGGAGATGGGAAGTTGGAGGAGTATTTGGTGGGGCAGAGGTTCGCTACACTAATAGGCACCTTGGGAGCTTGAGAACAATCTCTAATGGAGCATTGGTAGGCTTGCTAGAGCTTGGGAGTAGGTGGGAGTAGAGTTGGTAGAGAAGGCTTGGAAGGGAGGGGGTGTAGGTCCTTGTATAGTGGTGGAGGAGAGGCAAAATTGGTATGGGACTATTAGTGACATCGAGGTTGTCGTTGGAAACGTCGTTGTAGGCAGCTCATGCCCGTAGGCACCCACAATTGACTATGCTGTCATGCGATGAATTACCGAAGGCTGTAAGCATCTCTGTAAGACCAGCTTATGCGTCGCTGTAGTCCACCTCACGCTGCGCTGGCGCCGCTCTCTAGCCTTGCTCTGTGCTCACGCGTGCCTGCTAGCCCACACACGCACCAACGCTGCTGCGTGCGTGCGGTGATGCGTGCGTGTACTGGCGGCCAGGGCTGTGCCATGTGGGGCAGTTTGGGCTATCCATCTTGTTGTAGGGGCTACTCAGAGGTCGAATTGAGTCGATTTTCATGCTTCTAGGCTGCGATCGTTGACCCAAATCCATCTGCGTAGTCGGATTTATCATTTGAAGCTCTGAATTATGTCTCCTAGTCCCTTGGCCGTTGATCTTCTTTGGATTGCATATGGTGCTATGGGACTTCAATCGAGGTGATTTCAGAGGCGTTGGACTCCAATCATCATCTTGATCAAATTTGTACAGTCAGATCGTCAATTCAAGGCTTAGAAATGAATATCCTTCTCTCCTAACCACAAAAAGGATGCAATTAACCTAAATTATATACTACTCTAAGTGTAGAATGATGCATGCTATGCAATATTTATAACATGAAATGTAAATCTAAACTTAGGAACATGCATGAATAGGCATTTTACCCTTAATAAATGTGTTTACATTATATCCCCATGCCTTTCTTTTGCTAGTCTCTAGCAAAATTAAGCTATATGCTATGTATAAAGGCAGAATTAGGATTAGATCGCTTAAGCCTAAGTCGTTTATTAACAATAGAAAATTTCAACTAAGGTCCTAAGCTACGAAAACTCAACAGTACTCGAGTGTCTGTCGAATTGCAGACCGCCCAAGTTCTCGCCTTATTTGAGAAGGGAAGAAATATATATTTTTTTATTTTTCTTCTTTTCTAATTTTTTTGTACTTTTGGAGTTTGAGAGTTCTGGGATAACATTTTACGGCTACCCAACCCACCCAGGACTCGAAAAGGACTCTAAGTACTAAGAATCTTTGTAAAAAAGTGATAGACTCACAAAACGGCCATTAAGATAGACATCGGGTTTCTACGACCCTAGGTGACCTTGCCTAAAGGTTTATCTTTACTATTGGTAGCTTGCTCCCTAGTTTCTTCTATATGGGGTCAGCACAAGGGCGAACCCAATGTATATCTCCCCAGTTTATTCTAATTCCCTGCTTCTTCCGTAGGTGCTTTGGGAACTATTATGCATTTTTTTTTTTTGTGAGCTGGGTTCTGGATAACTGGCCGATGAGCTGTTACCACCGACAATTTGCCAACCATACTC
Source organism: Thalassia testudinum (assembly GCA_037157565.1). Taxonomy (NCBI): domain Eukaryota; kingdom Viridiplantae; phylum Streptophyta; class Magnoliopsida; order Alismatales; family Hydrocharitaceae; genus Thalassia; species Thalassia testudinum. Next base: position 122,292,008 of record JAZHRO010000024.1, read on the forward strand.
GTGTGGTCAAGTGTGGTTTTATTTTATTTATTTTTTTATTTTATTTTCTCCTTTCTTTTTTTTCTTTCTCTCTGTTTTTTTTATAAGTAGGTGCCTTTCCTGATCTAAGATTTACCTAAAAGCAATACAATGAAAATGGTCTTTTGGCTGGGCTCTGGACAATCGGCTGATGAGCTGCTACCACCGACAACTTGCCAACCATACCACCCAGGTCGACCCATTAGCTACCCAATTTCCGTAGAAATCGTCGGAAAGTGAGTCAGTGCCAAAAAATGTGTGCAGATGCTTAGGCTTGAAGTCCCACCAAATTAGAGGGTTGGTTGATAAGTCGCATACTTATCATCCCAAATTATTTACAAATTAAAAAAAATTCTAATTGGTGAGAACTCGAGTCTAAATCCACATACGAGTGGACACTCGGGCTAATTAAGCCTGAAGACCTGAAGAGTCTAAGTGTTTTGGTCCTCCCGTATCATTTCCTAAAGTTAATAACTTCCAAATGCCTAAGTTCTCTTTTCCTAATTTCTTTCTTTTCTTTTATCATTTTTCAAATTTTCAATTTTTTTTTTAATTTTATATGAAACCAAAAGAAATTCTACGGAGTTAACATAATGATTTCAGGAATCGATTATCCACCCCCCCATGCCTAAATGATGTAATGTCCTCATTATAAAAATAAAGACATGAAAAGGGAGAAGTAAATAGAATATCACCTGAGTGTCGTGAAAATCCAGTCAGCTCAATAGAGAGAAGAGTGTATACACACATGCTAAGTTTAATGCCTTCAGCTAGGCATAGCATACATACAAAGAAGAAATTGAGAATTCACAAGTGCAGGTAAGAATAAAAATCAAAAGGCTGATCTTGAAACTCGTCTGTAGAAGATGTCCATAGATGTGGATGAGATTATGGTGCAGACCCATGCCCCAGGGTCTAGTGGTTCTCAGGTTCTAGATGAAAATCACCCAGAACCGAAGGCTGTTGTGTTTGCGGCACCAGGCCTGCAGTTTAGTGGTGTGCAACCCAAGACCAAAGTGTCAGCAACAGGTAAAGATGGTTCAATAGGTGCGGTTGTCCACTTAACATCGAGCATAGAAAAATAACCAATTATTTCGAGCTTGGGTTGCACGTGAAAGATATCATAAGGGTTTGCAAAGAAGATAGGTTGTTTCAGGTCAATAGGTACCCTTATATCCAAAACTATTTTTCCCTCAAAATTAAACTCCCAAATTTTTATTTCCAACTTCCTATCTTCTGAAATCAAGGTTTCTAGAACCTCCAGATCATTGTGCACCCCATCTAAAGTACCCAAGTCCAACAATTGTGGCTGATTCAGGATTGACTTGGGCACAATTATCTCAAAAGCATGTTCATTCAACTCTTTGGGGTGTGGTTGAGGAATGGGGCTACTAATTGAGTCGTTGGGTATCGGATCCTCCAAGTTAGCCCCAACCGAATCAGAATCTTCTGTAGTCGGGATACCAAATTCATCTTCATACTCCTTGAGCCCGTATGTCTCACTAAAATCATTCTAGTCAAGATTAAGTGAGACTTCACAAAGAGATTCCTCACCCTGAAAATCAAAGAATTCATGATCCTCATTTGTATATGTCTCAACATCAGAAGTCATTTCATCAACCATGGAGACATAATTTTCTTCATTTCCTGACTTGGGGATCTTGAGTGAATCAATCGGTTCATCCTCAAAGGGTTGCTCTAGACCAATCTGGTCATCTCCAATCTCTGAATATGTATCCCCAACGACAGGCGCCTGAGCGGGTTCAGACATTGGCTCTCCTCAAGAGGGTTCATCTTGAGAATCATCCCAAGATTTGACTATTGCAACCACAAATTTCATCCTCAACCTCGACAATTTCCCAAGAAGAAACTCATCTAGGTCCCTATCCCTAACACTTTGGAGCAAATCCAATAGAAAACTATTAATTTCATTAATCATTTTGATCATATGCTCCAGCACTTCAGTGCATGGTGTTGGCTTGGCTTCTAAAGATTGTACAGTGTTCCACAAATTAGCCAACACTCTATCTTAGATTAGGTTCACCTGAATCGATTGGTTTGATTCAGGTTTGGGTTGGTTTGGGTTGTATCTAGGGGAGTCAAGATGTCGTGGTTCTCGGGTCCCTCCCTAAAAGTAGGTCATTCTAGGTTGTTCAAAGGATGGTGGCGGCCTATATTTAGTTGAATACTGGGGAGGGTAGGTGTTATAATCATGATATCCTTCCTGATTGTAGATCGGGTTGGTTTGGTCATCAAAGGATGGAGATCCAAAATCATTATAGCTCTGGGAAAGATAATAATCATAGTCTTGTTGTCCAGGGTTAGGCCCTACACACTGAGGTCCAGATTCATATCCCCAATCAAAGTAATCTCGACTAGTGGATGGGTAATTACAAGTCAAGTCGAGATAGTAATCATCTTGTGAATAAGTGGTGGTAGGAGGATAGGATGTGAAATGTGTGTAGGATATGGAAGGGTACATGGTAAAGTAAGGAGGGAAATCAGAAGAGAAAGGAGCCCTACAATACAAAAATACAAGCCTATCCTTAGGTTGGGTAGCCTAAAGGCCAATAGACTCTCAGAATCTGTCCTAAGATTATGCACAATTTACTCTACTTATGTCCAAACAATCCAACCAGTTAGAAGGAGAGACTGGGGAGAAGGTTCTTCCTTTGGATTGTGCCTTCGGTTCCTAGTGTACCCCCCAGCTACGGTCATTTGATGCTACTCACCGAGCTGGACATCAGATTGACTAGTATAAGTAGGTTAATCGTGAACAATCTCAATCTGGATCCCGACAAGCGAACTAGTCCTTAGGGCCAACATCTAATCAATTTTAGTTAGGCTTGGGACAATGGTGCTTCAGGAATGTGATGGGCCCTTTAGATGGGTTGTGCCCTTAATGATCAGCTAAAATGTGTATGTGTGCACAACCAGGGTTTGCAAACAAGGTTAATTGATGATGTATCTTTCAGAGTTCAACCTTCTTTAGTAGCTTTTACAGTTTAATCTTAGGTATATTCAATCAAGTATAGGAGAACACTCCATGTTTTGTAAGCATTGGTGATGATATATTCCTTTAGAAATCAAAAGAAAAAAAAAATGTGGAGTGCCTGGTTCAGCCCTAAGAATCAACCCTAAGTGGCAAGCTACTTGATCAATCACTTTTATCTTAAGTCGTGCGGCCCAAATAGTTCAATCAATTGGCCTATTGCACCATTAGTTAAGGCACACAAATTTTTGACCTATTCCGATTTCTACTCACTTATTTGTGTGTTGAATTAAGTGTACTGGGTCCATAGGTCAGATCCCAGTTAAGTGGTAGAATCGATGTGATTGTGCGCCTTAGGGTGAGAAGTTGTGGGTGTTAAGTGTGTAGCTTTCAGAAAATCATACAATCAGATAGCACTTTTTTTTATTTTTATTTTTTATTTATGTGGATGGAGAGGTGAGTGGAGGTGGCAAACAAACAACCAAATCTATCCTAGGGTTTATGAAAAGCACCTAAGTTGATTTGAGTTTACGTTATTTAGTTATGGAATGAAAACTAAGGTGTGGGTGGTGTGGGAGACACTTACAAAACACTCTACCTTCAGTTTACTCCGATCTACCCCACTTGGATCTCCATGCTAGGGTACCTGCAAGATAGTAGATCAAAGACAAGTAGGGTTAGTGCTATGTAAATGTAAAGAAACGCAATAAACAATAAAGTAAATTCTATTGCCTCCCCGGCAACAGTACCAAAATGATTGGGTGTGTTTCGCATGTTTAGAAATCAGGGTTACAAGTAACCCATCGTCGTAGTTGCAAAACACGTCGATCAGACTTAATTTATACCAAAACTCCAAGGGAGTCCCAGGTCGAACATAGGGAGACGATGTTTACTTGAAAACTGCATCTTGATTCTTTTTTTTTTTTTGCTATTTTGGGGTTTTATTTTTTTTTTTGTATTTTTGAAATAGAAGAGAACAAGCAAACGTATCACAAGATAGAGATGTGGAATAAATCTAATATATATTACTTCCAAATTCAATTACAAGAAACTATGAACGCATATAAACAGAGGGAGGTGAGAGGAAATCTCTCGAGTCGGTTGTTCGGTGAGACGACGGCGCTTGGCAGAAGCTCGGATGAAGGAGGTGAGGAGCAGGACGACGGAGGTGAGATGCTGGAGGACGTCGGGTTGAGGAAAGCTTCGGCATAGCTCCGGAATGGAGGTGAGAACATGGAGTTGATCTACTACTAGAATGGAGGTGGGAGGATGGCTCCAAGGTGACCTATGAAGGGAGATGGGAAGTTGCAGTATTTTGTGAGGCAGAGGTTCGCTACACTAATAGGCACCTTGTGATCTTGAGAACAAGCTCTGATTGAGTGTTGGTAGGCTTGCTAGAGATTGAGACTAGGTGGGAGTAGAGTAGGGAGAGATGGCTTGGAAGGGAGGGGGTGTAGGTCCTTTTATAGTGGTGGAGAAGAGGCAAAAATTAGCATGGGACCATTAGTGACATCCAGGCTGTCGCTGGAAACATCGCTGTAGACAGCTCATGCCTGCTGGCACCCACAGTTGGCTTTGCTGGCATGCGATGAATTACCGACGACTGTAAGCGTCACTGTAAGTCCAGCTCATGCATTGCTATAGTCCACATCACGCTGCACCGGCGCCGCGCTCCTACCTTGCCGCATGCATGCGAGCCCACGTGCTGGCGCTGCGCTGTGCAAATGCACACCAGCGCACCCACGCTGCTGCGCGTGTGCGATGCTGCATGCTTGTGCTAGCGGCCTGGGCTGCGCCACGTGGTGCAGTCTAGGCCATCCATCTTCTTCTTGTTATAGGGGCTACTACAGAGGTCGGATTGAGTCGATTTTTGCACCGTTAGGCTACGATCGTTTACCCGAATCCATTTAAGCAGTTAGATTTAGCATTTGAAGCTCTGAATATTGTCCCTAGTCCCTTGGTTGTTGATCTTCCTTTGATTGCATATGGTGCTACGGGACTCCGACTAAGGTGATTTCAGAGGCGTTGGACTCCGATCGTCATCTTGATCAAATCTGTATGGTCAGTTCATCAATCCGAGTCTCTAAAATAAATATCCTTCTCTCCTAACCACAAAATTGATGCAATTAACCTAAATTATATACAACTACTCTAAATGCAGAATGGAGCATGCTATGCAATATTTATAACATGAAATGCAAATCTAATCCTAGGATCATGCATGAATCGGCATTTTACCGTTAATAAATGTGTTTACATTTATTACCTATCCTCCAGCAATCAGTAATGCAAGATGCATGCAAATGCAAGCAAAATAAGTCTAGAGGCTGCTCATTCACACCTAAAGGGTCGTCTTAAGGCAGGCAGCTTCTTGTAGGCAGGTCGTGTTTTTTTTAATTTTTTTTTTTTAGCTACTTATGCACAAGCAAGAAAAATAAAATCAATCCATAAAAGAAAACCTAGATCTAAAGAAAAGCGAACACGCTCCTGAAATGTCACCCAACACGAGCTTAAAAGAAAGTCCGGGAACAAACCCCTCAAATATAACCTCGAACAAGGGTCTCAAACCAAAATGTGCAAGGAAAATTAAGTTTAACTTCTTTATCCTACCCTAATCAAATCAGTGAATAAATGTGCGGAGACTACCGTCACATCCTCGTCCTTTCCCTTGGCAATCTGGCTGCTTGCATGGTGGCTCGCACAATTTCTACTCTAGCGATGTCAAGGGTCACCTCTCACGATGGCTGGTGTGATGGCAAGTCGTAAAATGTGTGTCACAGATTGTTGCACTCGCACCAGAATAAAAAGATCTAGAGTTAAATATGATTCATAATTTGAATCATTGTGAACAAATGAATGAATGAATGCAATTTAATTAAGCCAGTTGCTTCCTAAGCAATGGTGCCATTTGACAAGTTGATTTTTGCTTTCGAAAATGATGATTAAAAAGATTTGTCATTGGATTTCTAAGTGGTGGAAAATCAACTAATCAAAACAATTAAAAATTAAACCACTCACAAGAGAGCAGGTTGTATCCACAAGGAGGTAGAGGCCTATTAATACCACAATTAGGTAGAATCAAGTTCGCTAAAATATTCGTCAAATCAAACAATGCATATGTCGCTCTGAACATAAACCTCAAATTTATGGAGAATCCAAGGGTTGTTGACGTAATTTTCATGTAATAAAACTATCCATGTGCAAGGGTATATGATGTACTTTTTACTTGCATGCATACTAAAATGTAATTCAAAATTAAATGTAATGCATATCAAGATGAATCATAAAGGCTTAACAATTATCTAGAAGAATAAGCATAAAGCAGTAATTTCACCACAATTTAATTAATCTAAGAAATCAAAAAATGATTCTTGACAATGGCAATTTCCGTAAATAGAAATGCAAACTAAAACAGGGGATTCTACCTCTCTCCTCGCACATGGGAGAGAGGTTCGTTCAAGGAGCTACTCTAGGAAAAGGTTGGCCTTAGCAAGGCCTTCGCGATGGCTTAGGAGGTGTGGCTAGAGGTGGCCAGCGGTGGGTGCTCAGAGGCGGAGAGGCTAGCTGTTGTGTGTTGGCCTGCTGCGTAGCGCATAGGTGGCACCGTTGCTAGGCATGCACGTGGCCCCTGGAGGTACTGGAGGATGCGCGCTGCGTGCGGGAGGAGTTGCTGGAGTAGCATGCACTCTATGCCCGTGGGTTCGAGGTGAGGACCAATCGGTGGGGTGCTTTGTTACTGTTGGAGCAACGCTTGGAGTGGTTGCGGGTGGAGGTACAGCAAGGTGGCACGGAGGCTGTGCAAGCATGCAGTGGGTTTGTTCTGCTACTCACGGAATGGGAGGCACAGGCGCAGGTGTAGGGTACTATGCGCGCGGGCGGAGCTGCTGTTGCTGATGAGTGCGGCAGGATCGCAGGTGCGTGCGTGCAGCTATACGAGAGCCGGAGAAGGACATGCTGCAAGCGATGTTTCTGTAGGGTAGTGACGAGGTGAGCACAGTGTGTTCATCAGAAGGCTAGGGCAGTGCAGTGGGTGGCATATGAAGGCTGTGCTTTGTGCTACAGTTACAGCTGCTACGTGAGCTAGGCAACGACGAGTTAACTTGGGTTTGTTTTTGAGGTGGAAGAGAAACAGAGAAGAAAATGGTGGGGGATGTGGAGTTGGTGGTCAAGCGGTTGCACAATGAGTTTGTAGTGCGATGCTCTACGATGGCGATGCAGGCTGTCACCCCGCATGGGCATAGTGGCGAAGGTCAGCTATGATTGGCCATTGGTAGTGGAGCAGAAGGGAACAAGTTCTCTGCATGGTGAGGAGTAGGGATGGAGGCCTCCTCTAAATGCCAGCCGTTTTTCCTCCTTTATAGCTATGGTTACAAGGATTTCAAATTTAAATAGGCGGGAGGAGATGCACCGTCGAGTGAATGCTAGAAGAGTGAATGCGCAGGAGGAGGAGGAGGAGGCGGAGTGGTTACCTGTAGAAGGATAAGATGGAGAATAATAAAATAATTAGGATTATTTATACCAAATTCCTTAACTTCTATGTTAATTAAAATAATGCATGTAATGCACCTAATTAATTAACTAATCAAATGCATGCAATCCTAAGTTAATTCTAAATGCATTAAGATATGGATACCACACATGAATTATGCACTTAAGCTAAAAATATGAATTAATTTATTTGCATCCTAATGTATGCTAACTAAATGTTAAAATTAACTTAATGTCTAAGCACTTAAATACTTAAATAGCCCACAAATATGAGCTAATCATAGATGAAGATGATTCTTCTATTGATGTGTCTTACATCCCAAACTCTAATTTCCATAATCTTCCAAAAGATTGGATATATCAAAGTGATTATCTCAAAAGTCAAGTCGTTGAAAGTGTTTCTGATGGTGTTGAAATCCAATCTCATTTTAGTTGTTCTTTCGATCGCTCTGCCTTTGTATCTCAAGTTGAACCGAAGAGTGTCGAGGAAGCATGCTCTGAAGAACCTTGGATGACGGCCATGTAGGAGGAACTCAAACAATTTCAAGGGAATGAAGCTTGAGATCTAGTACCTAAGCCTAAAGGCCAAACGGTAATAGGAACCAAATGGGTATTTTGAAACAAGTTGAATGAATCTAGTATAGTCATTCGTAACAAGGCCCATTTCGTAGCACAAGGGTACAACCAAGAAGAAGGAATTGATTTCAGTGAGACTTATGCTCTTGTAGTTTGACTAGAAATAATTCGCATGCTTCTTGCTTATGCCACCTTCCTTGGCTTTAAGCTCTTTCAAATGGACATTAAGCACACGTTTCTTAACAAATTCATTAAGGAGAAAGTTTTTGTAAAACAACCTCCCAGTTTTGAGTCTCATGATAAGCCTGATTTCATCTATAAATTAAACAATGCACTATATGATCTAAAGCAAGCTCTTAGAGCTTGGTACGAGAGGCTCAAAGACTACTTGTTAAGTGCAAACCTTTCTATAGGGGAAACTGATTCCACATTATCCATTAAAAGAAAAGGAAAAGACATTTTATTAGTTCAAATATATGCAGATGAAATTCCCTTTAATGCTACTAATGAATCTCTGTAGAAAGTTCTCGAAGATTATGAAGGAAAAATTCGAAATGAGTTTGATGGGTGAACATAAGTTTTACTTGGGTTTACAAATCACTCAACTCAAATTCAGCACCTTTGTGTGTCAATCAAAATACACAAAAGAGATGCTGAAAAGATTTGAAATGGGGAAAAGTAAAGGGAAGAACACTCCTATGAGTGTCACAACTTCCCTAGACTTGGACGAATCAAGTACGCCCAAAGATCAAAAGCTCTATCGTAGCTTGAATGGATCTTTATTGTATTTAACTTCCAGTAGACCTGACATTTTATTTAGTACCTGCTTATGTGCTAGGTTTCAATCAAACCCTAAACAATCACCTAAATGCTATAAAATGAATATTTAGATATCTAGTTGACACATATGATTATGTCTTATTCTACCCTAGTAGTCCATAATTCAACTTAGTCACATATAGCGATGCAGACTATGCAGGTAGCTGCACCGATAGAAAGAGTACTAGTGGGACGTGTCAATTCTTGGGTGAATAACTAGTTTCTTAGTCCTCAAAAAAATAATCTAGTGTGGCCCTATCAACCACGGAGACTGAATACATAGCTACTACTTTAGCATGTTCCCAAGTGCTATGGATGAAAAATAATTTGATGGATTTTAATTTGACATTTAATAAGATAAAAATATTATGCGATAATACTAGTGCTATCAACCTCTTGAAAAATCCCGTACATCACTCCCGTAAAAAGCATATTGATGTTCTACATCATTTTTCTAGGGATAATGTACTTAACGGAGGAATCGAGATTGAATTTATTTGTACTAAATTACAATTGGCGGATATTTTCACTAAACCTTTGAGTTATGATTGTTTTAATTACATACTTTGGAAACTAGGCATATGTAAGCTAAGTGATATTTGAATAATTTATTGACTTAGTAGAATTTTGTTTGTCATGAACAAAGATGGAGCCTTGACTTTATAAAGCTAAGAACCTTCAAACATAGTTCAAACATCAAAATGCACATTTTGTGCAATATCAGACGTCTGATTTAAACCACAAACGTCTTATACTTAAATTTGATGTTTGGATATGTGGAACAGGCATCGATTTTATTGTCATATCTGAGTAGAGTTGAGGAAAGTGCTATTCCAGATGTTCGTTATCATCCATAAATGTTTGGGCAGTCGTCCAAGTCAGTTGACAGATGTCTATTTAACATCAGGATCTAAATCAAGAAGTCTAGATTCAGACATCTGAGGCTTTATTCAGACGTCGTATAAGTCATCTGATACCAAAATTAGATGACAACCTGTAGCTTTAGGGTGAAATCCAAAAAGGACTGATTTTAGATTTATTCGGGGTGTAGATCGTGTAAAAGATGAATACATTGTAGTATAGCGCGAAATACGTCTCGACAAATAAAATTAATGGAACTAAGAGTCCCAGTCGATCACAGAGAGGTAGAAAAACACTTTTGATTTCATGCACTTATTCTAAATCTAATTATTAAATAATAGACACAATGAATAACAATATATATATATATCACATAGAGCGTTTGAACATGAATTTCATACATGAAACTAAACTAAATCATAACATGAATATAAACTACTTCTGGAAAAGAATAAGGGCACCACGGGTAGATCATGGTGGCCTTTCGAAGAGGTTGAGAGAAGCAGCGACAATCCGATAGGGTGGCCCAATGGATTTTTCAGATGGAGGCAGAGAAGACAGGAAGTCCGCATCGCATGGCTCCCACGATCCCGCACCACTTCTTCACATTTTCACTTCAAATCCTACCTCATCATCTCAGCCATCCGATCTTGCAATCAGATAGCTTAAATGCGTGCTCATCGTGCCATTCAAATCCTACAAGCGGTTCTCACAACAACCTACACGATCGCACCACGTGGATGCCTCTGGGCCCTCCAATCGTGCATGCTCGCCTGCACGCGCCTGCCCCTCAACCCGCACCAATTTTTGCATAGCACAAGGCTCGAGCCCGTGCCACACGCATATGTGGACGCACACACGAGCCAACACATTGCGGAAAGCCTTTATCATTTATGCTTACTTAATTATATTTATATTAATCTGTTCTAGGTGGCGATGTGGCATGTTCGTGGCAGTTGGATGAAGATCGAAGGGCCTATGCATTGAGGTGAGGCACCTTCAGCAGTTAGGGGCGCGGTGAGGGCCGGCTGCAATGGTGCCACATGGCACCATCGTGGCCGTCCGTGCTTCTTCTCTATATCTTTGATGACGTAGGCCTCTAATTAACTTGACTTCTGTACCGTTGGATTGCGAACGTCAAACTGGATCCATCTGCGTGGTTGGATTTGTCATTTGAGGCACAGATCTTCTTCAATTTACCCCTTGGCTCTTACTCTTTTGCAGACTCCCTAGGGTGCTACGGGAGTCTGATTGGTGTGATCTTGGATGCGTTGGACTCCCGTCGTTATTTCGAATAGATCCATAACGTTGGATCTGTCATCTGGGGCCCTGGATTACCTACAATCATTAATACCTCTTAAATAACATAGTTTAATACATAAAACACATATATCAACTAGGATGCAGAGTACAATGCGTATGCATGTGGAATGTTTATGTTAAGCTAAGTTCTAGCTTAATTCAGGCGAGTTAGGACCTTTGATTGCTGTGCAATCATAACCCTATGCCTAAATCTTTCTTGTCCCTAGCAAGTACAAGACTAAATGCATTTTATCAAGAGTTAAACTAAAGATTTATTTCTTTCTGTTTCATCTAAACATTCAGAATCCTGATATTATGAATATATAATGTTGTAACTTTTGCAACGGGTTCAAATGAAGAGTCGATATACATTTAAAGCTTGTACTTGACCCCTAGTAAAGTTCTGTTAGGATAAGCGAACCTCTTCTCTCGGGTTTACTGCTGCGTTTCTTACATAACTCAGTTAATTAAATTAATTTTACTTAATTAAGAGTAGAGAAAAGTCACTTAGGTTAACTCGAAGTTGTGTCGATTATTAGTATAGGGTCGAATTAATCTAACATTTTAGAAAATTTTCGCTGGTTAAGGCCAGGTCATCCGTTGGGAGGTATAATTCATTCCAAATTCACTAGTTATCTTTTATTTTTCTTTATATGTATACGAGGTATATTTAAGTTAATTATGAAAGCATGAATTTTGCCAAATGATTTAAACTTTAAGGAATGTACAAAATCCCACATGAATTTTCAACATTAAAAACATATGGATTCCCTATTTATTTCAAATGATTTTTGGCAAAGAAAAGTTGATTTAGTCAGAATATGCCTTGTTACAATTAAAAGAAATTCTTACAAAAAAAGTTATAGAAATTAAACTTGTCTTCTCTCTCTCTTTCTTTTTCTTCTTCATTTCCATTTATTCTATTCCTATACTTTCTCGAGATCTTTTCTTTTTTTCCTTCCTTATTGCTCCTGTTTCTGCCTTTCTCTTTCCTTCAGTGGAACCAGGTCTTTTTCCCTTAACCAAAAATTGGTTTAAGGTTTGCGGCGAGGTTCTTTCGAGGATACACAGCACCCTGAGATCATGGTCGGACCATACCCTATTCGGTCCTCGCTTGGTTTCATTAGGGTTCAATTTTGGTTTATTTCTCTAGCCAAACTGGCTCAACGCCTCCCAGGCCTCGCCCTCCCAGGGCAAACATTCGCACACGCCTACTCAGGCGCACCTGCAGGCACACAAATGCCTACACACACACACGCATAAGCTCAGAATGGTCAGGTTCATTTCACGTCGAGTGCTTGATGACTGAATAGCCCAGTTAACAAAAATGTTTTATTCTAAGCCACCTGCTTCTGTTTTACAAGTGTGGGACTATAGTTTCCCCCTCCAGACCTAGCTTCAACTGACGATATCTCCCTACTCAGAGCTCCAAATCAAGTGATTCAAAGCTTGATCGAAAGCTCTAAGGTAGATCTACGAGGTTGCAGGGTCAATTTTAAGTTAAGAGGATGTTTTCCTATTCATTTTGAAGAGTGAATCTAGGGTGTTCCGACGGGTTTTAATTGCCTAGAAGATGAATTAATCAGATCTGAGTCCACAGATTGGACTTAAGCTCTTAGCTAAGGCTCTGAATGGTTTCTACAAGTTATTCTGCTACCGCAGGTTAAGGTTTCAAGCTCCTAAAAACTTTTGGAATTGTAAAGGAGGTTGAAGGTTTTCTGAAAGCATCAGAGACTGTGATCAGACATGAAAAGTTGTAACAAACAACTAAAATCACTCTTTATCAATTTAAACAAATTCTAAGGGATGTTATAAGCCTTTTTGGGTACAATTCGACATGTCGATTGTTCGCTTTAAAGTCATTTGCAGTTTTACGTGGTGGAAAAATTGACAAATCAATATTTGAAAAGAACTAACCACTCGTAGAAGAGCGAGTCGTATCCACAGGGAGGCAATGACGCATTTAAATTCGAACTGATTAAAAACATTTGTTCGTAGTTAGCTTAGACAAGAATCAAGCCAAAATTGCCTTCAGATTAAGGTTTAATCAAGAAATCATGTTGAAATAGCAATTCTTAATAACTAGAGGATATTTGTTGCAATGCAGAATCAATAAAATATCATTAAAAATTGACAATGGCAGAAAATGTAATTATTAATGGCAATGTTATTGTAGCAAAATAGGGGATTTATTCCCCATGGTTGTGCACGACGAGGAGTGGACGGCCGGATGCGGGAAGCTCAAAGGGAGTTCCTTGGACAGAGGGCTTCGCCGCAGTGGTGGCAGCGTGTTGTGCGATGGCTAGAGCCGGCCGGACGAGCTCTGGCGGAGGTGGCTGCAAACGGTGTTGCAGCTGCTGTTGGTCGGCGGTGCACGCGGCCTGTTGGGGAAGGTACTGCAGGCGGGTGCGTGCGCTGGAGGAGGGCGGCTCTACTGCTGCGTGCAGGTGGCTTGGATGCACGCAGCCTATGGTTGCTTACACAGGGGGTAGGCGCTGCAGGCGTGCGGGAGGCACGGGTGCATTGGAGGAGGGCGGCTCTGCTGTTGCGTGCGGTTGAGCGCTGCAGTCGGTGCTGCACGCTAGCGTGGGTGCGCAGGCAGGTGCACGCTCTGTTGGCGGTGGGCGCGGGTGCGCACAAAGGCTGGATGGCATGTAGACGAAGGCTGCAGGTGTGGGGGTGGTGCTGGAGCAGCCGGTCCCGCTGCTGTGTGTGCGAATGGTTTGATGTGGGCGTGAGCGGTGAGGCGCAGAAGGAGCGGGTGTGGCTGGAGGATGTGCCCCCCTTGCGTGCAGCTGGAGGGCGTGCGGGCAGACATGGAGTGAGCGGGCAAGGGTTACGGTTCAGGTGATGGAGGTGAAGTGGGCGAGGGTGGTTGTTGCTGGAGTGGGGGGTGGGCTTCAGACGTCCGGGAAACTGGGCGAGGGTGGTTGCTGCTGGAGTGGTGGGTGGGCTTCTGACGTTCGGGAAACTTCCCAGACATCTTAACTGGCTGAGGGGTGATTGCAGCAATGGTGGTTGTTGATGACGACAGCGAGGGAGGTGCACGACGAGGTGCTCATGATAATGCGGACGACCTCCAGATGGCGGTGTGGCCTGCCACACCACACACCCACGGTGGTGGAGGGTCGTCGCCGCGGTTGAGGCCGGCGTTGTGGAACGTAAGAGAGAAGAACTCTCTGCACAGTGGTGGGTCGGGTGGAGGCCTGCCCCGCTCGACAGCCTCTCTCCTTTTGTAGCAGCCTGCATGAATTTGAATGGAGAGGCGGGAGCAGATCCACCTTCTCCGCTGATACATGAATGTGCTTTAGTGCTGCAGGAGGCGTTGCAGCGGCAGCCGAGCCGTTGCTGAGAAGAAGAAGAATAAATGATATTATTAAAATATTATGGTTATTTATATACAAACCCTCAACTTTTATGTTAACTAAAATAATGTACCTAATTGGTTAACTAATTAAATGAATGCCATTCTAAGCTAATTCTAAATGCATTTAAAATATGAATGCAATGCATGGATTATGTAATTAAATTAAAAATATCAATTAATCTATTTACATCCTAATTTATGCTAAGTAAATGTTACAATTAACCTAATGTCTAGGCACTTAAATACTTAAATAGCCCACAACTATGGGCTAATCAAATACCCCCATGCCAAGTTTCTGCTACTCCCTAGCAAAATTAAGCGAATCCTAGCACTCCAAGTGGACTAGTCAACTCACTTGGTCTTCCTTCAGAAGCATATTAAGTTCAGACTCTAGACCCAAGGTTCCTAAGTAGTTGCTAAGTTACAAACTAGGTCTACTAAAGATGAGTTGCGGGCATAAGTTTCCCTGATTTCTGACTCTACCCTAAAGTTTATTGATCCCTAAGATTAAAGCATCCGTGCCTATACATTTTTCTGAGTTATTTGAGTTAAAGGAAAAAGTTTTTATATATATATATATATTTTTTGTTTGATTCTTCTAAGTCTAACCTCAGATCAGCTATCAACACAGTCTGTGTCAGATTCATTGTCCACATTACCATACCTCGAAGGGTGCCTGGCTTTCAATTCTTCGAGATAGCATTGCCCATAACGACCCCAAGAACTCCTAGCAATAGACACTTCAAGATAGTATCGCCCATGGATTTCTTAAGCAAATTCAGGCCTATGGCAATCGGCACTTCGAGATAGGGCCGCCCATGGTACCTGAATCGCACAATGTGCTTACATGCCCCCAATAGGATGGATATCCTAAGAGATAAGCATCGAGGAGGTAATATGTTATCATCGCATCCTCAAGGTGAGTATATACTCCACCTCTCCTATGGTGGGAACTCTTCCAACCAAAATGTGTTTTCAAGCCCCTGCTAAGTCAAAACTAAGAGAACCAAATCTCTTTTCAGAAAGAAAGAAATTAACTTAATTACCAGACCAAGTGTGTGAAATTTGGATGCTTGGGTTACAAGGACCCGTAAACCAAAAGCTAGAATAAGACTCCAGGTACTACCCCACCTTTTAACTCAAACCCTAGCTTCCATTCCTCGACCTCTTGAGGAATGGTCCGCAACTTAACTCCTACTTAAGTTTTTAAGTCCACAAAGGACCCTAAAGGTCTAAAGCTAGCAGCTCATTTAGCTTCTAAAGTTTGACCCTAGAATTAATTTAGTCTACCCTAGAGTTCTAATTTGCTTAGGAATGCAGGACTTAGCCAGTTAAGGTCAAAACATTTTTTTTTTTGGCATTTTCATTTTTTTATATGCATGCTATAAACAAAATGCCTCAGGTCCTCTCCCCCATGCCTGGTTCAAACAATGTCCTCATTAAAAACAAAAATGGCTAAAGGAAGATATTACCTGAGTCAGAGAATGGTAGGAGCTAAGGCTCCTCAAGAGTGACTTCGTCAACCAGATGGCCATCTAAAGTTATGTACGGTTTTAACCGTTGACCGTTGACGATAAAGAGAGTTGCAGAAGAGGAAGGATTTTTGATCCCCATAGCTCCATGCGGAAATACTTTGGTGATTATGTAAGGCCCATCCCAACGAGATTTTAACTTCCCAAGAAAAAGCTTAAGTCTGGAATTGAAAAGCCAGACTTATTGGTTGGGCTCAAAGGTGTTTCGAAGAATAAACTTATCATGCAATACCTTAGTTCTTTCTTTATAAGCTTGAGAGGTGTCATAAGCATCATTCCTCAGCTCCTCAAGCTCAATTAATTCTACAAGTCGTGCCTTACCTGCCTTCTTTAAATCCATGTTAACACTTCGAATAGCCCAAAGTGCTTTATGTTCCAACTCATCAGGTAAATGCCATGCTTTTCCATACACAATATGAAAGGGAGAAGTACCCAAAGGGGTCTTATAAGCCATTCCATAAGCCCACAAAGAATCATCGAGCTTTTGGGACCAGTCTTTCCTATCAGGTCTAACGGTCTTTTCCAAAATATTTTTTTATCTCCCTATTTGATACTTCAACCTGGCCACTTGTCTGACGATGGTAAGGGGTAGCAACCTTGTGAGTCACTCCCAAACTCTTGATTAACCGATTGAAGTGGAAATGAGGCCCCCATCACTTATAATAGTCTTGGGGCAGCCGAAACGGGATATGATATTGGCCTTCACAAATTTCAAAACCACAGAGTGCTCATTTTTGTGCATAGGAATGGCCTCTATCCATTTAGAGACATAATCAACTGCCACCAAGATATATTCAAAACCATGGGACGTCGGGAAGGTGCCCATAAAGTCAATTCCCCACACATCAAAAATTTCAACAGATTGAATAGGATGTTGAGGCATTTCATTCTTCTTCCCAATTGTTCCAGTCTGTTGACATCTAATATAGGCCTTAACAAAATTATGAGAATCCCTAAATAAAGAAGGCCACCAAAAATCGGACTGGAGAACCTTAAAAGCAGCTTTCTTAGCACCAAAGTGTCCTCCACAATGAAGTTCATGGCAAAAACTCGGCACAGTTTGTTGTTCCTCTTCAGGCACACAACGTCTCAATACTTGGTCTTGTCCAATTACAAATAATTCTAGCTCTTCCCAATGAAAATATCTTGCTTGGGAAATGAATCTCTTTCTTTTCTGCTCATCCCAAGAGCTAGGAGTTTGTCTAGTGACCAAGTAATTTACAGTGTCTGCATACCAAGGTAAAGTTAGTGTTACCGCCATCAGAGTTTCATCGGGAAATGTCTTGCGAATGTCTCCAGAAAGAGAGTCATTAAGAGGAAGGCGAGACAGGTGGTCAGCCACAACATTTTCTACTCCTTTCTTTTCACGTATTTCCAAGTCAAATTCATGAAGGAGTAGTGATGAGAACCTCATCATGAACCCTAACTAGCACAATCTAACCTAGATATGCAAGAAAAAGCTCCTACATAACTCAAAGAAAGGCTTGACTCAGAGAATTCTAAGTTTAAGAAGAAAATAAGTCATAAGGGGTAAAAATGTAATTTCACCAACACAATCTGCAAACAGGGTAACTTAGGGTCCAAACATAGGTCAAACTAAACTAATAAGAAGGAAAGTGGGATGATCTGATCCAACAAGGGCTACAGCAACTCCAAGGAATTAAATGAAATTTTATAACCCTAAAGCAAACCCACTTCAATTCACGAGGCTCGAGGCCGGGTAAAAATCAACTAAACCCTCTAAAATTCATAGAAAAATAATCTCTAGGTTTTAGAACCTTCAATTTGGCGTTAGAAACCCATTTTGACCTAAATTGAGAACCATGCCCAATTAATGATTTAATTTGGGTTTTTACGTAAATTGACTGGTCACACAATGTCTGAACTAGAAACAAAATTCACCATTAAAATCCTTAGGTCAAATTTAGTCATGCATAAAAACTTGAGCCTAAGAAGAGACCTTCTTGACCGACTTTGCAATTTGGTCCTCATCTATTACTTTTTGACCCTCAACTTTCGAAACCCTTGCATTTTGGTCGCCTAGTTTCCACGTCGTTCTTTGCATTTAGGTTCCTCCTGCAAGTCTCTACGCAGCACCATACTCCGGTGACTTTGCGCAAAGCATGGCGCCATGCAGCGTGAGGGGGATGTCCTGCAAATTAAACCTAGTGTTCCTTGCGACATCTGCTGTCGCAGGGACACCGCCTTGCCGCCTGATGATGACCACACCTTCCGTGTGAATGCACGGAAGGTATGGGTCGCACCTCCGGCCATTCTCTGGCGAGGGAGGCACGTCGCCACCCTACGTCCACCCCTCCGCCACTGCCTTTATAAAGACCAGCGTCGCCAGCCGGCTAGGGGCAGCTTGGTCTTGACCGAGAAAACCCCAACCCTTCCTCTCTCCCCACTCCGACAGGAACCCACTAGCTCCGGCGGCTCCTCCTCCTCCGTCTCGTCTCTCTGCTGCAATACCAGCAGTAGAGCGACCTTCGCCTGATCACCCCGCGTCGCTCCGTACCAAGCGCATGCCTCCCTGCCCTCTTCCTCGCCACCGCTCTCTCCCTCTGGGTGTTTCTTCTCCGGTGAAAGTCGATACGACTGCCTCCCTGCTCCCACCCCCTTCGTCCCTGTAGGTAGGTTACTGTCATTTCCCTTCGTTCCCTTTTTCTTTTCCTTGCTGCCTTTCAGTTGATTACCCCTCGACTGCGCCTGACTACCATCATCTTCCATCCCTCCGGCAACCCTCCAGCGAGTTTCCCCCGTCGTTTCGCCGCTCCACACAACTCGCCAACTGTCCCAAAAGCTCCGCCTCACCCTACCTAACACCCCCCACCCCTCCACTACCACTCCAAACCTCGACAACACTCCCCCGATCAAACCATCTTTCCGGTTGTAGTCAGACCTAGGCTGCCACCAGACACCGCCCCGCAACCTGCTGCACCCCGTACTACCTTCGTCGTGCCACGGCGAAGGTTTCCCTGTGGTCTGAATAGGCCAAGAGGCCCTATTTGTGTTAGGTAGATTTTCATCCCCAGCCGCCATTGGCGACGAAGCAAGCTGCTTCCAAGCGAGCTCCAGGCCTCGAAGCAGCAGGATTCCAGCCGAGGCGAATTGGAGAGACCAAGGTGAAAGCAGGCAGCTGGCACGCGAAGGGAAGCGAGGACACAGCTGTTGAGGCAACGTCGAGTCCTTCCTGCAGGCGCGTGCATGAAGAAACGAAGTTTAGTACCACATCGTAAGATTTCGAAGCATCGCACCCATTTAAATCGATTTTGTGTTTTTCTCTTAGCGCCTCAGAACACGGGGTGAGGTCCCCTCGCCCACTCGCCCGCCTCGTCCGCGACCCACGCCACGAGGACTTGGCGGATCCGACCCGACACTGCCCTGCACTCCTCTCGCACCACCCACGCCAGTGCGCCTGGTCCCGGTTACGCAGCCCGACCCATTAGCCCGACTCTGGGAGAGCTTCCTATGAGCAGTTTACAGAGAGAGACGTGCGGGTAGAGGGAAGGGCTAGGTTTTGCTGTGCCTTGTGCAGGAACAGGGCGCGAAGGAAGAAGGTTCACCACTTGGCTGTAGGAACAAGAAGAGGAGCGGAAGAAGAAACTCTGAAAAGGCTCTGCAGCTGAGTAAGGCAGAAGACCAAGGAAGAAGAAGCGGGAAGAAGAAGAGAAGAAGAAGAAGCAGCAAAGGAAGAAAAGAGGGGAAGTACTGTAGCAGACCGCTGTTTAAGTTGTTTGACTGTGATATCAGATGACGGATGAAGCTTTAGAGGAGACAAAGCATAGAAGAAGAAAAAGAAAAGAAAAGGCTCCGCAGCTGAAGAGAAAGAAAAGAGAAGAAGGAAGAAAGAAGATAACGACAAGAGAAAGAAGAAGAGTTGAAGAAGAAAAGAACTAGAAGACAAGCAGAAGAAGAAGAGGAACTGAAGGCAATCAGAGCCAAGGAAGAAGACTCGTAAAGATAAAGAAAAGAGAAAGAAGAGATGAAGAAGACAAGCAAAGAGAGAAAGAAGAGAAGAAGAAAAAGCCAAAAGACAGAAATCTATTTCTCCCTCTCTCTCTCTCTTATTTTTGTAATAAAGAAACACTGTACTTCAAGAATTCCAGTAGCTCCCTGAGTTCGACCTCAGGAAACTATTTCCGAGTAAAATTGTAATGGTAACGACAACCGTAGCTATCTTATTTTATACCACAATGACATTACTGTAATAAGCATTAAACAAACAAAGACTAGCCGTGGTTGGGAATCGTCACCAAGTAGGATCCACCTAATCAGACGTGGCTTAGAATCTTTCTTGGCAATGAGATGTTTCACCGTTGCATGATCAGTAAAAATAACCACCTTAGACCCAAGTAGATAAGACCTAAACTTCTCTAGAGCAAAAACTGCAGCAAGTAATTCTTTTTTAGTGACAGTGTAGTTTTGCTGAGGATCAGTTAAAGTCTTACTTGCATAATGCAGCACATGAGGTCTTCCCTCAACCCTTTATCCAAGGACTGCTCCCACTGCATAATCCGAAGCATCACACATAAGCTCAAATGGGAGAGTCCAATCAAGAGATTGGAGAATAGGCGAAGAGATCAAGGCCTCCTTTAGAGTTTGAAAGGCCTCGGCACACTTTGAATCAAAACTGAAGGAAGATTCCTTCGACAACAAGTCATAAAGTGGCCTACAAATCTTACTAAAATTTTTAATAAAGCGCCTATAAAAGTAAACATTGCCCAGAAAGGATCTAATCTGTTTGACATTTGTAGGCAATGGAAGTTTGGAAATAGAATCAATCTTGGCTTTATCTACTTCCAAACCTTGCTTAGATACAACATGCCAAAGTACAATTCCTTTCTGTACCATGAAGTGACTTTTCTCCCAGCTGAGGACTAAACCAATCTCCTTACATCATTTCAACACATTCTCCAGGTGCAGGAGACATTGGTCGAAAGATGAGCCATAAATGGAGAAGTCATCCATAAACACTTCAACACACTCGTCAATCATGCCTGAAACGATAGACATCATACACCGCTGGAAAGTTGCAGGGGCAATGCATAATCCAAACGGCATATGCCTGAATGCAAAAGTACCGCAAGGACTCGTGAATGTTGCCTTTTACTGGTCACCAGGAATGACTGCCACCTGATTCTACCCAGAATATCCATCGAGAAAGCAATAATACTTATTCCCTGCCAATTTCTCGAGAATTTGATCAATAAAAGGCGAAGGAAAGTGATTCTTCTGGGTAGCGGTGTTCAGCTTGCGGTAATCAATACAGACCCTCCATCCAGTTGAGGGTCTAGTGACAACTTGTTCACCTGGGTCATTGAGTTCCACAGTAAAGCCTGCCTTCTTTGGCACCACATGAATGGGATTGACCCATTTACTATCAGCAATAGGATATATGATCCTGGCATCCAACCACTTCAGGATTTCCTTTTTTACAACCTCCCTCATATTAGGGTTCAGACGTCTCTACATGACCCTAAAAGGCTTGATGGAATCATCAGTATAAATGTGGTGCATGCAGAGTGTAGAGTCTAAACCATTAATGTCAGCAATGCTCCAAGCAATAGCTTCCTTGTGCCTAGACAGGCATTCAATCAAGGCTCCCTCCTGTGCCTCAAATAGCACAGTCGAAATAATAATGGGAAGCCTACCATTGGCACCTAGAAAAACAAACTTGAGAGTGTCAGGGAGGGGTTTCAACTCAAGGTCGGGGGCTTGTATGGTTGAGGGTTTCATAATAGATGTCCCCATCTCAGGTAGCAAATCTACCTTCGTCGGAAATGATGGGGGAAGAGACTCAGCAGAAACTCCTAGCAATTCCTCTTATTCTAGTATATCCCCTTCACATTCCTCCAAGAGATGGGAATGCTCATTTAGCATGAAAAGCTGAAGGGGGTCATCACATAACATTGCAGGAGTTGCCTCTTCAATTAGGTCATCTATCACCTCAACTTGAGAACAATCCTCAAGTCCAGCTTGTTTGTAAGCATCAAACACATTAAGCCGGATTTTCCTGTTCCCAAAGCCCATTTTCAATGCCCCAGTATTGCAATTAATTGAAGCATGAGAAGTTGCAAGGAAGGGGTAGCCCAAAATGATGGAGGGTTTGGTTGGCTTGTTGGTAGGGTCAGTGTCCAAAACTAAGAAGTCAATGGGAAAGAAGAAATCCTCCACTCTTATGAGGACATCTTCCAAAATTCCCCATGGTGTCTTAAGTGATCAATTAGCAACTTGAAGGATTACAGGGCAAGGCTTCAGATTGCCTCCCCCAAGTTGTTCATACATGTAGCTCGGAAGGATGTTTACCCCCGCACCCTGATCAAGTAGAGCCTCATCAATTTGTAAGTCACCTATAACTATACAGATGTATGGGGCTCCTGGGACTTTAAGTTTCGGGGGTGTGCCATGTTGAACAATTGAGCTAATAGAATTAGGCAGGACAACTTTTGATTGGACCTATTTTCTAGATTACTCTTTTTCGTGCATAGGTCCTTTAAGAAGCGGGCATAAGATGGGATCTGCCTGATAGCTTCAAGCAAAGGCAGGTTAATCTACACTTGCTTGAAAGTTTCCATAATCTCATCCGTCTTATCTTTGGCTCTAGATGAGCCAGCAGGAGTCTACCCAAAGGTGGATAAGTGCTCTGGAAAAGGCACTCTCGATCTTTGGGTGGAAGGGTTGTCATGTCGAGTAAGGGGTGGAATGGGGGCAACTTCCGGTGAGGTGATTTCAAGCGGAGAAGATTTGGGCAAGTCTTCTCCGGTGGGGGTGAAAGTCGGGGTGGATGGTTTTTTAGGGGGTGAGACTATAGGAGCATCGGGTTTGGAAATTTCTTTCCCACTCCTCAGAATAGTCACTGCCTGAGCATGCTCCCTAAAGACAATCCCTTTTCCTTTAGGATTTTCCTCAGCAGCACTGGGGAACTTCCCAGTCTACCTCTGTCTAACGGCCTCAACAAGGTGTCCAATTTGTGATTTCATCTCATGTATAGCCTTGTCATGAGATTGGATGATGGCGCTTTGACTTTCTTGCACAGTTTTCAACATCGCCTTCAATTCATCCATCTCAGAGGTTTTAGGTTGGGCAAAGGTCTGAGGTTGGTTCATTTGATGGTTTTGAAAATATTGTGGTCTGTAATTACCTGAACTTGAGACATTTCCTTGTCTCCATGAAATGTTGGGTGGTTCCTCGATCCCTCATTATAAGTGTTGGAGAAAGGGTCATTACGAGGTCTGGGACAGAACCCTTGAGCGGCATTCAAATCCGCTTGTACAATCTTAGGGAATTGGGAGGCCAAATGGCAAAGTTGGGTGGTTCCTCGATCCCTCATTATAAGTGTTGGAGAAAGGGTCATTACGAGGTCTGGGACAGAACCCTTGAGCGGCATTCAAATCCGCTTGTACAATCTTAGGGAATTGGGAGGCCAAATGGCAATCCACAGTGGCATGTGTATTGCCTTGACAAATTAAGCATTCGAAAGCTTGGGATGTGGAGTTGTTAGGTACGAATGAACTCGGGCTCGACAAAAGCCTTTCCAAGTTTTGATTCAATAATTGAATCTGATAGGCTAAATTCTGGGTGTCCCTTGCCTCATTTGCCTCCAACTTTCTTTGCATGAGAGTGGGCTTTCTATCCACTTTCTTTGCCTCTTTCCCCAGCAATGGTGCCATTTGATGTGTCGATTTTTCGCTTTAAAGTCGTTTGCAGTTTTATGTGGTGGAAAAATCAACTAATCAATATTTAAAAAGAAATAACCACTCGCAGAGGAGCAGGTCGTATCCACAGGGAGGCAATGACGTATTTAAATTCGCACCGGTTAAAAACGTTTGTTCGTAGTTAGTTTAGACAAGAATCAAGCCAAAATTGCCATCAGATTAAGGTTGAATCAAGAAATCATGCTGAAATAGCAATTCTTAATAACTAGAGGATATTTGTTGCAATGTAGAATCAATAAAATATCATTAAAAATTGATAATGTCAGAAAATGTAATTATTAATGGCAATGTTACTGTAGCAAAATAGGGGATTTATTCCCCTTGGCCGTGTGCGAAGAGGAGTGGACGGCCGGACGCGGGATGCTCGGAGGGAGTTCCTCGGACCGAGGGCTTCGCAGTGGTGGTGGTGGCGCGTCGCGCGGTGGCTGGAGCTGGCTGGATGAGCTCAGCCGGGGGTGGCTGCAAACGGTCCTACAGCTGCTGTTGGCGGGCGGTGCGTGTGGCCTGTTGGCGGAAGGCACTGTAGGCGGGTGTGTGCGCTGGAGGAGGGCAGCTCTGTTGCTGCGTGCAGGTGGCATGGATGCGTGCGGCCTGTGGTTGCGTGCACAGCCGGGTGGGGCTACAGGTGTGTGGGAGGCACTGGTGCACTGGAGGAGGGCTGCTCTGCTGCTGCGTGCGGTTGAGTGCTGCAGCCATTACTTCACGCTGGCGTGGGTGCACAGGTAGGTGCACGCACTGTTGGCGGTGGGCGCGGGTGTGCACAAAGGCTGGAGGGCGTGCGGACGAAGGCTGCAGACGTAGGGGTGGTGCTGGAGCAGCCGGTCCCGCTGCTTTGTGCATGGATGGTTTGATGCGGGCGTGAGCGGTGAGGCGCAGAAGGAACGAGTGCGGCTGGAGGATGTGCCCCCTTGCGTGCAGCTGGAGGGCGTGCGGGCAGACGTGGAGTGAGCGGGCAAGGGCTGCGGTTCAGGTGCTAGAGGTGAAGTGGGCGAGAGTGGTTGCTGCTGGAGTGGGGGGTGGGCTTCAGACGTCTGGGAAACTTCCTGGACGTCTTAACTAGCTGAGGGGTGATTGCAGCGGTGGTGGTTGTTGATGACGACAACGAGGGAGGTGCACGACGAGGTGCTCACGGTAATGCGGACGACCTCCGGATGGCGGTGTGGCCTGTGACACCACACTCCCACGGTGGTGGAGGGTCGTCGCCGCAGTTGAGGCCGGCGGTGTGGATTGGAAGAGAGAAGAACTCTCTGCACAGTGGTGGGTCGGTGGTGGAGGCCTGCCCCGCTCGGCAGCCTCTCTCCTTTTGTAGCTGCCAGCACGAATTTGAATGCAGAGGTTGGAGCAGATCCACCTTCTCCGCTGATCCATGATTGTGCTTTAGTGCGGCAGGAGGTGTTGCAGGGGCAGCAGAGCCGTTGCTGAGAAGAAGAAGAATAAATGATATTATTAAAATATTATGGTTATTTATATACAAGCCCTCAACTTTTATGTTAACTAAAATAATGTACCTAGTTTGTTAACTAATTAAATGAATGTCATTCTAAGCTAATTCTAAATGCATTTAAAATATGAATGCAATGCACGTATTTTGTAATTAAATTAAAAAAGTCAATTAATCTATTTACACCCTAATTTTTGCTAAATAAATGTTAGAATTAACCTAATGTCTAGGCACTTAAATACTTAAATAGCCCACAACAATGGGCTACTCAGAAATCACGTTCAAATTTCATCCAAAAACCACTACCAATAGTTTGGGTTCAAAAGCAACCCAAATTGGTTGGGTTTGAATTCCAACCGAATCACTCACCTGAACTCATTTAAATCGCTCTAATATCACTAGAAAGAATCTCAAAATCCATTCAGCCTTCTCAAATCAATAGATTGAGCTAAGGATCAGAGTTTCAAACTTAATTTTGACTTCAGAGCTAAAGATTTGACTTTCTGATTTAAGTCCCTTTTAAAGAAATTAAAGCCTAGAATAGGATCCTTTCATCCTCAGGAGCTCATTCAACCTCGTTAACAGGTGTTCTAACCCTAGAAATTAATGTTCTAGGCTCGTTGCCTGAGCTGCAAAAGCACTTTGTTCGTCAGAGTATTTGGGAGGTTTCTACAATTAGCTGAGGTTATGAATAGCTTTAGTGCACTGCACTGAAGCTTCTAGACATCTAAAATGTGTCATTTAAACTTCTGCACAGGTTTCTCTAAATCTGCCAGAGTTGGAGAAGAAGAAGGTCCATCTACAACTCTAGATGTTAAAATTCCAAATAAATGATCTCATAGTAATCAGTAAACCTCAATTAGTCAATCTAGAGTTTTTCATTTAATTTTGTAGGCTGAAGATAAGAAAATGACTCGTCAGAGCTCTGGTGAGTCCAGAAAGAATGCAAATTGTGCACAGAGTGAGAATTTGTGACATTTTTAATCTGCAAAGGTTCTTGAGGTTGCAAGGAACCTTAGGATCATATTTAATTCCTCAGTAAATTGTTCGATGAATGATTAATCAATAAAATCAGTTTGAATAGATTTTGAGTGGGTTGAGGCACAGGACTTGGTCTTTCACTCAAATGAGTGACTGAGACAAGTCAAAATAGTATTGCAAAGTTAAATAAATACATAATTTATAATTTAAACTATTCCTGAGCTACCATTGACAGCGAGCTTAGGAACTTAGATAAAATTAGACTTTTAAGTTATATACAATAATTAATCAAATTAAGATGATATTTAGGATCCTTTAGTGATGTGTAAGTGACGGAGGATCCATTGGATGTGAATCTAAGCCAGTTACTACCACCATGGACAACAACAGATAATGTTGAAGGTGGAAGTGATTTAGGTAAATCAATGATCAAATTAGAGATCAAGTGTGATAGAAATGATTATGGATGAAAGAAGAAGGTGATCAGCGAGTTTAAAAGATGAAATTAAGGCTCGGGCAAGCTCAAGAAGCTCCCCGGAGATGAAGAAGATGAACAATAAATTCTAAAATTACGACTAACCTATCTAACTACCTACCATCCTAAACTACCCTACTCCTACTCCTACACCTACTCCTAATCTACCATTACCTGGAAGAAGGGGTGAACAGGGTTTTACCGAAGGCTCATAGCGGACGACGAAATCAGAGGGTTTAAGAAGAATATCTCCAGCGGGCAAAAGTTGATGGAGCATAGGATCTCCTTGGTTGTTACCTATGTCCAAAAATGCGACTGACCTCGGTGGATCTCGTCAGCTAATCAAGATGGATGGAGGAAGTCGGAGAGTGGTGTGGAAGGTTGCCAGAGTTGCGGAGAGAATAGCCTATCGAAGTCGGCTGCAGTGAAGAAGAGGAAAGGGAGCCAACTTGCAAGAAATCGAAGGGGTGAGGGGGTATTTATAGTGATTGGCGACGAAGAAGGTGGTGAGGTCTAGACGAAGAAGAAGCTTGGGGAGCTTAACCTCCAACATTGTCTCCGATGATGGTGAGGTTAACTCCAACCATAAATTAGGATTTTCGTGTGATCTAGATCGATGAATGAAGATGGAGTGGTGAGCATAAGCTCCAATAGCTTGGAGAAGGAAGGATGATTTCGGCAGGGCAGTGATCGCGCAGTGGAATCACTCTCCGTCGTCAATCGTCCACTTGGCTAGAGAAGAAGAAAAAGAAGACGAAAGGGACCTAAATGCAATGAAACTTTAGGTTCTTTATGAAAATTAAGGACACGATTGCAATGAATTTTAAGGACCAAAATGTAAACTCAGGTTTTAAAGGTTTATTTTAACTTAGATCTTTTTCAACATTTTATATATGTTAGTAAAGAAGATAACTATTATGTTTACACCTTGAATTTACATTTTTGACCTTTTTAGGTTAATTTATTAGATTAAGTAAAATTACTTAAGTTATTATATACTTATGTATATATTATGTTTAATTTACTTAACATATTAATTAAGGAAATGATTAATAAGATCTCGAGTCCAATTGTTAATTAAATTGTTAATAATGTTTATTCAATGATAAAATATCATTTTTAGCTTATTTTGAGGTCCTTTACTATAAATCCCTTATTCTATAATTAAACCTTATATGTTCATACCTTAGCTAATTAAGTAGGAAGACTAGTTAATTAGGGATAATTAGAGATCATGATGAGTTTCTCATCATGTTACAAAATATTTTTGAATTTTGGCGCTGGTGTTTGGTTTGTGTAGGAGATGTCAGAGTTAACTGGATTTGTATTTGGTGGCTCACTCTCTTCTAGTACTTCTTAGAGACTAGCATTTCAAAATTTAAATTTCCAGAATATTAAATAAATCAACTTATAGAGGGGCTGGAAAAATTGTGCTCTCTTCAATCTTTTCCACTTTTCTCTCTTTTTCTTCCTGAGCTCACATCTTACCAGATTTGCAAATGTATTTGGCGGTCTCACATGGCATGGCACTTTAATTAGGTTCTGATAACCCTGTTACAAAGTCAGACTCCTCAACCTGTATTCAGGTAGTTAGAAATACAGAAAAAGTAGGTTAAGGCTGTATTTGGTGGTTCTTTAAGGTGGTAGGTGTTCCTACCTTAAAACATTTCAAAACATTTAACTTGACTCACATTATGCAATTGTTTTACATAAC
Source organism: Thalassia testudinum (assembly GCA_037157565.1). Classification (NCBI taxonomy): domain Eukaryota; kingdom Viridiplantae; phylum Streptophyta; class Magnoliopsida; order Alismatales; family Hydrocharitaceae; genus Thalassia; species Thalassia testudinum. The sequence goes on from JAZHRO010000024.1 coordinate 122,320,292, forward strand.
ACCCTTTTCTTTTTGAGCAAACAGCTCATTTGTTTGCAAATCTATTGGCACAATGCCACAACACAAGATATTGTTGTATTTATCAGCACAACATAACACAACATATGTACTTTTATACATGAGGCATTCTTGGGGAATTTTGAGATGACCAAGAGGATTTTGGGTGGCTTATTTGGTGGAAGTTCCTCTTCTCCGCGCAGGGTAGGGGACGGATAGGATGACGTATTTCTGAGCTTGACATCAGTACCCTCCTTCAGCTGAGGATTCCATAGTGGACGGTCGTGACCATCCACCTCAGTCCTAGTTTTATCAAAACTCGCTCTCTATGTTGTTGCCTTATTTAATGGCTCTCATATGGAATTTCTCTCAAATTTAGTGCACAAGAACTGAGAGCGAAAACTATGCCCAACTCCAAATGTCATTATTCGATTATTAAAGATTCTTTATACTAGCCTTAGAGAACCAGTACTCTCTACTCTCACCTAACATATGCTTTGGTGGATCTACTAGAAGATAGTTCACCTGACTCCCTGATTGTTGTCTAAGCATTTAGGAGAAGAAGCGATGCTTCCTTTTGACAAGCTAGAAATGTCTATCAATTTTCATAGAGGATCCATTGCAAAATCAACATGCAAATATGAAATTATACTGGATTCTAAGTCTGAGAATCTACTAAAGAATAAATCTTTAATAAAACCTCTTTATAAAACCATCTAATCCCCACAATTGTTGGTAGAAAATTTTCAGTTTATTATGAACTACCCACCCATGCCTAAGTGTTTGCATGTCCTCATGCAAGAATAAAAGAAATTGGAATAAGGCTGGATGTATATGGATAGAAATCACTTGGAACTGCTTCTGAGTTATCATTCACCTCACGCCATTACTGCAATGCCATACACAATATACAGAAAAATATGCAAAACATTATGCGAAAATGAAATATGCTACGTGTATATGTTATGTATATATGCATATATGTTGAGTTTAACGCCTCCAGTTGGGCAACTCATCCGTCATACATCCTCAAGAAGATGTATTGTTTCATTAGCAGGAGGAGGTTCCCGGGCAAAGAATGGTTTGAGGCACTGGCCATTAACCGTAGAAACGTGCCCAGATTTTGGGTCTCTAATTTGGACCATCCCATTAAGATATGGGTAGACCACCAGAAATGGCCCAATTCACTTGGACTTGAGCTTTCTTGCAAAGAATTTGAGTCGGGAGTCAAACAAGCAAACCTGCTGGTTAGGTGCAAACTCCTTCCTCCGGATGTGTCGATCATGGAAAGCTTTTGTCTTGTCCTTATATATTTTTGCATTCCCATATGCTTCCCGCCTAATCTACTCTTACTCATTAAGCTGGAGCTTCCTTTCACAACCTCCGACCTCGAGGTTAAAATTACACTTATGCACTGCCCAAAAGGCACGGTGCTCCAGCTCCATAGCAAGGTGACAAGCCTTTCCATACACCACGCGGTATGGTGACATTCCGAGCGTGGCCTTGTACGCAGTTCAATATGCCCATTGTGCATCGATCATCCAATTGGGCCAATCCTTCCTATCAGGTCTAACTATCTTTTGAAGGATAAGCTTGATTTGATGGTTTGATACTTCAGCCTTCCCATTGGTCCGTCGGTGATATGGGGTAGCAATGCAATGCTGCAGCCCGTATTTCTTAAATAATGATTTGAAATTGGCATGGATGAAGTGGCTTCCCCCATCACTTTTCAGGGTGTGGGGAACTCCGAATCTCGCAAAAATAAATTCCCGAACAAAGGATATAACAGTCTTATGATCAGCTCGTCTTGCTGCGATGGCTTCTACTTGCTTTGAGACATAGTCTATTGCGAGGAGTAAGTACTCAAAGCCATGTGAGTTCAGGAAGGGGCCCATAAAGTCGATGCCCCAGACATCAAACACTTCTATGACTAGAATGGATTGGAGAGGCATCATGTCTCTTCGGGTCATAGAACCGACTGCCTGACATCGCTTACACCACTTTGCAAACTCATGTGTATCTTTGAAAATGGTCAGGCAGAAAAATCTCGACTGCAAAATCTTTGCAGCGATTTTTCAGCCCGAGAAATGACCCCCACAAGTGTCGCTGTGGCAGAAGGATAGCACACTAGAGATTTTCGAATCAAGGATGCATCTACGGATGATTTGATCAGCCCCAATGCGAAAGAGCAATGGGTCATCCCAAAAATAGAACTTAGCCTCTGGTATAAATTTAAGCTTTTGATCCTTGGATAATCTTGCAGGTAGCCTACCTGTGACAAGATAGTTTGCTATATCAGCATACAAAGGAAACTCCACAAAGTTGATAGATAGTAGAGACTCATCTAGAAATTAGTCTAATATCGATGGTGAGTATGGAATGTAGTCTGGGTCTAGCCGAGACAAGTGGTCCGCCACAGCATTATGTGCTCCAGCTTTTTCACGGATTTCAATATCAGACTCTTGCAATAGAAGGATCCATCTGATAAGGCGAGGTTTGGCATCCTTCTTTGCCAACAAATGCCAGAGGGCAAAATGGTCAGTGTAGATGATAATTTGGACCCAAGTAAGTATGACCTAAATTTCTCCAACCTAAATACTGCGCCCAGTAGTTCTTAGTCAGTGACTGTGCAGTTACGCTGAGCCTTGTTTAGCATTTTACTGATGTAGTATTTTACAAATGGATGGCACTCCCAACATTGGCCAAGAACAGCTCCGACATCGAAGTCGGAGGTGTCACACATCATCTTGAAGTCGAGCGACTAGTTGAGGGGTTGGAGAATAGGTGCACTGGAGACAGCATTTCACAAGGTCTCGAAGGCGCTGAGACACGAGTCGAATTCAAAAGGCATGTCGATTACCAGAAGATTCGTTAATGGACAAGCAATTTTCGAGAAATCTCAAATGAATCTTCGATAAAATCTGACATGCCCTAAGAATGATCTGATTTGCCTGACATAGCAAGGCGGAGGTAACAAGAAATGATTTCTGACTTAGCTCGATTAACTCGAGTTCATTAGAGGAGGTCCTGTGACCTAGTACAATGCCATCCCTCACCATAAAATGGCTTTTTTCCCATGAAAGTACTAGGTTAACTTCTATGCATCTCCTCAGTATCTTTGTGAGGTTATCGAGAGAAGATGATAAATCATCTCCAAACATAGAGAAGTCATCCGAGAACACTTCTACGCAATCCCTAATCATGTTTGACAAGATGGCCATCATGCATCGCTAAAAAGTAGTTGGTGCGTTGCAGAGGCCGAAAGGCATCCTCTTAAAAGCAAATGTTTCAAAGGGACACATAAAAGTCATCTTGTCTTGGTCTTCTAGGTTGATTGCGACTTGATTGTACCCAGAGTATCCATCCAGAAAGCAGAAGAAACTACGCCCGACTAGCCGTTCTAGAATCTAATCAATAAAGGGCAAAGGAAAATGAACCTTTTTGGTAACCGAGTTTAGCTTCCTGTAGTCAATGCAAACCCTTCAAGAAGTCATGGTGCGGGTCGGGATGGATTCACCTAATTCATTTCTGATTACGATGAGTCCTGCTTTTTTGGGCACTATCTGAATTGGACTCATGCACTAGCTACCGGAAATCCAATAGATAATGTCTGCATCCAGCCATTTAATGATCTCCTTCTTGACAACCTCCAACATATTTGGATTTAAGCATCTCTGAGGTTGTCTCGATGGTCTCACCCCTTCATCAGTGTACATATGGTGAGTGCAATATGAGGGGCAAATTCTGTGGAGATCAGCAACGCCCCACCCGATAGCAGCCCTATGTGCTCGCAAAATGGAGATCAACCGATGTTCCTGATCTGGAGTCAAGTGAGCATTGATAATCGCTGGATATGCCTCACTTTCTCCCAGAAACACATATTTGAGCTAATTAGGTAAGTGTTGTAGCTCTAGTAGCAGAGGGTGGGGAGGACGGTTATGCAGGGGAGGAGAGGAAACAATAGTCAAAATTTGCTGATCCTGATTTATGAAGAATCTGCCTGCAGTGGTCATGTAATCCTGTCTTAAGATTTCAGTGTTGGATAGGATAGGATAGTCAGGATCAGAGGTGTTAGGAATAGATGAACAACCATGACAACCAGATCCCTGGGGTGAAATGTGTATATCAGTAGTCTTAGTCCTGTGTGTATTGCGATCAAAGACCCTTGATAGTGAGGATGAATGTGCCATTAGGTCTTTGCAGAGGAGCCCAATGTTCCCACAGAAAGCTAAATCTTCACTATCACTATCCTCCTTGATCAAGTCACAATCAAAGTTCTTTGATGACCTGAAATGTCCAGTCTGAGCTTTCCATTTCCAAGGTCTTCGAGGTGTTGGAAGGGATCCTCATTCGAGTTTCTATGGAAATGAGTCTAAATTAGACTTATGATATTCAATTTTAACTCAAATGCATCTCCGCCGATGGGAATTCGGGCCTAAGGTGCTATGATTGTTGCCACCAGATCATAAAAGTCCTATAGTTGTTCTCCACATGGTGGGGGCTGCATCCTTTCGAGTGTCATGAGAATCTGGTCGATGCTCTACTCATATTTCTATTCCGTTTCCTCAACCCAGGCTTCCAGATGATCCATTGGGTCCTAATTTTTAGGGTCCTGATGACGGAGCGATTTTCACTTTGAATAATTAATATTAATATAATAAATCGTTGCAGCACAAAAGGTGGTGGAAAATCTCTCAATCAAAAACTAAACAATTATGAATTTAAACCATAATAATGGATGTCCTATCCACAAGAAGGAATAGACCAATAAATTCACGATAAATTTACCTATTCATTCATCCTAATCCCAAAGAAAGAACACTAATAGATGAATCAAATAACCAATCTCTAATTTCTGAAAAGAGATGGACCAATCACACAAATTCTCCTTTACTAGAATACTCCTATAAAATCAATCAACCCCAAATATTCAATGACATCCAATGTAAAGCATAATATCACCAATGAATGTAAAGCTAATAGATGGGGGAAGATAATCATGCAATTTGATAAGTCAATTAATTGGAGCAGACTAAAGGGGCTTGGCTGTAAATTCATTCAATTAATAAAATAATAAATCAGAAATCAAGTTTTGGCAATGGCAGCACATGTAATATCTAATTGAAGGGAAAACAGAGCTTTCACTCTCTCTCCTCCTCGCATGAGAGATGGAGCACCAGCGACGGAGTTGCTATGGGGGAAGGTTGGCCGACGCGTGGGGATCATGATGACGGTGACAGAATGGCGAGAGGTGGCCAAAGGTGGTTGGAGGGTGGAGGATGGCCTCCGGCCTATTGGAGCAGAAGGCGACATCCGTGCGTTTGGCTACGCACGAGTGTGCGCCCGCAGGGTGCTGGTGGCGAGGGCGAGCACTTGCGGGAGGGGGCGTACTTGCCTACGAGGAGCGCTGGTGAAGCGAGGGCGCATGCCTGCAGGTTGCTTGGTGAGGGTGCAGGCAGAGGTGATGGCGCTGTAGGGGGTCTCCTACACGGGTGCGTGAGCGGGCTGGAAGGGGGAAGTGCCTGTAGGTGCGGGTGGGGCAGTGCTAGCGCCTACAGGGCGATTGGAGTAGGCTAGAAGGTGATGGCACTATGCGAGTGCGGTGATGGCGCTGTGCGGGTGCGCACGGTGGAGGCGCTCCAGGGAGGCGCTATGCGGGTACGGCTTGGCAGGTGGGGCACTAGCACTGGAGCGGCGCTAGCTAGAGGCGGACCTACGGGCACTGGTGGAGGGGAAACGCCAGCAATGGTAGCGTGCTGTAGGCGGGAGCCTGCAGGTAGCTCGGTGCGAGCGCGGGTGGGGCAGTGCTCTTTGTAGTGGAGAGCACTGGAGGAGGGGGGCGCTTGCGGTGAAGGCTGTGGCTGGCGTGATGGTGATGGCACTGCAAAGGGGGAAGCGCTGCGGTGGAGAACTTAGTGCACAGTGCACGTGGTGGTTGCACCGTTCCTGGATGATGGTTCGCCGCCAGGGGGAAGAAGAAGATCTCCGCAGAGGGGAGAAAGATCCTCCCCTCCTATGCTCCTCCTCTTAACTCCTCTCAAATGCGCTACCCGGGATTTTCAAAATCCCCTCCTAATTTTTGTCGGTGGCCGTTTGCACTTGTTGAGGCTAGCCGAAGGATGGGGAAAAGATGGCCAGTTGTTTGAGTGCAGAATTTACCCTCCCCTCCTTGTTCTTTTCCCCTTATTACTCTTGCAACATAAAAACGTAAAATTATTACATATTAAGTTATAAAATGCTATAAAATAAATGTAAACTTAAATAATGATGCATGCAAACATTCTATAACTTAATTTCATTATTAACAAATCTAAAAGGTAAGATTGAAGTTAACTTAGGCATAATAATAGTCCATTAAAATGGACTCATCAAATACCGCCATGCCTAAGATTTGCTAGTCCCTAGAAAAAAAATGAAAAATAGTAGAAGTAATCAGAAGATTTCTTCTTTTCTTATTTTAAAGCTTTAGAGATCCAGACAAATGTGACGTGATAATAGCCTAAGTAACAAATCCAAGTGAAAAAGCCAATTCGCATTAGAAGTTCGTGCTTCACCCTTGGTAAATATTGCTGTCGGGATAAGCAACTACTTCCCTTGGGGATAAAGCAAAGGATAATCTGCAGTTTGACACCGATGTTTGGCTTAGGTAGGAGATATCGAGTTGAATGTCTTTGTATTTAGTGGCACACACTCATCTGGTGCTACATATAGACTCTAGATCTCTAGACTATTAGACAAGTCAACTCTGAGAGAGGCTACACAACTGTGCTCTCTTGATGTTCGTAGGCACTCCCTCTTTTCTTTCTTTCAGAGATCACAAATCTCACCAGATTTAGAAATTGTACTCACTATTTGGTGGCCTCACATGGCATCCACAATTCAATTAAAGTCCTAATAACTCTACAATTAAGTTAGAGTCCTCAACTAGTATTCTGGCAATCAGAAATACTAAAAGGCAGGTATGGGTCATATTTGGTGAAATGCGATAAGTGTTCTGTTGCCTCAGAAATAATGTTACGTTATAACTTGGACCCTCTTTTTTTCTTGTTGTTTTTTTTGTAATATAAATATTTCTTCTTTTTCTTCTTCTTTTCTTTTCTCTCTCTCTTTTTTTTTGATAATGTAAATGAACATATTACGGCACAGACTTTTATTTATGAGGCATTATTCGGGATGATGATGGTCAAGAGGATATTGTGTGGCTTATTTGGTGGAAGTGCCTATTCTCGGCACTGGGAAGGAATGGATGGGACAGGCATATTTCTAACCTTTGATACTATTACCCTCCTTCAGCAGAGGACTGTATGTAGGATGGTTGTAACCATCCACCATAGTCATCGCTTTATTAAGACTCCATCTCTGTGTGTCAACCTTATTTGGTGACTCTCAGGAATTCACACAAAGTTTGCACATAGGAATAGAGAGTGAAAACTATGCCTAACTCTGAAGTATCATCATCTAATTATCCAAAACTTAAGAGTCCTTGCACTAGACTCAGTGCAATAGTAATCTCTCTACTTTCTTCTCACAAATATGAGGTGGATCTACTAGAAGATAGTATGCCTGATTCCCTATGAATTGCCCAAGGGTTCAGTAGACTACAAATGCTTATTGGCTTTCCTCAAGGATCCAATACCAATTCTACGTGCACGTGAAATAAATGTACTGGATTCTAAACATAAGAAATAATTCAGGAAGAAAAACCTCCCATGACAGAGGTATTTTGCTAGGGACTAAACCATTCAGCTCAAGAAAAGAGATTTTTTTTTTTTATATATGCTAACCTAAATGCATGAATACTTCCTACAATGCAAATGCACCCCCCCATGCCTAAATCCTACAATGTCCACATTGTAAAATTAAAAGAGGAGGAGAAAGGAAAGAAATCACCTAATGACGGTGTTATTCAGACCGCTAGGTTGCCTCCCAACAAGTGCTGCATTTTTTGTCAGCAGCCAGACTTAGAAGGAACCTATAAGTCTGGTTCCAAATAGACAAGGTTAAGCCCTAAGAATATGCGTAACAGTGTGGGCCTAGAAAATAGGTAGCCATGGATGTTGGCGAGCTGATGTTGCAACGTAAAACCAAATGCTTGCCAGAAGATATGAAAGCGAATATCCTCGTTGGCTACCTTGGTAGGTTTAGGAATAATAAACGAAATAAGTGGAGGATAACAAGGATCCTCCAGAGCAGAACGGGTTTTAAAAGTTATAGACATTATTAGTTCAAACCCTTGAATGGCGAGAGTAAAAGTACAAGCATCAATCCACACTCACCATTCTACCCGAATATGTACTGGCCTGATATGTTCTCTAGAAAGAATGTACTTGAGCAGAGATCTGAGCCAAGGATATATTAAAGAGTATAAGGGTTGTTGGTAGTGTTGGAAGGTAATGGTTAAGTCCAATGAAGGCTTAGTTGGTGTCAGGTCCAATTCCAACAATGATTCAGATTGTGTATATTCCCTAACAGTTGGAGATAACTTCTCATTGCCCTGCCTAGCCTTAATGATCAGAGTCATATTTGAATCAAGGGTAGACTCCAAATTACAACTCTTTGATGGTAGGGTCAAAATGTAAGAATCATTATCATTCAGCTCATCCCCAGATACGTTTGGTTCACTCAAATTTTTGTCGGGGTGTATATGTGATTCATTAGGAGTTGAATCCTTAATTATTTCTAAAGGAGGATCAGTCTTAATATTTTGGAGCAAGCCAATATCATTATTCTCAGGGTATAGATCCTCAATTGACGTTTTTTTTCCCCAAGAGTCTCCCATAGACTTCTCATTATTTTCTTTGTCCTCCTTTAATATCAACTCCTGCTTTGATGGAGGATGACTCTTAAAGGAAAGGAGGAATATGGATTTTATCTTATTATTTCTATCCTCTATAGGTAAATCCTCAAATAGTAAATAATTCCCCTGTGATTCACTCCAGATTTTCAGTCTAGGATCCTCTATTGGGGCATCCCCATCCTCTGAAATGGACTCTTTATATCCCTGAGACCAAAATTGATCATCCTCTATTCCCTTAGGGTCACCTTCATTGGGTGCATTTAAAACCTCAGGATGCTAAATGGTATGTGTTGATTCCCTAAGTGGAGGGTCAAGAATAGGCTCACTAAGGGTAGAATGGGATTCCACCAAATAATCAATAGGGGAAGTGATAGGAACAATATAACCGTGACCTGGGTTGGTAGGTGTAAGGATAATAATATCTTTGGGGTCAAGGTCCTCGAGAGGTACCATCTTTCCTTGCTTTGACTCCAATAAATCTCGGGTGGATAATCACTATGATTGTTGTCCTCTAGTGGCCACGTCTCATTGGGAGAGTCTAAGTGATAATTACATAAAACTGGATCCGTATTGTCATTGGGTTCCTCAGAATTATTTTCATGATCATGATCGTATGGGTAGGGATCAGGATTATTGGGAAGCGTATAGCTAAGTTGTCTTATTTCTTCATTTAACTATTGACTATTCCTCAACATCCCTCCCATTGATTCCAATATTTCCTGTTGCTGTTTTTGCATTTCTATCATAAAAGAGGAGAGGCTACTATTATCAGGTTGGGGAGGATAGTCAATTTCAGGCTCTGGTTGCCTAGGGGTATCGGTCCAACCTTGATATAGAAAATCATGAAGGGTGGAAGGGTTGGGTGTTTGCATGGAAGTAGGGATTTCAGGATTGGAAAATCCTGCTCCTAGGCTCTGCTCAAAAGTGGGAGTTATCGGGCTAGTACTCCCAGGATAAGAATATGAATGATCCCATGAATTATCAATGTACCCATCAAAGGATGGATACGCTCGGGGCATGGGATCCTAATTAAAAGATGGGAAGTATTGACTCTGAGAATCTAACTGATAGGAGTAAGGGTGATCCATTTTATTAAGAAAAATAATTTCAAATCTTTTAGGATTTAGAAGAATTCAAAATACAAGCAGAGACTTGCTAGGGAGTTCTTCAGTCAAAGCAAACGCAAATTCAATGGGATCTGTTTTGTTAGTAGATTGTAGGCCTTAGAATTATATGTTCAGTTGATGGCCTAACAAGTTTTGCAAAAAATATTGCACCTCCTAGGCCAACCTTCGCTGGTGCCTATAACCTACTCGCAAGGGATGGAAGTCTCGAATCGAGCCCACACACAAGAAATCGAAGTAACTTGGTGGATAGGCTTGTTGATTTCCGACTAACTTCCCTTGTGGTGAAAAAGAGGAGAGGTAGAAATTTATCTAATGACCTTATGCGTTAGGTGCATAGTATCTCACATGTGCAAATATACGATCGTGTTTTGATTTTGCACATAATTTTAGTCCATCTTTCTTCGTGGTCACAGATTTTGATGCACACAATTTTAGTCCTAGGTAATTGATGCTCAAGAGAAGATGTACCTTACTCCAGCTTTCTTCGTGCAATGTAATAAAAATAAGCTAGATGCCGCTCATTCCGTCCTAGATGGTCGTCCTATAGATATGCAGCTTCTAGCAGGCAGTTCGATTTTTTTTTTTAATAATAATAACAAACAGACCTAATCTAACTAACTAATCGAAATGTAGTTCAAATAATCCTATAATCTAAATAAATGGGAACACGCTCCCGAAGATGCGCTCCCGCATACAAGAGCGATAAGAAATAAAAAGGCACTAGGGACACGTTCCCAAAAATACTCGACAAGGGTCCAAATGACAATAATTAAATTCTAATGTCTATCTAAACTAAATCTATCTAAGATCTACTGACTAAATCAGAAATAGGCTTCTTCGTAAGCCTATGCGTGTGGGATCAAGGCCCACGTGTTCCTATCACCGTCCTCCAGGTGGCGTCAAGGTCCACCAAAAAGATCATCTCTGCCCTGTGATTAGCCCGTAGTTGTGGGCTATTTAAGTATTTAAATGCCTAAACATTAGGATAATTCTAACATTTATTTAGCATAAATTAGGATGTAAATAGATTAATTCATATTTTTAATTTAATTACATAATCCACACATTGCATTCATACTTTAAGTGCATTTAGAATTAGCTTAGAATGCCATTCATCTAATTAGTTAACTAATTAAGTACATTGTTTTAGTAAACATAAAACTTAAGGGTTTGTATATAAATAACCATAATATTTTAATAATATCCTTTATTCTTCTTCTTCTCAAAAACGGCTCGGCTGCCGCTGCAACACCTTCGACCTCACTAAAAGTGCATTCATGGATCGGCGGAGAAGGTGGATCTGCTCCCACCTCTCCATTAAAATTTGTGCAGGCCGCTACAAAAGGAGGAGAGAGGATGCTAAGCGAGGCAGGCCTCCGCCACCGACCCACCACTGTGCAGAGAGAACTTCTCTCTTCCACTCCATACTGGCAGCTTCTACCGTGGCGACGAGTCTCCACCACCGTGGGCGTGTGGTGTGACAGGCCACACCGCCATCCGGAGCTCGCCCGCATTACCGTTAGCACCGTAGCGTGCATCTCCCTCGTCGTCGTAACCAACCACCACCGCCGCAACCACCGTCACTGCAATCACCTTCTCATTCACTTAAGACGTCTGGGAAATTTCCTGGATGTCTGAAGCTACCCGCTCACCTGCGATCACCCGCCTGCGTACCCGTCTGAAGTCCACCTGCACCCGCACAACCACATCCGCCCATCTCACCGTTCACGCCCGCACCACCACCCCCGCGCCTGCGCCCTCATCCATGCGCGCCCAGGCCTGCAGCGCCACCCACCAGCCTCCAGCGCAACTGCGCCCACCATCAGCCTTCGCCATCTCCACGCCCTCCAAATCGTGCACGCCCTCCTCAGCCTGCAGCGCCGACCTCCCGCACCTGCAGCAGCAACCGCGCCTGCAGAACTCAAACCGCAACCCACCCGCGCCTACCGAACTTCCAGACCGCGCCCACCAGCTTGCAGCGCCCTTCTCCCGCACCTGCAGAACCGCCACCAGCAGTGCCCTCTTCCCCGCGCCTGCAGTCCAGCGCTCACCATGCCTGCGCTCCCGTGCCCACGCTAGCCGCAGCAGCCACCCCCGCAGCAGCAGCGCGCGAGCAGATCTCACGCCAATAGCCGCACAAGCTCACCGGCTGCAGTACCTCTGCAGGAGCTCGTCTGGCCACCTCCGGCTGCCGCGAGACTCGCCGCCACCACCGATTCGAAGCTCTTGGTCCAAGGGACCTCCTCCAAGCTTCCCATGCCCGGCCATCCGCTCCTCGTCGCGCAAGACGAAGGGGAAAAATTCCCCTGTTTTGCTACAGTAAACCATCAATTAGAAATTACAATTTCTGCCATTGCCACTTTTTAATGATATTTTATTGATTCTGTATTGCGGAAAATATCCTCTAGTTTCTCATAATTGCCATTTCAGCATTGTTTCTTTCTTAAACCTAAATCTAAAGGCAATCTTGGATTGATTCTTGTCCAAACTAACTACGAACGAACATTTTTAATTGGTGCGAATTTTAATACATCATTGCCAACCCGTGGATACGACCCACTCCACTGCGAGTGGTTATTTCTTGTTAAATATTGATTAGTCGATTTTTCCACCAGATTAAACTACAAATGACTTTAAAGCGAAAGATCGACCAATCAAATGGTGCCGTTACCGGGGAGGCAACAGACGCAATAATTTCGCCTAATTTTATTTGGATTATTTGTCAATTGCACAGAGATTTAACCATTTATTATTTTCTTTCTGTGCGAGAAAAATTGTGCAAGAATCAGCCAGTGTGAGAGGTGACCCTTAACGATGCCAGATGAGAAGTGGACGAGCAATTTTGAAAGGAGGAGAAGGACGAGGACGCGACGGACACCTTTGCATTTAGTCGCTAGTTTAATTAGAATAGAATTAAAACTGTAGACTTAATTTTTCATTGCGGTTAGTTTGAAACCCATGTTCTGGGGCATATTTTGAGGGGTTTGTTCCCCGATTTTGTTTTGTGCTCGTGTTGGGTAACTTTTGGGAGCCTGTTCCCTTTTCTTTAGATTTAGGTTTATTTTTTCTTATTATTACTTTTATTTGCTTGTGCATAAGTAGTTCTAAAAAAAATAGAAAAAAAAAATGAGCTACCTACCCTAGGACGAACCATTTAGGTCTGTATGAGTAGCCTCTAGATTTACTTTTCTGCATTGCGTGCAATCTTGCATCGTAGATCGCTGGAGGCAAGGTACGCATTCTCTTACTTTGCATCCTATTTTTTATCACGCATTGCATTTGGGATTTAATGCGAAGACCATCTAATCTGTACTGAATAAATCTAACAAGTGGTCACATTTTCTTAGAAAAAGGACTAATCAAAGGAAGGACATTTTCAAAACCAAGGATTTGATTTTCAAACTCGGCGTGCAATTCAAAGTTCAAAATCTTTGATGGTGTATGCACACTTATTTCACTTGCACCTCGGCACGTTTCTAGAACTCCTTAGGTTTGGAAATACTAGGACAAGAACCCTCCTTTCATTGGATTCTGAAGTGTTCGGAACTTGAGATCAAAGGTTTTGTAAATCCAAAGAGGGGGATACCCTGTCACGGATTTTTGGGGGTAGTTGAGGAGCACCGCGAAAGCACAGCTTCAAAGGAAGGCATAGGCCTACTTGCATCCCTCGATCTTCCATCTTTGGATTTACTTGACCATTTGAGATTTCGGGAAGAACACCTAAGCTCCAACTAGGTCTTCTTAGGCGAACCGTAGGTTGACAATAGGCGCGTAATTGATTGGGTAAATTGTATTGTCACCTGCAATCTGACTTAAAATCAAAAGCCTAAATTGGGAAAGACCTAAAAGGTCCTTTTTAAATTGTGTTTTGCTTGGGGAATTCTGATTGAAGTGTGAGTTAGAATGGACCACATTGCCTTTCATCCTTTCACATCTTGCCCACACCCTCACCCCCACTCTGCATCCTTCGATCCCAGACGCCGAGATGGTCCATTCCTTGATGGACGTAATGACAATCATTGGGATCCATTTTACTCCTATTATAGGAGTATTGGCCTGGTTAAGCCCTAAATCAGTGAGCAGAGCCCAGGAGCGGGATTTGCTTTCCCCAATATCCCACATACCAAAGAAATACCCAACCCACCCTCCCTGAAAAGGTATTATGGTTGGACAAACACTCCTGGGTACTATGAGCCTAAGCCTGACTTCTCTCATGATAGAAATGACCTCTCCTCTTTGAAGATGGAAATACAGAAAATACAAAAAGAAATGAGTGAATTGTTAGGAGAATCTTTGAGAGCAGGCCAACAAGAAAGAGATGAAATTAGCCACCCAATCTACCCCATTGAGGATGATATACACCACTCTACAATAGATGCATCTCCCGTGGAAGAGTTACACTTTAAGTTGGAGGGAAATTCTAGGGAGAATAGCTACTTTTCGAGGATCGATTTTGAAACCTCCCCATTAGATAACAATTCCTTGAGCGATCTACACTTTAGGTGGGAGGAAAATACACATGACAGTAGCTATGAATTGGATGAAGAAAGGCGGCAACCCGAGGAAGATGATGATAAGGTTGAGTATCCACCCGAATTATATTGGAGTCAAAAGAAGGGAATGATGGTACCATTGGAAGACCTCGACTCAGATGATAGTATTTTCGTCACATTTGATGAAGTGGGTCAAAGTCAAGTTGTTAATCCTACCCTCCCTTCTGATCACGATATGGAACTCAAACCCACCCTTAGGGAACCTAACCCTAAAGAAATTAACCTATCTGAGGAGTCTGATGTTACCAGTGTAAACCATTTACCTCAGATAGAGCACCCTAGGGGATCTGCTGAGATATTAAATGATTCTAGACCTCGGGTACATGATGAATTGTGTGATGAGGAGGACGAATTATATGAGGAACCTACATTCATGATTTGGAGTGACACTAAGGGTGATTATGTCTTATTTGAAGAGTTAGCCCTTGAGGATGTCACAATTTTGACCAAATTAGGTTTCCCTAGCACACCCATTGATGATATTTCTCCTCATGATAAAATGATCGAAAATTTGGAAGCAATTTCTAAGATTTATGTGGATACACATATAGACCCCGGGGAAGAT
Source organism: Thalassia testudinum (assembly GCA_037157565.1). Taxonomy (NCBI): domain Eukaryota; kingdom Viridiplantae; phylum Streptophyta; class Magnoliopsida; order Alismatales; family Hydrocharitaceae; genus Thalassia; species Thalassia testudinum. Next base: position 122,335,331 of record JAZHRO010000024.1, read on the forward strand.
TTGAGTAAAGAACAAAAACCTGGGGATGACATTGATAGGATAATCCCTAGATCTGTTGCTTCCAACCTGCCTTCATTCACTTCGAACTCACCCTCTGATTCGCTTATATCTGAAAGCGAAATTGTGACTCCTGATGAAGAGAAGGAAGATCCATGTGATGGTGCAAGGAATGCTAGGGATGAAATTGAGGATTTAGAAAGAGTGTTTGGGATGGACACCAATCTAATTAAACCCAACCTAGATCTTATGGCCATCCCACAACATCGTAACTTGGACACCCTAGACGATCCATGCCTTGGAGAATTGCTCACTTTTGTTCTGACTAGGGGGCTTAACAGAAAAATATTTCCTGTAGTGGAGTATCGGGTATGGATTGATGATTTCTTTAGTCAGTCCATTACCCTGGGGGTTTATCTCTGTACCGTTCCTTCCCCATACCTTTTGGAGGATCCATATTATCCTCCCCCTACCCCTTTGGAGGTTGTTTTACCTATTTATCCTTTAGAACCTCTTCTGGTGACCTGGGAAGATTTCATTCCCATTTTAGTTGGGCGAGCATTTGCTATCGGGATTCATCATCAGCTCGCCAACATCCTAGGTTACCTATTTTCTAGGCCAACTTTGCTTTGCTCATTTTTAAGGCCTATTTCTGCAATTCTTGAACTTGATTTGTAGGTTCTTTGGCTATTCAGCCCAGCTCTAACCCAGGTAATATCCTTCTATGCAATGAGGACATTGCAGATTTTAGGCATTGGGGGGTGTACTTGGGGATATACATAGCATAATTGCATACATTTGTACATATAAAAAAAAAAAGGTTTTGAGCTTAACTGGCAAGATCTTGCATTCTTAAGCAAATCAGAACTCTAGGGTAGACTAAATAAATTCTAGGGTCAAACTTTAGAAGCTAAATGAGCTACTAGCTTTAGACCTTTAGGGTCCATTTTGGACTTAAAAACTTAAGTAGGAGTTAAGTTACGGACCATTCCTCAAGAGGTTGAGGAAGGGAAGCTAGGGTTTGAGTTAAAAGGTGGGGTAGTACCTAGAGTCTTATTCTAGCTTTTGGTTTACGGGTCCTTGTAACCCAGGCATCCAAATTTCACACACTTGGTCTGGTAATCAACTTAATTTCTGTCTTTCTGAAAAGTGATTTGATTCTCTTAGTTTTGACTTATGAGAGGCTTGAAAACACATTTTGATTGGAAGAGTTCCCGCCGCAGGAGAGGTCGAGTATATACTCACCTTGAGGATGCGATGATAACATATTACCTCCTCGACGCTTGTCTCTTAGGATATCCATCCTACTGGGGGCATGTAAGCACATTGCGCGGTTCAGGTACCATGGGCGGCCCTATCAAGAAGTGCCGATTGCCATAGGCCTAAATTCGCTTAAGAAATCCATGGGCGATACTATCTCAAAGTGTCGATTGGCAGGAGTTCTTGGGGTCGTTATGGGCAGTGCTATCTCGAAGCATCGAAAGCCAAGCACCCTTCGAGGTATGGTAATGGGGACAATGAATCCGACACAAACCGTGTTGATAGCTGATCTGAGGTTAGACTTAGAAGAATAGAAAAAAAAAAAAGTAAATAAAAAAAAAAAAATCCTTTAACTCAAATAACTCAGACCAATACACAGGCACGGATGCATTAATCTCAGGGATCATTAAACTTTAGGGTAGAGTCAGAAATTAGGGAAACTTGTGCGTGCAACTCGTCTTTAGCCAACCTAGTCTGTAACTTAGCAACTACTTAGGAACCTTGGGTCTAGAGCCTAAACTTAATATGCTTCTGAAGGAAGACTAAGTGAGTTGACTAGTCTACTTAGAGTGCTAGGTTTCTTTTAATTTTGCTAGGGACTAGCAAAAACTAGGCATGGGGGAAGAAGAAGAATAAAGGATATTATTAAAATATTATGGTTATTTATATACAAACCCTCAAGTTTTATGTTAACTAAAACAATGTACTTAATTAGTTAACTAATTAGATGAATAGCATTCTAAGCTAATTCTAAATGCACTTAAAATATGAATGCAATGTATGGATTATGTAATTAAATTAAAAATATGAATTAATCTATTTACATCTTAATTTATGCTAAATAAATGTTAGAATTATCCTAATGTTTAGGCATTTAAATACTTAAATAGCCCACAACTATGGGCTAATCACCCTGCACGTCGTTTAGGGTCAATGTCATCGCTTTGCTACGCCTGTCACCGTGTCAGATTCCTTGCATAATAATAAAAATGATCAGATGATTGCGCAACGCAGAATTTCAAAAAAATATATAATAATAATAATAATAACAACGTGAATCTATTGCGTCTGTTGCCTCCCTAGCAACGGTGCCAATTTGATGGAGTGATATTCACTTTGAATAATTAATATTAAGATAATAAATCATTGCAGCACAAAAGGTGGTGGAAAATCTCTCAATCAAAGATTAAATAGATGTGAATTTAAACCATAATAATAGATGTCGTATCCACAAGAGGGAATATACCAAAAAATTCACGATAAATTTACCTCTTGTTTACTTAAAAGTAATTTCATTCATTCATCCTAATCCTAAAGAAAAAACACTAATAAATGAATCAAATAACCAATCCCTAATTTCTGAAAAGAGATGGACCAATCACACAAATTCTCCTTTACTAGAATACTCTTATAAAATCAATCAACCCCAAATATTCAATGACATACAATGTAAAACATAATATCACCATTTATTGTAAAGCTAATAGATGAGGGAAGACAATCATGCAATTTGATAAGTAAATTAATTGGAGCAGACTAAAGGGGCTTGGCTATAAATTCATTCAATTAGTAAAAAAATAAATCAAATATCAAGTTTTGGCAATGGTAGCACATGTAATATCTAATTGAAGGGAAAATAGAGCTTTCACTCTCTCTCCTCCTCGCATGAGAGTTGGAGCATCGGCGACGGAGCTGCTATGGGGGAAGGTTGGCCGACGCGTGGGGATCACGATGACGGTGACAAAATGGCGAGAGGTGGCCGAAGGGTAGAGGAGGGCCTCCAGCCTATTGGAGGAGAAGGCAATAGCTGTGCATCTGGCTACGCTCGGGTGCACGCCTGCGCTGGTGGCGACGCCGAGCGCCTGTGGGAGGGGGTGCTCCATCTTGCTGGGAGTGCTGGTGAAGCGAGGGCGCGTGCTTGTAGGTTGCTTGGTGAGGGCACGGGTAGAGGTGGTGGTTCTGCACAGGGTTCCTTGCGCGGGTGCTTGAGCGAGCTGGAAGGGGGAAGTGCCTGCGGGGGCGAGTGGGCGGTGCTAGCGCCTACAAGGCAGTTGGAGTAGGCTGAAAGTTGATGGCGATGTGCTGCTGTGGTGATGGCGCTATGTGGGTGTGCATGATGGAGGCGCTGTGTGGGTATGGCCTGGTAGGTGGGGCACTGGCATTGGAGCGGCGTTGGCTGGAGGTGCTGGAGGCGGGCCTGCGGGTGCTGGAGAAGGGGAAACGCCTACAGTGGTAGCATGCTGCAGGCGGGATCCTGCAGGCTACTTGGTGTGGTCGTGGGTGGGGCGGTGTGCTCTGAAGTGCAGAGCGCTGGAGGAGGGGGGCGCTTGCGGTGAAGGCTGTGGCTAGCGTGAAGGTGATGGCACTGCAGAGGGGGGAACTGCTGCGATGGAGAACTTAGTGCACAATGCACGCAGTGGTTGCACCGTTCCTGGATGATGGTTCCCTGCCAGGGGGAAGAAGAAGATCTCTGCAAAGGGGAGAAAGATCCTCCTCTCCTGTGCTCCTCCTCCTCCTCTTAACTCCTCTCTTCCGCGCTACCCAGGATTTTCAAAATACCCTCCTAATTTTAGTCGACGGCCGTTTGCACTTGTTGAGGGTGGCCGGAGGATGGGAAAAAGATGGCCGGTTGTTTGAGTGGGGAATTTACCCTAACCTCCTTGTTCTTTTCCCCTTATTACTCCTGCAACATAAAAACATAAAATTATTACATATTAAGTTATAGAATGCTATAAAATAAATGTAAACTTAAATAATGATGCATGCAAATATTCTATAACTTAAATTAGTTATTAACAAATTTAAAAGGTAAGATTAATGTTAACTTAGGCGTAATAATAGTCCATTAAAATGGACTCATCACCTGACAGATTCGAGGATAGAGATTAGCCATCTTAGCTAACCGGGTGGAAGATGGTTGAGATGAGAGGTTGCGCGAAAATCACCTCTACCGCCTTAGGTTTGGCCGCCAAGGTCCTACGAGGTTAGGTCTTAATGACCTTCTTCCTCGCGTACACCAACTTAAAGGGTTGGTGTAGTCAAGCAGAACTAGGCTAAGGCCTTGTTAATCAGAGTGGTGCTTAAAATCAGTAGACAAGATTTTTCATTCAAGTTCAAGTTGAAGAAAATTTGGGGAGAGAACGACCGTAAGGAATTCCCACCTCTCAGGGTAACACGACCAGGCTAGTTACGAGGGCACTACGAGGAAGGTTCTTCCTTCGGCTTTCGCCTCCGATTCTGTTACCCTGCAGCCGCAGTCATTTGATGCTACCCCGCAGCCTTAGACACCAGGTTTTGCAAGAGAAGTTGAAACTCCTCAGTAGTTTCAAGCCAAAAGTTGGTTATTTGATGTGTTTTCGTGAATTCTTAACTTGTCCCTTCAATGTAGTAGATGGTGGGCATTCCACAAGGTTACTGACTAACTTTTGGGCTCGTCGGTGTCCAAGTTAGTCCAATGTGGTCCTATTGGCTCATGCGCTACTAAGTTATTCCAAATTAAAGACCACAAATCAATTATAAACTCTCACGTAAAGATGTATTCCAAATGATTTGAAATTTTCCAAGAAGATTCCTTTCTCAATAAACTTTTCAAAGAGTATTTGTTCAGAATTTTTACTATTCGAAACATTTAGTTATGAATTTTTAACTAGCAAGGGGTCAACTCTAGGATTTAGACCCCATGTTGATTTTTATGTTGGAAATAGTATCAAATATGCTCCAAAAATTTTGTAAAAATATGATAATCAAAGCTAATTAGATTATCTTTCAAACCTCATTAGTTATAGGTAAATCAAATTTGTATGTTGGTTAGAATTGATTTCCAAATTTCATAAAAGTTCTATTTTTCTACAATTTGACACATATATACTCTATGAAATTTTAAAAATTCCACAGATAAAATTTTTTTTGGGAATGCTGGAATTGGAAAGAGAATTTGAAAATCTAATTCTAGTCCAAATTTCAAGATTTTTGAAGCATTAAAAATACAGCTATTGAATTTTGAAGATAACACTTACTTTCTCGCTGAATTTTTGAAGCAATGTGTGCACTTGATTTCCGCAGCACCCACTTTGATTCATTCACCACTTATTTGGTTTAATTAGGCACACAAAAATAGTGTTTTTAATGAAATCAAAAGTTGCTTTGCCTACCCAGCAATGGCACCAATTTTTTCAAGGCATAGATCATGTAAAAGATGAATATGTCATAGTATAGTGCGAAATACGTCTCCACAAATAAAATTAACGAAATTGGGAGTCCCGATCAATCACAGGGAGGGAGAAAAATGCTTTTGATTTCCTTCACTTATTCTAAATCTAATTACTAAATAATAGACACAATGAATCACTATATATATATCACATAGTGCATTTGAACATGAATTTCATACATGAAACTAAACTAATTTATAACTTGAATATAAACTACTTGTGGAATAGAATAAAGGCACCAAGGGTAGATCATGGTGGCCTTTCGGAGAGGTTGAGAGAAGCAGTGACAATTTGATAGGGTGGCCAAATGGATTTTTTAGATGGAGGTAGAGAAGATGGGAAGAAGAAGAAGAAAGAGAGGTAGAAGAAGGAAGAAGAAGAAAAAGAATGAAGAGAGAGTTGTCTTTCGAAGGGGGGCCCATTATGTCCTTTTATAAGCTTTTTTTTCTCATGCAAATCATTCCCCAAATCCTTCTTCTTGGTTAGTTTATTCTGGTGCTGCCATGTGGCACAATCTATGCCCTCAGATCTGCATCGCATGGCTCCTTCGATCCTGCACCTCTTGTTCGCATTTTCATCTTCAAATCCCGCCTCATCATCTCAACTGTCCGATCTTGCAATCAGATGGCTTAAACGTGTGCTCATCACGCCATTCAAATCCTATTTGTGGTTCTTGCAGCAACTTGCACAATCACACCACGTGGACGCCTCTGGGCCCTCCAATCTTGCATGCTCGCCTATACGTGCCTGCCCACTACCCGCACCAATTTTTGTGCAATGTAGGGCTCGAACCCATGCCCCGTACATACGCGGATGCATGCATGAGCCAACGTGTTGTGCAAAGCCTTTATCATATATGCTTACTTAATTATATTTATATTAATCTATTCTGGGTGGCGATGTGATGCGTTCATGGCTGTAGCATGACGATTCAACATCCCACACTACGAGGCGAGGCATCTTCAGGGGTTGGGGGCATGGCGAGGGGTGGCTACGATGGTGCCACGTGGCACCATCATGGCCGTCCATTCTTCTTCTCTTTATATCTAATGACATATGCCTCCAATTAAGTTGATTTTTGTACTATTTGACTGCGAACGTCAATTTGGGTCCATCCATACGGTTGGATTTGTCATCTAAGGTTTAGATCTTCTTCAATTTTCCCATTTGCTCTTGCTCTTTTGCAGGATCCATGGGGTGCTATGGGTGTGTGATTGATGCAATCTTGGATGCATTGGACTCCCGTCGTTATTCCGAAAAGATCCATAAGGTTGAATCGATCATTCGTAGCCCTGGATTACCTGCAGTCATTAATACCTCTCAAATAACATAGTTTAATACATAAAACACATATATCAACTACGATGTAGAATACGATGCGTATGCATGCAGAATGTCCATGTTAAGATAAGTTCTAGCTTAATTAAGGCGAGTTAGGACCGATGATTGTTGCGCAATCAAGATCAAATTTCTAATTTTCATTTTAGATGTTAGTTAGGTTGTCTGATAAAAGAATCGGACGATGACCTGGAGCATAAACCATTTTCCAGGAAGGTATGTTTGTAGAAACCAGACGTCTAAATTTTTAATTAGACGCCCTATTAGTCCTCTGATCTTAAACTCAAACGATGTGATCAAAAGGGTTAAAATCCTAAATGGCCAATCCCGACATCTGACTACATCACCAGACATTTGATCTGGGTAAAATCGTACATTTCACCCTTGTTCTCTAAGTGGTTTTGTAATGAAATTATCCCCAACTTTTAGGGGAGACTTGCTCAACCCCTTGGGGGATAAAAGACCACTCATTGAGGTCCCACTTCGCTGATGTTCAAAATCGCTAAATCCTCAAAGCTCTCTTCCGCCTGACGACCGTCGACTGCAAGTTGGTGCTGCCTATCTCACCATCAGACGACTGCTCCACCTCCCCAATGACTGGCGATATAGCTGCTCTCTTGCGTGCGCAGCCCACTCCTCGTCCTCACATCAGGAACCCTCCTCCATGGGTATAACCTCCGAAACCCTTAGGGTATCTCCTTCCATGATCGCTTAAGAAGCATTGATCGAGCCCTTTTAAAGTCCCCGACTTGTTTCTCCTTTGATATACAACTAATATAATCTTTTCACCTCTATCGTGCATGATGCAACGGATTTGCATGCGGAATGGCTTGGCTTTGGAAAACTTGTCGTTGTGGTTCGATTCATGAGAAAATCCATCGATGAGAAAAAAATTATAACTGAAACTTGAAAGGTAAGTCCCGAGTCGAACACGGGGAGGCGAACATTTGGTTTTGAAAATTTCGTGTTCCACTTTTAATTGTTTACTTCATTTTGTCTTTTCTATTTTTTTTGCTATCTTTAATAGGGCAAGAGATCAGGTCGATGAAATCTAGCTAACATACTTGCAAAATAAAAAGAGAGAGATAGAGAGAGAAAAATAATTATCTATTTAGGAGTAAATGTTTGTTACAACTACAAAAGTGTAAGAGATAGAAAGGGGTGAGAGAATCCCCCTTGATGTTCTCTTGGAGGATGACTTGCTCTGATGTCACCTAGAGAAAGGTGGTGAGGAGCATGACGGACAGGGATGGAGCTGGAGGATGAAGGATGGGGCAGGACGGCATCGCGGTGAGGATCTTCTTCTCGAAGGGTGGTGAGAGGATAGCCACGAGATGCTCCATTGTTAATCACTTTGAAATGGGTTTTAAAGTCATTGCATTGTAGTACAATTTGAATTAGCGAGAAAAATAGATAATATCTATACTCGAAAGAAATACGAGGTCGTTCACTAGGAGCAAGTGGCAATTTAATCTCAAAATCATAACTCTAAGTAAAAGATATGAGCAATTGCAATCAAAATTGATTCAAAATGATATAGCAATAATTTCAAGTAGCAATGTGCAAAAAGGAGTGGGTAAAATGTTGATTTTAATCACCAAATTACCCTACAATGTTAAGCTTTGCAAGGTACTCAAGTAACAAAATTGTATAAGCCAAGCAAATCTCAATTTAATCAACAAAATCAACGTATCAGCAGATATCAGACGATAGAATTGGTGCTCAGACGCCTTAACTGATGCTCAGTAGATAGAGGCAAAGGCCTCTTCCTTCTCTTCAAGCCTCAGGGAGAGGCAAAGGCACAACAGCTTCAGAGACGAAGGCCACTTAATCGACTAAGTGTAGAGAGGGAGTGAGGCAAAACCCCCCCTCTTCTCTCTCTTTTCTTCTCTTCCCCCTTAGAACCCTGCTTTAATCGGCGAAACAAGCGGGTAACCGGATTTAGCCAAACCCGTGTGGCGTGACCGCGGGTAAGGCGAGCATATGGGCGTGCGTGTGGGGACCTCACCCCCTGTGAGTGCTGTGGTAAATAGCCTACAGCACAAAAACAATATATGTCACTACACCACTTCTGCAGTTGGGGCATGTGATTGGCATCGAAGGGATGGCTGATGGCTCCAATTGGATGCCTGGAGATGGACCTGGGAGTCACCTGCATTACCTGGCCATGGACGCTAGGAGGAACTCAGCTTGAGGATAGCAATCGAAGGTGGAGAAGACTGTGCGGTAGCGAAGCTCCAATGAAGGTACCTGAGATAGAAATATGGGCTATAAGCCCTAGTTAAAGCACTCAGGAGGATCAATGGATGACGGTGAAGGTACTGTGGTTGGTGATGTGTCGTGAGAGTGTGTGAATGTGCATGGCGAGGTCAAAGAGGGTGCGTGGAGGTGGGTGTGCTCAAGGGGATGAATGTGTGGGCAATGGTCCTAATTAGGTTTGGGCTTTTGCTTCTAGAGTCACAACGGAGGTTTTGAAGGTGGTGGTGTAAGGTTTGATGCAGTATAGCAATGGGCAAAGTTCCGCCAACCGTGAAAAAGATGAAATGCGAGGGGAGTGGTTGGAGGTCGTGTGTGTATCGTAAGTGCGGGAAAAAAGAAATAGAGGAAGAGAGAAAGAGAAAGGACTTAGCTAGGTGGGAGAGAGGCGGAGGTAGCCAGTTGTGATCGACTGATGCCGGGGAAGACGGAGAGAGTGCTGGAGCGGTGACGGTGATGTAGGCAGAGGAACATCCTTCCTTCGATCGAGGAGGATTGCGACGAAGAGGAGAGTCGAGAGGATCGATCAGTTTGGTCGTTGGTGGCCAGATGAGGTGATTTAGGGGTTGTTGACTCGCCAAGACGTGCTAAGAAGCACGATGAGGCATTGGGCAATTTTATATAGGACATGGGAGGTCTTTCCAAGCTTGGAAAGAAGCTTCCAAGCTCGAAAGGTCTTCGCAAAATAGGATACCTGAACCTTTGAAAGATTCGCATGACCATTTGGGAATGAATTGGACCTCAGGACATGTCTCAATTGGTAGGGAATTTCACAAAGAATCTTTGATTCAAATTTGGGATTGTTTGATTGAGAATTGAGCGAGAAAATCTTGCTCGAATCTCATCAGAGCAAGGTGCTACACACCATTGGCAGCAAGGACTAGCTTGTAAGGAAGATCACAAAAGTTAGGTACCCAAATGCAAATTTTTTGAAAGTTAGTGGCACGGGTGTGAGAAGAAAAAGCTAAATAGAACCAAAATGCAAACTTGGTGAATATGACCTCAGATTGGGCCCAAATTTTTGTAGAAACCTAATTTCGACCCAAGGAATCCAATGGTGAAGTTAAAATTAGGTTTTGACCACATTTGACTAAGGAAATTGTACTATTACCCAAATTAGGGCAAAAGTCTATTTGTGGCTCTATTTTAGGTCAAGATGGGTTCTGATGGTCAAATTGAAGGCACTAAACACTAGAGAATAATTTTCTATGAGTTTTAGAGGTTTTAGGTGAATTTTATCCTGATCGAAATCTCAGTTAATTAGGCAGGTCTATTTTTAGGGTTTCAGATGCCCATTAATTCCTGTAACCTGTGAAAACCCATTTTGTTCTGTATGAACCCTCTTGCTAGATGCTTAAGCACATTTTGACCTTTATTCAAACCCTGAGGAAACCAATAATTATTCTATTTTACTGATAGAATGGTAAGTTTTCAGAAATAACCCTATTTTCTTATTCTCTTCTCAGATCAGTGTTTTGTGCCCTTAAGACCTTCTGATGGATATGTAGGAGCTTTTATTTACTTAATTAGATCAGATTGAGCTAGTTATGGCTCATGATGGTATTCCCATCATTGACAAATGGGGATGAGAGGTGGGAAAACTATTTTCTTTTCTACTCTAGAGGAGCATCTCGGGCTTGGGATAAGCTCTCTCTAGAGGCTTAGAGGTGGTGAGAGGAAGAAAGGAAGACATGAAGTGGAAGGGGAGGTGTAGGGGTCCTTTTATAGTGAAGGGATGAGGAGGAAATCCATCCATGGGATTTAGCGACAACAAATGCATCGCTAAAGATCTACCTTGGATGTTGCTAAAGGGCTGACTAGCACTCGCGCATGTGCACCGTCCTCATGCACTGCTGCTATGAGGTTGGAGAGTTAATGATTGATTAGTCGATTTTCACTTTCATTATTTCGCACATAAAATGTCGTGTTGTAGTATGCAAGTGGTGGAAAACCACTAATCAAAACAATAAAAATTAACCACTTGAAAGAGTCGGTTGTGTCCACAGGGAGGCAATAGCATATTAAAACTCATACGGGTCCAAAAATAGATGTCCACTATTGATTTCCCAAAAATATTGTGTCAAACACCACACTAGATATGTGCTTTAATGAAAGCACATGCTAAAATTATATTTTTGATAATCAAGAGGGAGTTCAATGGAATGTTCATAACAATAAAATATCAATATAAAGTGACAAGGGCATTTAAATGTAAATGCTAACATGTGTTGAAATAGGGGATTTGGTTGGTTGTCTCTCATGCATGGAGGGAGCATCCGACCACGAGGAGCTTACTAGAGGTAAAGTGGAGCGAGGGCTTCGCAGCGGTGGCAAGTCATGAGGTGGCCGGCTGGTGTTGAGAAGGTGTTGGGTGCATGGAGCACACCCCTTGTTTGAGCTTGGAAATGGAAGCGCTGCAGGTGGTGACAGCATGAAGATGGTGAGGTCGTTGGGCATGATGCGTGCCTACGTGGAGTGGAGCTGGAGGGGAGTGCATGTTGGAGATGTGCACGGGCAGCGCGCTAGTCGTGTTGGCTGTGAATGTGTGTGGGATGCTGCTCAGGCAGGTGGAGGTGCATCGAGGGGACATGCATGGTGCTACTGCTGCAAGTGGTGTGTGTACGGAATGGCGAGGGAGCACAGCGAAGGCATGTGTGTGCCTGCAAGCGGTGGAGCTGGAGAGCGGTCGCACGAGGAGGAGCAAAGGGTGCGTTTGGGATGTAGTAAGGAGGTACACATAGGAGGTTGCACACTGCTGCATGCACGGACTCACTCCTGGCCATTTGTGGAAGGGAAGATGCGGACATGCTGCTGGTGGTGCGTGTGATGCACAGGAGATGCAGTCAGGCAGTAGAGGCATGATGGCATCGACAAAGGCAAGGACTTTGGGCATCTGGGAAAGTTCCCGGATGTCTTAAGTGAGTGGGAAGGTGCATAATGGCGGTCGTCAGGGGGTGATCTGGTGATTGTAATACGGAGCATTGCAATGGTGGTGCAGGCTGTTAACCCCCACGGCCACGGTGGTGAAGCTCCACCACTGTTGAGGCCGATGGTAGTGGAGTGGATGAGAACAAGTTCTCTGCACGGTGAGGAGTGGGGATGGAGGCCTTCGGTGAATGGCAACCGTTCCTCCTCCTTTGTAGTTGTGGCTAGAAGTATTTGAAATCCAAACAAGCGGGAGGAGATCCACTCTTTCCGTCGAGTGAATGCTGGCAGCTGTGAAGATTGAATGGGTGTAGGAGGAGGAAGTGGAGCGGTTACCAGAGGGAGAAGGTGAAAATTAATAAAATAAAATATTAGGATTATTTATATTCAAATCCTTAAGTTCTATGTTAATTAATACATTGCATGTAATGCATCTAATTACATGCCATTCTAAGTCAATTCTAAATGCCTTTAATTATGAATGTAATGCATGAATTATGTAATTAAATCAAAAATATAAATTAATCTATTTACATCCTAATGCATGCTAAGTAAATGGATGTGTTACCCTAAAGTTTAGGCATTTAGACATTTAATTGGCTTACAAATTGAGCTTATCAAATGCCCCATGCCTAAATTTTGCTAGTCCCTAGCAAATGCAAGCAATAACCTATCACTCCAAGTAGACTGGCCAGCCCAATCGATCTTCCTTTAGAAACATGTTATGTTCAAACTTTAGACCTAAGGTTCCCAAGTAGTTGCTAAATTATAGACTAGGTCGGCTAAAGATGAGTTGCATGCACATGTTTCCCTCATTTCTAACTCTACCCTTGGGTTTATTCGTCCCAAAGATTAAAGCATCCATGCAAGTGCATTGGTTTGAGTTATTTGAGGTTGGTATGATTGCCAACCTTGAAGGTGAGTATTTATTTTTTTGTAATATATATATTTTTGTTTGATTCCTCTAAGTCTAACCTTGGATCATCAATTAACGCAGTTTGTGTCGGATTCATTGTTCCCATCACCTAACCTCAAAGGGTGCCCGGCTTTTGATGCTTCGAGATAGCACTGCCCAAAGTGACCTTAAGAACTCCTGGCAATCGACACTTTGAGATAGTATTGCCCATGGATTTCTTCAGCAAATTTAGGCCTGTGGTAATCGGTACTTCAAGATAGGGGCACCCATGGTACCTGAACCGCATAATGTGCTTACATGCATGCAGTAGGATGGATATCCTAAGAGACAATCACCGAGGAGTGACATGTTATCATCGCATCCTCAAGGTGAGTATATACTCCACCTCTCCTGCAGCAGGAACTCTTCCAATCAAATTGTGTTTCCAAGCTTCTCCTAAATCATAACTAAGAGAACCAAATTTTCTTTAAGAAATGAAATTGGGTAATCACTGACAGAAGCCATTTTCATGCATTTTGAAGTCATCGAAAATCGTTGGATAGTCGCTCTAAATGCTTGTCAAAAATAATTTCAAAAGATAACAAGCCTTTGAGTCCCGGTCGTTCATCACTGGGAGGCGTTTATGCAAATCTGAAATCGATCTCTTTTTCACTCTACTTGCTTAAAATCGGATGGCGATTTATGGTTATTACGTATTTAAGCACGACATGCTTAGTTGCAAGAATATCGGAAGTTAAAAGCAGACAACCTTAATCACACCAAATATATTGTAATAAGCGCATGGTGATTCACAACACATAGACATATATATATAGAAAATTTTCTTTCATTCATTCAAGAGAGTGTTTGCAACATGGAACTAGAGGAAAGCTTATAGTGGAAAGCTTAAAAACAACAAACTTGCTAATAGAAAATGATCGCATACAGGAATCTATGGGGAGATTTTGCATGCATCATTGGGGAAGAATAAAGAGGTACACTACTAAGCAGTAATAAAAGCATGTAGACTATGAAGAACTAGCTACTAATCTTGCAGAAATAGGTGCATTCAGAGGTAGGCTCCGATGGCCTTTGAATGGCTGAGAGGAGAATGAGGGGCGGCTAATGGTGCGTAGGCTGGCCCTTGGAGAGACATTGGAGAGGTGATCCAGCATCCTGGCGTAGAGATGGTGGTGGCCATGGTGAGCAACTTGTGGAGGTGTACTGGAAGTTAATGTAGCTAACCTAAATGGAAGTGAATAAAGCCAAGAGAAGGATGGGTGCAAATGGCCACCCCTTAGGTCTTTTTATAGAGCTAAGGGAAGCTATTTAGAGAATTATGGAATTCTCTAGAGAGGCCTATGGTGGGAGCTCATGGGAGAGTGAGAGAGAGAGGATGGATGGTGGTTTTCAGATCGACCAAATGTGGATCCAAAAATTGAATGGCTCTTGGTTGCTAATTTATGCAACCAAGGAAAAAACACATGGTAGAGAGTTCTAGAAAACTCTAGGGTAGGTATTTTTGTGTGGATGTTGTGTGTGGGTCGAAACTTAGGTGGCCAGGTTGATTAGGTTAGGTCCTAGTGGGTTTAGTTCAAGGTAGGTCTCTAATTAGGGTTGTAAACCCTATTTCATTAAGGTAAAGTGCAATTAAACTTAGTACATGTTTAATTGGGTGTGTGAAAACTTAATTGAGAGTAAAATAACTCAACTAAGTCAGGTATAGGTCAATTGGACTCTCATTGAGTACAATTGGATAGTGTGTGCTGAGATCAGGGATCAATTGTCAATTGGACTCAATGTGTCCAATTGTATAGGCTGATGGAATTGACTAAGATCCAAGTCAATTAGATCTAGTGAGGAGCTAAATAGGTCCTTAGAGAGATCTAGAGGTGATGTACTAGGGTTAGGGCACCTTAATTTAGGTTCCTATGGGGTTGGAATTGGGTTTAGGGACCTACAGATCGAAAATCAAGGCTTGAATCTCAAAATAGGAACGGGAGAGTAGTTCCAGACATCCAATAAAAGTGTCAAACGTCTTATGGTCAAAAATCAGAAGTCCAGACTTGTTTTCTACACGTCCAATCAGAGTCAGGAGGGATTCTAGGTTCCATCTTGACTATTCTACAGAAATTGGACATCTGACCAAGTGCTGGACGTCCAATAACACTTGAGAAGTGGGTTTAAGGTGTGCTGGAGTTGGCTAAGGGTTCTGGACATCCTATAACTTATCTAGACATCCAGATAGAGGTTGGAATTAGGGTTTTAAGGTTTCCTAGGGTGCGGTGACCTAATCTAAGGGTGGCTAAGGCTTAGGGAAGCTTCTAGGCTGTCCTAGGGTAGGAAGGTCCTAAGTTCTTCATATTTTACTGCTTTATTCCTACTTAATAGAATAGCATACCTTAACTCCCTTACATTATTATCTATTACATCTAATCGAGGTCTTCCGCTCCAACTCTACTGCAACACCAGTTATTCTAGCTTCAGATTCAGCTTCCGATTTACCTTCTGGTTAGGTTATTACCTGTAATTGTCATAATGCACCTAATCAATACATTATAGCATTATTTTATGCATAACTAAAAGAAAGCAGTAAGGATGCAAGTAATGCTTATGCATGTGTGAATTACCCTAACTTGTGCTAAGTCGTAGCCTAATTTAGGTCAATTAGGACCTATGATTGCTGCACAATCATTCCCCTATGTCTAAATCTTGCTAGCCCCTAGCAAATGCAAGACTAAATTATTCACATAAGTGTCCCTAAGGGATTGAATATTTTGTCAAGTGTATGCCTAGAGATTTTTCTTCTTTTTATTTTCGTCCTTTTCTCAAAAATTCCAGACAATCGTGAAAGTGTAGCTATGTTGCTTTTGCAACGGATTTGAGTGAAGAACTAATTCACCACTAATGCCTGTACTTGACCCCTAGTAAAATTCTAGCAGGATAGGCGGACTTCTTCCCTCGGGGTATTCAACATATTTTATGAAATCCACCTCGGCTTTAAGCTTGGGTAGAGGATGTCCGAGGGATACGAGCGTTTATTTGGTGGCTCACTCTTACTTGGTGCTTCATAGAGATTAGTATTTCAGAATCTAGATTCCTGGACTATCAAGTAACTCAACTCAGAGAAAGATGAGAAAAACTATGCTCTCTTCTGGTTCCTTTTTATTCATTCTCTCTTTCTCATTTTCTTTTCTTTTCTTTTCTTTCTTTTTCTTAGAGCTCACAATGTTACCAGATTCACACATACGACTTGTATTTGTTGGTCTCACTTGTCATTAACACTTTAATTGAGTTCCCATAACTGTAACACTAAGTCAGAATTCCTCAACCAATATCGGGCGGTCAGAAACATAGAAAAATAGGTTAAGACCATATTTGGTGAAATTGCCTCAATGCAACTGAAATAAACACTAAATATTCACTCTTTTTTTGTTTTCTTTTTACTCTTTTTCTAATTTTTTTTCTTTTTCAGCCTTTTTTTTTCTTCATTTTTTTTTTTCAACATATACACAACTAGCACATATCCATGAACTTTATTGAGGCATTATTATTGATTGGTGGTATTCAAGAGACATTGGGTGGCTTATTTGGTGGAAGTGCCTACTCACGGCATTGGGAGAGATGGAAAGGATGGTGTATTTGTGACCTTGACAACAATACCTTCCTTCAGCCAAGGAATCCATAAAGAATGGTCGTAACCATCCACCTTTGCCCTAGTTTTATGAAAACTCGCTCTCCATGTAGTTGCCTTATTTTGTGGCTCTCAAAATTTCACACAAGATGTATACGTAGGAACTGAGAGTGAAAACTATGTCTAATGTCAGAGTATCATCACCTAATTATCTAGGACTCTAGATTCCTTCAACTAATCTTAGTGCACCAGTACACTCTACTCTCATCTCAAACTATTTGGTGGATTTTTGGAGGTAAATCTGCCAGACTCCCAAAACATTTTCTAGGGGTTCAAGAAAAGAAGCACTGCTTCTTCTCGACCGACTAAAGATGTTTATTAGCCATCACCATGAAGCCATTGCAAATTCTACATGTGTGTGAAAAGTTGTACTGGATTCCAGATTATAGGAATCAACTAGAGGATAAAATCCCTAATGCATTCTCTTGATAAAAATCTTATTCATGAATGCAATATGTATATATGCTATAAACAAGTAACCTCATATAATTTGTACTTCGTAAAATTCCCATATCGGGTTACATTCAGCTTGATCCAAAATTTCAGAGCAGGAAGGGTGAGCGAGTGAGTCGAAAATGGCTATTGCGGACGACTTCTATTTCCAATGTGAGCCATGGAGATGGAGTCAATTGTTCTTTTATTTAGGATCCTAATGTATGTGTAACATGAAACTCTGAGGTTTTCCTAAGGGTTGGCATAAAAATTTTTTAGTTTTACTGTATCTACCCCCCATGCCTAAGTTCTTGCATGTCTTTATGCATGAATATAAAAGAAAATAAATACAGCAGGGAGTAAATAGGTAGA
The DNA here is from genome assembly GCA_037157565.1 of Thalassia testudinum. Lineage (NCBI taxonomy): Eukaryota > Viridiplantae > Streptophyta > Magnoliopsida > Alismatales > Hydrocharitaceae > Thalassia > Thalassia testudinum. The sequence goes on from JAZHRO010000024.1 coordinate 122,352,711, forward strand.
AATCAACTATAATTACTCCTAAAATTTAACATTCAGCATCGGCCAACCTTACAGTATGCAATATGCAAGAGAAATTTGCTTAAAAGAAAAATATGACATGTATAAAAATGGTTATGTATAGGGTGATGGTAGAATGTGAGGTAGATGCTGAGTTTAACGCCTCCAGCTATGAGAAAGCTCAATTAGATGTATCAGTTCTTGCATAGGAACTGGTTAAGATTAAGACAAAGATATGCTCATATGCTCTCAGAATCAGTAGTCTAGAGATGCGAACCCGCTGATTGTGCACCCCTCCTCTAAAAAGTCTAGTTATAAGAAAGTGTACAGTGGTGGTGGAAAATAGAGGATAATCAGAGGGGGGATCATGATGTTGATTCAGCTAATTTACCGTGTCCCACAATTCAGCAGGAAGTTGCTGAGGGAGTAGATCAAAATGTATCACAGAACCAGAATCTGAGTCATAAGGATCCTCATAACGATAATTGACATCAAACATCATGCCCTCTCCAGGCTCAGGGTCACACGGGGGTATTCATGAAAGTAGAAGATCTGTGGGGAGGTCACTGAAATCCTCGTTAGAAATTTGAATAGGAGGAGTAGACTTGAAGGTGGGAATCTGATGTCCCATATGTTTGCGAATTCCTGCTGATCCGCTACCTGTGAGATAATCAGTTGTGATTGAGTTAACGGGAAACCCATTAGCTATGGTCACGTCTTCTTGTAATAACAAGGGCGATCCCGTAGTGTACGGATCTGGATAGCTAGATTCAAGGGTGCTATGGTCAGAAACACACCCTAAACAGTCAGATCCTCGGGGAGATATGTGCAGTGCAGTGGTCTCAGTCCCGTGTGGATCGAGGTCCAAGAACCCTGTTAATGCAGATGAATGAGACATTGGGTCATCACAAAGGAGCCTAATGTTACCACAATATGTCGAGTCTTCATCTTCATAATCCTCATTTATGTGATCACAGACAAAATTCCTTGATGCTTTGTATATGTCAAGTTGAAGTCACTCATTACCTAGGGCTGTCTCCATACACCCGGATGCACAATCAATGTTTTCTCGGCCTGTCGCTAGAAATGGGTGACCCAAAATGATTGGTGCATCTCAGCGATTAGGAGGAACCTCCATATTTAGAACGAAAAAGTCTGCAGGAAAGCAGAACCCATGGACTTTTACGATCAGATTCTCAACCACCCCCCTCGACGTTTTTACTGATCTATCATCCAGTTGAATCATTACTGAGGTAGGCTTTAACTCCCCAAATCAAAATCGATCAAATACGGCAATGGGAGTTAGGTTATGGACGAACCCAGATCTAGAAGGGCCTGATCAATTGGAGAATCCTACAAGAAGCAGGATATGAGTGGGGTACCGGGGTCTTTCCTTTCAGGTATCAAGTTAGCTAGAATCACGGCACTAGCTTCTTTTCACAGTACCGCCTGTCATCCAATTCTAGGCTATCACTTCGGGGTACAATAGTCCTTGAAGAATCTAGTGACAGTAGGGATGTGATCAATTGCTTCGAGGAGGGGGACCTGAATATGTACTTCCTTGAACATTGTCTTTAGGTCCTCAAAATTTTGCGTGTCCTTCTTCCATACTACATTCTGCATCAGTGCCTCAGGAAAAGGGAAAGGAATCTCTGGTTCAAATGGCCTCTTACCCTTATCTACCGTAGGTGGCTTCTAAGATGAAGAAGGAGTCGAACCCGCCTATGGTGAAGGGTGAGAAAAATCAGGACCCGCCTGCCTATGTGGTGGATTGAATGTCTTCCTTCCACTTAGTGAGATAGCATTTGCATTGGCTTACTGTCCATGAAGTGGTGAGGGAGTAGAAGGGGTAGGCTATGAGGGGTTCTGCATCAAAGGTGGCTGGCCTTGAGCGTAACCAGGTGGTGCAGGAGGCACCTGTAATATGGCGTGTGTCTGTCCCTATGGTGCCTGAAACCTAGGCTGGTCACCTTGGTTCTGCACATACCGAGGGTTCGTGATGGGTTGGGAGGGCAAGGCTCCCTGAGTCCTATGCTCCTGCAACAGCTGGTTTTGCATGCTCTGTATACTCTGTATCTGGTCAGCCATCGCCTTCATTGTCTGCAAGCTATCCTATGTAGATTTCCTCATCAATTCTTCCAACTCCTCTTTCAGTGCCTCCAAAGGGTCAACCTGCTTTGGAGGGTGGCTGGTACCTTGGTGCAGCGGCTGGTATATAGAACAGGGTTGCTACTACTGAGACGGGAATGGTTTTTGCCTGGGGTATGTGTTGTGCGCATTCTTGTATTGCCTGGTCTGGTAGTGTAGATCTTGATGTGGTTTCTGTGAGTTACTAGACAGGAGAACTTCAGATGCTGGCGCCAACCAAGCTTATATGTCTCTGAATATGGGTTGTTAGCTCGTATCCTTGAATAGCACTAACGTCCTCATAGGCCGAAGAAGTCTGAGACGTATATCCATTAAGGGGATATGTATTATAGTCAGTGGGTGGTGCGTAACCCTGGTCATATGGTGCTAGATCGAGATTGTTTGCGGGATCCTGATATGCAGGATCTTGTAAATAAGGGAAGATGCATCCCGAGTGAGTAGATTAACTCGAGCAGGGGGCTTGGTGTGCAAAGGAGGGTCTTGGAGTAGCAGAGTTCAAGTCAGATTGACCCTGACTAATTTGGTCAATCTTTTTCTCGATCAGGTTTATTCTATCCACCTACTTGACATTGATATCAACGTCGGCTCGAATAGACTCGGTGTGGGCCTCATTGACACCAACCTGCTACTGTCCAGGCCATTGCAACTGGTTCATGGACGCAGCATTCATCGAGTTCTCCACCAAAGATTTGAACAACTCAAATGCACTATTCTCATCTTTCGCAAGGAGATTCCCGCCACTGGATGCATCGGCCAGATACCGATGTGTGTCATCTAGCCCATGGTAAAAGATCTAAGCTAGGTGCCATCTAGGTATGCCATGGTGCAGGCATTTCCGGAGAAGGTAGTGAAATCGATCCTAGGCATCATGCAACTTCTCCGTAGCTCCTTGGGAGAAAGTCGTGATCGTGCAGCTCATCACGTTCGTTAAACCAATCAGGAAGAACTTTTGCAGGAATTCACATCATAATTCTAGCCAGGTTGCAATTGGCTTCCCAATGGTCTTAACCAGTATGAAGCTTTGTCCCTCAGAGAAAATGAGAAAAGCTTCATCAGAACAATCCCAAGATCAATATTCCTGGGTCGAATCATTTCTGTGAGTCGACTCAGGTCCTTTAAGTGCTGAAATGGATCTTCGCTTGAGTTTCCATAAAAATGACTACTGATCAAATTGATCACATTGGGCTTGAGCTCAAACGCGTCTCCACCTACGAGAATCCTGACCAAGGGTGCGACGATCGATGCGGCTGGATCATAGAAATCCCAAAGTTGTTCTCCTCACAGTGGATGCTGCATTCTGTCAAGTGTCGTCAAGATACGGTCCAGGCTCTGTTGATGCCACTCCTCTGATTCAACCACTCGGGCCTCCAGACGAGCCATTGGGTCTAGATTACCAACATCCTGACCTGTTCTAGGTTCAAGATTCGCGATTACGGCTAAGGGAGTAGAAGAAGTGGGGGGAGAAGATGGTCCTGGCGAGGTGACTCACCTCCTTGGGAGTGGCTCCCAAGGTCCAACCAGTTGAGGTCTAAGTGACCCCCTTCCTTTCATACACAACCCAACCCCTGGGTTGCTGTAGCTAAGCTAGACAAGGCTAAGGCCTTGTCAGTCAGATGGTCCTTATGATCGGGTGACCAGATTTTTCATTTAAGTTCGAATTCCTGAAGAAAATTCATCGTAAAATCAACTGAAAGTGGTTCCCACCTCTCAAGCTAACCTAGCCAAGAGCTTGAAAGCACCCAGTAGTATGACAATGAATTTAGGTTGATTTCGTGTTTTAGAATTGATTTTAGCCCATTTTTCTTCAGTTGGGGTTTGTGGTGACTGGTCCACAAGGTGACCAAGCTTGCCGGCTAAGTACTAGACTTGATTAAGTCTAGTCTAGCCCAAATGTGGTCTCTAGATTTTAACCCTAAAGATGTAACCTAGGGTTTATGCAATTCTAGGGTTTTTTTATTTTTTTGTTTTGTGCTTCGTCAGCAGACCACAAGATTAAAAATAGTTCTCTAAACAAAATTGGAATGCAATTAAATTGAAATTTGGCGAGTAGATTTTTTTCTCAATTATCTTTTCAAGGAATATTTGTTTGTAATTTTTACTATTTCAACCAAATTTATAGAGATTTTTAAATGTCAAGGGTTCAGATTTGGAATTTTGACCCCTGGTCAAATACTCAAATTGAGACAGCATTAAATATTTTTAAAAATTTCAGGAAAAATATGGAATTAAAGCCAATAAGATCAGCTTTCAGAACCCACCATTTTAGTCAAAATAGATCAGTGACTTGCTTGGAATTACTTTTTGAATTTTGAAAAATCTCAAATCTAGTTCAGTCTAACTCCCTTGCACTTCGCAAATTTTTAAAAATTTTATACTTAGAATTTTTTCAAAAAGCAGTTTCGTTTGAAAGATGATTTGGAAATGAAAGTGTAACCCAAATTTTAGAATTTTTTATTGACTAATTTTTTTGCAATTGAATTTTTAAATCAAAATATAAAGTACGACTTAAAATCAAACGGTGGTGGAGAAGCTTTTAAAAGGTTTTTGAGTTTAAAATTCAAACTTTCCACCAAAAAAAAAAATTTTTTTTTTTTTTGAGACTTCTTTTTTCAAGAAGGATTTTTTCTTTCAAAGGGTTTTCAAAAATAAATTTTTTTTTTTTGCTTTTTCAAAACTAACCTTGGATTCAAAAAGGAAGCCCAATCTAACTACCTAGATATTTTTTTTCTTTGATATTTTTTCCTTTTTTTTCCTTGAAAATGAATAAGCTTTCTTTTTTCTTTTTATTTTTTTTTCAAATGAAATTGCTACAAGCAAATCTAACATAGGGTTCACAAAAAAAAACCTAGACTAAAGCATATTCGATGTGCACATGGAATTTTTTTCTGCGCTCGTAGTGTGCGCAGATCCCATTTTTTCTCTATTTTTCCTACACATCCAAAGACAAGCAAAGGAAGATTTGTCAGTGATAGCTCCAAAGATCAAAATCAAAAAATGACGTTGCCTCCCTAGCAACGGCACCATTTGACAGAAGCCATTTTCACATGCTTTGAAGTCGTCGAAAATCATAGTGTAGTCTCGCTAAACGCTCATCAAAAATAATTTCCAAAGATAACTAGACTTTGAGTCCCAGTCGTTTGTCTCTAGGAGGCATTTATGCAAATCTAAATCGATCTCTTTTTCTCTCTACTTGGTTAAAATTGCATGGCAGTTTATGGTTATTACGTATTTAAGCACAACATGCTTAGTTGCAAGAATATCAAAAGTTAAAAGTAGGAAACTTTAATCGCACCAAATATTTTGCAATAAGCGCATGGTGCTTCCCAACACGTAGACATATATATATAGAAAAATTTCTTTCATTCATTCAAGAGAGTGTTTGCAACATGGAACTAGAGGAAAGCTTATAGAGGAAAGCTTAAAAACATCAATCTTGCAAATAGAAAATGATCACAAACAGGAATCTATGGGGTGATTTTGCATGCATCGTTGGGGAAGAATAAAGAGCTACACTAGTAAACTGTAATAAAAGCATGTAAACTATGAAGAACTAGCTACTAATCTAGCAGAAATAAGGGCATTAGGAGGTGGGCTCCAATGGCCTTTGAATGGTCGAGAGGAGAAGGAGGGGCGGCCAATGGTGTTTAAGCCAACCCTAGGAGTGAGGTTGGAGAGGTGATCCAGCATCTTGGCATGGAGATGCTGGTGTCCATGGTGAGCAACTCGTGGAGGTGGAGTGGAAGTGAATGTAGCTAACCTAAATGGAAGTGAATAAAGCCAAGAGATGGATGGGTGCAAATGACCACCCCTTAGGTCTTTCTATATAGCTAAGGGAAGCTCTCTAGAGAATTATGGAATTCTCTAAAGAGGCCTATGGTGGGAGCTCATGGGTGAGTGAGAGAGATAGGATGGATGGTGGTTTTTAGATCCACCAAATGTGGATCTGAAAATTGAGTGGCTCCTGGTTGTTGATTTTAGCAACCAAGGCAACAACACATGGTAGAGGGTTCTAGAGAACTCTAGACTATGTATTTTAGTGTGGATGGTGTGTGTGGGTGCGTGTGGGTCAAAACTTAGGCGGCTAGGTAGATTTGGTTAGGTTCTAGTGGGTTTAGTTCAAGGTAGGTCTCAAATTAGGGTTGTAGACCCTAATTCACTAAGGTAAAGTGCAATTAAACTTAATACAAGTTTAATTGGTTGTGTGAAAACTTAATTGAGAGTGAAATAACTCAATTAAGTTAGGGCTAGGTCAATTGGACTCTCACTGAGCCCAATTGGATAGTGTGTGCTGAGATCAGGGCTCAATTGGACTTAATGAGTCCAATTGAATAGGCTGTTGGAATTGACTAAGATCCAAGTCAATTAGGTTTAGTGAGGACCTAATTAGGCCCTTAGGGAGGTCTAGATGTGATGCACTAAGGTTATGGCACCTTAATTTAGTTTCCTATGTGGTTGGAATTGGGTTTAGGGACCTAAACATCCAAGATCAAGGCTTGAATCTCAAAACAAGAATTGAAGAGCAATTCCAGACATCCAATAAAAGTGTCAGACGTCTTATAGTGAAAAATCAGAAGTCTAGACTTGTTGTCTGGACGTCCACTCAGAGTCAAGTGGGATTCTAGGTTCTATCTTGGCTATTTTGCAGAAAGTGGGCGTCTGACCAAGTGTCTGGACGTCCAATAACACTGCAGAAGTTGGTTTAATGTATGTAGGAGTTGGCTAAGGGTTCTGGACGTCCTATAGCTTTTCTAAACATCTAGATAGAGGTTGAAATTAGGGTTTTGAGGTTTCCTAGTGTGCGGTGACCTAATCTAAGGGTGGCTAAGGCTTGGGGAAGCTTCTAGGCTGTCCTAGGGCTAGATGTTCCTAAGTTCTTCATATTTTACTGCTTTATTCCTACTTAATAGAATAGCATGCCTTAACTCCCTTACACTATTATTTATTACATATAATTTATGTCTTCCACTCCAGCTCTGCTGCAACACCAGTTATTCCAGCTTCAGATCCAGCTTCCGATCTACCTTCTAATCAGCTTGTTACCTATAATTGTCATAATGCACCTAATCAGTACATTATAGCATTATTTTATGCAAAGCTAAAAGAAAGCAGTAAGGATGCAAGTAATGCTTTTGCATGCGTGAATTACCCTATCTTATGCTAAGTCTTAGCTTAACTTAGGTCAGTTATGACCTATGATTGCTGCGCAATCAATCACTACTTACAAAAGACCAAGTGTGTGTGAAATGTGGATGCATAGGTTACAAGGACCCATAAACCAAAAGGTAGAAAAAAACATTCGGTACTACCCAACCTTTAACTCAAACCCTAGCTTTCCTTCCTCAACCTCTTGAGGAATGGTCTGCAACTTAACTCCTACTTAAGTTTTTAAGTCCACAGAGCACCCTAAAGGTCTAAAGCTAGTAGCTCACTTAGCTTCTAAAGTTTGACACCTGGAGTGAACATAGTCTAACCTAATGTTTTGGTCTACTTAAGAATGTATGGCACAACCAAGTAAGCTCAGTAATGCAAAATGTTTCTCTTTTTTTTTTTTGGAATGTAATATGCATGAATGAATGCAAAATGTAGACATGCTATAAATAGATGCCTCAAGTCTTATCCCCCCATGCCTGGTTCAAACAATGTCCTCATTGGGAACAAAATAGTTAAAGGAAGATATTACCTGAGGTGGAGAATGACAGGAGCTAAGGCTCTCGAAGAGTGACCTCATCAACCAGATGGCCATCCAAAGTAATGTATGGTTTTAACTATTGGCTGTTGACGATAAAAGGAGTTGCCGAAGAGGATGGGCTCTTGATCTCCATAGCCCCATGCGGAAATACTTTAGTGATTATGTAAGACCCATCCCAACGAGATTTTAATTTCCCTAGAAAGAGATTAAGTTTGGAATTGAAAAGCCAGACTTGTTGGTTGGCCTCAAAGGTCTTTCTAAGGATATACTTATCATGCAAGACCTTAGTTCTCTCTTTATAAGCTTGAGAGGTGTCATAAGCACCATTCCTCAGCTCCTCAAGCTCACTTAATTCCAGAAGTCGTGCCTTACCCGCCTTTTCAAAATCCATGTTGACACTTCGAATAGCCCAAAGTGCCCTATGTTCCAGCTCAATGGGTAAATGGTACACTCTCCATTACACAATCCGAAAGGGAGATGTAACCAAAGGGGCTTTATAGGCCATTCGATACGCCGACAAAGCATCATCGAGCTTTTGGGACTAGTCCTTCCTATCGGGTCTAACGGTCTTTTCTAAAATGTTCTTTATCTCCCTATTCAACCCTTCAACCTGGCCACTCGTCTGTGGATGGTAAGGGGTAGCAACCATGTGAGTCACTCCCAGACTCCTGAGTAGATAATTGAAGTGGTGATTTCGGAAATGAGGTCCCCCATCACGTATAATGGCCTTGGGGTAGCCAAAACAAGATATGATGTTGGCCTTCAGAAATTTGAAGACCATAGGGTGGTAATTGTACATGTAAGAATGGCCTGTATCCATTTAGAGATATAATGAACTACCACCAAGATATAATCATAACTACGGGATGAAGGGAAGGGGCCCATAAAGTCAACTCCACAAACATCAAAAATTTCAACAAATTGAATAGGGTGTTGAGGCATCTCATTTATCTTCCCAATCGTTCCAGTCCGTTAACATCCAATACAATCCTTAACAAAATTATGAGAATCCTTAAATAATGAAGGCCACCAAAAATCGGACTGGAGAACCTTAAAAACAGTTTTCTTAGCACCAAAGTGTCCTCCACAATGAATTTCATGGCAAAAACTTAGCACAGTTTGTTGCTCCTCTTCAGGCACGCATCGTCTCAATACTTGGTCTTGTCCAATTCTAAATAATTCAGGCTCTTCCTAATGAAAGTATCTAGCTTGGGAAATGAATCTCTTCCTTTTCTGCTCATCCTAAGACCTACGAGTTTCTCCAGTGACCAAGTAATTGATGGTATCAGCATGCCAAGGTGAAGTTGGTGTTACCGCCATAAGGGTTTCATCACGAAATGTCTCGCGGATGTCTCCAGATGGAGAGTCATCAAGTGGAAGGTGAGATAGGTGGTCAGCCACATCCTTTTCCACTCCTTTCTTTTCACATATCTCCAAGTCAAATTCTTGAAGGAGCAAGATCCACCTAATTAAATGTAGCTTAGAATCCTTCTTGGCAATGAGATGTTTCACTACTGCATGATCAGTGAAAATAACCACATTAGACCCAAGAAGATAAGACCTAAATTTCTCCAGCACAAAAACTACAGTAAGTAATTGCTTTTCAGTGATGGTGTAGTTTTGCTGTGGTTCGGTTAAAGTCTTGCTGGCATAGTGTAGCACATGAGGTCTTCCCTCAACCCTTTGTCTAAGGACTGCTCCCACTACATAATTTGAAGCATCACACAACAGCTCAAATGGGTGTCCAATCAGGAGCTCAGAGAATAGGTGTAGAGATCAAGGACTCCTTCAAAGTTTGAAAGGCCTCAACACACTTTGAATCAAAATTGGAGGAAGATTCCTTCGCTAATAGGTCACAAAGTGGCCTAAAAATTGACTAGCCCGTAGTTGTGGGCTATTTAAGTATTTAAATGCCTAAACATTAGGATAATTCTAACATTTATTGAGCATAAATTAGGATGTAAATAGATAAATTCACATTTTTAAGTTAATTACATAATCCATACATTGCATTCATATTTTAAGTGCATTTAGAATTAGCTTAGAATGCCATTCATCTAATTAGTTAACTAATTAAGTATATTGTTTTAGTTAACATAAAACTTGAGGGTTTGTATATAAATAACCATAATATCTTAATAATATCCTTTATTCTTCTTCTTCTCCGCAATGGCTCGGCTGCCGCTGCAACGGCTCTGGCCTCACTAAAAGCGCATTCATGGATCGGCAGAGAAGGTGGATTTGCTCCCGCCTGTCCATTCGAATTTGTGCACGCTGCTACAAAAGGAGGAGAGAGGATGCTGAGCGAGGTAGGCCTCCGCCACCGACCCACCACTGTGCAGAGAGAACTTCTCTCTTCCACTCCATACTGCAAGCCTCTACCGTGGTGGCGACTCTCCACCACCGTTGGCATGTGGTGTGACAGGCCACACCGCCATCCGGAGCTCGCTCGCATTACCGTGAGCACCTTAGCGTGCATCTCCCTCACCGTCGTCACCAACCACCACCGGTGCAACCACCGTCACTGCAATCACCTTCTCATTCACTTAAGACGTCCGGGAAATTTCCCGGACGTCTGAAGCTACCCGCTCACCTGCGTACCCATCTGAACTCCACCCGCACCCGCACAACCACATCCGCCCATCTCACCGTTCACGCCCACACCACCACCCCCGCGCCTGCGCCTTCATCCGTGCGTGCCCACGCCTGCAGCGCCACTCACCAGCCTCCAGCGCAACCGCGCCCACCATCAACCTTCGCCATCTCCACGCCCTCCCGACCGCGCACGCCCTCCTCAGCCTGCAGCACCCACCTCCCGTGCCTGCAGCAGCAACCGCGCCTGTAGAACTCCAACAGCACCTGCAGTCCATGCCATTCACCCCCGCGCCTGCAGAACCGCCAGCAACGCCCTCCGCCCGTGCTTGCTGCAGCCTGCGCACCCCCGCAAGCTGCAGCTGCACCCGCTCAACAGCCTGCAGACCCATCCTCCCGCGCCTACAGAGCCGTCAGCAGCAGCGCGCGAGCAGATCTCACGCCAACAGTCGTGCAAGCTCACCGGCTGCAGCACCTCCGTCGGAGCTCGTCCGGCCACCTCCGGCCACCGCGCGACTTGCCGCCACCACCGATTCGAAGCTCTTTGTCCAAGGGACCACCTCCAAGCTTCCCGCGCCCAGCCATCCGCTCCTCGTCGCGCAAGACAAAGGGGAAAAATTCCCCTATTTTGCTATAGTAAACCATCAATTAGAAATTACATTTTCTGCCATTGCTACTTTTTAATGATATTTTATTGATTCTGCATTGCGGAAAATATCCTCTAGTTTCTCGTAATTGCCTTTTCAGCATTATTTCTTGCTTAAACATTAATCTAAAGGCAATCTTGGCTTAATTCTTGTCCAAACTAACTACGAACGAACGTTTTTAGTTGGTGCAAATTTTAATACGTCATTGCCTCCCTGTGGATACGACCCGCTCCTCTGCGAGTGGTTATTTCTTCTTAAATATTGATCAGTCGATTTTTCCACCACATTAAACTGCAACCGACTTAAAAGCGAAAGATCAACCAGTCAAATGGCACCGTTGCCGGGAAGGCAACAGACGCAATAATTTTGCCTAATTTTATTTTGATTATTTTTCAATTTCACAGAGATTTGACCATTTATTATTTTCTTTTCTGTGCGAGAAATTTTTTGCAAGAATCAGCCTGTGTGAGAGGCGACCCTTGACGTTGGCAGACGAGAAGTGGACGAGCAATTTTGAGAGGAGGAGAAGGACGAGGACGCGACGGACACCATTGTATTTAGTTGCTAGTTTAATTAGAATAGAATTAAGACTGTAGACTTAATTTTTCATTGCAGATAGTTTGAAACACTTATTCTGGGGCATATTTTGAGGGGTCTGTTCCCCGATTTTGTTTTGGGCCCGTGTTGGGTAACTTTTGGGAGCCTGTTCCCTTTTCTTTAGATTTAGGTTTATGTTTTTTTTTTTACTACTTTTATTTTCTTGTGCGTAAGTAGTTCTAAAAAAAATAGAAAAAAAAAAAATGAGCTGCCTGCTAGAAGCTGCCTGCCCTAGGACGAACCATTCAGGTCTGTATGAGCAGCCTCTAGATTTACTTTTCTGCATTGCGTGCATTCTTGCATCGTAGATCGCTCGAGGCAAGGTACGCATTCTCTTACTTTGCATCCTATTTTTGATCACGCATTGCATTTGGGATTTAATGCGAAGACCACCTAATCTGTACTGAATAAATCTAACAAGTGGTCACATTTTCTTAGAAAAAGGACTAATCAAAGGAAGGACATTTTAAAAACCAAGGATTTGATTTTCAAACTTGGCGTGCGATTCAAAGTTCAAAATCTTTGATGTTGTATGCACACTTATTTCACTTGCACCACGGCATGCTTCTAGACACTCCTTAGGTTTGGAAATACTAGGACAAAAGCCCTCCTTTCGTTGGATTCTGAAGTGTTCGAAACTTCAGATCAAAGGTTTTGTAAATCCAAAGAGGGGGATACCCTGTCACGGATTTTTGGGGGTAGTTGAGGAGCACCGTGAAAGCACAGCTTCAAAGGAAGGCTTAGGCCTACTTGCATCCCTCGATCTTCCGTCTATGGATTTACTTGACCATTTGAGATTTAGGGAAGAACACCTAAGCTCCAACTAGGTCTCCTTAGGCGAACCCTAGGTTGACAATAGGTGCGTAATTGATTGGGCAAATTGTATTGTCACCTGCAATCTGACTTAAAATTAAAAGCCTAAATTGGGAAAGACCTAAAAGGTCCATTTTAAATTGTGTTTTGCTTAGGGAATTCTGATTGAAGTGTGAGTTAGAATCGACCACATTTCTTTTCATCATTTCACATCTTGCCCACACCCTCACCCCCACACTGCATCCTTCGATCCCAGATGCTGAGATGGTCCATTCCTTGATGGACGTAATGACAATCATTGGGATCCATTTTACTACTATTATAGGAGTATTGTCCTAGTTAAGCCCCAAATCAGGGAGCAGAGCCTAGGAGCGGGATTTGCTTTGCCCAATATCCCACATACCAAAGAAATACCCAACCTACCCTCCCTGAAAAAGTATTATGGTTGGACAAACACTCCTGGGTACTATGAGCCTGAGCCTAACTTCTCTCATGATAGAAATGACCTCTCCTCTTTGAAGATGGAAATACAGAAAATACAAAATGAAATGAGTGAATTGCTAGGAGAATCTTTGAGAGCAGGCCAACAAGAAACAGATGAAATTTGCCACCCAATCTAGCCCATTGAGGATGACGTACACCCCTCTACAATAGATGCATCTCCCGTGGGAGAGCTACACTTTAAGTTGGAGGGAAATTCTAGGGAGAATAGCTACTTTTGGAGGATCAATTTTGAAACCTCCCCATTTGATAACAATTCCTTGAGCGATCTACACTTTAGGTGGGAGGAAAATACACATGACAGTAGCTATGCGTTGGATGAAGAAAGGTGGCAACCCGAGGAAGATGATGATAAGGTTGAGTATCCACCTGAATTATATTGGAGTCAAAAGAAGGGAATGATGGTACCATTGGAAGACCTCGAACCAGATGATAGTATTTTCGTGACATTTGATGAAGTGGGTCAAAGTCAAGTTGTTAATCCTACCCTCCCTTCTGATCACGATATTGGACTCAAACCCAGCCTTAGGGAACCTAACCCTAAAGAAATTGACCTATCTGAGGAGTCTGATGTTACAAGTGTAAACCATTTACTTCAGATAGAGCACCCTAGGGGATTTGCTGAGATATTAAATGATTCTAGACCTCAGGTGCATGATGAATTGTGTGATGAGGAGGAGGACGAATTATATGAGGAACCTACATTCAAGATTTGGAGTGACACTAAGGGTGATTATGTCTTATTTGAAGAGTTAGCCCCTGAGGATGTCACAAATTTGTCCAAATTAGGTTTCCTTAGCACACCCATTGAAGATATTTCTCCTCACGATAAAATGATGGAAAATTTGGAAGCAATTTCTAAGATTTATGTGGATTCACATATAGACTCCGGGGAAGATTTGAGTAAAGAACAAAAACCTAGGGATGACATTGATAGGATAATCCCTAGATCTATTGCTTCCAACCTGCCTTCATTCACTTCGAAGTCACCCTCTGATTCGCTTATATCTGAAAGCGAAATTGTGACTCTGAATGAAGAGCAGGAAGATCCATGTGATGGTGGAAGGAATGCTAGGGATGAAATTGAGGATTTAGAAAGAGTGTTTGGGATGGACACCAATCTAATTAAACCCAACCTAGATCTTATGGCCATCCCACAACATCGTAACTTGGACACCCTAGACGATCCTTGCCTTAGAGAATTGCTCACTTTTGTTCTGACTAGGGAGCCTAACAGACCAATATTTCCTGTAGTGGAGTATCGGGTATGGATTGATGATTTCTTTAGTCAGTCCATTACCCTGGGGGTTTATCTCTGTACCATTCCTTCCCCATACCTTTTGGAGGATCCATATTATCCTCCTACTACCCCTTTGGAGGTAGTTTTACCTGTTTATCCTTTGGAACCTCTTCTGGTGACCTAGGAAGATTTCATTCCGATTTTAGTTGGGCGAGCATTTGCTATTGGGATTCATCATCAGCTCGCCAGCATCCTAGGTTACCTATTTTCTAGAACAACTTTGCTTTGCTCATTTTTAGGGCCTATTTCTGCAATTCTTGAACTTGATTTGCAGGTTCTTTGGCTATTCAGCCCAGCTCTAACCCAGGTAATATCCTTCTATGCAATGAGGACATTGCAGATTTTAGGCATGGGGGGGCGTACTTGGGGATATACATAGCATAATTGCATACATTTGTACGTATAAAAAAAAAAAGGTTTTGAGCTTAACTGGCTAGATCTTACATTCTTAAGCAAATCAGAACTCTAGGGTAGACTAAATAAATTCTAGTGTCAAACTTTAGAAGCTAAATGAGCTACTAGCTTTAGACCTTTAGGGTCCTTTTTGGACTTAGAAACTTAAGTAGGAGTTAAGTTGCGGACCTTTCTACAAGAGGTTGAGGAAGGGAAGCTAGGGTTTGAGTTAAAAGGTGGGGTAGTACCTGGAGTCTTATTCTACCTTTTGGTTTACGGGTCCTTGCAACCCAGGCATCCAAATTTCACACACTTGGTCCGGTAATCAACTTAATTTCTATCTTTCTGAAAAGAGATTTGATTCTCTTAGTTTTGACTTAAGAGAGGCTTGAAAACATATTTTGATTGGAAGAGTTCCTGCCGCAGGAGAGGTCGAGTATATACTCACCTTGAGGATGCGATGATAACATATTACCTCCTCGGCGCTTGTATCTTAGGATATCCATCCTACTGGGGGCATGTAAGCGCATTGCGCGGTTCAAGTACAATGGGCGGCCCTATCACGAAGTGCTGATTGCCATAGGCCTGAATTCGCTTAAGAAATCCATGGGCGATACTATCTCGAAGTGTCGATTGCTAGGAGTTCTTGGGGTCATTATGGGCGGTGCTATCTCGAAGCATCGAAAACCAGGCACCCTTCGAGGTATGGTAATGGGGACAATGAATCCGACACAGACCGTGTTGATAGCTGATCTGAGGTTAGACTTAGAAGAGTAAAAAAAAAAAAGTAAATAAAAAAAAAAAATCCTTTAACTCAAATAACTCAGACCAATACACAGGCATGGATGCTTTAATCTCAGGGATCATTAAAATTTAGGGTAGAGTCAGAAATCAGGGAAACTTGTGCCTGCAACTCGTCTTTAGCCAACCTAGTCTGCAACTTAGCAACTACTTAGGAACCTTAGGTCTAGTGCCTGAACTTAATATGCTTCTGAAGGAAGACTAAGTGAGTTGACTAGTCTACTTAGAGTGCTAGGTTTCGTTTAATTTTGCTAGGGACTAGCAAAGACTAGGAATGGGGGTATTTGATTAGCCCATAGTTGTGGCCTATTTAAGTATTTAAATGCCTAAACATTAGGATAATTCTAACATTTATTGAGCATAAATTAGGATGTAAATAGATAAATTCATATTTTTAATTTAATTACATAATCCATACATTGCATTCATATTTTAAGCGCATTTAGAATTAGCTTAGAATGCCATTCATCTAATTAGTTAACTAATTAAGTATATTGTTTTAGTTAACATAAAAATTGAGGGTTTGTATATAAATAACCATAATATTTTAATAATATCCTTTATTCTTCTTCTCAGCAACGACTCGGTTGCCGCTGCAACACCTCCGGCCTCACTAAAAGCGCATTCATGGATCGGCGAAGAAGGTGGATCTGCTCCCGCCTCTCCATTCAAATTTGTGCACGCCGCTACAAAAGGAGGAGAGAGGATGCTGAGCGAGGTAGGCCTCTGCCACTGACCACAACTGTGTAGAGAGAACTTCTCTCTTCCACTCCATACTGTCGGCCTCTACCGTGGCTGCGAGTCTCCACCACCATGGGCGTGTGGTGTGACAGGCCACACCGCCATCCGGAGCTCCCCCTCATTACCACGAGCACCTTAGCGTGCATCTCCCTCGCCGTCGTCACCAACCACCACCGTCGCAACCACCATCACTGCAATCACCTTCTCATTCACTTAAGACGTCTGGGAAATTTCCCGGACGTCTGAAGCTACCCGCTCACCTGCGTACCCGTCTGAACTCCACCCGCACCCGCACAACCACATCCGCCCATCTCACCGTTCACGCCCGCACCACCACCCCCGTGCCTGCGCCTTCATCCGTGCACCGCCACGCCTGCAGCGCCACCCACCAGCCTCCAGCGCAACCGCGCCCACCATCAGCCTTCGCCACTCCATGCCCTCCAGACTGTGCACGCCCTCCTCAGCCTGCAGCACCCACCTCATGTGCCTGCAGCAGCAACCGCGCCTGCAGAACACCAACAGCGCCTGCAGTCCACGCCATTCACCCCCGCGCCTGCAGAACCGCTGGCAGCGCCCTCCGCCCGCGCTTGCTGCAGCCTGCACACCCCCGCCAGCTGCAGCCGCACCCGCTCAACCGCCTGCAGACCCGTCCTCCCGCGCCTGCTGAGCCGTCAGTAGCAGCGCGCGAGTAGATCTCATGCCAACAGCCGCGCAAGCTCACCGGCTACAGCACCTCCGTCGGAGCTCGTCCGGCCACCTCCGGCCACCGCGCGACTTGCCGCCACCACCGATTCGAAGCTCTTGGTCCAAGAGACCTCCTCCGTGCTTCCCGCGCCCAGCCATCCGCCCCTCGTCGCGCAAGACAAAGGGGAAAAATTCCCCTGTTTTGCTACCGTAAACCATCAATTAGAAATTACATTTTCTGCCATTGCAATTTTTTAATGATATTTTATTGATTCTGCATTACGGAAAATATCCTCTAGTTTCTCATAATTGCCTTTTCAGCATTGTTTCTTGCTTAAACTTTAATCTAAAGGCAATCTTGGCTTGATTCTTGTCCAAACTAACTACGAACGAACGTTTTTAATTGGTACGAATTTTAATACATCATTGCCTCCCTGTGGATACGACCCGCTCCTCTGCGAGTGGTTATTTCTTCTTAAATATTGATCAGTCGATTTTTCCACCACGTTAAACTGCAACCGACTTAAAAGCGAAAGATCGACCAGTCAGAAATTTTACTGAAATTTTTAATAAAGTGACTATAAAAGTTAGCATGGCCTAGAAAGGATCTAATCTGTTAGACATTAGTGGGCAATGGAAGTTTGGAAATAGAATCAACCTTGGCTTTATCTACTTCCAAGCCTCGCCCAGACATAACATGCCCAAGTACAATTCCATTCTGTACCATGAAGTGGCTTTTCTCCCAGCTAAGGACTAAACCAATCTCCTTACTTCAATTCAGCACATTCTCTAGGTGCAGGAGACACTGGTTGAAAGACAAGCTATAAATGGAGAAGTCATCCGTAAACACTTCAACTCTCTCGTCAATCATGTCCGAGAAAATGGACATGATACATCGCTGGAAGGTTGCATGTGCATTACATAGTCGAAATGGCATATGCCTGAATGCAAAGGTACCATAAAAACTGGTGAATGTCATCTTGTCCTTGTCATCAGGGAAGAATGCAACCTGGCTGTACCCAAAATATCCATCGAGAAAGCAATAGTACTTATTCCCCTCCAATTTCTCAAGAATTTGATCAATAAAAGGCAAGGGAAAGTGATCCTTCTGGGTAGCGGTGTTCAGCCTGCGGTAATCAATACAGACCCTCCATCTAGTTGAGGGTCTGTTACAACTTGTTCACCTTGGTCATTAAATTCCACAGTAAATCCTGCCTTTGGCACCACATGAATAGGAGTTACCCATTTACTATCTGCGATGGGATATATGATCCCAGCGTCCAACCACTTCAGGATTTCCTTTTTAACCACCTCCCTCATAATATGGTTCAGATGTCTCTACATGTCCCTAAATGGTTTGATGCAATCATCAGCATAAATGTGGTGCATGCAGAGTGTAGAGTCTATACCCTTATTATCAGCAATGCTCCGAGCAATAGCTTCCTTGTGCCTAGACAAACATTCATTCAGAGCTGCCTCCTGTGATTCAGATAACACAGCTGAAATGATAACGGGGAGCGTATCAATGGCACCTAGGAAGATGTACTTGAGAGTGTCCGAGAGGGGTTTCAACTAAAGGTTGGGAGCATGTATGGTTGAGGGTTTCATAATAGATGACCTCATCTCAGGTAGCAGGTCAACCTTGGGCAAAGATGATGGGGAAAGAGACTCAGTAGAAACACCCAGCAACTCCTCAACTTCTAGTATATCCCCTTAACATTCCTCCAAGAGATGTGAATGCTCATTTAGCATGACATGGTAAAGGGGGTCATCACATTACATTGCAAGGGTTGCCTCTTCAATCAGGTCATCTATCGCCCAAACTTGGGAACAATCCTCAAGCCTGACTTGTTTATAAGCATCAAAGACATTAAGCCAGATTTTCCTATACCCAAAGCCCATTCTTAATGCCCCAGTATTGCAATTGATTGAAGCATGCGATGTTGAAAGGAATGGGTGGCCAAAAATGTTGGAGGGTGGCTAGTCAATCTTTCGCTTTTAAGTCGTTTGTAGTTTAATGTGGTGGAAAAATCGACTAATTAATTTTTAACAAGAAATAACCACTCGCAGAGGAGCGGGTCGTATCCACAGGGAGGCAATAACGTATTAAAATTCATGCCACTTAAAAATGTTTGTTCGTAGTCAATTTGGACAAGAACCAAGCCAAGATTGCCTTTAGATTAAGATTTAAGCAAGAAACAATGCTGAAATGGCAATTATGAGAAACTACAGGATATTTTCCGCAATGCAGAGTCAATAGAATATGATTAAAATGTGGCAATGGCCAAAAATGTAAATTTTAATTAACGTTTTACTGTAGCAAAATAGGGGAATTTTTCCCCGTTGTCTTGCGCGACGAGGAGCTAATGGCCGGGAGCAGGAAGCTCGGAGGAGGTCCCTTGGATCAAGGGCTTCGAATCGGTGGTGGCGGCGAGTTGCATGGTGGCCGGAGGTGGCCGGATGAGCTCCGGCGGAGGTTCTGCAGCCGGCAGCTTACGCAGCCTGTTGGCGTGAAGTCCGCCGCCTGCTGCTGCTGCGGGGGTGGCTGCTGCCGCTGCCTTGGGCACTGCTGCGGCTGGCGTGGCAGGCGTTCGTCTGCAGGCGCGGGGAAGAGGGCGCTGCAGGCGGTTCTGCAAGCGCGGCGGAGGGTGCTGCAGCGTGGTTGGAGGATGGTGTGCGCTGCGGAGGGTCTGCGGAGGGCGCTGGCACGATTGGCATGGGCGGTGGTCTGCAGGCGCGTGGAGATGGCTGCAGTGGTCTGCAGGCGCGGTTGATGGTGGGCGCGGGTGTGCTGCAGGTTGATGGGCGCGGGGAAGGTGGCGTGGGCTGATCTGCAGGCGTGCGCAGGTCTGCAGCCGGTGAGCGGTGGAGGGTGCAGGCGGTTTGGTGGCCGGTTGGAGAGTGCAGGCTGAGGAAGTGGAGGTGAGCGGGTAACTTCAGATGTCTGGGAAATTTCCCAGACGTCTTAAGTTACTGAGAGGGTGGCTGATCAGTAGCTCAGTGGTGGTGGTCTGCGACGACGGCGAGGAAGATGCACGCTAAGGTGCTCACGGTGATGCAGCGAGCTCCGGATGGCGGTGTGGCCTGTCACACCACACGCCCACGGTGCTGGAGACTCGTCGCCAAAGTAGAGGCTGGCAGTGTGGAGTGGAAGAGAGAGGTTCTCTCTGCACAGTGGTGGGTCGGTGGCGGAGGCCTCCCGAGCTCGGCTGCCTCCCTCCTCCTTTTGTAGTGGCCTGCAGAAATTTGAAATCAGTAGCCCGACCAGATCCACCACATCCGCTCCCCCTTGAATGGCTTCTTCACTGCATCAGCCGGGCGTTGGAGCGGCAGACAGCCGTTCTGAAAGAAGAAGAATAAAGAAAATATTGTTAAAATATTAGGGTTATTTATGTACAGACCATCAACTTCTATGTTAATAAAAACAATGTACCTAATTGATTATCTAATTAGATGAATGCTATTCTAAGCTAATTCTAAATGCACTTAAGATATGAATGCAATGTATGGATTATGTAATTAGATTAAAACTATGAATTAATCTATTTACATCCTAATTTATACTAAATAAATGTTGGAATTAATCTAATGTATAGGCACTTAATACTTAAATAGCCCACAACTATGGGCTAATCAGAGGGTTGGTTGGCTTGTTGGTAGGGTCAGTGTCAAAAATTATGAAGTCAACGGGGAAGAAGAAATCCTCTACTCTCACAAGGAATTCTTCCAAAATTCCCCAGGTGTCTTGAGTGATCGATCAACAACTTGGAGGATTATTGGGTTGGGCTTCAGATTGCCGCCCCAAAGTTCATACACTGAGCTCGAAAGGATGTTCACCCTCGCACCCAGATCAAGTAGAACCTCATCTATCTGTAAGCCACCAATGACCACCGAAATGTACGGGGCTCCTGGGTCCTTAAGTTTCGAGGGTGTGGCATGTTGAAAAATTGAGCTAACAGAATCAGGCCGAACAACTTTTGATTGGACCTATTTCCTAGATTGCCACATTTTCATGCACAGGTCTTTTAGGAAGCGGGCATAAGACAGAAACTACCTGATAGCCTCACCCAAAGGCTGGTTAATCTGCACTTTCCTGATGGATTCCATGGTCTCATCCGTCTTATCGTTGGCTCCAAATGAGCTAGCAGAAGTATGCCCAGAGGTGGATAAGTGCTCTGGAAAGGGCACTCTCGATCTTTGGGTGGAAGGGTTGTCATGTCGAGTACGGGGTGGAACGGGGGTAGCCTCTTTCGATGAGGTGATTTCAAGCGAAGGAGAGTTGGGCAAGTCTTCTTAGGTGGGGGTGAAACTTAGGGTGGATGGTTTTTCAGAAGGTAAGACTATAGGAGTATCGGGGTTGGAAATTTCCTTCCGACTCCTCAGAATAGTCACCGCCTGGGCATGCTCCCTAAAGACAATCCCTTTTCCTTTAGGATTCTCCTCAACAGCACTGGGAAGCTTCCCAATTTCCCTCTAACGTCCTCAACAAGGTGTCCTATTTGCGATTTCATTTCATGTATAGCGTTGTGATGAGATTTGATGATGGCACTTTGACTTTCTTGCATAGTTGTCAACATTGCCATCAATTCATCCATCTTAGTGGTCTTTGGTTCGGCAAAGGTCTAAGGTTGGTTCATTTGTTCGTTTTGAAAGGGTTGTGGTTTATAATTCCCTAAATCTGGAACATTTCCTTGTCTCCACGAAATGTTTGGGCGATTTCTCCATCCCTCATTATAAGTATTGGAAAAAGGGTCATTATGATGTCTGGGACGGAACCCTTGAGCGGCATTCAAATCCGCTTATACAAGCTAAGGGAATTGGGAGGCCAAGTGGCAATCCACAATGGCGTGTGTATTGCCTTGGCATATGGAGCATTCTGAAGCTTGGGATGTTGAGGCGCTAGATGCGAATTGACCCAGGCTAGACATATGCCTTTCCATGTTTTGATTCAACTATTGAATCTGATAGGCTAAATTCTGGGTGTCCCTTGCCTCATTCGCCTCCAACTTTCTTTGCGTAAGAGTGGGTTTTCTATCCATGTAGGTAGAATTCAAGTGAATAGCATTCTCACTCAATGTATCAATAAGGTTCCAGGCTTCATCCTCAGTCTTAAATAGAATGGTTCCTGCTCAGGCACCATCCACAGTCTGCCAGTGTGAATCATTAAGACCGATGTAGAACATTTCAACCAGTTAACTCTTGGGCACCTGGTGATGTGGGGAAAGTCTCAACAGGTCATTAAAGTGCTCCCACGCATCATGGAAAGCTTCCCCATTCTTTTGAACAAAACTCATAATTTCCCTCCTAAAGTGATTTGTTTTGCTCATGGAGAAGTACTTTTTCAGAAACTTCTTCAAGGCATCCCAAGTGTTAATATCATCTAGGGTATGATACCAATACTTGGCTTTGTCCTTGAGGGAGAAAGGAAACAGGGTTCGCATTTGGGTGTCATCAGTAACACCCTACAGCTTCACCGTGGAACAGACCTCAGTGAATTCCTCTATATGCCCATAAGGGTCTTCCCTAACAGTACCATAAAACAAGGGCAACAAGGATATGGTACTACTTTTAATCTCATAAGGATTTTCCCCTCCAGTTCTACGTATTGCAGGGCCAGTTTGATTAGTCAAAATGAAACATTCCTTAAGGCTCCTTTTACTAGCCATTTCTTCCCTTGGGTGGTCCCTTCTTAGGATTCTTTTAGGTTCAGGATCAAACACAAGTTGTCTCGTAAGAGATCGCCTATCAAGCATGCACTACAAACACAATTCAAAAGGACTTGTTAGGTCTTCACAAATTTAGGCTTTTGACTTTAATTCAAATTATAGGGGACAAAGCAAGTTGCCCAATCAATTAGGCATCTATTGTCAACCTACGAAATGCCTAAAAAGACCTATTTGGAGCTTATGTGTTCTTCCCTAAATCTCAAATGGTAGAGTAACTCCAAAGATAGAAGACAGAGGGATGCAAGTAGGCCTAAGTGTTCCTTTGAAGCTGTGCTTTTGTAGTGCTTCTTAACTACCCCTAAAAATCCTTGGTAGGGTATCCCCCTCTTTGGAGTTACGAAACCTTTGATCTCAAGTTCTGAACACTTTAGAATCCAATGGTAGGAGGGCTCTTGTCCTAGTAGTTCCAAGACCTAGGAGTGTCTAAATCCGTGCCATGGTGCAAGAGATACAAGTGTGCATACATCGTAAAAATTTTGAGTTTTGAATTTTGAACCGCAAGACAATGTCCCAATTCAAGTCCTTGGTTTTTAGTGTTCCTCCTTTACTTAAAGTCCTTTTTCAAGAAAAATATGTGACCACTTGTTAGATCTTTCCAATTCAATTAGGTGGTATTACAATTAATTCCAAATGCTCATGCGTGAATAATATCGAATGCAAAGAAGGAGGATGTACCTTCCCTCCAATAATCAGCAATGCAAGATGCATGCAATTGCAAGCAAAATAAATCCAGGCCGCTCATTCACAACTAAATGGTCGTCTTATGGAAGGCAGCTTCTATTAGGCAGCTCGTGTTTTTGTTTTCATTTTTTTTTTACTTATGCACAATCAAGAAAAATAAAATCAATCCACAAAAGAAAGTAAAAGCCTAAGTCTAAATAAAAGGGAACAGGCTCTCGAAAAGTTACCCAACATGGACCTAAAAGAAAGTCGTGGAACAATCCCCTCAACTATACCCCAGAACAAGGGTCTCAAACCAAAATGTGTAAGGAAAATTAAGTCTAAAATGTACGGAGATGATCATCATGTCCTCATCCTTCCTCTCCTGGCAATCTGGTTCCTTTCAAAATGGCTCGAACAATTTCTCCTCTGGTGATGTCAAGGGTCACCTCTCACGATGGTTGGTGGGATGGCAAGTCGTAGAATGTGTGTCGCAGAACGTATTCACTCGCACCAGAACAACAAGATACAACATTAAATGTGCTTTAAAAAATTTGAATCAATGTGAACAAATGAATGAATGTGATTTAATTAAGCCTATTGCCTCTCAGGCAACAGTGCCATTTGAAAACTCAATTTTCGCTTTCATTGTTTCGCACATAAAATGTCATGTTGTAGTATGCAAGTGGTGGAAAATCTCTAATCAAAATAATAAAAATTAACCACTTGAAAGAGCGGGTCATTTCCATAGGGAGGCAATAGCTTATTAAAACTCGTATGGGTCCAAAAATAGATGTTCATTATTGAATTCCTAAAAATATTCTATCAAATACCACATTAGATATGTGTTTTAATGAAAGCGCATGCGAAAATTGTATTTATGATAGTTAAGAGGGAGATCAATGCAATGTTCATAACAATAAAATATCAATATAAAGTGACAAGGGCATTTAAATGTAAATACTAATGTGTGCTGAAACAGGGGATTTGGTTGGTGGTCTCTCACGCAAGGAGGGAGCAACTGGCCACAAGGACCTCATTGGAGGTGAAGTGGAGTGAGGGCTTCGCAGCAGTGGCGATGGTGAGTCATGAGGTGGCCGGTCGGCGTTGAGAGGGTGTTGGGTGCGTGGAGCACACCCCTTGTTCGGGCATGGAAATGGCTGTACCATAGTTGGTGGTTGCGTGAAGATGGCGAGGGAGGGTCACTGGGCATGATGCGTGCATGCGCAGAGTGGAGCTAGAGGGCAGTGCGTGCTAGAGATGTGCGTGGGCAGTGCGTTGGTCACGCCAACTGTGCGTGTGCATGGGACGATGCTCGAGCAGGCGGAGACGTAACGAGGGGGCGCTCCCGGTGCTGCTGCTACGGCTGGTGTGTGCTTGGCAATGGCGAGGGAGAGCAGCGAGTGCATGTGCATGCCTGCGCGCAGTGGTGCTAGAGTGCAATCGCACGAGGAGCAGAGGGTGCACTGGGGATGCAGCAAGGAGGCACGTGTAGGAGGTTGCGCGGTACTGCATGTGCGGATGCACTGCTAGCCATGCGTTGATGGGAAGATGTGGGCGTGCCGTTGGTGGTGCACGTAATGCGTGGGAAATGTGCTCAAGCAGTAGAGGCATGATGGCGTGGACAAAGGCAGGGACTTTGGACGTCCTGGAAAGTTCACGGACATCCTAAGTGAGCGGGAATAAGTGCAATGGCAGTCATCGAGGGTGGTAATTTGGCGAATGTAAAATGGAGCTTTGCGATGGCGGTGGGGGCTATCACCCCACACACCCATGGTGGCAAAGCTCAGCCGCGGCTGTGGCCAGTGGTAGTGGAGCAGATGTGAACAAGTTCTCTACATGTTGAGGTGTGGGGATGGAGGCCTCCAGTGAATGGCAGCCGTTCCGCCTCCTTCGTAGCTGTGGCTACAGGGATTTGAAATCCAAATAGGCAGGAGGAGATCCACTCTTTCCATCGAGTGAATGTTGGCGGCTGTGGAGATTCAATGGGCGTAGGAGGAGGAAGTGGTGCAGTTACCTGTGGAAGGAGAAAATTATTAAAATAGAATATTAGGATTATTTATACAAAAATCCTTAAGTTCTTTGTTAATTAAAACAGTGCATGTAATGCACCTAATTACAAGCCATTCTAAGTCAATTCCAAACGCCTTTAATTATGAATGCAATGTATGAATTATGTAATTAAATCGAAAATATAAATTAATCTATTTACATCCTAATGCATGCTAAATAAATGGATGTGTTACCCTAACGTTTATGCATTTTGACATTTAATTAGCTCACAAATATGAGCTTATCAAGGATCATCTGATATAAATCTGATGGTCGATGTTTATGCTGAGCTCACGCTTGAAATCATGCTGAGCACATGCTTAAGGTTTGAACGGGCGCGACGAGAGGATCGTGGCCTTTGGATGAGCGATGAGAGGTTGAGATTGCTCGAGGACCAGCACCGCGGATCACGAGCGTGTGATTGGGTGTGAGTTATTGTGTGATCTACCACGTCTATGCATCAAGTGAATCTGATCTTGCCACGTTACCATATTCCCCGCTACTTGATGGCATCCAATGGGCACAATTGAATTGCGCCCGCGCTCGCGAAATTGGCTACAATGGCCAGGCTTCGAATGCGTGCTCATTGGATGTAAGAGGAAGCTCCACCCGTTGTGCTGCAGCATTGGTTTGTTGAGTGGAGCGATCAGATATCTCGAGCCCTTGACCATTGGATGGACATCCAATGGTTGCAATTTGGCATGGCTCTCCTTCAGCTCATGGGGCACGACTGATATTGGGCAACCTCGATGGTGTCACATGGCGCCATATGGGCCATCCATCTTTTGTCTATTCTAGAGGGTTCCACAGTGCTCAGATCGAGACAATTCTTGCATTGCCGGATTGCAATCGTCGCTCCAGATCCATCTGCAAGTCAGATTTTTCATCCGAAGCCCGTATGGATATCGCATTGCCCCCGTGCTTGTTGATCTTCCTTGGACTTCAAATGATGCTACGGAACTCTGGTCTAGGCTATTTCAGAGGAGTTAGACTTCGATTATCATCTTGATGAGATCCGTACGAATCTATCGTCCATCCCAGGCCCTGAAATAAATCTTCTTCTCTCCAGACCATAAAAAGGACTTAATTAACCTAAAATATATACAACTACTCTAAATGCAGAATGATGCATTCTATGGAATATTTATAACATGAAATGCAAATCTAAGCTTAGAAGCATGCATGAATAATCATTTTATCTTCAATAATTGTGTCTACATCATACCCCCATGCTTATCTTTTGCTAGTCTCTAGCAAAATCAAGATACATGCTATGTATAAAATTAGAATTTGGATTCGATCGCTTAGGCCTAAGTCATTTATTAACAATAGAAATTATCAACTAAGGTCCTAAACGACGAAGACTCAACAGTACCCTGGTGTCTTCCAGAATGCAGACCACCCAAGTCCTCGCCTTATTTGAAAAGGGAAGATACATTCTTTTTTGTTTTTTCTTCTTTTCTAATTTTTTTGGTCTTTTGGAGTTTGAGAGTTTCGGGATAACTTTTTACGGCTACCCAACTAGCCTAAGACTCGAAAAGGACTCTAAGTGCTAAGCATCAAGTGAAAAGAGTGAAGGACTCACTAGGCAGCCGTTAAAATGGACTTCGGGTTTCTATGACCCTAGGTGACCATACTTAGAGGTTTATCTTTTCGAACAGTAGCTTTCTCCTTATTTTATTTATGGGGTCAACACAAGGGAGAACCTAGCGTAGATCTCCCTGGTTTATTCTACTCCCCGCTTCTTCCCTAATGTCAGTCGCTCTGAATCAGATTTTAAAATCAATGCATGCAGTATCGGTTGAATCAGTGAGAAAAACAAATAGAATTTATACTCGAATGGAAGTCTAAGGTTGAACACAGGGAGCAATTAGCAAAAATAGTTCTCAAGATCGCAATTCAAGTGCAATATAAGTAATGTATAATAGAACTCCAAACAAGAAAGATATATAAAGTAATGCAGATGTTAATAATGCAAAAAGAATGGGGTAAAATGGTGATTTGAATCACCAATTACCCCTCACAATTATGTCAAATATCTCAATAGTACTAATCAATCTAAATTTCACATATCATGAGTGCATAGTGCAGTCCCTTGAGAGATTAGCCGATACAGCTCTAAGTGCCAAGAGGGCACTCCTCCACTTCATTCCCTTTCTCTATTCTTCTGCTTCCTTAAGCTTTAGAGAAGGCACAACACAATGCTCAGCAACGCTAGTAGTGGCAAAGGCCTCCCTCAAAGATCACTAGTGTTGAGAGGTGGGTGGTAGAGCAAAATGCCCCCCCTCTCCTCTCTCTTTCTCTTCTTCCTCTCTCAAAACCAGGCAAACCAGAATAGACTCGGGTATCCAAGTAAACAAACCGAGGGGCAGACTTGCGAGGTGTGAGCATAGGTGAGGGCGTGTGTGAGGCACATGTGGGGACCTCACCCCCTGTGCATGCTAAGGTGATAAGCCACCAGTAGTTTTTTCCTTTGTGTGCCTGTAGGGTTTTAGTCCTCTACGATGTGGGACTATTCCCAAAAGGCTTCTTCGTGCAGCAGGCAGGTTTACTTCCATCGTCAAATTGGAGTAGCAGTCGCATACATTGATGCCAATTGAAGGTCTGGAGTTTTGCCTGTGGCTTCCCCACATGGCCTGAGCGTAGCACCTGGGAGGTGCATGGCTTGGAACATGATGAACAGGGTGACGAAGGATGTGGTAGAAACAAAGCTCTGGCAAGAGACCTGAGACAAGGAATACGTCCTGATGGCCATGTCAGAGTAGCTCAAAAGGTTCGCTGAACCATGGCGAGTGCAACTGTGGTGGTCTGAGGGCGTGTAGAGGTCAATGGAAGCCTGACGACCTCGAGAAGGTGGTGCATAAGTGGTGGTGTTTGACAGGGAGGTAGAGAGTGTTAAACCCTACATTTCTTTAGGGCTTTTGGAGGGTGAGTCATGGCAGATGGTTCGGAGTTGATGGCGAAGTGGATGGAGTTGTGGAGCGGTGGATACGCTTCGCTGGAGATGTGGCCGTGGTGGAAGACGACGATGGGGTCAGATGCATATCGGCGATTGAAATGACTGAAGGAGCATAAATGATCCCGAAAGAGGGAGATGGAGTTTAGGGAACTTAGGGCGATGTTGTGAGGTGGAGACAGCTGGTTGTGGTAAATCGACGCTGAAGGATGAGAGAACGGCGAGGTGGCAACGATGAAGTAGGTGGAGATATGCCCTCCCTGTGGCTGGGGAGGGTTGCGATGAAGAGAGGAGTTGAGAGCCGACCAATTTGGTCATTTGATGGCAGGAGGAGGAGGATCGAAGAGGGATGCCGGAGCAAGAGTTCTGGTGGCCAGAGGAGAATTAAAGGTGGTTGACTCACCAAAACTTGCTGAGGGGATGCACAAGCCCACAGAGGTCCTTTTATAGGCTCTAGATGGAGTTCCAAGCTTGGAAACAAGCTTAAAAACTTTGAGCTCCTCACCGGTGTAAGATAGCCATTCAATCAAAACGTTCATACTTGGATTTTTGGGAGATTTAGGATCCCTTGATTGGCTCATTTGGAAGGTAATTACTTGACGAGTTTCCCTTTCAAATTTAAGAGGGATTCGTCAAGAAATGACAGAGATTTTGTCATCTTAAGGTCGCCGGAGTTTGTAGGATTAGGATTTCATGGTGGCAGGGACCTGTTTGAGGAAATGATGACAAAGTTGGGGGGTTATTTGTAAGAAATTCAAAAGTTAGGGGCATGAGTGTGAGATAAAAGAATCAGACAGGACTAAATTGCATACTAGGTCAAGAGAGTGTCAGATTGGGCCCAAGTTTTAGTACAAACCTAATTTGGTCCTAAGGAATCTAATGGTGGGGTTGGATTTTGATTTCGACCTAGTTTTACTAGGTAATTTCTACAAAACCAAAATTAGGGCAAAAGTCTGCTTTTGGCTCTATTTTAGGTCAAGATGAGTTCTGATGGTCAAATCAAGCATACCAAATCTTAGACAATATTTTTCTATGAATTTTAGAGGGCTTAGGCAAATTTTATCCTAACCAGAACCTCAGTTAAGTAAGTAGGTCTATTTTTAGGATTTTAGGAGTCATTTAATTCTCAAAACATGCGAAAACCCTTTTATGTCTGTACTAACCCACTTTTTAGACTCTTAGGACCATTTGACCTTTGATTAGCCCTTGAAAAAATCGGTGATTATCCTTCAATTCAGATATGATTGGTAAAATTGCAGCTTAACCCCTATTTTACTGTATTTCCCTCAAAATGGATTTGCAATGATTTATGGCCTTCTGATGGTTATGTAGGAGCATTTAATGACTTAATCAGATCAAATTGAGCTAGTTATGGCTGATGATGGTGTTTCCATCAAACCCCCTTGCCTAGATTTTGCTAATCCCTTAGCAAAATCTCATGGATTTAACTCAAAATCTCAACCATTCCTTTTTATGTTCAAATTTCTAATGTGTGCTTTCTTTTGTAGATTAGGTTAGAATGCCAAAAGTTGGCCTAGTGGTACTTAAGTATCAACCAAGACTCGGACCTGACCAACTTTACCCTCTGTCTGCCGCGAAGGTTCCTAATGCCCACAGGAACTAACCTAAGGTTAGTTGAACTCCACGGTAAAAGCACCCGTGCATAAAACATGTTCAGTCCTAGTTTAGTTTGCTGTGTTTTTTGTAAGAGGGAGACAAATGATTTCTTTTTTGCATTTGGAGAGTTTTCTCTCTCTTTTCTTTCTTTATTTCTAGCTTCAGATTGGCTTTACAACATGGTATGTATCAGATTCCTAGCTCCCACCATCAATCCTCATAGGGTCCTTGGCAATCGTTGCTTCGAGATAGCATTGGCCATGGCAACCCCCAGAACCTTGGCTTTCGAAACTTCGATATAGTGTCACCCATGGCATTCTATAGCTAAATTCTAGCCCATGCAATTGACATTTCCCAATAATCTCACCCATGGCACCTGAACCAGCATTAGGTGCTTACATGCCCTTGGTAGGATATTTAGATATCCTAGGAGACAAGCACCGAGTAGACAGTATGTTATTGCACATCTTCAAGGGGAATTTCCCACCTCTCTACATAGGAAACTCCTCTAAATCAACTTGTACTGATAAGCTGCTCTTAATCTAGGTAGGCTTTCAGAACAGAATTAATGTTTTTGTGTGATTTTGACAATTAAGCGCACTGAACTAGACTGTGTGTGGATTAAGGTAGTTAGGTTATCGACTCCTGCAAACCAAAGGTTAGTTAACGAGGTCGAATAATCCCTAAGCCTTAGAACTAATACCTAATCTTCGCATTTTCCTCAACCTCTTGAGGACTATCCAGATCTTAACGAATACTTGAATTTTCAAGCTTAAAGCATAGCCAAAGAGGCCTAAGATCAGCGTTCATACTAATCTCTTTTGTCTCTTAGCACTTTCTATCTTTTATTTCTTTCTTTTCGATTTGATCCAGAACTAGGTGGATTCCTTAATCTTTTACTAATGACTCTTGTTATTTCAAATTGTTGCTCCATTTTGACATTTATATCACCTCCTATTTTCCTCCTTGATCGCACGTATTACACGAGTTTGAAATTAGGGTTACAAGTAACCTGCCATCGTAGTTGTGGAATGCGTGGTCAAATAAAATTTATACCGAAACTCAAAAGGTGAGTCCCGAGTCGAAATTGGGGAGGAGAATGTTTGGTTTCTAAAAATCCATGCTTCACTTTTATTTCTTTTTGGTTGATTTTGTCTTTTCTAATCATTTTGGTATTTCAACAAGTAAGAGATTAGGTCGATGAAAACTTTATCTACTTGCAAAAATACAAGAGTGAAAGGGAGAGAGCATGAGAGAGAGAGAGAAATAATCATCTATTTATCAAGAATTATTTGTTACAACTACGAAAATGGGAAATCTACACTACAAAAGTGTAGAAAGACAGAAAGAGGCGAGAGAAATCCCCCTCGATAGTTGCTCGGAGGATGACTCACTCTGATGTCACCCAAAGGAAGGTGGTGAGGAGCAGTACAAAGGAGAACGGAGTTGGAGGATGGAGGATGGGGCAGGATGGCATCGTGGCAAGGATCTTCTACCCGAAGGCTAGTGATAGGATGGCCACGGGATGCTCCACAAATGGGGATGAGGGGAGGGAAAACTATTTGATTTTCTACTCTAGAGGAGCATCTCGAGCTTGGGACAAGCTCCCTCTAGAGCCTTGGAGGTGCTGAGAGGAAGAAAGGAAGAGATAGTTTGGAATGGTGGTTGGTAGCTCCTTTTATAGTGGAGGAAGAACAAACTCGCATCTGGGTCATTACTGACGTCCATAAACGTCACTGCAGCTATCGCTGAAGATCCACCCTCTAAATCCTCTTGCTGGCACACGCAGACCATTAGTGACAGCTGCAAGCATCACTAAAGGCACGCGACGCTGAAGATACGCACCCACCCCACTGGCGCCCACCCCGCTGGCACACGCATCATGCGTTTCATGCCTCACGTGCCCATGCTCCTAGCGCCGCGCATGCGCATGCGTTAGCATGTGCTGGCCAGCTATTGTGCACGGTAGCGGCTAAGCGCATGTGATGCTGCTGGCCAACATTGGGTGGCCTGGATGGCACCATGTGGCGCTATCTAGGCCATCCATTATTCTTTCTTTTGTAGAGGGTGCCACGGTTCTCAGATCGGGATGATTCCCACTTTGCTGGACTGGGATCGTCGCTCTGGATCCATCCGTACGGTCGGACTAACCATCCGAAACCTATATGGATGTCACATTGCCCCCTGGCCATTGATCTTCCTCAGTCTTCGTACGATGCTACGGTTCTCTGATCTTGACGATTTCAGGGGCATTCGACTCAAATCGTCGTCTTAATTAGATCTGTACGGTTCGATCATCCATCAGAAGCCTTGAAATAGCTCTTCTTTTCTCCTGACCATAAAAAGGACCTAATTAACCTAAAATATATACAACTACTCTAAATGCATAATGATGCATGTTATGCAATATTTATAACATGAAATGCAAATCTAGGCCTAGGAACATGCATGAAAATTCATTTTAACCAAAATGGATGTGTCTATATCATACCACCATGCCTATCTTTTGCTAGTCCTTAGCAAAATTAAACTACATGTTATGCATAAAATCAAAATTAGGATTAGATCACTTATGCATAAGTCGTTTATTAACAATAGAAAATTTCGGCTAATGTCCTAAACAATAAAAACTCAACAGTACTTGGGTGCTTACAAGAATGTAAACTACCCAAGTCCTCACCTTATTTGAAAAGGGAAGATACATTTTTTTATTTTTCTTTTCTAATTTTTTTGTACTTTTGGAGTTTGAGAGTTCGAGGATAACTTTTAACAGCTACTTGACCTACTCAAGACTCAAAAAGGACTCTATGTGCTAAGCATCTTGTGAAAATAGCAAAAGTCTCACTAGACGACCATTAAAATGGACTTTGGGTTTCTACAACCGTAGGTGACCTTGCCTAAATGTTTATCTTTTCGACTAGTAGCTTTCTCCCTACTTCTTTTAATTATGGGGTCAACACAAGGTCGAACCTAGTGTATATCTCCAAGGTTTATTTTACTTCCTTACTTCTTCCATTAGTGTTTTGGGAATTATTGTGCATTTTTTGTGAGCTAGGTTCTGGACAACTGGCCAATGGGCTATTACCCACTGCAACTTGCCAGCTAAACTCGTACGGTGATGTGTGGTTCTGTTTATTTTTTATTTTTTATTTTTTTCTCCTTTTTCTATATTTTTTATTTTTCTTTTTCTTTTTTTTTTCTTTAATTAGGTGGTTTTCCTGATCTAAGATTTACCTAAAGGCAATACAATGAGAATGATCTTGTGACTAGGCTCTGGACAATCGACCGATGAGCTATTACCACCGACAACTTTCCAGCCATACCACCCTAGATAGTTCATTAACTACCCAATTTTCGAAGAAACCGCCGAAAAGTGATTTAGTGCAAAAAATGTGTGTAGATGCTTAGGCTTAAAGTCTCC
Source organism: Thalassia testudinum (assembly GCA_037157565.1). Classification (NCBI taxonomy): domain Eukaryota; kingdom Viridiplantae; phylum Streptophyta; class Magnoliopsida; order Alismatales; family Hydrocharitaceae; genus Thalassia; species Thalassia testudinum. Next base: position 122,386,046 of record JAZHRO010000024.1, read on the forward strand.
CCAAATTAGAGGGTGGGTTGATAAGTCACATACTTATCATCCCAATTTCTTAGCCAAATTAAAAATTTATTTGAATTGGTGAGGACTCGAGAGTAAGTCCACATTCGAGTGGACACCCGAGCTAATTAAGCCTGAAGACCTGAAGAGTCTAAGTATTCAGGTCCTATCATATCATTTCCTAAGGTTAATAACTTCCAAATGCCTAAGCTTTCCTCTCCTAATTCTTCTTTTTTTTATCTTTATGAATTTTCAATTTCTTATCTTTTTTTTCAAAGAAACTAAAAGAAATTCTATGGAGTTGACAAAATGATTTCAGGATTAAGTATCCACTGCCCCATGCCTAAATGATGTAATGTCTTCATTGTAAAAATAAAGACGTAAAAAGGGCACAGTAAACAGAATATCACCTGAGTGTCGTGAAAGTCCGATTAGCTCCGCAGAGAGAAGAGTATATACATATGCGCTAAGTTTAATGTCTTCAGCTAGGCATAATGTACATACAAAGAAGAAATTGAGAATTGACAAGTGCAGGTCCGAATCAAAATAAAAATATTGATACTAAAACCCACCAGCAAAAGATGTCCAGGACGTGGACTAGATTATGGTGCATACCCATGGCCCAGGGTCAAGTGGTTCTAAAGTTCTGGATGAAAATCACCTAGAATCGAAGGTTGTTAAGCTTGCAGGGTCGGGCCTGCAGTTTTGTGGTGTGCAACCCGAGACCAAAATGTCGGACAGTGGGTAATGATGGTTCAATAGGTGTGGTTGTCCACTTAACATCTAGCTCAGAAAAGTAACCAGTTATTTCGGGCCTAGGTTGCATGTGAAAGATATGATAAGGGTCCTGGTAGAAAGTAGGTGGTTTCAGGTCAATAGGTACCCTTAGATCCAAATTCAAAGTTCCCTCAGAATTAGCCTCCCAAAATTTTATTTCAACAATTCTATCTTCCAACATCAAGGGCTCAGGCTCAAGGACCTCTAGAATACCATTCACCCCATAAGATTTACCAAAGTCCAGAAATCGTGGCTGACTCAGAATTGACTTGGGTACAATGATTTCCCAATCAAAATCAATCCCTTTGGGGTGTGGTTGAGGAATGGGGCTATTGATTGAATCTTCCAGTAAATGAGGATTTGAATCCTCCAAGTTAGCCCCAACCAAATCGAAATCTTCAATAATTGGGCTATCAAATAGTTCGTCAGATTCCTCAATCCCATTTGTCCAAATAAAATCATCTTCCTTACGCTCAAGTGAGACTTCACTAAGAGATTCTTCACCCTCAGAATCAAAGAATCCATGATCCTCATTTATATATGTCTCAAAATTAATTGTCATTTCTTGGCTCAGAGAGACATATTTTCCTCGCTCCCTGGCTCTAGGCTCTCAGGTGAGAATCTCGATTCATTCGCAAAGGGTTGCTTTAGCCCAACCTGGTCATCTCCAATCTTAGAATATGTATTCCTCCCAACAGGCACCTGAGCAGGTTCAGACATTGGCTCTCCTGTAGGTGGTTCATCTTGAGAATCATCCTAAGATTTGACTAGGGCAACCACAAATTTCATCCTCAACCTCGACGATTTCCCAAGAAGAAACTCACCCAGGTCCCTATCCTTAACACTTTGGAGCAAATCCAATAAAGAACTATTAAGTTCATCAATCATTTTGATCATAGGCTCCAGTGCTTCAGTTCATGGCGTTGGATAAGCTTCTAAGATTGTATAGTGTTCGTCAAATTAGCCAACACCCTATCCTGGATCTGGTTCACCTGAACCGACTGCGTCAATTCAGGTTTGGGTGGTTTTGGGTTAAATCTAGGGGAGTTAAGATGTCAAGGTTCTTGTGTTCCAACCTAAAAGTATGTCGTTCTAGGTTGTTCAAAGGATGGTGGCAACCTATATTTAGTGGAATACTAGGGAGGTGGTAGTGTTCTCTCTCAACACAGTTAATTAAGTTAATTTTGCTTAATTAAGTCTAGAAGAAAGTAACTTAGGTTAACTAGAATTTGTGTCGGTTGAGTAGTATAGGGTCAAGTTAACCTAGCATTTTAGATTTTATTACTTTTAACTGGCTGAGTCCAGGTTGTTCGCTGGGAGGTATATGATGAGAAGCTCATCATGATCTCTAATTACCCCTAATTAACTAGTCTTCCTAGTTACTTAGCTAAGAATATGTGAATATATTGGTTAATTTTAAAATAAGGGGTATATAGTAAAGGACCTTAACATAAATTAAAAAGTTATTTTATCATATAATTAATATTACTAATAATCTGATTAATAACTAGAATCGAGATATTAATAATCATTCATCTAATTAATGAGTTAACTAACTTAAGCATAATATATACATAAGTGTGTAATAACTTAAGTAACATTACTTAACTAAATAAATTAATTTAAAAAGGTCTAAATATAATAATTACCTTATTAATAATCATATATAAAAGTTGAAAAAGATCTAAATTAAAATAAACCCTGAAAACCTGAGTTTACATTTTGGTCCTTACATTTCATTCCAATCGAGTCCTTATTTTTCATGCAAGTCTTTAAGATTCACTGTGAATAGGTCCCTAACTTCTTCTTCCTCTTCTCTTCAACCGATTAAACGGCTGACGATCGAAGGTGTAGCCACCGCGCGATCACCGCCCATCTGACGTCATCTCTCCTTCAAGCTCATGGAGCTTGCTCTCACCATCCCATCTTCATCCATTAGTCTGGATGACACTTTTATCCTAATTTAGGGTAGGAGATAACTTCACCGCCGTCGGAGAAGACGCCGATGGTTAACCTCCTCCTAGCCCCAATTGCGTCCAGATTCCCCCTCCTTCTTCGTCGCTGTCGACTATAAATACTGGTGTCGAACCTGAATAGGTTGTTAATATGGTGATTTTATCATTGAAGTGTGTATAGTGGTTAATCTAAATCCGACCTAACCATCTCTTTACAAAAATTTTTAACCTGGCCTACTTGATTTTATCTTGGTCACTTTTAGGCCCAGAGTCGAACTCAGGGAAGTGGGGTTACAAGTCAAGTTTCTACGCCTTTCCTACAACGAGTCTCTTGCGTTCGTTTATTGTGTTTTTGGTGTTTTTTTCTATTTAGATTTTTTTTTTATAATCTTTGTCCTTGAGGCACACCCTCAAAATTGGGTTCTTGGCTTTGAGCCAAAACAAGGTTACAAAATGGGTCTTGCTATTCGCAAGATGGTGTACCTGCAAGTCAAGGATTATCTTTTCTCTTTTATATGTTCTTTTATCTTTTTATGGGCATGCAAGAGAAATAGAAGTAAAGTAACTATAGTATCTGCATTTATATATATATGTCTATACTATATATGTATAAAGGTGTGGGGGTGGAGGTGGAGATGGAGTGTAGCACGGTGTCGAGTCGATCGTCGTCTAGAAAGACGCAACCAACAGGACTAGGTGCCGCATGTAAGGTGTAGGATGGATGGTGGAAGATGAATGCGGACACGCTTTTTTTGTATGTGTGTATCGGGGAATATCAGCAATTGGTGCAGATACTCCTGCGATACCACGTATGGTAAGTAATGTGAAAATATATATATGTGTTTGTATATATGTAAATATATCGATATGTATATATGGTTTTAAATATATATACATGTATATATATATAGGTGTATATATATATATGTATGTAGCTATATATGTATATATTTATATGTATATATATATAGGTATATAAATATATATATATATAGGTATATGTATAGATAGATATATGTATAGATATATATATATGTATATATGTATGTATATATTTATATGTATATGCATGTATATGATACTATATATATGTATATGTATATATATATGTATATATGTATATATGTATATATAGTTATATAGATATAAATGTATATATGTATGTATATTTACATATATATATATGTATAAGTATATGTATATATATGTATGTATAAGTAAATGTATATATATGTATGTATAAGTATATGTATATATATATATGTATATATATATGTACAAATATAGAGATGTATATATATATATATATATATATGTGTGTGTATAGGTATATAGACTAATACATATTTATATAAGTACTAATATATGTATATATATTTGTATAAATATATATATATATATGTATATAAGTATATGTATATATGTAAATATAAATGCGTATATATATATATATAAGTATATAGATATATGTATATATGTATATAAATATATGTATATATATATCAATATATATATCTATACGTATATATATATATGAATATAATAGTGTATAGGTGTGTGTGTGTGTATGGAAGTGTGAGTGTATGTGTGCACGAGCGTCGGTAAAGAGAGTGTTGTGAGAGAGAGTGAGAGAGAGAGTAAGAGAGAGCGGGAGAGAGAGAGCGCTGCTGGAGGGTTAAGGTGTCTGCAGACTAGTGGGCGTCGTCTGTATGCAAGAGAAGACATGCGCGCAGGAGGGTGAGGGGCACGAAGAGGTGGCCGAAGCGCACCGCGATGCACGAAGGGCTGGAGTGGGCGCTGGCAGGAGTGCGTGGGTGAAGAGAGTGGGCGACGCAGGCAGGTGTGGTGGCTGGTAGACGTGCGGGCGGGCGCTGGTAGAACGTGAGGCATGACGTGAGCACATGCGAACAGCGGTTGCGGCGCACTAGGTGACCGGTAAAGTGAGAAACTCACCAGTCACCCCACTGTAGCCACAGTTTTCCGCAGAAACGCCTGAACAGTGGCTACAGTGGCCGGGCGAGCCGCTCGACCGGGAGCTACAGGTGCTAGGAGTGCGGCCTACTCGCGGCTGGCGCGCGAGGAAGAAGGTCTGCACCGGCCGGCTGCGGGCACGGAGAAGTTCGCAATAGAGTGTGCGGAGAGGTAGTTGGCATGCGTGGTGGAGGGCGAGGGTGACCTGCTGCTTGTGCGGTGGCTTGCGAGTGCTGCTGGGGTGAGCTGGGGTGCTTGGCCGACCACTGTAGAGGCACGTAGTGGGCGGTTGTGGGTGGAAGAGAGAGTGCGACAGGGTAGAGAAGCGGGAGGCGATGGTGCCTGCAGGTGTGCACTGGAGGCGAGGGCGGCCTGCAGGCATGCGCGGAATGGGCTGGGTGACTGCTGCTGCGTGTTGTTGCTGCCGCCTTGCCGCAGCTGCTACTGCTGAGCTTCGAGCTTCAGACCTTGAAGCCTCCGCTCCAACGACTGAAGGTGGCTGGAAAGTGAAGAAATCAGGGAAGAGCCACCACACCCACTGGCTCTTTGAAGAGCTGGGCGGTGGTGGTCTCACTGCAGTGGGTGTTCACCACAGTGAAGGACTCCTGCCCGCAGGGTGTCTCCTCTGAGGAGGAGGTCATGCGTATGGAGGGAGAGGGAGGAGATGGTGGCCTGGAGAAGAAGGTGGAGCTGCTGTGGGTTCTTTGGCTGTGGACCAGGCTTGTTGCAAAGGAAGAAATCATGATCTTTTTAAAGAAGAGGAAGCCATGCACAGCCATGCCCAAGCTGTGCATGGCTCATGCACGGCTCATGGCAGGGAGAGGCAAGCACAGGGAAGGGCTTGTGTAGGGAATGGTACGAGGAGGAAGGTGTTGCCATGCATTGCAGCCGCGTGAAGAAGAATTCCAAAGTCAAATAGAAGTAGAAAATGGAAATTTTGCGAAGCAGCACTTGAGGAAAAATGTAATCGCGAGGCCATTTTATTTCACTCTCCTCCCCTCTTAATTAAATGCATGCATGCCTGTATTTTTACAATACAACTATGGAGACCTAATATGCGTTGGTAATGCTAGGAAATAGCAGAAGATGGTATAATTACAAGCGTATTTTTGCAGTGCAATCATACCCCCATGCCTATCCTTTGCTAGTCCCTAGCAAAACATTTTTTTGTATTTAGAAATGATCTTTAAGCTGAAGATTTTCTCCTGAGGCAACATAGGTGTGTTTATTGTTGGATATTGTGAGAACCAATTGTAGAGAAGACTACCAGTACTTTAAGTCTCACATGACATAGATCATCTCTCGACTAACCAGGACTCTTGATATTTAAACCTTAAGTACGATTTCCAGGACCTAGGAGGTTTTTTCCATACTCGAGAGCTCAAGAGGTTATGGCTTGTGCTTAGTGAAGGATCAAGACTGACCAGATAAACATTAAGACTCAAGCCCAGGGTTTCATGAATCTTTAAGTACAGGTTGGTCCCAGTTTCAGCTCGGGTCTTCAGATTGACCATAAAAAAGATGATGGAAACTCAACTCCCATTTTCTGACATTTGTGGCTCATAGGAAAATAGGGTATTTGTGACTTGCCCTGAAGAACTTTTTTACGGTACAGACTTTACAGACATTTGCGAGATATACTGACTTATTTGCAACATTTTTTTTTATAGAAACTCGTGTCAGTATATCTCTTACAACATTATTTGGAGGAGCACACTTTTCTTTTTGGTGGGGGAGTTTCTTTTTGGTTGAAAGAGTCTCTTCTAAACACAAGACTAAAGCCTGGGATAAAAAGTCTACCTACATGCACAGGTAAGGACTCCACCTTCCCTAATGAACACTAGGGATCGATCTTATGTTCACCTGGTCTTTCTTGATATGTGTAGTGTGAACCAAGTTTACTTAAGCTCTCAAGTAGAAGCAAACCAACAGATCCTGTACTGGTGTCTCAGGTACAAGAATACATCCTTAGTTAGGAGAGATTCCGATCTATCTTGTCAATGCTCAAGTGTATTAAGCCAAGCCAGAGCGAATCATGCTTCTGTGTCCTGGAAAGTCTTCAAAACAGCGATTGAATATCGATAAACACTTATTGTATTTTTGTTTCAGCTTTTAGATCATTACTAAACACCATTTATCTATATATATGTATATTTTTTTTTTCTTTTTCTTGCATATTTATAAATAGGTGGAAACTACATGATACCATAAAATACTCAGATCCTATGGATTCCTATCCACCCACCCATGCCAAACAATGCTATGTCCTCATATGCATGCAGGGAAAGGTAGAGAAAGGGTGAAAGATCATGTAACGAGAGCTGAGGTGTAGGGTATACAGCAGGGTGGTTGGGTGGGTGGATGGTGGGTGGTGAAGTGAAAAGTGAAGTGATCATGACAGTGGCGTGAAAAGTGATGGTGGAAGGTGAAAGATCTGTCATTTCCTGGGACGAGGGTGTCCCAAGCGGATCGGAGAATAAATCAGGGGGAAAATTTGACCCTCAGATTGGACAAGAAGAGGGGCTTCTTGGGGATCCAAAAAGGAATAGCCCCAGTGAGAAGTATATGGGCTCAAGGTCCCAGTGTGGATTTGCAAATCCGCCTTATTTGGTGGGAAAGAAAGGGCAATCCGATCTTCAAGAGTGTGGACCAGGGGTGAGTAGCCCAAATATGACTCAGACCACGAGGTATGGGAAGCAAAGAAAACCACATCAGAAGTCTGGTCAGGAGAAGGTACGGGAATAGGGAGGGATGGGGGAACGTCACAATATGTGTTGATCAGGAAGTCATCAATGTTTATAGGTAATCCGCAGCAGTCAGAATAGGTCGCAATTGGTCCGATACACACGCTAACGGCCATGACCTCGTCAGACGTGTCATCCTCGATGCAATCGCAATCAAAGTTCTTTGTTGCCTTGAAGATGTAAAGATTGAGCTTTCAGATCCAACGGCAATCTCAATACGGCCTGACTCGCAGTCAATAAGGGCACGGGCTGTGGCCAAGAAAGGTCGACCAAGGATGATCGGACAATCAGAAAGTGAGCTAGGAACTTCCATATCCAAAATAAGAAAGTCAACAGGAAAATAGAGACTGTTGACCCTAACCACCACGTCTTCCACCACACCCTTCGGGATTTTGACAGAACGATCTGCCAACTGTAACGTGATAGGGGTGGGTTTAAGATTTCCCAAAGAAAATTTTTTAACCATGATGGTCGGTATAAGATTGATGGAAGATCCTAGATTAAGTAGGGCACGGTTAAAATTGTAGCCATGGATGCTGCAGGAAATGAGCAGTGTGCCCGGATCTTTCTGCTTCAGTAGTAGGTTTGACAGTATAGCATAACTCGCATGAGGCGAGAGAACCACCGGATTTTTAGTTTTCTTTGACTATCTCCTGGGTGTTGTGTAGTCTTTGAAAAATCAGGCGACAGTAGGTATGTGGTCGATAGCCTCGAGTAGGGGTACCTTGATTTCTACATCCCTGAACAAATTACGCAGGTTATCAAAGGCCTACGTATCTTTCTTTTTGCCTTTTGGCTCCCTCAGTAGAGCCTCAGGGAATGGAACGGATTCTCGCACCAATTTGGGTGTATCGTCCTCTCGCAAATGCTGTGCGTATCCTGAATGAGAGGGCAATGAAGAAAATGGGCCAGGATCAGGTCGAGGCGGATCGACAGTCTGCTTACCGCTCCTCGTAGTGATAGCATTGGACGATGCGGGTCCAATGGGATCATACGGGGGAGGAGGGTTCGCAATAGGGACGTAAGAGTGCGGTGCTGCAGGAGGATTAGCTTGAAATTCCGTTGGAATGCTCGGAGCCTGCAAAATCAGGTGAACCTGTCCTTGAGAAGGTTGTACCTGTGGTTGCGGACCACGGGGTACAAAATTTCGAGGGTTGGGAACAGGTTGGGCAGGAAGAGTGCCCTGAGATTGAGTCGCCATGCGTAGTTGACTGATCTCAGCATTCTGTTGCTCCAATTGGTGCTGAAGAGAGGTCATGTTCTCTTCATGGCACTTTGACATATCCGTCATCATTCGCATTAATTTATCAAGAGGACTTGATGCGTGTTCTATTTGCGGTACACAAAGGCCTGATGGCAGATTCGCCATATGATTAGACTGGGCCCTTGGGATGATAGGTGCAAACGGTAGCATTGGTCCACTCGTGGGTTTTGGCATTGCGGGTTGTTGGACCATGCGAAGTTTGGATGATTTCGCCACCCTAGGTTATAAGTGGCAGAGAGCGGGTTGTTCCCCAGGGCGCAAGCATCTTCTATGCCAGAAGACGCGTCCACTTGTAAGTATGCGTCCGAGCACACGGAAGCTTGGTCCTCTTTGCCAAAATACTGGCTCGCAGAAGCTAGTTCCACATGACTTATTGAGTTGCTCGGCGCGACACTCGGTATGGAAGGTCTTGCGGGGTTTCTTGGGATAAGCCTGGTGTTGGAAGAATTTGGACTGTGACGAAGTGGTGAAGTGGGGGTGTTTGCCATAGAATGGGCGGGGTTGGCCAGAAGCTAATCCAGCTTCTTATGCACGACGGAGACTTCATCCAGTTTTTGTACGATAAGGCTGAGATCAGTGGACGAATGGGAGGGTCCTGTGTTAACTTCGTGGACATTATGGGGCTGGCTGGTACGATTAAAGGCGACAATGGAAGCATTGTTCATCGAGTTTTCACTCATATTTTCAAACAGTTCGAATGCTCCATTCTCGTCTTTATTCATAAAATTCCCTCCGCAGGAAGCATCTGTAATCTGCTTCAAAGTCTCATTTAGCCCGTAGTAGAAAATCTGGGCTATATGCCACTTAGGCAGACCGTGGTGTGGACACTTCCTGAGGAGGTCACTGTACCTCTCCCATGCCTCATGAAATTGTTCGCCATTTTGTTGCGTAAATGAAGTGATAGCATGGCAAAGCGCATTGGTTCGCCTGATTGGGAAGAACTTCTTGAGAAATGCTGTTCTCATCTCTTCCCAAGAGTGGATGGTTCTCCCAAGGGTGCGTAACCACTACGATGCTTTATCCCGTAATGAAAACGGGAACATTTTCATGAGGACTATAGGTAACATGATATTTCTTGGTTAAATAGTTTCAGCTAACCGAGTTAAGTCTTCCAAGTGGAGAAACGGATCTTTACTTGCAAGACCATGAAAGTTAAAATTTATTAGGCCAATTATGTTTGGTTTCAATTCAAAGTCATCCCCACCCATGGGGACCTGAATTTGTCCTATGGTCTCTGTAGCAGCGAGATTCTGATAGGAGCTAAGAGACCTAGGCTCCTCCTGTTCAGGAGGGTTCTGCATTTCCTCCAATGTTTCCCGAATGGCTTCCATTTGCTCATTATACATTTCCATTTGGGCTTGGAGGCGGGTCATGGGATCTAAGGCTCCACCACCTGGTCGCTTCTGAGGGCGGTTTCCTCCCTTGGGATTTGGGGGTGGGCGTGCAGCCATGTTTGTGGAGGAGGATGATTCGGCTTCTTTTCTAAATTTATCAGGCAGTTCAATCAGTACAGGGTTTTGTGACCTCCTCCCAAACATGCACTACCATAGGAAGAATTAGGTACATGAGAAGGGAAAAGAGATGAGAGAAATGACGTCACAAAGGTACACTTGATGACAAATCAATACAATCAAATTCCTAACCTCTACAGTGTGCCCTTAGACGTAAGATCAAAGTTTTCTACTATCATGAACTACGGAACCAAATGCGAGCACCGCAGAATCACCGGGCCAGATTGAAAGGTCGTTTGTCCTAGTCTTAGACAACCGATAGCACGCAGGAACCCTCACTAGCACGTAGACGCTACACGTAGGTAGTTAGACCTCCAATCCCTAAAAATGGTCAAGTTACTACCAATTTTAGTTAGAGGCTTAGGATCAAGTGCTTCTGGAATGTGAAGGGCGTTGTTTACGGGTAATGCCCAAGTCATTGATTTTTCAGAGTGTGTAAAACAAGCATGCAATAGGGAAATCTCCCCGAATTGAAGTTTTTATTGGTGAATGGTTTTTAGAATTCAGCCTTAAGTAGTATGGATTTTAGGATTTCGCTGAAATACCAATTCAACTAATCTCTAAGTTTTGAGAGAATGCAGGTTTTCTTCTAAGCCCAACAAACCCTTCTTCAATGTTGGTTGGTTAATGCATGCTAAATGCAATGGGCTACCCTAAATGGAGATTTCTATGTGTGGATGCACGAATCAGTTTTAGATTTATGTGAAAGGGAGCCAAAGCACTTCAATTCAAGTGCTCCCAATCACCAACAAGATTTCCACACACAAGGCTTCAACCAAACGATGAAGAAAATCAATTTGTTGGGGTTGAAGTATTCAGGATCGAATCTTAGGCAAGTTGAAAAGTCGTGGTGGGGTTGGAAACGACTCAATTCCAAGTCTCCCTACCAAAAAGGTGATCTCGAATTGCAGGTAAATGAGGCAAAGAGGTGTAGCAATCAATCTTTTTATTTGCCTCAAAGAATACTTCACACGGCGAAAAATTCAAGAATCAAGATTCTTAGATTTTCGCTATGGAAATTAAGGTGGGAAATCCCAGGGCGGTGGGAGTAAGGGCAATCAATCGAACAAGTAAATTTTAATCCACTTGCCCCAAGAGATCCCAAGAAGTTTTTCTAGTTTTTTAGTTTTTAGTTTTTTTAGTTTTTTTATTAAGGTGACAAGTTAACCCTAGTTGCTAAGAAAAGAAGACCTACTTGTTCAGCAATGTGTGCGAAGCTCCAATGCGGTGACAATGACTTCACGCCCACATTCTAGCCTTGGATCTGCTCACCTCTTCGACTTCGTCTGCCTATCTTCTCCTTGCAACAGGTTCACCTGCACAGCAAAAACAAAAACACCCGTGAAGAGAAGGGTGTGAGAAGAGAAAAAATTACAGGAATGGAGTAAAAACTTACTTGAAGGCGCAGTTACCCGGCAACGGTGCCAGGAAAGGTGTGGTGTCGGACCAGAATAGGTTGTTAATATGGTGATTTTATCGTTGAAGTGCGTATAGAGGTTAAGCTAAATCAGACCTAACCATCTCTTTACAAAATTTTTTTACCAGGCCTACTTGATTTTATCTTGGTCACTTTTAGGCCCAGGGTCGAACTCAGGGAAGTGGGGTTACAAGTCAAGTTTCTATGCCTTTCCTACAATGAGCCTCTTGCATTCGTTTATTGTATTTTTGGTGTTTTCTTCTATTTAGATTTTTTTCTGATAGTCTTTGCCCTTGAGGCACACCCTAAAAATTAGGTTCTTAGCTTTGAGCCAAAACAGGGTTCCAAAATGGATCTTGCTATTCGCAAGATGGGGTACCTACAAGTCAATGATTATCTTTTCTCTTTCATATATTGATGAGAGCCTCATCATGAGCCATAACTAGCTCATTTTTACTTAATAAAGAGAGTAAAAGCTCTTACATGACCTAGTAGAGGGCTTAATTAAAGGAATAAGTGTTCTGAGAAGAAAACATGAAATAAAGGTTAAAACTGCAATATTACCATTGCAATATGTAAACGGGATTTCTCAGAGACAAAACATAGGTCAAATGGTCTAAATGAGATAAAAAGTGGGTTGATTCAATCAGAAATGGGTTCATGTGCAATAGAGGAATTAAATGACATTTGGTAATCCTAAAATAGACCTGCTTAATTCAACAAGGTTTTGGTCAGGATAAAAATCAAGTAAACACTCTAAAATTCATGGAAAAATATCCCCTATGGTTTAGAACATTCAAATTAGCCTTTGGAACCTAGTTTGACCTATATTAGGGTCCTAGCTCATCAATTGACCTAATTTGGGTTTTTATGCAAAATGTCTAGTCAAATAAGGTCAAACCTAAAATCCAACTTCACCATTGGATTCCTTATGTCAAAATTAGGTTTGTACCAAAATTTGGACCTAAGGGGAGGTCATCTTGGCCTACTTTGCAATTAAGTACACTCAATCACATTTTGGTCCCTATCTTTTCAAAACCATCACATAGAACCCCCTAGCTTCCTCACCAATCTTACAATTAGGTCCCCCCGCCATTATTGGGGAGAGATCCTGCTCTGGCGAGGATTAGAGAGGGAATACTCTCAAACCCTCAAAGATCTCCTACCAGAAATGGAATGGAGATTCTCTAAGGAATCCCCTTCCATCTGAGCCCGATCATGATCCCAGATTTGCACCCAATCTCTCGTGCGAACGCACGAGAGATTTGGGTATCTAACCACCTTCCATCTCCGGCGAGATGTCGGTGACAGAAGGAGTGCCCTCCACGCACCAAAAGCACGGCCAAACACCTATAAATTAAACCCTAACTACGGCAACATCTCCTCAGCTTGACTTGGCCGGGATTCCACCTCAAATTCATCTCCTTCTTCTCCAGCCAAGGTGTCCAGCGAGCTCCGGCGAGACCCCCTCCCATTCCTCTTCGCTCTGCCACAAAACCAGTGGTAGAGTCGTCTTCCTCAACCTCCTTCACGTTGCGCAACACTCGCCCGCGTTGCCATTGCCCCATCGTCGCCGCCGTCTTCCTCCACTAGGCGCTTTCTTCTTCGGTGACAGCAGGTACTGCCGTCTGCCTCCTCGTCCCCTTTGTCCCTTTAATTAGGCTAAAACCCTTCTTCTCTATCCCCTCTTTCATTCCCCTCATTTTATTTCCTCAAAAACCCCTCGACCGCCGCTGTTCACCATCACCTTCCTCATCTCTGGCCATCCTCCAGCGAGTCACTCCCAATGCTCCGCAGCCCCACACGCCTCACCGACCATCACATAACCTCTGCCTCACCTCACTGAGTAACATCTGCCCAACCACTGTCCCTCTACGCCTCCACAACAGTCCCCTGAATACACCCATCCATCCGGCCACAGGGCGACCTAGGCATGCATGCTTAGGTCGCCTCGCAGCCTGCCACATAGCTCATCACCTTCACCGTGACGCGGCGAAGGTTCCTCGGTGATCTGATTAGGCCGCGAGGCTCTTTTCATGTCTGACAGGTTCCACTCCCCAGTTGCCATTGGTGGCAACTTGGAGAAGCTCCACACTTGCTCCAGGCTTCAGGATTGCAAGATTTCAAGAGCAGCTGACTTGGGCAGGCCTTGCGACGCCAAGGGGTCCAGCGAGCGACACAATAGAGTCCGCAGTAGTGGCAATTGCAGGAAGGATTTCTGCGGGCGCACGCGAGAGAAGGCCGGGTGATTTAGTCCCACATCGGTAATTCACGACGCGCTGATATCCTTTATATTGATTTTATGAAATACGCTCTTCGCCTCCAGTTACACTTGGGGTGAGGTCTCTCACCTATCTCACTGCGCCTTGTCCGTGGTTTCACCTCACGGATCTGGCACGATCCGACCCGACCATGTCTTGAGCACACCTCGTGCATCACCCTCACGCCGTTGCGCCTGGTCACGGGTGCGAGATCCGACCCATTTATATCCGGCTCTGGGATAACGTCCTGAGAGTGGTTTACAGAGAGGGAGACACGCGAGTGTGGGTAGAAGGATAGGTTTTGCTTTGCTGTGGTTGTGTAGGGAAGGAAGGAGTGAAGCCAACCCTTAGCCGCTGCTAGCAAGGGAAGAATAAAAAGGAAGCAGAAGGCAAGTAGAGGCAAAAATGAAGAAGTAAGGAAGCCATTGCAGAGGAAAAAAAAAGAAGGAAGAGGTGAAGGAAAAAGAGTAGAAGAACTGAAGAAGAAGAGGGAACTGAAGGCAAATAGAACCAAGGAAGAAGAAGAGATACTGCAGGAGAAGAAAGAAAAGACGACAGAAGAAAATAAGAAGAAAAGAAGCACTACAGAAGAGAAAGAACAAGCGCAGAGAAGAGGAAAGGAAGAAAATCAGGACAAGAAGAATCGAAGAAGGGAAACACATTTTTAAAATGTTTGATCCCATGATCAGACGTCCAATTCTTTCCTTTTACCTCATTTACTTTTCAAACTCATGCATTTATATTTGAATTAAAGTTTTGAGTAATTAAAGTGTTCAATTACATTTTCGAGATTAGTAATAAATTCCAATTGCTCCCTTTGTTCGACCTCGGATACTCTGATTTTCGAGTAATAAAACTTTTAATTGTTGAGGACGCTTGATCACCTATGCTACGACGTAATTAACTGTTAAAACACGATCGAGTTGGTCGCGTCAACGTATATTCTTTTATCTTTTTATGGGTATGCAAGAGAAATAGAAGAAAAGTAACTATAGTATGTATATTTATATATATATGTCTATACTATATACATATAAAGGGGTGGGGGTGGAGGTAGAGATGGACTATAGCACAGTGTCTAGTCGGTCGTCGTCTAGAAAGACGCAACCAACAGGACAAGGTGCCGCGAGTAAAGTGTAGGATGGATGGTGGAAGATGAATGCGGACATGCTTTTTTTGTACGCGTGTATTGGGTAATATCAGCAACTGGTGCAGATATTCCCGTGATATCACGTATGGTAAGTAATGTGAAAATATATATATATATGTATGTATATATGTAAATATACCTATATGTATATATGGTTATAATATATAGGTATATATACAAGTATATATATATAGGTGCATATATATATATGTATGTAGCTATATATGTATATATGTATATGTATATATATATAGGTATGTAAATATATATATATAAGTATATGTATAGATAGATATATGTATATATGTATATATTTATATGTATATGTATGTATATGATACTATATAGATGTATATGTATATATACATGTATATATGTATATATAGATATATGTAGCTAGATATGTATATATATGTATATATGTATATATTGTTATATAGATAAAAATGTATATATTTATTTATATTTATATATATATATATATATATGTATATATATATAAAAGTATATAGATGTATATATATATATATATATGTGTGTTTGCAAATAGACTAATACATATTTATATATGTACTAATATATGTATAGATATATGTATAAATATATATATATATATGTATATAAGTATATGTATATATGTAAATATACATGCATATATATATATATAAGTATATAAATATATGTCTATATAAATATCTGTGTACTATTACTTAGTTATATAAATACTATATATATAGAGATATAAGTATATATATATATGCATATAAATATGTATACGTATATATATATATGTATATAATAGTGTATAGGTGTGTCTGTGTATGGAAGTGTGAGTGAGCGTCGGTAAAGAGAGTGTTGTGAGAGAGAGAGAGAGAGAGAGCGGGAGAGAGAGAGCGCTGCTGGAGGGTTAAGGCATCTGCAGACTAGTGGGCGTCTTCTGGAGGACCTCAAACGCACGTGCAGGCGTGTATGCGCGCGAAGACGACCACGCTGGAGGGCGAGGGGCACGGAGAGAATGTCGCAGCGAACCGCGCTGCGTGAAGCACTGGAGTGGGAGCTGGCAAGTGCGTGTGGGTGAAGAGAGTGGGCGACGTAAGCAGGTGCGGGGGCTGGCAGACACGCAGGCGGGAGCTGGCTAAATGCGAGGCAAGACGCGCGCGCGGGCGAACAGCGGTTGCGGCTAGCCGGGTGACCGGTAAAGTGAGAAACTCACCGGTCACACCACTGTAGCCAAAGTGTTCTGCAGAAACGTGTGAACAGTGGCTACAGTGGCCGGGCGAGCAGCGCGACTGGGAGCTGCAAGTGCTATGAGTGCGGCCGACTCGCGGCTGGCGTGCGTGGGTTGGCGCATGATGAGTCTCATCATGAGCCATAACTAGCTCTTTTTGACCCAATAAAGAAGATAAAAGCTCCTACATAACCTAGAAGAAGTCCTAAATGAAGGAATAAGTGCTCTTAGAAGAAAACATGAATTAAAGGTTAAAACTGCAATTTTACCATTGCAGTACATAAATGGGATTTCTCAGAGGCAAAACATAGGTCAAATGGTCTAAATAAGATAAAAAGTGGGTTGATTCAATCAGACATGGGTTCATGTGCAATTTAATAATTAAATGACATTTGGTAACCCTAAAATAGACCCGCTTAAATTAACAAGGTTCCGGTCAGGATAAAAATAAATTAAACCCTCTAAAAATCATGGAAAGATATCCCCTAGGGTTTAGAACACTTAATTTGGCCTTTGGAACCTAGTTTGACCTAGATTAGGGTCCTAGCCATTCAATTAACCTAATTTGGGTTTTTACGCAACATGGCCAATCAAACGAGGTCAAACCTAAAATCCAACTTCACCATTAGATTCCTTAGGTCCAAATTAGGTCTGTACCAAAATTTGGACCTAAGTGGAGGTCATCTTGACCTACTTTGCAATTTAGTACACCCAAATCACAATGTGGTCCCTATCTTTTGAAAATCATTACAGAGAGCCCCCTAACTTCCTCACCACCCTTGCAATCAGGTCCTACTGCCATTGTTAGGGCAGAAGCAACCTCCGACGTAGTTTAGAGAGGGATTACTCTCTGATTCCTCAGAGATCCCCTCCCAGAAATGGAAGGGAGATTCTCTGAGGAATTCCCTTCCATCTATGGCCAATCACAATCTCTGGTGTGAACCCAATCTCTCGTGCGAACGCACGAGGGATTTGGGTATCTTAACCTCTTTCCTACTCCGGCGAGCCATCAGAGGCAATAGGCATGCCCTCCACGCTCTGAAAGCACGGCCCAGTGCCTATAAAAGAACCCACACCTTCGGCCGCTCATCTTTAGCTTGACTTGGCCAGACTTCCACCCCAATTCGTCTCTTTCTTCTCCGGCCAATTGTCCTGCAAGCTTCGGTTAGCTCCCTCTCCCATCCTCTTCGCTCTACCACAAAACCAGTGGTAGAGTCATCTTCCTGACTCTCCTCCACGTTGCGCAACACCCGCGCACGCTGCCTCAGCCCCGTCGTCGCCGCCGTCCTCCCCCATTGGGCAGCGTCTTCTCCGATGACAGCAGGTACAGCTATCCGCCCTCTGTCTCCCTTCGTCCCTACAATTAGGTTAGAACTACTCCCCGTGTTCCCTTCTCTCTTTTCCCCCTGTTATTTCATTTAATTGGCCCTCGACCGACGCTGACCACCTCCATCTTCCTCGCCTCCGACCGACCTCCGACGAGCCGCTCCCACCATTCTGCCCCTCCACACGGCTCGCCAATCAACTCAGAGGCTTTACCTCACCACAAGGAACAACTTCCGCCCATCAGCCATCCCTCTACACCTCCACCACAGTCCCCCGAACAACCCCACACTTCTGGCCATAGGTTGACCTAGGCACACATGCCTAGGCCATCCCACGACCTACTGCATGACTCACCACCTTCGCCGTGCCACGGCGAAGGTCCCCAGCTGGTCTGATTGAGTCGAGAGGCTCGTTTTGTGTTTGACAGTATCGAAGCTCCTGCCACCATTGACGAAGGTTGAAGCAGCTTCGCAGCGGCTCCAGGCGTCAGCAGCTCCAGGCTTCAGGTGCAGCAGATTCACGCGAGCAGTGCGAAGCGATTGGGTCTAGCACGGAGCGCTGTTGAAGCTCGCTGCTGTGGCGATTGCACGAAGGCTCTGCGGATGCGCGCGAAATTGGGGCAGACTAGATAGTCCCACATCGGCGAATCGTGAGGCGCGGGTATGTTATAAGTTGAATTTGTGTTCTCTGCTTATCGCCTCCGAAAGCACAGGGGTGAGGTCCCTCACCTGACCCACTCGCCTCGTCCGCGGTTTCATCTCACGGATCTGGCGGGATCCGACCTGACCCATCCTTTGCATTCCTCGTGCATCACCCCACCTGCCGATGCGCCTGGTCCCAGGTACGAAATCTGACCCGATTACCCGTGTGGCTCTGGGAGAACGTCCTTGAGCGAATTGCAGAGAAAGAGAGAGACGTTTGGGTAGAGGGAATGGGGTAGGTTTTGCTCTGTGCAGGTAGGCTGAACGTTGAGTAAGAAAGACTTAGCTGCGAGGAAGAAGAACAGAAGGAAGAAAGAAGGCAAGGCAGAGAGGAGAAGGAAGAAAGAAGGACTGCAAGAGAAGAAGTTGAGCAAGGCAGAGAAGAGAGGGAAGAACAGAGACCAAGGAAGAAAGAGAAGCCTTCGCAGAAGAAGAAGAAGAAGAAGAAGAAGGCAGAAGAGAGACTGCAGAGAAAGAAGAGAGGCCAAGAGAAGACTGCAAAGAGAAGAGAAGAGAAGAGGAAGAAGCCTTCACAGAAGCCAAGATCAGAAGGAAGAAGGAGAGACTGCTGAGAAGAAGAGAAAGAAATATCAGAAGAGAAGAATAACACTTTTAAGTCATCTGATCACACGATCAGACATCCAATTTCATTTCTTTTGTCATAATTACTTTTAACCGCATACATTCATATTTGAATTAGAGTTTTGAGTAAATTAGAGTGCTCAATTACGTTTGAGATTAGTAGTAAATTCCAATTGCTCCCTGTGTTCGACCTCGGATACTCCGATTTTCGAGTAATAAAATTCTCTATTTGTTTGAACGTTTTGTCGGTTATACTACAACGTGACATTCTCTTTAAACCCCACACAAAAGCGAACGAACAGCGTGCAAGGAAGAAGGTATGCACCGGTTGGTTGCGGGCATAGAGAAGTTCACGATAGAGTGCGCGGGGAGGTAGTTGGCGTGCGTTGTGGAGGGCGAGGGAGACCTGCTGCTTGCGCAGTGGCTTACGGGTGTTCCTGGGGTGCACTGGGGTGCTTGGCCAGTTGCTGCAGAGGTGCGCAGTGGCTGGTTGCGGGCGGAAGAGAGAGCGCAACAGGACAGAGAAGCGGGAGGCGATGGTGACTGCAGGTGTGCACCGGAGGCGAGGGCGACCTACAGGCGTGCCGGAATGGGCTGGGCGGCTGTTGCTGCGTGCTGCTGCTGCTGCTAAGCTTCGAGCTTCAGACCTTGAAGCCTTTGCTCCAATGGCTGAAGGTGGCTAGAAAGTGAAGAAATAAGGGAAGAGCCACCATGCCCACCGACTCTTTGAAGAGCTGGGCGGTGGTGGTCTCACTGGGGTGGGTGTTCACCACAGTGAAGAACTCCTACTGGCAGGGTGTCTCCTCTGAGGAGGAGGTCCTGCATATGGAGGGAGAGGGAGGAGATGGTGTCCTGGAGAAGAAGGTGGAGCTGCTGTGGGTTCTTTGGCTATGGACCAGGCTGGCTGCAAAGGAAGAAACCGTGGTCTTTTTGAAAGGAGGAAGCCATGCACAGCCATGCCCTGGCTGTGCATGGCTCATGCACGGCTCATGGTTGGGAGAGGCAGGCGCAGGGAATGGCGCGAGGAGGAAGGTGTTGCCTTGCATTGCAGCCGCGGGAAGAAGAATTCCAAAGTCAAATAGAAATAGAAAATGGAAATTTTGCGAAGCAGCACTTGAGGAAAAATGTAATCGCGAGGCCTTTTTATTTCACTCTCCTCCCCTCTTAATTAAATGCATGCATGCGTGTATTTTTACAATGCAACTATGGAGACCTAATATGCATTGGTAATGCTAGGAAATAGCACAAGACGGCAGAATTGCAGGCGTATTTTTGCGGTGCAATCAAATACCCCCTGACACCCTTGATTTTCTTCAAGTTGGCTCCCTTCCCTCTCCTTCACTACAGCCAACCTAATAGACTATTCCCTCCACAACTCCGACAACTTTCCACCTCATAATTCGACTACCTTCGTCCTCCTTAATCTGCTATGGAACTTCGCCAAGGTCAGCTACATCTCTAGATACAGGTGCTGACCAAGGAGATCCTCTGCTTCACCTTACAATCGCCGCTAGAGATCTTCAAATTACCCTCTTATTTCACTCCTCCATCATGAGCCATCGACAGAGTTCCTCTGTCCCCTTCATCCAGCTAATAGTAGGATAGGAGTAGGAGTAGGAGTAGGAGTAGAATGCTTTAGTTAGTTAGGTAGATTTGTTGTGATGTCAGATTTCTAAAGTTCATCTTCCTCGACTCCAGTGAACTCCTTAAGCTTGACAGAGCTTTAATTTTGTCTTTTGAAACCACTGATCATATTCCTTTAGCTTCCATGATCACTTCTATCACACTTAATTCTTAATTTGATCACTGATTAGCCTAATCCACTTCCACCTTCATCAACTACTTCTACTGTCCATGACAGTAGTAGTTGACCTAATTCCACCTCCATTGGATCCTTCGTCACTTACTCATCACTAATGGATCCTAATTAACACTTTAATTTGATTAAATATCACCTATAATTTAAACGCCTAATTCTATTTAAGCTCCTGAGCTCGCTGTTAATGGTGGCTCAGGAGTAGTTAAAACCTTAAATTAACTATATACTTTTGATAGCAAATTACTTTTGACTTTTCTTGAGCACTCATTTGAGTGGGAGATCAAGTCTTGAGCCTCAACTAACTCAGATCTTATTCAAATCGAATTCGCTATTAAATCTTATTTCTAATGAGTAAATGAAGAAATTAACGTGATCCTGAAGTTCCTTGTGACCTCAGGAACCTTTTCAAGTCGAAAATGGCATGATTTCTTTTTTTCTATACGCAACTTTGCACTTTTTTGGACTCACTAGAGCTCCAACGAGCCCCGGCGAGTCCAAACTGATATTCAGCTTATAGGACTTAACAAGAAGCTCCAAAATGATGTAATATGGATGATTGATTAGTTTGAAGTCAATTATTTAAAGATTTAACAACTAGTGTTGTAATTACTCATTCGTCTTCTCAAACTTCGGTGGAGTTGGAGAAGTCTGTTAGAAAGACTTAAAGACACATTTAGTGGATCTAGAAGCTTCAGTGTAATGCACTGAAGTTAATTTTGTGCTCAAATTAATGTAACAACCTCCTGACTGCTCTGACGAACAAACCACTTTTTGAGTTCAGGTGACGAGCCTGAAACCCTAGATTTCTAAGTCCAAATATCTATCTAAGGGGTTGAGCAAGTTTTTGAGGATGAGAAGATGCTATTTTAGGCTTTAATTTCTTCAGAAAAGGCTTAGAACAGAAAGTCAAATTTGAAGGCCTTACAATCAAACCTGAGCTTGATACCTTGATTCTGATCTCAGTTTGATGATTTGATGAACTTGAATTGATTCTTACATTCATATGAATTATTCTTAAGTGAATTGGATGAGCTCTGTGGAGACATTTGATTGGAATTCAATCACTGCCAGTTTGGGTTGTTTTTGAACCCAAATTGTTGGCACTAGATTCAGGATTGGTTTTGAATGTGATTTTTGCCTAGATAAGTTTGTAACATCCTATAGAATCTGTTTTAATCGATTACGCATAACCTTAGCTATCTGTTAGGTCTTTCTTAAGCCTAATTTCACTCTCTGAAGCTTTCAGGGAAGCTTTAAGCTTCTTTATGTTTCCTGAAGCTCTTAAGAGCTTAAAACCTACACCTGCAGTTGCGAAGTACTCTATATAATCTATGTAGAGCCTTAACTGAGAGAAGAAAGTCTAGGGTGTTGACTCTGTGAGCATTGAACCATTTCTAGGCCAAAAATATGCATAAAAGACTTATAATTTCGCCCTTAGCATGGAAGAGGAAATCTTCCCCTTAACATTAAATTGAAAGTATAATCTTGTAGAGCAACTCAAGAGCTTTCCAACAAGCTTTTGTTTGCTTGAATTGGAGCTTTGGGCTAGGAGTTATCACCATTCAAAGTTTTCTCTGGAAGGGGGAACTATGGCCCCACATCGAGAAACCTTGAGCAGGTGCCATGTTATAAAATGTATTTGTTAACTATGCTTCTCAGTCGTCAGCACTCGGTGCACGGATACAAACAGTTACTTTAGCATGCGTGTGTGTGTGCGGGTGTGTGTGCCTACGAGGGTGCGCCTATGTGGGCATGCGGATTTGTGGCCCTGGAAGGGCGAGGCCAGGGAGGCGTTGAGCCGATTTGGCTCCAGAAACTTGAACCGAAAATAAACTGATCTATTATGAACCAGGTGAGGACCTAGTAGGGTTTGGTCCCACCCTGTAAAGGGTGCTGTGTATCCTTGAAAAGTTTGAGCTGCAAACTAAAAACCAATTTTTGGTTGACGAAGAAAAACCTGGTTCAATTCAGCTGAAGCTAAAGGTTCAGAGGCAGAAGAGAAAGGTTCAGAAGGAGCTGAAGGTTAAGTGTTAAAGGAATAAAGCTAAGTGTTGAGGGCTAAGGGAAGAAGGAAAGAAAAGAGGTTAGGGAAGAAAGGAAAACTTGCAAAGGCAAAAGGAGAAGGCTGAGCAGACAGTAAGGAAGCTAAGGAAAGAAGGCACTAAGGAAATAAGATAGGCAGAACAGAAGAGTAGAAAGGAAAGAAGAGAAGAGCTCAAGAGAATAAGAGAAAAACAAAAGAGAAAAAGAAAAGATAAAAGATAAGTAAAAGAAAGAGAGATAGAAAAGAAGAGAGGTAAAAGAAGAAGAGAGAGAGAGAGAGGCTGAAGAAATAAAGAGAAACGAATTCGTTTTTCGTGCTATATTTTAAATTTCTTTTTGCTTTTAAATGTTGTAATAAGGCATGTTGTAATTAGAAAAAGTCCTATTTGCCTTAATTCCTTTGAAATAAATTAGAAACTAACATGTTTACTTGCTAAAAAGTAGATCATTTGAGTAAATGTGTTTTCATATGGAATTTTGCATATTTCTTAAGTTTAAATCTTTTGGCAAAATTCTTGTTATTAAAATTAATTTAATTAGACTACCTAAGAATTGTTTTAAATAGCTTGGTGAATTCAAAGTAATATATACCTCCCAGTGAACGACCTGGACTCAACCAGTTAAAAATATAAAATGTTAGGTTAACTTGACCCTATATTACTAAACTGACACAAATTCGAGTTAACCTAAGTTACTTTCTTCTACACTTAATTAAGCAAAATTAACTTAATTAACTGTGTTGAGAGAGAACGTCAACATTTTAATGACGTCGTTGCCGGGGAGGCAACCTTTTCATTCACCAAAACATTACCTGGTTTAATTGTGTAAATAGGAGGTATTTGTAATTATAACTTTTACTATTTTTAGTATTTTTATTTTAATTAGTTTTGTTTTTGTTTTCTTTTCTATCTTCCTTTGAAGTTTACCTTTGCAGGTAATCTCAAGAAGAAGGTGGGTTTTTGTTTCGCTGTTTTTGCTATAAATGCCACTGTAAGTATTTCTTTTCTTAGTCTCTAGTCTAGTTTGAATTGTTGCATTTAGGTAAAAGATCAAAAAAATAAAAAAATATATCCTTTCTTACTAGTGGCAGCATATCATAGGCATACACTCTTAGGAGTGCATTCTACCTGCTAGTAGATTTTGCGATTTGACTCGGGAATTTTTGTTATTTTTCTTGCATCAGTGGGAAAACGTGAAAAAAACGACGTAGATCCCTGTCCTTGAGAATAATAAATAAGACCACGTATATTTTTGAAAAGACTTAAAAAGTGGCCACTTTAATTTTTTCGATATATTTTTCAAAAGATTAAGTAAAAAAGGGAGGAAAATAAAAGTTGACTTAATCTGATTGCAGATTGCATGCGGGTTTCTCTATCGCTATCGTTTGTTGCATGCTATCGTGCACACAGTGCGATCACTAGAGTCACACGAGTCTAATTTTCTATCTCTCCCCTTTGCACCTCTTAGGACTTCGGTGGAAGATCAACAAGTCTGTCTCACTACTAGAGGCCCAGGGAGCTAGTAGTTAGCGATCTCGATCCTAGACCTTAGACCTTTGAGCCTTAAGGATTCGCACTTGCGTTGGCACGAGATTAGGATGCGTATTCTGATACTATTACTTTACTTGTTTGCGTCCAAATTATTTTTTCATATTCTAGGAATCTCTTCTTTCCTTTGAAAGAAGAGCAAAACCCACATTTTTCACGCTGTTTTGTGGGTTTTCATGCTGCTGTTTTTCTTGTGGTGTGAGTGTTCCTTTGCACATTTTTTTTCATTTTATGGATAGGAGGCGATCCTTGCATCCACCTCTTGTAACTTCTTTGAAAGGTGATCCCAGACTGGTTGCAGATAAGCAACCAATGATTTTCCCGTCTGATCCATCTACATCTTTGGAACAAATGCAGAACCAAAATCCTGAGATCCCTTCTTCTTGTTAGGGGGAGATGCTACCTTCTGATGTTCATGAGGGGCTCCTGAACCAGAACCTTAGGATGCTTGAGTAGACAAGACAAATTAATCTATTAACAGTAGCCCTAAACAATTTACAGACTCTTCAAACCTGTCGTCCACCTCAACCTGAGGCAGGTTTTGACCTTCCTGATTTACCAATCAATCATCGAAGACCTCTACTTAGAGATTACTACAATCCATCTAATGCACACGTATAACCTAATGTTAGGATTCCTATTGGGGAGAAAGATCTTGAATTGAAGTCGAATATTATAGGTCTAATCCCTCACTTTCATGGATTCGCATCCAGGGATCCATTTCAACACATCAAAGATCTAAAGAATCTATCACAAACTCTTGGACCTCAGAATTAGAATAGGGAAATCCTACTAATGAAGATGTTCTCTTTTAGCCTTAAAGACAAAGCAGCTTATTGGTATAGAGCAATTGCGAGACTAATCTCAACTTGAGCTGAACTCGAATCTGCATTTTTAAAGAAATTCTTTCCTATTGGTCGAACTAAAGCTTTAAGGCGATCCATTACTACTTTAAATCAAAACTAAGGAGAACCAATTCATGAGGCGTGGCAACACTTTCATGAATTGCAAAGGAAATGCCCACATCATGACATCCCTCGTTGGCAACTAATGCATATCTTCTACTATGGTTTACAAGAGGGCATTTGCAATCTAGTCGATGCCTCTTGTGGAGGGAACCGTCCAAATCGCGATGTAGAATCTGCCTCAGAATTATTTAAAGGGATGGCGGAAAACTCCATTAATAACGCATCTATGTTGCAATTTATGCAGGGCACAAACACGACTCATCAAAACCCGCTCAAGAGCATTCATGAGATCGATAACCCATCCAGTTCAAAGGATTTGGAAATAATTACAAATAAACTGGACAAAGTCAATGTCATAGCAAAGCATCTAAATGAGGTCAGAAATACGATGAAAACTCTTACTCCTTTACTTGCTACGAATCCCACGTATTCACCTGTTTCGAAAATTCCTGCGGGGAGGGAATTTGTGACTAATCTGGATTCTAGAGATCCATCTTCCTTGGGTTTTCTATCTACTCCTGCACCAACCCAAGGAGGGACGTTTGTCCCACAATCTTACCCACTCTTTCCCCCACCCTTACCTTTTACAAAAAACATGCCTTATCCTCTAGATTTAAATGCCATTCAGGGATACACACCAAGATCAAACCCATATTCAAACTCCCATAATCTAGGATGGCGTAATCACCGCAATTTCTCTTGATTTGACCATTCACAAAGACCATCATATCTGACTCAGACCAGGCAAAACCCACCTACATTGTCGTTTCAGCAACACAATGCGAGGCCATTTTATGTGGGTTTGCGAAACAGCATAGGGCCGAATAGAGATTCACAGCTACACCAAATTTTGAGATCTATGACTAAGAGCCAGTGGCAAAATGCTGAGGCTCTTTCTGAAGTCCAACAATAATGTTTGGCAAAATTGGCTGATCTTAGGGGCCAAATCACGCAATTAGCTGAATCTCGTCAGCTAGGGGCCCTTCCATCCCAGCCAATTCCAAACCCTAGAAATATCCAACAAAGACAACACCCGGGAGTACGTAATCCGAATCAAGGACATGTCCATCTCCTTAATCAATTACCCCTGAATCCAAATCTGAATGAAAATCCAAATCCACCCTCTTCTAATCATGATTTTAAGTATCTTAATCAACAACAATCACTTTAAATCAACCTTTAATCAATAATTCATCTTTCCAAAATCAACAAGCATATTCTTCTTCATCAGCTTCTTCCCATGCAGGTATTAACTCTGTTACAACCTGCCGTGGAACTTCCACTAGGGATCTAGTTTATCTAAGCAACCTATCCCAAGACCCTAGTACATCTAGAACAACCCCTTTTTCTACACCTGGAAGAGGTGCAAAACCCGATCCTGCAATTCCCGCTATTTCGCGAGATCCAGGAAATACCTCAGTAGATTAGGAAATCCATGCCACATTCCCTAAAGCTTTGAAGAAGGCTAGGAAATAAAAACAACCTGTTACATTAGATGATGATTTCATTAAGATTTTTGAATAGGTACACATTAATATCCCACTCCTAGATGCTATCAAACACATCCCGACTTATGCAAGATTTCTTAAGGAATTGTGTACTCCTAAGTGTAAGTCGAAGAACGGAAGCACTGTGGTACTTTCAGAGCATGTGAGCTCTATAATTTCAAGTATTCTTCCTTTGAAAAGGAAAGACCTAGGATCTCCATTTATTTCTTGTATAATTGGGGGTCAGTGTTTTGATAGAGTCCTCCTACATTTAGGAGCATCTATTAACCTCATTCCTTTGTCTTTGGTAAAGCATTTCAAAATAGAAAACCTTAAGTCTACCAATGTGACTTTACAATTAGCTGATAGATCTATTAAGTCACCTAAAGGAATGTTGGACGATGTTATTGTAAGAGTTCGAAATTTTTACTTCCCTGTAGATTTTATTGTCCTTGATATGGAATTACCCGAGTACATTAGTCACACCCCAATTATCTTAGGGAGACCCTTTTTGGCTACTGCAAAGGCCAATATTGATTGTGAATCTGGAAAGATTGAATTAAAATTTGGGGAGAAGACAGTTAAGTTAGATATATTTAGAGCTTCTAGTGGATTAGATTGTTAATGGATTGAGGAAATAAAATCTACTGTAGCTTTTGTGGATGACATTAGTTCCTTAGAACTAGAGAGCACACCTTTTGATATTCCATACCCTCCAAGCAATGAAATCCTTTCGTTAGAATTTGTACTCAATCCTGAATCTGAATCTGAATCATCTAACTCACTTCTCACAATCGAAAATCCCACCCCAATTCCTGCTATTGATTCTACTCCAATGTTAGAATTGAAACCATTGCTTTACAATCCTAAATATGTCAATCTCAAATTTGATCAAACATATCCTGTAATTATCAACTCTCATCTTTTTGAATCACAAGAATTCAAATTGATCAAGGTTCTTTGAGATCACAAGAAGGCAATTGTGTGGACTGTACATGATCTCACCGAGATTACCCCAATTTTTGTACTCATCACATCTATATTGAAGATGGGGCATGACCTTCAAGAGAAGCTCAAAGACATCTAAACACAAATTTAAAGGAGGTCATTAAGAAAGAAATAATCAAGTGGCTTGATGCTGTCATTCTCTTTCCCATATTTGATAGCCCTTGGGTGAGTCCAATTCAAGTGGTACCTAAAAAGGCAGGACTCACCGTAATCAAAACTGAATCTGGAGAAACCATTCCCACACGAATTGTGAATTTGTGCCGGGTTTGTATTGATTATCGTAAGCTAAATACTGCTACAAAGAAGGTCCATTTTCCTTTGCCATTCATTGATCAAATCCTTGGGAGATTAGCTATTAATAGGTTCTTCTACTTTCTAGATGGTTACACTGGATATAATCAAGTAGCAATTTATCCCAAAGATCAAGAGAAAATGACTTTCACCTGCCCCTTTGGAACCTTTGCTTTCCGAAGAATGCCATTTGGGATTTGCAATGCACCCACAACTTTTCATCGTTGCATGTTATGGAAGTTTTTATGGATGATTTTTCAGTCATCGGGGAGACATTTAATATTCGCTTCGATAATTTGTCGAAGGTTCTTAAGAGATGTATTGAAGTAAACCTTGTCCTTAATTTTGAGAAGCACCACTTTAGGATTCCAGAGGGCATCGTACTTGGCTAGCTCGTGTCTGAGCGAGGTATCCAAGTAGATGGAGCCAAGATCAATCAAATTGCAAATCTTCCAATTCTTGACTCGATCAAAGGCATTAGATCATTTCTTGGGCATGTGGGATTCTATAGGAGATTTATAGTTGATTTTTCAAAAATTGCCCGACCACTTACAAACCTCCTCACAAAGGATACTACTTTTGAGATGAGTGAGGAGTGTATCTCAGCATTTGAAACTTTTAGAGACAGAGTCACACAGGATCCAATTTTGCAACCACCTAATTAGGATTTACCATTTGAAATCATGTGCGATGAATCAGATTATGCAATAGGAACTATTTTAGGATAGAGAATTGAGAAGAATCTGGTAGTAATTTACTATGCTAGCAAAACTTTGAATGAGACACAAAGGAATTACACAGTTACAGAGAAGGAGCTACTAGCAAAAGTATTTGGATTAGAAAGGTCAGATCTTATATACTCGGATCTCAAATCATCCTGTACTCTTATCACTCAGCTATCCGACACCTTTTACCTAAGAAGGACACGAACCTAGGTTGATCTGATGGATCTTGCTTTTGCAAGAATTTGACCTAGAAATTCATGACAAGGTGGGTCGACAGAATGTTGTTGCCAACCATCTTTCCCGCCTTCCTTCTGATATAATTGAATCATCTCCTACAATTACTGAACATTTCCCTAATGAACATCCTTTGAACATATCCTCAGATTTTCCTTTGTATGAGAACATTGTTAAATATTTGGTTACCCATCCATTCCCGCCAGACTGGGACAGGAATCGCAAATCACGACTCAAAGTAGAAGCCAAATACTATTTCCAGGAATGTCCATATCTATTTCGACTCTGTAATGATCAAATCATCAGGCGTTGTGTTACTTCTTCTGAGATTGATTCTATCCTATCTTTTTGTCATTACCAAGCCTGTGGTGGTCACTTTTCTAGTAGAAAGACTGCTGCAAAAATTTTGCAATGCAGGTTTTATTGGCCCACGTTATTTGCTAATACACAGACTTATTGCAAGCCATGTAGTTGCTGCGAAACATTTGGTGCCATGTCACAAAAAGACATGATGCCTCTAAACCTGATTATAGTCTGTGAAATCTTCGATATTTGGGGCATAGACTTTATGGGTTCATTTCCATCCTCCTTTGGCTTCCAATACATTTTACTTGCTGTTGATTACGTGTCCCGTTGGATTGAAGCCATACCCACACGCACAAACGATCATCGAGTTGTCATTCCATTTATATAGAGTCGTATTATTGCTCGTTTTGGGTACCTCGTGTCATCATTTCTAACAGCGGTTCCCATTTTATTAATGGCCAGTTTAGAACTCTACTTAGAAAATATGGGGTTACAAATCGTATTTCTACACGTTATCATCCCTAGACTAATGGGCAAACCGAGGTCACTAATCGGGAGATCAAAAAGATCCTTCAAATGGCAATCCGACCCGATAGGAATGATTGCTAATCCCATTTAGATGAGGCTTTGTGGGCTTATAGGACTGCCCACACAACACCAATAGGCATGTCACCATACAGACTTATTTACAGGAAACCCTGTCATCCTCCTATAGAAATTGAACACATGGCCTATTGGGCAATTAAAGCCTATAATTTAGACCTCGCGAAGGATGGTGAACATCGTAGGCTGCAGCTTAGCGAACTTGAGGAATTACGTCATGATTCCTATGAGAGATCAAAGCTATATAAGGGAAAGCTTGAAGCCTTCCATGATAGATTTATTTCCAGCAAATCCTTTACACCAGGTTAGAAGGTGTTGTTATTTGATGCCCGTTTGAAGCTCTTCCCTGGTAAACTTAGGTCTAAATGTGATTGCACAACAAAAATACACCAACAATTATGCCATCTTGTGCTATTTCCTAGCATTGCCAGTGCATATTAGGTAGCCATAGTCGCAATTTTGAAAATACACGCATGCTTGCAATTATTTGAGAGGGGAGGAGAGTGAATAAAATGGCCTTGAAATTTATGTTTTCCTCAAGTGCTGCCTTTCAAATTCACCATCTTTATTTTTATTTTTATTTTTATTTGACTTCTTCTCCATGGCTGCATGGCATGGCTGGACCTTCCTCTCACCACTCACTGCTGCAGGCTTGCCCTGCACAGCCATGCACAGCCAGGGCATGACTGTGCTTGCCTTCTTCCTCTTTAAATAGGGCACGGCTTTCTTTTTTGAAGGAGAGCCTAGTCCACACAAGGAACACACACAGCAGCTTCCCTTCCAGGCCATCTCCTCCCCTCTCCCCTCCATACGTAGCCTCTCTTCTACTTGAAGAGCCACGCTGCAGATAGGAGCAACTCACAGTGGTGCACAACCACCACTGTGAGTCCCACCACCGCCAAGCTCATCAAAGAGCTGGTGGGCGTGGTGGTTCTCTACTCTGTTTTGTCGTTCCTGCCCATTGCCTCCATTGACAGGAGCTTCAAGCTTTGAAGCTCAAGCTCCGCAGCAGCAACAGCAAGGTGTCAGCAGCAGTAGTGCAAGCGTCCATGCACCTCAGGTGCCAGTTCCACGCCATTTGCGCGTGCCCGCAAGCAGCCCTCACCCCTCTCCGTGCGCCTTGTCGGAAAGCTCCGCCCGCAGCCCAGCTGGCACAGTCCTTCCACGCGCACGCCAGCAAGCTCAGCAGCACCCGCACACAGAACCGCCAGCAGGCGGTCGCGTGAGCCGAGCACGCACTGTAGCCATTGTTCACGCTAGAGAGCGTGACACTGTGGCTACAGTGCGGTGCCCGGTAAGTTTCTCACTTATCCGGCCACCAGGCGCTTTCTCTCCACGCCGCAATTGTCTGCTGCCCATCCGGCACGCCAGCGCCCGCGTCTCTCTCCGCACCCACTCTCTCGTATGCCCGACCGCTTCAGCACTCTCATCTTCGCCAGCTTCAGTGCCTGCCTCTTCGCGCAACGTGGTGCGCTGCGGTCCTTCATCCCATGCCCACTCCCTCCTGCGTGCGCGCAAATCTTCGCATGCCTACGCGGCTGCACGTGCGCGTGGCATCAGACGATGGCCACTGAGGCTTCAGACGGCTTAACACCATGCTTCTTCACTCCAGCAGTCTGTCGCTCTCTCTCTCTCTCTCTCTCACAGCACTCTCTCACTCCCTTAATAGACGCATACACACACATACACACACTCTCGTACACGCACCCACTCACTTATACGCTACTATATGCTTACATATATATATTTATATACATATATATATATACTTATATCTATACATATAGTAGCACCTACATAACTAAGTATAATTATAGATACATATATATATATACATATATATACACATAGACTTATACATATATATATATATAAAAATATACATACATATATATATATATATATATAACTATATACATATATTACTATATACACATATATATATATATCAGTATATAGTGATATATACATACATACATATATCTAATTAGAAATATATATATACATACATACATATACATACATCTTTCTATACATATATTTACATATCTATATATATATATATAGATATATATATATTTACACATATATAGCTACATATACACTTATATAATCATAACCATATAAATATATACACATCTCGATATATATTTACATATATACATACATATATATATTTTTTCATATCACCAAACATACGTTGTATCACGGCAATATCTGCACTAGTTGCTGATATTCCCCGATACATGGGTACAGAAAGCATTTTCGCACATGTCTTCCACCCATCCATCCTACACTCCATGTGGCACTTCGTCCTGTTGGTTGCGTCTTCCTAGACAACGACCGACACTATGCTCATGCCATGTCCACCTCCACCCCCACCCCTATATACATATATAATATATATATACTATATTTACTTCATTTCTTTTTCTCTTTTCTACCAATAAAAAGATAAAAAAGAAATATACAAAAGAGAAAAGATAATCCTTGACTTACAGGTACTCAGTCTTGCGAATAGCAAGACCAGTTTTGGGAACCCTAATTTGGCTCAAAGCCAAGGACCTAATTTTGAGGGTGTACCTCAAGGACAAAAATTATTAGAAAAAAATCTTAAATAGAAACAACACCAAAAACATAATAAACGTACGGAAGAGATTCGCTGTAGGATAGGCGTAGAAACTTGTTCACTTCTAATCCCGCTTCCCTGAGTTCGACCTTGCGCCTAAAAGTGACCAAGATAAAACGAAGTAGGCCAGGTAAAAAAAAAAATTTGTAAAGAGATGGTTATTCTCGATTTAGGTTAACCACTATACTCATTTCAACGATTAAATCACCATATTACACAACCTATCTGGGCCCGAACACATTCTCTTCTCTGGCGCCGTTGCCAGGGAAGTGCGCATTCAAGTAAGTTTCTACTCATTTCCTTTAATTTTTCTCTTATCACAACCTTCTCTTCACGGGTATTTTTGTTTGTTGCTGTGCAGGTAAACCTATTGCAAGGAGAAGACAGGCAGACAAAGTCAGAGACGTGGGCAGATCAAAGGCGGGAACGAGAGCGTGAAGTTGACCGCACTGCACTGGAGCTTCGCACATGTTGCTGAACAAGTAGGTCTTTCTTTCTTAGCAACTTTGGTTAACTTGTCACCTTAATAAAAAAAATAAAAAATTAAAAAAACCAAAACTAGAAAAACTTCTTGGGATCTCTTGGGGCAAGTGGATTAAAAATCTCTTGTTTGATTGTTTGCAATCACTCCCACCACCCCGGGATTTCCCGCCAAACTTCGCATAGCGAAGATCCTAGAGTCTTGATTCTTTAATCTTTCGTCGTGTGAAGAACTCTTTGAGGCAAAAATAAAAAGATTGATTGCCAACCCTCTTTGCCTCATTTATCTGCAATTCGGGATCACCTTTTTGTTGGGGAGAGTTGGAATTGAGTTGATTCGAACCCCACCACGACCTTTCACGTGCCTAAGATTCGATCCCGAATACTTCAACCCCAACAATTTGTTTTTCTTTATCTTATAGTTGAACCTTGTGTGCGGAAATCATTTTGGTGATTGGGAGAACTTGAATTGAAGTGCTTTGGCTCCCTTTCTCATTAATCTAAAATTAATTCATGCATCGACACATAGAAACCTCCATCTAGGGAAGCCCATTGCATTTTAGCATGCATTAACCAACTGACATTGAAGAAGGGTTTGCTGGGCTTAGAGGAAAACTTGTATTCTCTCAAAACCTGGAGATTTGTTGAATTGGTATTTCAGTGAAATCCTAAAATCCATACTACTTAAGGGTGAATTCTAAAAACCATTCACCAATTAAAACTTCAATTCGGAGAGATTTCCCCGTTGCAAGCTTGGTTTACACACTCTATAAAATCAACCACTTGGGCATTACCTGTAATTAACGGCCTTCACATTCCAGAAGCACTTGATCCTAAGCCTCTAACTAAAATTGGTAGTAACTTGACCCTTATTAAGGATTGGAGGTCTAACTACCTGTGTGTAGCGCCTACATGCTGGTAAGGGTTCCCACGTGCTATCGGGTGTCTATGACTGGGGCAAACGGCCTTTCAATCTGGCCTGGTGGTTTCGCAGTGCTCACATTCAGTTCTGTAGGTCGTGATAGTAGGCAACTTACATCATTAGGTCTAAGGGCACATGTAGAGGATAGGAATTTGATTGTATTGATTTTTCATCAAGTGTACCTTTGCGACGTCATTTCTCTCATCTCTTTTCCCTTTGTACCCCCCCAATTCTTCCTACGGTAGTGCATGTTTGGGAGGAGGTCACAAAACCCTGAACTGTGTGAATTGCCTGATAAATTTAGAAAAGAAGTGGAATCGTCCTCCTCCTCCACAAACATAGCTGCACGCCCACACCCAAACCCCGAGGGAGGAAACCACCCTCAAAACCCACAGGGTGGTGGAGCCTTGGATCCCATAACTCACCTCCAAGCCCAAATGGAAATGTATAATGGACAAATTGAGGACATTAGGGAAACATTGGAGGAAATGCAGAACTCTCCCGAATGGGAGGAGCCTAGGTCTCTTAGCTCCTCTCAGAATCCTACTGCTACAGAGACCATAGGACAAATTCGGGTCCCCATGGGTGGGGACGACTTTGAATTGAAACCCAACATAATTGGCCTGATAAATTTTCACTTCCACGGTCTTGCAAGTGAAGATCCTTTTCTCCACTTGGAGGACTTAACCCGATTGGCTGAAACTGTTAAACCAAGAAATATCAGGTTTCCTATAGTCCTCATGAAAATGTTCTCGTTTTCATTGCGGGATAAAGGATCGCAGTGGTTACACACCCTTGGGAGAACCATCCACTCTTGGGAAGAGATGGGAACAGCGTTTCTCAAGAAGTTCTTCCCAATCGGGTGAACCAATGTGCTTCGCCGTGCTATCACTTCATTTACGGAACAAAACGTTGAACAATTTCTTGAGGCACGGGAGATATAACTGAAGGGTTCGGCCCTTCGAAGAGGGGTGACGTAATAAATGCGGAAATAAAATATAAAGCAATCTCACAAAAAATCAATCGCACAAGTACACAAAGATTTTTAGGTGGAAAACCAAACCGGGTGAAAACCACCACCTAACCCTCTCGAGTTAGGATTTTCCGATCAACCTAGTTGATCAAATCCACTAACCGAATCACTTTAAAACGAGGGTGATTCAACCTCAGTACAACCACGCTACAAGTACGAGGGTAGCGTTCCTCAACCCCTTCTCTCTACGAGAAGGATTTTGTCCCACGAAGGAGACGGGAATTCGCAAAGTGAATATCCAACCAAAAGACAAAGATAAAATAGAACAAGTAATCCTATAGAGCCAACAAAGTAATTTAAACCTAGCTTCTATAGGAAATAGGAAACTCCCCTTTGCAAGGAGTGCGTCGAGTTGATGATGTGGTGCATGTGCCACGCGATGGCGCAATGTCGCTCTCGTAGACAACGGCGGGAGAGCGGGTGTGCGAAGCTTGATGCTCTCAAGAGAATGGAGCTTGAGCTTGGAGAGCAAGAGCTAGCAAGGACACAAGAGAGTGGAACTATGTTGCTTAAGTGTGTCTTGTGATTCTCTTGGTGTGTCTTAGTGTGTTTTGGTGTGTCAAAGGCTCCCCTCTATTTATAGAGGCCTTAGGAAGGCTTTGGAAGGCTTAGGAGAGGTTCTATAGCCGTTGGGTACAAAACCGAAGTGAATCAGCCCGAAATCAGGAACAATCATTGTTCTGACAGGCTTATCAGACGTCTAATTATGGCATCAGACGTCTGGAACTTCACTTTAAGACGTCTGATTTAAAGGTAAGACGTCTGATTCTATGCGGGTTTCCTCCTGACTTGAATTAGATCGAAACAGGGTTTTTGTGCAAGTCAATCGGACGACGTATAGGACGTCTGGCACTATGTCTGGACGTCTGGAAACCTACTTTTATTGTGGGAATTGATTTCCAAACGTTGCAATGGCTAGAAAATCTCTGAGAAGAGATTTTGGGTCAGCCGAGGCAAAACGGTCAATTATCAGACGTCTGGACAGTCCTATGGACGTCTGTTAAGGCTCTAACGGTCATATTCTTGAGTCTATGCTAAGGCAGCCAACGGTCCACTAATTGGACGTCTGGCAAAGTCATCAGACGTCTAGTCTAAGGTCTGGACATCTGATTTCATCAGACAGAACTAAGTATGTCCAGCCTAATAGTTATCAGATGTCTGAAACAACAGTCAGACATCTTAAAATACCTTATCAGACGTCTGATTTGGGAATTAGATGTCTGGAAGTGCTGTTTGAACCCTATATTGGTTTTCTAAGTATTCTACAGAAAACCTAAGTATCCTAAGGTTGTGCTGGTGTTCCTAGGAGTACTGTTAGGGTTCGTTGAGGCTCTTTAACATAATTTTGTAAGGAAAATAAAGATAAAAGTACATGAAAGGATTAAAAAGAATCTATCATATTCTTCTTGTCTTCTATCTTCAATCTGTCGCTCCACGTGAACCTCCTCTGTTCTTCGTCAAGCTCCTCCAATCCATCCTGGATGCGAGCTCGAACTCTGTCTAAACGCGTCCACATTTGCAATTGACCTGAAATCAAGGACTCAAATTGCAAATGTTAAATAACACGTGTTTTGTTATCATCAAAACAAATGATCGTGGTGCTTTAGCACCAACAATCTCCCCCTTTTTGATGATGACAAAATCGTAAATAATAATGCATAAAAATCCTCCCCCTTTTTGACATTATCAAAAAGGCTTGATTGGTTTTAAATTTCCTAACTCCCCCTTAAGACATGCTCTTCTATGAATTTATTTTAACAAAGGTGATATTCTCCCCCTTTTTGTAATAACAAGATAGCTATTATTTTTCTCCCAATTTCTAAAGGAAATTTAGCTACCTTATATCTCCCCCTTAAAAATTGACAATTAGCTCATCATTTTCTTAACTCCCCCTATCTAAATGCTTATAAAAAGATAGGGTTAAGAATTTTACCTCACCTACCATGGGCAATAAAATGGCCCGAATGGTGGTGGTGGATGCCACATCGGATGGGGCTCCCATCCGTAGCTTGGAGGCCCGGGCATCGGCACCGGTCTCCAATCTGGTGGACGACGTGCGGCGGGTCCGTCGTTTGTTCGCCGTCTCGTCGGTCTTCTTATTCTCCTCCTCGATCTACTCTTTGGTTCTCCCAACTTGAGTTGACCAGCCTTGAGTTTGTAGGTCCAGTCCTTTGTGTTGTAATTATCCCTGAACCCTACAAAACAAGATTCTAATTTTTTCTTCGGTATCCAAGTGAGCATGGATCTGGATCTATTAGCGGGTCTCCTTGATGGAGATCCTTTCTCAACCTTAGGGCTATAAAAATTATCTACTTTATTGATTAATTTGTTGGAGTTTTCCCTAAGACATGCAATTTCTTTTTCTATAATACTCATCTTAGTCTTTAAATTAGAGATTTCTAACTTTAGACTATCATTTTCCTCAATCAATTTATTATTTTCATTGATGAGGTTTTGATTTTCTAATAATAGGTTATCAATTCCAGGACTAGCTTCTATGTCCTTAAGTTGTTTTTCTAACCTATCATTTTCATTTTTAAGAAAGCTAAGATTCTTTTTCATGCTTTTGTTTTCTATTTTTAGTGATTAACTAATCTCAAATAGTTCATTAAAAGCTTCTTGTAAATCATAACTTACCTCATTGTCTGATTCGCTTCCGCTTTCGCTGTCGCTATTGCTTCCTCTGGCCATGAAACCAAAGCAAGCAGTTTCTTCTTTTTCTTCTTCTTCTTCCTCCGAGCTGGAATCGTCCCAAGTGGATTGGAACGCCTTCTTCTTAGATTTCTTTTCCTTTTCCTTTTTCTTCTCCTTTTTGAGAAGAGGGCACTCTGGTCGTAGGTGCCCTTTCTCATTGCAGTGGTAGCAACGTCTCAGGCTTTCCTTCTTCTGCTTTTTCTCTTTCTTTAATTCCCTACAAAACTTGGAAAAAATTTTAAGTAAAATTCTAAAGTCTTCGTCGTCGGAACTTACCTCACTATCCGACGCGGCTCTGAAGGCGAGAGTCTTCTTCAGTTTGGGCTCCGGTGTATCCTTCTTCTTCTGCTTCAACTTTGTCTCGTAGGCCATTAGATTGCCTAGGAGATCTTCCATGTTGAGCTCCTCTACTTCGTTCGCCTCCTCGATGGCGGTGACTTTCTGTTCCCACTCCGGTCCAAGGGAACGAAGAAGCTTCCCTTGAAGCTCCCCCGTGATGAAGGTCTTCCCTAAAGCTTTTAAATTGTTTACTATGAGAGTGAACCTAGTGTTCATCTCACTTAAAGTTTCGTTAGATTTCAGAGAAAAAGCCTCAAATTCTTGTGAAAGTAAATTGAGTTTAGAAGTTTTTACCTTAGAGGTACCTTTGTGAGTTACCTCAAGTGTGTGCCAGATCTCGTATGCGGTGGCGCATTGCGAGATTCTGTTGAACTCCTCCGGGCTGAGCGTGCAATACAACGCGTTCATTGTTTTCGCGTTGAGAGAGAGCTCCCGGATCTGCTGCTGCGAGTATCCTCCGGCGGGTTTCTCTGGGATGTCGAAGGGGGTCTCGCACCTGGCCCAGACTATGAAATCGGTGGCTTGAAGCCACGTCTTCATCCGCAACTTCCAGTAGGGGTAGTTGCTCCCATCCAAGAACGGCGGACGGGTTGTGGACTGCCCCTCGGAAATCTTGCTTGTAGAACAGCTTCCCTCCATGATCTTCTTGCCGGGTGTTACTCCGATCTAGTAAGAACCTGCTCTGATACCAAATGAAGGTTTCGGCCCTTCGAAGAGGGGTGACGTAATAAATGCGGAAATAAAATATAAAGCAATCTCACAAAAAATCAATCGCACAAGTACACAAAGATTTTTAGGTGCAAACCCAAACCGGGTGAAAACCACCACCTAACCCTCTCGAGTTAGGATTTTCTGATCAACCTAGTTGATCAAATCCACTAACCGAATCACTTTAAAATGAGGGTGATTCAACCTCAGTACAACCACGCTACAAGTACGAGGGTAGCGTTCCTCAACCCCTTCTCTCCACGAGAAGGATTTTGTCCCACGAAGGAGACGGGAATTTGCAAAGTGAATACCCAACCAAAAGACAAAGATAAAATAAAATAAGTTATCCTATAGAGCCAACAAAGTAATTTAAACCTAGCTTCTATAGGAAATAGGAAACTCCCCTTTGCAAGGAGTGCGTCGAGTGATGACGCGGTGCGTGTGCCACGCGATGGCGCAATGTCGCTCTCGTAGACAACGGCGGGAGAGCGGGTGCGCGAAGCTTGATGTTCTCAAGAGAATGGAGCTTGAGCTTGGAGATAAAGAGCTAGCAAGGACACAAGAGAGTGGAACTATGTTGCTTAAGTGTGTCTTGTGATTCTCTTGGTGTGTCTTAGTGTGTTTTGGTGTGTCAAAGGCTCCCCTCTATTTATAGAGGCCTTAGGAAGGCTTTGGAAGGCTTAGGAAAGGTTCTATAGTCGTTGGGTACAAAGCCCAAGTGAATCAGCCCGAAATCAGGAATAATCATTGTTCTGACAGGCTTATCAGACGTCTAATTATGGCATCAGACGTCTGGAACTTCACTTTAAGACGTCTGATTTAAAGGTCAAACTTCTGATTCTATGCGGGTTTCCTCCTGACTTGAATCAGATCTAAACAGGGTTTTTGTGCAAGTCAATCAGACGACATATAGGACGTCTGGCACTATGTCTGGACGTCTGGAAACCTACTTTTACTGTGGGAATTGATTTCCAAACGTTGCAACGGCTAGAAAATCTCTGAGAAGAGATTTTGGGTCAGCCGAGGCAAAACGGTCAATTATCAGACGTCTGGACAGTCCTATGGACGTCTGATAAGGCTCTAACGGTCATATTCTTGAGTGTATGCTAAGCCAGCCAAGGGTCCACTAATTGGACGTCAGGCAAAGTCATCAGACATCTCCTGGGACGTCTTGTCTAAGGTCTAGACGTCTGATTTCATCAGACAGAACTAAGTATGTCCAGCCTAACAGTTATCAGACGTCTGAAACATCAGTCAGACGTCTTAAAATACTTTATCAGACGTCTGATTTGGGAATTGGACATCTGGAAGTGCTGTTTGAACCCTATATTGGTTTTCTAAGTATTCTACAGAAAACCTAAGTATCCTAGGGTTGTGCCGGTGTTCCTAGGACTACTGTTAGCGTTCTTTGAGGCTCTTTAACATAATTTTCTAGGGAAAATAAAGGGCAAGAAAAATAAAGATAAAAGTACATGAAAGGATTAAAAAGAATCTATCCTATTCTTCTTGTCTTCTATCTTCAATCTGTCGCTCCACGCGAACCTCCTCTATTCTTCGTCAAGCTCCTCCAATCCGTCCTGGATGCGAGCTCGAACTCCGTCTAGACGCGTCCACATTTGCAATTGACCTGAAATCTAGGACTCAAATTGCAAATGTTAAATAACACGTGTTTTGTTATCATCAAAACAAATGATCGTGGTGCTCTAGCACCAACAATAATGACCTCTTCAGGAAGTGTCCGCACCACGGTCTGCCTAGGTGGCATATAGCCTAGATTTTCTACTATGCGCTAAATGAGACTTTGACGCAGATTGCAGACGCTTCCTGCGGAGGGAATTTCATGAATAAAGATGAGAATGGAGCATTCGAATTATTTTAAAATATGAGTGAAAACTAAATGAACAATGCCTCCATTGTCACCTTTAATCATACTAGCCTGCCCCGTAATGTCCACGAAGTTGACATGGGACCCTCCGATTCATCCACCGATCTTAGCCTCATCGCACAGAAATTGGATGAAGTCTCCGTCATGCACAAGAAGCTAGATGAACTTCTGGCCAACCTTGCCCGCTCTATGGCAAACACCCCCACCTCACCACTTCGTCACAAACCCAATTCTTCCAACACCAGGCTTATCCCGAGAAACCCCGTAAGACCTTCCTTACGAAGTGTTGCACCGAGCGATTCGGTAAGTCATGTGGTCTGGCTTCTGTGAGCCAATATTTTGACACAGAGGACCAAACCTTCGTGTGCTCGGACCCATATTTACATGCGAACGTGTCTTCTGGCATAGAAGATGCTTGCGCCTAGGGAAACAACCCATTCTCTGCCACTTATAACCCAGGGTGGCAAAATCATCCAAATTTCGCATGGTCCAACAACCCGCAGCTCCAAAACCCCGCAGGTGGACCAATGTAATCTCCGCACCCGTCATCCCAAGGGCCCAGTCTAATCCTATGGCAAATCCGCAATCGGGTCCTTGCGTACTGCAAGCAGAACACACATCAAGTCCTCTCGATAAATTGATGCGAATGATGGTGGAAATGTCAAAGCACCCTGAAGAGAACATGACCTCTCTTCAGCACCAATTTGCACAGTAGAATGCAGAGATCAGTGAACTACGCATGGTGACTCGATCTCAGGGCACTCTTCCAGCCCAACCTGTTCCAAACCTGCGAAATTTCGTACCCCGTGGTCCTCAAGCACAGGTATGACCTTCTCAAGGGTAGGTTCATCAAATTCTGTAGGCTCCGAGCATTCCACCGGGATTTCAGGCTAATCCTGCTATAGCACCTCACTCTTATGTCCCTATTGCGAACCCTCCTCCGCCGTATGATCCCACTGGACCTGCATCATCCAATGCAATCACTATGAGGAGCAGCAAGCAGACTGTCACTTCACCTCGACCTGATCCTGGTCTAGTGTTCTTCATCGCCCTCTCATTCGGGATGCGCACCGCATCCGCGAGAGGATGATGCACCCAAATTGGTGCCAGAATCAGTCCCATTCCCCGAGGCTCTATTGAGGGAGCCAAAAGGCAAGAAGAAGGATATGCAGGCCATTGATAACCTGCGTAATTTGTTCAGGGATGTTGAAATCAAGGTACCCCTACTCGAGGCTATCGACCACATATCTACTATCGCCTGATTTTTCAAAGACTACACAACACCCAGGTGAGTCAAAGAAAACTAAGAATCAGGTGGTTCTCTCGTCTCATGCAAGTCGTGCTATACTGTCATACCTACCACTGAAGCTGAAAGATCCAGGCGATATAATTATAACCATATATATATATAGCCACATATATAGCTACATATATATATATATACATATATATAGCTACATATACACTTATGTAATTACAACCATGTATATATATATATACATCTGGATATATATTTACATATATACATACATAAATATATATTTTCGTATCACCTACCATACGTTGTATCACGGGAATATCTGCAGCAGTTGCTGATATTCCCCGATACACGCGTACAGAAAGTGTTTTCGCACATGTCTTCCACCCAACGATCCTACACTCCACGCGGCACTTCATCCTGTTGGTTGCGTCTTCATAGACGACGATCGACTCGACACCGTGCTACACGTCATCTCCACCTCCACCCCCACCCCTATATACATATATAATATATACATATATATATACTATATTTACTTTATTTCTATTTCTCTTTCCTGCCAGTAAAAAGATAAAAAAAAATATACAAAAGAGAAAAGATAATCCTTGACTTGCAGGTACTCAGTCTTGTTAATAGCAAGACCAGTTCTGGGAACCCTAATTTGGCTCAAAGCCAACAACCTAATTTTGAGGGTGTACCTCAAGGATAAAAATTATCAGAAAAAAAATCTTAAATAGAAAAAACACAATAAACATAATAAACTAACGAAATAGATTCGTTGTAGGAAAGGAGTAGAAACTTCTTCACTTCTAATCTTGCTTCCCTGAGTTTGACCCTGGGCCTAAAAGTGACCAAGATAAAACCAAGTAGGCCACGTAAAAAAAAAAAAATTTGTAAGGAGATGGTTAGGGTCGATTTAGGTTAACCACTATACTCATTTCAACGATTATCCGGGCCCAAACAAAATGGCAAGGGCCATTTATTGTTGTTAGAGTCTTCGACAATGGAGCTATTGAAATCACTGAACCCAACAAGGATCAACCCTTCAAAGTCAGTGGTCAATGTTTAAAACCTTTCTTTGAATCACATTCGTCTTGTTGGAGGATGTTATAGGTTCCACTAGGGTTTGCCACCATCATCCACCAATCTTGTACATAGCTGTTTCCTGCTTTCTACTTTTTCTTTCTCATACGCTTTCTTTGATTTTTCACTTCATCTTATACTGATTACCTTCATTTAGTCCAACTGACCACTCTGACCTTTGGTTAGACTTGAAATCGTCCGCACAAAAATCTTTGATCTCCTTTATTTGACTCCTTCCTTCACCCAATACTAAATGAAGTGTAATATCGTTTCAACCTTCTTACAATGAGGACATTGTAAAATCTTAGCTTGGGAGTGTTGAAGTGATATTTTTACTTAAAGTGTATGTGTATAAAAAAGATAAAAAAACACATAAAAATTAAATATCGACGAAATTTAAAAAAATAGAAATTTCAAAAATTATAAAATTTTTCAAAATAAAAAATTCCAAAAAATTTTGAAAATTTTTTTTAAAAATTCATAAAAATTGGAAAATCTTATAAACATAAATACAAAAGTATATAAATACAAAAATATTAAAAATGGAAATTTATAAAAATAATAAGAGGGTATTTTCATATAAATAAAGAGGAAAAAAGGAAAATATATATGTATATTTATATTGTTATTAAGAGCATAGTTTTTCTTTTTGGTCAAAAACAAAAAAAATATATATAGTACATATAGAGTATTTAAATGTATTCAATTCTTATTTAGATTCTTACTTAAAATATTTTGTAAAAATACACTTTTCCATTTAAAAATCTTTTCAACAAGATTTTATTTGAATTTGGAATCTTTAAATCTTTTAAACTTTATTTTTCTATTCTTACCCTGAATTAAGAAACTAAGTCCATTAAGCTTTGAACTTAAGTTTTGGGATTAAATTGTAGCTTTCGAATCAATTAGATTAAGTAATCCTTTTGCTTTTTGAAAATTTGATTTTATCATAAAGTTAAGTAAAAGGCCAGATATTCAGAGTTAATTAAATAGAGTTAGTAGAATTTTAGTTTATAAGTCTTACAGGCTAAAGACATATAACTAGACTTGGTAAATTTTGTCTTGACAGATCCTATAGGAGGAAACTAAGAATTTAAAGAACGTGAGAGTGAAGGGCTTTATTGTCCAAGCTTTGGTTTGAGAGCTAAGTATCCTAAACATCTAAATTCGCACACATAGAATTGTCTTGTTGGCATCTGAGACTGCGAAAACACAGAGGTTAAGAGATCGATTCTGAATCCTCTTTAGTCCAAGGATTTTCGCGGGGCGGTTCTTGAAAGGGTGAAGGATGTGCCACTCACCTAGAGAAGGGATTTGGAGAATAAAGTCGGTAAGAAAAATGAGAAGGGGGAGAGAAAAAAAAGAAAAGAAAAGAAATAAAATAAAACACCCTGCAGTTAAGTGCCTTGTTACAAATGCGTACTTATGTAGTTTTTCCATATAAAAATAGAGAATCTCAGTACAAAAGGATGCTACCCTTCCTTCCATTAAATGAAAGAACACCTCGCTACATATAGGTATTCTAGCCTATAGGAAAAGTTGAAAAAATATGGACATAAAAATTTTTAGGAATAAGAGAGCCAGTGGCCCACCGAGGAGATATACAAAAAAAATGTTGACCTCGGGATAGAAAACTGGTGAGGAGAAAGCAACCAAACCAGAGTAAGGCCAAGCCAAAGGCTTGAATTGGGATAATTGGGATTGGAAATTAATGTCTTAAGATCTGGATTTTTGCAACTTTGGATGCCTTTAGGCCAATTCTCTTCACAAAGCACAGATGTTCTAAAATCTTA
The DNA here is from genome assembly GCA_037157565.1 of Thalassia testudinum. NCBI lineage: Eukaryota > Viridiplantae > Streptophyta > Magnoliopsida > Alismatales > Hydrocharitaceae > Thalassia > Thalassia testudinum. The sequence goes on from JAZHRO010000024.1 coordinate 122,430,788, forward strand.
GCTACTGAACGTTGGTATTAGGCAATGAAGCCTAAGAAATCGAGTTTTGAGGATTTGAAGTTGCGACCTAAAGGAGAAGAATTGACAAAGTCGTAGGTCTAGAAGTTATTCTTAGTACTGTAGGATAGAAGATTAGAATTTTACTACTCTAAATTTGTTTAATAATGAGTCTCTGGTTAATTTGCTTAAACTTATATTGATAAAAGTCAAATATCATAAACAGAGGATTAACTTAAGTCTATTGAGTTTTTGAGTTAAAATTTAATTCCCAACTCTTAGGGTTTGTTTTATTAAAACACTTTGTATTCTATGTTTGGGTTAAGAATAGTTACAAAAGAATAAGTGATTTTTGAGAATTCTAATTTCTAATAAAATTCTTGTTAACAACATTATTTTTAAGTGTGTTTTGAAAATGTTGCAAGCATAAGTCTAAGTAAGAAAATTTTCAAAATGCTCAATATATTAATTATTTATATTAAATCTAAAAAAATTTTCTGACCTAAGCTTCCCACTACATTGTTCTTATTTATATTAATTTATGCCTAAGTGCTTTAAATCATCATATTCTTAGTTAATTTTGCTAGGGACTAGCAAAACTTTTCCTTGGGGTATGATGAGAAGCTCATCATGATCTCTAATTACCCCTAATTAACTAGTCTTCCTAATTAATTAGTTGAGAATATGTGAATATATGGGTTAATTATAAAATAAGTGATATAGAGTAAAGGACCTTAAAATAAGTAAAAAATGTTACTTTATCATCCAATTATTATTATTAATAATCTAATTAATAATTAGACTTGAGATATTAATAATCATTCATCTAATTAATGAGTTAACGAACTTAAGCATAATATATACATAAGTATGTAATAACTTAAGTAACATAACTTAATTAAATAAATTAATTTAAAAAGGTCAAAAATGTAAATTCAAGGTCTAAATATAATACCTTATTTATAATCATATATAAAAGGTTGAAAAAGAACTAAATTAAAATAAGCCCTGACAACCTGAGTTTACATTTTGATCCTTACATTTCATTTTAATCGTGTCCTTATTTTTCATACAGGTCCTTAGGATTCACTATGAATAGGTCCCTAACTTTTTCTTCTTCTCTTCAACAGATTGAACAGTTGACAACTGAATGTGCAGCCACCGCACGATTACCACCCATCTGACATCATATCTTCTTCAAGCTCCTGGAGCTTGTGCTCACCATCCCATCTTCATCCATCGATCTGGATGACACTTTTATCCTAATTTAGGGTAGGAGATAACTTCACCGTCGTCGGAGAAGACGATGATGATTAACCTCCTCCTAGCCTCAATTGAAACCAGATTCCCCCTCCTTCGTCGCTATCGACTATAAATACCCCCTGACCCCCTTTATTTTCTTCAAGTTGGCTCCCTTCCCTCTCCTTCACTGCAGCCAATCCAATAGGCTATTCCCTCCACAACTCCGACAACTTTCCACCTCATAATCCGACTTCCTCCGTCCACCTTAATCAACTCTAGAACTTCACAAAGGTCAGCTGCGTCTCCAGACACAAGTGCTGACCAAGGAGATCCTCTGCTTCACCTCACAACTACTACCGGAGATCTTCCAATTACCCTCTAATTTCACTCCCCCGTCATGAGCTGCCGATGGAGTTCCTCTGTCCCCATCGTCCAGGTAAGAGTAAGGTAGGTGTAGGAGTAGGAGTAGAATAGTTTAGTTAGTTAGTTAGTTAGGTAGATTAGTCGTAATGTTAGATTTCTAAAGTTCATCTTCCTCAACTTCGGCGAGCTCCTTGAGCTTGCCAGAGCTTTAATTTTGTCTTTTGAAACCACTGATCATCTTCATTTAACTTCCATGATCACTTCTATCACACTTAATTCTTAATTTGATCACTAATTTGCCTAATCCCCTTCCACCTTCATCAACTACTTCTACTGTCCATGGCAGTAGTAGTTGACCTAATTACACCTCCAGTGGATCCTTCATCACTTACTCGTCACTAAAGGATCCTAATTAACACTTTAATTTGTTTAAATATCACCTATAATTTAAACGGCTAATTCTATTTAAGCTCTTGAGCTCGCTATCAATAGTAGCTCAGGAGTAGTTAAAACCTTAAATTAACTATATACTTATGATCGCAAATTACATTTTACTTGCCCAGACCACTCAATTGAGTGGGAGATCAAGTCCTAAGCCACAACCAAGTCAGATCTTATTCAAACAGAATTCACTGTTAAATCTTAATTCTAATGAGTAAATGAAGAAATTAATGCAATCCTGAGGCTCCTTGTGACCTCAGAAACCTTTTCAAGTCGAAAATGGTATGATTTCTCTTTTTGTACATGAATTTGCACTTTTCTGGACTCACCGATGCTCCGGCAAGCCCCGACGAGTCCAAACTGATCTTCAGCCTATAGGACTTAACAAGAAGCTCTAGTATGATGTAATATGGATCATTGATTAGTTTGAAGTCAATTATTTCAAGATTTAACAACTGGAGTTGTAATTACTCATTCGTCTTCTCTAATTCTGGCGAAGTTGGAGAAGTCTGTTAGAAAGACTTAAAGACTCATTTAATGGATCTAGAAGCTTCAGTGCAATGCACTGTAGTCAATTTTGTGCTCAAATTAGTGTAACAACCTCTTGACTGCTCTAACGAACAAACCACACTTTGAGTTCATGTGACAAGCCTAAAACCCTAGATTCCTAAGTCCAAATATTTGTCTAAGGGGTTGAGCAAGTTTCTTAGGTTGAGAAGATGCCATCTTAGGCTTTAATTTCTTAAGAAAAGGCTTAGAATAGAAAGTCAAATTTGAAGGCCTTACAGTCAAACCCAAGCTTGATACCTTGATTCCAAGCCCAGTTTGATGATTTGATGAACTTAAATTGATTCTAAGATTCATATGAATGATTCTTAAGTGAATTGGATGAGCACAATGGAGTAATTTGAATGGAATTCAATCACTGCCATTCTGGGATGTTTTTGAACCCAAACTGTTGGTAGTAGATTTAGGATGAGTTTTGAATGTGATTTCTTCCCAGAAAAGTTTGTAACAACCTATAGAATCTATTTTAATCAATTACACATAACCTTAGTTGTTGCTTGGTCTTTCTTAAGCCTAATTTCACTTTCGGAAGCTTTTAGAGAAGCTTTGAGCTCCTTCATGTTTCCTGAAGCTCTTAAGAGCTTAAAACCCACACCTACAGCTGTGGAATACTCTGTAGAATCTATGTAGAGCCTTAATTGAGATAAGAAAGTCTAGACTATGGACTCTATGAGCATTGAAACATTTCCAGGCCAAAAATATGAGTAAAAGAGTTATAATTTCTCCCTTAAAATCAAAGGTGAAATCTTCCCTTTAACATTAAATTGAAAGCATAATCTTCTAGAGCAACTTAAGAGCTTTCCAGCAAGCTCTTGTTTGCTTGAATTGGAGCTCTGAGCTTGGAGATATCACCATTCAAAGTTGGCTCTGGAAGGGGGAACTATAGTCCCACATCGAGAAGCCTTGAGTGGGTGCCTTGATATAAAATGTATTTGTTAACTATGCTTCTCAGTCGTCAACACTCGGTGCACGGATACAAACAGTTACTTGAGCATGCGTGTGTGTGTAAGGGCATGTGTGCCTATGAGGGTGCGCTTGTGTGGGCGTGCGGATGTGTGGCCCTGGGAGGGCGAGGCTTGGGAGGTGTTGAGCCGGTTTGGCTCGAGAAACTAGGTGAGGACCTAGTAGGGTCTGGTCTCACTCCATAAAGGGTGTTGTGTATCCCCAAAAAGTCTAAGCCGCAAACTAAAAACCAATTTTTGGTTGAGGAAATAAAACCCAATTTGGTTCATCTGAAGCTAAAGGTTCAGAGGAAGAAGAGAAATGTTTAGAAGGAGCTGAAGGTTAAGTGTTAAAGGAAAAAAGCTAAGTGTTGAAGGCTAAGGGAAGAAGGAAAGAAAAGAGGTTAAGGAAGAAAGGAAAACTTGCAAAGGCAAAAGGAGAAGGCTGAGCAGGCACTAAGGAAGCTAAGGAAAGAAGACACTAAGGAAAGAGGAGAGGCAGAATAGAAGAGAAGAAAGGAAAGAAGAGAAGAGCTCGAGAGAATAAGAGAAAAATAAAAGAGAAAAAGAAAAGATAAAAGATAAGTAAAAGAAAAAGAGAAAGAAAGGAAGAGAGGTAAAAGAAGAAAAGAGAGAGAGAGGCTGAAGAAATGAAGAGAAAAGAATTCATTTTTCTTGCTATATTTTAAATTTATTTTTGCTTTTAAATGTTGTAATAAGGCATGTTGTAATTAGAAAAACTCTTATTTGCCTTAATTCCTTTGAAATAAATTAGAAACTAGCATGTTTACTTGGTAATAAAGTAGATCATTTGAGTAAATTTGTTTTCATATGGAATTTTGCATATTAAATAAGTTTAAATCATTTGGCAAAATTCATGATATTAAAATTAATTTAATTATACCTCTCAAGAATTTTTTTAAATAACTCGGTGAATTCTACGTAATATATACCTCCCAACGAACGACTTGCACTCAACTAGTTAAACATCTAAAATGTTATGTTAACTTGACCCTATACTACTAAACCGATACAAATTCATGTTAACCTAAGTTACTTTATTCTACACTTAATTAAGCAAAATTAACTTAATTAACTGTGTTGAGAGAGAATATTACCATTATATATTATTTTAAATTCACCCATTAATTGAAAACAATTCATAGGGGGTATAATTAAGTTAATTTTAATAACATGAATTTTGCAAAATGATTTAAATTTAAGAAATATGCAAAATTCCATATGAAAAAATATTTACTCAAATGATCTACTTTATTAGCAAGTAAACATGTTAATTTTCTATTTTATTCAAAGAAATGATGGCAATAGAGAGTTCTTCTAGTGAAAACATGCCCTATTACAACATTTAATAGCAAAAAGAAATTGAAAATAATGCAAGAAAAATGATTCATTTTCCCTATTTCCAACTCAAAGCTCCAATTCATGCAAACAAAAGCTTGTTGGAAAGCTCTTGAGTTGCTCTATAGGATTACAGTGTCATTTTAATGTTAAGGGGAAGATTTCCTCATCGATTTGAAGGGCGAAATTATTGGATTTCTATAGGTATTTCTACCTGGAAATGGTTTAATGCTTATAAAGTCCACAGTCTGGATTCTTCTCTCTTAGTTAGGGCTCTAAATGGTTTCTATAGATAATTCCGCATCTTCAGATGTGGGTTTTGAACTCTTAAAGGCTTCAGGAAATGCAGAGAAGCTCAAAGCTTCTCTAAAAGCTTCAGAGAATGTAATTAGACTTAAGAAAGACATAACAGACAGCTGATCGTGAAAATACACGGTTTGTTAATTAGGTAATTTAGGGTCGTTGCAACGCATAAATCCACTTTTGCTTTTAAGTTTATATCCTAGACAGGGGAGTATCTAGGGTCGTCCAAGGAGGCAAAAATTGCAATTCAATTCTCATGCTAAAAATGCATCTCAACTTTCTTTTTGGTAGTTTAAATATGTAAATTTTTTTTTGTGTTTTGAAATAATATGGGCAAAGTGCGAATTGTGACGAAAAAGTGCTAACACCTAAAATGCTAAGTTGAAACTTAAGAGATTAAAAAGTCCACTACCTAAGCTTACTTTAGGCAAGTGGAAGCGTAGAGTAATCAGGAAGCGGAAGTAGAATAAGTGCTAGAACAACAATAACAATTGCAATGGAAAATTAAAAAGAAGGCAATTTGATTAACTAGAATTTGTGTTATTTTTCCAGGACAAGTAGACGAATGCTTTTAATAGAAATGAAAAAATCTAAAAGGAATAAAAGAAACACAAATCCTCTTGCAAAATTTGGTGAAGAAGGGAGTCTTCTTGCTCCAAGCCTAGCTGCTCCTTGGCTTGAAAAGAGGACCTCCTTCTTCTCCTTCCTTGAGAGCTCCTCGAAGGTGGGTGCTACCACCTTCAATGCTCTCCTCCAAGGGGTGGGCGTGCACCACCCTTAAATGCTCCTCCAAGGTGGCGTGGACCACCTTCAAGATCTCCACCAACGATCTTCCTTGCTGGCTTCTCCTTTGGCTGGCGTGGGCACAAGAGAGAAGGGAAGAGGGGAAGGCACCAAGGGGACAGAAAATCCACTTAATCTTCTTCTTCTTCACTCTTGGGTGTGGGCTTCTAGGTAGAATATGAGAGTGAAATTGCTAGCCAAGGATGCTTTGAATGGTGGTGGGTAGTGGACTTTTTGTAGGGTATGATGGGGGGTTAAGGTGCCTCTTGAAATGGATGTCTAAGTTGGAAGGATGGAGGTGGTTGGGGATCCTATGGCTAAGGGCATTTGGCGCCAACCCAAGGTACTTCTAGGGGGTGGTAATGGGTGGTGACACCCCTTGAAGTTGGTGCCAAGATAGCTTCTTGAAGGGGGTCTTAGGTGGCACCAAGAAAGGTTCTAGAAGGAGGGGTTATTTGGAGGGTGGAGATGAGTTTAAGGGGAGATGTGTGGTGGAGATGAAGGGGATTTTTGGAGGGAAAAGTGGCACCAAAAAGAGGGTAGTTAGGGTGGTTTTGGAGCTACTTTTAGGTGTGTTTTGGAGGTGGTGGGTAGGCTAGGTTGGCGCCAACTAGGCTAGCTTATGTGGATCTTAGGTGGAGCTAGTTGGGTGGAGTTGTTAGGTGGGTTTTTGGGGTGGTACAGGCCAAGGAAGTTGGATCATAGCTAAGCTAACCTAAGCTAAGCATAGCTAAGCAAGCTTTGGTAATGGAGGAGTAGAGGAGATGGTGTTGGTGCTAGGGTTTGGAGGGAGGAGCTGGTTCTGAAGAATCTGGAGCTGAAGTGGAGTAGGCAGCTACTGAAGAGGTCAACATGGGGCTACTCTAGCTGGCTTAGCTTGCTAGTTCTTTGCCTGCTACTAAGCCAAGCTAAAGTGAGCAGGCTTCTGTTGAATGGAGCTGAGGTGAGCTGGGTCTGGTGCTCCTGAGGAGGATTCAGCTGGTTGAGATAGCTAAGGTAGCTTAACTCAATTAGCTTGAGCTAAGCTCGGTCCCTAGGAGCTGGACTTGAGCTTCCTAAGCTGGAATGAGTTCTTCTTTAGCTGGTTGGAGTTGAGTGGAGCTGGATGTAGCTGGATCTGAGCTGGGGTGAACTTTTGTCAACTCAGCTGAGCTGGCTAGAGCTCCTTATGGACTAGTGGGAGCTAAGGTAAGCTGGACTTAGGTAAGTTGAGCTGGATCTGAGCTGACTTGAGCTAGGGTGAGCTAAGTGAACTCTCTTGAGCTGCCATTCAGCTGAGATTAGCTGAATGGAGCTAGGACGAGCTAACCCTAGTTCAAGTGAGCTAGGTTCCAGCTGTGGTGAGTTGGATCAAGCTGAGTTCCAGCTAGGCTGAAATCTTTCTTCACCAATTGCCTTCTTGAGTGCTAGGGTTTTAGGAATCTATATATCTGTTCATCCCTAACACTCACAAAAACATATCGAAAAGACAATAAAAAATGCAATGCATGCCGAACCTAATTTATGCCTAAATGCAGCCCAAAAACCCATTTACGGGGTAAAACTAAAAGTGCTAGGTTTGTTTAGTGCATAAGAATGATGATAAAGTAGCGTTTATCACACCCCCATGCTTATCTTTTGCTAGTCTCTTAGCAAAACATTAATTTTTTTGGAAAACGAAATTTTTGGAAAATCTAATTTTTTTCTACTTTTGAGGAGAAAAAGATGAAGGGACCTTGGTTGTCCTAAATACAGGGGGTACGTGATTTGTTAAAGATAAACAATGGGATTTGTTTTGGATCCAACCATTAGACAAAACAGGATAAATATATCCTCCAGAAAATTCACAAATTAACCCCTTGTTAATTCAGATGACTTGAAATTTTTGTTTTTAGGATTTTTTTGGCTAATGAATCTGATTCGCAACTTGCAAAAATCTTTTGAAACCTTTTGTCTGTGCTTGTGAAAAGCCAACATTTATAGAGGCGTGTTAATTTATTTATTTATTCTTTTTTTATCTCCCCCATGTTTATTTTTAGCTTAGTCTTACAACAGATGTGTCAGGATCATTATTCCTATTACCAATCATCGAGGGGGCTTTGGCACCAGTACTTCGGGATAGCACTATCTATGACACCACCCAGGAGCTCACAACTCCAAAACATAATGCGGTGTAAAGGGGCGCTCCAAGCAAACTCAAGCTCTTGCTCTGACACTATAGGTAGAGCATCGTCCAAGACACTTGAGTTGCTAAAATGCTCTTTAATGCTCCATCTAAAGATATGAAATATAGATATGGAGTATGATAACGATTTCACGCGGTTTGTTAAATACGTCGTTGTAACGCGCAAAATCGATCAACTCTTAAATTTATATCCTAGATAGGGGAGTATCTAGGGTCGTCCAAGGAGGCAAAAATTGCAAAATTAATCCTCTTGCTTACAGATAGATCTCAACTTTCTTTTTGATATTTTTCAATATGTAATTTTTTTTGTATTTTGAAAAGACGAGGGCAAAATGCGAATTGTAACGAAAAGTACTAACACCTACAAATGCTTAACTAAAATTTAAAAGATAGAAAAATCTTCTTCCTAAGCTCACTCTAGGCAAGTGGAGGCCAAGAGTAATTAGGAAGAAGAGGTGAAATAAGTGCTAGAACAAAATGTAACAACTGCAATAAAAAGCTAAAAGAAGGCAATTTTATTGTGTAGAATGAGTGTTCTTTTCAAGGACAAGTAGAGGAATGCTTCTACTAGAACTTGAACAAATCTAAAAGCAAGAAAAGAAACACAAATCCTCTTGCAACAATGGTGAAGAAGGGCATCTTCTTGCTCCAAGCCTAGCTGCTCCTTAGCTTGAAAAGAGGGCCTCCTTCTTCTCCTTCCTTGAGAGCTCCTCCAAGGTGGAAGCTACCACCTTTAATGCTCTCTCCAAGGGGTGGGCGTGCACCACCCTCAAAAACCCCTCCAAGGTGGTGTGACCACATTCAAGATCTCCTCCAAGATCTTCCTTGCCTGGCTTCTCCTTTGGCTGGCGTGACCCAAGAGAGAAGGGAAGAGGGGAAGGCACCAAGGGGACAGAATATCCCCTTAATCTTCTTCTTCTTCTTCTCTCTTGGACGTGGGCTTCTTGGTGGAATATGAGAGTGAAATTGCTAGCCAAGGATTGCTTGAATGGTGGTGGGTAGTGGTCTTTTTATAGGGTAGGATGGGGGGTTAAGGTGCCCCTTGAAATGGAGGGCTAGGATGGAAGAATGGAGGTGGTTGGTGATCCTATGGCTAAGGAGAGTTGGCGCCAACCCAAGAGGTGTTAAAGGGGGTAGTTATGGTGGTGTTGGTGTCTTTTGGTGGTGGAGAGACACCACCATGTTGGTGCCAACATGGGGTCTTCTAGAAGGGGGGTTAGGTGGATGGTGGAGATGGGTTCAAGGGGGATTGTGTGGTGGAGATGAGGGGAGATTTTGGAGTAAAAAGTGGCACCATTAACGGGTGGTTATGGGTAGTTTTTGGCGCCACTTTTAGGTGTATTTTGGAGGTGGTGGGTAGGTTAGGTTGGTGCCAAGTAGGTTAGCTTATGCGGAGCTTAGGTGGAGCAAGTTGGGTGGAGTTGGTAGGTGGGTTTTTGGGGTGGTATAAGCCAAGGAAGTTGGAGCATAGCTAAGCTAAGCTAAGCTAAGCTAAGCTAAGCTAGCTTAGCTAATGGAGGAGTAGAGTAGAAGGTAATGGAGCTACGGTTTAGAGGAAGGAGCTGAGAAGGAGAAGTCTGGAACTGAAATTTGGAGCTGGCTGCTGCTGAAGAGGCTGGCATGGAGCTATTCTAGCTGGCTTAGCTTGCTAGTTCTTTGCTAGCTACTAAGCCAAGCTAAGGTAAGCTAGCTTCTACCATAATGAGCAAAGGTGAGCTGGGTCTAGTGCTCCCGGGGAGAATCAAGCTGGTTGAGGCAGCTAAGGTAGCGTAGCTCAATTGAGTTGAGCTAAGCTGAGTCCCCGGGAGCTGGACTTGAGCTTCCTGAGCTGGGATGAGTTCTTCTTCAGCTGGCTGGAGCTGAGTGGAGCGAGATGTAGCTGGATCTGAGCTGGGGTGAACTCCTGTGAACTTAGCTAAGCTAGCTAGAGCTCCCTGTGGACTAGTGGGAGCTGAGATGAGCTAGACTCAGCTAAGTTGAGCTGGATCTGAGCTGACTTGAGCTAGGGTGAGCTAAGGTGAACTCTCTTGAGCTGCCATCCAGCTGGGATTAGCTGAATGGAGCTGGGACGAGCTAACCCTAGTTCAAGTGAGCTAGGTTCTAGCTGTGGTGAGCTGGATCGAGCTGAGTTCCAACTAGTCTGGGCTTCTCCTTCACCATTTTCCTTCTTGAGTGCTAGGGTTTTAAGGATCTGTATATCTGTACATCCCTAACACGCACAAAAACATATTAAAAAGACAAATAAAAAGTGCAATGCATGCCTAACCTAATTTATGCCTAAATGTTGCCCAAAAACCCGTTTGAAGAGTAAAATCCTTGGAGCTAGGTTAGTTTTAATGCATAAGAATGATGATAAACTGGCGTTTATCACACCCCCATGCTTATCTTTTGCTAGTCTCTTAGCAAAACTTTAATTTTTTTTGGAAAACAGAATTTTTGGGAAATCTAATTTTTTGACTTTTGAGGAGAAAAAGAGATTAAGGGACCTTGGTAGATTAAAATGCAGGAGGTACGGGATTTGTTGAAGATAAACATCAGGATTTGTTTTTGGATTCAACCATTAGATAGAATGGGATCAATATATCCTCCAGAAAATTCACAAATTAACCCCTTGTTAATTCAGATGACTTGAAATGTTTGTTTTTAGGATTTTTCTGGCTCGTGAATCTGATTCGCAACTTGCAAATTCCTTTAAAACCTTGTGTCTGTGCTTGTGAAAAGCCACCATTTATAAGGACGTGTTAATATTATTATTATTATTATTATTGTTATTATTATTATTATATTTTTTTTTTCTCCCCCATGCTTATTTTTAGCTTAGTCTTACAACAGATGTGCCGGGATCATCATTCCTGTTACCATTCCTCGAGGGGGCTCTGGCGCCAGTACTTCGGGATAGCACTGTCCACGACACCACCCAGGAGCTCACAACCCCAAAACACGATGCGGTGAAAAGGGGCGCTCCAAGCAAACTCAAGCTCTTGCTCCGACGCTATAGGTAGAGCACCGTCCAAGACACTTGAGCTGCTGAAATGCGCTTTAATGCTACACCTAAAGATATGAAATATAGATATAGAGCAGCGCCAAGGCAGTAACATGTTGACATCGTGTCCTCAAAGAAGGTATTTTCCTTCTTCTCGGCGGTGGGAACTCAAACCAATGATCTGCTTCAGACTTTTACTAAATCCAAACAAGGGAGTTTTTCAAATTTTTTAGTTGTTTTTAAGTGTTGGCTTGTGTGTGAAAATAGACACAAGAAGTTTCTCAAGATACGCAAGTTTTTGAATCAGAAACTAAGTCAAATACTTTCCGTATTACAAAATAGGATCAAGTCACCTTAACTATCATGAGTTCAGGTGGAATTTTAGAGAAGGATATCTGATCTAGTCTAAAATAGACCCTGGAATTCTAATGATCAGATCCATATCCTTATCCCTAGTTTGTTAAAGATTAAATCCCATTGTACCAGAAGTGAATTTTTCGACCTTAGTCCCAATTTCAAAATTTTTCCTCAAAAAGTTTTCAACAATAATATATATATTTTTTTTTGGGTATGCAAGCAGGAAATAAATTAAAGAAAATTGCATGTTTTTAGGTTTTGAACATCCTAAATCGATCGTAAAAATTTAAAAACACCCCCCCATGCTTAAGATATGCCATGTCCTCATGCATTAGGAGGGAAAAGGGATCACCTTAGTGATGACGGTCGGGTTTAGGATGAACAAAACCTGGAAAAAGAAGAAGAAAGGAAAGCAATAAAATGATGGGTTACCTCCCATCCAGTGCTATCTTTTATGCCATTCAGCCGGGCATAATGTGCACTAGTGATCAAGGGTGGCTGGCTCAGTAAAATTAAAAGATTCAGATGGAATTTCAGGCGTATGGTCAAAATAGGGCTTTAAACGCTGGCTATTGACTTGAAATATCGAATTAGTTTTTGGATCAAAAAGGTCAACGCGCCGTATGGATATGTTTTATGGACAATAAAGGGGCCGGTCCATTTAGATTTTAATTTGCCAGGAAAAAGACGTAATCTCGCATCGAAAAGCCAAACACGTTGATTAACGTCAAAGTGTTTTCGAACAATATATTTATCCTGAAATTTCTTTGTTCGGTCTTTATAAATCCTCTCATTTTCATAGGAAAAATTACGTAATTCTTCCAATTCAGTTAATTGTAATTTTCTATGGTTACCGGCGTCAGATAAATCCATATTAAGTTTTTTATTGCCCAAAAAGCCCTATCTTCTAATTCTACCGGGAGATGGCATGCCTTCCCGAAAATCAGACGGAAGGGAGACATGCCAAGTGGAGTTTTAAAAGCGGTACGGTAGGCCCATAAAGCGTTGTCCAATTTGGTGGACCAATCTTTACGATCGGGCCTAACCGTCTTTTGTAAAATATTTTTAATTTCCCGGTTAGAAACTTCAACTTGGCCATTAGTTTGGGGGTGATATGGTGTGGAAATTTTATGATTAACCCCATATTTAGAAAGGAGGTGACGGAATTGTGAGTGGGTGAAATGTGAGCCTCCGTCACTGATAATGGCTTTTGGTATGCCGAATCTTGAGAAAATATTTTTCTTAAGAAATTCGACAACCACACGGTGATCACTAGTGCGGGTGGGTATTGCTTCCATCCATTTAGAAGCATAGTCGACTGCAACTAATATATACAAATACCCACCAGAGTTGATGAACGGTCCCATGAAGTCGATGCCCCAAACATCGAAAATTTCAACTTCTAAAATAGGATTAAGGGGCATCATATCCTTTCGAGTCATGTTGCCGATGCTCTGGCAACGCACACAGGACCGAATGAAGTCATGAGCATCTTTGTGCAAGCTGGGCCAATAAAATCCCGCATTAAGGATTTTAGCTGCAGTTTTCTTGCCCGAAAAATGTCCGCCACAGGCCATTGAGTGACAATGTGTTAAAATATCATGGATTTCAGAATCGGGGACACATCGTCGGATGACCTGATCGGCACAAATGCGGAAAAGGTCGGGCTCCTCCCAAAAATAATATTTAATATCAGCAAAGAACTTATCCCATTTTGTTTTTGGCCAATCAGCGGGGATTTGTTCTGTTGCTAAGTAGTTTGCGATGGGCGCATACCAAGGGAGGGTTGTAGCAGCTAAAATACTTTCATCAGGGAACTGATCTGGGGGGGTCATTATGTCATTCGTCATAAGACAAGAGAGATGGTCGGCCACTACATTGTGTAATCCCGCCTTATCCTTGATTTCTAGGTCAAATTCCTGGAGCAGTACAATCCAACGGATAAGGCAGGGTTTCGCATCTTTCTTTGTCAGCAAATATTTAATTGCTGAGTGGTCTGTATAAACAGTGACACGTGACCCCAACAGATAAGATCTAAATTTTTCTAAGGCAAATACAATGGCAAGAAGTTCCTTTTCAGTAACCATGTAATTCCGTTGTGCATCATCAAGGGTTTTGCTAGCATAATAGATAACAACGAGGTTCTTGCCAATTCTTTGCCCTAGAACGACCCCTACAGCAAAATCTGAGGCATTTGTCATTAATTCAAAAGGACTAGTCCAGTCAGGTCCCTGTAATATTGGCGCCTCAGTAACCTCTTTCTTCAACCTCAAAAAACTCTCCAGGCACTTATTAGTAAAATCAAATGGTTGGTCTTTAGTAAGAAGCTGACTTAAAGGCTTGGAGATTTGGGAAAAGTTTTGTATGAATCGACGATAGAAACCCACATGACCCAAAAAGGATCTGATTTGTTTGACAGTAGTGGGCAGTGGGAGCTTAGATATAGCATCTATTTTTGCTTTATCTACCGTGATTCCTTGTTTAGAAATAACATGGCCCAAGACAATACCTTCTTGGACCATGAAATGACTTTTTTCCCAGCTGAGGACCAGATTAACTTCTATGCACTTTTGGAGGGTTCTTTGAAGATTTTTGAGGCAATGGTCAAAAGAATCTCCAAAAACAGAGAAGTCATCCATAAAAACTTCTAAACATTCACCTATCAGGTCTGAAAAAATTGCAAGCATGCACCTTTGAAAAGTCGCAGGTGCTTTGCAAAGACCGAAGGGCATTCTTCGGAAAGCAAAGGTTCCGAAGGGGCAGGTGAAAGTTGTTTTGTCCTGGTCCTCAGGATGAACCGTTACTTGATTATAGCCGGAATAACCGTCCAACAAATAGTAAAATTCTCGTCCGGCTAGCCGCTCCAAGATTTGATCAATAAAAGGGAGCGGGAAATGATCCTTCTTGGTGGCGGTGTTTAATTTTCGATAATCTATACACACGCGCCAAGAAGAAGCGGTTCGAGTGGCCATATTTTCCCCATTTTCATTGGTGACAACTGTTAGTCCAGGCTTTTTGGGGACAACTTGAGTTGGACTAACCCAGGAGCTGTCAGAAATGGGGCAGATGATATCAGCATCCAGCCACTTAATAATCTCCTTTCTTACCACCTCCTGCATACTAGGATTCAAGCGCCTTTGTGGTTGGCGGGAGGGGCGAGAATCGTCCTCTAAATATATACGGTGCGTACAATAGGACGGATGAATGCCTTTAAGATCAGAAAGGGTCTAGCCAATAGCTTTTCGATATTTACTCAAAACCTGGAGAAGTTTGTGCTCTTGTGCCTCGGTGAGTCCAGAATTTATAATCAGGGGCAGGGTATGATTTGGACCCAGGAAAACATATTTAAGTGAATCGGGCAAAGGTTTTAATTCCAATTGTAGGCCCGGTTCCGAAAGAGTTTCTGCTTTGTGGGTTAGAGGTGAGGTGAGAGTGAAAGGGTCAGCTAGAATGTTAGCTGGTCGTGTGGTTGAGGTGGAAGGGTGAGAAAAAGTAGATTGTTCAGGAACCATATTTACAGCAAAACAGGAACCTTATTGGGAAATTTGCAATGTTTCCTCCACAATGTTTTCTATTTCTGAATACGAATCATCAAAGAAATCTGGTTCCTGGAACCGCCTAGAGGCTTGAAAAATGTCTAGGGTTACAGATTCACTGCCATACATGATCTTCATCTTTCCAGAATCACAATAAATATTGGCACGGGCAGTGGCTAAGAATGGTCTTCCAAGAATAATGGGGGCAAACTTAAGTGCTTCAGGTACCTCTATGTCCAGGACTAAAAAATCTACTGTGAATAGACAATCTTTGACCCGGACAAGAACATCTTCAACAATTCCTCTTGGTTTAATCGTAGATCGGTCGGCTATTTGGAGAGTAACCTCAACAGGCTTCAATTCACCGATCTTAAAATCCTCAAAAATAACTGTGGGGATAAGATTAATTGAGGCACCAAGATCCAACAGAGCGCGATCAAATGAGGTATCATTAATGATAACTTGGATTAGGGGTGTGCCGGGATGTTTTCTCTTAAGAGGCAGTCGGCTCTGCACAACTGAGCTGACTGTCTCTGGAAGAATTACCTTTCCTAAAGTCTTGGGCTGCCTTTTTGGAGTACATAAATCTTTTAGGAATTTTGCATAGGCAGGGATATACTTAATGGCATCTAGGATAGGGATATTAATTTCTACTTGCCCAAATAAATCCATTAATTCCTTCTCAGTGGGCTCGGATTTTGTCTTTTTCTTTTTTGACGAGTGGAGGGCTTGTGGAAATGGGGCAGGGCTGCCCTATTTTGCATGAATTGGTTCCTGAACAATAGGAGGCGAAGAGTTAATCTGTGTGTCATTAGAGCGGGTTTCTTTAACAGGCAGGGTATTGTGAGTGGTTTTCCCATTCCTCAAGGTAACTGCATTTGCAGTCTGGTTGTTTCTAGGATGAGGACAGGGGGCCTGGCTATTATTGAAACCCGGCGGATGCTGAGGTGCTGGTTGAATAGGTTGACTGTGATATCCACCTTGAAATTGATTCCTTTGATTATTTGGGTTGGGCATGGGTTGGGATGGTAAATTCCCAATAGGTCGATGATCAGGAGTAACCTTAACTTGGTGTTGTAAATTGGTAATCATGCGGGTTACTTCTGTCATTTGTGTCTGCATTCCTTGCAGAGTTTTCATGACCTGATTATTAATATCATCCTGGGATGGTCCAGGTTGATACAAAGGTTGCCCATAATTCCCAAAATAGTGTTGTTTGGGAAAAGGAATCGGATTCGGGTTTTTCCAAGAGTGATTTGGGTTAGTCCTCCAATTTTGATTGGAAGTGTTGGAGGGGTTTCTAAATTGCTCCTGCAGAGCATAAATATTTTTCGAGGTGGAATCAAAAATATTTTGGTCAAAATTCCCAGTTAAATCTTGCGGGAAATCAGCCGGAATTTGCTGGCCAGCAGATGTGGCATCGATATTGTGTAGATTTTCTCTTCGGAGAATGTGTGGGGGGTTAGTGTGTGGAGAGTGGACGTGTGGAGCTTGTTTGCTTGTGAGCTTTTCTTCCATTTTCTTTTGGTGAATTTGCATCTGGTCCAGTCGTTGAGCTAACATATATAAATCATCATGTGTGATTGGAACAGAGGTGGTTTTGGAGTCAATTTCATGGACTCCGTGTCTGGGGTTTTGTGATCTACCAAAAGTGTCCATTGAAGTCATGTTAAATGAGTTTTCACTCATTTCTTCAAAGAGAAGATAGGCACTTTCGGCGTCTTTGTTAAGAAAATTGCCCCCACATGAGCCATCCACAAATCGTTTTAATTGATCTTCTAATCCGTGATAGAAGATCTGCACTAGCTGCCATTGTGGAATTTCATGGTGGGGACAACTTCTTAGAAGTTCCTGAAATCTTTCCCAGGCTTCGTGGAGGGGTTCACCAATTTTTTGTTGAAAGGTCGTTATAGATCTTCTTAATGCATTTGTTTGACCGATCGGAAAAATTTTTTTAAGAAAAGCACTTTTCAATTGGGGCCAGGTGGTAATAGGACGCCCAACTGTTCTAAACCAATGTGATGCTTTGTCTTTAAGAGAGAGAGGAAAGAGTCCCATTAACCACATGTCTTCCTACACATTGCGGGAATGAGTGGTTTGAGCGAGGACAGTTAATTCCTCGAGATGACAAAAAGGGTCCTCTCTTGGAAGACCATGAAAATTCTTGATAAGGTTTAGAATGGCGGGTTTGATTTCGAAATCCCCTTGTGGTATGACCACCCCTGGTCTTTCCTCATAATTGGAAGGATCATAGAAATCCTTAAGAGGAACGACAGGCTATTGGCGGGGTGGTGGATTTTGTCCTTGATTAGCTAGGTTCGTGACAGTCCTAGCTAGATCTTCTTGATTTTGTTGTAGTCGAGCCAAATGGTCGACCATTAATGCAAAGGGATTTGTATTATGGGTTATAATTGGAGGGCCACCTGGCCCTGCTGGTAGTTCTGGTTGCTCCAAGTTAGGAAGGTGAGGGAGGGTGGAGTCAGCTTGTGGGTCAGCTGACGGGTTAGAAGTGGAAGCAGAATTTTTTTGATGGCTTCCTGGGTTTTCCATTTTTTTAGAAGGCGAGGGGGAAGAAAACAATGATTTTTTGCTGCGGGGGGCGAAATCAAATGGTCCCTCGAGGTATGGCTTTTGGGACCGTCGCCCGTGCATGCACTACTTGGAAGACTTGGAGGGGAGGAGAAGAGATAGAGATGAGAGAAAGTGTGCAAATCAAACAAACAAAACTAGACCTAACTTAAATGTGACTCCCTAATAACCTAAGACTTGGTCTATATAGGAAATAAGTAGTCAATAGTGAATACCCGTTCTGTCAACAAATCTAGACAAGTTGCTTAAGGGGAGGTTTGGGCCCAAACGTTTCCCAGGGAAGACCCCAGGTGCTTGTACAAACCCGCGCCTGGTCGTTTGACACAGCCCCTCAGCCTGAACACCAGATACAGATGACAGAATTGGTATTAATTAAGGAGAACTTAAGACCTAAATAGTAAGCCTAAGTTGATCAAGCCTTAGGGGTCAAGTTGCTACAAATTTTAATTAGGTCTAGGATGCTATAGTGCACACGGAATGTGGAGGGCGTTTATTGGGTTGTTGCCCTGTTATTTGATTTTTTTTTTTTTTTTTGTGTGTGTGTGTAGGAATTGGAGAGTGGCTCCAATGAAAATCAAGTTCTCACACAATTTTCTTGTATTTATGTCTTTTAGGATTCAATTTAATCAAATGTGTTTTAGGGCTTTTCTAATTAAATTTTCAAACAAGTTTGAAGATCCACAATCAAAGGAAAACAAGTTGTATGGGTGATTGTATATTTCCTTTTAATTGAGTCTCTAAAAAGAAAGAAGAAACCCTAAGCCAATTTTCCCTAAGACAGAAATTTTACTACCAATGAATTATTTTTAGGCTTTCAGAATTAAGTAGTGGTCCAAACAAGTCAAACAACACCACTACTTTGAAGAAAATCAAAAAAGGATTCGAAAAAATATTTTTGAAAGATTTTAAGAATTTGTTTGATAATTATTTTAAATTTTTAATTGTACTGGTGTCAAAGTCTAGAAATGATACCCGTGGGTATTGTCGACTTTTCAGTATTACCACCGACCTTAGAAAATTTTTGCGATTTTATATGATGTGTAAAATTTCACAAGGATTCCAGAAAACTAAAATTCACAAAAATTAGATGAGTATAAAAATTCTAAAAATTCGCAGATACTATCAAAATAGGAAGATTAAAGGGTGTGACCCCTCTGCAATCCACGAATTTTTAAAAATTAAATACAGATCCAATTGATCTGAAATTTGGAACAGATGTTCCAAACTTAATTGGGAATCACTCTATGAAATTTTATGATTTTAGGAGGTCTGTGATGTTAGGAATCGATTTTTCAAGTCCGGACAGAAATCTGGACCCGAAAAATAGAACACCAATACTTGCATTGGAGTGGTGTTAAAGAAGCATACAAGCAAACAATGGATTTTATAATGCACCACTCCACTTGATTAAGTTTTTTGGGATCCTGAAAGCCAAGTTTAATATATTTTTGGTAGTTTTAATTAATTATGTGACCAGAAAGAGGAACCAACCTGAATTTTGTAGGAAGAAAAGGAACTTTGAGCTCTCGCTTCCAGATTCCCGCCTTCCTGTTGTAGTTCTTGCACATACAAAAGAAAGAAAGAGAAGGGGATGAGATCCACTTCAAGCAAGAAAATTAATTAATGCAAAGCCGTGCCTCCCCGGCAACGGCGCCAAAAAGTGATAACCATTTCACACGGTTTGTTAAATACGTCGTTGTAACGCGCAAAATCGATCAACTCTTAAATTTATATCCTAGATAGGGGAGTATCTAGGGTCGTCCAAGGAGGAAAAAATTGCAAAATTAATCCTCTTGCATACAGATAGATCTCAACTTTCTTTTTGATATTTTTCAATATGTAATTTTTTTTGTATTTTGAAAAGACGAGGGCAAAATGCGAAATGTAACGAAAAGTATTAACACCTACAAATGCTTAACTAAAATTTACAAGATAGAAAAATCTTCTTCCTAAGCTCACTCTAGGCAAGTGGAGGCCTAGAATAATTAGGAAGAAGAGGTGAAACATGTGCTAGAACCAAAAGTAACAACTGCAATAAAAAGCTAAAAGAAGGCAATTTTATTGAGTAGAATGAGTGTACTTTTCAAGGACAAGTAGAGGAATGCTTCTACTAGAACTTAAACAAATCTAAAAGCAAGAAAAGAAACACAAATCCTCTTGCAACAATGGTGAAGAAGGGCGTCTTCTTGCTCCAAGCCTAGCTGCTCCTTGGCTTGAAAAGAGGGCCTCCTTCTTCTCCTTCCTTGAGAGCTCCTCCAAGGTGGAAGCTACCACCTTTAATGCTCTCTCCAAGGGGTGGGCGTGCACCACCCTCAAAAACTCCTCCAAGGTGGTGTGACCACCTTGAAGATCTCCTCCAAGATCTTCCTTGCCTGGCTTCTCCTTTGGCTGGCGTGACCCAAGAGAGAAGGGAAGAGGGGAAGGCACCAAGGGGACAGAATATCCCCTTAATCTTCTTCTTCTTCTCTCTTGGACGTGGGCTTCTTGGTGGAATATGAGAGTGAAATTGCTAGCCAAGTATCGCTTGAATGGTAGTGGGTAGTGGTCTTTTTATATGGTAGGATGGGGGGTTAAGGTGCCCCTTGAAATGGAGGGCTAGGATGGAAGAATGGAGGTGGTTGGTGATCCTACGGCTAAGGAGAGTTGGCGCCAACCAAAGAGGTGTTAAAGGGGGTAGTTATGGTGGTGTTGGTGTCTTTTGGTGGTGGAGAGACACCACCATGTTGGCGCCAACATGGGGTCTTCTAGAAGGGGGGTTAGGTGGATGGTGGAGATGGGTTTAAGGGGGATTGTGTGGTGGAGATGAGGGGAGATTTTGGAGGGAAAAGTGGCGCCATTAAGGGGTGGTTATGGGTAGTTTTTGGCGCCAATTTTAGGTGTCTTTTGGAGGTGGTGGGTAGGTTAGGTTGTTGCCAAGTAGGTTAGCTTATGTGGAGCTTAGGTGGAGCTAGTTGGGTGGAGTTGGTAGGTGGGTTTTTGGGGTGGTATAAGCCAAGGAAGTTGGAGCATGGCTAAGCTAAGCTAAGCTAAGATAAGCTAAGCTAGCTTAGCTAATGGAGGAGTAGAGGAGAAGGTAATGGAGCTAGGGTTTAGAGGAAGGAGCTGAGGAGGAGAAGTCTAGAACTGAAATTTGGAGCTGGCTGCTGCTGAAGAGGCTGGCATGGAGCTATTCTAGCTGGCTTAGCTTGCTAGTTCTTTGCTAGCTACTAAGCCGAGCTAAGGTAAGCTATCTTCTACCAGAATGAGCTAAGGTGAGCTGGGTCTGGTGCTCCCGGGGAGAATCAAGCTGGTTGAGGCAGCTAAGGTAGCTTAGCTCAGCTGAGTTGAGCTAAGCTGAGTCCCCGGGAGCTGGACTTGAGCTTCCTGAGCTGGGATGAGTTCTTCTTCAGCTGGCTGGAGCTGAGTGGAGCTGGATGTAGCAGGATCTGAGCTGGGGTGAACTCCTGTCAACTTAGCTGAGCTAGCTAGAGCTCCCTGTGGACTAGTTGGAGCTGAGATGAGCTAGACTCAGCTAAGTTGAGCTGGATCTGAGCTGACTTGAGCTAGGGTGAGCTAAGGTGAACTCTCTTGACCTGCCATCCAGCTGGGATTAGCTGAATGGAGCTGGGATGAGCTAACCCTAGTTCAAGTGAGCTAGGTTCCAGCTGTGGTGAGTTGGATCGAGCTGAGTTCCAACTAGTCTGGGCTTCTCCTTCACCATTTGCCTTCTTGAGTGCTAGGGTTTTAAGGATCTGTATATCTGTACATCCCTAACACTCACAAAAACATATTAAAAAGACAAATAAAAAATGCAATGCATGCCTAACCTAATTTATGCCTAAATGTAGCCCAAAAACCCGTTTGCGGAGTAAAATCCAAGGAGCTAGGTTAGTTTTAATGCATAAGAATGATGATAAACTGGCGTTTATCAGAGCAGCGCCGAGGCAGTAACATGTTGACATCGCATCCTCAATGGAGGCATTTTCCTCCTTCTCAGTGGTGGGAACTCAAACCAATGATCTACTTCAGACTTTTACTAAGTCCAAACACGGGAGTTTTTCAAATTTTTAGTTATTTTTAAGTGTTGGCATGTGTGTGAAAATTGACACAAGAAGTTTCTCAAGACATGCAGGTTTTTGAATCAGAAACTAAGCCAA
Organism: Thalassia testudinum; assembly: GCA_037157565.1. Lineage (NCBI taxonomy): Eukaryota > Viridiplantae > Streptophyta > Magnoliopsida > Alismatales > Hydrocharitaceae > Thalassia > Thalassia testudinum. The sequence continues at coordinate 122,452,549 of JAZHRO010000024.1, forward strand.
ATACTTTCCACATTACAAAATAGGATCAAGTCACCAGAACCATCAAGAGTTCAGGTGGAATTTTTAGAGAAGGATATCTGATCTAGTCTAAATAGACCCTGAAATTCTAATGATCAGATCCATATCCTCTTCCATAGTTTCTTAAAGATTAAATCCCATTGTACCAAAAGTGATTTTTTCGACCGTAGTCCTAATTTAAAAATTCTTCCCCAAAAAGTTTCCAACATTTTTATTTGTTATTTTTGGGTATGCAAGCAAGAAATAAATTAAAGAAAAATGCATGTTTATAGGTTTCGAACATCCTAAATCGATCGTCAAATTTTAAAAACACCTCGCCATGCTTAAGATATGCCATGTCCTCATGCATTAGGAGGGTGAAGGGATCACCTTAGTGAAGAATGGTTGGGTTTTAGGATGATTAAAACCTAAATTTCGCGGGAAGAAAAGGAACTTTGAGCTCTCGCTTCCAGATTCCCACTTTCTTCCTGCAATAGTTCTTGCACACACGAAAGAGAAGAAAGGAAAGGGGATGAGATCTAGTTCATGAAAGAGGAGAAAGAATAGCAAAGCTGTGCCTCCCCAGAAACGGTGCCAAAAAGTGATCGCGAAAATAAGTAGTTTGTTAATTAGGTAATTTAGGGTCTCTGCAACGTGTGAATCCACTTCCACTTTTCAATTTATATCCTAAATAGGGGAGTATCTAGGGTCGTCCAAGGAGGCAGAAATTGCAATTCAATTCTCTTGCAAAACATACATCTAAACTTTGTTTTTGGTATTTTAAATATGTAAATTTTTTTTTGTGTTTTAAAATAATATGGGCAAAGTGCGAATTATGACGAAAAAGTGCTAACACCTAAAATGCTAAGTTGAAACTTAAGAGATTAAAAAGTCCACTACCTAAGCTCACCCTAGGCAAGTGGAGGCCTAGAGTAATCAGGAAGTGGAAGTAGAATAACTGCTAGAACAACAGCAACAATTGGAACAGAAAATTAAAAAGAACGCAATTTGATTACCTAGAATTTGTGTTCTTTTTCTCGGACAAGTAAAGGAATGCTTCTACTAGAAATGAGAAAATCTAAAAGCAATAAAAGAAACACAAGTCCTATTGCAAAATTTGGTGAAGAAGGGAGTCTTCTTGCTCTAAGTCTAGCTGCTCCTTGGCTTGAAAAGAGGGCCTCCTTCTTCTCCTTCCTTGAGATCTCCTCTAAGGTGGGTGCTACCACCTTCAATGCTCTCCTCCAAGGGGTGGGTGTGCAGCACCCTCAAAATCTCCTCCAAGGTGGCGTCGACCACCTTCAAGATCTCCTCCAAAGATCTTCCTTGCCTGGCTTCTCCTTTGGCTGGAGTGGGCACAAGAGAGAAGGGAAGAGGGGAAGGCACCAAGGGGACAGAATATCCCCTTAATCTTCTTCATCTTCTTCTTTCTTGGGCATGGGCTTCTAGGTATAATATGACAGTGAAATTGCTAGCCAAGGATGCTTTTAATGGTGGTGGGTAGTGGTCTTTTTATAGTGTAGGAAGGGGGGTTAAGGTGCCTCTTAAAGTGGAGGGCTAAGATGGAAGGATGGAGGTGGTTGGGGATCCTATGGCTAAGGGCATTTGGTGCCAACCCAAGGGACTCCTAGGGGGTGGTAATGGGTGGCGACATCCCTTGAAGTTGGCACCAAAATAGCTTCTTGAAGGGGGCCTTAGGTGGTGCCAAGAAAGGTCCTAGAAGGAGGGGTTATGTGGAGGGTGGAGATGAGTTTAAGGGGAGATGTGCGGTGGAGATGAAGTGGAATTTTGGAGGGAAAAGTGGCACCAAAAAGGGTGTAGTTAGGGTGGTTTTGGCGCCACTTTTAGGTGTCTTTTGGAGGTGGTGGGTAGGCTAGGTTATGTGGAGCTTAGCTGGAGCTAGTTGGGTGGAGTTGTTAGGTGGGTTTTTGGGGTGGTACAAGCTAAGGAAGTTGGATCATAGCTATGCTAAGCTAGCTTAGCCAATGGAGGAGTATAGGAGGAGGTGTTGGAGCTAGGGTTTGGTGGGAGGAGCAGGTTCGGAAGAATCTGGACCTGAAGTGGAGTAGGCAACTGCTGAAGAGGTCAACATGGGGCTACTCTAGGTGGTTTAGCTTGCTAGTTCTCTGCTATTTACTAAGCCAAGCTAAAGTGAGCTGGCTTCTGTTGAAAGGAGCTGAGGTGAGCTAGGTCTGGTGCTCACGAGGAGGATTGAGCTAGTTGAGACAGCTAAGGTAGCTTAGCTCAATTAGCTTGAGCTAAGCTAGGTCCCCGGGAGCTGGACTTGAGCTTCCTGAGCTGGAATGAGTTCTTCTTTAGTTGGCTGGAGTTGAGTGGAGCTGGATGTAGCTGAATCTGAGCTGGGGTGAACTCCTATCAACTCAACTAAGCTAGCTAGAGATCCTTATGGACTAGTAAGAGCTGAGATGAGCTAGACTCAGCTAAATTGAGCTGGATCTGAGCTGACTTAAGCTAGGGTGAGCTAAGATGAACTATCTTGAGTTGCCATTCAGCTGAGATTAGCTGAAGGAAGCTGGGATGAGCTAAACCTAGTTCAATTGAGGTAGGTTCAAGCTGTGGTGAGCTGGATCAAGCTGAGTTCCATCTAGTTTGAAGTCTTTCTTCAACAATTTCCTTCTTAAGTGCTAGGGCTTTAGGGATCTGTATATCTGTTCATCCGTAACACTCACAAAAACATATCAAAAAGACAATAAAAAATGCAATGCATGCCTAACCTAATTTACGCCTAAATGCAGCCCAAAAACCCATTTGCGGAGTAAAATCCTAAGAGCTAGGTTTGTTTTAGTGCATAAGAATGATGATAAATTGGCATTTATCAACAGCTATGGTCATGTCTAATCGATTAAAACAGATTCTATAGGATGTTACAAACTTATCTAGGCTGAAATCACATTCAAAACTCATCCTAAATCTACTGCCAACAGTTTCGGTTCAACAACAACCCAAACTGGTAGTTATTGAAATCCAAACGTATTACTTATCTGAGCTCATCCAATTCACTTAACAATCATTCTAATAAATCTTAGAGACAATTCAAACTCCTCAATTCAACAGATTGAACTCAGAATCAAGTTATCAAGCTCAGGTTTGACTGTGTGGCCTTAAGATTTGACTTTCTGTTCTAAGTCTTTCCTTAAGTAATTAAAGCCTATAATAGCATCTTTTCATCGTCAAGAACTTGCTCAGACCTATGTAAAGATGTTTGAACTTAGGATTCCAGGGTTTTAGACTCGTCGCCTGAACTCTTAATGGAGTTTATTCGTTAGAGCAATCAGGAGGTTGTCACAGTGCTCTAAGGCTAGGAATGACTTCAGTGCATTACACTGAAGATTCTAGATCCCTTAGTTGCGACCTTAAGCTTTCTGACAAACTTCTCCAACTCTGATGGAGTTGGAGAAGATGAATCAGTAAATCTAGCTCTAGTTGTAAAAACTTCAAATAATTGTCCTCAAAATAATCAGTAATCAATATTACATCATTCTAGAGCTTCTTATCAAATTCTATAGGCTGAAGAGCAAATTTGACTCATCGGAGCTCGCTGGAGCTTTGGTGAGTCCAAGAAAAGATGAAAATTGTGCACTGAAAGAAAAAGTGCACCATTTTTGACTTAAAAAGTTTCCTGAGGTCACAAGGAACCTTAGGATCACATTAAATTCTTCATTTACTCATTAGATTTAAGATTTAAAAGAGAATTCAGTTCTTGAAATATTTGAGTTGGTTGAAGCTTAGGACTTGATCTCCCACTCAATTGAGTGGTCAAGACAAGTCAAAAGTATTTTGCGATCATAAATTTATAGTTAATTTAAGGTTTTAACTACTCCTGAGCCACCATTGACAGCGAGCTCAGGAGCTTAAATAGAATTAGGCATTTAAATTGTAGGTGATATTTACTCAAATTACAGTGATAATTAGGACTCTTTTGCGATGAATAGATGATGGAAGAGCCAATGGAGGTGGAATTAGGTCAACTACTATTGCCATGGACAGTAGAAGTAGTTGATGAAGGTGGATGTGGATTAGTCAAATTGACAATCAAATTAGGAATTAATTGTGATAGAAGTGATCATGGAAGTTAAAGGAAGATGATCAGTGATTTCAAAAGACAAAATTAAGGCTCTGGCAAGCTTAAGGAGCTCGTCGGAGTCGAGGAAGATGAAATCAAAAATCTGACATTACAGCTAACTACTTACCTAACTTTCTAAACTATCCTACTCCTACTCCTGCTACAATCCTATTGTTACCTGGACAAAGAGGTCAGAGTAACTCCGTCGACAGCTCATGACTGAAGAGTGAAATTAGAGGGTAGTTGGAAGATCTCTAGCAGCAGCTGTGAGTTGAAGCAGAGGATCTCCTTAGTCAGGGCCTGTGTCTAAAGACATGGCTGACATCGATAGAGTTCCTGAGCCAATTAAGGTGGATGGAGGAAGTCAGAATATGTGGTGGAAGATCGCTGGAGTTGCGGAGGGAATAGAATATCGAAGTCGGTTGCAGTGAAGAAAAGGGAAGGGAGCCAACTTGGAGAAAATTAGGGAGGTCAGGAGTTATTTATAGTCGACAACGACGAAGGAGGTGGAATGTAGACATGATTGAGGCAAGGAGGAGGTTATCCATCGGCATCTTCTCCGACGATGGTGAAGTTATCTCCAACTCTAAATTAGGATATCAGAGTCATCCAGATCGATGAATGAAGATGGGATGGTGAGCGCAAGCTCTAGGAGCTTGAAGAAAGTGAGATGACGTCGGATGGGTGGTGATCGTGCAGTGGCTGCACCATCGGTCGTCAGCCGTTCAATCGGTTGAAGAGAAGATGAAGAAGTCAGGGACATGGCAGTGATAAAACTTAAGGACCTAAATAGAAAAATAAGGACCCGATTAGAATGAAATATAAAGACCAAAATGTAAACTTAGGTTTTCAAGGTTTATTTTATTTTAGATCTTTTTCAACTTTTTATATATGATTGTAAATAAGGTAATTATTTTATGTAGACCTTGAATTTACATTTTTGACCTTTTAGGATTAATTTTTTTAATGTTACATAAGTTATTACATACTTAGTTATATATTACGCTTATGTTAGTTAACGTATTAATTAGATGAATGGTTAGTAATATTTCGAGTCCAATTATTAATTAGATTAATAATAATAATAATTGAATGATAAAATAGCATTTTTAAATTATTTTATGGTCCTTTACTATATATCCATTATTTAATAATAAACCCATTTTTTTAAATACTCTTAGCTAATTAACTAGGAAGACTAGCTAATTAGAGGTAATTAGAGATCATGATGAGCTTCTCATCATAACACCAAGCCAAAGTTTTGCTTGTCGTTTGAAAAATTAACTATGAATATGATGATTTAAAGAACTTTGGTTTAAATTAATATAAATAAGAACCATGTAGAGGAAAGCTTAGGTTAGAGAAATTTTTATATTTAATATAATTAATAAATATACAAAGAATTTTGCAAAAATTTTCTTACTTAGAAGGCAAAACATTTTCAAACACACTTAAAAGCAATGTTGTTAACAAGAATTTTATTAGAAATTAGAATTCTCAAAAATCTCTTATTATTTGTAACTATTCTTAACCCAAACTTAGAATACAAAGTGTTTTAAGAAAATAAAACCTAAGAGTTGAGAATTAAATTTTAACTCAAAAACTCAATAGACTTAAGTTAGTCTTTTATTTATGATATTTGACTTTTATCAATATAAGTTTAAGCAAATTAACCAAGTACTCATTATTAATCAAACTTAGAGTAGTAAAGCTCTAATCTACTAGCCTACAGTACGAAGAACAACTTCTAGACCTACGATTTTGTCAATTCTTCTCCTGTAGATCTCAACTGCAAATCCACAAAACCTAATTTCTTAGGCTTCATTGCCCAATACCAATGTTCAGTAGCCATGATTTTAAAACATCTTTGCTTTGCGAAGAGAGTTGTCCTAAAGGCATCCAAAGTTACAAAAATCTAGATTTTAAGACATCAATTTCCAATCCAGGTTATTCCAATTCAAGCCTTTGGCTTGGCCTTACTTAGGTTTGGTTGCTTTCTTCTCACCAGTTTTCTACCCCGAGGTCAATACTTTTTGTGTATATCTCCCTAGTGGACCACTTGGTCTCTTATTCCTAATTTTTTTATCACCATATTTTTTTTCAACTTTTTCTATAGGCTAGAACACCCACTTGTAGCGAGGTGCTCTTTTATTTAATGGAAGGATGGGTAGCATCCATTTGTATCGAGATGCTTTATTTTTATATGGGAAAATTGCATAAGTACCCATTTGTAACAAGGCACTTAACTGCAGGGTGTTTTATTTTATTTGTTCCTTTTTTTTCTCCCCCTTCTCATTTTTCTTACCAACATTATTCTCTAAATACTTTTTCTAGGTGAGTGGCACATCCTTCACCATTTCAAGAATCGCCCCATGGAAATCCTTAGACTAAAGATGATTTAGAATCGATCTCTTAACCTCTGTGTTTTCACGGTCTCAAATGCCAACAAGACAATTCTTTGTGTGTGAATTTAGATGTCTAGGTTACTTAGCTCTCAAACCAGAGCTTGGACAGCTAAACCCTTCACACTCAGGTTCTTTGAATTCTTAGTTTCCTCATATCGGATCTGTCAAGATAAAATTTACCAAGTCTAGTTATATGTCTATAGCCTAAAAGACATATAAATTAAAATTCTACTAACTCTCTATTTAATTAACTCTGAATATCTGGCCTTGTACTTAACTTTATGATAAAATCAAAATTTCAAAAAGCAAAAGGATTACTTAATCTAATTGATTAGAAAGTTACAATTTAATCCAAAAACTTAAGTTTAAGACTTAATACACTTTAGTTTCTCAATTCTTGGTAAGAATACAAAAACAAAGCTTAAAGATTTAAATATTCCAATTTAAATAAAATCTTGTTTAAAAGAAAATTTTAAAACATATGTGTGTTTTTACAAAATGTTCTAAGCAAGAATCTAAATAAGAATTTAATGCTCTTAAATGCCCTATATGTATATATATATTTTTACTTTCTAACCTAGAAAGAAAGTCTAGCTCTTAATATAATATATATTTTTTTTCTTCTTCATTATAGATGAATATACCCCTCATATTATTTTTATGATTTTTCAATTTCCAAATTTTTGTATTTATATATTTTCATTTTTATGTTTATAGAATTTTCTGCTTTTTATGAATTTTTCAAATTTTTCCAAATTTTTATGAAATTTTTGGTTTTATAACATTTGGAATTTTTATTTTTTTGAAATTTCATTGATATTTAATTTTTATGTGTTTTTTTATATATCATTTATCTACACATACACTTTAAGTGAGAATTTCACTTCACACCACCCTAAGCAAAGATTTTATAGTGTCCTCATTTTAGGAAGGGTGAAAAGATATTACACTTCATTTAGTATAGGGTACTGGAAGGAGTCGGATAGAGGAGATCAAAGATCTTCGAGTGGACGATTTCAAGTCTGGCCAACAATAAGAGTGGTCAGTCGGACTAATTGAAGGTAACCAGTGTAATATGAAGTGAAAAATTAGAGAAATTATATAAGAAACAAAAAATAGAGGAAGCAAGAAATAAGTATTTACAAAATTGGTGGATGGTGGGAATCCCTAGTGGTGCATGTAACATTCTACAACAACACCCAGAGGATGTGATTCCAAGAAAGGTTTTAAATGTTGACCACTGTCTTTGAATTGTTGATCCTTGTTGGGTTCAATGATTTCAACAACTCGATTGTCAAAGACTCTAATAACAATAAATGGCCCTTGCCATTTAGACCTATGTTTACTACGGAAAAGCTTCAAATGGGCATCAAACAGCAACATCTTCTGACTAGGTGTAAAGGATTTGAGGGAAATAAATCTATCATGGAAGGCTTTAACTTTTTCCTTATAAAGCTTTGAACTCTCATAGGAATAATGATGCAATTCCTTAAGTTCGCTAAGCTGCAACCTACGATGTTCACAAGCCTTAATGAGGTCTAAATGACAGGCCTTAATTGCTCAATAGGCCTTGAGTTCAATTTCTATAGGAACATGATAGTGTTTCCCGTAAACAAGTCTGTATGGTGACATGCCTATTGGTGTTTTGTGGGAAGTCCTATAAGCCCACAAAGCCTCATCTAAATGGGAAGACCAATCCTTACTATCGGGTTAGATTCTCATTTGAAGGATCTTTTTGATCTCCCAACTAGAGACCTCGGTTTGCCCATTAGTCTGGGGATGATAAGGTGTAGAAATACAATGTGTAACCCCATATTTTCTAGGTAGAGTTCTAAATTGGGCATTAATATAATGGGAACCGCCATCAGAAATAATGGCACGAGGTATCCCAAAATGAGAGATAATATGACTCTGTATAAAAGGAATGACAACTCGATGATCGTTTGTATGTATGGGTGTGGCTTCAATCCAATGGGAAACATAATCAACAGCAAGTAAAATGTAGTGGAATCCAAAAGAGGATGGAAACAGACCCATAAAGTCTATTCCCCAAATATCAAAGATTTCACAGACTATAATCGGGTTTAAAGGCATCATGTCTTTTCGTGACATGCTACGAAGAGTTTGCCAGCAACTACATGCCTTACAATAAGTCTGTGAATTAGTAAATAGCGTGGGCCAATAAAACCCACATTGTAGAATTTTCGCAATGGTCTTTCTATTAGAAAAATGACCACCATAGGCCTGGTCACGACAAAAAGATAGGATAGAATCAATCTCAGAAGAAGTCACACAACGCCTAATGATTTGATCATTACAGAGTCGAAAAAGATATGGATCCTCCTAGAAATAGTATTTGGCTACTGCTTTGAGTCGTGATTTGCGATTCCTGTCCAAATCTGGTGGAAATTTATGTGTAACCGAATAATTAACAATGTTTGCATACCGAGGAAGATCTGAGGATATGGTCAAAAGATGTCCATCAGGGAAGTGTTCAGTAATTGGAGGAGATGATTCAATTGTATCAGAAGGAAGGCGGGAAAGATGGTCGGCAACATCATTCTATCGACCTACCTCATCATGAATTTCTAGGTCAAATTCTTGCAAAAGCAAGATCCATCTAATTAACCTAGGTTTCGTGTCGTTCTTAGATAGAAGGTGTCAGATAGCTGAGTAATTAGAGTACACAATGATTTGAGATCCGAGTATATAAGATCTGAATTTTTGTAATCCAAATACTATTGTTAGTAACTCCTCTGTAACTTTGTAATTCCTTTGGGTCTCATTCAAAGTTTTACTAGCATAATAAATTACTACTGGATTCTTCTCAATTTTTTGTCCCAAAATAGCTCCTATTGCATAATCTGATGCATCGCACATGATTTCGAATGGTAAATCCCAATTAGGTGGTTGCAAGATTGGAGCTTGTGTTACTCTATCTCTCAAAGTTTCAAATGATGAGATACACTCCTTACTCATCTCGAAAGTAACATCCTTTGTAAGGAGGTTTGTGAGTGGTCGGGCAATTTTTGAAAAATCAAGTATAAATCTCCTATAAAATCCCACATGCCCGAGAAATGATCAAATGCCTTTGATCAAGTCAGGAATTGGAAGATTTGCAATTTGATTGATCTTGGATCGATCTACTTGGATACCTCTCTCAGAGATGAGGTGGCCAAGTACGATGCCTTCTGGAATCATAAAATGGCCCTTCTCCAAACTAAGGACAAGGTTAACTTCAATACATCTTATAAGAACCTTTGACAAATTATCCAAGCAAATATCAAATGTCTCCCCAAAGACAGAAAAATCATCCATAAAAACCTCGATATATTCACCGACCATTTCGGTAAAAATGGCTAACATGCAACGTTGAAAAGTCATGGGTGCATTGCAAAGCCCAAATGGCATTCTTTGGAAAGCAAAGGTTCCGAAGGGGCAGGTCAAAGTCATTTTCTCACGGTCTTTGAGATATATTGCTACTTAATTATATCCGGAGTAACCATCTAGAAAGTAAAAGAACCTATTGCCAGCTAATCTTTCAAGGATCTGATCAATGAATGGTAATGGAAAATGGTCCTTCTTTGTAACAGTACTCAACTTACGATAATCAATACAAATCCGCCATGAATTCACAATTAGTGTGGGAATGGTTTCTCTAGATTCAGTTTTGATTATGGTGAGTCTTGCCTTTTTAGGTACCACTTGAATTGGACTCATCCAAGGGATATCAGATATGGGATAGATAATGTCAGCATCAAGACACTTGATTATTTCTTTCTTAACGACCTCCTTTAAATTCAGCTTTAGATGTCTTTGAGCTTCTCTTGAAGGTCATGCCCCATCTTCAATATAGATGCGATGAGTACAAAAATTGGGGTAATCCCAGTGAGATCATGTAGAGTCCACCCAATTGCCTTCTTGTGATCTCGAAGAACCTTGATCAATTTGGATTCTTGTGATTCAGATAGATGAGAGTTGATAATTACAGGATATGTTTGATCAGATTTGAGATAGACATATTTAAGATTATCAGGCAATGGCGTCAATTCTAGCATAGGAGTAGAATCAACAGCAGGATTTTGGGTAGGATTTTCGATTGCGAGAAATGAGTTAGATGATTCAGATTCAGATTCAGGATTGAGTAAAGATTCTAGCAAAAGAATTTCGTTGCTTTGAGGGTATGGGATATCAAAAGGTGTGCTCTCTAGTTCTAAGGAACTAATGTCATCCTCAGAAGTTGCAATAGATTTTATTTCCTCAATCCATTCACAATCCAATCCACTAGAGTCTCTAAATATATCTAACTTAATTGTCTTCTCCCCAAATTTCAATTCAATCTTTCCAGATTCAATATCAATACTGGCCTTTGTAGTAGCCAAAAGGGGTCTCCCTAAGATGATTGGGGTGTCTTTAATGTGTTCGGGTACTTCCATATCAAGGACAATAAAATCTACACGGAAGTAAAAATCCTGAACTCTTACAATTACATCCTCCAACATTCCTTTAGGTGACTTAATAGATCTATCAGCTAATTGTAAAGTCACATTCGTAGACAGAAGGTTTTCTATTTTGAAATGTTTTACCAAAGACAAAGGAATGAGGTAAATAGATGCTCCTAAATGTAGGAGGACTCCATCAAAACACTGACTCCTAATTATATAGGAAATAAGTGGAGATCCTAGGTCTTTCTTTTTCAAAGGAAGCATACTTGAAATTATAGAGCACACATGCTCTGAAAGCACCACAGTGCTTCCTTTCTTCGACTTACGCTTAGGAGTACACAATTCCTTAAGAAATCTTGCGTAAGTCGGAATGTGTTTGATAGCATCTAGGAGTGGGATATTAATGTGTACCTGTTCAAAAATCTTAATCAAATCTTCATCTAATGTAACAGGTTGTTTTTTGTTTCTTAGTCTTCTTCAAAGCTTCAAGGAATGGTTCGTGGATTTCCTATTCTACAGTGGTATTTCCCAGATCTTGCGAATTAGTGGAAATTATAGGATCGGGTTCTGCACCTCTTCCAAGTGTAGAAACAGGGGTCATTCTAGATGTACTAGGGTCATCGAATAGGTTCCTTGGCTAAAGTGGTTCCCTAGTGGAAGTTCCACAGCGGGTTGTAATAGAGTTAATACTCGCATGAGAAGAAGCTGACGAAGAAGAAGATGCTTGTTGATTTTGGAAAGATTAATTATTGATTAAAGGTTGATTTGAAAGTGATTGCTGTTGATTAAGATACTCAAAATCATGATTAGCAAAGGGTTGATTTGGATTTTGATTCAGATTTGGATTCAAGGGTAATTGATTAGGAGATGGACATGTCCTTGATTTGGATTTTGTACTCTCGAGTGTTGACTCTGCTGGATATTCCTAGGGTTTGGAATTGGCTGGGATGGAAGGGCCCCTACCTCACGAGTTTCAACTAACTTCGTGATTTGGCCCCTAAGATCAGCTAATTCTACCGAACATTGTCCTTGAACTTCAGCAAGAGCCTCAGCATTTTATCGCTGCTTAGTCACAGCTCTCAAAATTTGGTTTAGCTATGAGTCTCTATTTGGCCCTATGGGGTTTTGCAAACCTGCATAAAATGGCCTCGCATTATGTTGCTGAAACAACAATGTAGGCGGGTTTTGCCTAGTCTGAGTTGGATATGATGGTCTTTCTGAATGGTCAGACCAAGAGAAATTGGGGTGATTACGGCATCCAGAATTATAGGAATTTGAATATGGGTTTGATCTTGGTGTGTTTCCCTGAATGGCATTTAAATCTAGAGGATAAGGCATGTTTTTAGCAAAAGGTAAGGGTGGGGAAAAGGGTGGGTAAGATTATGGGACAAAGGTCCCACCTTGGGTTGGTGAAGGAGTAGATAGAAAACCCAAGGAAGATGGATCTCTAGAATCCAGATTATTCACAAATTCTCTCCCCGCAGGAATTTGCGAAACAGGTGAATATGTGGATTTTGCGTAGCAAGTAGAGGCATAAGAGTTTTCATCGTATTTCTGACCTCGTCGAGATGCTTTGCCATGATATCCACTTTCTCCAGTTTCTTTGTAGTTATTTCCAAATCCTTGAACTGGACTGATTACCGATCTTGGGAATGCACTTGTGTAGATTCTGATGAGTCATGTTTGCACCCCACATAAATTGCGACATAAATGCATTATTGATCGAGTTTTCTGCCATCCCTTTAAATAATTCTGAGGTGGATTTTGCGTTGCGATTTAGAAAGTTCCCTCCACAAGTGGCATCGACTAGATTGCGAATGCCCTCTTGTAAAACATAGTAGATGATATGCATTAATTGCCAACTAGGGATGTCATGATGTGGGCATTTCCTTTGCAATTCATGAAAGTGTTCCCATGCCTCATGAATTGGTTCTCCTTGGTTTCGATTGAAAGTGGTAATAGCTCCCCTTAAAGAATTAGTTCGACCAATAGGAAAGAATTTCTTCAAAAATGCGGATTCGAGTTAAGCCCAAGTTGACATTGGTCTTGCAATCGTTCTATACCAATAAGCTGCATTGTCTTTAAGGCTAAAAGTGAACATCTTCATTAGTAGGATTTCCCTATTTTGATTTCGAGGTCCAAGAGTTTGAGATAGATTCTTTTGATCTTCTATGTGTTGAAATGGATCCTCGGATGCAAATCATGAATATGAGGGATTAGACCTATAATATTCGGCTTCAAATCAGGATCAGTCTCCCCAATAGAAATCCTAACATTAGGCTCTACTTGTGCAATAGATGAATTGTAGTAATCTCTAAGTAGAGGCCTTGGATGATTGATCGGTTAATCAGGAAGGTCAAAACCCACCTCAAGTTGAGGTGGAGGACGGGTTTGAAGAGTCTAAAGATTGTTTAGGGCAGTTGTTAAAAGATTAATTTTCTTAGTTTGCTCAAGCATCTTAAGGTTCTATTTCAGGAGTGCCTCATGAACATCAAAAGACTGCATCTCCCCCTGACTAGAAGAAGGAATCTTAAGATTTTGGTTGTACATTTGTTACATAGATGTAGATGGATTGGATGGGATAATCATTGGTTGCTTATCTTCAATCGGTCTAGGATCACCTGTCAAAGAAGTTACAAGAGGCAGAAGCAAGGATCGCCTCCCATCCATAAAATGAAAGCAACGTGCAAAGGCACACTCACATCATAAGAAAAATAGCAGCACAAAAACCAACAAAATAGCATGAAAAATGCGGGTTTTGCTCTTCTTTCAAAGGAAAGAGGAGATTCGTAGAATATGCAAAAATAATTTGGACACAAACAAGTAAAGTAACAGTATCAGAATACGTGTCCTAATCTGTGTCTACGCAAGTGCATATCCTTAAGGCTCAAAGGTCTAAGGTCTAGGATCAAGACCACTCACTATTGACTCCCTGCGGCTCTAGTAGTGAGACAGACTTATTGATCTTCGACCAAAGCCCAAAGAGGTGCAAAGTGAAGAGATAGAAAATTCAGACTTGTGTGACTCTAGTGATCATGTTGTGTGCCCGATAGCATGCAATAGATGATAGCGATAGAAAAAGCCGCATGCATTCTACAACCAGATTAAGTCAAATTTTATTTTTCTCTTTTTTACTTAATCTTTTCAAAAATATATCGAAAGAATTACAGTGGCCGCTTTTTAAGTCTTTTTGAAAATATATGTGGTCTTGTTTATTATTCTCAAGACAGGGATCTACGCGATTTTTTTTTTGCATGTTTTCCCACTGATGTGAGAAAAATAGTAAAAATTCCCGAGTCAGATCGCAAGAGATATATTAGCAGATAAATGCACTCCTAACAGTATATGCCTATAATATGCTGTTGCTATTAAGAAAGGATGTATTTTTCCATATTTTTAATTTTTAACTAACTAAATGCAACAATTCAAACTATCCTAAAGACTAAGAAAAGAAATACTTACAATGGTATTTATATTGAAAACAGTGAAAACCCACCTTCTTCCTGAGATTACCCATAAAGGTAAACCTGAAAAGAAGATAGAAAACAAAACAAAACTAATTAAAAAAAAAACACTAAAAATAGTAAAATTATAATTACAACTACCTCCTATTTACACAATAAAACCAGGTAATGTTTTGGTGAATCAAATGGTTGCCTCCCCGACAATGGTGCCATTGAAATGTTAGCATTCTCTATCAACACAATTAATTAAGTGTATACGAAAGTAACCTAGGTTAACTCGAATTTGTGTTGGTTCAGTAGTATAGGGTCAAGTTAACGTAATATTTTAGTTTTTATTACTTTTATCTGGTTGAGTCCAGGTCATTCGCTGGGAGGTATATATTTGTTTAAATACACCAATTAATTCAAAACAATTCATAGGAGGTATAATTAAGTTAATTTTAATAACGTGAATTGTGCGAAATGATTTAAATTTAATAATTTGCAAAATTACATATGAAAACATATTTACTTAAATGATTTACTTTATTAGCCAGTAAACATGTTAATTTTCTATTTTATTCAAAGAAATGAAGGTAATAAAGAGTTCTTCTAGTGAAAACATGCCCTATTGCTACATTTAATAGTAAAAAGAAATTGAAAATAATGTAACAAAAATTATTTCTTTTCCCTATTTCTTCAGCCTCTCTCCGACTTTGCTTCCCTTACCTTTCTTTCTTTCTCTCTTTCTTTTACTTCTCTTTATCTTCTCTCTTTATTCTTTCTCTTATTCTGTCGAGCTCTTCTCTTCTTTCCTTTCCTCTCTTCTGTTCTACCTCTCTTCTTTCCTTAGTGCCTGCTAGCCTTCCTCTTTCTGCCTTTGCAATTTCTTCTTCTTCTTCCTTTCCTTCCTTAACTCTCTCTTCTTCTTTCTTAACCTTCTTTCCTTACCCTTTCTTTCCTTAGTGTTTTTCCTTCAACACTTAGCCTTTAGCTCCTTCTGAACCTTTCTTCTAAACTTAGCCTTTCTTCCTTCACATATTTCCTTCAGCACTACTTAGCTACCTTCACTTTTAGCTGAACCAGGTTTTTTTTCTTTTTCAACCAAAAATTGGTTTATTGTTTGTGGCTTAAACTTTTTGGGGATACACAGCACCTTTTAAAGGGTGGGACTTGACCCTACTAGGCCCTTGTTCTCTCGATTTTGTGCGGTTTTAAAGGATGTCACGTTGTAGTATAGCCGACAAAGCGTTCAAACAAATAGAGAATTTTATTACTCGAAAATCGAAGTATCCGAGGGCGAGCACAGGGAGCAAATGGAATTTACTACTAATCAAAATGTAATTGAACACTCTAATTTACTCAAAATGTTAATTCAAATATGAATGTATGCCATTAAAAGTAATTATGACAAAAAAATATGAAATTGGACATCTAATCTGGTGGTCAGACGTCTTAAAAGTATTTCCCCTTTTTCTTCTTTTGATCTTCTTTCTCTTCTTTTCTTGCGAAGGCTTCTTCTTCCTACCTTTGTATCTTTTCTCTTGTTTCTTCTCCTGCCTTGCCTTCCTTCTTTCTTCTTCTTCTGATCTTTGCTGTCTTCACTTGACCTTTCTTTTGTTCTCTGGCCTGCTCCTGCCTTGCTCTTCCTTTTTCTCCTGCGAAGGCTTCTTTCCTCTTCTTCTCTTCCTTGGTCTCTCCTTCGCTCCGTTTCTTCTTCTGCTTCTTCTCTTCTCCTTGCGGCTAAGTCTCTCCACGCTCAGTCTGCTGCACAGGAGCAAAACCTGCCCATTTCCCTCTAC
The DNA here is from genome assembly GCA_037157565.1 of Thalassia testudinum. Lineage (NCBI taxonomy): Eukaryota > Viridiplantae > Streptophyta > Magnoliopsida > Alismatales > Hydrocharitaceae > Thalassia > Thalassia testudinum. Next base: position 122,468,722 of record JAZHRO010000024.1, read on the forward strand.
CTGCACGTCCCTCTCTATCAACAATTCACTCAGGGATGCTCTCCCAGAGCCACACGGATATTCGGGTCGGATCGTACCTGGGACCAGGCGCACCTGCAGGTGGTGTGATGCGCGAGGAGTGCTCAAGGATTGGCTCGGTCGGATCCAGCCAGATCCACGTGGTCAAGCCGCGGACGAGGCGAGCATGGGGGCAAGTGAGGGACCTCACCCCTGTGCTTACGGAGGCGTTAAGCATAAAACACGAATTCAATTTATGGCGCAGCGGCGCCTCGTCTCTCCACGATGTGGGACTAAAGCTTCTGCCCTGATTTCGCGCGTGCCCGCAGACTTGCGTGCCATCCCCACAGCTGCTGGCTCTGCTAGCACTCCTTGCTGGACCAGAGCACTTCGCGACACTCGCACGAATATGCAGCACCTGCAGCCTGGGAGCCCTGGCGCCTGGAGCTGCAACGGAGCTTCTTCAAATGTCATCTATGGAGGCAGGAGCATCAACACTGTCAGACACAAAACGAGCCTCTCGGCCCAATCAGACCAGCTAGAGACCATCGCCGTAGCATGGCGAAGGCGGTGGACGATGCTGCAGGTCGTAGGTCGGCCTAGGCGTGCGTGCCTAGGTCAACCTGTGGCCGGATGTGTGGGGTTGTTTGGGGGGTTATTGGGGAGGTCTGGAGTGGCAGTGGAGGGGTGGAATGAGTTCCTGGTGATGAGGCGGAGCTCACGAGATGGTTGTCGAGCCGTGTGGAGGGGCGGAGTGGTGTGGGCAGCTCGCCGGAGCTTGCTCGGAGGCGAGGAAGATGGAGGTGTTCAGGCACTGTCGGGGGGTAAGTAGATAAAATAGCAAGGGAAGAAGAGAGAGGGGAATGTGGAGAAGGTATTTGGCCTGACTACAGGGGTGAAGGGGGACGGAGAGGCAAACAGCAATACCTGCTGTCGCCTGAGAAGATGCAGCCCAGTGGGGGAGAATGGCGGCGACGACGGGGCTGAGGCAGTGTGCGCGGGTGCTGCGCGACGCGGAGGAGAGTCAGGAAGCTAACTCTGCCACTGGTTTCGTGGCAGAGCGAAGAGGGAGGGGAGCGGGGCTCGCCGGAGCTTGCTGGGAATTTTGGCCGGGCAAGAGGAGATGAATCGGAGGTGGAAACTCGGCCAACTCAAGCTGAAGATGAGCAGCTGGAGGTGTGGGTTCTTATATAGGCACTGGGCCAGTCGTTCAAGGCATGGAAGGCACGCAATCGTCTGAGGTCGGTCGCCGGAGATGAAAAGAGTTTAGATACCCAAATCCCTCATGCGTTCGCACGAGAGATTAGGTTCACACCAGGGATCAAGATTGGCCTCAGATGGAAGGGAATTCCTCAGAGAATCTCCCTTTCATTTCTGGGAGGGGATCTCTGAGGAATCAGAGAGGATTCCCTCTTAAATCCTCGCTGGAGCAGGATTCTTCCCTAATAATGGTGGCAGGACCTGATTGCAAAGGTGGCGAGGAAGTTAGGGGGCTTTTTGTTATGCTTTTCAAAAGATAGGGACCAAATTATGATTTGGGTGTACTAAATTGCAAAGTTGGTCGAGATGACCTCCCCTTAGGTCCAAATTTTGGTAAAAACCTAATTTTGACCTAAGGAATCCAATGGTGAAGTTGGATTTTAGGTTTGACCTCGTTTGACTAGACATTTTGCGTAAAAACCCAAATTAGGTTAATTGATGAACTAGGACCCTAATCTTGGTCAAACTGGGTTCCAAAGGCCAAATTAAGTGTTCTAAACCCTAGGGGATATTTTTCCATGATTTTTAGAGGTTTTAATTAATTATTATCCTGATCGGAACCTTGTTGAATTAAGCGGGTGTGTTTTAGGGTTACCACATGCCATTTACTTCCTAGATCACACATGAACCCATTTCTGATTGACTCAACCCGCTTTTTATCTCATTTAGACCTTTTGACATGTGCTTTGCCTGTGAGAAATCCCGTTTATGTACTGCAATGGTAAAATTACAGTTTTAACCTTTAATTCATGTTTTCTTCTTAGAGCACTTATTCCTTCACTTAAGCCTTCTTCAAGGTTATGTAGGAGCTTTTATCTTCTTTATTGGGTCAAAATGAGCAAGTTATGGCTCATGATGAGGCTCTCATCATACCCCCATGCCTAGCTTTTGCTAGTCCCTTAGCAAAATTTCAAAGTTTTAGCTTCCATTCTAGTCCTTAAGTGTCTGTCAACAATGATAAGTGCTTCTCCTTTTGTGATTAGGTAGGAATGCCGACAATAGGCCTAGAGGTACTCAAGTACCAACCAAAATCCGGACCTGTCCTGCTTTAGCCTCAGTCCTCCGCAAAGGTTTCTCCGACCCACAAAAACTAACTTAGGGTTTATTGGACTCCGCGGTTAAAGCATCCGTGCTTGAGACATTTTTAGCCTAAGTTCAATTTGCAGTGCGTTTTTTTGTAAGAGAGAGATAGAAGATTTACTTGTTTGGAGAGCTTTTCTGTCTCTCTTCTTTTTATTTCTAGCTTCGGATTAGCTTCTCAAAAAGGTCTATATCGGATTCCTCGTCCCCATCATCAATCCTCAAGGGTTCCTGGCTTTCAAGATTTCAAGATAATCCCGCCCATGGCAACCCCCAGAACCCTGGCTTTCGAGATTTCGAGATAATCCCGCCCATGGCATTCCATGGCCAAATCCAGACCCTGGCGATCGACATTTGGTGATACTGCCGCCCATGGTATCTGAACCAGCAGAGTGCTTACCTGCCCCCAGTAGGATATTTAAATATCCTAAGAGACAAGCACCGAGGAGACGATATGTTGTTACGTAACTTTGAGGGGAATTTCCCGCCTCTTCACGCTGGGAACTCATCCAAATCAACTTGTGTTGATTGGCCACTCCTAATCTAGGTGACTTTTGTAGAGCATTAAACGCTTTTGCGTGATTTGGATGTTTATGCACACTGAACCAGACTGTGTGTGAGTTTGGGGTGCTTAGGTTACCGAATCCCGCAGACCAGAGGTCAGTTAGCGAGGCCGAATACTTCCGAAGCCATAGACCTAATACTTAAGCTTCGTATTTTCCCCAACCTCTTGAGGATTATCCAGATTTTAACGGATACGTGAATTTTTAAGCTAAAGATACTGGCCCAAGAGTCCTAAGACCGGCGTTCCTGCTAATCTCTTGTTATATCTCCGTAGCACTTTTCTTTTCTTTTTCTTGATTCGATCTAGAACTTCAGTTAACCCCTTAATCTTTTACTAATGACTATTTCTTTTCATTTTCCTTTTGTGCCCCTTTCTTCATTTTTGCTCATTTTCTCCTCCTTATGCTTATGTGGCTCACAAAATTTCCTCCCTCCCCCCATTTTTTGTTCTTTTTCTTAATTTTTTTTTCAATTTTTTTGTGTTTTTGACATATGCAATTTTTTTGTGTGTGAGACTCCTTCTGATTTTTTTTTCTTGGTTCTGTATGTATGCACTTTATCACCCCCCATGCCTAAGTTTTGCAATGTCCTCATTGTAAACAGAGGGTGTGAATTAGTGTTGAGGTCAGGGACTTAGAACAGGATACATCGGATGGGTGAATGGGTCGAAAATGACTGATGCGGATGATTTTAAGCTCTGATACGTGTACCAGAGGTGGGATCAACTGTCTAAGGCTAGACTCAAGGTGCAATAGACGTGGAGTACAGATGGATAATCAGACGGGTCTCTATTTTTGGGAATGACGGGTTGCCTCCTGTTAAGCGCTAAATTTAATGCCTTCAGCCGAGCGGAAAATGGGGCGGAGAGGGAGTGGTCAAATCAATGGAATTTTGGAAAACAAGCACCTTAATTAGGAGCCTGGTTGGTCCAACCAGGTGCTTGTTAAGATCAGCGGGCTGATGATGCAGCCCGAACCCAATAAGTCTGGTGGGTTGATAGATGTAGATCAGCAAATGCGGAACCCACCATATGCAGTGAAGTTCTGATGGATATGGAAGTGAAAACTCAGGTTCAGGCTGAGTTGAATCAGCCTGGTCAAAGTAGGGTTCCAAAAAATTATCCATGTAAGGTGTGGAATCCCTACAGGGGTGATCAAACGATGGAGGCTCCTGATTTGTGGTCTGATCAGTATCCGATACCCTGTCTAGATATGGAGTTGAATCATCTGCAAATGGCTCAGTGAGAGGTGAATCGGAATAGAAATTGAGTCCGGTTGCGGGTCGGGGTGGGGAACGAGTTTTGATTGGTTCTGTATATATGGAGTAGGTGGCTTCAAAGAAGGTTGACATGTTATAATCAGGAGGTAGATTTTCTCCGATGTTATGGTCAGATTCGAGATCGTCGGAGAGTTTACGAAAATCAAAGTTTGAATGAGATTCCAGATCATTAGTTCTACCATAGAATAAATCATATGTTGTATATTCAGCAGCTTGACTGGGATCTAGCCTAAATGTTAATTCTTAGCTTAAAAGGGTATCCTAATATGGTAGAGGCTCAGATTCTAAGCTATTAGGGCAGACCCAATTGAAACCCTGCTCGTCCAACTCCTCGATTTCTGTGCCGTAGATTGGCATGACTTCCCAATAATTGATTCGGTCCTCTGAGGAGGTTGGCGAGGGATATTCATCAAATCGAGGCCCAAAATCATATTCTTCATTAAAAGATTGATCTTCTTCATCTGGGGCCTTGAAATCTTCAAAATATGTTTCAGATCTAGGTTCTAGGCTTAGAATGTGGGTTGAATTACTAGAATTTAGGTCTGAATAGCCTTCGAGGGTCACCTTATCAGAATAAGGGATGGAATTTACACCATCGAGAGGTTCAGTTCTACTCTTATACTTGCAGGAGTCTTGGGATTCTAAAATGGGCTCATCATGGTCTTTTCCTGCATTTGGAGCTTCCCAACCTTCTTCAATATCATGTGCATTATACTCCATCTGGGTTGGGAATCCACAACCATTTTGTGCCTCAAACCCGAGGTCAGATTTATCCTCGATGTTGTTCCAAGATAGCTCATCCTCTGTTGGTGGTATGTACGGGTATTTCTGATCAATCACTTGTTTTATTAATCTCATTATCTCTTCCCATTTCTCAAGACTATCTTGGTGTTGCTTCCAAAGTCGAGGATTTGTCATACATTGAAGGTATTCACTATTGTGCAATTTTTCTATCTCAATGTATGCAGTAATGAGCAAGTCACGGGTTGATCCTTTGTTGGCTTCTGCTAATAGTACTTGGGCACAAGTTATGACAAAGGTTGTGGATGTTGGGACATCAACCTGAATGTTTCGTACTGTTGTTGAGGTTTCTTCATTTTCATAAAATCTCATGGCATCCTCAATCATTTTATCTCTCATGGATCTCTGATATTCAGGTTTCTCGACTGGTAGTCCTAGGTGTTTTGGCTGCATTTTTGGATCAAGTGGTGGAATCAAGATGTAGAATCAGAGTTTGAATCACGATGTGTTATGAAGCGATCAGATCTGAATAATGAGTCCCACTGAAAATGTATATGTGTGCTCTAAAGAGAAAAGATGAGGACTAGAGATGTTCTTGACCCAATCAAGACACCCAAAGATGTTTGGATGACTGTGGAGGTTCGGGGCGGATGGACCCCTAGATCAGAGGATCGTCCACCTGAGAATTACCTGGGCAGCTAGAGAGGGAGAGTCCTGCAAAGACCCCTACACGGTAGAGCGTCCCTACGGGTTACAGTGTTTCCCCTACCCGACCTCTCTTGTCACTGAGATTCCAGGTAGACCAGAATGGGGACCTTGACCTCTTAAGTCTATCACTTTTTATTTCTAAGGTGCTTTTAGGGTTCTCAGTTGAACTTTAGATGTTTTTGGTATTGTGACCTAATTTAGAGGTTGGTTGACCCAAGGGGTCAACTTCATCTTACCTATCCTATAGATGGCAGAATGATTCTAAGTTTGGAGCCTAGAGATCACCCTGATTTGACTCCCAGGTTATTAGGTCCAACAATTTTAAGATTCACGTGATTTTAGAGCTCAATTTTAGGGTTTGTCTTATTTAGCTCTCGTCAATCAAGGGCTTGGGTAGCACACTGATGCGGCAGAGTTTATTTCCTTTTATACAGGCATGTGTGACTAGAGCTTCAAGACCCTAATGTGGAAACCCTAATTTGGTTCTATTTCCAATCCTCTTTTTCTTTTTCAAAAGTTCTCTTTGGACTTATAAACAAGAAGTGTGTGGTTCGCCGAGATCAAGCGTTATTTCAATTAGGCACAAGAATTTGTGGGATGGAATCTAAAAAAAAATCACTCCAGCTTCAAGAATATTTGCAGAAATTTTCGCAAAATCAGGAAATGTTTTGCCTTAGAGATGGTGATTACTATATAAAGAATGCAATTGATTCCTAAATTGATTTTCATCCTTTTGTCTTTCAAAGATTAGGGGATGATTAAGGAAGAAAAGAAATTACCTGCCATAGAGTGGTTGACTTGCTGGAGAGATTTTTTCATGAAGTACCTGCAAGATCACATCAAAGCAAAGTAGGGCAAGTTAGTGTTCAATATGAAAAAAGAATGTAGAGACTAGTGGTAAATTGCGCATTGCTCCCCGGCAACGGTGCCAAAAATGTTCTCTCACTTTTGAGCGATTTTAAAGGATGTCACGTTGTAGTATAGCCGACAAAGAGTTCAAACAAATAGAGAATTTTATTACTCGAAAACCAGAGTATCCGAGGTCGAACACAGGGAGCAAATGGAATTTATTACTAATCAAAATGTAGTTGAACACTCTAATTTACTTAAAATGTTAATTCAAATATGAATGTATGCCATTAAAAGTAATTATGACAAACAAATATGAAATTGGACGTCTGATCTGGTGGTCAGACATCTTAAAAGTATTTTCCCTTTTTCTTCTTCTGATCTTCTTTCTCTTCTTTTCCTGCGAAGGCTTCTTCTTCCTGCCTTTGTATCTTTTCTCTTATTTCTTCTCCTACCTTGCCGTCCTTCTTTCTTCTTCTTCTGATCTTTGTTGTCTTCACTTGACCTTTCTTTTGTTCTCTGGCTTGCTCCTGCCTTGCTCTTCCTTCTTCTCCTGCAAAGGCTTCTTTCCTCTTCTTCTTCTCTACCTTGGTCTCTCCTTCGCTCAGCTTCTTCTTCTGCTTCTTCTCTTCTCCTTGCGGCTAAGTCTCCCCACGCTCAGTCTACCTGCACTGGAGCAAAACCTACCCATTTCCCTCTACCCGCGCATCTCTCTCTCTCTCAACAATTCACTCAGGGATGCTCTCCCAGAGCCACAGAAATATTCAGGTCGGATCGTACTCGGGACCAGGCGTACCTGCAGGTGGTGTGATGCGCGAGGAGTGCTCAAGGATTGGGTCGGTCGGATCCTGCCAGATCCGCATGTTCAAGCCGCGGACGAGGCGTGTGTGGGGGCAAGTGAGGGACCTCACCCCCGTGCTTACGGAGGCATTAATAATAAAACACGAATTCAATTTATGGCACAGCGGCGCCTCGTCTCTCCACGATGTGGGACTAAAGCTTCTGCCCTGATTTTGCGTGCGCCCGCAGACTTGCGTGCCATCCCCACAGCTGCTGGCTCTGCTAGAACTCCTTGCTGGACCAGAGCTCTTCGCGACACTCGCACGAATACGCAGCACCTGCAGGCTAGGAGCCCTGGCGCCTGGAGCTGCTACGGAGCTTCTTCAAATGTTGTCCATGGTGGCAGGAGCATCAACACTGTCAGACACAAAACGAGCCTCTCGGCCCAATCAGACCAGCTCCGGCGAAGGCGGTGGACGGTGCTGCAGACCGCAGGTCGGCCTAGGAGTGCGTGCCTAGGTCAACCTGTGGCCGGATGTGTGGGGTTGTTCGGGGGGTTATTGGGGTGGTCTGGAGTGGCAGTGGAGGGATGGAATGAGTTCCTGGCGGTGAGGCGGAGCTCACGAGATGGTTGTCGAGCCATGTGGAGGGGCGGAGTGGTGTGGGCGGCTCGCCGGAGCTTGCTCGGAGGCGAGGAAGATGGAGGTGTTCAGGCACTGTCAGGGGGTAAGTAGATAAAATAGCAAGGGAAGAAGAGAGAGGGGAATGTGGAGAAGGTATTTAGCCTAACTACAGGGATGAAGGGGGACGGAGAGGTGAACAGCAATACCTGCTGTAGTTGGAGAAGATGCTGCCCAGTGGGGGAGAACGGTGGCGACGACGGGGCTGAGGCGGCGTGCGCAGGTGCTGCACGATGCGGAGGAGAGTTAGGAAGCTAACTCTGCCACTGGTTTTATGGCAGAGCGAAGAGGGAGGGGAGGGGGTCTCGCCAGAGCTTGCTGGGAATTTTGGCCGGGCAGGAGGAGATGAATTGGAGGTGGAAACTCGGCCAACTCAAGCTGAAGATGAGCGGCCGGAGGTGTGGGTTCTTATATAGGCACTGGGCCAGTCGTTCAAGGCGTGGAAGGCACACAATCGTCTGAGGTTGGTCACCGGAGATGGAAAGAGTTTAGATACCCAAATCCCTCGTGCGTTCGTACGAGAGATTGGGTTCACACCAGGGATCAAGATTGGCCTCAGATGGAAGGGAATTCCTCAGAGAATCTCCCTTCCATTTATGGGAGGGGATCTCTTAGGAATTGGAGAGGATTCCCTCTCAAATCCTCGCCGGAGCAGGATTCTGCCCTAATAATGGCGGTAGGACCTGATTGCAAAGGTGGCGAGGAAGTTAGGGGGCTTTCTGTTATGCTTTTCAAAAGATAGGGACCAAATTATGATTTGGGTGTACTAAATTGCAAAGTAGGTCAACATGACCTCCCCTTAGGTCCAAATTTTGGTAAAAACCTAATTTTGACCTAAAGAATCCAATGGTGAAGTTGGATTTTAGGTTTGACCTCGTTTGTCTAGACATTTTGCGTAAAAACCCAAATTAGGTTAATTGATGAACTAGGACCCTAATCTAGGTCAAACTTGGTTCCAAAGGTCGAATTAAGTGTTGTAAACCCTAGGGGATATTTTTTCATGATTTTTAGAGGGTTTAATTGATTTTTATCCTGACCGGAACCTTGTTGAATTAAGCAGGTCTGTTTTAGGGTTACCACATGTCATTTACTTCCTAGATTGCATATGAACCCATTTCTGATTGACTCAACCCACTTTTTATCTCATTTAGACCTTTTGACCTGTGTTTTGCCTCTGAGAAATCCCATTTATGTACTGCAATGGTAAAATTGTAGTTTTAACCTTTAATTCATGTTTTCTTCTCAGAGCACTTATTCCTTCAGTTAAGCCTTCTTCTAGGTTATGTAGGAGCTTTTATCTCTTTATTGGGTCAAAATGAGGTAGTTATGGCTCATGATGAGGCTCTCATCAGCCCTCGCCTGGTTCATTTTAGTTTGGTTTATTTCTGGTTCAAGTTTCTTGTGCCGAATCGGCTCAACACATCCCAGGCCTTGCCCTCCCAGGGCCACACATCCACACGCCAACACAGGCGCATCCTCATAGGCACACACGCCTGCACGCACACACACACGCATGCTCAGTGACTGTTCGTATTTGTGTGCTGAGTGCTGATGACTGAGAAACCCATGTAACGAATTCCTTTTGTACCAAGGCGACCACTTGTCACTTGCCGATGAGGGACTATGTTTCCCCCTTCCAGAGCTAACTTCAGATGGTGATAACTCCTAGCTCAAAGCTCTAATTTAAGAAAACAAAAGCTTGTTGGAAAGCACATGAGTTGCTCTATAGGATTATAGTGTCAATTTAATGTTAGGGGAAAGATTTCCTCTTTGACTTGAAGGGTGAAATTATAGATTTTCTATGGGTATTTCTACCTGGAAATGGTTTAATGCTTATAAAGTCCACAGTCTGGACTTTCCACTCTCTGTTAAGGCTCTAAGTAGTTTTTATAGATACTTTCGCAACTTCAGATGTGGGTTTTGAACTCTTAAAGGCTTCAAGAAATGTAGAGAAGCTCAAAGCTTCTCTGAAATCTTCAAAGAATGTAATCAAACTTAAGAAAGAACTAATAGACAGCTATGGTAATGTGTAATCAATTAAAACAGATTCTATAGGATGGTACAAACTTATCTGTAAAGAAATCACATTCAAAACTCATCCTAAAGAACAACCCAAACTGGCAGTTATTGAAATCCGGACGTATTACTTATCTGAGCACATCCAATTCACTTAGGAATCGTTCAAATAAATCTCAGAGATAATTCAAACTCCTCAATTCAATAGATTGAACTTAGAATCAAGGTGTCAAGCTTGGGTTTGACTGTAAGGCCTCAGGATTTGACTTTCTGTTCTACGTCTTTCCTCAAGTAATTAAAGCCTAGAATAGCATCTTTTCATACTCAAGAACTTGCTTAGACCACTGAATAGATGTTTGAACTTAGGATTCTACAGTTTCAAACTCCTCTCCTGAACCATAAATGAAGTTTGTTCGTCAGAGCAATCAGGAGGTTGTTACTGTGCTCTAAGGCTAGGAATGACTTTAGTGCATTGCACTGAAGCTTCTAGATCCCTTAGTTTTGACTTTAAGATTCTGACAGACTTCACCAACTCTGCTAGGGTTGGAGAAGATGAATCAGTAATTCTAGCTCCAGTTGTGAAAACTTCAAATAATTGTCCTCAAAATAATCAGTAATCAATATTACATCATTTTAGAGCTTTTTATCAAATTCTATAGGCTGAAGAATATATTTGACTCACCGGAGCTTGTCGGAGCTCTGGTGACTCTAGAAAAAGATGAAAATTATGCACTGAGAGAAAAATTGCACCATTTTTGACTAAAAAAGATTCCTGAGTTCACAAGGAACATTAGGATCACATTAAATTCTTCATTTACTCATTATATTTAGGATTTAACAGAGAATTCAATTGTTGAAATATTTGAGTTGGTTGAAGCTTGGGACATGATCTCCCACTCAATTGAGTGGTCAAGCAAGTCAAAAGTATTTTGCGATCATAAATATATAGTTAATTTAAGGTTTTAACTACTCCTGAGCCACCATTGACAGTGAGCTCAAGAGCTTAAGTAGAATTAGCCGTTTAAATTATAGGTGATATTTACTCAAATTACAGTGATAATTAGGATCCTTTAGTGATGAATAGATGATGGAGGAACCAATGGAGGTGGAATTAGGTCAACTACTGCTGCCATGCACAGCAGAAGTAGTTGATGAAGATGGATATGGATTAGGCGAATTGATGATCAAATTAGGAATTAGTTGTGATAGAAGTGATCATGGAAGTTAAAGGAAGATGATCAGTGGATTCAAAAGATAAAATTAAGGCTCTGCCAAGCTCAACGAGCTCACCGGAGTCGAGGAAGATGAAATCAAAAATCTGACATTACAACTAACTACTTACCTTACTAACTATCTAAACTATCCTACTATTATTCCTACTCCTTTCCTACTGTTACCTAGACGAAGAGGTCAGAGGAACTCAGTCGACGACTCTTGACGGAGGAGTGAAATCAGAGGGTAGTTAGAAGATCTCCAGCAGCGGCTGTGAGGTGAAGTAGAGGATCTCCTTAGTCAGCGCCTATGTTCAAAGACACGGCTGACCTCGGCACAGTTCCAGAGCCAATTAAGGTGGATGGAGGAAGTCAGATTATGTGGTGGAAGATCGTCGAAGTTATGGAGGGAATAGCCTATCGAAGTCAGCTGTAGTGAAGAGGATGGAAGGAAGCCAAGTTGGAGAAAATCACGGGGTCAAAAGGTGTTTATAGTCGACGACGACGAAGAAGGAGGTTGAATCTGGATGCGATTGAGGCTACGAGAAGGTTAACTATCGGCATCATTTTCGATGATGGTGAAGTTATCTCCAACCCTAAATTAGGATATCAGAGTCACCCAGACCAATGGATGAAGATGGGAAGGTGAGCGCAAGCTCCAAGAGCTTGAAGAAGGGGAGATGACGTCGGATGGGCGGTGATCGTGTGGTGGCTATACCTTCGGTAGTCAGCCATTCAATCGGTTGAAGAGAAGAAGAAGAAGTCAGAGACGTGGCTACGATAAAACTTAAGGACCTAAATAGAAAAATAAGGACCCAATTACAATGAAATGTATGGACCAAAATGTAAACTTAGGTTTTCAAGGTTTATTTTAATTTAAATCTTTTCCAACTTTTTGTATATGATTGTAAATAAGGTATTTATTATATTTAGACCTTGAATTTACATTTTTGACCTTTTAAGATTAATTTATTTAATGTTAAATAAGTTATTACATACTTAGGTATATATTATGCATAAGTTAGTTAATGTATTAATTAGATGAATGATTAGTAATATTTCGAGTCCAAATATTAATTAGATTATTAATAATAATAATTAAATGATAAAATAGCATTTTAAACTTATTTTAAGTTCCTTTACTATATATCCCTTATTTAATAATTAACCCATATATTCACATACTCTTAGCTAATTAGCTAGGAAGACTAGTTAGTTTGGGGTAATTAGAGATCATGACGAGCTTCTCATCAGGAGGGTAGGTGTTGTAATCATTATATCCTTCCTGATTGTAGATCGGGTTGGTTTGGTCATCAAAGAACGGAGATCCAAAATCATTGTAGGTCTGGGAAGGACAGCATTCATAGTCTTGTTGTCAAGGGTTAGGCCCTGGACATTGAGGTCTGTATTCATATCCCCAATCAAAGTCATCCTAGCTGATGGATGGGTAATTACAAGTCAAGTCGGAATAGTAATCATCTTGGGGATAAGTGGTGTTAAGAGGATAGGATGGGAAATGCATGTAAGAAGTGGAAGGATACATTGTGGAGTAGGAGGGAAAATAGAATAGAGAAAGGTACCCTACTGTACAATCGACCAAACCTATCCTTATGTAGGTAGCCTAAAGACCTATAGATTGCCAGGACTTGTCTTGAGATTATAAATGATTTATTCTACTTTTATCCGGTCAATCCAACCAGTTAGAAGGAGGGACTGGGGAGAAGGTTCTTCCTTTGCCTTGCGCCTCCGGTTCCTAGTGTACCCCCTATCCATGGTCGTTTGATGCTACTCCCCTAGCAAGACATCAGATGGACCAGCAGAAGCAGATTAATCGAAAAAAATCTTAGTCTAGGCCCCGACGAGCGAATCAATCCATAAGACCAATGTCTACTCAATTTTAGTTAGGCTTGGGATGATCATGCTTTTGGAATGTGATGGGCCCTTTAGATGGGTTGTGCCTTTAATGATCAGTTAAAATGTGTGTGCATGTGCAACCACGATTCTCAAACAAGGTTATTTGATGATGTGTCTTTTAGGATTTAATTCTTAGGTTGGTTCAATCAAGGTTTAGTAGAACACTCCAAGTTTTGAAAGCATAGGTGACGATATGTTCCTTTAAAAATAAAAAATAATGTGGAGTGCCTTCAACCCTAACAATCAACCCTAAGTGGCAAGCTACTTGATGGATCAGTTTTAGATTTAGTGGTGCGACCCAAACAGCTCAATCAATTGGCCTGTTGCATCACTTAGTTAAGGCACAAAAGAATGTCTAACCTATTCATATTTCTACTCACTTATGTGTATTGAGTTGAAGTGTACCGGGTCCACAATTTAGATCCTAGTTAAGTGGTAGAATCAAAGTGATTGCATGCCTTATGATAAGAAGTTGTGGGTGTTAAGTGTGTAGCTTTTAGTTAAATCCCACAAGGGAAGAATAATTTTTTTATTTTTTTATATATGCGGGTGTGTGAGGTGAGTGGAGTGACAATCAAACAACCAAAACCTACACTAGGGTTTATGCAAAACACCTAAGTTAATTTGGGCTTGAGTTGTTAGGTTATGGAATGAAAGCTAAGGGGGGGGGTGTGGTGGTGTTGGGGACACTTGCAAAACACTCTACCTGCACTTTACTCCAGTCTATCGCAGTTGGATCTCCATGCTAGAGTACCTGCAAGGCAATAGATCAGAGATAAGAGGAGTTAGTGTTATGTAAATGCAAAGAAGCGTAGAAAACAACAAAGTAAATTCTGATGCCTCTCCAGCAATGATGCCAAAATGATCACGCATGTTTCACGAGTTTGGAATCAGGGTAACAAGTAACTCATCAGTGTAGTTGCAAAATGCATGGACAAATAAAATTTATACTAAAACTCGAGAAGTGAGCCCCGGGTCGAACACGGGGAGGCGAACATTTGGTTTTTAAAAATCGCGCTTCACTTTTATTTTTTTTTGGCCATTTTTGTCTTTTCTAATTTTTTTGGTATTTTTAACAAGCAAGGGATTAGGTCGATGAAAACCTTATGTACTTGCGAAAATTTAAGAGAGAGAGAGAGAAACACTCGGCTATTTATGAAGAATTGTTTGTTACAACTATGAAAGTCAAAAATCTACACTACGAAAGTGTAAAAGGATAGAAAGAGATGAGAGAAATCTCCCTCAACAGTTGCTTGGAGGACACCTCGCTCTGACGTCGCCCAGAGGGAGGCGGTGAGGAGCGGGACAAAGGAGGATGGAGCCAGAGGATGGAGGATGGGGAAAGATGGCATCGCGGCGAGGATTTTCTTCCTGAAGGTCGGTGAGAGGATGGCCACAGGATGCTCCACGAATGGGGATGATGGAAGGGAAAACTATTTGATTTTGCACTCTAAAGGAGCATCCCGGGATTAGGACAAGCTCTCCCTAGAGCCTTGGCAGTGGTGAGAGGAAGAAAGGAAGAAATGGTTTGGAATGGTGGTGGGAAGGTCCTTTTATAGTAGAGGAGGAAGAACAAATTCGCATCTGGGTCATTACTGATGTCCATAAATGTCGCTGTAGCTGTTGTTGAAGATTCACCCTCCAAATCCTCTTGATGAAGCACGCGGACCATAATGACAGTTGCAAGCATCACTAAAGGCGTGCGTCGTTGAAGATCTGCGCTCGCCTCACTGGTGCCCGCCCCGCTGGCACGCGCATCACTTGTTGCGTGCTTCAGGCACCCATGCTCCCCACGTCCTTTGCGCACGCGCTGGCTTACACTGGGCTACTACTATGCGTGGTTGCACTGTGTACGGTGCATTGCGTGCGACTGCAACTGTGCACGTGCGCTGCAGCTGGCCAGTGTTGGGCCACCTGGCTGGCACCATGTGGTGCCATCTATGCCGCCCATTCTTCTTTCTTTTGTAGAGTGTGCCACAGTGCTCAGATCGAGATGATTCCAACGCTGCTGGACTGCGATCTTCGCTTCGGATCCATCCATACAGTCGGATTTTCCATCTGAAACCTGTATGGATGTCGCATTGACACTGGCCATTGATCTTTGACGAGAGTCGTTCTCGCGCATTTGAAAGTCGTCGGAATCGTACTATAGTTGCGCAAAAACATTCGTCAGAAATTAAGTTTGTAAAAGCTATGATACTCGAGTCCCGGTCGTTCGTCTCTAGGAGGCATTGCTTTTACTTTTGAAATCGATCTTTTTCCCGCTCTACTTCGTTTAAAAATGCAGGTCGGTTTCCAATCTCCTAATTACAACTTCATCACTTCTATTATTAACTCGGATTACGTGCGTGTGCATCAAATAGATTACAAAAGTGAACATGTGAGTTTCTGTGCGCACGATTCTAGTGAGGTGGTGACTACTTACGGACAAAGCATCTATTGTTAGATTTTCAATATCCTCGGGAAATGACATGCTGGTGCGTAATGGATAGACAGTAAAAGAGCAGGCACTTAAATCACGCAAATATGATAATTATTAAGCTCATGGTGATTTTAAGCACATAAAGAGATATGTATTTATAAATGCATTTTCATTCATTCATTGGGAGTTGTTTGCACAAGAAATTTAGAGGAAAGCTAATACCTAAATGCTTGAAACGGAAATCTAGCTACCAGAAAATGATTGCATACAAGAATGAACGGCGGATTTTGCATGCATCATTGGTGTAGTTAAGACTACGCTAATAAGCAATAATAAAAGCAGCAAAAATCATGAAGAGCATAAACTAAATCTAGCAGAATAAGGGGAATTCAGGAGTGGTCTCGATTCGCCTTGGAGTGGTTGAGAGAAGAATGAGGGGCAGCAAATGTAGCTTAAGCCGACCCTTGGAGAGAGGTAGGGTTGATCCAGCATCCAGGCATGATGTCCTCCATGGTGATGGTAGTGAGCTCATGGAGGTGGAGTGGCTAGCTATGTGGAAGTGGGCGTGAACGGCTTCAATGGAGTAAATTTGCCAAGAACATGAATGGGGTACTTGGCCGCCCATGGGGTCCTTTTATAGACCCAATGGCTTCTCTCTAGAGAGGTGTGGAACTCTCTAGAGAGTGTCCAAGAGTGGCCAGCCACATGAGGGTAGAGGTGGTCTTTGCGATCCAAAAATTGTGGATCTCAATTTGCATGCCTCTTTGTTGCTAAATTTGGCAAACAAGCGGTGGCGCCACTTCAAGAGAGTTCTAGAGAACTCTAGAGAAGTGTGTGTGCATGAATGGGTGTGTGTGTGTGTGTGTGGTCGTGCTTTATGTGGCTAGGTGGCTTACGTTAGGTACAAAGGGGTTTAGGTAAGTGTAGGTATTGAATTAGGGTTACAAACCCTAATTGCTAAGGGGAAAAGGCAATTAAATTTAACCTAAGTTTAATTGAATGAGTGTGAACCTAACTGAGAGTGAAATAACTCAATTAGGTTGGTTTTAGGTCAATTGGACTATCTCCAAGTCCAATTGAACTTGTGTGGGTTGAGATCTAAGCTCAATTGGTCCCAATGAGTCCAATTGACTTTGGTGAAGGTAATTTACTTTGATCTAAGTCAATTGGATTTGGTGACGACATAATTAGGTCCTTAGTTTGGTCTAGAGGTGATATGCTAGGGTTAGGACACCTTAATTTAGGTTCCTATGGGGTTGGGATTAGGTCTAAGAAGTTAGAGGTCCAAGATCAAGACTTAAATCTCAAAACAGGGATTGGAGACCAGTATCAGACGTCCAATAATGTGATTAGATGACTTATACTCAAAAATTAGAAGTCCAAACTTCAGTTCTGGACATCCCATTTGAGTGAGGGAGAAATCAAGGTTCTATTTTGGGTATTCTACAAAAATTGGACGTCTGACAAAGTCAATAGACGTCCAATAACACTGCAGAAGTGGGTTTGAGGTGTGCGGTTGGTGGCTAAGGGTACTGGATGTCCTATAACTTCTCTGGACGTCTAGATAAGGGTTGGAACTAGGGTTTTAGGGCTTCCTAGGGTGTTGTGACCTAATCTTAGGGTGGCTAAGGCTTGGGGAAGTCTCTAGGCTATCCTAAGGCTGGGATGGACCTATGCTCTTCACATCGTACTGCCTTATTTCTACTTAATAGATTAGAAAACCTTTAACCCCCTTACATTATTGATCCTATATCTAAACTAAGCCTTCTACTCCGGCTCTACTACAACTCCCATTATTCCTGATCTAGCTCCAGATCAAGCTCCTGATCAGCTTATTCCCTACAATTGATGTAATGCACTTAATTAGCACATTATAACATTATTTCATGCATAGCTAAAGAAGAGTAGTAAACATGCAGATAATGCGTATGTATGCATGAATAACCCTAACTTATGCTAAATCCTAGCTTAATCTAGGTAAATTATGACCTATGATTGTTGCACAATCATACGTCCCCATGCCTAAATCTTGCTAGTCCATAGCAAATGCAAGACTAAATTATTTACAGCAGAGGTCCTTAAGGGAATGATTATTTTATCAAGTGTATGCATAGAGATTTTTCTCCTTTTTGCTTTCATCTTGAGCTCTAGAAATCCTGACAATTGTGAAAGTGCAGCTTTGTAGCTTTTGCAACGGATTCGAGTGAAAACTAACATACCTCTAAGCCTGTACTTGACCCATAGTAAAAATTCTACTGGGATAGGGAGACTTCTTCCCTCGGAGTATTAAAGTTATTCTATGAATTTCACCCCGACCTTAGGCTTATGTAGAGAATCTCTGAGGGAAAAGATTATATATTTGGTGGCTCATTCTCACTTGGTGCTACATAGTGACTTGTACTACAAAATCTAGATTCCTAGATTACTGAGTAGCTCAAGTCAGAGAAAGATGAGAAAAATTGCCAAGAGAGATTCATCCGGAAATTGTTTGTGGATAGGCAGGGAATAAGAAATGTGATCTGGGTCCAATCTGGATAGGTGATCCACAACAACATTTTATTTTCTGGCTTTGTCGCGGATTTTGATATCAAATTCCTACAATAGAAGGATCCATCTAATGAGACGTGGTTTGGTATCCTTCTTTGCTAACAAATGCCAGAGGGTGGAGTGGTCAGTGAAAATGATGACTTTGGACCCTAATAAATATGATCTGAATTTATCCAACTTGAATACTACCACTAGCAGTTCCTTTTTGGTCATAGTGTAATTGCACTGAGCCTCATTCAGTGTCTTGCAAGCATAGTATATGATAAAGAGTTGTTTCTCCCGACGCTGGCCTACAACAGCACCGATGGCAAAATCAGAAGCGTCGCACATCATTTCGAAATCGAGTGACCAGTCGGGTGGTTGGTGAATCGAGGAGTTGGAAACAGTGCTTCGTAAAGTCTCGAAGGCACTGAGACATGAGATATCAAATTCAAATGGGACATCGGTAACCAGGAGATTCGTTAAAGGCCACACAATTTTTGAGAAATCGGGTATAAATCTCCAATAGAAGTCGACGTGACCCAAGAATGATCTAATTTGCTTGACCGAGCTAGGTGGAGGTAAGTGGGAGCTAATCTCTTATTTAGCTCGGTCGACCTCAAGTCCATTTTTAGAGATCCTGTGCCTTTGTACTATGCCATCCCTTACCATGAAATGGCTTTTCTCCCAAGATAGTACTAGGTTTACCTCAATACACCGTTTTAGGATCTTGGCGAGGTTATCAAGACAAGATTCGAAATCATCTCTGAAAATGGAGAAGTCATCCATGAATACCTCCACATAATCCCCAATCATGTCAGAGAAGATGGCCATCATACAACGCTAAAATGTCGCTGGTGCATTACAGAGGCCAAAGGGCATCCGCTTGAAGGCGAATGTTCCAAAGGGGCTTGTGAATGTCATCTTGTCTTGATCTTCTGGGCTGATTGCTACCAGATTATACCTGGAGTATCCATCCAGAAAGCAGAAGAAACTACGTCCGGCTAACCGTTCCAAGATTTGATTAATGAATGGCAAAGGAAAGTGATCCTTCTGTGTAGCCGTGTTTAGTTTCCTGTAGTCGATGTAGACCCGCTAAGATGTCGCAGTGCAGGTCGGGATGGATTCGCCCTTATCATTCTTCATGACGGTGAGTCCTGCTTTCTTGGCCACTATCTGAATTAGACTCACTCACTGGCTGTCTGAGATTGGATATACAATGCCTGCATCCAGCCATTTGATGATCTCCTTAGCAACCTCTAGCATATTCGGGTTAAGCTGTCTTTGAGGTTGTCTCGAAGGTTTCACCCCCTCATCCATGTAAATGTGATGAGTGCAATAGGAGGGGCGAATACCGTGGTGATCAGCAATACTCCACCTGATAGCAGCCCTATGATCTTGAAGCATAGAAATCAATTGATGCTCCTGTTCTTGGGTAAGTGGGCATTGATAATGACTGGATTTGTCTCACTTTCACCCAAGAACACGTACTTGAGTGAGTCAGGTAAGGGCTTCAATTCAATCACGGGTGGGTCAGAATCAGAAATGAGAGTGGGAGGAGCAGAATCGAGGGTGGGAATCCACTGATCCATGTGCACATGAATTCCCGCTGAGTTGCTCCCTGTAAAATCGATTATGACTGAGTTAACGGAAAACCCGTTAGTTGTAGTCACGTCTTCCTGCAATAACAGGGGTGATTTAGTAATATATGGATCAGGATAATTGGATTCAGGGGTGCTGTGGTTAGAAGCACACCCTAAATAGTCAGATCCTTGGGGAGATATGTGTAATGTAGTGGTTTCAGTCCCGTGTAGATCGAGGTTCGAGAACCCTGATAGTGTAGACGAATGCTACATTGGGTCATCACAAAGGAGCCCAATGTTACCACAGTATGCTGCCTCTTCGTCTGCACCATCCTCTATTTCATCACAGTAGAAGTTCCTTGCTGCCATAAATATGTCTAGTCGAAGTCGTCCATTGCCTAGGGCAATCTCCACACACTCGGATGCACAATCGATGTTCACTCGGGCTGTCGCCAGAAATGGGCGACCCAAAATATTTGGTGCATCTCGAAGATTAGGAGGAACTTCCATATCGAGAACGAAAAAATCTGCGGGAAAGCAGAACTCGCGGACTTTCACGATCATGTTCTCAACCACCCCCCTCAGTGTTTTGACTGATCTGTCTGCCAGCTAAATCATGACTAAGGTGGGCTTCAACTCCCGAAATCAAAATTGATCAAATACGGCAGAGGGAGTAAGGTTGATCGATGAACCCATTTTTAGGAGGGGTCGATCAAATGGAGAATCCTGCAAGAAGCAGGATATGAGTGGGGTAACAGGGTCTTTCTTCTTTGGTGGTAAGTCAGCTAGAATCACAGCACTAGCCTCTTTCGACAATACCTCCTGTCGTCCAATTCTCAGCTGTCGCTTCGAGGTATAGTAGTCCTTGAAGAACCTAGCGACAGTGGGAATGTGATCGATTACCTCGAGGAAGGGGACCTGAATATGTACTTCCTTAAACATCGATTTCAGGTCCTCAAAATTTTACATGTCCTTTTTCCATACTGCATTTTGTGTCAGAGCCTCAGGAAAAGGGTCGGGAATTTCAGGGTTAAGTGGCCTCTTACCCTTACTACCGCAGGTGGCTCCCATGATGAAGAAGGAGTCGAACTTCCCTGCGGCGATGGGTAGAAAAAATCAGGACGCACCTGCCTAGGTGGTGGGTCGAATGTCTTCCTTTCGCTTCGAAAAGAGATAGCGTGTGCATCGCCTTACTGTCCATGAGTTGGTGGGGGAGTGGAAGGGGCAGAATATGTGGGATTCTACAAAGGCAGATGGCCTTGCACGTAACTGGGTGGTGTAGGAGGTGCCTGTAGTATGGTGTGTGCCTGCCCCTGCGGTGCCTAAAACCTTGGCGGGGTGCCCTGGTTCTGCAGATATCGAGGATTCGCGATGGGTTGGGAGGGCAAGGCTCCATGAGTCCTATGCTCCTGCAACAGCGGTTTTGCATGTTTTCTATCGTCTGTATTTTATCAGCCATCGCCTTCATAATATGCAAGCTATCTTGTGTAGATTTCCTCATTGATTCTTGTAACTCTTCTTTCAACGCCTCCAAAGGGTCAACCCACTTTGGAGGGTTGTTGGCAGCTTGGTGTAGCGGCTGGTATAACGAGTGGGGTTGCTGCTGCTGAGACGGGAATGGCTGCTGCCTAAGATATGTGTTTTGCGCATTCCCGTATTGCCTGGTCGGGTAGTATGGATCTTGATGTGGTCTTGGTGAATTACCAGACAAGAAGTTCGGATGCTGGCACAAACAAGGGTTATATGTCTCTGAATACGGGTTATTACACCCATATCATTGGATAGCCCTGACATCATCATGGGCCAAAGATGTCTGAGACGTATATCTATTAAGGGGATACGCATTATAATCTGCGAGTGGTGCGTAACCCTAGTCGTATGGTGCCAGATTTGGATTATTTACGGGATCCTGATATGCGGGATCTCGTAAATACGAAGAAGATGAATCCCGAGTGAGTAGATTAACTCGAGTAGGTGGGGCTCGGGGTGCATAGGAGGGTCGTGAGGTAGCAGAGCTCAAGTTAGATTGACCCTGACTAATCTGGTCAATCTTCTTCTCGATTAGGTTTATTCTACCCAGCTACTTGATGATGATATCCATGATGGCTCGAATAGACTTGGTGTGAGCCTCATGGACACCAACCCACTACTGACCAGGCTGAAATTGGTTCATAGATGCGGCATTCATCGAGTTCTCCGCTAATGATTCAAATAACTCAAATGCGCTGTTCTCGTCTTTTGTGAGAAAATTCACGCCGCTGGATGCATCGAACATATATCGATGTGTGTCATCCAGCCCATGGTAAAAAATCTGAGCTAAGTGCCATTTGGGTATACCATGATACGGGCATTTTCAGAGAAGGTTGTGAAATCTATCCCATGCTTCATGTAACTTCTCCCCAGATCCTTGGGAGAAAGTCGTCATTGCGTGTTGCATTACGTTTGTTCGACCGATTGGGAAGAACTTTTGCAAGAATTCATGTCGTAATTTCGGCTAGGTTCCAATTGGTTTCTCAATAGTCTTGAACCAGTGTGAAGCTTTGCCCCTTATAGAGAGTGGGAAAAGCTTCATCAGAACAATCTCGAGATCAATATTTCTGGGTCGAATCGTTTCAGCAAGTCGACTCAGGTCCTCAAGGTGCTGGAACAGACCTTCGCTTGAGTTCCCAAAGAAATGAGTGCTGATCAACCTAATTACATTGGGCCTGAGCTCAAACGCACTTCCGCCTCTGGGAATTCTGATAAGAGGTGCGACAATTTGTGTGGCTGGGTTATAGAAATCCTGCAGTTATTCTCCTTGCGGTGGGTGCTGCATCTTGTTAAGTGCCGTCAGAATGCGATCCATGCTATATTGATGCCGCTCCTCAGATTCGGTGACCCAGGCTTCCAGATGAGCCATTAGGTCCAGATTCTGAATATCCTGACCTGGCCTAGGTCGAGGTCCAGGATTTGCCATGGTGGCTCTAGGAATGGAAGAAGTGTGGGGAGAAGATGGTTCAGGCGAGGTGACTCGCCTCCTTGGGAGTGGCTCCCAGGGTCTAACCAAGTGAGGTCAAAGTCACCTCCTTCCTTGCATACACCACCCAACCCTTGGGTTGGTGTAGCCACGCAGGACAAGGCTAAGGCCTTGTCAATCAAATGGTCCTTATAGATCAGGTGACCAGATTTTTCGTTAGAAATTAGAATTCCTGAAGAGAAGTTCGTCGTTCAACCGACTGAAAGTGATTGCCGCCTGTCAAGCTTACCCGGCCAGCTCGGTTACTAGGGGACTAAGGGGAAGGTTCTTCCTTTGGCATACTCCTCTAGTTCCGTTAACCCCTGAGCCACGGTCGTTTGACACTACCCCACAGACTTAGTCACCAGGTTTGGCAAGAGAGATTTAAAACACCTAGTAGTATGACAACGAAGTCGGGTTGATTTTGTGTTCTAAAATTATTTTTAACCTATTTTCTTCAGTGGGGTTTGTGGTGAGTGGCCCACAAGGTGACCAAGCTCACTGGCTAACTAGATTTGGTTAAGTCTAGGTTAGCCCAAGGTGTGGTCTCTAGTTGTAACCCTAAAGATTCAACCGAAGTTGTATGCACTTCTAGGGTTTTTTTGTTTCAGTAGACCACAAAAGTAATGTTTGTTTCTGATAATAATTGGAATCTAATTAATTTAAAATTTTGCGAGTAGATTCCTTCTTCA
Source organism: Thalassia testudinum (assembly GCA_037157565.1). NCBI lineage: Eukaryota > Viridiplantae > Streptophyta > Magnoliopsida > Alismatales > Hydrocharitaceae > Thalassia > Thalassia testudinum. The sequence goes on from JAZHRO010000024.1 coordinate 122,492,018, forward strand.
GTTAGATTTCCAGAGAATATACTTTTTTAATCTTTACTATTTGAACAAAATTTTTAGGAATTTTGAATATCAAGGGTTCTGATCTAGAATTTTGACCCCTGGTCTATTTCTCGCTTTAAAATAGTACCAAATGACCTTTAAAAATTCAGGAAAAATATGGAAAATAAAGCCAATGCGATCAACTTTCAAAACCCACCATTTTTAGTCAGAACAAATTTTCGGATTGCTTGGAATCACTTTTTGAAATTTGCAAAATTTTGAATCTGGGTCAGTCTAACCCTCGTGCACTTCAGAATAATGGTGGCGTTTGAAAGATGGTTTGAAAATGAAGGTTTACCCTGAATTTTAGAACTTTTCCTTTACTAATTTTTTAGCAATCGAATTTTTAATTAAGGCATGAAATCTGGCTGACAATCAGAAGATGGTGGAAAAGCTTTCTAAGAAGATTTGAATTGAAATCTAAGCTTTCCACCAAAAAGTTTTTTTTTTTAAATCTTTTGCATGTTTTTTTTTTCCAAGAAGAAATTTTCAAAGGATTTAGCGAAAATATCTTTTTTTTTTTTTCAAACTAACCTATATTCAAAAGGAAACCTAATCTAGATTATTTTTCAAAATGTTTCATTTTTTGTTTTCTTTCCATGAAATTGAGTAAAATATTTTTTTTTCTTTTCACAATGAATTTTTCAAAGGAAATTGCAAAAAGTAAAACCTAATCTAAAAAAATTGATGATGTGCACCCGGATAGTTTCTTTTCCACGCTCGATGTGTGAGCAAATCCCATTTTTTTTTCATTTTTCCTGCACATCAAAAAACAAAGTAGGGAGAAATGTGTCAGTGATGTTTTAAAAGATCGAAATCATAGAAAATGACGTTGCCTCCCTGGCAATGGCGCCATTTGACGGGAGTCATTCTCGTGCATTTGAAAGTCGTCAAAATCGTAGTATAGTCGCGCAAAAACGTTCGTCCAAAATTAAGTTTGTAAAAAGTACGACACTTGAGTCCTGGTCATTCGTCTCTAGGAGGTGTTGCTTTTACTTTTGAAATCGATCTTTTTGCCACTCTACTTCATTTAAAAATGCATGCTGATTTCCAATCTCCTAATTAGAACTTCACTACTTCTGTTATTAACTCGGATTACGTGCGCATGTGTCAAATAGATTACGAAAGTGAACGTGTGAGTTTTTTGCACACGATTCTAGTGATGTGGTGACTATTTATGGAGAAAGCATCTATCGTTAGATTTTCAATATCCTTGGGAAACGACATGCTGGTGCGTAATGGATAGACAGCTAAAGAGCAGGCACTTAAATCACGCAAATATGATAATTATTAAGCTCATGGTGATTTCAAACACATAAAGATATATATATATATATAAATGCAATTTCATTCATTCATTGGGAGTTGTTTGCACAAGAAATTTAGAGGAAAGCTTATACCTAAATGCTTGAAACGGAAATCTAGCTACCAGAAAATGATTGCATACAAAATCAACGGGGGATTTTGCATGCATCATTGGTGGAGGAGTTAAGACTACACTACTAAGCAGTAATAAAAACAGTAAAAATCATGAAGAGCATAAACTAAATCTAGCAAAATAAGGGGCATTCAGGGGTGGTCCCGAATGGCCTTGGAGTGGTCGGGAGAAGAATGAGGGGCGGCCAATGTAGCTTAGGCCGACCCTTGGAGAGAGGTAGGGTTGATCCAGCATCCTGGCATGATGTCCACCATGGTGGTGGTAGTGAGCTCATGGAGGTGGAGTGGCTAGCTAAGTGGAAGTGGGTGTGAATGTCTCCAATGGAGTGAATTTGCCAAGAAAGTGAATAGGGTCACTTGGCCGCCCATGGGGTCCTTTTATAGACCCAATGGCTTCTCTCTAGAGAGGTGTGGAACTCTCTAGAGGGAGTCCAAGAGTGGCTGGCCATATGAGGGTAGAGGTGGTCTTTGAGATCCAAAAATTGTGGATCTCAATTTGAATGCCTCTTGGTTGCTAAATTTGGCAACCAAGAGGTGGCGCCAGTTCAAGAGAGCTCTAGAGAACTCTAGAGAAGTGTGTGTGCGTGAATGGGTGTGTGCGTGTGTGTGTGGTCATGCTCTATGTGCTAGGTGGCTTAGGTTAGGTCCTAAGGTGTTTAGGTAGGCGTAGGTCTTGAATTAGGGTTACAAACCCTAATTGCTAAGGGGAAAAGGGAATTAAACTTAACCTAAGTTTAATTGAATGAGTGTGAACCTAATTGAGAGTGAAATAACTCAATTAGGTTGCGTTTAGGTCAACTAGACTCTCACCAAGTCCAATTGAACTTGTGCGGGTTGAGATCTAAGCTCAATTGGACTCAATGAGTCCAACTGACTTAGGTGAAGGTAATTGACTTTGATCTAAGTCAATTGGGTTTCATGAGGACATAATTAGGTCCTTAGGTAGGTCTAGAGGTAATGTACTAGGGTTAGGACACCTTCATTTAGGTTCCTATGGGGTAGGGATTAGGTCTAGGGAGCTAGAGATCCAAGATCAAGACTTGAATCTCAACACAGGGACTGGAAACTAGTATCAGACGTCCAATAATGTGATCAGACGACTTATACTCAAAAATCAGAAGTCCAGACTTCAGTTCTAGACGTCCAATCTGAGTTAGGGGAAATCAAGGTTCTATTTTTGGTATTTTGCAAAAATTGGACATCTAACAAAGTGTCTGGACATCCAATAACACTGCAGAAGTGGGTTTGAGGTGTGCAGGAGGTTGCTAAGGGTCCTAGATGTCTAGATAAGGGTTGGAACTCGGGTTTTAGGGCTTCCTAGGGTGTTGTGACCTAAACTTAGGGTGGCTAAGGTTTGGGGAAGTCTCTAGGCTATCCTAAGGCTAGGATAGACCTATGCTCTTCACATTTTACTGCTTTATTTCTATTTAATAGAATAGAAAACCTTTAACCACCTTACATTATTGTTCCTATATCTAAACTAGGCCTTCTACTTCTACTTTGCTACAACTGGCATTATTCCTGATCCAGCTCAAGATCAAGCTCCTGATCAGCTTATTCCCTGCAATTGACATAATGCACTTCATTAGCACATTATAACATTATTTCATGCATAGCTAAAGAAAAGCAATAAAGATGTAGCTAATGCGTATGTATGCATGAATAACCCTAACTTATGCTATGTCCTAGCTTAATCTAGGTCAATTAAGAGCAATGATTGCTGCGCAATCAATCTTCCTCGAACTTCATGCGATGCTACGGTTCTTCGATCTAGACGATTTCAGAGGCGTTAGACTCCAATCATAGTCTTAATCAGATTCGTATCGTCTGATCATCCATCTGAAGCCCAGAAATAAGTCTTCTCTCCTGAGTATAAAAAGGAGCTAATTAACCTAAAATATATACAACTACTCTAAATGCACAATGATGCATCTTATGTAATATTTATAATATGAAATGCAAATCTAAGCCTAGGAACATGCATGAATAGGCATTTTAACTTAAATTAATGCGTCTATATCACTCCTCAAAAAATGATATGCAACTTGATCTTTCAAAATTTCCTCCCTTCTGCATTTTTTTCTCTTTTTAATTTTTAATTTTTTTGGTTTTTTGGAATATGCATTTCTTTTTATGAAACCCTTTCTTGTGAAATGATTCTCACAATGTTTTGAACTTTAATACTCCCCATTCCTACGATTTGCAATGTCCTCATTGAAAATTAGGTGGGTTCAAATTCAGCTTAGATCGTACATTAGAATAGGTTTAGGTGAGTGGATGGGTCTGGGTGACTGTTGCAGACGATTTCAAGCTCTCGTATTGGTACCAAAGGTGGAGTCGGTTGTTCTAATGGATGAACCCTAAAGTGCAATATGAGTTCAGCATGGGATGTGTCAAGAAGGCTTTTGGGTTTTCCAAAAGGATGATGGGTTGCCTCCGATTAAGTGCTGAGTTTAACGCCATCAGCCGGGTGTAATGAGCTCAGGGAGAATGGAGGGAAAAAGATACCATTGCCAAGTTTCACTCAGTGAGTTCGACGAATGGTTTGAGTCTTTGGCCATACACAACAAAAGGTTTAGAATCAAGGCTGGATTGACTGATTTCAATGGCTCCATTTCCAAAGATTTGCCTCACTAAGAATGGTCCAATCTATTTTGATCTGAGGTTTCCTGGGAACAGTTTGAGTTTGGCATCAAAGAGTAGAAATTTTTGACTAGGGTGGAAAGATTTTCATACAATGTGTCTATCATGGACGACTTTAGCCCGCTCTTTGTAGATACGTGAGTTCTCATATGCATCATTGCATAGTTCCTCAATCTCACTCAATTGCAACCAGTGGTGTATTCCAGCCTTCAGCAGATCCAGATTGCACTTCCATACTACCCAATAAGCCTTGTGCTCCATCTCGATGGGAAGGTGACATGCCTTTTCGTATAATAATCTAAAGGGTGACATGCTTAATTAGGTCTTGTGGGCGGTCCTATAGGCCCACAAGGCTTTCGAAAGTTAAGTAGACCAATCCATCCTATTAGGCCAAATAGTGACTTGAAGGATCTTCTTGATCTCTCAATTCGACAGTTCTGCCAGTCCATTAGTCTAGAGGTGGTAAGGAGTTGAGATGCGATGCAACACCTCGTACTTTTTCATCAGGGATTGGAAGTGCATATTGTTAAAATGAGACCCGCCATAGCTAATGATGGCCTTAGGAATCCTAAATCTGGTAAAGATGTTCTCCCACAAAAATCAAAGGATAACTTTACGATCACTAGTTCTCGTGGAGAAGGCTTTGATCCATTTAGAGACAATCAATTGCAAGTTGAATGTACTCGAAGCTGTTAGATCTAGGAAAGTGTCCCATGAAATCAATTCCCCTTATGTCAAAGATTTCACACATAATAATCAGTATCAAGGGCATTATATCCTGCAGGCCCATGTTGCCGAGGGTCTGACAACGAACGCATGCCCTACAATACGCCTGTGCATCTCTGAACAAAGTTGGTGAAAAGAACCCATAATGGAGAATTTTTGCTGGGGCTTTACTCCCAGAGAAAAGGCCACCACAACCCTAGCCGTAACAGAATGAGTTCACGTCATTGACCTTGTCATCAAGAATGCACCTTCAGATCACCTTATCATTGCTAATGTGGAAGAGGTATGGTTCCTCCAAAATATAGTACTTGGCTTCGGCAATCAATTTTTCCCTCCTAGAACTTGCCCAATCCAGTGAGATTTTCCCAGTAACCAAGTAGCTTACAATATCAGCAAACGATGGGAGACTGTGAACGGCTACCAGGTTCTTGTCCTGGAAATGCTCGGTGATTGGACTAGGCTGGTCGATGATCGATGAAGGAAGATAGGACAAATGGTCAACTACCACATTCTATTTTCCTACCTTATCTTGAATCTCGAGATTGAATTCTTGCAACAGCAAGATCCATCAGATTAGTCCAGGTTTCGCATCCTTCTTAACGAGGAGGTGCCTCACTACTGTGTGATCCGAGTATTTAATGACACGGGAACCCAAAAGAGAAGATCTGAATTTTTCCATGCCAAATACGATGGCTAGCAGCTCTTTCACAGTAACTGTGTAGTTACGCTGAGTCTCGTCAAGTGTCTTGCTAGTGTAGTAGATGACCATGGGTTTCCTGTCTATTTTCTGCCCAAGTACCGCACCCACAGCATAATTAGACACATCGCACATGATCTCAAAGGGTTGAGATCAATCAGGAGACTATAGGATAGGTTCTTGGGTAACTCGATCACACAGGATCTCAAATGCCTGAGTGCACTCGTTAATTTCGAAACGGGAATCCTTAGAGAGAAGATTAGTCAGGGGGCGTGAGATTTTCAAGAAAGCAGGAATGAATAAATAATAAAAACCAACATGCCCTAGATATGAACGGATGTCCTTGACCAAGCTAGGCATAGGGAGTTTGGAAATCAGATTCACATTAGCTCGATCAACCTAGATGCCTTTTTCGGAGACGAGATGTCCCAGAATAATTCCCTCAGGTACCATGAAGTGGCTCTTTTCCCAGGAAGGAACCAGATTCAAGTCGATGCATCGCCTGAGGATGTGGAGCAAGTGTAGGAGGCAATCATCAAAAGATTTTCCAAATACCGAGAAGTCATCCTTGAAGACTTCAAGGTATTCACCTACCATATTTGAGAATATGGCAAGCATGCACCACTGAAAAGTAGCAGGTGCATTGCAGAGACCGAATGACATCCTTCGGAATGCGTACGTCCCGAAGGGGTAGGAAAAGGTAGTCTTGCCTTGGTCCTCAGGATGAATTGCAACCTGGTTACAACCGGAGTACTTGTCCAAAATGCAGAAGAATCGATTTCCTGCTAGTTTCTCAAGTATCTAATCAATGAACGGTAGTCGGAAATGATCCTTCTTCATGGAGGAACTGAGTCTTCTGTAATTAATGAAAACTCTCCATGAGTTTGCTATACGGTTCGGTATGGTTTCTCCAATTTCAGTCGTGATCACAGTGAGTCCTGCCCTTCTAGGCACAACTTGGATTGGACTCACCCATCGACTATCAAAGATCAGGTAGATGATCCCTGCATCTAACCACTTAATGATCTCCTTTTTCACAACGTCCTGCAGATTTGGACTTAGTCGTGTCTATATTTCACAGGATGGTCGTGAGACTACTTCGGTATAGATGTGATGTGTGAAGTATGAGGGACTGATGCCAGTCAGATCATCGAGAGTCCACCCAATGGCTCTCCGATGCTGCTGGAGGATAGTAATCAGCCATGTTTCCTGATCAGAGGTGAGTTGGGAGTTGATAATCACAGGAAACGTCTGATTGGAACCCAAAAAGATGTATTTCAGATGATCGGGAAGAGGATTTAATTCCATAATTAGGTTATTAGCAGTAGCAGGTGGTTCAGGGTGGGTGTCGGGAGCATAGGAAGGAGCTATGGGTATGTCTATGTTAGTGTTCAGGCTCCTCTAATTACAGGTTTTGTTTTTCTTATGGTTGATAACAAATAATCAAGTTTTCAACGATACGTGGGTTGTCAACCATAGCCTCGATATCCCAAATTTGCTCAATAACTCCTCAATTAATTCCTTGTTGGGCCTTAAAGATGTCGATCTTCAGTGTCTTGCTCCCAAATTTTAATTTAATTTGGCCCTCCTCACAATCAATGTTGGCCCTAGATGTGGCTAGAAAAGGTCTTCCTAGTATGATTGGTGTATTCTTAAAGTTCTCAGGAGCATCCATGTCTAAGATGATGAAATCTACGGGAAAGTAGAAATCGTGTACCTTAACTATGACACCCTCGAGTACTTCTTTTGGTGAATTAATAGATCGATCAGCTAACTGCAAAGTCATCTATGTCGATTTAAGTTCAAATTCCTCAAAGTGGTCTAGTAGGGATGTGGGTATCAAATTGATGGAAGCTCTTAGGTCCAAAAGGGCTTTGTCAAATTCCAAATAACCAATCTTGCATGAAATGAGAGGGGTACTAGGGTCCTTTGACTTAGGTAGGAGCTTGCTCAAGATGATGGAGCTGGCTTGCTCCGATAGTACGATCAGGTTCCTGCCTTTGGTTTGTGGCTTATGCTTGGGTGTACATATGTTTTTCAGGAATCATGCGTAAGTTGGTGCATGGCATATAGCATCCATCAAGGGGAAGTTTATTTGGACCTGCTCAAAGAGCTTGACCAGGTCCTCCTAAAGTGCCACAGGTTGGGGTTTCCTTTTTCCTTTGGTCAAGGCCTCTGGAAATGGAAACTTTGCGGGTTCCTCTATAATGGGTCCAGGTTCTTCATTTGGGATTGAGGTATCCTGGATGAGTATCATAGGGTTTGGGTTTGCATTACAAGGCTGGGAGTGGCTTGGATAAGGCGGGTCCTGTGTCGCTTTGCCACTACGGGTAGTAACTGAATTTAGTCTTACTTGGTTCTAGGTTGGTGTGGGCGAAAGACGTGGTTCCTGCTGATAATCCCTGTATGATGTCGAAAACTCCATCCGATCTAGTGATGGAGTGGAAGGGGCCTGATAAACATAGTGAGCTTGGCCCTGAGTCAGGTTCATAACACGCCATTGGTTTGACACGTTATTTGGGCTAGGTAGAGGTTGTGAAGGAAGTGCACCAGGTTGGCGAGGATTTGCCATCTCGGCGAGTTGATTGCGAACATCTGTGATCTCATCTTTGTGCTATTTTTGCATAGCCACATTCATTTTCTAAATGTCAGCCAGAGTGTGAAGGATAAGAGTCATTTGATCTTCGTGAGTTGGCCCGAATTGATAAGTTAGGCTGGGTCGAGGCTGAGGCAGCTGATATGGACAAGAAGCTTGTGGTTGGGGCTGATATTGAGGTCTTTGATTTTGATTGTTTCCTGACCACATAAAATTATGACAATTACGCCATCCAGGGTTGTAGGTGTTTGAGAATGTATCATTCTAGATGGCATTAAGGTCCTTGCAAGTTTTAGGAGCCTCAGAAAAGTTAGAATACGAGGGTTCAGAGTTCCTCCAACTAGAATAGGTGGGTCCAGAGTTTCCTCCAAACCCAGAATCAGATGTGGGTGGACACGGGTCCATCCTTTGACAAGATTGGTGGTAGATGTTATGCATAGCCTCCCTACCAGAGGGTGGTTGCATGAACATGTTTTGCGTAGAGGTGGCTCGCTGCAGGTGTTGAGTTAGCTCATCCACCTTCTTCTCAATAATATAGACCTTGTCTAGGCGACTGGCCATTAGTTCCAAGTCAACAGAGGAGGATAGGCCTTGCATCTCATGTGCTCCCCTTGGATTCGCCAATGCATGGCCATTCATCCGGTCGAACATGCCCATGGATTCATTATTGATGGAGTTCTCGCACATGTTCTCGAGAATCTCCCACACGGTGTCTTCATGTTGACCTATGATGTTTCCTCCACAGGTCGCATTGATGAATAATCAAATATCCTCATGGACTCCCTGGTAAAAAGATTGGACTTGTTCACATTTAGGAACTCCATGGTGGGGAACTTTCTCTTGAGATCCAGAAAACAATCCCATGCGTCGTGAAGTGGTTCTCCTGCTTGCTGTGTGAAATGCATGATCTGGTGTCATAGAGCATTTGTCCGACCAACAGGGAAGAAATTTTTCAAAAAGTCAGATTTTAGTTCTGCCCAAATGTTGTCTGGATGCATTAGGGTTTAGTACCAGTGAGCAGCTGATAAGGTAGTTTTCGCTTTCGAATAATGTTATTAAGATGATTTGCCGTTGTAGGATCGACGTGGTGGAAAATCGCTTAACAAAATAATTAAAATTAAAATTAAATCGCTCACAATAGAGCGGGTCGTGTCCAAAGGGAGGCAATGATTTATTTAAACTCGCAATTAGGTTGAAATCAAGTTCGCTGAACTATTCATCATATCAAACAATGCCTTTGTAGCTCCGAAAGTAAACTTTAAATTTATGGAGAAGTCAAGGGGGTTAATGAAATTTTTACGTAGGAAAATTATCCATGTGCAAGGGTATGCCTTGTACTATTCACTTGCATGCATACTAAAATGTAATTCAAAATTAAATTCAATGCACATAAAGATGAATAATAAGGTTTAACAATTCTCTAGAAGAATGAGCATGAAGGCATAAATTCACAACAATAAAGTAATGATAAATCAAAATTCATTTTTGTGGGAATGGCATGAATTGTAAATACTAATTCCACCACAAGCTGAGGATTCTACCTCTCTCCTCCTTGCGCATGGGAGAGAGGTTCGTTCGAGGAACTCTTTAGGGAGTAGGTTGCCTGGAGCGAGGGCTCCACAATGGTGGCGGTGGCTGGTTGTGAGATGGCCAAAGCCATCTGGACAGAGGAGAGAAGCGACGGCAGTGGAGGTTGTTGCTGCTGGCCACACTTGCTACAGGTGGCGACACGTGAGCGTTGTAGGCACTGTAGGAGCGAGGAGGGGCAGGCACATGGAGGGGCGGGCGCTCTGCAGGCAGCGTGCTAGGCGAGGGCGCACAGGGTCTGGCTCTCATGCAGCTGCAAGTGTTGCAGGGGGCAACGCACGGGCGCTACAGTGGGGGTGTGTGGAGGTGAAGGCGCGGGGGCTGCAGGCGCGAGGCAAGGGCACTTGGAAGTACAAGCACTGATGCGAAGGTGCTGGAGGTAAAGGCGCGTAGTGGGGTGCTGGCTCGTGCACGCTTGCTGTGGTGGAGGTGTAGGCGCATAGGTGTGCAGGCTGGAGGTGAAGGCGTGAGGGTGGTGAAGGTGCGAGGGCTGCAGGTGTGTGCGGTGCGATGCTGGCTGGGCTGAGGTGCGGGAAGGAGAGGTTGCAGCTCTTTGTGTTGCAGCGAGTGTGGCGAGGTTTTTGGGTTCTTTTTGGTGGAGTGGAGGAAAAATAGAGAATTGGGAAGAAAATGGAGGTGGATGCTGGTGATGGTTAATGATGGTGGTAAAAAGTAGTGCATCAGTAGATGCACTCACAGTAGGCAAGCTTCAAGGAGCTCATGCACGGTGGTGGGCATGTCCATCCTCTTGGTGCGGTAGTCCGTCATCCCCCGGCCCACAGTGGTGGAATGCTACATGATGGTGGAATGCGTGGTGGCCTCCCTTGAACGGTAGCCCTTCCTCCTCTTTTGTTGCCACAGCTACAAAGATTTGAAATTCAAAAGGCCACCATCGTATCAATGCTGATGCGTAGGAGGAGGTGGCGGAGACGGAGGAGTTACCTGCAAAGGTGAAGAAAAAATAAGTAAAATAATTAGGATTGTTTATACATAACTCTTTAACTTCTATGTTAATTAAAATAGTGTATGTAATGCACCTAATTAATTAACTAATTAAATGTATGCAACCCTAGTTTAATTCTTAATGCATGAGTATGCACTTAAGCTAAAAATATGAATTAATTTATTTACATCCTAATGTATGCTATCTAAATGTTAAAATGAACTTAATGTCTATGCATTTAAATACTTAAATAGCCCACAAATATGGGCTAATCAAATACCCCCGTGCCTAGTTTTTTGCTAGTCCCTAGCAAATCCAAGCAAAAACCTAGCACTCCAAGTAGACTAGCCAGCCCAAATGGTCTTCCTTAAGAAACATGTTAAGTTCAGACTTTAGACCTAAGGTTCCCAAGTAGTTGCTAACTTACAAACTAGTTCAGCTAAAATGAGTTGCAGGCATAAGTTTCCCTGATTTCTGACTCTACCCTAAGGTTTATTGATCCCTGAGATTAAAGCATCCATGCATGTGCATTGGTCTGAGTTATTTGAGGTTGGTATGACCGCCAACATAGAAAGGAGAAAGGATTATATATATATATATATATCTATATATATATTTTTTTGTTTGATTCCTATAAGTCTAACCTCGGATCAACTATCAACATGGTCTTTGTTGGATTCATTGTCCCCATCATCGTACCTCGAAGGGTGCCTGGCTTTCGATGCTTCGAGATAGCACCACCCATAGCGACCCCAAGAACTCCTGGCAATCGACACTTCGAGATAGTATCGCCCATGGATTTCTTAAGCGAATTCAGGCCTGTGGCAATCAACACTTCAAGATAAGGCCTCCCATGGTACCTGAACCGCACAATGTGCTTACATGCCCTTAGTTGGATGGATATCCTAAGAGACAACCATCGAGGAGGTAATATGTTATCATCGCATACTCAAGGTGAGTATATACTCCACCTCTCCTGTGGCAGGAACTCTTCCAATCAAATTGTGTTTTCAAGCCTCTCCTAAGTCAAAACTAAGAGAACCAAATTTCTTTTAAGAAAGGAATTAAGGTGATTACTTACACAAAACCAAGGGTGTGAAATTTGGATGCTTGGGTTACAAGAACCCATAAACCAAAAGGTAGAGCAAGACTCTATGTACTACCCCACCTTTTGACTCAATCCCTAGCTTTCCTTCCTCAACCTCTTGAGGAATGATCCGCAACTTAACTCCTACTTAAGTTTTTAAGTCCACAAAGGACCCTAAAGGTCTAAAGTTAATAGCTCAACTTAGTTTTTAAAGTCATAACCTAGAGTCAACTTAGTCTAACCTAAAGTTCTGATCTTATGCTTAAGAATGCAGGGCCAGCTAGTTAAGCTCAATAATACAAATTATTTCTTTTTTTCAATGCAAATGTATGCAATGTAGAATGCTTTAACTAAATGCATGAATGAACTATGTATAAATGCTATGTATATCCCCAAGTACACCCCCCCATGCCTAAAATCTGCAATGTCCCCATTACATAGAAGGATATTACCTGGGTCAGAGATGGGCTGTCGTTCTTTTGTTAGCAGCCGAGTACCCAAAGAACCTGCAAATCAAGTTCAAGGATAGTAGAAATAGGCCCTAAAAATGAGCAAAGTAATGCTGGCCTAGAAAATAGGTACCCTAGGATGTTGGCGAGCTAATGATGAACCTCGATAGCAAATGCTCATCCCAGCAAGATGGGAATAAAATCTTCCTAGGTCACCAAAGGAGGTTCTAAAGGATAACTTGGAATAGCAACCTCTAAAGGGGTAGGGGAAGGATGACAAGGATCCTCCAACAGAGATGGAGAAAGAATGGTGTAGAGATAAACCCCCAGGGTAATGGACTTACTAAAGAAATCATCAATCCATACCTGATACTCCATTACAGGAAATATTGGTCTGTTATGCCCCCCAGTCAGAACAAAAGTGAGCATATCTCTAAACCAAGGATTGTCTAGGGTGTCCAAGTTTGGAGGTTCTGGGATGGCCATAAGATCTAAGTTGGGTTTAATCAACTCAGTGCCCATCCATAACAATCGTTCTAAATCCTCAATTACATCCCTAGCATTCCTTCCACTATCACAAGTATCTTCCTACACTTCATCAGGAGTCAAAATTTCACCTTCAGACATAAGAGAATTAGAGGGTGACTTCAAATCAAATGAAGGTAGGTTGGATGCAACAGATCTAGGGATTATCCAATAAATGTCATCCACGGGTTCTTGTTCTTTACTCAAATCTTCCCCGGAGTCTATATGTGAATCCACATAAATCTTAGAAGTTGCTTCCAAATCTTCCATCATTTCATCATGAGGAGAAATATCATTTATGGGTGTGCTAAGGAAACCTAATTTGGTCAAATTTGTGACATCCCTAGGGGCTAACTCTTCAAATAAGACATAATCGCCCTTAGTGTCACTCCAAATCTTGAATGTAGGTTCCTCATATAATTTATCCTTCTCCTCATCATACGATTCATCATATACCCATGGTCTAGAATCATCTAAAATCTCAGTAGATCCCCTAGGGTACTCTATTTGAGGTAAATGGTTTACACTGGTAACATCAGAGTCCTCAGATAGGTGAATTTCTTAAGGGTTAGGTTCCTTAAGGGTGGGCTTGAGTTCCATCTTATGATCAGAAGGGAGGGCAGGATTAACAACTTGACTTCAACCCACTTCGTCAAATGTCACGAAAATACTATCACCTGGGTCAAGTCTTCCAATGGTACCATCATTCCCTTATTTTGACTCCAATATAATTAAGGTGGATACTCAACCTTATCGTCATCTTCCTCGGGTTTCCACCTTTCTTCATCCAATGCATAGCTACTTTCATATGTGTCTTCCTGCCACTTAAAGCATGCATCTCTCAAGGAAGTGTCATCTAATGGGGAGGTTTCAAAATTGATCCTCGAATAGTAGTTATTCTCCTGTACATAATCCCCGAAATTTCCCTCCAACTTAAAGTGTATCTCTCCCACGGGAGATGCATCTATTGTAGAGGGGTGTACGTCATCCTGAATGCAGTAGATTGGGTGGCTAATTTCAACTCTTTCTTGTTGGCCTGCTCTCGAAGATTCTCCTAACAATTCAATCATTTCGTCTTGCATTTTCTGCATTTCCATCTTCAAGGAGGAGAGGTCATTTCTATCAGGAGAGAAGTCAGGCTCGGGCTTATAATACCCAGGAGTGTCAGTCCAACCATTATAATTATTCAGGGAGGGTGGGTTGGGTATTTCTATGGTGTGTGGGATATTGGGCAAAGGAAATCCTGCTCCTAGGTTCTGCTCACTGATTTGGGGCTTAACTAGGCCAATACTCCTATAATAGGAGTAAAATAGATCCCAGTGATTGTCATTATGTCCATCAAATGATAGACCATCCCAGTGTATGGGATCGAAGAGTGAAGAGTGGGGGTAAGGGTGTGGACAAGATGTGAAAGGATGAAAATCATTGTGGTCCAATATAACTCACACCTCATTCAAAATTCCCTAATCAAAACACAATTCAAAAAGGACTTTTATGGTCTTTCCTAGTTTAGCCTTTTGATTTTAAGTCAGATTGTAGGTGACAATACAATTTGTTCAATCAATTTACGTGCTGATTGTCGGCCTACGGATCGCCTAAGAAGACCTAACTGTGACTTAGCTGTTCCTCCCTAAAGCCCAAAAACTTTAGTCACCACCAAACACGGCAAAGAAGGATGCAAGTAGGGTTAAACCCTTCCTTTGAAGTGTTGCTTTTGTGGTGCTTCCTAAATACCCCCAATCTGCAAGGTTTGGAGGCAACTTCACCTCTGAACTAAAGTTTGGGTCACTTTAGACCTCAATAATAGGAGGCTCTAGTTCTAACAGTTCCAAACCTAAGGAGTGTCTAAAAGCAAGCCGTGGTGCAAGAGTTATAAGTGTGCATACACTGGCAAAGATTTTGAATTTTTAATCGCAGGACAAGTTTGAAAATCAAATCGTTGGTTTTTAAATGTCCCTCCTTTAATTAGTCCTTTTTCTAGAAAATATGTGGCCACTTGTTAGATCTATTCAATATATATTAGGTGGTCTTGAAATTAATCCAAATGCATTTGCATGATAGGTAGAAATGCAAAGTTAGAAGTGCATACGTGATTCCATCATTCTTCATGCAATATGCAAGAAAGGAAATTAGATCTAGATGCTGCTCATTCAATCCTAATTGATATGACCTAGGGGTGAGTAGCTTCTAGCAAGTTGCTTGTGTTTTTCTTTTTTTTTTATGCACAATCAAGAAAAATAAAATCAATTCACAAAAGAAAACCTCTATAGAAGAAGGGAACAGACTCCCAAAAATTACCCAACACAGACCTAAAACAAAATTAGGGAACAAACCTCTCAATTGTACCCCAGAACAAGGGTTTTCTAAATGAATGTATTAAAATAAAGAGAAGAAAGAAAAATAAAATGTATATACAGCTAAATGGATGAGATGAAGATGTGGTCCTTCGGATATCTCCTCCAGTAGTGGAAGCAAGGTCCACCAAGGTGTTTCTAAGGTGGGTGGGATGCTCCTTCTCCCAGTGTTGCAACACCACCGACGATGTCAAGGATCGCCTGATCTTTGAGGTTGGTGCAATAAGATGTCTCCAAATACGTGTACCTCGCACCAAATAGAAAATCGAATTTAAATATGCCTCAAATAAAATGTAAACAAATAATTAAATAAATGCGAGTATAATAGTCCCGTTGCCTCCGCGACAACGGTGCCATTTGATAAGACGGTTTTCACTTTTGAATAGTGTTATTAGGATGATTTATCATTGTAGGATCAACATGGTGGAAAACTGCTTAACAAAACAAATAAAATTAAAATTAAACCACTCACAGGAGAGCGGGTTGTGTCCACAGGGAGGCAATGACTAATTTAAACTCGCAATTAGGTCGAAATCAAGTTCGCTGAACTATTCGTCAGATCAAACAATGCCTATGTAGCTCTGAAAGTAAACCTTAAATTTATGGAGAAGTCAAGGGGTGTTAATGTAATTTTTATATAAGAAAATTATCCATGTGCAAGGGTATGCCACGTACTATTCACTTGCATGCATACTAAAATATAATTCAAAATTAAATTCAATGCACATAGATATGAATAATAAGGTTTAACAATTCTCTAGAAGCATGAGCATGAAAGCATAAATTCACAATAATAAAATAATGATAAATCAAAATTCATTTTTGTGGCAATGGCATGAAATGCAAATACTAATTCCACCAAAAACAGACGATTCTACCTCGCTCCTCCTTACCCATGGGAGAGAGGTTCGTTCGAGGAACTCTTCAGGGAGTAGGTTGGCCGGAGCGAGGGCTCCATAGTGGTGGCGGTGGTAGGTTGCAAGATGGTAAGAGTCGACCGGATGGAGGAGAGAAATGGCGGTGGTGGATGTTGCTGCTGCTGGTCGCGCTTGCTGCAGGCGGCAGCGCGTAAGCACTACAGGCGTGAGGAGGCGTGGGCAAGTGGAGGGGCGAGCGCTCTGCAACCCACGCGCTAGGCAAGGGCGCAAAGGGTATGGTTGCCGCGTGGCTGTAGGTACTGTAGGGGGAAACGTGCGAGTGCTGCAGCTGGGGCGTGTGGAGGTGAAGGTGCGAGGGCTGCTGGTGTGAGGCGAGGGCGCTTGAGTGTAGGTGCTAAGGCGAAGGCGTTGGAGGTGAAGGCATGTGATGGGGTGCTAGCGTGTGTAGGGTTGCTGCAGTGGAGATGCAAGCACGTGGTCGGGTAGGCTAGAGGTGAAGGAGCAGAGGTTGCTGGTGCACGTGGTGGGGTGCTGGCTAAGCTTAGGCGTGGGAAGGAGAGGTTGCAGCTGTTTGTGCTGTAGCGGGTGTGGCGAGGTTTTTGGGTTCTTTTTGGTTAAGCGGAGGGAAAACAGAGATTGGGGAAGAAGATGGGGGTGGATGCTGGTGATGGTTGATGATGGTCGTAACAAGTCATGCATTAGTAGATGCACTCACAGTAGGCGAGCTTCAAGGAGCTCATGCACGGTGGTGGTCAAGTCCATCCTCTTGGTGCAACGGTCTGTCACCCCATCGGCCTACAGTATGACAGAGATTGGCCGTGGAGGCCCGTAGTGGTGGAATGGGTGGAGGCCTCCCTTGAACGGCAGCCCTTCCTCCTCTTTTGTAGCCACAGCTATAAAGATTTGAAATTCAAAAGGCCACCGTCGTATCAATGCTGATGCGCAAGAGGAGGAAGCAGAGATGGAGGAGTTACCTGCAAAGGAGAAGAAAAAAAAGAATAAAATAAATGGGATTATTTATACATAACTACTTAACTTCTATATTAATTAAAATAGTATATGTAATGCACCTAATTAATTAACTAATTAAATGTATGCAACCCTAGGTTAATTCTAAATGCATGAATTATGCACTTAGGCTAAAAATATGAATTAATTTATTTACATCCTAATGTATGCTATCTAAATGTTAAAATTAACTTAATGTCAAGACACTTAAATACTAAATAGCCTGCAAATATTGGCTAATCAGCAGCCTTGTCCATGAGAGAGAATGAGAACGTTTTCATGAGTAAGACATCCCGATTTTGAGCTTCTAACCCGAATGTTTGGGCCAGATGCTTAAGTTGCTTGATATGCTAGAAAGGATCCTCGAAATTACGCCCATGAAATTTAGGGATAGCATGAATCATGTTGGGCTTGACTTCAGTATCAGGACCTCCTGTTGCGATTTGGAGTCAAGGTTCGATTACCACTACTGCTAGATTGTAATGGTCTCGCATCAAAGGACGCTGCCGTGGGTTTACAAAGGCTTGGAGTAGATTGTTGAGGTGCTGAAGTTGATTCTTAATATTGTTTTCTTCTATTGATTGTTCCATGATGATGGATGAATGGGAGCTAAGTTCAGATGAATCAAAAGAGGTATCGATTGGGTTGGGTTGTTGCACAAATAGGGAGGTCGAGGCTTACCCTCGACGGGAGTGAATAGCTAATGGAGGCCTCAAGGGTGGTCTTAGAGACCTCCTCCTGAACATGCATCGATGGAAAAGATGAGGGATAGAAGGTGATGGACCCAATCAAGACACCCAAAAAAATTTGGATGACTATAGAGGTTCAGGGTAGATGATACCCCTAAGTCAGAAAGCCATCCACTAGAGAATTACCAGGGCAGCCAGAGAGGGAGAGTCTCGTGAGGACCCCAACACAATAGAGTGCCCCCACGAGTTACAAGGTTTTCCCCACCCGACCTCTCTTGTCACTGAGGATCTAGGTAGACCAGAATGGGGACTTGACCTCTTAAGTCTACCAGTTTTAAGTTAAGTGCAAGGGTGCTTATGATTTCACTTGAACTTTAAGATGTTTTTGTGCAAAGTGACCTAATTTGAAGATTGGTTAACCCAATAAGGTCGGTCAACTTCACCTGTTTTTTCCTTTGAGAAATTTAGGTCCCTCTTTTAGTGTTCAAATGAGATTAAGAGCCTACTTTTAGGGTTTGCTTGAATAGATCAATTGAACCAAGGCTTAGGCACACACTGTTTGGGAAGGTTACTTCTTGATTAAGCAAGTGTGTCTCCAAAACCCTAAATTGGGAAACCTAATTGGCTTTTGATTGTCCCAATTTAGTTTATGAAAATATGGTACCTAGGGCTCAAGCAAGAAGGTGATAGCTCTAGATACCATAAACCCTAAGTATGTACACAAATTAGGGTTTGGTGTTTTCTACAAATGCACCAAATCA
Source organism: Thalassia testudinum (assembly GCA_037157565.1). Taxonomy (NCBI): domain Eukaryota; kingdom Viridiplantae; phylum Streptophyta; class Magnoliopsida; order Alismatales; family Hydrocharitaceae; genus Thalassia; species Thalassia testudinum. The sequence goes on from JAZHRO010000024.1 coordinate 122,510,437, forward strand.
GGCAAATTATTTTTGATTGATTCTAATAACAGAATGCAAGTTGGCCCTAATTGATTTCTTCTTTTAGCTTTTCAGAATCAGGGACTTAGGAGAGATTAGATTTTTCTTTTACCTACCCCTGGAGTGGCTGATGTGCGACTGATCTTTCTTCAATGAATCCCTGAAATAGATCACAATCAAAAGAGATAAAGCAAGTTAGTACCAAATTAGATATTGCAATCAAGAGAACTAAGATGCGCGTTTCTCCCCAACAACGATGCTAAAATGTCAGTCTCTCTTAATCGGATTTTAAAATCAATGCGTGTAGCATAGGTTGAATCAGTGTAAAAAATAAATAGAATTTATACGCAAGTAGAAGTTTGATGTCGAACACAGGGAGCAATTAGCAAAATAGTTCTCAAGATCGCAATTCAAGTGTAATATAAGCAATATATAATAGAACTCCAAGCAAGAATGATATATAAATGATGCAGATGTCAATAATGCAAAAAGTACAGCGTAAAATGGTGATTTGAATCACCAAATACCCCTCACAATTATAGTACTAATCACTCTAAATTCCACAAATGACGAGTGCACAATACACTCCCTTCAGAGATTTGCCGATAGAACTCTAAGTGCCAAGAAGGCACTCTTCCTCTTCCTTTCATTTCTCTCTTCTTCTGCCTCTTTAAGCTTCAGCGAAATCACAACATAGGGTTCAGCAACACTAGTGTGGCAAAGGCCTCCCTCAGAAATCACAAGTGTTAAGAGAACGGTGGCACAGCAAAACACCCCCCTCCCCTATCTTTCTCTTCTTCCTCTCTCAGAACCAGGCGAACAAGAACAGACCTGGGAATTTGGGTAAACAGACCGAGGCCCAGATCTGGGAGGCATGAGCACGGGTGAGGGCATGCATGAGGCGCATGTGAGTAGGGACCTCACCCCCTATGCATGCTGAGGCGATAAGCCGCTAGCACCTTTTCCCTTTATGCACCTAAGGGGCTTTAGTCTTCTACGATGTGGGACTAATCGCACAAGGCTTCTTCACACAGCAGGCAGGTTGAAAACCTTTATCGAATTAGAGCAGCAGTAGCGTACGTCGGTGCCAATTGAATGCCTGGAGACCTTCCTAGAGCTTCCCTGCGTGACCAGGCAGTATCACCTACGAGGTACGTGGCTTGGAACACGATGAATAAGGCAACGAAGGAGGTGGCAGCGATAGAGCTCTAGCGAGAGACCTGAGATAAGGAATATGGCATGATGGCCATGTCAGAGTAACTCAAAAGGCTCACTGGACCATGACAAGTTCAACGGTGGTGGTTTGAGGGCGTGTAGAGGTCGGTGGAGGACTGGCGACCTCAAGAAGGTGGGGCATAACTGGTGGTGTTTGACGGGGAGGTAGAGAGTGTTAAACACTAAATTTGTTTAGGACTTTTGGATGGTGAGTCATGGCAGATCCTTTGGAGTTGGTGGTGAAGCGGATGGAGTTGGGGAGCCGTGGAGACAATTTGTCAGAGACGTGGCCGAAGTGGAGGACGATGATGGGGTTAGAGGCATATCGGCAGCTGAAATGAGGTAGTAAAGATGCATAAATGATCGCAGAAGAGAGAGAGAAAGTTTAGGCAACTTTGGGTGATGTTGAGAGGTGGAGATGCCGATTGTGGTAGACCGACGCTGGAGAAGGAGGAGAAAATGGCGAGATGGCAACGACGAAGTAGGCGGAGATATGCCGTCCCTTTGGTTGGGGAGGGTCGCAATGAAGAGTGGAGTCTAGAGAGCCGACCAATTTGGTCGTTGGATGGTCGGAGGTGGAGGATCGAAAAGGGTAGCCGGAGCAAGAGTTTTGGTGGTTGGAGGAGGAGAATCAGAGGTGGTTGACTCACCAAAACTTGCAGAGGGGATGCACAAGGCCATGGAGGTCCTTTTATAGGGCTCTAGATGGTGTTCCAAACTTGGAAACAAGCCTAGAAACTTCGAGGTCCTCACCGACGTAGCATACCCATTCAATGAAAATGTTCGCATTAGGATTCAGGGGAGATTTAGGATTCCAAGATGGGCTCATTTGGAAGGTAATTACTTGACGAGTTTCCCTTTCAATTTTGAGAGGGATTCGTCAACAAATCACAGTGATCTTTTCATCTTAAGGTCGCCAGAGTTTGTAGGATTAGGATTTCATGGCAGTAGGGACCATTTGTGAAAATTATGACAAAGCTGGTGGCTTATTTGAAAGAAATTCAAAAGTTAGGGGCATGAGTGTGAGATAAAAGAATTAACCAAGACTAAATTGCAAACTAGGTCATGATAGTCTCAGATTAGTCCCAAAGTTTGATACAAACATAATTTGAACCTAAGAAATCCAATGGTGAAGTTGGATTTTGGTTTTGACCTAGTTTTACTAGGTAATTTATGCAAAAACACAACTTAGGGCAAAAGTCTACCTATGGCTCTATATTTGGTCAAGACCGGTTCTAATGGGCAAATCGTGCGTACTAAATAGTGGAGAATATTTTTATATGAATTTGAAAGGGTTTAGGTGAATTTTACTTGACCAGAACCTCAGTTAATTAAGCAGGTCTATTTTTAGGGTTTCAAAAGTCATTTAATTCTCAAAACACGTGAGAACCCTTTTTTGTTTGTTCTAACCCACTTGTTAGACTCTTAAGACCGTTTGACCCCTGATTAGCCCCTGAGAGATCTCGTGATTGGTTTGCAATTGAGATATGATTGGTAAAATTACAGTTTTACCTCAATTTTACTGTATTTCCCTCAAAATGGATTTGCAATGACTTATGACCTTCTGATGGTTATGTAGGAGCATTTAATGACTTAATTAGAGCAAATTGAGCTAGTTATAGATCATGATGGTGTTCCCATCACCTAGCTATTTTGGAAATTATTGTGCATTTTTGTGAGTTGGCCTCTAGATAACAGGCAAATGGGTTATTCCCCATGGCAACTTGCTAGCCATAATCATGTGGTGAAGTGTGGTTTTGTTTATATTTTTTTTATTTTATCCTATTATTATTTTTTAAGTAGGTGGCTTTCCTGATGTAAGATTTACCTAAAGGCAGTATGAAGAAAATGGTCTTGTGGCTGGGCTCAAGACAACTTGCCAATGGGCTATTACCCATGACAACTTGCCAGCCATACAACCCTAGATAGTTCATTAGCTATCCAATTTCCATAAAAACTGTCAGAACGTAAGTCAGTGCGAATAGTGTGTAGATACTTAGCCTTAAAGTACCCTCAAATCAGAGGGTAGGTTGATAAGTCGTATACTTATCACCCCAATTTATTAACCAATTAAAATAGAATTACTTGGTGAGGACTTGAGACTAAGTCCACATTCGAGTGGACACCCAGGTTAATTAAACCCGAAGACCTGAGGAGTCTATGTATTTAGGTCCTATCATATCATTTCCTAAAGTTAATAACATCCAAATGCCTAAGTTCTCTTCTTTCTAATTTCATTCTTTTTTTATATCTTTTTGAATTTTCATATTTTTTTTAAAGAAACTAAAAGAATTTCTATGCAGTTAACAAAATGATTTCAACAATTAATTATCCACCCCCCATGCCTAAATGCTGCAATGCCCTCATTTTAAGAAAAATGGACATGAAAAGGCAAAGTAAATAGAATATCACTTGAATAACGTGAGAATCTAGTCAGCTCCATAGAAAACATGGAATATAAACACGTGCTTAATTTAATGCCTTCAGCTAGGCATAACTTACATATAAGGAAGAAATTGAGAATTCATAAGTGCAGATCAGAATCAAAATGAAAAGATTAATCCTCAGACCCACTAGCAGAAGATGTCCACAGACGTGGAGCAAATTCTGACGGAGACCCATGCCCCAGGGTAGAGTGGTTCTTAGGTTCTAGATGAAAATCACCTAGAATAGAAGGTTGTTAAGCTTGCAGGGTCGGGCCTGTGTTTTTCGGGTGTGCAACCCAACACTAAAGTGTTGGAAATGGGTAAAGATGGTTTAATAGGTGCGGATGTCCACTTAACGTTCAACTCAAACAAATAATCAGTTATTTCAAGCTTGGGTTGCATGTGAAAGATATCGTAAGAGTCCTCATAGAATGTACGTGCTTTGAGGTCAACAGGAACCCTTGAATCCAAACTCATACTTCCCTCAAAAGTAGCTTCCTAGATTTTTATTTCCTGCTTCCTATCCTCCAACATCAAGTGTTTGGGCTCTGGGACCTCTAGCATAACATTCACTCCATATGATTTACCCAAGTCCCGAAATCATGGTTGACTTAGAATTGACTTGGGTACAATGATTTCCAAGTCAAAATCAATCCCTTTAGGGTGTGGTTGAGGAATGGGGCTATTGATTAAATCTTCTAGTAAATGAGGATTTGAATCCACCAATTTAGCCCCAACAGAATCCAAATCTTCAATAATTGGGCTATCAAATGGTTTGTCAAATTCCTCAAGCCCATTTGTCTCTCTAAAATCGTCTTCCTTATGCACAACTGAGACTTCACTAAGAGATTCTCACCCTCAGAGTCAAAGAATTAATGATCCTCATTTATATATGTCTCAAAATCAATTGTCATTTCCTGGTTCAAAGTGACATATTTTTCCTCACTCCCTGGCTTAAGGATCTTGGGTGAATAAATCGATTCATCCTCAATGGGTTGCTCTAGCCCAACCTAGTCATCCCCAATCTCAAAAACTATATCCCCCCCGAAAGGTGCCTGAGTGGGTTCAGACATTGGCTCTCCTAAAAGGGGTTCATCTTGAGAATCATCCCAAGATTTGACTACGGCAACCACAAATTTCATCATCAACCTCATCAATTTCCCAAGTAGAAACTCACCCAAGCACCAATCCCTAACATTTTGGAGCAAATCCAATCAAGAACTATTCAGCTCATCTATCATTTTTATCATAGGCTCCAATGCTTTAGTGCATGGTGTTGGCTAAGCTTTTAAACATTGTATAGCGTTCCTCAAATTAGCCACCACCCTATCCTGGATCTGGTTCACCTGAACTGACTGGTTTGGTTTAGGGTTGGGTGGGTTCAGGTTAAATCTAGGGGAGTCAAGATATTGAGGTTCTCGGGTCCCTCCCTGATTGTAGGTCATCTCAAGTTGTTCAAAAAATGGAAGTGACCTATATTCACCGGAATACTAGGGAGGGTAGATGTTATAATAATCACATCCTTCTTGATTGTAGATCGGGTTGGTTTTCTCATCAAAGATTCGAGATCTATAATCATTGTAGCATTGGGAAGGAGAGTAATCATAGTCTTGTTGTCCTGGTTAGGCTTTGGATACTGAGGTTTGGATTCATATCTTGAATCAAAGTTATCCAGGCTAGAGGATGGGTAATTACAAACCAAGCCGGGATAGTAATCATCTCGTAGATAAGTGGTGGTAGGAGGATAGGGTGTGAAATGTATGTTGGATGTGGAAGGGTACATGATAGAATTGGAGGGGAAATCCAAAGAAAGAAATGAGCCCAACAATACAAGCTACCAACCCTATCCTTAGGTGGGTTAGCCTAAAGACCTACACACTCCTAAGACCTGTCTTGAGATTCTAAATGATTTGGTCTACTTCTATCCTGGCAATCCAACCAATTAGAGGGAGGGGCTGGGGAGAAAGTTCTTCCTTTGGCTTGCACCTTCGGTTCCTAGTGTACTCCCCAACCACAGTCATTTGACTCTACTCCCTTAGCTAGACATCAGATGTACCAATAGAAGCAGATTAATTGAAAAAAATCTAAGTCTGAGCCCCAAAGAGCAAATCAATCCTTAAGGCCAACGTCTACTCAGTTTTAATTAGGCTTTGGATGATTGTGCTCTTGGAATGTGATGGGCCCTTAAGATGGGTTGTGCCCTTAATGATCAATTCAAATGTGTGTGCGTGCACAACCAGGGTTTGCAAACAAGGTTATTTGATGATGTGTATTTTCGGGTTTAACCTTGTTTAGTAGCTTTTAGGGTTCAATCTTTAGGTTCGTTCAATCAGGTTTAGTAGAACACTCCAAGTTTTGAAAGCACTGGCGTAGATATATTCCTTTAAAAATCAGAAATAAAATGTTGACTGCCTGGTTCAGTCCTCAAAATCAACCCTAAGTGGCAAGCTATTTGATGAATCAATTTTACTCTTAAGTGGTACAGCCCAAACAACTGAATGAATTGGCCTGTTGCACCACTTAGTTAAGGCACACAAGAAGACTTAACCAAGTTGGATTTCTGCTCACTTATGTGTTTTGAGTTGAAGTGTACCAGGTCCACAGGTCAGATTCCGGTTAAGTGGTAGAATCAAAGTGAAATGATGTGCCTTAAGTCGAGAGTTGTGGGTGTTAATGTGTGTCCCTCAGGAAATCCCACAACCAGATAACTATTTTTTTTTTAAGTGGATGGCGAGGTGAGTGGAGTGACAAACATGATAAACAATTTCTATCCTAAGGTTTGTGGAAACACCTAAGTAGGTTAGGTTTTGATTATTAAGTTGGCGAAATGATCTAGTGGGTAGGGAAGTGGGGGAAAACTTGCAAATGTCTCTACCAGAACTTTACTCCAATCTACCAGCTTCGGCTCCTCGGTCGGGTTCTTGCAAGACAAGAAATCGACAAAGAAAGATAGGTTAGAAAAATATGTAAGTAATGCAGGAAAATGTGAAGAAAACAAAAGAGCATTGCCCCCCAGCAATGGCACCAAACGGATGCGGTGGATTTGCATGCAGAAAGGTTCGGGTTTGGAGAACCCATCGTTGTAGATCGATTCATGACAAAATCCTTTGATCAGATAAAATTTATAAGCAAAACTTAAAAAGTGAGTCTTGGGTCGAACATGGGGAGGCAGACTTTTGGATTTGAAAATTATGCATTCTGCCATTATTTATTTATTTCATTTTTGTCTTTTCCAATTTTCTTGGTATTTTTAATAGGGCAACAGATCAGGTCGAACAATTCTAGCTAATCTACTTTTAAAATAAAAAGAGAGAGATAGAGAGTGAGAGAAGAACAATCATCTATTTATGGATAAATGTTTGTTACAACTATAAAAGCGGAGAAACTACACTATGAAAGCTAAAAGGATAGAAAGAGGTGAGAGAATCCTCCTCAACGGTCGCTTGGAGGATGGCACACTTTGACATCACCTAGAGGAAAGTGGTGAGGAGTGGGATGAACAGGGATGGAGCCAGAGGATGGAGGATGGGGTAGGACAGCATCGCGGCGAGGATCTTCTTCCCGAAGGGTCGTGAGAGGATGGCCACAGGATGCTCCACGAATGGGGATGGGAGGTGGAAAAACTATCTTCTTTTCTACTCTAGAGGAGCTGTTGAAACGTCGAAGTAATACGCTATCGAATTCGATTTTGAAAACCTGTTGTTGTAGTTTGAATAGCAAAGAACTTGTGTTCAACAAATAAAATTTATACTAGAATAGAAATCCGTAGTCGAACTCAGGGAGGCTATGTCGATCCAAATTCGTAATTATATTTTTTTGTGTTTTTGTTAAAAAGCTGAGTAATCAGAATGAAACGAAGCACTATAAATAATCGGAGGCAGAGAGAGTGAGAGAGAGAGAGAAAGAGAGAAAATGCCCACTTGATACTTCAAAATGTTTATACAACTAAGCGAGAAATTACACTAGAAAGCAGGAAAACTATTACAACTACAAAGTAGGAAAATTCTACTCTAGAAAGTAGGAAAAAGGAATGGGAGAGAGAAGTTATCCTCCTCAACGATCGCTTGGAAGACAGGCCCGACGAGATGACGCCTGGAAGACAAAGAATGGAGCGGGAAAAAGGAGGTCGAGGGAGGAAGAATGGGAACAAGGCAGTACGTCATCGTCGTCATGGGATCCACTTCTGAAATAGGGGCGAAAAATTAACTTTATCTCTTGAGGAGCATCCTGGGTCTGGGACACGCTCCTCTTGAGCTTTGGAGAGGGAGAGAAGAGAAGGAAGGGATGAGAAATTTGTATGGAGCAGGTCTGCTTTTATAGTTGCACGTAGTGAAGGCATTTTGGTCATTCATTTTGAAAAACAATAATTGAAGACCTTTAGTGACGGGTAAATCTGTCACTAAAGGCCTGAACGTGGGCTTCGTGGGTGGCGCTCGTGCACCCACTCGCCTTCCATTCCTCAAACGCACGCTCCACATCCTTCAAATCTTGGTCGTCCGATCATGAGATCGGACAACTAAGATCTCTCCTGCTGCGCCTCATCTACGTGCGCCTTGCGTGTGTGATCCCACATCACATAGGGGAGTCAGATAGTGCGTGGGTGCTATCGGCCACGCGACGCTGTTTGATCTTGATCGCGTGGCTAATCGTGCCCTCACGCCCGCTTCAATTTGAGGCGTGCGGGGGCTTGAACCTGTGCCTCCTCTTCTTGATAAGGCACCCGACCAACGCGCTACGGGTGCATTTGTGTCCAGCGCTAATCTCAAGCGCACGTGTCCCATAGACATTGGATGCGCATCCAACGTTGGAGAAGCGTTGGCTAGATGGGCTAAGGTGGGTTCATGAGGCCGGTTGGGCGGTTTAGATGGCGCCACATGGTGCCATCTTAGCCGTCCTTCTAGGTGATGTGATGGTGCCACAGGTATCGGATTGGATAGATTTTCACGCCACTAGGCAATGATCGTCGATCCGAACCCGTTCGTGCAGTCGGATTTGTTGTCTGAAGTGCAGATTAACACCATCTTGGCCCTTGATCTTCTTGGGTTCCTCAATCTCTATCTGATGCTACAGATATCCGATTAAGGTGATCTTGGAGTCGTTGAAGTCCAATTGCTAGTATGATCAGATCCGTACGGCTGCATCTTCGATCCGAGGTCATGATTAGCAAGTTACTCTATCCCTGGCCATAAAATGATCCAATTACTACACAATTTGTACAACCTAATGTAAATGCATGATTTTGCATGTTATGCACTATTTACTGTGTATGATGCTAATGTGACACTAAGAACATGCATTAATAGACATTTTAGGTTAATCAGATGTATGCACATCACACCCCCATGCCTATCTTTTGCTAGTCCCTAGCAAAAACTACATGCTATTTATAAGAGAATTAGGTTGGATTACTTGGGCATAAGTTATTTTCAACATTAAGAAAATTTTTACTTAGGATCTGAACTTTCAAAGACACAATAACTCCTATGTATCTGCCAAAATGTGGACCACCTCAAGCCCTCACCTTATTCAAAGAAAAATTTATTTTTCTCTTTTTGTTCTTTTCTAATTCTTTTGATTTTTGAGTTTAGGGTTAAAGAGTGGCTTTCTACGGCCTTTCAACCCATCCAAGATTTGATGAGAACCCTAAGTTCTAAGCACCTTACTGTGAATGTGATAGACTCATTGATCGGTAATTAGAACAGACTTCGGGTTTCTATGCCTCTAGGTGACCTTAAAAAAAGTCTGCTTAAAGGTATATCTTTACGACCGGTAGCTTTCTCCTCAGTTTTATTTTTATGGGGTCAACACAATGGTGAATCCAGTATATATCACCCTAGTTTATTCTACTTCTCCTCTTCTTCCTAAGTGTTTTGGAAATTTTCCGTGCATTTCATGAGCTAGGTTCTGGACAACCGGTCGATGAACTGTTACCACTGACAACTTGTCAGCCATACTCGTGTGGCGAAGTGTGATTTATTTCCTTTGTTTTCCTTTTCCTTTCCCCTTTTCTTTTTCTTTTTGTCTTTCTTTTTTTTTTCTTTTTGTTTTTTTCTTATGTAGGTGGCTTACTTGGTCGAAGGTTTACCTAAAGGGAGCAAGAAGAGAATGGTCTAGTGATTGGGCTATGGACAACCTACCTATGGGCTGTTAACCACGATAACATGCCAGCCATATCAACCTAGAATGTTCATTAGCTACACAATTTCCGTTAAAACCGTCGATCGACAAGTCAGTGAAAAGATATTGTATAGATGCTTTAGACTTAAAGTTCCCTCAAATAAGAGGGTGGGTTGATAAGTGACGTACTTATCACCCAAACTTATTTAATCAAATTACCATAGAATTAAGATGGCGAGGACTTGAAAAACAAATCCACATTTTAGCAGATACACTGGTCAATTAAGCCCAAAGACCTGAAGGGTCTTTGTGTTCAGATCCTAATGTAATATTTCCTAAGATTGAAAAGTCCTAATGTCCAAGTATTCCTTCCTAATTCCTTTTTTTTATGTATATATAAGAAGAGTAATAAAATTTACAAGAATTTCGCAGAGTTGTCAAAATGACTCAAAAAGGAATCCACCCCCCCATTCCTAGCTGAAGAGACATGAAGGAAAGGGTAGAGTATGAAAGATGTCACCTGAATATGAAGCTCGGATCAGCTTTGTATCATATGTACAACTGCTGAGTTTAATGCCGTCAGCTAAGCGAAGTCTAGCCAAAGAAGTCACAATACGACTAGCGCAACCTTGTCTGAGACGGGTTCTAGAAGAGTACGGTCAATAATAGGTTTCAGACGTTGACCGTTGACTTTAAATGAATTACCAGTCTTTTGGTCAGAGATTTGAATGGCTCCGTTTGGAAAAATCGGGTCAATAATGAGCGGGCCATTCCATTTCGATCTGAGTTTGCCGGGAAAGAGTTTAAGTCGAGAATCGAATAACCAGATCTTCTGGTTTGGTTCAAAGCTCTTGCGGGAAATCAATTGATCAAGTAGAGCTTTGGTTCGAGCCTTGTAGATCTTGGCATTCTCATATGCATCATTTCTAAGCTCTTCCAATTTAGATAGTTGGAGTTTCTTGGTCTTCCCAGCTAAACTCCGATCTAAATTGCACTACTTGATTACCCAGAATGCCCTATGTTCAATCTCTACAGGTAAATGGCATGCCTTTCCATTCACCAAATGAAATGGAGACATGCCGATGGGCATTTTATGCGCCGTACAGTAGGCCCAAAGAGCATCCTCAAGCTTTTGAGTCAAGTCTTTGCAATCAGGCCTAACCGTTTTCTGCAGAATATTCTTGATCTCCCGATTAGAGATCTCGGCCTGTCGATTCATCTGGGGATGGTAAGGTATGGAAATTCAATGACTAACCCCGTATTTAGCCAACAAATTACGGAATTGGGCATTAGTAAAATGAGTGCCACCATCACTGATGATGGCCCTCGAAATCTCGAACTTGCTAAAGATGATTTTCTTGACAAAATCGATGACCACCTTGTGGTCATTGGTTCAGATGGGAATGACCTTAATCCATTTGGACACGTAATCAACAGCGACGAGAATGTACTGATGTCTAAGTGAAGGGAGAAAGGGTCCCATGAAATCGATGCCCTAAACGTCGAAGATTTCGATAGAAGAATTGGGTTTAAGGGCATCATATCTCTCTTAGTTATGCTCCCGAGTGCCCGACATCGGGAACACAACCTTGACAATTCGTTGCCATCCTTGAATAAAGACGGCTAATAGAATCCAGATTGCAAAATTTTTACAGCTGTCTTTTTCTTGGAGAAATGTCCACCACACGTAAATGCATGGCAAAACTCGAGTATATTATTGAATTCGTTCTCCGGAACACATCAGTGAATAATCTAATCAGAGCCGATGTGGTACAGTTCAAGGTCCTCCCAGAAGTAGTATTTGGCCTCAGATTTGAGTCTATCCCATTGTTGCTTGGTCGAATCCTGGGGGATTCGACCAACGGCCAAATAATTAACAATGTCAGCAAACCATGGGGTTTGGACACCTAAAACTATAAGGATGGTTTCATCCAGAAAAGTGTCAGCAATTGGGATTTCCAGACGAGAAGAATCACTTAGAAGTCTCGAGAAATGATTCGCCACCACAATTTGTACCCCGGATTTATCCTTGATTTCAAGATCAAATTCTTGAAGCAGAAGAATCCAATGAATAAGCTAGGGTTTGGCATCCTTTTTGGCCAAGAGATGTCTCAAGGCCGAGTGGTCGGTATAAATGATGACATGAGACCCTAAGAGATAAGCCCTAAATTTTTCCAAAGCAAATACTACGGCTAGTAATTTCTTTTCAGTAACAGTGTAATTCCTCTAAGCTTCATCCAGAGTTTTACTAGTGTAGTAGATGATAGAGGGCTTCCTGTAAACTTTCTGACCCAAAACAGCCCCGATCGCATAATCAGAAGCATCGGTCATGATCTCAAAAGGGGCTGTCCAAATAGGTGGTTGTAGCACCGGAGCACAAGTGACTACCATTTTAAGAAAATCAAATGCCTTACCACAATATTCGTCGAAGACAAACGACATTTCTTTAGTGAGATGATTACTCAGAGAATGACCAACCTTCGAGAAGTCCTTGATGAGTCTTCTGTAAAATCCCACATGACCAAGAAATGATCGAATTTGTTTAACAAATGTTGGAGGAGGAAGTTCAATGATAGCATCAACCTTACTTTATCCACTTCAATTCCCCATTCAAAGATTATATGACCCAAGATGATGCCTTCCTGTGTCATGAAATGACTCCTTTCCCAGCTAAGGACCAATCGTGTTTTGATGCATCGTTTAAGAATCATTTCAAGATTAGCTAGAGAAGAATCAAATGATTCTCCAAAAATAGAGAAATCGTCCATGAAGACTTCCATAAACTCTCCCACCATGTCAGAGAATATGGTTAACATACACTACTGAAAAGTCGCAGGTGCATTGCATAAACCGAAAGGCATCCTACGGAAAGAAAAGGCTTCGTAGGGACAGGTGAAAGTAGTTTTTTCTTGATCCTCGGGATGGATAGGAACTTGGTTGTATCCTGAGTAGCCATCAAGAAAACAGAAGTACTTCTGCCTGGCTAATCTTTCCAAGATTTGATCAATGAAAGGCAAAGCGAAATGATCCTTTTTCGTGTACATGTTCAGCTTCCTGTAATCGGTACAAACCCTCCAAGAGGAAGCTGAACGAGTTGTGACGGATTCTCTTCTCTCATTAGTCACAACAGTAATCCTAGTTTTCTTGGGAACAATCTGCACAGGACTTACCCAAGGACTATCAGAGATCAGATAAATGATTCCTGCATCGAGCCACTTAATAATCTCCTTTTTGACCACTTCTCGCATATTTGGATTTAATCTCCTCTGCATCTAGCAGGAAGGGTGGGATCCATCTTCCAAAAATATTCTATGATTGTAGTAAGATGGCTCGATCCCCCTAAGGTCATGAATGGTCCAACCAATTGCCCCCTTGTTTTCCTTTAGGACATTAATCAATTTAATCTCCTGCTCCTTTGTCAATTTAGCACTAATAATCACAGGGAGCATCTTCTATGGTCCTAAAAATTGATATTTGAAATTCTCAGGCAATGGTTTCAGTTCAAGCTGGGGCGAGTTGATGTTTGAAGGTACGGAAGATGCTGATAACTCATCAAGAGGAAGAGGTTGAAAGTGAACAAAATCAGTAACCTCTTCAGAAGATGGCGGGTCTGCCATAGAGTGTTGTGGGTCCAATTCATCATCAAAGGAGGAACTTTCAATTGCAGAAACCATCGTACAAGTTTGAATGTTCGCATTATCATCCTCAAGTTCCTCAATAAATACACAATCGTCAAATTTATTAATCGCCTTAAAATATCCAATTTCATTCGTTGATCCCCAAAGGCAATTTCCATGCTACCGCTTTCATAGTTAATGTTGGCCTTAGTGGCAGCCAGGAGTGGACGCCCCATAATAATGGGCATGTTCCTCAGATTTTCGGGTAGATCCATGTCAAGGACAAGGAAATCTACAAGAAAATAGAAATCCTTAACCATAGTAATAACATCTTCAATAACGCCTCATGGATTTGTGACCGAATGGTCCGCTAACTGCAGCATCATTGAAGTTGGCTGAAGTTCACCTAATCCAAACTTATCGTAAAGAGAAGTCAAAATTAGGTTGATGGATGCACCCAAATCCATAAGTGCTCTATCAAAAGTGTAATTACTGATGACACAAGAAATCAATGGAGTACCTGGATCTCTCTTTTTCTGAGGGAGGTGGTGCAGGATAACAAAACTAGCCTGCTCGGAGAGTACCACCTTCCTCGAAATAGATTCTCTCGACTTACACTTTTCTGTACATAAATCCTTTAAAAATCTTACGTAAGCCAGTATATGCTTGATAGCGTCGAGAAGTGGGATATTGATCTCAACATTCTTGAATATATTCAGAAGCTCCTCATTGCCATCAACAGACTTCTTCCTTGATCTGATCAAGGCTTCAGGAAAAGGAACACGAGTCAGATCTTTGGAATCAGGTTCCTGAGCCTTGATTTCTTCTCTGGAATTCTCCTTTCTGTCCTCAGGTTCTTCAGGATTTGCAAATCAGAACAGTGTGGTTGTGGATCCTGAGTTTGTTTACCACTGCTCAAGGTAACAAAATTTGCAGATGCATATGAGTTTGGTCTTGTGGAGGGTTAGAAAGATTCGAGGGGCTTGATTAGCTAAGAATTGTTGATGTGTAGAAGAAGAGGAAGGACCCTGCTCAACCATCTGAGACTGTGCATGTGGGTCCCTCTAATTTCAGTATTCGTAGGCTTGGTTGCCTGGATTCAAGATATTTCGCGGGTTGGGTACGGGTTCGGATGGTAGCAAATCAGGTTAACGAGAGTTAGCTATGAGCCTGGTTTACAAGATGTCCAATGAAATTTTCATTTGCTGTATGAGCTGGAGCATGGATCCTTGCATCTCTCTCATTTGTCGATTCAAATCAACCTGCCCTACGGGTTGATAGGCATTCCAAGCTGGCTGATTGACCTGATTTGTGGGCAACTGAGTATAAACATGACCCTAACCCATTGGTCATTGCAGAGCATAGTTGCTTGGTTAGAATTGGGTCTGTTGCCCTAGGTTTTTCCAGGAGAAGTTAGGGTGGTTTCTCCAACCCAGATTATAAGCATTAGAGTAGGGGTTCGATCTTACGTTCTTTTGTATAGCACAAACATCCTCATAGGGTGATGATGGAGGGAAAGAAAGGGAAGGATCAGAGAAACTGGGATCAAAGGCCCCAATTTGGAACCTGTGGGGTTCTGAATATTGCTGGCTCGCAGGTTGAGCCGCATCAAGTTGATTTATGAACTCCCATCAAGAAAGAGTTCACGACGAATGGAATCTCAAATTCTGGGATTGAGTGGATCGAGAGTTGTTCATTGAATTTCCAGCCATCCACTCTTCCATTCTCTTAGCAACCAAGTCCACCTTATCATGTTTGTTACAAATCAATTCCTTATCAAATGAATGAGACTCATGGACTTCATTAACATTTGATCTGGGGTGCTAGGACCGGTTAAAAGTATCCATGGAGACATGATTGATTGAATTTTCCCTCATTTCCTCAAACAAATCATGCGCGCTATCTGCATCTTTGTTGAGGAAATTGCCTCCGCAGGAAGCGTCTACGTGATTTTTGAGTTGCCCAGTCAACCCGTGGTAGAGGATCTACACGAGTTGCCATTTCGGCACCTTGTGGTGTGGACACCTATGCAATAGGTCCTGGAATCACTCCCAAGCCACATGAAACTACTCCCCCAGCCGTTGGGTAAAGGTAGTGATTGCTCATCTCAAAGCATTAGCATGTCCAACAGGGAAGAATTTCTTCAGAAAGGCCAATTTCAACTCATTCCAAGTTGCAATTGGTCTCTCTATAGTCATGTACCAATAAGTTGCTTTATCCCTAAGAGAGTGGGGGAAGAGCCTCAAGATCATTTGCTCCTCATTCACGTTTCGTGCCTTGGTGGTCTGGACCAAAGTGGTCAAGTCCTCCAAGTACTGAAACGGGTCTTCAGAGCAAAGCCCATGGTAATGTTTGATCAGTCTTAACACCTGGGGCTCGATTTCTACGTCTCCGGTCGGATGTCGGGATGTTTCCCATAATTTTAAGGATCACAAAAATCCTTCTAGGGTTTAGCACCCTGCATTCTCTACATTTGTTCCAGTTACCTTCATAATTCCTCCGGTGGAACCCGGGGTAGGGGAGGTTGTTGATCAACCATGGGATCAATTTGACCAAAATCCAATTTACACCTCCTAGAATACTCTAGTTGTCCTTCCAAATGTGGATTCAATGACCGCCGTCCCAGCATAAACTAGGAAAAGGTCAGAAGGACTGGGGATAAGGACCTTGTAGCACAACAAAACAATCCTATCCTTAAGTGGGGTAGCCTAAGGATCTACAAAATCCCAAAACCCGCGTTAAGATTTTAAAAGATTTACTCTACTTGTGTTTGCTCAATCCAACCAGTTAGAAGGAGGGACTGGGGTGAAGGTTCTTCCTTCGGCTTGCACCTCTGGTTCGTAGTGTACCCCCCAGCAGTGGTCGTTTGATGCTACTCCCCTAGTTAGACATCAGATTATTCAGTACAAGTAGGTTAATCATAAATAATCTCAAATTAGGCCCTGAAGAGTGAATTAGTCCTTATGGCCAAAGTTTACTCGATTTTATTAAGTCTTGGGATTGAAATACTTATGGAATGTGATGGGCCCTTAAAATGGGTTGTTTCCTTAATGATTGATTGAGTATGTGTATATGTGTGCACAACCAGGGTTTTCAAGCTAGATTATTTGTGATGCGTAGATTTTAATGTTAAAATCTTGCTTATGTAGCTTTTAGGGTTTAGAATTAGGTTGATTTCAATCAAGTTTGAGGGAAACCAGGTTTTCAAGCATGGGTGAAGATTGCTTTCCTTTAAAACTAAAATAAAGTGGAGTGCCTAGTATGAACCAAGATTGAAAACCCTAAGAAGAAGCTACTTGATGAGTTGATTTTTGGTTGAGTGGTGCGGCCCAAACAACTCAAACAACTGGCCACAACTGTACCACTAGGTTAGTCACACAGAAATGGTTAACCTACATTGATTTCTACTCTTTTATGTGTTGATTTGTGTGTACTAGTTCCACATATCAGAATCCAGTTGAGTAGAAGCAAATCAAGTAGGTTAAGTGCCTTGAATGTGAGTGTATGTTGTGTGTATGTTGAAAATTACCCAACAAAATTATCTTTTTGTTTTTTTTATATAAGCGAGGGTGAAATGAGTGTGAGTGGAAATCCAAACAACCAAACTAATCCTAGGATTTATGCAACCACATAGGTTAATTGGAATATGAATTTAATGTGACAAATGAAATCTATGGAGGGGGAAGAATAGGGAGCACTTACAGTTGTCTTCAACTGCACTTTACTCCAATCTACTGCTTGACGATTCCTTGATGGAGGTCTCTGCAAAATAATAGACATAAGTGAAAGCAAGTTAGAAGACAGAAAGTGCGTGAAATGCGAAAAGAAGATCGAAAAATCGTTGCCTCCCCGACAATGGCGCCAAAATGTCGAAACGTTGAAGTAATACGCCATCGAATTCGATTTTGAAAACCTATCGTTGTAGTTTGAATAGCGAAGAACTTGTGTTCAACAAATAAAATTTATACTGGAATAGAAATCCCAGGTCGAACTCAGGGAGGCTACGTTGATCCAAATTTGTAATTATATTTTTTTGTGTTTTTGTTAAAAAGTGGAGTAACTACAATGAAAGGAAGCACTATAAACAATCAGAGACAGAGAGAGAGAGAAAGAGAGAAAACATCCACTTAATACTTCAAAATGTTTATACAACTAAGTAAGCAAGAAATTACACTTGAAAGCAGGAAAATTCTACTCTAGAAAGCAGGAAAAAGGAATGGGAGAGAGAAGTTATCCTCCTCAATGATCGCTTGGAGGACGAGCCGGATAAGATGACGCTTGGAAGACGAATAATGAAGCGGGAAAAAAGAGATCGAGGCAGGAAGAGCAGGAATGAGGTAGCACGTCGTCGTCGATGAGGGATCCCTTTTGAAATGGAGGCGAAAATTGACTTTATCTCTTGAGGAGCATCCCGGGTGTGGGACAAGCTTCTCTTGAGCTTTGGAGAGGGAGAGAAGAGAAGGAAAGGGTGAGAAATTTGTATGGAGTGGGTCACCTTTTATAGTTGTAGGGAGTGAGGGCATTTTGGTCATTACATTTTGGAAAACATTCATTCAGGACCTTTAGTGATGGATAAATTCGTCACTAAAGGCTTGAATGTGGCCTTTGTGGGTGACGCTAGCGCGCCTGCTCACCTTCCGTGCCTCAAACCCGTGCTCCTTGTCATTCAAATCTTGGAAGTTCGATCGTGAGATCGGACGACTAGGATCTCTCTTTACTGCTCCTCATCTGCATGTGCCTTGCTCGTGTGATCTCGTGTCATGCAGGGGCATCGGATAGCCCATGGGCGCTATCAGCCACACGGTCCTGTTGGATCTCAATCGCGCGGCTAATCGCACCCGCACGCCAGCTCCAATTTGAGGCATGTAAGGGCCTAACCGGCGCCTCCTCTTCTCGATAGGGAACACAACCAACGTGCTATGGGCACGTTTGTGTCGAGCACTCATCTCAAGCGCGTGCGTCCTGCAGACGTTGGATGCACATCCAACGATGGAGAAGCATTGGACAAATGAGCTAAGGCAAGTGCGTGGGCTGGTTGGGTGACAGAGATGGTGCCATGTGGCACCATCTTAGCCATCCATCATCTGAGTGATGTAGATGGTGCCACAAGTATCGGATTGGATCGATCTTCGTGCCGTTAAGCTGCAATCGTCAATCCGAACCCATCCATGCAGTCGGATTTGTCATCTGAAGTGCGAATTAAAATCATCTTGGCCCTTGATCTTCTAGGGTTCCTCGATATCTATTTGATGCTACAGATATCTATTAGGGTGATCTTGGAGTCTTATCACTCCAAGTGCTGCCTTGATCAGATCTGTACGGTTGGATCTTCGATCCGAGGTCCCGATTAGCAAGTTGCTCTGTCCCTGGCCATAAAAGGAGACAATTACTGTACAATTTATACAACTTAGTCTAAATGCATGATTATGCATGTTATGCACTATTTACAATGTATGATGTTAATGTGACACTAAGAACATGCATTAATAGACATTTTAGGTTAATCAGATGTACGCACTTCAGGAGCATCCCGGGCTTGGGACAAGCTCTCTTTGGAGCCTTGGAGGTGGTGAGAGGTAGAAAGGAAGCAATGAAGAGGAAAGGGAGGTGTAGGGTTCCTTTTATATTGAAGGGCTGGCTGGCACTTGCGCATGCACACCCTCTGCACGTGTAGCTGCTATGACGTTGGAGCGTTAAGGATCGTCCGATCTAAATCTGATGGCTGATGTTTGTGTTGAGCTCACACTTGAAATCACGCTGAGCGCATGCTTAAGGTTTGAACGAGCGTGGCAAGACGATCATGGCCGTTAGATGAGTGATGAGAGGCTGAAATCGCTCGAGGACCAATGCCACGGATCATGTGCATGTGATCAAGTGTGAGTTATTGCGTGATCTTGTGCGTGCGTGCATCAAATGAATCTGATCTGGACAAGTTGTCGCACTCCTCGCCGCTTGATGGCATCCAACAGGCTTAATTGAATCGCGCCCGCGCTCGCAAAATTGGGCACAGCAACCAGGCTTCGAATGCGCACTCATTGTATGGAAGAGGATGCTCCAGCCGCTGTGCTGAGGCGTTTGATTGTCGAGAGGAGTGATCAGATGGCTCAAGACCTTGACTTCTTGATGGAGATCCAATGGTTGCGATTTGGCGTGGCTCTCCTTCATCTCATGGGGCACGGCCGATATTGGTCTTCCTGGATGGCACCACATGGCGCTATCTGGGCCGTCCATCTTCTATCTGCTGTAGAGGATGCCACGGTGCTCAGATTAAGACGATTCCTTCATTGCCAGACTGCGAATGTCACCCTAGATCCATCTGCATGGTTGGATTTTTCATCAAAAGCTCGTATGGATATCGCATTCCCCCCTATCCGTCGATCTTCCTCAGACTTCATATGATGCTACGGAACTCTGATCTAAACGATTTCGAAGGAGTTAGACTCTGATTGTCGTCTTGATCAGATCCATATGGTCCGATCGCCCATCTGCAGCCCTAAAATAAATCTTCTTCTCCCCTGACCATAGAAAGGACCTAATTAACCTAAATATATACAACTACTCTAATTACGGAATGATGCATGCTATGCAATATTTATAACATGAAATGCAAATCTAATCTTAGGAACATGCATGAATAGGCATTTTATCTTCGATAATTTTGTCAACATCAGTGCTTCTTTTACCCTAGGAGTTAAAACCCTAGAACAAAACCTAGGGCATGGAACTTGCTTTTTTCATAGCTTGTACGTTTGGATGTTAATGGCAAGGGTATTACCTAAAGTGATTCAAGCCGACGTCTTAGTGCCTTGAGTCCAAAGGTATATTGCCACAACATTATGGCAGGTTGTATTGCCTTAAGGCATACTACCACACAAAATTTTTTGTCATTGTTTTCTGTTGTGTGCATGTATGGCACTATATTGCCTTATGTGTGAAAAATTAGTTGAAAGACTGGTGTGGTATTGTTTTTGCAGGTATCCTATCCTAAAACACCAAACCACACCCTCGAAAACCAACCCACCCAACCTACCCAAAATGCCTCCTCATAGGAAGCAAGCCAAGGGCTCTTCTGCCTCCTCCACCTATTTGGTTGACCAACTGTGTAGCGACGTTGCTTGACAGCGATCCCGTCGCTTTGCAAATGCCAAAGTTAAGAGTCATCGCTTTATTGCATGGAATGACTTTACCCATCTCAACCTTAGGGAACATTTTGAAACCCTTCATCTATTTTGTTACTTTTATCGGCAATTCCACTCTGACATTGGAACTATTGGTGTGTTTCCCGACCTTGTTTGCATTCTTTATGCCAACATCTTTGAAGACTATAGCAATGATGAACTTGAGTTACAGACCCATTTATTGGACATTTATTTGGCTTAAGTACATATGGAATACACTTTCTTATAGTTTAATGACCTAAGAAAAGTTGTAATTAATCTTAGCTTACAATTATCTTGGTATCTGCTTTGCATTCAAATACATACATTTATACTTCTTATTTGATAGGTGCATGCAGAGAGAAAAAAATAAAAGTATAATAGGTGGTTGGACATGAAGATAATTGGCATTTGAAGGACGGTATGCCCATAATTTTCCATCACCACCGCTCCCTCTTCCAGCATTCAAATCCAGCAGTTGCGAATGCCAAGGGAGAGGCGGACATTGTGGATCTGGAAAAGGTTAAAGAATCTCTTTCCCTTCGAGGCTTTAAGGGATCCCCTCCCTTCCTCTCCATCGTGAAGCAGAGCCTACATCGTGGAAGCCATGTGCACTATGGCCCTTTGACCGCTCGCCAGCCAGATCGCACATGCTCCCTCAAGTCGCTCGCCAACCAGACCGCACATGCTACCCCTCATCGCTTGCCATCCAGACCATGTCACTCACCCTCACAATGCTCCTGCCAGCGAACAACAGCCCTGTTGTGCGCGCCACCTCACTGCACGCAGTCACGCCTGTGTGGGAAGTAGCTACTCCTCGCACAGCAGCCCCACCGCGTGCACCCTCCTAACGTGTGCGTGCTCACTTGCGCACACATCCCTCACGTAAGACACGCCACCCACGTAGCAGTCCTCCTCCTGTCCATCTTCATCTTCTTCTTCTCCGCCAAGCAAAGGTACCCAAAGCCACAAAAAATGCAACCACCTCCACGGGGCTTATAACTTCGCGCCATCGACTCCAACGGACAAACTACACCATCACGAGTTCGGCCACACCTTCTGAAGGTTGGCAACAGGCCTCATACATTTGTGAACCGCCACCAACGCCAGCCATCCTCCTCGTCACTGGCAAGACCGTCGGCCACCGCTCATTGGTCCGCTACCACCATCAGGACCCCCTCGCTTAGGCTGACCTTCACTGAAGTTCCCACGGCCTGCCATCGCCTCCTCTTCTCACGCGAGCAAAGGAAAGACATCCTCTATTTTTGAGATAAATAGTTATTACATTGAATGCCATTTTGGACTCTTGATTTTTGAATTTTGGTTATTTTAATGAGGTAACATTGTGGCAACACCCTCATATTCTTGCATTATTATCCACCTCATGTTTACATCTACTGATTGCATGAAATTATGATTCCGGTTTACATCCTAACTTGCATGCAAGTAAAATTTACATAGGATGCCACTATTCATGCATTATTTACATATTTAGAGCTTCGATTCCTTACGTGAAATTTACGTAATGAGCACGTGATTTCTCTATAAGTTGGAAATTCACAATCAGAGCAGTAAATCCATTTATTCATTTGACGAATATTTCTACAAACATGATTGTTGCTTATCTGTGATTTATTGTAGTTGTTCCTCCCTGTGGATTCAACCTAACTTTTCGTGGTTAGTTTTACTGATAAATACTTTTGATCTAGGATTTTTCCACCACGTGATTTCACTGGGACGCCATATTTTTCTGACATCGTTATTCTGCAAGCGAAAAAACTCCTGACCAAATGGTGCTATTGCCGGAGAGGCAATCAAAGCAATAAATTCACTTGACTTTATTTTTGACTATTCTGAGTTGCGCATTTATCTGATTTATCTTTCCTATGTGAGGAATCTGACGAGGTTATAGGTGTAGCTGAGAGACGACGTCTACCTTGAGAGACCTCTATATGTGGAGATAATTGCAGGAGCTTGTGGGCCTTGATCCCACATGAGTGGAGATGCGCAGAGGACCATCTAGAAGGATTCCTCCTCTTAGACTTCTGATTTAGAATTTTAGGATAGACTCTTTAGGATTAGCCTAGTTATTTGTTTTCTTGCCCTTGTACTCTGGTGCGAGTTTGTGGGGGAGTGTCCCCGATTCTTTAGATTTTAGGATCCTTTTGCGGAAGTTAGATCTTTTCATTGCCCATTTATTTTTACAAAAAAAAAGAGAAAGTAAATCCGAATTTCCTACTAGAAGCTACTTATCCAGAGGATGACCATCTAGGATTGTTTGAGCAGCATCTAGATTTTCTTATTGCATTGCGTGCATTTTTGCATGGAAGAGTGCTGGAGCAAGGTACGCATTTCTTATTTTACTGCATCAGTTATCTACACACACATTGCATCTAAACATAATTAAAGAAGACCTCTTAAACTGATTTCAAAAGATTAATCAAGTGGTCACATCATTTCTTGAAAGGAAAGGAAAATATTTCAGAAGTGCTTGAATAAATTGATTGCAGTTTTAAAAAGCAAAATTACTTTCGCGGTGAATGCACACTTCCTGCACTAAGCACGCACTATAGGCACTGTAGTAGGACTTGGACCCTTAAGGCTATAGGCATCGATCTTTGTATCGGTGCAAACCCTCCTATCTCAGTTTGAAATGGTGATATTAACTTTTGCTTGGGTGACTTGATACTTTAAGGCAGGGGACACCCCTTAAAGGAATTCAAGGGTAGTTAAGAGGCACCGCTAATGCAACGGCTCAAAGGAAGGTTTCGCCCTACTTGCACCCCTTGGTTCCATCCTTGGAGTACCTTTTTACTTGAGAATTAGAGAATATTAATGTAACAAAGTGTACATCTTTAGGGCACTCGAAGGTCAAGTTAGGGTGCGTAATTGTTTGACTTGATTCATCACCCAAAAAGGACTAAAAGTAACCTCAACCTTCTTAACAGCTTTGATCAAAAATTTCAAGTGCCTCATTTCTCTTATACCACTTACGTGGGAATGGGGAAAAACTGCCTTGACTATATTTGGCCAAGCTGAAGAGTTGGAAGAGGCCTTAAAGAACATTAACCTAACAAAAGACCTCTTGCGTTATGTTTTCCTGGTGTATGCTTGGTAGGCACTCTCGTAGAAGTAGTCTTCCCTTCAACCCTGAGACTGAGAGAATTATAAGGAAAGCTAACCAAGAAAGAAGAAAAATGGTTGAATAAAGACCTGAAGAAGAGATTAGGGTTGATGAAAATCAGAGAACTTGGAGAAACTATTTCCTCCCTAAAACCCACAAAGCCCTACCTTTCCGAAGACCTGGTGTTTATCGAAGTGAAATCTGGTTTTAAAATAATGCGTCGTAGTGTAGTTGAAATAGCTTTGAAAACATATGAATTTTATTACTCGAACTTTTAAATCCGAGGTCGAACAGAGGGAGCAAATTGGGGTTCCAAAATCAAGAACACAACTTTCAAATTTGATACAATATGTAATGAAGAATCAAAGTTATAATGCAAGAAATATAATCTCAATGTATATAGAAGCACAAAAGAAAATATGGACGTCTGATGTGAAAGTCAGACATCTTAAACGTCAAGTGCTACAGTGCTTCTCTTCTTTGTCTGCTGTCTATTCTCTTTCTTCTCCTTTCTTTTCTTTCTTCTGTTGACGGCCTTCTTTCTTATTGGGTCTTTCTTCTTTTTCCTTTGTAGCTTCTTTGATTTCTCTGTCTTCGCTCTGGCCTTAGCATCTTCTTCCTTCTTCTATCTCTTTCTACTCTGACCCTTATCTTCTTTCTCTTCTTTCTTTTCTTCTTCTGTCTCTGACTTCAGCTCTTCTTCAGCCTTGCTCCTCTTCAGCCGTGCCTTCACCTTCCTTAGCTTCCTCTCTGGCTACCTCTTCTTCTTTCTTGGCTCCCTCTTCTTCTTCTTTGGCTTCCTCTTTTTCTCTTGAGAGTAAAACCTACCTCCTACCCACCCCGTGATCTCTCTTCCTTCCTTTCTCTTAGGTTCGCTCTCCCAGAGCCTTCTCGAGTTAACTGATCGGGTATGTGCTCCTGGGACTAGGCTCACCGGTGTACGTGGGGGGCGAGGAGTGCACGGGTTAGTCGGGTATCCGGGTCAGAATGAGGTCTGCGGGTAGAGGGTCGCGGATGAGGCGGTGGGAGAGTGGGACCTCAACCCGTGGACAGGAGGCGATAAGCCCCTAATAGTTTTTCACTTTATATCACAACACCTACTCCTTATCTTCCAAGGTGGGACTAAATGTCCCACCTTCCTCATAGGCACATGCACAGCAGATGTCTCACGAATTACAGCAGCCGCATGGGACTTTGACTCCAATTGCTGGGCTGAGATGTGCACAAAGGAAACTCGTACGACCTGGGACTTGAAGCCTTGTCCCTGGAGTCCTGGAGCAAGCTAACGAGTAAGCTTCATCCTCCATCAATGGCAGTGAAGACTTGAACCTTGCCAACAAGAAAATGGCCTTGCAGCCTTGTCAAAACACTCAGAAGCTTCGCCTAACCATGGCGAAGGTGGGACGGTGGTCGGTGTGGCGCGGGGTGGCCTGAGCATGCGTGCCTAGGTCACCCAATGCATGCGAATATGGGTGTGTTTGGGGGATGTGTTGGGGGCGTGTCGTGGTGAATGGAATGAAGGGTTATGGTCAGTGAGGTGTGGAACAGCTTGTGAGGTGGTTGGCAAGGTGGATGGATGTGTGGTGAGGCGGGAGGACCTCGTCGATGGTCTAACCGGAGGTGAAGAAGGTGGTGGTTTGCGAATGTCGGGCCGGACTTTAAGAAATAAATGCGAGAAAAGAGAAGAGAAGGGAGAAAGGACTTATCTGAGGGTGCTTAGACAAAGGGGGATGCGGAAGAGGCAGCCGACTCATGCCTGCCGTCGCGGGATACGAAGATCCCTGTAGGAGGAGGAGGACGACGACGAGAGGGTATGAGAAGCATTGGCTGGTGCGGTGGGGCATGGATGAAGGGGATAAAGGTAACTCTGCCATTGGTATTGTGGCAGAGTGACGAGAGTGGGAGACAAGAGTCACCGAAGCTTGCTGGGTGGTTGGACGGAGTGGAAGAGTGGAAATTGGGGGTATCTCAAGCCAATTCAAGCTTCGTATGTGCGAAATGATTAGGGGACACTTCTATAGCTCCTGGCAGAAGGTCTTGTGCTTGGAAGCCAACCTTCCAAGCACGGCAACCTCGCTAGAGATGGAAGGTCAAAAAGACCCAAATCTCTCATGCATTCGCATGAGAGATTGGGTACAAATTAGGGCTCCAAATTATGTCCACATGAGAGGGGATTTCTCAGAGAATCTCCCATTCAAATTTAAAAGGGATTCTCCAAGGAATCAGGGAGTTCTTTCCCTCGAATCGTCGTTGGAGTAGGATTTCCTCTGCTGTAATGGAGAGGGATCTAGTTGCAAAGAATGACGAGGAAGTTAGGGGGGGTTCTCTAATGGTTTTCAAAAGTTAGGGGTAGAAATGTAATTGGGCAAGACTAGTTGGCAAAGTAAGTCAAGGTGAATTCCCCCTAGGTTCTAATTTTGATACAAACCTAATTGGGACCTAAGGAATCCAATGGTGAAGCTGGATTCTGGGTTTGACTGTGTTTGACTAGGAAATTTACACAAAAACCCAATTTAGAGCAAACATTTGATTAGGACGCCTATTTAAGCTAAATAGGTTCTAAGGGCCAAATTAACGGTTCTAAAACCTAGAGGATATTTTTTCATAATTTTTAGAGGATTTAGGTGAGTTTTATCCTAACTAGAACATTGATAAATAAAGTGGGTCTTTTTTAGGGTTGCAAGAAGTCATTTAATTCCCAAATTTCACATGAACCCTTTTCTGTTTGAACCAAGCCACTTTTAATCTTATTAAGACAATTTGAACTATGTTTAGCCCATGAGAAATCCTGTTGTTGCATTGCAATGGTAAAATTACAGTTTTACCCCTTATTTCTTACTTTTCTTTAAGAAGGGTTATTCCTTGAGTTAGGACCTCCATTTGGTTATGTAGGAGCTTTTGTTCTCTTTTCTCGGTCAAAATGAGCTAGTTGGGGCTCATGATGGTGTTCCCAACATACCCCATGCCTAGCTTTTGCTAGTCCCTTAGCAAAATTTTAAGGTTTTAACTTCTGTTATAGACCATGAGTTCCTTTCACACATTATGATCAGCGCTTTTTCTTTTCCTTTTGATTAGGTTAGAATGCTGACTATAAGCCTTGAGGTACGCAAGTATCAACCAAGATCCAGACCTGACACGCTCTAACCTTGGTCCTCTGGGAAGGTTTTTAAGGCCCATAGGAACTATCCTAAGGTTCGTTGGACTCCGTGGTTGAAGCACCCATGCTTGCAACGTATTTTAGCCTCGGTTTAGTTTGCAGTGCATTTTTTTGTAAGAAAGTGACCGAGGATTTTTTTGTTTGGAGAGTTTTCTCTCTCTTTTCCTTTTATTTCTAACTTCGAATTGGCTTCTCAACATGGTCTGTATCAGATTCCTCATCCCCATCATCAATCCTCGAAGGGTCTCTAGAAATCGATGCTTCATGATAGCACCACCCATGGCAACCCCCAGAACCCTAGCTTTCGAGATAATCTTACCCATTGCTTTCTGTAGCTAAATCTAGACCCTAGCAATCGACATTTCATGATAATGCCACCCATGGCATCTGAACCAGCATAGGGTGCTTATGTGTCCCTAGTAGGGTATGTAAATATCTTAGGAGACGGGCACCAAGGAGACGATATGTTAATATGCATCTTCAAGGGGAATTTCCTACCTCTTTGCACAAGGAACTCATCCAAATCAACTTGTGTTGATCGGCTGCCCCTAACCTAGGCAACTTTCTTCAGAACATTTAATGCTATTGTGTGATTTTGACAGTTATGTGCACTGAACCAGACTGTGTGTGGATTGGGGTTCTTAGGTTATCGAGTCTCGCAAACCCAAGGTTAGTTAACGAGGCCGAATACTCCCTAAGCCTTAGACCGAATACTTAAGCTTTGCATTTTCCCCAACCTCTTGAGGACTATCTAGACCTTAGCCTAAGAGTCTAGCCCAAGAGGCCTAAGATCAGCGTTCCTCTAATCTCTTTTGTGTCTCATTAGCACTTTTTTCCTCTCATTTTCTCTTTCTTGATATGGTCAAGAACTTTAGTTAATCCCATAATTTCTTACTAATGACTATCTCTTTTTTCTTTTTCATTTTGTGTTCCTTTTTTGACATTTTACTCTTTTCCTCCTCATTTTCTCCTTATGATTTGTATGGCCTCAATTTTCTCTCCCCTCAGTATTTTTTTATTTTTTAGTGTTTTTTGTGATATGTGATTTTTTTAATGAAACCTTTTCTTATGAGATGAGCTTTCATCGCGTTTTGCACTTTCATACCATCCCTTGCCTACGATTTGCAATGTCCCCATTGTAAATTAAGTGGGTTCAAATTCAGCTTAGAACATTCATTAGAACAGGTGTTGGGTGGGCAAACGGGTCGAGGTGATTGTAGCCAATGATTTCTGGACTTGGGTATGGGTACCTGAGCTTGGGTCGGCTATTCTAATGGATGAACCATAAAGTGCAATATGAATTCAGCATAGGATTATCAAGAAAGGTTTCAGTTCTTTCAAGAATGACAGGTTGCCTCCTGTTAAGCACTGAGTTTTACACCATCGGCTGGGCATAATGAGCTCAGGAAGAATGGAGGGTAAGGGATATCTCATCCAAATTTGTATCGGTCAAGTCAATGAACGATTTGAGTCTTTGATCGTTCATGACGAACGGTTTAGAATCATGGTTGAGTGGAATGATTTCAATGGCTCCATTTCCAAAGATTCGTCAGACTTAGTAGGGTCCGATCCATTTTCATCGTAGCTTTCCTGAGAATAGTTTAAGCTTGGCATCAAAAAGTAGGACCTTTTGACCAGGATGGAAGATCTTTCTTGATATGTGCTTGCATGGAAGTCCTTAACCCACCCTTTGTAAATTCGCGAGTTCTCATACGTATCGTGGTATAATTCATCGATCTCACTTATTTGAAGCTTTCTATGGGTTCCTACCTTAGAAAGATCTAGGTTACAGTTCCGTACTACCTAATAGGCTTTGTGCTCCAGTTCGATGGGGAGGTGACATGCCTTCTCGTACACCAATTTGAAGGGAGACATACCTAATTGGGTTTTGTGGGCGGTCCTATAAGCCCACAAAGCTTCTGGAAGCTGGGATGACCAGTCCTTGTAAGGACGAACAGCAACCTGGAGGATTTTCTTGATCTCCATATTTGATAGCTCATCTAGATCATTAGTTTGGGGGTGGTAAGGAGTAGAGATTCGGTGTGACACTTCATATTTGGTCATCAGTGACCTGAACTGAGCATTAGTAAAATAGGTCCCTCTGTCAGAAATTATAGCACGTGGAATCCTGAACCGTGAAAAGATGTTCTAATGAAGGAATTTGATAACCAATTTATGATCATTGGTTCGGGTCGGAATGGCTTCGATCCATTTGGACACGTAGTCGACAGTGAGTAAAATGTACTCGAAGCCATCTGAGATAGGGAAGGGTCCCATAAAATCTATCCCCCATATGTCGAAGATTTCGCATACCAGAATCGACTGTAAAGACATCATATCACGATGGCTCATGTTGCCCAAGGTCTGTCAATGAGTATAAGCCTTACAGTGATTGTACGCATCTTTGAAAATTGTTGGCCAATAGAAGCTGCATTGGATGACTTTCGCTGCGATTTTATGACCTGAAAAATGTCCACTACATGCTTGGTCATGGTAGAAAGACAATATGTTTTGAATTTCCGCTTCCTCGACACATCATCGAATTATCTGATCAACACCGATGCGGAAAAGATACGGGTCTTCCCAGAAGTAATACTTGGCATCGAAAAGTAATTTGTCCTTCTTCACCTTAAGCCAATCGGATGGGATCTGATGTGATGCCAGATAGTTTACTATATCAGCAAACCATGGAAGCCCTGTATTGATAGTTAGAAGGTGCTCATCAGGAAAATGTTTCGTGATGGGTCCGAAGGGGTCGATGATCTCAGAAGGAAGGCAAGACAAGTGGTCAGCTACCACGTTCTGTTTTCCCGCTTTGTTACGAATCTTGAGGTCAATTTCTTGCAACAGCAAGATCCAGTAGATTAATCAAGGTTTCGCATCCTTCTTTGCAAGGAGATGCCTCACAGTTGTGTGATCCGAGTACATGATAACACGGGAACCTAGGAGATAAGATTTGAATCTTTCCAGGGTAAATACTATGGCTAGCAGCTCTTTCTCAGTAACTATGTTGTTACGCTAAGCCTCATCAAGTGTCCTGCTAGCGTAGTAGATGACCACAGGTTTCCCATCAATTTTCTACGCCAATATCGCTCCTACAGCGAAATTAGATGCATCGCACATGATCTCAAAGGGTTGAGACCAATCAGGGGACTATAGGATCGGGGCTTGGGTAACTCGTTCACGGAGGATTTGAAATGCTTGAGTGCATTCCTTAGAGATTTCGAAAGGTACATCCTTAGAGAGTAGAGTAGTCAGGGGGCGCGCGATTTTTGAGAAATTAGGAATAAATCAACGGTAAAAACCAATGTGCCCTAGAAAAGATTGGATGTCCTTGATCAAGCTAGGCATAGGGAGTTTGGAAATCAAGTTCACCTTGGCTCGATCAACTTGGATGCCTTTTTCTGAAATAAGATGTCCCAAGGGAATTCCTTTAGGCACCATGAAATGGCTCTTTTCCCAGGAAAGAACCAGATTCACGTCAATGCACCGCCTGAGGATTTGGACCAAGTGCAGGAGACAATCGTCAAAGGATTCTTCAAAAATTGAAAAGTCATCCATGAAGTCTTCCAGATAATCACCTACCATATCTGAGAATATGGCAAGCATGCACCGCTGAAAGGTAGCAGGTGCATTGCAGAGACCAAACGGCATCCTTCGAAATGCGTAAGTCCCGAAGGGGCAGGTGGAAGTGGTCTTTTCTTGGTCCTCAGGATGGATTGCCACCTAGTTTTAACTGGAGTACCCATCCAAAAAGCAGAAGAACCTATTTCCCGCTAGCTTTTCAAGGATCTGATTAATAAATGGTAGTGGGAAATGATCCTTCTTCATGGAAGAATCGAGTCTCCTATAATAAATGCAGACTCTCCATGAGTTTGCCACACGAGTTGCTATGACTTCTCCGGTTTCAGTCATGATAACGGTGAGTCCTACTTTCTTAGGCACAACCTGGATTGGATTCACCCACCGACTGTCGGAGATCGATTAGATGATCCCTGCGTTTAACCACTTAATGATCTCCTTTTCCATGACCTCCTATAGATTAGGATTTAAACATCTCTACATGTCATGAGAAGGTCATGTGCCCTCTTCGGTGTAGATACGGTGTGTGCAGTAAGAGGGGCTGATACCAGTCAAACCATCGAGAGTCCATCCAATGGCTCTACGATGTTGCTAGAGAATAGTAATCAGATGGGATTCCTGGTCAGGTGTGAGTTTGGAGTTGATAATCATTGGAAACGTCTGATTGGAACACAAAAAGACATACTTCAGATGGTCAGGAAGAGGCTTGGGCTCCAGAATAGAATTATCAGTAGCAGCAGGTGGTCCAGTGTGTGTCTGGAGAAAGGGAAGGAGTTATGGGTTTATCTAGATCAGGGTCAGACTCCTCTATTTGTGGGTTTTGATCATCTTTTGGTTGATGGGGTGTAATCAGGTTGTCCTCGATATACGGTTCATCAACCACGGCCTTGATATCACATATTTGTTCTATAACACCGTAATTAATCCCTTGTTGGGCCTTAAAGATGTCAACTTTTAGTTTTTGGTTCTCGAATATCAGTTCTATTTGGCCCTCCGCATAGTTTATATTGGCCCTAGTGTTGTCGAGGATTTTGTGCGGGTTTAAAGGATGTCACGTTGTAGTATAACCGACAAAACGTCTAAACAAATATAAAGAATTTTATTACTCGAAGACCGGAGTATCCGAGGTCGAACACGGGGAGCAATCTCAGTACTTTGTAAAACCAACGAATACAACTGTTTAAATGCAAATAGGACTCATTCAACGAGAGAATTTAAAAAAAAGGATTTGAAAAAGAAATAGAATTAGACGTCTGATTTGTGTATCAGACGTCTTAAATGTGATCTCTCTTTCTCTCTTCTTCTTCGTGGCTCTTCTCCCTTCTTTGCTTCTGGTATCTTTCCTTCTTCTCCTGTCTTGCCTTTCTTCTTTCTTCTTCTTTTTCTTCTGCTCTCTTTGCAGTCTTCCCTTGTCTTCTTCTTCGTTCTTCTCTCTCTTCTGCCTTGTCTTCCTTCTTCTTCTTCTCTGCGAAGAATTCTCCTTTCACTTGCTACACAGCCTCTTCTTTCTTCACTCCCTGTTCTGCAGCCACTAAGTGTTTGCTGCCTGGGACAGTTCTGCCTTCCTGCACACACCACACAGTAGCAAAAACCTACCCCCATCCCTCTACCCATGCGTCTCTCTCTCTCTGAAGCAATGCACTCACGGACGCTCTCCCAGAGCCACACGGATAGTCGGGTCGGGTTCGCACCCGGGACCAGGCGCACCGGCAAGTGGTGATGCACGAGGAGTGCGTAGGTCTAGGTCGGGTCAGGTCAGCCAGATCCGCGAGGTCAAGCCGCGGACGAGGCATGTGAGGGCGGTGAGGGACCTCACCCCTGTGCTTACGGAGGCAGCCGGCTTAAAGCACAAATACAATTTATAGCGTACCTGAGTGCTGCAATCCCACGATGTGGGACTAAAGGTGCCGCCCTAATTTCACGCGCACCCGCAGACTCTCGTATGCAATTGCCCAAGCTATCGACTCTGCTGGCGCTACTGGCTGGCCTTGGTTGCTTCGTGACACTTGCGAGAATCTGCTGCACCTGCCGCTTGGGAAGCCTGATGCCTGCTGCTGCTCCAAGCTCCCTGCTGCTTCGGCTATTAATGGCGGCTGGGGCTTACACCTGACATCCAACAGAACGGCCTATTGGCCCAATCAGAATAGCTGGAAACGTTCGCCGCAGCACGGCGAAGGCGGTGGGTGATGCTGCAGGTTGCCGGTCGGCCTAGGCGTGCGTGCCTAGGTCAACCTGTGGCCGGAGATGGTGGGTTGGTCGGGGGGTGCTTGTGGAGGTCTGGAGTGGCAGTGATGGGGTGGAATGGGTTCCTGGTGGTGAGGCGGAGCTCTCAAGGTGGTTGGCGAGCCGTGTGGAGTGGCGAAGTGGTGTGGGCGTCTCACCGGAGTGAGGTCGAAGGCGACGAAGATGGAGGCGGTTAGGTACTGTCGAGGGGTAATCAAGTAAAATAGTTGGGGGAAAAGAGAGAGGAGAGGATGGAGAACGTATCTATGGATGTCTGGAAGGAAGGACGGCGGTGGAGAGGATGGCTCGTAACTGCCGTCGTCGGGGAAGAAAGACCCTGAGGGAGGAAGCGGCGACGAAGACGAGGTCAGAAGCGTGCGTGCGGGGTACAGCGCATCGCGGGAGGAAGCGACGGAGAGGACTCGGCTGCTGGTATGGCAGCAGAGCGACGAGAAGGAGGGGAGGAGGTCGCTGGAGCTTGTGGGTCGTTTGGCCGGAGATGGGAGAGCGAGGAATTTGGAAGGGATCTCCGTCAAAATCAAGCTTGCCTTCTGCGGCAGGGTCTGGGGTGTCTTTTATAGGTGCTGGCCGCAACTACCAGCGCGTGGAGACCGCGCAATTAGGTCTGCCGACTCACCGGAGTTGGAAGGAAGGTGGGTACCCGAATCTCTCGTGCGTTCGCACGAGAGATTGGGTTCACACCAGCGATTGTAATTGGCTTTATAAGGAAGGGAATTCCTCAGGGAATCCTCCTTCCATTTCTGGGAGGGAATCTCTGAGGGATTAGAGAGCCATCTCTCTCGAAACTTCGCCGGAGCTCGGTTCTACCCTAGCAATGGCGGCAGGACCGGTTTGCAAAGGAGGCGAAGAACCTAGGGGCTCTCTGCAAAGGTATTCGAAAGATAGGGACCAATTTGTGATTTGGGTGTACTAAATTGCAAAGTAGGTCAAGATGACCTCGCCTTAGGTCCAAATTTTGGTAAAAACCTAATTTGGACCTAAGGAATCCAATGGTGAAGTTGGATTTTAGGTTTGACCTCATTTTACTGGACATTTTGCGTAAAAAAATTGAAATTAGGTTAATTGAAGAGCTAGGACCCTAATCTAGGTCAAACTTGGTTCCAAAGGCCAAATTAAGTGTTCTAAAACCTAGAGGATGTTTTTCCATGATTTGTAGAGGGTTTACTTGCTTTTTGTTCTGACCGGAACCTTGTTAATCTAAGCGGGTCTATTTTAGGGTTACCAAGTGTCATTTAGTTCCTAGATTGCACATGAACCCATTTCTGATTAACTCAACCAACTTTTTATCTTATTTGGACCATTTGACCTCTGTTTTGCTTCTGAGAAATCCCGTTTATGTGCTGCAATGGTAAAATTGCAGTTTTAACCTTTATTTCATGTTTTCTTCTCAAAGCACTTGTTCCTTTAGTTAGGCCTTCTTCCAGGTTATGTAGGAGCTTTTATCTTCTTTATTGGGTCAAAATGAGCTAGTTATAGCTCATGATGAGGCTCTCATCATACCCCCATGCCTGGCTTTTGCTAGTCCCTTAGCAAAATTTCAAAGTTTTAACTTCTATTCTAGACCCTGAGTGTCTGTCAACAACTATGAAAAGTGCTTGTCTTTTTATTTTGTGATTTATGTAAGAATGCTGATAATAGGCCTAGAGGTACTCAAGTACCAACCAAAATCCAGACCTGTTCCGCTTTAGCCTCAGTCCTCCGCAAAGGTTTCTCCGGCCCACAGAAACTAACCTAGGGTTTGTTGGACTCCGC
The DNA here is from genome assembly GCA_037157565.1 of Thalassia testudinum. Classification (NCBI taxonomy): domain Eukaryota; kingdom Viridiplantae; phylum Streptophyta; class Magnoliopsida; order Alismatales; family Hydrocharitaceae; genus Thalassia; species Thalassia testudinum. Next base: position 122,544,828 of record JAZHRO010000024.1, read on the forward strand.
AGTTAAAGCACCCGTGCTTGAGACATTTTGAGCCTAACTTCAGTTTGCAGTGCATTTTTTTTTGTAAGAGAGAGATAGAAGATTTATTTGTTTGGAGAGCTTTTCTCTCTCTTTTCTTTTTATTTCTAGCTTCGGATTAGCTTCTCAACACAGTCTGTATCGGATTCCTCGTCCCCATCATCAATCCTCAAGGGTCCCTGGTTTTTGAGATTTCGAGATAATCCCGCCCATGGCAACCCCCAGAACCCTGGCTTTCGGGATTTCGAGATAATCCCACCCATGGCGTTCCGTGGTCAAATCCCGACCCTGGCGATCGACATTTCGTGATAATGCCGCCCATGGTATCTGAACGAGCAGAGTGCTTACATGCCCCCAGTAGGATTTTAAATATCCTAAGAGACAAGCATCGAGGAGACGATATGTTGTTACGCATCTTCGAGGGGAATTTCCCGCCTCTCCACGCTGGGAACTCGTCCAAATCAATTTGTGTTGATTGATCGCTCCTAATCTAGGTGACTTTTTCAGAACATTAAACGCTTTTCGCGTGATTTGGATGTTTTATGCGCACTGAACCCGACTGTGTGTGAATTTGGGTGCTTAGGTTACTGAATCCCGCAAATCGGAGGTCAGTTAACGAGGATGAATACTTCCTAAGTCTTGGACCTAATGCTCAAGCTTCGCATTTTCCTCAATCTCTTGAGGATTATCCAGATTTTAACGGATACGTGAATTTTTTAAGCTAAAGGTACTAGCCCAAAAGGCTTAAGACCAGCGTTCCCGCTAATCTCTTGTTATATCTCCGTAGCACTTTTCTTTTTCTTGATTCGGTCTAGAACTTCAGTTAACCCCTTACTCTTTTACTAATGACTATTTCTTTTCATTTTCATTTTGTGCTCCTTTTTGTCATTTTTCCTTCTTTTCCTCCTCTCATTTGTATGACCCTGAATTGTTCCTCCCCTCTATCAAGTCTCTCTCTCTTTTTTTTTATGTGAAACCCTTTCTTGATATGAATTTTCTGACATTTTGCACTTTCATAACCCCCCATGCCTAAGATTTGCAATGTCCCCATTGTAAATTAGGTGGGTTCGAATTCAGCTCAGTTCATGTATTAGGACAGGTGTGTGGTGAGTGAATGGGTCGAAGCGACTTGTAGCGAACGATTCCTAATTTCGGGTAGGTATACCTGAGGTGAAGTCGGCTGTTCTGATGGATGAACCCTAAAGTGCAATATGAGTTCCGCATAGAGATGTCAGAAATGGTTTCGGGTTTTTCAAAGAATGACGGGTTGCCTCCCGTTAAGCGCTGAGTTTTACGCTATCGGCTGGGCGCAATGAGCTCAAGAGGAATGGAGGGTAAAGGATGACTCAGCCAAATCTATATCAGTCATGTCAATGAACGGCTTGAGTCTCTGCCCGTTCACGACAAAGGGTTCAGAATCGTGGCTGAGTGGGCTGATTTCAATGGCTCCATTTCTGAAGATTTGTCGGACTAGGTAGGGTCCAACCCACTTGGATCTTAGCTTTCTTGGGAATAATTTTAGTCGGGCATCAAGGAGTAAAACTTTTTGACCAGGATGGAAGACCTTTCTAGAAATGTGTTTGTCGTGAAAAGCTTTAACCCGTTCTTTGTAAATTCGCGAGTTCTCATACGTGTCGTGGCGTAATTCATCGATCTCGCTCATTTGAAGTCTTCTGTGGGTTCCAGCCTTAGAAAGGTCGAGATTACAGGTCCGTACTGCCCAATAGGCTTTATGCTCCAACTCGACGGGGAGGTGACATGCCTTCCCGTACACTAGTCTGAAGGGAGACAATCCTAATTGGGTCTTTTGGGCGGTCCTATAGGCCCACAATACTTCTAGAAGCCGAGAAGGCTAATCTTTTCTATCAGGTCGAACAGTAACCTGAAGGATCTTCTTGATCTCTCGGTTAGATAGCTCAGCTAGACCATTAGTTTGGGGGTGGTAAGGAGTAGAGATCGGTGTGACACCTCGTATTTGGTCATCAGTGACCTGAACTGAGCGTTCGTAAAATGGGTCCCTCCATCGTAAATTATAGCACGCGGAATCCCGAACCTTGAGAAAATGTTTTGATGGAGGAATTTTATAACAACTTTATGATTGTTGGTTCGGGTCGGAATGGCTTCTATCCACTTGGACACATAGTCAACTGCGAGTAAGATGTATTCGAAGCCATCTGAGGTCGGAAAGGGTCCCATGAAATCAATCCCCCAAATATCAAAAATTTCGCATACCAAGATCGGCTTTAGAGGCATCATGCTCTATGGCTCATGTTGCCCAGAGTCTGGCAATGGGAACATTCCTTACAGTGATCGTATGCATCCTTGAAAATTGTGGGCCAGTAGAAGCCACACTGGAGGACTTTTGATGCGGTTTTATGTCCAGAAAAATGTCCACCGCATGCCTGGTCATGGCAGAATGAGAGTATGTCTTTGATTTCTACTTCCGTGACGCACCGTCGGATTATCTGATCAGCACCAATGCGGAAAAGATACGGGTCTTCCCATAGGTAATACTTGGCATCGTAATGCAATTTGTCCTTTTTGGCCTTTGACCAATCGGGCAGAATCTGATGTGATGCCAGGTAATTAACTATATCGGCGAACCATGGAAGACTTGTAATGATAGTCAGGAGGTGCTCATCAGGGAAATGTTCTGTAATAGGTCCGGGAGGATCAATAATTTCAGAAGGAAGGCGGGACAAGTGATCAACTACCACATTGTGCTTTCCCGCCTTGTCACGAATTTCGAGGTCAAATTCTTGCAATAGCAAGATCCAGCGGATTAGTCGAGGTTTCGCGTCCTTCTTGGCAAGGAGATGCCTTACAGCTATGTGATCCGAGTATATGATAATACGGGAACCCAGAAGGTATGATCTGAATTTTTCCAGCGCAAATACTACGGCCAGCAGCTCTTTCTCAGTAACCATATAGTTACACTGAGCCTCATCCAGTGTTTTGCTGGCGTAGTAAATGACCACAGGTTTCCCATCAATTTTATGCCCCAAAACTGCTCCTACAGCAAAGTCAGATGCATCGCACATGATCTCAAAGGGTTGAGACCAATCAGGGGACTGTAGGATTGGGGCTTGGGTGACTCGGTCACGTAGGATCTCAAAGGCTCGAGTGCATTCCTTGGAAATTTTGAAAGGCACATCCTTGGAGAGAAGATTGTCAGGGGGCGCGCGATTTTGGAGAAATCAGGGATGAATCGACGATAGAAATCGACGTGCCCCAAAAAAGGTCGGATGTCCTTAATCGAGCTAGGCATAGGGAGCTTGGAAATCAGGTTAACCTTAGCTCGATCCACTTGGATGCCTTTCTCTGAGATTAAATGTCCCAGGACAATTCCCTCAGGCACCATGAAATGGCTCTTTTCCCAGGAAAGAACCAAATTCACCTCAATGCACTGCCTGAGTATATGAACCAAGTGTTGGAGGCAATCGTCAAATGATTGTCCAAAAATTCAAAAGTCATCCATGAAGACTTCCAGATAATCACCTACCATATCTGAGAATATGGCAAGCATGCACCGCTGAAAAGTTGCAGGTGCATTGCAGAGACCGAACGGCATCCTTCGGAATCCGTACATCCCGAAGGGGCAGGTGAATGTGGTCTTTTCTTGGTCCTCTGGATGGATTGCCACCTGATTGTAACTGGAGTACCCGTCAAGAAAGCAAAAGAATCTATTTCCCGCTAGTTTCTTGAGGATCTGATCAATAAACGGTAGTGGGAAATGATCCTTCTTCGTGGAGGAATTTAGTCTTCTGTAATCAATGCAGACTCTCCACGAATTAGCTATTCGGGTAGGAATGACTTCCCCGGTTTCAGTCGTGATGATGGTAAGTCCTGCCTTCTTAGGCACCACTTGTGTTGGACTCACCCAACGACTGTCGGAGATCGGGTAGATGATCCCTGCATCTAACCACTTAATGATCTCCTTTTTCACGACATCCTATAGGTTAGGGTTTAGGCGTCTTTGCATTTCTCTTGAAGGTCATGAGCCTTCTTCTATGTAGATTCGATGTGTGCAGTATGAAGGGTTATACCAGTCAAATCATCTAGAGTCCATCTAATGGCTCTACGATGTTGTTGGAGAACAGAAATCAAACGGAGTTCCTGGTCAGGTGTGAGTCGAGAATTGATAATCACAGGAAATGTCTGATTTGAATCCAAAAAGACGTATTTTAGATGTTCAGGAAGGGGCTTGAGTTCCATGACAGGATTGTCAGCAGCAGCGGGTGGTTCGGGGTTTGTATCGGGAGCAATGGTAGGAGTCATAGGTGTGTCTAGATCAGGTCCGCACTCCTCTGTTAGCGGTTTTTGATTCTCTAGTGGTTGATCAGGAATAATCAGGTTGGCCTCTATATGCAGTTCATCAACCACGGCTTCGACATCACAAATTTCCTCTATCACCCCGCAATTAATCCCTTGATGGGCCTTGAAAATGTCAATCTTCAGATTTTGATTCCCAAATTTTAATTCTATCTGGCCCTCTTCGCAGTTTATATTGGCCATAGCAGTGGCCAAAAAGGGTCTCCCTAATATGATTGGTGTGTCCCTTGGGTTCTTAGGTGCATCCATGTCCAGTACTATGAAGTCCACTGGGAAATAAAAATCTCGTACCCTAACAATGACATCCTCGAGTATTCCTTTGGGTGACTTGATGGATCGATCGGCTAACTGCAATGTCACCTTAGTGGGTTTAAGTTCAGATTCTTCAAGGTGGTCAAGGAGGGATGTAGGTATTAAATTTATGGAGGCACCTAGGTCTAGTAGGGCTCTATCAAGTTGGGTTGCACGAATTTTACAGGAAATCAAGGGAGTTCCTAGGTCTTTAGCCTTAGGTGGGAGTTTGCTCAAGATGACAGAGCTGGCTTGCTCTGATAGTACGATTGGGTTCCCATCCTTGGTTCGCGGCTTACGTTTAGGTGTACATATGTCTTTCAAGAACCTTGCGTAAGCCAGTATGTGGCGGATTGCATCCATCAACGGGATGTTTATCTGGACCTGTTCAAAGAGCTTGACAAGATCCTCCTCAGGAGCCACAGGTTTGGTTGTCCTTTTTCCTTTGGTCAAGGCCTCAGGAAATGGGATCCTAGCTGGTTCCTCTAGGATAGGTCCAGGTTCTTGATCTGGTACAGTAGTATCTTGGATGACTACCCTAGGGTCTTGGCGATTATCAGGCTTGGAGTGGTTCGGATAATGTGAGTCTTGTGTTGTTTTACCACTACGTGTTGTTACAGAGTTTAATCCGGCTTGATTTTGCTTTGGGTTAGGTAGGAGGGGTGGCTGCTGCTGCAATCCTGCATAAGATGTTGAAGCCTCCATCCCGTCTGGTGATGGTGTAGCAGGGGCCTGATAAATCAAATGTGCGTGGCCTGGATTCGGATTCATAACGCGCCTCTGGGTCGGTACGTTATTTAGGTTGGGCAGAGGTTGCGAAGGAAGGGTGCCAGGTTGGCGGGAATTTGCCATCTGGGCCAGTTGGTTGCGAACCTCTGTGATCTCGTCCTTGTGCTATTTTTGCATTGCCGCATTCGTCTTTTGAATGTCAGCCAGTGTTTGAAGGATAAGAGTCAATTGATCCTGATTTTGCCCGGATTGGTAGGTGGGATTGGGCTGAGGCTGAGGCGGCTGATATGGACGAGGAGCTTGTGGACGGGGTTGATATGGTGGTTTTTGAGAATTTCCCGCCCACTGAAAGTTAGGATGATTTCGCCATCCAGGGTTGTAGGTATTGGAGTATGGGTCATTCTGGATGGCGTTGAGGTCCTCGCTGTTCTGAGGAACCTCAGGAATGTCAGAATACGAGGGTTCAGAGATCCCCCAACTCGAATAGAAGGGATCGGAGGTCACTTCTGTCCGAGAGGTAGACGGGGGTGGATATGGGTCCATCCCCTTGGCAGGTTGGTGATAGATGTTTTGCACTGTTTCCCTTGCCAGAGGAGGTCGTGCAAAAGAGTTTTGTGCAGAGGTGGCTTGCTGCAAATGTCGAGTTAGCTCGTCCACCTTCTTTTCTATGATAGAGACCTTGTCCAACCGACTGGCCATCAGTTCCAAGTCGACAGAAGTGGATAGGTCCTGCGTCTCATGTGTCCCTCTTAGATTCGTCGATGCGCGGGCATTCATCCTGTCGAATAAGCCCAAGGAGTCATTGTTTATGGAGTTCTCGCACATGTTTTCGAGAATCTCCCACACCGTGTCCTCGTGTTGGCCCATGATGTTTCCTCCACATGTTGCATTGACGAATAGACGAATATCCTCTCGGAGTCCCTGGTAAAAAGACTGGACTTGTTCCCACTTAGGAACTCCGTGATTGGGGCACTTTCGCATGAGATCTAGGAATCGATCCCAAGCTTCGTGAAGAGGTTCTCCTGGTTGTTGAGTGAAATGAGTGATCTGGTGGCGGAAGGCATTTGTCCGACCAACAAGGAAGAATTTTTTCAAAAATTTGGACTGTAATTCTTCCCATGTGTTGATCGGGCGGGTCTGAGTCTGGTACCAGTGTGCAGCCTTGTCTAAGAGGGAGAACGAAAACATTTTCATGAGTAGGATATCCCGGTTTTGTACATCTGACCCAAAGGTCTGGGCCAAATGCTTGAGTTGTTTAATGTGTTGGAATGGATCCTCAGAGTTAAGCCCATGGAACTTCTGTATGGCATGAATCATATTCGGCTTCAGATCAGAATTGGGTTCTCCAATTGGGATTCGTACTTGGGGTTCGATTGCCACCGCAGCAGGATTATAGTGATCTCGCATCATAGGTCGCTGCGGTGGGTTTACAAAGTTCTGAAAGAGATCGTTCAAGCGTTGAAGTTGGTGTTCAAGGTTATTCTCCTCTTCAATGGGTTGTGCCATGATGGGAGAAGAAGGAGAATCAGGGTCTGAGTCAGATGAAAGATTTATGTGGTGGGGTTGCTGCAAAAACAAGGGTATCGAGGCTTGGCCTCGGCGGGAATGAATTTCTAAAGGAGGTCTTAAAGGTTGTCTTAGGGACCTCCTACCGAACATGCACCGAAAGATGTGATGAGATTAGAAGGTGCTGGACCCAATCAAGACACCCAAGAATTGTTGGGTGACTATAGAGGTTCGGGGCAGATGGACCCCTGGATCAGAAGATCGTCCTCCTGAGAAATACCTGGGCAGCCAGAGAGGGAGAGTCCCGCAAAGACCCCTACACGATGGAGCGTCCCTACGGGTTACAGGGTTTCCCCCACCCGACCTCTCTTGTCACTGCGGTTCCAGCTAAACCAGAATGGGGATCTTGACCTCTTAAATCTACTTTTTTTTTTATTTTAAGATCAAGGTGCTTAATGTTCCACTTGAACTTTTAAGTATTTTGAGTGCAAAAGTGACCTAAAATTAAGGTTGGTTGACCCAAGGGATCAATTTCACCTCTTGTTCCTTTGAGAGCTTTTAGGTCCTTCCTTTTATGGTTCAAATGGATTATCAGCCTGATTTGCTTAGGGTTCCTCTTGTATAAATCGTTTCAGACACGGTTTAGGCACACCTCTTTTTGGAAAGTTTGATTCTTTGTTTTAGAGAAGATGTGTCTCTAAAAACCCTAGCTTTGCAATCCCTAACTTGGCTCTAGTGGGTCCAATTTAGTTGCCGTAGAAATTAGCACCTAGGGCTCAATCAAGAAAGTTTTAGCCCTAGTTGCCTTAGTTGGATGAACAGATAAAAATATGTTGAAATGAAAATCAGGCAACTTGATGAGTTACTAAATATGAAACAGGTAGCCCTAAGTTGATTTCCCTTTTTTTTTTTTTCCTTTTTTAGATTGTGAGAGGGTTAAGAGAGAGGGCTTATGGAGATTACCTGTTCCTTGGAGAGTCTGTTGTGCAGTTGCTATTCTTTCCTTTTTGTTTTGCTTTTCCTGATTGAACACAACAAACGAGAGAAGTTAAGTCGGATATTAGATAGAAAAGTTGTACTCAAAAGTTTTAAAAGTGCCCGTTGCTCCCCGGCAACGGCGCCAAAATGTTGTCGAGGTTTTTGTGCAGGTTTAAAGGATGTCACGTTGTAGTATAACCGACAAAACGTCTAAACAAATATAAAGAATTTTATTACTCGAAGATCGGAGTATCCGAGGTCGAACACGGGGAGCAATCTCAGTACTTTGTAAAACCAACGAATACACCTATTTAAATGCAAATAGGACTCATTCAACGAGAGAATTTAAAAAAAAGGATTTGAAAAAAAAATAGAATTAGACGTCTGATTTGTGTATCAGACATCTTAAATGTGATCTCTCTTTCTCTCTTCTTCTTCGTGGCTCTTCTCCCTTCTTTGCTTCTGGTATCTTTCCTTCTTCTCCTGTCTTGCCTTTCTTCTTTCCTCTTCTTCTTTTTCTTCTGCTCTCTTTGCAGTCTTCCCTTGTCTTCTTCTTCGTTCTTCTCTCTCTTCTGCCTTGTCTTCCTTCTTCTTCTTCTCTGCGAAGAATTCTCCTTTCACTTGCTACACAGCCTCTTCTTTCTTCTCTCCCTGTTCTGCAGCCACTAAGTGTTTGCTGCCTGGGACAGTTCTACCTTCCTGCACACACCACACAGTAGCAAAAACCTAACCCCATCCCTCTACCCAAGCGTCTCTCTCTCTCTGAAGCAATGCACTCACGGACGCTCTCCCAGAGCCACACGGATAGTCGGGTCGGGTTCGGACCCGGCACCAGGCGCAACGGCAAGTGGTGATGCGCGAGGAGTGCATAGGTCTAGGTCGGGTCGGGTCAGCCAGATCCGCGAGGTCAAGCCGCGGACGAGGCGTGTGTGGGCAGTGAGGGACCTCACCCCTGTGCTTACGGAGGCAACCGGCTTAAAGCACAAATACAATTTATAGCGTACCTGAGTGCTGCAATCCCACGATGTGGGACTAAAGGTGCCGCCCTGATTTCACGCACGCCCGCAGACTCTCGTATGCAATTGCCCAAGCTATCGACTCTGCTGGCGCTACTGGCTGGCCTTGGTTGCTTCGCGACACTTGCGAGAATCTGCTACACCTGCCGCTTGGGAAGCCTGACGCCTGCTGCTGCTCCAAGCTCCCTGCTGGTTCGGCTGTTAATGGCGGCTGGGGCTTACACCTGACATCCAACAGAACGGCCTATTGGCCCAATCAGAATAGCTGCTGCGGCGATGGCGGTGGGTGATGCTGCAGGTTGCCGGTCGGCCTAGGCGTACGTGCCTAGGTCAACCTGTGGCCGGAGATGGTGGGTTGGTCAGGGGGTGCTTGTGGAGGTCTGGAGTGGCAGTGATGGGGTGGAATGGGTTCCTGGTGGTGAGGCGGAGCTCTCAAGGTGGTTGGCGAGCCGTGTGGAGTGGCGGAGTGGTGTGGGCGGCTCGCCGGAGTGAGGTCGGAGGCAAGGAAGATGGAGGTGGTTAGGTACTGTCGAGGGGTAATCAAGTAAAATAGTTGGGGGAAAAGAGAGAGGAGAGGATGGAGAACGTATCTGTGGTTGTCTGGAAGGAAGGAAGGCGGCGGAGAGGACGGCTCGTAACTGCCGTCGTCGGGGAGGAAAAACCCTGATGGAGGAAGCGGCGACGAAGACGAGGTCAGAAGCATGCGCGCGGGGTACAGCGCATCGCGGGAGGAAGCGGCGGAGAGGACTCTGCTACTGGTATGGCAGCAGAGCGACGAGAAGGAGGGGAGGAGGTCGCCGGAGCTTATGGGTCGTTTGGCCGGAGATGGGAGAGGGAGGAATTTGGAAGGGATCTCCGTCAAAATCAAGCTTGCCTTCTGCGGCAGGGTCTGGGGTGTCTTTTATTGGTGCTGGCCGCAACTACCAGCGCGTGGAGACCGCGCAATTAGGTCTGCCGACTCGCTGGAGTTGGAAGGAAGGTGGATACCCGAATCTCTCGTGCGTTCGGTCTGGGGTGTCTTTTATTGGTGCTGGCCGCAACTACCAGCGCGTGGAGACCGCGCAATTAGGTCTGCCAACTCGCTAGAGTTGGAAGGAAGGTGGATACCCGAATCTCTCGTGCGTTCGCACGAGAGATTGGGTTCACACTAGCGATTGTAATTGGCTTTATAAGGAAGGGAATTCCTCAGAGAATCCTCCTTCCATTTCTGGGAGGGAATCTCTGAGGGATTAGAGAGCCATCTCTCTCGAAACTTCGCCGGAGCTCGGTTCTGCCCTAGCAATGGCGGCAGGACCGGTTTGCAAAGGAGGCGAAGAACCTAAGGGGCTCTCTGCAAAGGTATTCAAAAGATAGGGACCAATTTGTGATTTGGGTGTACTAAATTGCAAAGTAGGTCAAGATGACCTCTCCATAGGTCCAAATTTTGGTACAAACCTAATTTGGACCTAAGGAATCTAATGGTGAAGTTGAATTTTAGGTTTGACCTCGTTTGACTAGACATTTTGCGTAAAAAACCCTAATTAGGTTAATTGAAGAGCTAGGACCCTAATCTAGGTCAAACTACGTTCCAAAGGCCAAATTAAGTGTTCTAAACCCTAGAGGATGTTTTTCCATGATTTGTAGAGGGTTTACTTGCTTTTTGTTCTGACCAGAACCTTGTTAATTTAAGCGGGTCTATTTTTGGGTTACCAAGTGTCATTTAGTTCCTAGATTGCACATGAACCCATTTCTGATTAACTCAACCCACTTTTTATCTTATTTGGACCATTTGACCTCTGTTTTGCTTCTGAGAAATCCCGTTTATGTGCTGCAATGGTAAAATTGCAGTTTTAACCTTTATTTCATGTTTTCTTCTCAGAGCACTTGTTCCTTCAGTTAGGCCTTCTTCCAGGTTATGTAGGAGCTTTTATCTTCTTTATTGGGTCAAAATGAGCTAGTTATGGCTCATGATGAGGCTCTCATCACCTAGCATTTGCTAGAAAGGGTTTCTCTAGTATAATTGGTGTATCCCTTGGGTTTTCAGGTGCATCCATATCCAAGACTATAAAATCCGTCGGGAAATAGAAATCCCGAACCGTAACAATGACATCCTCGAGTACTCCTTAAGGTGACTTAATGGATTGATTAGCTAACTGCAATGTCACCTCTGTCGATTTAAGCTTGAATTCTTCAAAGTGGTCAGGGAGGGATGTAGGTATTAGGTTTATGGAGGCACCTAAATCTAATAAGGCTCTGTCGAATTGGGTATCACCAATGGTACTTGAAATCAGGGGAGTACATGGGTCTTTAGACTTAAACGGGAGTTTGCTCAAAATTACAGAGCTGGCTTACTCTGATAGTACGATCAGACTCCCACTTTTGGTTCGCGGCTTATGCTTGGGTGAACACATGTCCTTCGAAAATCGTGCATAAGCCGATACATGGCGGATTGCATCCATCAAGGGGATGTTTATATGGACCTGTTCAAAGAGCTTGACTAGATCCTTCTCAGAAGCCATGGGTTTGGTTATCCTCTTTCCCTTAGTCAAGGCCTCGGGAAATGGAACCTTGGTTGGTTCCTCTAGAATAGGTCCAGGTTCTTGATCTGGGACAGGGGTGTCCTGGATAACAATCCTAGGGCTTGGGTTACTACCAGGCTTAGAGCAGCTTGGATAAGGTGGGTCTTGAGTTGTTTTACTACTATGGGTTGTCACGGAATTCAGTCCTGCTTGGTTTTGGTTTGGAGTTGGTAAAATAAGTGCCTGTTGTTGAAATCCCACACAAGATGTCGAAGCTTCCATCCCGTCGGGTGATGGAACAGAAGAAGCCTGATAAATCATGCGTGCATGGCTTGAATTTGGGTTCATAACGTGGCCTCGGTTCAGCACGTTATTTGGACTAGGCAGAGGTTGCGAATGGAGTGTGCCAGGTTGGCAGGAATTCACCATCTAGGCATGTTGATTTTGAACCTCTGTGATCTCGTCCTTATGTTGTTTTTGCACAGCAGCATTCATCTTCTGAATGTCAGCCAATGTTTGAAGGATGAGGGTCATTTGATCTGCTTGGTTTGGCCTAGATTGATAGGTGGGGTTGGGCTGAGGCCTAGGCAACTGTTATGGACGAGGAGCTTTTGGATGTGGTTGATAAGGTGGTCTTCGATTCTGAGTATTTCCCACCCACACGAAGTTGAGATGATTCTGCCATCCAGTGTTACAGGTATTAGAGAATGGGTCATTCTGGATGGCATTAAGGTCCTCGTAGGTTTGAGGATCCTCAGGAAAATCAGAGTACGAGGGTTCAGAGTTCCCCGAACTAGAGTAGGTCGGATCAGAGTTTCCTTCTATCCTGGAGTCAAACGGGGGTGGATACGGATCCATCCCTTGAGAAGATCTGTGATAGATGTTCTACATTGTTTCCCACCCAAGTGGTGGCTGTGCAAATGGGTTTTGCATAGAGGTGGCTCACTGTAGATGTCGAGTCCACTCGTCCACCTTCTTCTCTATGATATAGACTTTGTCCAACCGACTGGCCATAGTTCCAAATCGATGGATGCTGACAGGCCCTACGTCTCATGTGCTCCCTTAGGATTCGTCGATGCATGGGCATTCGTCCGATCGAATAAGCCCATCGAGTCATTATTGATGGAGTTCTTACACATATTCTCGAGAATAACCCACACAGTGTCTTTGTGCTGACCCATGATGTTTCCTCCACAGGTTGCATTGAAGAATAAGCGAATGTCTTCATGGAGTTCCTGGTAAAAAGACTAGACTTGTTCCCATTTAGGAACTCCGTGATGGGGGCACTTCCACATGAGATCCAAGAAATGGTCCCATGCTCATGATGGGGTTCTCCAGATTGCTGAGTGAAGTGTGTGATCTGATGGTGCAAGGCATTTGTCCGACCAACGGGGAAGAAGTTTTTAAAAAATTTGGACTGGAGTTCAACCCACGTGTTTATTGGACACATCTGAGTCTGATACCAATGAGCTTCCTTATCGATGAGAGAGAAGGAAAACATCTTCATGAGAAGAATACATCGATTTTGTACATCTGACCCGAAGGTCTGGGCCAGATGTTTGAGTTGTTTGATGGCTGGAAGGGATGCTCAGAGTTAAGCCCATGGAACTTTGGAATAGCATGAATCATGTTGGGCTTGAGTTCAGAATCAGGACCTCCAGCCGGGATTGGTGTTCAAGATTGTTCTCTTCTTCAATTGGTTGTGCCATGATGTTGGAAGAAGGTGAATTTGGTTCTGATGAATCAGAGGAGAGGTCTATGTGCTAGGGTTGCTGCACAAACACGAATGTCGAGGCTTGGCCTCGGTGGGAATGGATTGCTAAATGTGGTCTTAAGGATGGTCTTAAGGACCACCTACCAAGCATGCTTTGATGGTTTAGACGAGAGTAGAATGTGCTGGACCCAATCAAGACACCCAAAAGAATTGGATGACTATAGAAGTTTGGGGTGGATGATACCCCTTAGTTAGGAAAGCCGCCCACCTGAGAAATACCTGGGTAGCCAGAGAGGGAGAGTCTCGCAAAGACCCCTACATGGTAGAGCATCCCCATGAGTTACAAGATTTCCCCCACCCAACCTCTCTTGTCACTGAGATTCTAGATAGACCAGAATGGGGACCTTGACCTCTTAAGTGTACCACTTTTATTTAAGATCAAAGGTGCCCAGGGTTCCAATTGAACTTTAGATGTTTTGAGTGCAAAAGTGACCTAAGTTCAAGGTTGGTTGACCCAATAAGAGGTCAACTTCACCTATTTGTCCTTTGAGAGCTTTAGGTCCTTTCTTTTAGGGTTCAAGTGAAATTAAGAGCTTGAATTTTTGGGGTTTCTCTTGGATAAGTCTTTTCAATCAAGGCTTAGGCACACCTCTTTTTGGAAAATTAATTCTTGCTTAGAAAAGATGTGTCTCTAAAATCCTAAATTGGAATCCTTAATTTGGCTCTAATTGGTCCACTTTAGTTGCCACAGACATGGTATCTAGGGCTCAATGAAGAAGGTGGTAGCCCTAGTTATCTCAAATGGATGTACAATTCAATATTTGTTGAAATCAAAATCAGGAAAATTTGGTGACTTAGCTAAATATGGAAAGCAGGTAGCCCTTGTTGGTGCTAGAGCACCACGATCATTTGTTTTGATGATAACAAAACATGTGTCATTTAACATTTGCACTTGAAGTCTTAGATTTCAAGCAAATTACAAATGGAGACGTGATTAGACGGAGTTCGAGCTCACATCCAGGATGGATTAGAGGAGCTTGATGGAAAACAGAGGAGATTCGCGAGGAGTGATAGATTGAAGATGGAAGGACAAGAAGAATAGGATAGAATTCTGTTTATTTCTTTCATGTACTTTTGTCTTTATTTCCTTGCTCTTTTTGTTCCTTAGAACATCATGTTAACGAGCCTCAAAGTACCCTAACAGTAGTCCTAGGAACACCGGCACAACCCTAGGATACTTAGGTTTCTGTAGAGAACTTAGAAAACCAATATAGGGTTCAAACAGCTTTTTCAATCATCTAATTCCAAAATCAGACGTCTGATAATATGTTTTAAGACGTTTGACTGTTGATTCAGACATCTAATAACATTTATGCTAGACTTGTTAGCTCTGTCTGATGAAATCAGACGTCCATACCTTAGTCCAGACATCTGATGACTTTGCTAGACATCCAATTAGTGGACCGTTGCTAGCTTACCAAACACTGGAGGACAAGACCGTTAGAGTCTTATCAGACGTCCTTAAGACTTTCCAGACATCTGATAAATGACTGTTTTGCCTCAGCTAACCCGAAAATCTCTTCTCAGAGATTTTCTAGCTGTTGCACTCCCTTGGAAATCCATTTCCGCATAAAAGTAGGTTTCCAGACGTCTAGACATAGTTATAGACGTCGTATATGTCATCTGATGGACTTGCACTAGAATCCTGTTTGGATCTGATTCAAGTCAGGAAGGAACCCGCCTAAAATCAGACGTCTGACTTTGATCCCAGACGTCTTAAACTGGTTTTCCAGACATTTGATGGTAGGATCAGACGTCTGATAACCTTGTTAGTGCAATGATTGTCCCTGATTTCGGCCTGATTCTCTTGGACTTTGCACCCAACGTCTATGGAAGCTTTCCTAAGCCTTCCAAAGCCTTCCTAAGGCCTCTATAATAGAGTGGAACCTCTTGCACAACAACACACACCTAGACACAATAAGAACAAGCATTTCCACTCTTTTGTGTCCAAGAGAAGCCCTTCCTCTCCAAGCTCAAGTTCTTCATCTAGAGAGCATCAAGCCTTTGCTCACTCGCTCTCCCGCCATAGTTCACGAGAGTGACATTGCACCATCGTATAGCTCACGCACCCGCGTTCTACTCACTCCTTGGAAAAGGGAAGCATCTTAATTCCTATAGAAGCTTAGGTTAACAATTACTTTGTTGGCTCTATAGGATTGTTGTTATTTATCTTTGTTACTTTGGTTGGGTATTTGCTTTGCGAATTCTCGTCTCCTTCTTGGGACAAAATCCTTCTCGTGGAGAGAAGGGGTTTGAGGTACGCTACCCTCGTATAAAGTAGTGTGGTTGTAATTGAGGTTGAATCACCCTCATTTAAGTGATTCGTTTAGTGGATTTGATCAACTTGGTTGATCGGAAAATCCTAAATCGAGAGGGTTAGGTGGTGGCTTTCATCCGGTTTGGGCTTCCACCTAAAACAATTGTGCACATTGTGTGATTGAATTTTTTGTGAGATTTTTTATATTCTATTCCGCATTTTTTTACGTCACCCCCACCTAGCAGAGAATCTATAGCACTAAATTGATTTTTTCTTTGTCTTTCCATTTCAAAATGAGGGGATTAAGAGGAATGGATAATCAGAGATTATCTGCCCTGGGTGTGGTTGTTGTGAGGCCGTCTTCTTTTGAATTTTCTCCCCAGAAACAATCATAATAAAAGAAATAGATCAAGTTCGTATTGAATCATAAGTTGTGATCAAGATTTCTAAATCGCCCATTGCTCCCCGGCAATGGTGCCAAAATGTTTATCAAAGCAAAATTGGGTTTTAAAATAATGCGTCGTAGTATAGTTGAAATCGCTTTGTAAACATATGAATTTTATTACTCGAAGTTTTAAATCCGAGGTCGAATATGTTGGTGCAAGAGCACCACGATCATTTGTTTTGATGATAACTAAACACCTGTTATTTAACATTTGCACTTGGAGTCTTAGATTTCAGGTCAATTGCAAATGTAGACATGATTAGACGGAATTCGAGCTCGCATCCAGGATGGATTGGAGGAGCTCGACGGAGAACAGAGAAGATTCGCGAGGAGCTATAGATTGAAGATGGAAGGACAAGAAGAATAGGATAGAATTCTGTTTATCTCTTTCTTGTACTCTTGTCTTTATTTTTTCTTGCTCTTTATTTCCTTAGAACATTATGTTAAAGATCCTCAAAGTACCCTAACATTAGTCCTAGGAACACCGGCACAACCCTGGGATACTTAGGTTTTCTGTAGAGAACTTAGAAAACCAATATAGGGTTCAAATAGCACTTCCAGATGTCTAATTCCCAAATCAGACGTCTGATAAAGTGTTTTAAGATGTCTGACTGTTGATTCAGACGTCTGATAACTTTTAGGCTGGACATAACTAGTTTTGTCTGATGAAATCAGACGTCTTATGAGACGTGTGATGACTTTGCCGGACGTCCAATTAGTGGACCGTTGGCTCTCTTAGAATACACTCAAGGATATGACCGTTAGAGCCTTATCAGACGTCCTTAAGCCATTCCAGACGTCTGATAATTGATCATTTTGCCTCGACTGACCCGAAAATCTCTTCTCAGAGATTTTCTAGCCGTTGCAAATCCATTCCCACGAAAAAGTAGGTTTCCAGATGTCCAGACATAGTGCCAGACGTCCTATATTTCATCTAATGGACTTGCACAAGAACCCTGTTTAGATCTGATTCAAGTCAGGAAGGAACCCGCCGAAAATCAGACGTCTGACCTTGAAATCAGACGTCTTAAAGTGGTCTTCCAGACGTCTGATAACCCTGTCAGTGCAATGATTGTTCCTGATTTCGGGTTGATTCACTTAGGCTTTGCACCCAATGGCTATGGAACCTTTCCTAAGCCTTCCAAAGCCTTCCTAAGGCCTCTATAAATAGAGGGGAGCCTTTAGACACCAAGAGAAACCTAGACACACCTAAGCAATATAGTTCCACTCTTTTGTGTCCAAGAAAATAAGCTTTTGCTCTCCAAGCTCAAGCTCTACATCTTGAGAGCATCAAGCCTTCACGCACCTGCTCTCCCGCCATTGTTCACGAGAGCGAAGTTGCGTCGTCGCGTGGCTCACGCATCCGCGTCGTCGACGCACTCCTTTCAAAGGGAAGCATCCTAATTCTTATAGAAGCTTAGGTTAATAATTATTTTGTTGGCTCTATAGGATTACTTGTTTATTTTATCTTTGTTATTTGGTTGAGTATTCGCTTTGGGAATTCCCTTCTCCTTCGAGGGACAAAATCCTTCTCGTGAAGAGAAGGGGTTGAGGAACGCTACCCTCGCACTTGTAGCGTGGTTGTATTTGAGGTTGAATCACCCTCGTTTAAAGTGATTCGCTTAGTGGATTTTGATCAACTTGGTTGATCGAAAAATCCTAACTCGAGAGGGTTAGGTGGTGGTTTTCACCCGGTTTGGGTTTCCATCTAAAAATACTTGTGTACTTGTGTGATTGTCTATTTTTGAGATTGTTTATATTTATTTCCGCAATTATTACGTCACCCCCTCCTGGTAGGGAATTACAGAATACAGGGAGCAAATTGGGGTTCAAAAATCAAGAACACAACTTTCAAATTTGATGTAATATGCAATGAAGAGTAAAAGTTATAATGCATGAAATATAATCTCAATGTATATAGAAGGACAAAATAAAATATGGACGTCTAATGTGAAAATTAGACGTCGTAAATGTCAAGTGCTACGGTGCTGCTCTTCTTTGTCTGCTGTCTGATCTTTTCTTCCCCTTTCTTTTCTTTCTTCTATTGATGGCCTTCTTTCTTCTTGGCTCTTTCTTCTTTTTCCTTCTCTAGCTTCTTCTTTGATTTCCCTATCTTTACTCTAGCCTTAGCTTCTTCTTCTTTCTTCTGTCTCTTTCTACACTAACCCTTGTCTTCTTCTTTCTTTTCTTCTTCTGTCTCTGACTTCAGCTCTTATTCAGCCTCGCTACTCTTCAGCCATGCCTTCACCTTCCTTAGCGTCCTCTCTAGCTGCCTCTTCTTTCTTGGCTCCCTCTTCTTCTTCTTTGGCTTCCCCCTTTTCTTCTGAGAGAAAAACCTAACCCCTACCTTCCCCGTGATCTCTCTTCTTTCTTCTCTCTTAGGCTCGCTCTCCTAGAGCCTTCTCTGGTTAACGGGTCGGGTATGCACACCCTGGGCTAGGCCAACCGGCATGCGTGGTGGGCGAGGAGTGCACGGGTTAGTCGGGTATCCAAGTCAGAACCATGTCCGTAGGCAGAGGGTCACGGACGAGGCGGTGGGTGAGTGGGACCCCACCCCGTGGTCAGGAGGCAATAAGCCCCTAACTCATTTTCACTTTACAGCACAGCACCCGCTCCTGATCTTCCAAGGTGGGACTAATTATCCCACCTTCCTCATAGGCATTTACATAGCGGATGTCTCATGAATTGCAGCTGCCGCGTGGGACCTTGACTATAACTTCTGGGCTGAGAGTGTGCACGAAGGAAACCCACATGACCTGGGACTTGAATCTTAGTGCTTGGAGTCCTGGAGCAGGCTTGCTGGCAAGCTTTGTCTTCCGTTAATGGCGGTGAAGACCTGAACCCTGCCAACAAGAAAACAGCATTGCAGCCTTGTCAAAATGCTCAGGGAGCTTCGCCTGAGCACTGCGAAGGTGGGACGGTGGTCGGCGTGGTGCGGGGTGGCCTGAGCGTGCGTGCCTAGGTCACCCTGTGCGTGAGAATATGGGTGTGTTCGGGGGACTTGTTGGGGGCATGTCGCGGTGAATGGAATGAGTTGTTATGGTCAGTGAGGTGTGGCGGAGCTTGTGGATGGATGCGTGGAGCGGTAGGAGAACCTCGCCAGTGGTCTAACCGGAGGTGGAGAAGATGGTGGTGGTTTGTGAACGTCGAGGCAAATTTTAAGAAATAAATGCAAGCGAAGACATGAGAAGGGAGAGAGGACTTATCTAAGGGTGGTAAGATGAAGGGGGATGCAGAAGACGCAGCTGGCTCATACCTACCATCGTGGGAGACGAAGATCCCAGTAGGAGGAGGACAGCGACGATGAGAGGGTAGCAGGAGCGTCGGCTGGTGCGGTGTGATGCAAACGAAGGGGATAAAGGTAACTCTGCCACTGGTATTGTGGCAGAGTGATGAGAGGGAGAAAAGAGTCACCGGAGCTTGCTGGGTGGTTGGCTGGAGGGGAAGAGAGGAAATTGGGGGGTATCTCAGGCCAATTCAAGCTTCGAATTTGCGGAATAATCAGGGGGCCCTTTTATAGCTCCTGACAGAAGGTCTTGTGCTTGGAATCCAAGCTTCCAAGCACGGCAACCTCATTGGAAATGGAAGGTCAAAAAGTCCCAAATCTCTCATGCGTTCGCATGAGAGATTGGGTACAAATTTGGGCTCCAAATTATGTTCACATGAGAAGGGATTTCTTAGAGAATCTCCCTTTCAAATTTGGAAGGGATTCTTTGAGGAATCAGGGAGTTCTTTCCCTTGAATCCTTGCTGGAGTAGGAGTTCCTCCGCTCTAATGGTGGAGGGACCTAATTGCAAAGAACGAAGAGGAAGTTAGGAGGCTTCTGTAAAGGTTTTCAAAAGTTAAGGGTAGAAATGTAATTAGGCTGGAGTAGTTTGCAAAGTAGGTCAAGGTGAATTTCCCTTAGGTCCAAATTTTGGTACAAACCTAATATGGACCTAAGGAACCCAATGGTGAAGTTGGATTCTAGGTTTGACCATGTTTGATTGGACAATTTACACAAAAACCCAATTTAGGGTAAACATTTGACTAGGACCACTATTTAGGTCAAAATAGGTTCTAAGGGCCAAATTAAAGTTTCTAAACCCTAGAGGATATTTTTCCATGATTTTTAGAGGGTTTAGGAGAATTTTATCTTGACCAAAATCTTATTTAGTTAGGTGGGTCTATTTTAAGGCGACGAGAAGTCATTTAATTCCCAGATTTCACATGAACCCTTTTCTATTTGAACCAAGCCACTTTTTATCTTGTTAAGACCATTTGACCTATGTTTAGCCCATGAGAAATCCCATTGTTTCACTGCATTGGTAAAATTATAATTTTACCCCTCATTTCTTACTTTTCTTCCAGAAGGGTTATTCCATGAGGTAAGACCTCCATTTGGTAAGGTAAGAGCTTTTGTTCTCTTTCTTGGCCAAAATGAGCTAGTTATGGATCATGATGGTGTTCCCATCACCTGGAGTGGATAATCCATATAAAATCAAGAGCAGCACCATGTCTTTGCTCTTATCTTTTTATGGTACTGCTACGGAGGATCCCTACAAGCATCTTAAGGAATTCACCAAGGTCTGTTCCATGGTGAAGCTCCAGGGCTTTACTGATGATGCCCGGATGAGCACCCTATTTCCATTCTCCCTAAATGATAAGGCAAAGCACTGGTATCCTACCCTCGATGCAAGGGTAAATGATTGGGCCACCCTTAAGAGAGAATTCATTAAAAAGTATTTTCCTATGAGTAAGATGAACCATTACAAAAGAGAGATTATGGGCTTTACTCAACAGGAAGGAGAGAAATTTCATGAGACTTAGGAGAGCTTTAATGACCTTCTTAGGTTATGCCTCCACCATCAGGTGCCAAGATGATAGCTGGTTGAAAGGTTTTATAATGGATTATCTGAAAGGCATAGGCAAACCTTCGATGAAGCCTATGTAGGAACCTTCATGACCAAAATTGAGGATGAAGCGTGGGCATTATTTGAAACATTAAGTGATAACACCATACATATGTCCTCTTCCTATCAAGAAAGAAAACCATCAATCTTGTAGAGGAAGATAGAGACCCGTGAAGTCGGGCTACTCAGGATTTGGCTTGTCAGATTCAATTATTGAACAAAAACTTTGATAGGCTTTTAGCAAACCCCGACATGAACCCACAAGCAGCCTGTACCTTTCAAGCATGAAGTCAATGCTCCATTTTCCAAAGCACAACGCACGCCATTGCAGAGTGCCACTAGGCAAATCAATTCCCTAGGTTGATTCAGGCCAACTTCAATGCAGCCCAAGGTTTACGGCCACCTCCTCGCAATAACCCTTATTCCAATACCTGTAATCTGGGGTGGCGGAACCATCCAAACTTCTCTTGGAAGTATGGTGATGCTTTTAACTCAGGGAATACAACACCCCTACCTCCCCAACCCATATACCAACCATCATATGAAAACCCTCCTCAGAATAAGCACTCTGAGATGGATGAACTTAAAGCCACGATTAAAGTGATGCAAGAGGATCAGAATATGGTCATCCAATTTTAGAATAAGATGATTACTAATATGCAATCCCAAATTGGTCATCTTACTGAGGTTGTTAGGCAACGTGATCTAGGGAAGTTGCCTAGCTCTTCTAACGAGAACCCAAAGTGCAAGGCAGTCATATTCAGGTAGCATGCCCAAGCTATGACCGTGGAGAGGAGTGGAAAGAAAATTGACAAGCCT
This sequence comes from Thalassia testudinum, assembly GCA_037157565.1. NCBI lineage: Eukaryota > Viridiplantae > Streptophyta > Magnoliopsida > Alismatales > Hydrocharitaceae > Thalassia > Thalassia testudinum. The sequence continues at coordinate 122,566,383 of JAZHRO010000024.1, forward strand.
AATAAAACTCCTACAGTTACATCTCAGAATTCCCCTCCTACAGCCAACTTGACTTCCATCTCCACCGAGGAAGGGCCACACTACTCTCCCTCACTTGAAATCACCAACAATGAGGATGTCGTCATTCCACCACCCCTCTCCCGCCTTGACGACCCTCTACCCGGAAGCTGAGGGTGCCCTATCTAGAGTGCCTATCTCCTCCTGGGGGATCTTTTGTTGGCTTGCCTGGAGCCAAGGATAAGATGGAGGAGATTATGGTTGCTTTTAGGCAAGTCCAGATCAACTTGCGTCTGTTGGAAGCTATCAAACTATGCCAAGTTTCTAAAGGACCTATGCACCCAGAAGCACCGATCTGGGAGACAGGTCCAAGACAAGATCATCCTACCTAACCATGTTAGCTCGGTTCTCCAACATGGAGAACCCCTCAAAATGAAAGACCAGGGGCCCGGTAAATTTCAGTGGTTATAGGTAACCAACACATTGGCGAGGCTCTGCTCGATCAGGGGGCGGGGTGAACATTTTACTGAGCTCTATCTACGACCTTTTGGTAGGAGGTGAGGTAAAACCTAGTCCAGTCATTCACCAGGTTGCGAAAAGGTCACTTAAGACACCACGGTTGTATTGGAAGATGTCCTGGTGAGAGTGGAGGACTTCTACTTCCCTGTTGACTTTCTTGTGCTAGATACTAACCCTTCTAATAAGCCCACCAAGCCATCCATTATTTTGGGATGCCCCTTCTTAGCCACAGCCAATGCCTCTATCAATTGTAGATTAGGGGCACTTAAAATGGGCTTTGGGAACAAGAAGATCCTGTTGAATGTTTGTGATACGTACAAGCAATCTAGAATTGAAGATTGTTCTCAGATTGAGGTTGTTGATGAAATAAATGAGGAGACTACTCCAGCACTCTTATGTAGAGATCCCCTTAAAAAGGTCATATCCAAAGACCATCCTCTGACTATTGAAGAAATTAAAAGGGAAATACCCGAATTAGAAGAGTTGTTGGGGATACACACAGAGTCTCTATCCCCACCCTGGACCATGAAGGTAGACCTGCTACCTGAGGCAGGGACGTATCAACTTAAACCCTCAATCCAAAAGGCTCCTGAGGTAAAGCTGAAACCTCTCCCAAGCACATTGAAGTATGCTTTCCTTGGCCATAATGACACGCTCCCCATTATTGTCTCATCTGCATTATCTAAATCGCAAGAGGGAGCTTTACTTGAGTGTTTATAAAGGCACAAGGAAGCAATTGCTTGGTCATTTGCTGATATTAAGGGTGTTGATCCCTCCCTTTGCATGCATCATATATACATGGATGAGCACGTGAAACCTTTCCAAGACATGCAGAGAAGGCTCAACCCCAACATGTGTGAGGTTGTTAAAAAGGAGATTCTGAAATGGCTAGACGAAGGGATTATCTATACCATTTCAGATAGTAAATGGGTTAGTCCTATAAATGTGGTAACCAAGAAGGTAGGAATCACTGTGGAAGAGAACGAAGATGGAGAGTTGGTGACCACTAGACCCTCAATTGGTTGGAGGGTCTACATTGATTACCGTCATTTGAACACGGCTACCTAGAAAGACCATTTCCCCTTACCGTTTACCGATCAGATTCTATAACGACTGGCAGGGAATAAGCTCTTTTGCTTCCTTGATGGGTATTCTGGGAATGATCAGATAGTCATCTTTCCAGATGATCAGGAGCGTACTAACTTCATGAGCCCATATGGTATATTTCCATTCCGTCGAATGCCATTTAGGTTATATAATGCTCCTGCCACTTCCCAATGATGTATGATGGCTATCTTTTCTGATATGATCGACGAGTTTGTTGAAATTTTCATGGATGAATTCCCCATTTACGACTCGTCGTTTGACCTATGCCTTTCGCACCTTGATAATGTCTGAACTCATTGTGAAGAGGCAAAGCCAGTGCTTAACTGTGAGAAAAGCCACATTATGGTCCATCAAGGCATTGGGTTAGGGAACGTAGTTTTCGAGAGAGGATTAGAGGTGATTGTGCAACAATCATAGGTCTTAATTGACCTAGATTAAGCTAGGACTTAGCATTAGTTAGGGTTATTCATACATGCATATGCATTATCTGCATCTTTACTACTTTCCTTTAGCTATGCATAAAATAATGCTATAATGTGCTGATTAAGTGCATTATGTCGATTGTAGGGAATAAGCTGATCAACAGCTGGATCTGAAGTTGGATCAGGAATAATGGGAGTTGCAGTAGAGCTGGAGAAGAAGTCTTAGATTAGATATAGGAATAATAATGTAAGGGAGTGAAAGGTTTGCTATGCTATTAAGTAGGAATAAAGCAGTAAAATGTGAAGAGCTTAGGTCCATCCTAGCCCTAGGATAGCCTAGAGACTTCCCCAAGCCTTAGCCACCCTTAGATTAGGTCACAACACCCTAGGAAGCCCTAAAGCCCTAGTTCCAACCCTTATATGGACGTACAGATAAGTTATAGGACCTCCATTACCCTTAGCCATCTCCGGCACACCTTAAACCCACTTCTACAGTGTTATTGGACGTCCAGACACTTTGTTAGACGTCCAATTTCTGTAAAATATCCAAAACAGAACCCAAAATCCCTCCTGACTCTGATTGGACATCTAGACAACAAGTCTGGACTTCTGATTTTTGAGTATAAGACATCTGACACTATTATTTGACGTTAGATACTGGTCTCCAATTCCTGTTTTGAGATTTAAGCCTTGATCTTGGATCTCTAGGTCCCTAAACCCAACTCCAACCCCAGGGGAACCTAAATTAAGGTGCCCTAACCCTAGTACATAACCTCTAGACTTTCCTAAGGACCTAATTAGGTCCTCACTAAACCTAATTGACTTGGATCTTAGTCAATTCCATCAGCCTATTCAATTGGACTCATTGAGTCCAATTAAGGCCTGATCTCAGCACACACTATCCAATTAGACTCAGTGAGAGTCCAATTGACCTAGACCTAAATTAATTGAGATGTTTTACTCTCAATTAAGTTTCCACACACCCAATTAAACTTGTATTAAGTTTAATTGCACTTTACCTTAGTGAATTAGGGTTTATAACCCTAATTTGAGACATACCTTGACCGAAACCCACTAGAGCCTAACCTAATCAACCTAGCCACCTAAGTTTCGACCCACACACACCCACACACTCCCACACAAAGCATCCACAAGAAAATACCTACCCTAAAGTTCCCTAGAACTCTCTACCATGTGCGGTTGCCTTCGTTGCCAAAATTAGCAACCAAGAGCCATTCAATTTTTAGATGCACATTTGGTGGATCTAGAAACCACCATCCAACCTCTCTCTCTCACTCTCCCACAAGCTCACACCATAGCCCTCTCTAGAGAATTCCATAATTCTCTAGAGAGCTTCCCTTAGGTCTACAAAAAGACATAAGGGGTGGCCATTTGCACCCATTCACTTCCTTGGCAAATTCACTCCATTGGTGCCATTCACGCCCACTTCCACTTACCTAGCCACTCCACCTCCACGAGCTCACTACCACCACCAAGGAGGACATCATGCCAAGATGCTGGATCACTCCTCCCTCTCTCCAAGAGTTTTCCTAAGCTACATTGGCTGACCCTCATTCTTCTCCCGACCACTCCAAGGCCATCATGGACCACCCCTGAATGCCCTCTATTTTGCTAGGTTAGTTTATGCTCTTCATAATTTTTACTGCTTTTGTTACTGCTCAGTGGCATAGTCTTAACTTCTCCCCCAATGATGCATGCAAAATCCCCCCTTTGATTCTTGTAGGCTGTCATTTTCTGGTAGTTAGATTTCTGTTTCAAGCATTTATGTATAAGCTTTCCTCTAAATTTCTTGTGCAAACAACTCTCACACTGAATGAATGAAAAAAATGCTTATATATATATATGTCTCCATGTTGTGAAATCGCCATGAGCTTATTGATTGCTATCATATTTACGTGATTCAAGTTTCCTATCTTAATTGTCTATCCATTCTGCAACTAAGCATGTCATACTTAAATATGTAATAATCATGAACTGGCATGCGATTCTAAATAAAGTAGAGCTGTACAAGATCAATTTCAAAAGTAAAAACAATGCCTCCCAGAGACAAACGATCGGGACTCAAAGTCTCGTTATCATTGAAATCAATTTTTGATGAACGTTTTTACGTGACTATACTATGATTCCGACAACTTTCAAATGCACAAGAATGGTTCCCGTCAAGAGGTTGACACTGCAAAAATTGATTCCATCTCTAAGCTTCCATTGCCCACCAATGTTCGTCTGGTTAGATCTTTCTTTGGCCATGCTAGATTTTATGGGCACTTCATTAGAGATTTCAGCAAAAATCTCCAAGCCACTCTGCGACCAGTTAGCGAAGGATGCATCCTTTGGTTTTGATCATAGATGTGGCAAGGCTTTCCAAGTCTTAAAGAAAGCCCTTATTACCACGTTGATTCTCGAAGCACCAGATTGGGCCTTACCATTTGAGCTAATGTGCGATGCCTCTGATTTTGTAGTGGGAGCGATCTTAGGTCAAAGGGTCGATGGCAAACCTGATGTGCTGCATTATGCCAGCAAGACCCTTACATATCATCAACAAAACTACATGATCACTGAAGGGGTGCTTCTTGTGGTAATGTTTGCTTTGGAAAAGTTTCAATCTTATCTTTTGGGATCCAAGGTTGTGGTGTTCACTGACCATTCTGCCTTAAACAATCTTTTTGCTAAAAACGACACCAAGCATCTCTTAATTCGTTGTATTCTTCTAGTCCAGGAGTTGGATATGGAAATTAAAGATGAGAAAGGAGTTGAGAATGTGGAAGCAGATCATCTGTCTAGGATCCCTATTGAGGCATCGAACCCTCCTGCCGGTATCCGAGAGACTTTACCAGATAAGTCTCTGATGGCCGTGGCAGCCAAAACTCCTTGGTTTGCTGACATAGTGAACTATCTAGTCACGAGCATTACCCCCAGTACTTGAGACAAGCAGAAGCGATATAGGTTTCTTACTGAAGCTAAATTTTATCACTGGGAGGAACCTGAGCTTTTTAGAATAGGCCCTGACTAGCTTTTCCATTGTTACATCCCTGACGAAGAACAAAGAAGTTTTCTGAGTTTCTGCCATGACCTCCACTGTAGGGGACATTTTGGTGGAAAAATTTCTGCTCATAAGGTTCTTCAGTCTAGCTTTTGGTGGCCCACATTATTCCGAGATGCACATACATATGTGGGCACATGTCTACGTTGCCAGCAGATGGGAACCATCAGAAAAATGGATGAGATGCCCCAATAGCCTTTCCTCCCTGTTGAGATCTTTGATATTTGGGGCATCGACTTCATGGGTCCCTTTCGTGTGTCCTTCGGATATGAGTACATCCTTGTGGCTGTGGACAATGTATCGAAATGGATAGAAGCCATACCCATGCAAACCAATGACCATTCCGTGGTCTTTGGTTTTGTTAAGGATAATATCATTTCTCAGTACAGGTGCCCAAGGATGATCATAAGTGATAGAGGACCTCACTTTAAGAACGTACACTTCACAAGACTACTCCAAAATTTGGGAGCTAACCACATGATAGCTGATGAGAGCCTCATCATGAGCCCAAACTAGCTCATTTTGACCTAAGAAAGAGAATAAGAGCTCCTACATAACCTATAGAAGGGCCTAATTCAAGGATTTAATGTTCTGAGAAGAAAACATGAAATAAAGGTTAAAACTATAATTTTACCATTGTAGTATAGAAATGGGGCTTCTCAGAGGAAAAATGTAGGTTAAATGGTCTGAATAAGATAAAGAGTGGGTTGGTTCAGTCAGAAATGGGTTATTGTGCAATCCAAGAATTAAATGACATTCTGTAACACTAAAATAGACCTGCTTAATTAAACAAGGCTTCGGTCAGGATAAAAATCAACTAAACCATATAAAATTCTTGGAAAAATATCCCTTAGGTCATAGAACCTTCAATTTGGCCTTTGGAACCTATTTTGACCTAGATTGGGGTCCTAGCTCATTATTTAACCAACTTTGGGTTTTTGTGTAAAATGTCTAGTCAAACATGGTCAAACCTAAAATCCAACTTCACCATTGGATTCCTTAGGTCCAAATTAGGTTTGTACCAAGATTTCGACCTAAGGGGAGGACATCATGACCTACCTTGCAAAATAGTCCACCCAATTACATTTTAGCCCCTATCTTTTGGAAATCCTTGCACAGACCCACCTAACTTCCTCGCCACCCTTACAATTAGGTCCGTCCGCCATTAATGGGGAGAAACCCTACTCCGACGAGGAATGGAGGGGGATTACTCCCTGATCCCTCAAAGATCCCCTCCCAGATTTGAAGGGCGATTCTCTGAGGAATTCCCTTCCATCTGAGCTTGACTGCATTCTCTGATTCGCACCCAATCTCTAGTGTGAACGCACGAGAGATTTATGTCTCCAGTTGTTTCCATCTCCGGTGAGGTCTCTTGTGCTTGGAATCTTGTCTTCCAAGCATAAGAACCCCTACCAGCAACTATAAAAGAATAACCACCTTCGGTCGCATCTCTTCAGCTCGACTTAACTAGAGAATCACCCCAATTTCATCTCCTCCTCCGATCAAGGGTCCAGCGAGCTCCAGTGACCCTCCCTCCTCCTCGTCACTCTACCACACTACAAGTGGCAGAGCTACCTTCACCATCTTCTCCCTTCGCGTCATGCAATACCCGCGCACATGCCTCTAGCCCCTTTCTCGTCGCCATCACCCTTCCACTGGACATCGTCTTCTCCGGCGACAACAGGTACAGCTAGCTGCCTCCTCTTCCCCTTTGTCCACTTACCTAGGTTAGAACTACTGCTCTCTATCCCCTCTTCAATTCCACTCTTTCTATTTCCCCTTTTTGACCCCTCGCAGCCACTATCCACCTCCATCTTCTCCATCACCGGCTACCCACCGGTGAGGCGGCTCCACACGCCTCGCCAGACACCTCACCACCTCCGCCATCATCCACTGCTCACCTTCCACTCATCCATCGACCGTCAACACCTCCCAAAATGTCCCCTGACCAAACCCATAAGCACGGCTACAGGGTAACCTAGGCACGAACGCCTAAGCCGCCCCGCAGCCTGCCACCCACCATCTCACCTTCTCCAAGACACGGCGAATCTCCTTGTGTTCTTTAATGGAGCTGCAAGTCTTTATTCATGAACTTCAGCTCAGCACCCCCTTCCGCTGTTGACGTTGAAGTAAGAAGCTTGCTGCAGCGCTCCAGGTCGCGTGCACCAGGTGTCAGAGTCCTAGGTGAAGCGGATTGGTGTCGCAAATTCACACAGCAAGGCAATTGGCTTAGACGGCGACTGAGGCTATGGCAATTGAAGAAGGTCTCCTGTAGACGTGAGCACAGAAGCGGGTGGGACATTTTGTCCCACCTCGTGAACTCAAAAGCGCGGAGAGTGCCTTAAATTGAATTTGTGCTCTTAGCTCATCGCCTCCAGTACACAGGGGTGAGGTCCCTCGCCCTCACATCCTCATGCCTCGTCCGTGACCCATGCCCCTGAGAACCTGGCACCTGACCTGGTTACCTAGACCTAGCACTCCTCGCGCACTACACCTTTCCGATGCGACTGGACCCGGGTGCGCGATACCCAACTCGATTACCCTGCTCTAGGAGAGCATATCGAAGAGAGAAATAGAGAGAGAGATGCGGGGGAGGTTAGGGGATAGGTTTTGCTTCTATGTGCAAGTGTAGGGAAGAAGAAGAGAAGAAGGAAGAGGAGGGCGTAGCTAAGGCAAGGTGAAAGCGAAGAAGGGAAGGAAGGACACTTAGCCGCGGAAAGGAAGAAGGAAGGAAGACCAAAGTGAAGAAGAGAAAGTCAGAGGAGAGCTAAGGAAAAGGGCTGAAGAAGGATATCAACACAGAAGCCAAGGAAGGAAACGGAAGAAGAAGAAAGGCAGAAGCCAACGGAAGGAGCAGCACTGTAGTAGAGGTGCAGCTGAAGAAGAAAGAAGAAAGAAAGAAGAAGAGAAGTAAAAGAAGAGCAAGGTAGAAGAAGAATACCGTAGAGGGAGAAGAAGGAGAAAGGCACTTTGCAAGAGACAAAAAGAGAAAGAAGAAATGCAGAAGATAGAAGAACATAAGAAAGAACAGAACTAAAGAGAAAGAAAGACAGAAGAAAAGAGAAAGAAAGCAAAAAAGTGAAGACTCAGGAAGGAGAAGGAAATAAGAGGTAAAAGAGAAATTTCTTTTTTAAGATGTCAGATTATAGAATAAGATGCTCAATTTTTCTATTTTTGCTACAATTTACTCTTAAATTCTTGCATTTATATTTTGCATTAGGTTTTGAGTAACTCTAAGTGTTCAATTACATTATTGAGATTGGTGAATAAATTCCATTTGCTTTTTGTGTTTGACCTCGGATACTTAGGTTTTCAAGTAATAAATTCTTATTTGTTTTTGTAGTGATTTCATCTATACAACAACATAACATCTCTTTAAAACCACGATCTAGCCTCGTCAATACTTTGACGCCATTACCGGGGAGCAACGCGCAATTTATGACTAATCTCTGCATTATTTTTTATTATATTTGAACACTAACTTGCCCTATTTATTTTGTTGTGACGTTGCAAGGTATTTCGCAAGAAGATCTTTCACACAACTCAACCACTCTAGGGCAAGTAATCCCTCTTCTTCTCTAAAATCCACCTTCTAATTCTGAAAGGCTAAAAGAAGAAACCAACTTAGGAATCAATTGCCTTCTTTCTATAGTAATCACCATCTTTAAGGCAAAGGTTTCCTGATTTTGCAAAAATTTTTCAAATCTAATAGAAGTAGAAGTGATTTCTTTTAGAAATCGAACCCCACAAAATTCCTGTGCTTAATAGAAATCACGCTTAATCTCCACAGACAACACACTTCTTGTTTTGAAGTCCAAAGAGAACTTTTGCGAGAAGAGGATTGGAAATAGAACCAAATTAGGGTTTAAACAGTAGGGTTTTTGGAGTGTTAGTCACACAGGCCTGTTTAAAAGGAAATATGCCCTCTCTCATCAGTGTGCTACCCAAGCCCTTGATTGAAGAGATCTAAGCAAGATAAACCCTAAAAATGAGCTCTAAAATCACTTGAATCTTAAAATCTTGGACCTAATAGACTGGGAGTCAAATCAAGCTGATCTCTAGGTCCCAAGCCTAGAATCATTCTGCCATCATTAGGACAGGTCATGTGAAGTTGACCCTTGGGTCAACCAACCTCCAAATTAGGTCATAACATCAAAACATCTAAAGTTCAAGTGAAAACCCTAAAGCACCTTTGAAATAAAAGTGATAGACTTAAGAGGTCAAGGTCCCCATTCTGGTCTACCTGGAATCTCAGTGACAAGAGAGGTCGGGTGGGGGAAACCCTGTAACCCGTGGGGATGCTCTACCATGTAGGGGTCTTTGCGGGACTCTCCCTCTCTGGCTACCCAGGTAATTCTTAGGTGGACGACCTTCTGATCCAGGGGTATCATCAACGTCGAGCCTCCATAGTCATCCAAACATCTTTGGGTACCTTGATTGGGTCAAAAACATCTCTAGTCCCTCATCTTTTCTATTTAGAGCACACACATTTTCAGTGGGACTCTTTATTCAGATCTATTCGATTCATAACTTGACTCGACATCTTGATTCAAACTCTGATTCCACCACCTGATCCAAATATGCAGCCAAACCACTTAGGACTACCATTCAAGAAACCTGGATCCTGGAGATCCATGAGAGATAGAATGATTCAGGATGCCCTAAAATTGTATGAAAAAGAAGACAAAACCTCAACACCAGTAGAAAACATTCAGGTTGATGTCACAACAACCACAACCATCATCATAACTTGTGCCCAAGTGCTATTGGCAGAATCCACAAAAGGATCAACCCGAGACATGCTCATCATAGGATACATTGAGAAAGAAAAATTGCACAATCTTGAATACCTTCAATGCATGACCAATCCTGTACTTTGGGATCAACACCAAGATGATCTTGAAAAACAAGAAGAGATAATGAGGTTATTAAAATAAATTAACGACTAGAAATACCTGTATATGCCACAAACAGAGGATAAACTATCCTGGAACAATATCAAGGATCAATCTGATTTCCCAAATCTCGGGTTTGAGACATAGAATGGTTGTGGATTCCCAACCTAGATGGAGTACAATGTGCCTGATATTGAAGAAGGTTGGGAAGTTCCAATTATAGGAGAACACAATGTTGAGCCAACCCTAGACAATGAATCACCAAGCTTAGAATTCCAAAACTCCTGCAATCATGAGATTAGAACTGAACCTCTCGAGGGTGTAAATTCTGCCCCTTATTCTGATAAGGTGACCCTCGAAGGTTATTCGGACCTAGATTCTAGTGATTCAACCCACACCCAAAGCCCAAAATCTAGATTTGAAACCTATTAGGAAGATTATGAGGCCCCATATGAGGAAGATCAAATTTTCAATGAAGAATATTATTTTGGGCCTCTATTTGATGAATATCCCTCGCCAACATCCTCAGAGAAAACAATCGATTTTTCGGCAGTCATGCCAATTTATGATATAGAAACCGAGGAGTTGGACGAGTGGGGTTTCAAATGGGTCTGTCCTACCAGCTTGGAACCTCAGCCTCTATTAGATAAGGACACCTTTTGAAGCTCAAAATTGACATCTAGGCTAGACCCCAGTCAGGTTGCTGAATCTACAGCATATGATTTATTCTATGGTGGAACTCATGATCTTGAATCTCATTCAGATTTTGATTTTTGCAAACTCTCCGATGATTTCGAATTTGACCATAACATCGGAGAAAATCTGGTTCATGATTATAACAAGCCAATCTATGACCTCAGCTCACATGACTCATTCTCTAACTCCGATTCTGAGGTCTCAGTTCCCGAGATCACTAATTTCATTTCATGTTCCAATGACATGGAATCATTTCTTTTCGATCCGCAAGAATCAGAACTAGAAAATGTTGAGAGTGATTGTGACCCAGAATACGAATCTTTTCTTGACTTCGATTTCCAGTATCCCATAGACACTCTCCAGGTATTCACTTTTGATTTTGAAAACTACTATGAGACCACATATCATTCCTTTGTAGAGCCCTCATACACAATTCTCATTGAAGCCACCTCTTCCACACATACAGAACCAATCAAAACCCATTCTCAACCCCGACACGCAACCGGCCTCAATTCCTATTGTGATTCACCTCTCACTGTGCCGTCTGCAGATGATTCAACTCCACATCTATACCAAGCATCAATCATCGATCAGACTGAAAATCATGATCCATCATTCTCTGATCACCCCTGTAGGGATTCCACACCATTCACTGATCATTTTTTGGTACCCTACTCTGATCAGGCTGATTCGACTCAGCGTAAGCCAGAGTTTTCACTTCCATATCCATCAGAGTGACATTGCATTTGGTGGGTTGCACATCTGTTGGTCTACATCTATCAACCCACCAGACTAATTGGGTTTGGGCTGCATCATCAGCCTGCTGATCTTAACAAGCACTTGGTTGGACCAACCAGGCTCTAAATCAAGGTGCTTTTTTTACAAAAATCCCCTGATTTAACCACTCCCTTTCCATCCCATTTTTCGCTCAGCTAAAGGCATTGAATTTAGCACTTAACCGGAGGTAACCTACCATTCCAAAAATAGAGACCCGTCTGATTATCCGTCCGTACTCCACGTCTAGTGCACCTTGTGTTTAGCCTGAGATAGTTGATCCCACCTCTGGTACACGTACCAGAGCTAGAAATCATTTGTAACAGTCACCTTGACCCATTCGTCCACCTACTTTATCCTGTTCTAAGCCCCTGAACCCAATACTATTTCACACCCTCCATTTACAATGAGGACATTGCAAAACTTAGGCATGGGGGGAGGTAAAGTGCATACATACAAAGCCAAGAAAAGTCTGAATGATTCTCATAAGAAATTCACATATGTCAAAAACACAGAAAAATTGAAAAATTATGAAAAAGAATAAAAAATTGGGAGGAAAATTTCTTGAGCCACACAATCATGGGGAGGAGAAAGAGAACAAAATGACAAAAAGGAGCACAAAATGAAAAAGAAAAAGAGACAGTCATTAGTAAGAGATTAAGGAATTAACTGAAGTTCTAGACCACATCAAGAAAAGAGAAAAATGAAAGAAAAGTGCTAATGAGACACAAAAAGAGATTAGCAGGAACGTTTATCATAGGCCTTTTGGGCAAGACTCTTAGGCTTAGAAGTTCAAGTACCTGCTAAAATCTAGATAATCCTCAAGAGGTTGAGGAAAATGTGAAGCTTAAGTATTAGGTCTAAGGCATAGGGAGTATTTGGCCTCGTTAACTAACCTTCGATTTGCGGGACTCAGTAACCTGAGCACCCCAACCCACACACAGTCTGGTTCAATGCGCATAACTATCAAAGTCACGCAAAAGAATTTTAATGCTTTGAAAAAGTTTCCCAGATTTGGAGCAATCGATCAACACAAGTTGATTTGGACGAGTTTCCAGCGTGGAGACGTGGGAAATTCCCCTCGGAAATACCTAACAACATATCGTCTCCTCGATGCTTGTCTCTTAGGGTATTCAAATATCCTACCAGGGGCATGTAAGCACTCTGCTGGTTCAGATACCATGGGCAGCATTACCCGAAATGTCGATTGCTAGGGTCAGGATTCGGCCATGGAACGCCATGGGTAGGATTATTTCAGAATCTCGAAAGCCAGGGTTCTGGGGGTTGCCATGGGTGGTGCTATCACGAAGCATAAATTGCTAGGGACCTTTGAGGATTGACGATGGGGACGATGAATCCGATACAGACTGTGTTGAGAAGCCAATCCGAAGCTAGAAATAAAAAGAAAAGAGAGAGAAAACTCTCCAAACAAATAAATCCTCTATCTCTCTCTTACAAAAACACACTACAAACTGAATCTTGGCTAAAAATGTCTTAAGCATGGGTGATTTAACCACGGAGTCTAACAAACCTTATGATAGTTTCTGCAGGTCTTAAAAACCTTCGCGGAGGACTAAGACTAAAAGCAGGTTAGGTCTGGATTTTTGTTGATACTTGAGTACCTCTAGGGCTATTGTCAGCATTTTAAACCTAATCGAAAGAAGAAGAAAAGCACTTATCATAACTGGTGACAGAAACTCAGGGTCTGGAACAGAAGTTAAAACCTTGAAATTTTGCTAAGGGACTAGCAAAAGCTCGGCAAGGTGGTATGATGAGAGCCTCATCATAATCCCTAACTAGCTCATTTTGACCTAAGAAAGGAATAAGAGCACCTACATAACCTAAAGAATGGCCTAATTCAACGAATTAACATTCTAAGAAAACATGAAACAAAGGTTAAAACTGCAATTTTACCATTCCAGTACATAAACGGGATTTCTCAGAGGGAAGACATAGGTCAAATGGTCTGAATAAGATAAAGAGGGGGTTGGTTCAGTTAGAAATGAGTTATTGTGAAATCTAAGAATTAAATGACATTCTGTAACCCTAAACCAGACATGCTTAATTCAACAAGGTTCTGGTCAGGATAAAAATCAACGAAACCCTCTAAAATTCATGGAAAAATATCTCCTAGGGTTTAGAACCTTCAATTTGGCCTTTGGAACCTATTTTGACGAAGATTGGTGTCTTAGCTTATTATTTGACCTAATTTGGGTTTTTATGTAAAATGTCTACTCAAACGTGGTCAAACATAAAATCCAACTTCACCATTGGATTTCTTAGGAACAAATTAGATTTTTACAAAAATTTGGACTTAAAGGGAGGTCATCTTGACCGACTTTGCAAAATAGTCCACTAAATTACATTATGGCCACTATCTTTTGAAAATTCTTGCATAGATCCCCTTAACTTCCTCACCACCCTTACAATGTTCTCCCTTAGCCACTAATGCGGAGAAATCCTACTCCAGTGAGGAATGGAGGGGGATTATTCCCCGATCCCTCAGAGATCTCCCAGATTTAGAAGGGAGATTCTCTGAGGAATTCCCTTCCATCTGAGGGTGATTGCAATCTCTGATCCACACCCAATCACTCGTGCAAACGCACGAAATATTTGGGTCTCTAGCTGTTTTCATCTCCGATGTGGTCTCTTGTGCTTGGAAGCTTGTCTTCCAAGCATAAGAACCCTTGCCAACAACTATAAAAGAATAACCACCTCCGGTCGGATCTCTTCAGCTCGACTTGGCTGGAGAATCACCCCAATTTCGTCTCCTTCTCCTTCGGTAAGGGGTCCAGCGAGCTCCGACGACCCTCCCTCCTCTTTCTCGTCGCTCTGCCACACTACTAGTGCCAGAGCCGCCTTCACCATCTTCCTCCGCGTCATGCAACACCCGCATGCGCGCCTCTAGCCCTGTTGTCGTCGCTGTCACCCCTCCACTGGATGTCATCTTCTTCGGCGATAGCAGGTACAGCCAACTGCCTCCTCTCCCCCTTCATCAACATAGCTAGGTCAGAATTACTCTCTATCCCCTCTTCAATTCCCTTCTTTCTATTTCCCCTTTTTGACCCCTCGTAACCACTGTCCACCTCCATCTTCTCCACCTCCGGCCACCCACCAATGAGGCACCTCCACCGCTCCACACCTCCACACGCCTCGCCAGACACCTCACCACCTCTGCCATCGTCTGCTGATCACCTTCCACCCATCCATCGACCGTCAACACCACCCTAAACGTTTCCTGAGCAAACCCATAAGCACGGCCACAGGGTGACCCAGGCACGCACGACTAGGCCGCCCCACAGCCTCACCGTCTCACCTTCACCAAGGCATGGTGAAGCCCCTCGTGTGTTTTAATGGGGCCACAAGGCTATATTCATGAACTTCAGGTCAGCACCCGCATCTGCCAATAACGTTGAAGTGAGAAGCATGCAGTAGTGCTCCAGGTCGCGTGCTCCAGGCGTCAGAGTCCCAGGTGAAGCTGATTGGTGTTACAAACTCCCACTGCCATGCAATTGGCTTAGCAGGTGACCAAGGCTGTGGCAAATGAAGAAGGTCTCCTGTGGACGCTAGCGTAGAAGCTGGTGGGACATTTAGTCCCACCTTGTGAACTCAAAAGCACGGAGAGCGCCTTAAGTTGAATTTATGCTCTTAGCTCATCACCTTCTTTACACAGGGGTGAGGTCCCTCCCCCTCAGATCCTCACGCCTCGTCCGCGACCCCTACCCCCTTAGACTTGGCACCCAACCCGATTACCTAGACCTAGAAGTCCTCACACACTACACCATGCCGATGCACCTGGACCCGGGCGTGCGTTACCCGACCCGATTACCTGGCTCTGGGAGAGCGTACTGAAGAGAGAAATAGAGAGAGAGATGCGGGGGAGGGTAGGGGATAGGTTTTGCTTCTGTGTGCATGCTTAGGGAAGAAGAGAAGAAGGAAGAGGAAGGCGTAGCTAAGGCAAGGTGAAAGCAAAGAAGGGAAGGAAGGACACTTAGCTGCTGAAAGGAAGAAGAAGGAAGGAAGACTAAAGAGAAGAGAAAGTGTCAGAGGAGAGCTAAGGAAATGGGCTAAAGAAGGATATCAAGGCAGAAGCCAAGGAAGGAAAAGGAAGAAGAAGAAAGGCAGAAGCCAAGGGAAGGAGCGGCACAGTAGCAGTGGTGCGGTTGAAGAAGAAAGAAGAAAGAAAGAAGAGAAGTAAAAGAAGAATAAGGCAGAAGAGGAAGGAGAAAGGCACTGTGCAAGAGATGAAAAGACAAAGAAGAAAGGCAGAAGACAGAGGAACATAGGAAAGAGCAGAACTAAAGAGAAAGAGAGACGAAGAAGAAAAGAGAAAGAAAGCAGAAAAGAGAAGACTCATTGAGGGGAAGGAAATAAGAGCTGAAAGAGAAATATCTTTTTTAAGATGTCTGATTATAGAATCAGAGGTCCAATTTTTCTACTTTTGCTACAATTGACTCTTAAATTCTTGCATTTATATTCTACATTAGGTCTTGAGTAACTCTATGTGTTCAATTACATTATCGAGATTAGTGTATAAGTTCCATTTGCTCCCTGTGTTCAACCTCGAATACTTAGGTTTTTGAGTAATAAATTCTTATATGTTTTCGTAGCGATTTCATCTATACTACAACGTAACATCTCTTTAAAACCATGATCTAGCCTCGTCAACAATAGCCACACCTTACCATCCCCAATCGATTGGACAAGTTGAAGTGTTTAATTGGGAGATTAAACGAATTTTAAAAAAAACTGTCAGGCCTGACTTGAAGGATTGGTCTAAAAAACTAAATGATGCTCTTTGGGCCTACAAAACTACGTATAAGTCTCCCTTGGGCATGTCTCCTTTCCGTCTTATCTATGAAAAGGTGTGTCATCTTCCCGTTGAAATCAAACATGAAGCCTATTGGGCTATTAAAAACGTTAACTTGAATCTGGATAAAGCAAGAAAGGCACGTATGCTTGAGTTAAGTGAGCTTGAGGAGCTTTGTAATGAAGCCTATGAAATTTCTCAAGCTTACAAGCAATGTACAAAGGTCTTCCTTGATAAGCACATCATTTGAAAGACTTTTGAGCCCAACTAGTGGGTCTAGCTTTTCAATTTTAGACTTAAATGATTTGCAGGAAAGCTCAAGTCCTGCTAGGATCAGCCATACGTTGTTATTAATGCCTTCCTTCATGGAGCTGTAGAAATTTTGAACCCTACTGTTGGTGCGAGCTTTAAGGTGAATGGCCAACAACTTAAACCTTATGTTACTCTTTCAGATGGTCAGGTTTTGGACACACTTCAACTTGAGGAGCCTTAGCTCCTCCCACTCTCCTACTCAGGTGATATTCTTCTATGTCTATATTTTTCTAATGAGGACATTGTCAATCTTAGGCATGGGGGGGTATAACCTGAGGATGTTTATAGCATTTATAAATATTTGCATACATTTAGGATAGTGTATTATTCAAAAAAAAATCTTTCATCTTCTTAAGATGAATTGGTTAGTCCCTAGTAGAAAATTTATCAATGAAGTGTTATGGAAGATTTTCTTCTTGAATTATTTCTTAAGTTTAGCATCTAGTACAGTTACATTCACTTGCACGTAGACCAGGTAATCGATCTTTGTAAAAAATTAATAAGCTTTTTTAGTCTACTGAACCCTTGAATAGTTATTAGGGAGTCAGGCATACTATCTTCTATTAGATACACCTATTATTTGTAAGATGGAAGTAGAGAGACTATTGGTGCGCTATGTCTAGTTTAAGGACTCTTATGTTTTAGATAATTAGATGATGATACCTCAGAGTTAGGCATAGTTCTTGCTCTCTGTTCCAGCATGCAAACATTGTGTGAATTCTTGAGAGTCACCAAATAAGGCTGATACAAGGAGAATGGATCTTAATAAAACTATGACTATAGTGGAAGGTTACGACCGTCCTTCATAAAGTCCTCAGCTGAAGGAGGGTAGTAATGCTAAAGGTCAGAAATACGATTGTCCTATCCATCTTTTCCTTGTGCCAAGAGTAGGCACTTCCACCAAATAAGCCACACAATATTCTCTTGACCATTATCATTCCTAAGAATGCCTCATAAATAAAAGTATGCGTCACTTTGTGCTTAGTAGTAGAAAAAAATAAAAAATAAAAAATAAAAATAAAAATAAAAAAAAAAAAGAAAGAAAGGAAAGAAGAAAGATTTATATGTTGTAAAATATGAAAAAAGAGAAGAAAAAGAAAAAAAAGAAGAGTTCAAGTTTGGAGTTTTATCTTCATGTCACTTTTTGTGTCAATGTTTTTGAGGCAACAACAAAAACACCCATTTCGATCCACCAAATATGACTCATACCTACTTTTCAGTATTTCTGATCGCCCAAACTCTGGCTAAGGTCCTCTATCTTAGTTGTAGGGTTATTAGGACTTTAATTGTAGTGTGAATGTCATGTGAGGCCACCAAATAGTGAGTACATTTACAAAATCTAGTGAGATTTGTGATCTCAAAATGAAAAGAAGGAAAAGAGTTTGCACAAAGGGACATCAAGAGCGCACAGTTGTTTAGCCTTTCTCTGAGTTTACTTGTTTGATAGTCTAGAGATATAGAGTCCGTAGTACTAGATTACGTGTAGCACCAGATGAATGTGTGCCACCAAATACAGATCCATTCAACTCGATATCTCCTACCTAATACAAAAATCCAAGGTCAAATTACAGATTATCTTTTGCTTTATCGCTGAGGGAAGTAGTTGCCTATCTTGATATAAATACTTACCAAGGGATAAGTACTGCAAATGTAAGTTGGTTATTTTCATTTGGATCTATTACCTATGCTACTATTATTATCACTTCACATTTGTCTAGATCTCTAAATTTGTAGAATAAAGAAAGAAGAATTCACTTAATTACTTCCATATTTTCACTTTTGCTCGGGACTAGCAAAACTTAGGCATGGGGGCATTTGATAAGTCCAATTTATTGGACATTTATTTGGCTTAAGTACATATGGAATACACTTCCTTATAGTTTAATGACCTAAGCTAAGTATAATTAATCTTAGTTTACAAATATTTTTGTATCTACTTTGCATTCTAATACATGCATTTATACTTCTTATTTGATATGTGCATGCAAAGAATAAAAGTAAAATAGATGGCTGGACATGAATATAATTAGCATTTGAAGGAGGGTACGCCCATAATTGTCCATCACCGCCGCTCCCACCACCAGCATTCAAATCCAGCAGTTGCGCATGCATAGGGATTGGCAGACGTTGTGGATCTGGAAAAGGATAAAGAATCTCTTTCCCTTAGGGGTTTTGAGGGATCCTCACCCTTCCCCTCCACCGTGAAGTAGAGCCTGCACTGTGGGAGCCATGTGCATTGTGGCCCTCTCACTAGGCGTCAGCCAGACTACGTGCGCTTCCCCTCACCGTGCTCCTAGCAGCGAATAGTAGCCCACCTTACGCGCCCCCTCACCGTGCGTAGCCATGGCCATGGGCGAGGTAGCCACTCCTCGCACAGCAACCCCACCGAGTGCACCCTCCTAGCATGCGTGTGAACGTTTGCGCGCACACCCCTCGCGTGCAACACGCCATCCAGACAGTAGTGCTCCTCCTCTCCATCTTCTTCCTCTCCGCCAAGCGAAGGTACCCAAAGCCACCAAAAATGCAGCCACGTCGATGGGCCTCATAACTTCGTGCCATCAACTCCAATGGACTTGCTACACCCTCACGAGTTCAGCCACACCGTCTGAAGGTTGGCAGCAGGCTGCAAATGCCAGCCATCATCCTTGTTACCAGAGAGACCACCGACCACTGTTCGTCGATCTGCTTCCACCATCAAGAGCCCCTTGCTTAGGCCAACCTTCACCGAAGTTCCTGCAGCCCGCCATTGCCTCTTCTTCTCGCGTGAGCGAAGGAAAGACATCCTCTATTTTTGGGTTAAATAGTTATTACATTGAATGCCATTGTGGACTCCAGATTTTTAAATTTTGGTTATTTTAATGAGGTAACATTGTGGCAACACCCTCATATTCTTGCATTATTATCCACCACATGTATATATCTGTTGATTGCATGAAATTGCGATTCCGATTTACATCCTAACCCGCATGCATGTAAAATTTACATAGGATGCCATTATTCAATCATTATTTACATATTTAGAGCTTCGATTTCTTATGTGAAATTTACGTAATGAGTTTGTGATTTCTGTATAAATTGGAAATTTACATTCAGAGTAGCATATCCATTGATTCATTTGACGAATATTTCTGTAAACATGATTGTTGCTTATCTGTGATTTATTGTAGCTGTTCCTCCCTGTGGATTAAATTTGACTTTTCGTAGTTAGTTCTACTAGTAAATACTTCTAATCTAGGATTTTTCACCATGTGATTTCACTATGATGACATATTTTTCTGACATCATTATTCTGCAAGCAAAAAAACTCCCGATCAATGCTCTTTTTTGCAGCCATACGTCACATTTCCCTCAACTACTGCCGCCTCATTGTTCGTGTTATGAATGAGGACCATGGGGAATCTCTACCATTTGGGTCCATTTTATCCAAGATTTTTGCAAGTCATCAGATTTCCATCGATGACTAGGCGGTAGGTAAAAAGATTGAGCCCTACAACTGGGCCACATCCACCAAGATGCACATTCTTAGAGGGCATCTTGGGTCAGCCGAAGAGCTCGCTGAGGAAGAACCCCTTCCACCCTTTGTAGATCTCCATGAAGAGCATCCTCTTCATATTGCAGCTCCATGATCGATCTTTAACGAGACATGGGATTACACCACTGATTCCATCTCCTCGGGTATCTCTCTATTGTTATGGTGAACAGACGAGATGTACACTTATATGGGAGGTATGCGTCGCGACATCGATGAACTTCATACTGACGTTCGCAATCTGCAGATGGGTTAAGGACCCGTTCGCCGCCACCACCACGATCAAGAAGACTAGTTTAGTTCTTTCATTCTGTCTTTCCATGTTGGCTTGTATTCAGGGGCTTTGAGCCCATACTTATATATATAGTTTTTGGGAGCAATAGCTAGTTTGTGCTTAGGGCACATACATTTCTTCCTATTTAGTTTACTTTAATGCTCTGTCACTTTGATTAAGCATACAGCTTCTTATATTCATGATTTCTATTCTACTTTAAATATGACACTTGTAGCTAAAACATGTTCACTAAAATCACTTGCAACTCAATTAAGCTTTAACATGTTTGCTTAATAAGAACTCCTAACTTAGGATTCAACCCCTTTCAAAACCCTTCATGATGATATTCAAAAAGGGGGAGAAGAATTTAGGGATGAACTTAGGAAATGACATGAAAAGAACTTAGGACATGACATGCAAACTTACGAAAAATCTTTTCAAAATTGGGATAGATTACTGAGTACAACTTTCAGAGGGAGAAAATAAGAACCTATAGATATATTTCGAAAATCTTCAAAATGGGGGAGATTGTTAGTTCAACCTCTCATAAATAATATTTTGATGATTTTGCAAGGTAAAGAAAAAGTGATAAAACATAGGCATAGCATATTTTTCTCTATAATAACATAATTGCAGGTTTCAAGGAGTTTTTCAAGTCAGATGATTAAAAGCGTGAGGAATAGATTAGTATAAGTCCTATCATAGGTCACAGGCTTTTTATGTAAACTTTCAAATGTTGTAATCTTTATTTTATTTGACTCTAGAGATGTTGTAAAAAGCCCCCAAACATAACTTACAAATAGCTAACTTAGGCTCTCTACACTTAGGATAAATTAGAAATAAAAACCTAACACTAAGACACAAATCAGACATCTATCACAACTGTCAAACGTATGATTTTCAACTTTAAGACGTCTAATCATTGTTTAAGATGTCTAATTGCCTATAGCCTTGCCTTTACTTGCTCACCTCTTAGGCATCAGTTGAAGCAACCTTATTTCAGACGTCCATAGCCTTTTATCAGACATCCAACACATAGCCTAGACATCCTTAAACCAACCGTTAGACTCAAATGCCCATTTTTTCTCTAGTGTGTTAGTATAACAAGCTAATACACTTTTAGACATCTGAACATATCACAAGATGTCTAACAATCGACCATTGCACATTTATTTTGCGCACATTTATCAGAAACCAAAGTTCGACTCTTGGATTACCAAGGCATGTCATTAATCTCTTTCCAGACGTCTAGAAAACATGGTAGATGTATAGACTGACGTCTATTCCTTAAAATCTAGAACCCTATTTGGATCTAATAAAAACAAGAATGAACCTACTTATAATTAGAAGTCCAATATTTGTACCAGGCATCTTATATGAATATATCAAACATCTCTATTTTGATCCAATGAAAATAATGAGCCTCACTGATAGAATCAGACATGCATAATTTTACTCAGACATCTTAGAAGATGCTTGACCCAGAAATCAGACGTCCGGTATTGCTGTCAGAATCATAACTACATTAATTTGTGTTGGATATCATCCCAATCTCTTGGGACTTGTCTCCAATGGCTAGGAGACCTCTCCCAAGTCTTCTTGAAGGTTTTAAACTTGCCTATAAATAGACTACAACCTCTTTTAGGCAAAACACACCTCTTTAGATACAATTTCCCTTGAAAATCACTTGCTCACTACTCCTTGCTTCCTATTGCCTTTGTGCTATGCCAACACTCTGATCAAAGGGCAAATCAACACTCCCGATGCACTTCATTCTGCTGATCCTCAGGGAGTTCTTTTTATGCTTAACAAATAAGGAAGTCATTAATATTTTGGGGTGTTCTATAGGTGTTGTTTCATTCTTATTCTATTATTGTAGTTTGGGTATCCGGCTTGTCGGGTCCCTGTCTCTTCATTGTGAAGGGAGAAACCTCTGTTTATGGATCGGAGGTGGGATTTGTAATTGACGTACACTACCCTCATTTAACTAGTGTGGTTAATGGATTGATCACTTTGTGATCGAAATTCCTAAGTCAAGGGATTGGCTTAGGTTGTGGTGTTCGCCTGATTTGTGTTTCCACCTAAAAATCTTGTGCCTCTTTTTGTGATTGAATTTTTGTCTTACAATATTTTTTAAATTCACTATTCACCCCCCCTCCAGTGTAATTTCACAGTCAACCCCGTGGTGGGATTTACAAAGTGCAAACTAATTTAGAGGTCATTGACATGGACATCATAGCAAAGAAGCTGGATCGAGTTGAGATGGTAGATAACAAAATTGATGAGCTTCTGAGTCAATCCTAAACACCCGTGCAAACCTTCTCCCTAGAAAAGGGAGCTCACAATGTTGACCTGGTTTAGTCTGTGAACCAAGCACACCTGGAACAACCCCTGCCTCTATCCCAGGGAGGGACCTTTGCTCCCTCATACCCTGAATATTCTTTCCCCTCCACTTTGGCACCTCCTACCTTGGAAGATGCTAATGGCATCCAAGGTTACTCCAGGCCTAACCCTTTCTGTAACACTTACAATGCCGAATGGCACAATCACCCAAATTTTGGCTAGACAAACAAAAAATTAAACGAATTCCAGAGCCAACCCAGGCCAAACCCTCCCTCCTGTTAGAAAGGTCCACCTACTAGACCGCCCTATCACCAGAATAGTGTGGCTCCTACACAACAAAACCAACTGGACACTGTGATCAAGATGATGACTGATATGAATCAGAAATAAAAGGAGATGGCTTTAGTGAAGGGACAATTGAGTCAGCTGTTGGATAACAAACAATAGGGATCCCATCCATCTCATCCACAACCAAACCCGAGAAATGTCATGAATAGAGGCCACAATCCTCAATGGTTCAAACAAAATCAGGGTCAAGACCATGTGATTCTACAAGCCCTGTAGACACTGATAAACGCCAGTTTATCAGTATTCTTATGCATTAAAACAAACCTAGCACTTACAATTTTGCTTCACAAATGGGTTTTTAGGCTATATTTTGGAAGTAATTAGGTTAGGCATGCATCGTAATTTTTGTTGTCTTTTTAATGTGTTTTTGTGAGTGTAAGGGATATACAGGTTGCCATATCCCTTGAACTCTAACACTCAGGAAGGCAACTAGTGAAGGAGAAGCTTTAACCAGCTCAAATTCAGCTTAACCCAACTCACCATAGCTGGAATTACACTCACCTGAACTAGGGTTAGCTCATTTTAGCTCTATTCAGCTCATCACAGCTGAATGGTAGCTCTAGAGAGCTCATCTTAGCTCACCCTAGCTCAGGTCAGCTCAGATCCAGCTCAACTTAATTGAGTCTAGCACATCTTAGCTCCCATTAGTCCACAGGGAGCTCTAGCTAGCACAACTGAGTTGACTAGAGTTCACCCCAGCTCAGGTCTAGCTACATCCAGCTCCACTCAACTCCAGCTAGCTAAAGATGACTTCATTTCAGCTCCGGAAGCTCAAGTCCAGCTCTCGGGGATTCAGCTTAGCTCAACACAGATGGGCTAAGCTACCTTAGCCACCACAACCAGCTTGTTCCTCCCTGAGAGCACCAGACCCAGCTCACCTCAACTCATTATGGCAGAAGCCAAGTCACTTTAGCTTGGCTTAGTAGCTAGGAAACAACTAGCAAGCTAAGCCAGCTAGAGTAGCTCCATGCCACCCTCCTCAGCAGCTGCCAACTCCAGCTCAAGCTCCAGACTTCTCCTCCTCAGCTTCTCTCTTCAAACCCTAGCTCACATTGCCTACTCCTCTACTCCATAGCTAGATACGCTAGCTTAGCTTAGCTTAGCTTAGCTAGCAACCAACTCCTTGGCCATCCACCAACTTCAACTCAACCCTAGCTAGCTCCACCAACTTAAGCCCTACCTAAGCTCAACTAAACTAGATATCCTACTCCAAGTTGGCGCCACTGACAAGTCGATTTTTCAGTTTTGAAGTCGTATGTAGTTTTATGTGGTTGAAAAATCAACTAATCAATAATTGAAATAACCACTCGCAGAAGAGCGGGTAGTATCCACAGGGAGGCAATGATGTATTTAAATTCACACAGATTCAAAACGTACGTTTGATGTTAATTTCGACGAGAATCGAGGCAAATTTGCCTTCAGATTAAGGTAGAATCAAGAAAACATGCTGAAATGGCAATTTTTAGCAACTAGAGGATATTTTTTGCAATGTAGATTAAATAAAATATCAATGAAATTTGGCAATGGCAGAAAATCTAATTATTAATGGGGCATGTACTGTACCAAAATAGGGGATTTCTTCCCCTTGGCCATGTGCGAAGAGGAATGAACGGCCGGAGGTGTGAAGCTCAGAGGAAGTTCTTTGGACTGAGGGCTTCACAGTAGTGGCGAGTCGCGAGGTGGCCGGAGCCGGTCGGATGGAGCTCCGGCAAAGGTGGCTTTCGATGGTCGCTACACCTGCTGGAGGAGGAGCAGTTGTCCATGCACGAAGGCTGCTTGCAGGCGGTGCGCGCAGGCGCTGCTGTTGCACTCACTAAGTCTGCACGCACTACTGGAGGCGCTGCAGGTGGCGGTGGGGGGTGCTGCTGTTGGCGGAGAGGCTTTGCTGGTGGAAGGTGCCAGCGAGCTAGAGCGGGCACGCTAGCTTGGAGCTGCTACAAGCTGCTGGTAGGGGCGCTGCAAGGAGCCGGCACGGGCTTGGCGCTGCAGGTCAGCGCGCTGAAGCGCTGGCGAACTTGTGCCTCCTAGAGGCGGTGTATATGCATGCAAGTGAGGAGTTGGTGGCCGGTGCTGCAGGGTGCCCACGTGGAGGCGGATTTGCATAGCAGGATGTGCGCGAGGCTAGAAGGCGGTTGGCGCTGGAGGTGATGCGGGTGAGGGCTGGTGGTTGGCCCTGGAGATGATGCGGGCGAGGGCCGGTGGTTGGCCCTGGAGATGAAGTGCAGCAAGGGTGGTTTGGTGCGGGCATGGAGTGAGCGGGTGGGTGGTGCTGGAATAGATACTGTAGGAGGTGGTTCAAGCATGCAACCGGAGGGGCGTGGGCCTGGAGTGAGCGGCCAGTTGCTGCTGGAGTGTGGGTTGAATCTTCAGACATCCGGGAGACTTCCCGGACGTCTTAACTGATTGAGGAGCAAAATTGCAGTGGCTGCAGTGGTGGTTGTTGGTGATGACGGCGAGGGAGGTGCTGTCGATAATGCGGACGAGCTCCGAATGGCGGTGTGGCCTGTCACACCACACGCCCACAGTGGTGGAGACTCGTTGCCACGATTGAGGCTGGTGGTGTGGAATGGAAGAGAGATGAACTCTCTACATAGTGGTGGGTCGAGGGTGGAGGCCTCCTCCGCTCGGTAGCCTCTCTCCTCTTTCTGTAGCTGCCTGCATGAATTTGAATGGAGAGGCAGGAGTAGATCCACCTTCTCCACTAATCCATGAATGTAGGCTTTAGTGCAGCAGGTGGCATTGCAATAGCAGCCGAGCTGTTGCTGAAAAGAGGAAGAATAAAAGATATTGTTAAAATATTATGGTTATTTATATACAAACCCTCAACTTTTATGTTAACTTAATTAATACATGCAATGCACCTAATTGGTTAACTAATTAAATGAATGCAATTCTAAGTTAATTCTAAATGCATTTAAAATATGAATTCAATGCATGAATTATGTAATTAAATTAGAAAAATGAATTAATCTATTTACATCCTAATTTATGCTAAAAAATGTTAGAATTAACCTAATGTCTAGGCACTTAAATACTTAAATATCCCACAAATATGGGCTAATCAGCCACCAGCTAGCCACCTCCTCACCCCATCATCACCACCAAAAGGCACCAATTTTGGCACCAAAAGCTAACCCTAACTGCCCCCCTTTTTGGCGCCAACATCCACCCCTATATCCACCATACACCTAACCGTACAGCCACATCTAGCCATCCACCTAACCCCCCCTTCTAGAAGCCAAAAGTGGCACCAACTCTAGGTGCCTTTTGGCCACCATAACCACCCCCTTAACACCCTTAAAGGTGGCACCAAGTAGCCCCCTCCCTTGGATCATGGTAACCACCCATAACCACCCTGTAAGTCCATCCTAGCCCTAGATGTGTCCACACCAACCCCTCCCCTCCTAAACCCTATAAAAACCCATCACCTACCACCACTTTCATCATCCTCCATTAGTTTAGTCTACCATATACCGACCATAATTCAAGGCCAAGGAAGAAGAAGAAGAAAAGTAGATTAAGGGGGTATCCTACCCGCCCCCTTGGTGCCTTCTTCCCCTTTTTCTTCTCCCTTGTGCCACATCAAGGAGGAGGAGCACTCCCCCACTAGGAGGATGGCCAGGCAAGGAGGAGCAAGGGTGGTGCACGCCCACCCTTGGAGGAGGAAAGTTAAGGTGGAAGCTTCAACTTTGGAGGTGCATAGCAAGAAAGGAGTTGGACGACTCTTTTCAAGCTCGGGAGCTACTAGGCTTGGAGCAAGAAGCCATCATCTTCTTCACCATTTCATTTAGAGGATTTGTGTTTTTATCTTCTTGCATTTCAAGTAAATTAGAAGCTTTCCTCTATGTGTTTTGTGTAGAACAAGTTCAATTCAATTCAAGTTGCCTTCTTTTAAATTCTTGTTGCATTTATTTTTTTTTATCCTTATCTAGCACTTTTTCACTCCTTGTCCCTAATTACTCTAGGCCCCCACGTGCCTAAAGTGACCTTAGGGAGAGGCCTTTCTTGTCACTCTAGCAATAGTTTAGTGGATTAGATTTAGGTTGCCTTTTTCTTCATCAACAACTTTGCGAATACTCGTTATTTCAAAAACCTAAAAAAAATGATTTTTTTTTTTTGAAACATTGACGATTGCTATCAAGAACCGATAGCAATTTGGAGGGTAGTATATTCCATAACAAAAAAGCAATTACAGGTACGAAGCCCAACTATGTAGGAGAGACTAGCACTCCTTTACAATATTCTCACATCTCACCGATCTCTCCTGAAAAAGCTTATCATTACACGCCCTCCACACACACCACAACACAGCAGCCATAGCCCCCACGGGCCGACCAGGAGTGATGAACCTTTGCCATACTACATCCCAGGAGGGAAGGGGTTCTAAACAAACCAACCTCCATATCTTATCCATGACCAAACAAGAAGAGAAAATGTGTGATGCACTATCAGAATGAAAACTACAAAGAGGGCAGGCATTTAGCACAGTCTCCATCCTTCTGTGCCTCAGATCACCAGTGATCAACCCATCATGTTTGCATAGCCATAGGAAGATCTGAACCTTTAGAGGAACTTTTAGGAGCTAAATGTTTTTGCCAATAGGGTCCCATTCCACCTCACTATTGGCTCTAATAACTTTCTCATACGCTTACTTTACTAAAAAACCACCTTTCCAGCAGTAAGTATCTGTCCCATTATTCACAAGCTATAGTTGCTGTAGACTCACCATCATTTTTTCCTCTCCTCCCACAAACAAGTGCCCGACCTGCACTGCTGCAGTCCTTCCAGCCACCAGCATCCTTCTTCCTGAGACCACAGACTACACACTGTGGCTTCCATATCTATAGCAGCATCATACACCCTCGGATAGACCTCTTTCTGCAAGCCCAAGTCAAACCATCGCTCATGCCATAAACTGAAGCCTCTGCGATCTCCAAGCTTTGGTTGCATCAGATGCCAATAGCTGGTGACTGCAACAATCACTGAATGCCAAAAGGGAGAAGGCTTCTTCAGCTGAAGCCTTTGCAAGCTGCTATTAGATATACCATTGCAGTCCTTGATCAGGTCCTCCATCAGCCCCTCCTTGCCATCCAAAATCCTGATGGCCCATTTCAACAGCAAGGCTTCATTGAACTCCTTAAGAGCTTTAATTCCCAACCACCCAATCTCCTTAGGTCTGCAGATAGAATTCCATCTGATGGGCTGCATGACTCCGCCCTCATGACCTGCACCCTTCCAGAAGAATCTCTTCCTCATAGTATCCAATCTATTCCAAATACATTTAGGAGCCTTAAAAATGCTGAAGTAGAAAATCGGTATGGCTGTTATGACTGAATTAAGTAGGATTAACCTTCCACCTTTGGACAGGAATCTACTACTCCAACCCTTCAGCTTACTAGACACCCTCTCTAAAAGAACATTCCAATCTGACTTTTTCAGTTTTGTGGCCCTCAGAGGTAGACCAACATTTCTCAGCGGCAATTTAGCACGAGGTGACCCCAAAATACACTCCAGCTCCCTTTGCTCTTGGTCATTCATGCCAAAGCAAATCAAAATCGATTTATCCTTGTTCAGACATAGGCCTGATATCTCACAAAAAATCTTTACCAGAACCCCCAGAACATATGCCTCAAACCTGGATCCCTCGACAAAAAACACCGTGCCGTCTGCATATTGTAATATGGGGGCCAGGTTGCCCCTGTTAGACAACGAGTATCCTTTAATAATTCCCACCTCAGACAACCTAAAAGAAATGATATAGTTGAAAAGATCAAAAGGAAAGGTGATTTCTATTTTCAAGCAAGCGAGCTAAATTTTGCAAACATATTGCCTCCTTAGATGACCCTAGATACCCCACTATCTAGGTTATAAATTTAAAAGCATATGCGATTTCACGTGTTACAACTACTCTAAAAACTCTAATTACAAATCACGCGATTTTTCGCATCACTTTTTAGTGCCGTTGCTGGGGAGGCACGACGTTGCTTAATCATTTTTTCTCTTGCTTGAAGTGGATCTCATCCCCTTCTCTTTCTTTTCTCTTGTGGTGCAGGTATTGCAGGAAGAAAGCAAAAATTTAGAAGTGAAAGCTCAAAGTACGTTGTCTTCCCATGATTTTCAGTTGGTTTCTTCTCTCTTGTTACGCCTAAACTAAAAGACTACCAAAATACACTAATCTTGGCTTTGAGGCCCCTAAAGAACTTAATTAAGCAGAGTGGTGCATTTTAAAACTCATTGATTATTTGTTTGCACCATTAGCACCACTCCATTTCAAGTATTGGTGTTCTACTTTTTCGTATCTAGACTTCTATCCAGATTTGAAAAATCAATTTCGAATAGCACAGGCCTCCTAAAATGTTGAAATTTTACACAGAGATTCCAAATCAAGTTCGGAACATTTGTTCCAAATTTCAAACTAATTAGGATTGTATTTATTTTTTGAAAATTTGTGGACTGCCGAGGGGTCACACCCTCTACTCTTCCTATTTTGCTACTATCTGTAAATTTTTAGAATTTTCATACTGATCCAATTTTTGTCAAATTTAGTTTTCTGGAATTCTTGTTAAAGTCTACACATCATATAAAATCACCAAATTTTTTAAGGTACATGGTGGTACAAAAAGTCCAAAATACCTACACATATCATTATTAAACTTTCACACCAGTACAAATAAAATTCAAAACAAATACCAAACAAATTCCTAAAATCTTAAAAAAATCTTTCCTGAAATCCTTGTTTGATTTTCTTTAATGTAGTGGTGTTCTTTGGCTTGTTTGGCCCACCAGTTAATACAGAAAGCCAAAAAATAATTCATTGATAGTAATTTTCTTAGGGACAATTGGCTTAAGATTTCTTTCTTTTTAGAGACTCACATTGAAGAAAATTAACCATCACCAATACAACTTGTTTTTCCTTTGATTGTGGAGTTTCAAACTTGTTTGAAAATTTATAAAGAGAAACCCTAAAACACATTGAATTAAATCAAACCCTAAAAGGCAAAAATATAAGAAATTGTGTGAGAACTTGCTTTCCAATTCCTACACATACAAAAAAAAAATGAAATAACAGGGCAATAACCCAACTAATGCGCTCCACATTCCGTGTGCACTACGGTATCTTAGACCTAACTAAAATCTGTAGCAACTTGACCCCTAAGGTTTCATCAACTTAGGCTTGCTATATAGGTCTTAAGTTTTCTCTAGTTAATACCAATTCTGTCATCTTTATCTGGTGTTCAGGCTAAGGGGCCCTATCAAATGACTAGGCGCAAGTTTGTACAAGCACTTAGGATTTTCCTAGGAAACGCTTGGGCCCAAACCTCCCCTTAAGCAACTTGGCTAGATTTGTTGATAGAACGAGTATTTACTATTGATTAATTATTTCCTAGGTAGACCAAGTCTTAGGTTAATTTCTAGGGAGTCACAATTAAATTAGGTCTAGAATTTGATTGCTTATGTACACACTTCTCTCATCTCCATCTCTTCTCCCTTCCCGTTCTTCCATTTCTTTTTATTGCACGGGCGACGATCCAAAACTCAACACTTGGAGGGACCACTTAATTTTTGCCTCCCCAAAATGACTTCTCCTGCATTTTTCGTCTTCTTTAAAAATGGAAAATCATAATTGGTCCTCTAAGCTACATGTTAATTATTCCTTCCCCAATCTTTCTACCTAAGAGCTTCTTAATCAGGCCACCCCACCTAATTTTCACTCCATTATGGCTCAGCTACAAGTTAAGCAACAACATTTGCATAAGGATTTAAAAAACCTAGCCAACCAAGGGAGTCCTGCCACACCTACCCAAGCTCCACACATTCCACATCTCAGCCCTTCTCACATCCCAAAGAGACAAAATTTGCATATGACCCATGCTAAGTATAAACATTATTCTAAGGCTTTCTATGATTCAACAAGGAATTATGCTTATCCAAATCATTACCCCACTCAAAATGTCTCCAGCTTCTAGGAGCAATTGCAAAATTCCTCTAATTGGAGGAATTATCCAACTCACTCTTGGACCAATCCAATTCCTCACCAACAGCAAAACCTACCTGGAGGGTGTGGTTTAAATCAAACCTATCAATCTAGGCCATCTGAAGAAGACATCAATGCCCTGATGATGAAAACCCTACATGAGATGCAAAGGAAAACAACAGAAATAACCCGTGCTATTAATAATCTCAATGATCAATTTGGGGTCATTTCAAACCAAAGACCTACAGGACACTCACCATCCCAACCCACACCAAACTTCATCAATCACAAGAACCAACATCTAGGTGGACACCAATATTAGAACCACACTGTTCAGCATCCTATTAACCCAATATCTCAGCCAACTTGGTTTCTGTCAACAACAGACCCCCCCACCTCCTCCTAGTGATAACCAAACTGCATATACAGATACATTGAGGAGTGGGAACACCACCACTGATTTAGGGCCTTCAAATAAAATTGATGAAACCCACTCTCAACCTATGGAAGTCAACTCTCCTAACCCCACTCAGGAAGAAGAAAAAGAAATCCCAAAAACACTTGATTCAAATCCTACTTCTCACTCTCAAACATTGCAATCTAATCATTTTGATAAAAAATCAGAGCCCTCTCCCCATGATCTTTTGGACTTATTTCGGCAAGTCGAGTGGAATATCCCCCTCCTAGATGCCACCCCTGCCTTTGCTAAATTTTTGAAAGAAAAGTTTACTACAATAGGGGAGGCTCAAAATCTAGGAAGGGTGGTCCTTTCTAAGACAGCAAACATAGTTATTTAGAGTAAGCTGTCTCTTACGAAAAAGGACCCGAGTGCATCTCTCATCTCGGTTGTCATAAATGACACCACCTTTTCTCGTGCCCCTCTCGACTTAGGTACCTCCATTAATATCATTTCCCTGGTCATATTCGAGGAATCTCAATTCAATGATTTTAAACCTACTAAGGTTCAATTTCAATTGGGGGATCGATCTACCATTCTATTATGGAGAATCATTGAGGATCATATTGTCAAGGTCCAAAATTGTTTAAATCTGGTAAATATTTTGGTCCTTGACATAGAGGTACCTATGGCTCTCACTAATACCATTCTTGGAAGACCCCTTCTGATTACTGCAACAGCTAATATCAACTCTCATTCTGGGAAAATGAATATAAGTTGCGGTAACCAGATTTTCTTATTAGATTTATTTCAAGCTTCCAAGCGATCCATTGATCATAAAATTTTCGAGGACACTGATAATACAATGGAAGCAATTTGTGAGAAATCTTTGTTGATCAAATCCCACTCAGCTTTGACTACCATGGATCCAGATTTTATTGATTCCTATTCTAAGGATGATTTTGTGGTCCGAGAATTTTCAAATCAACTAGGGTTTGACTTTTACTCTTTCAATCTTCCTGATTTTTCACAAAAAACATCCACACTAACTTCACCCACCCTACATCTCATTGAATCCTTTCCCCCTTCCTTTCCATTAGACCTATCACTCGACCAACTAGAGTTTTGCATTTTACATAAACCATGGCCAGATCCAGGTCATTCTTCCATTTTTCCATTTCATTTTGATCCCGATTTCTCTACCATTTATCTTTTCAGGGATCTTGAGGAAAGCACATTTCTTCACGACATTCAAGTGTCCAATTATTTACATGATTTTCCATCTTCCGTGCATACCTTCACGCCCAGCTGAATGATGTAAAAGATAGCACTAGATGGGAGGTAACCCATCATTTTTCCTGCTTTACTTTTTCCTTTCATTTGCCAGGTTTTGACTATCCTAAACTCGACTACCCTTCGCTAAGGTGGTCCCTTTTCCCTCCTAATACATGAGGACATTGCATATCTTAAGCATAGGGGGATGTTTTTAAAATTTTGATGATCAATTTGGGATTTTCAAAACCTAAAGGCATGCATTTTTTCTTTAGTCATTTTTTTTTCCAACTTGCATACCTAAAAAAATAAAAATGTTGAAAACTTTTTGAGGAAAAATTTCAAATCGGGACTAAGGTTGAAAAAGTCACTTTTGGTACAATGGGATTTAATCTTTAACAAACTATGGATGAGGATACGGAGTTTATCATTATAATATCAAGGTCTATTTTTAGACTAGATCAGATATCCTTCTCTAAAATTCCACCTGAACCCATGATAGTTCAGGTGACTTGATCCTCTTTTGTAATATGGAAAGTATCTGGCTTAGTTTCTGATTCAAAAACTTGCATTTATTGTACAACTTCCTATGTCAAATTTCACACACAATCCAACAGATAAGAACTACTAAAAATCAGAAAAACCCCTTGTTTGGTCTTAGTAAAAGTCTGAAGCAGAACATTGGTTTGAGTTCCCACCGCCGAGGAGGAAAATGCCTCCTTTGAGGATGTGATGTCAACATGTTACCACCTCGACACTGCTCCATATCTATATTTCATATCTTTAGATGGAGTATTAAAGTGCATTTTAGCAGCTCAAGTATCTTGGACGGTGCTCTACCTATAGTGTCAGAGCAAGAGCTTGAGTTTGCTTGGAGTGCCCCTTTACACTGCATTGTGTTTTGGGGTTGTGAGCTCCTGGCTTGTGTCATGGACAGTGCTATCCCAAAGTACTGGCACCAGAGACCTCTTCGGGATTGGTAACGAGAATGCTGATCCTGACACATCTATTGTAAGACGAAGCTAGAAATAAACATGGGGGATAAAAGAAAAGGTTTTAAACCAAGAACATGCCCTTATAAATGTTGGCTATTCACAAGCACAGACAAAAGGTTTTAAAGGTTATTTCAAGTTGCGAATCAGATTCAAGAGCCAGAAGAATCCTAAAAATAAAAATTTCAAATCATCTGAATTAACAAGGGGTTAATCTGTGAATTTTTTGAGCGATGTATTTATCCTGTTCTTGTCTAATTTTTTGATCCGAAAATAAATCTGGATATTTATCTTTAACAAATCCCTTGCCTCCTATGTTTAGATCAACCAAGGTCCCTTAATCTTTTTCGATTCAAAAATAAAAAAAATAAGATTTCCAAAAAATTTCATTTTATAAAAATTAAGGTTTTGCTAGGAGACTAGAAAAAGATAAGCATGGGGGTGTGATAAATGCTAGTTTATCATCATTCTTATGAATTAAAACAAACCTAGCTTTTAGGATTTTGCTTCGCAAATCGATTTTTGGGATGCATTTAGGCATTAATTGGTTTAGGCATGCATCGCAATTTTTGTTGTCTTTTTAATGTGTTTTTGTGAGTGTTAAGGACATATAGGTTGCCAGATCCCTAGAACTCTAGCACTCAAGAAGGCAACTGGTGGAGGGGAAGCTCTAACCAGCTTGAATTCAGCTTAATCCAGCTCACCATAGCTGGAATTCAGCTCACCTGAGCTAGGGTTAGCTCATCCTAGCTCCATTCAACTCATCACAGTTGAATGGTAGCTCTAGAGAGCTCATCTTATCTCACCCTAGCTCAGGTCAGCTCAGATCCAGCTCAACTTAGCTGATCCTATCTCATCTCAGCTCCCATTAGTCCAAAGGGAGCTCTAGCTGGCTCAACTGAGTTGACTGGAGTTCACCCCAGCTCAGGTCCAACTACATCCAGCTCCACTCAACTCTGGCCAGCTGAAGATGACTTCATTTCAACTCAAGAAGGTCAAGTCCAGCTCCTGGTTATTCAGCTTAGCTCAACTCAATTGAGCTAAGCAACCTTAGCCACCCTAACCAGCTTGATCCTCCCCGGGAGCACCTGACCCAACTCACCTCAGCTCATTATGGTAAAAGCTAGCTCACTTTAGCTTGGCTTAGCAACTAGCAAAGAACTAACATGCTAAGCCAGCTAGAGTACCTCCATGCCACCCTCTTCAACAGCTGCCAGCTCCAGCTCAAGCTCCAAACTTCTCCTCCTCAGCTTCTCTCTTTAAACCGTAGCTCACATTGCCTACTCCTCTACTCCATAGCTAGCTAAGCTAGCTTAGCTTAGCTTAGGTTAGCTAGCAACCAACTCCTTGTCCATTCACTACCTTCAACTCAACCCTAGCTAGCTCCACCAACTTAAGCCCTACCTAAGCTCACCTAAGCTAGCTATCCTACTCCAAGTTGGTGCCACCACCTAGCCACCTCTTCACCCTATCATCACCACCAAAAGGCACCAATTTTGATGCCAAAACCTAACCCTAACCACCCCCCTTTTCGGCACCAACATCCACCCCCATGTCCACCATACACCAAACCCTAAAACCACATTTAGCCATCTGCCTAACACCCCTTGTAGAAGCCAAAAGTGGCAGCAACTCTAGGTGCCTTTTGGCCACCATAACAACCCCCCTTACACCCATTAAGGGGAAGCCAAATAGCTCCCTCCATTGGATCATGATAACCACCCATAACTGCCCTATAAGTCTATCCTAGCCCTACATGTGTCCACACCAACCCCTCCACTCCTAAACCCTATAAAAACTGATCACCTACCACCATTTTCATCATCCTCCATTAGTTTAGTCTACCATATACCCACCATAATTCAAGGCCAGGGAAGAAGAAGAAGAAAAGAAAATTAAGGGGGTATCTGGTCAGGCTCGGATAGGTGTGTTAATATGGTGATTTTATCGTTGAAGTGTGTATAGTGGTTAACCTAAATCAAGCCTAACCATCTCTTTACAAGATTTTTTTCCTGGCCTACTTAATTTTATCTTGGTCACTTTTAGGCCCAGGGTCGAACTCAAGGAAGTGGGTAAGAAGGCAAGTTTCTACGCCTTTCCTACAATGAATCTCTTTCGTTCGTTTATTGTGTTTTTGGTGTTTTTCTATTTATAATTTTTCTGATAATTCTTGTCCTTGAGTCGCACCCTCAAAATTAGGTTCTTGGCTTTGAGCCAAATCAGGGTTCCAAAACAGGTCTTGCTATTCGTAAGATGGAGTACCTACAAGTCAAAGACTATCTTTTCTCTTTTATATATTTTTTTTATCCTTTTACTTATAGGAAAGTGAAACAGAAATAAAGTAAATATAGTATATATATATAGGTATATATTATATATGTATAAAGAGGTGGGGGTGGAGGTGGAGATGGAGTGCAGCACGGTGTCGAGTCGGTCCTCGTCTAGAAATACGTAACCAACAGGATGAGGTGCCACGTGGAGTGTAGGATGGATGATGGAAGATGTGTGCGAAGATGCTTTTTGTTTGCGTTTATCGGGGAATATCAGCAACTGGTGCAGATATTCCCCCGATACAACGTATGGTAAGTAATGTGAAAGAAAATATATATATATGTATATTTGTAAATATATCTATATATATATATATATATGGTTATAAATATATAAGTATATATGTAGTTATATATGTATGTATATATATATATATAGATATGTAAATATATGTATAGATAGATATATGTATAGATGTATATATATATGTCTATGCATGTATATATAACTATGTAGATGTATATATATGTATGTATATACATATATAGTAATATATGTATATAGATATATGTAGATAGATATGTGTATATATATATATTTGTATATATAGTTATATAGATATATATGTATATATGTATGTATATTTGTATATATGTATATATGTATAAGTAGGTGTGTATATATGTATATATATATATATATATCTATCTATACTTATGCTTAGTTATATAGGTAATAATATATATATAGATATATGTATATATATATATATATATGTATATAAATATATGTAAATATGTAAGTATATATGTGTATATATAAATATATATATATAAGTATATAGATATATATATATGTATGTATGTATATAGACTAATACATAGTTATATAAGTACTAATATATGCATAGATATATGTATATATATATATATATGTATATAAATATATATATGTACGTATATAAATTTATATATATGTATAAAGTAGAGTATAGTGTGTGTGTGTGTCTACGAGAGTGTGATTGTGCGTGTGTAAGTGTCGGCAGAGAGAGAGTGAGAGAGTGCTGTGAGAGAGAGAGAGAGAGGGCTTCCTGCTGGAGTGAAGGGGGCATTTAAGCCGTCCGCGCACTCGGAGCTGATGTCTGGTGTCCACGCAAGCACATGCAGGTGTGTATGCGTGCAAAGAGGCGCGCGCTGGAGGGAAGTGGGCGCGGAGAGGACCGTAGTGCACAGCGCTGCATGAAGAGGCTGGAGCAGGCAGACGTAGGCGCACGCGGGCAAAGATGCCGGCGGGAGCGGGTGCTGGCAGAGGACTGCATGCAGACGCGCAGGAGGGCATTGGAGAAGGATGAGGGGCAGGACGCATGTGCAGGTGAAGGCCGGTTGTGGCGCGCCAGGTGACCGGATAAGTGAGAAACTTACCGGTCACCCCACTGTAGCCACAGTGTTCCGCTGAAACGCGTGAACAGTGGCTACAGTGGCCGGGCGAGCCGCTTGACCGGGTGCTATAGGTTCTGTGAGTGCGGGTGGCTTGCGGTTGGCACGTGCGAGCTGGCGCGTGTGTGGAAGGTTTTCATCGGCTGGTTGCTGGTGTGGAGAGAGCGCGATAGGGCACGCGTAGAGGGAGGCAAGGTCACCTGTAGGCACGCGTGGTGGCCTACGTGCACTGCTACAACCTTGCTGCTGCTGCTGTGGAGCTCGGGAGGCTGCAGCAGGGGCGTGCAATGCCCGGTTGAGCTTCAAAGCCTGAAGCTTTGTGGTAATGGCAGAAATGGCGTGGAATGTTGAAACAGGGAAGAGAAGACCACCACGTGCACCGACTCGATGAGTTGGGTGGTGGTGGTCTCACGGTGGTGGGTGTGCACCACAGTGATGTACTCCTACCTGCAGAGTGGCTCCTCAGAGGAGGAGAAGCTGCATATGGAGGGAGAGGGGAGGGGACGGCCTGGAGGAGCTGCAGTGTGTTGGCTTTTTTTCTGTGGACCAGGCTCCCTTGTAAAGGAGGAGCCGTGCTCTTTTTAAAGAAGAAGAAAGCATGCATAGCCTTGCCCTAGCTGTGCATGGCTTGTGTATGGCTTGGCAGGGAGAGGCGTGCATGCGGCTAGCAGGGAGAGGTGTTGCAGAGCATGGCGCAAGGAGGAAGCTCCAGCCATGCCATGCAGCTGCGAGAAGAATGTCAAAAATCAAAAAGAAATAAAAAATGAAGATGGAAATTTTGCAAGGCAGCACATGAAGAAAAATGTTAATTGCAAGGCCATTTATTTTACTCTCCTCCCCTCCCAATTAAATGCATGCAT
This sequence comes from Thalassia testudinum, assembly GCA_037157565.1. NCBI lineage: Eukaryota > Viridiplantae > Streptophyta > Magnoliopsida > Alismatales > Hydrocharitaceae > Thalassia > Thalassia testudinum. The sequence continues at coordinate 122,604,673 of JAZHRO010000024.1, forward strand.
GCATGTATTTTCACAAATGCGACTATGGAAACCTATTATGCACTGGTAATGCTAGGAAATTGCACAAGAAGGCATAATTGCAGGTGTATTTTTGCAGTGCAATCATACCCCCATGCCTCTCTTTTGCTATTCCCTAGAGAAACATTTTTTTGTGTAGTATTTAAAAATGATCTTAAGCCGAAGATTTTCTTCTTGAGGTGACATAGGTGTGTTTATTGTTGGATATTGGAAGAACCAATTGTAGAGAAGACTACCAGTACTTTAAGTCTCACATGACATAGATCATCTCTAGACTAACCAGGACTCTTGATATTTAAACCTTAAGTGTGATTTCCAGGAACCAGGAGGTTTTCGCCACACTTGAGAGCTCAAGAGGTTATGGCTTGGGCATAGTGAAGGATCAAGACCGACCAGATGAACATTAAGACTCAAGCCTAGGGTTTCACGAATTTTTAAGTACAGGTTGGTCCCAATTTCAGCTCGTGTCTTCGGATTGACTCTTAAAAAGATGACGGAAAACTCAACTCCCATTTTCTAATGTTTGTGGCTCAAAGAAAATAGGGTATTTGTGACTTGCCCTGAAGAACTTTTGTTGGAAGATTTTACAGACATTTGTGAGATATACTAACTTATTTGTATATCTTTTTTTTTTTTTTTGAAACACATGTCAGTATATCTCTTTCAACATTATTTGGAGGAGCACACTTTTCTTTTTGGTGGGAGAGTTCCTTTTTGGTGGAAAGAGTCTCTCCCAAACACAAGACTAAAACCCAGGATAAAAAGTCTACCTACGCGCACAGGTAAGGACTCCACCTTCCCTAATGAAGACTAGGGTTGGATCTTATGTTCACCTGGTCTTTCTTGATATGTGTAGTGTGAACCAAGATTAGTTAGGCTCTTGAGTAGAAGCAAACCAAGGAATCCTGTACTGGTGTCTCAGGTACAAGAATACATCCTTAGTTAGGAGAGATTCCGATCTATCTTGTCAGTGCTCACGTGAATTAAGCCAAGCCTGAGCGAATCAAGCTTCTGTGGCCTGGAAAGTATTCAAAATAGAGGTCGAATATCCATAAACACTTATTGTATATTTGTTTCAACCTTCAAATCCTTACTAAACACAATTTTCATTTTTCACTTTTCGTATATATATATATATAGATAGAAACTGCATGATACCATAAAATACCCAGATCCTATGGATGCCTATCCACCCCCCCATGCCAAACAATGATATGTCCTCATATGCATGCAGGGAAGGGTAGAGAAAGGACAAAAGATTGGGTAACGAGAGCTGAAGTGCAGGGTATACAGTAGGGTGGTAGGGTGCGTGGATGGTAGGTGGTGAAGTGAAAAGTGAAGTGATCGTGATAGTGGCGTGAAAAGCGATGGTGGATAGTGAGTGTTGTTGGGGTGCCTCCCAATGAGTGCTGAATTTAACGTCCCCAGCTGGACTCAGGATGAGGCAAAAGATTAGTTACCCTCCTACAGGGCAACAGTTTCACCAACGGGGGCAGGTTCATGAGTAAGATAGGGTTTCAAATGCTGCCCATTGACCGTAAATTTACGCCCAGATTTGGGATCTTCAATTTCAATGGCCCTGTTGGGAAATGTTCTTGAGACCAGGAAAGGACCAGTCCATTTGGATTTCAGTTTCCCAGGAAAGAATTTGAGCTGGGCATTGTAGAGCCAAACTTGCTGAGATGGCTCAGATTCCTTCCGCCGAATACGGCTGTCATGAAAAGCCTTAGTGTGTTGTTTGAAAGTTAAAGAAGAATCATAGGCTTCACGACGGAGCTCTTCCAGCTCCTAGAGTTGGAGTTTCCTTTCTCGACCACACAAGTCTGGGCCAAGGTTACATTGGCGAACCGCCCAATAAGCGCAATGCTCCAACTCCACTGGAAAATGACAAGGCTTCCCGTAAATGATTCTATACGGAGACATGCCCAAGGGAGCCTTGAAGGCAGTCCGATATTCCCAAACTGCATCAATCAGCTTGTCGGACCAATCCTTACGGTCAGGTCGAACCATTTTCTGGAGAATCTGCTTGATTTGCCGGTTCGACACTTCTGCATGGCCGTTCGTCTAAGGATGATACAGGGATGCGATACGATGGTGAACTCTGTATTTCCTCAGAAGTGCTCGAAAAGATGCATGGGTAAAGTGGCTTCCTCCATCCGAGATATTGGCTTGAGGGTTCCCAAAACACATAAAGATGTGGTCTTTGACAAATCGGGTGGATATAACATGGTCAGCACGGAGCGTAGGAATAGCCTCGATCCATTTCGAAACATAGTCAACGGCCACGAGGATGAATTCGAAGCCGTTGGAAGGAGGAAAGGGACCCATGAAATCAATTCCCCAAATGTCGAACATTTCTGCAGCTAGGATGGGTTGCAAGGGCATCATGTCACGACGTGACATTAACCCTAACGACTTGCACCTAGTGTAACGCTTGGCAAAAGTGTGTGCATCCTAGTGAAGGGAGGGCCAAAAGAAACAGCACAGCAACATCTTGGCTGCAGTTTTTCTCCCAAAGAAATGGCCTCCACAGGCCTGATCATGGCAGAAGGATAGCACACAGGGGAATTCATTGTCAGGAACACAGCAACGGATGATTTGATCAGCACCTATGCGAAAGACAAGTGGATTATCCCAGAAATAATACTTTGATTCTACCATGAGATGCTTGCACTGGTTCTTAGGCCAGCCACGTGGAAGGGATCCAGAAGCAAGGTAATTGGCAATGTCGACATGCCACAGTCCTCTTGCCACATTAATTACCAATAGGTGCTCATCAGGAAAAATTTCATTGATCGATAGAGTAAGTCCAATATGGTCAGGGTCCAGTCTGGAAAGGTGATCAGCTGTAACATTCTAGGCTCCGGCCTTATCGCGAATCTCAATATCAAATTCTTGCAGCAGAAGGATCCAACGAATCAGTCTAGGCTTAGCATCCTTCTTGTGCATGAGATGGCGAATGGCCACGTGATCAGTGAAGACAATAATGTGTGTGCCCAGAAGGTAAGAGTGGAATTTCTCCAGCCCAAAGATGACCGCCAGTAGTTCCTTTTTAGTGGTAGTATAATTATGCTAGGCCTCATCCAACATCTTACTGGTGTAGTACACCACGAAGCGGTGTCTATAGCGTCTTTGTCCCAGGATGGCTCCGACTGCATGGTCGGAAGCGTCACACATGATTTCAAAGTCGAGGGACCAATCAGGTGGCTGGAGAACAAGGGCCTTGGTGACAGCATTACGCAGCTGCATGAATGCTCATTTGCAGTCGGGGCCCATATCGAAGGGTACATCGGTCGATAGGAGATGAGTTAACGGTTGAGAAATCCTGGAGAAGTATTTCATAAATCTCCTATAGAAACTGACGTGTCCTAGGAAGGAGCGGATTTGTTTGATAGAGCCAGGCACAGGTAAATTAGTAATTACGTCAAGCTTAGCTCTGTCAACCTCGATACCCCTATCGAAGATGATGTGTCCGAGAACAATTCCCTCGTGCACCATAAAATGACTTTTTCCCAAGAAAGCACGAGGTTTACATCAATACATCTCCTAAGGATACAAGTCAGGTTGGCAAGACAGTCATCGAAAGATGGTCCAAAGACAGAAAAGTCATCCATGAAGACCTCGAGAAAATCACCTACCATGTCATGGAATATCGCCAGCATACATCGCTAGAAAGTTGCTAGCACGTTGCAAAGTCCGGACAGCATCCTTCTAAATGCAAAGGTGCTGAAGGGGCAGGTAAAGGTGGTTTTCTCTTGGTCCCTGGGGTCAATTGCCACCTGGTTATATCCTGAGAATCCATCCAGGAAACAGAAAAATTTATTTCCCGCTAACCGCTCTAGGATTTGATCAACGAAAGGTAGCAGGAAATGATCTTTCCTAGTTGCAACATTGAGTTTCCTATAATCTACACACACTCTCCATGATGTAGGAGTGCATGTAGGGATTGATTTGCCCCTGTCATTGACACGGATGGTGAGTCTTGCCTTCTTGTGCACAACGTGAATCGGACTCACCCAACGGCTATCGCTGATCGGGCAGATTATACCCGCATCCAGCCACTTAATAATTTATTTCTTAACGACCTCCCGCATGTTAGGGTTGAGTCGTCGCTGCATCTCACGGGAAGGTCGAGCCTCCTCCCCCGTATATATATGGTGAGTGCAGTAGGAGGGGCTAATGCCAGATAAGTTTGATAATGACCATCCAATGGCTGCCTTGTGTTCTATGAGGACCTCAGTTAGTTTGCACTCTTGCTCCCTGGTCAATTTTGAACTAATGATTACGGGGAGCATTTCATTTGGTCCCAGGAAAACATATTTAAGTGTACTAGGCAGCTCTTTCAACTCGGGAGTGGATGGTGAAAGGTCTGGCATTTCTTGGGACGAGAGTGTCCTAGGCGGATCGGAGAACTTGTCAGGAGGAAGAAATTGGCCCTCAGATCAGCCATGAAGAGGGGCTTCTTGGATAGATGGATCCAAAAAGGAATAGCCACAGTGAGAAGCATGTGGGCTCATGGTCCCAGTGTGGATTTGCAACTCCACTTGATTTGGCGGGAAAGAAAGGGCAGTCTTCAAGAGTGTGGACCGACGGTGAGTAGCCCGGATATGACTCAGACCACGAGGTATGGGAAGCGGAGAAAACCTCATCAGAAGTTTGGCCAGGAGAAGGTACGGGACAAGGGAAGGATGGGGGAATGTCACAATATGTGTTTATTAGGCAGTCGTCAGTGTTTATAGGTAATCCGCAGCTGTCAGAATAGGTCCCAATTAGTCTGATACATGCGCTGACGGCCATGTCCTCGTCAAATGTGTCATCCTTGATACAATCGCATTCAAAGTTCATGGCTGCCTTGAAGATGTTAAGCTTGAGCTTTTCAGATCCAATGGCAATCTGAATACAACAAGACTCGGAGTCGATATGGGCACGGGCTGTGGCCAAGAAAGGTCGACCAAGGATGATTGGGCAATCAGAAAGTGAGCTAGGAACTTTCATATCTAAAACAAGAAAGTCAACAGGAAAACAGAGACTATTGACCCTAACCACCGTGTCTTCCACCGCACCCTTTGGGATTTTGACAGAATGATCTGCCAACTGTAACATGACAGGGGTGGGTTTCAGATTTGCCAAGGAAAATTTTTTGAGCATGATGGTTGGTATGAGATTAATGGAAGATCGTAGATCAAGTAGGGCACAGTTACAATTGCAGCCTTGGATGCTACAGGAAATAAGCGGTGTGCCCGGATCTTTCTGCTTCGGTGGTAGATTTGATAGTATAGCACAACTCGCATGAGGCGAGAGAACCATCGGACTCTTAGTTTTCTTTGATTGTCGCCTGGGTGTTGTGTAGTCTTTGAAAAATCGAGCGAAAAGAGGTATGTGGTCGATAGCCTCGAGCAGGGGTACCTTGATTTCTACATCCCTGAACAAATTATGCAAGTTATCAAAGGCCTGTGTATCTTTCTTTTTGCCTTTTGGCTCCCTCAGTAGAGCATCAAGGACTGGAACTAATTCTGGCACCTATTTAGGTGTATCGTCCTCTCGCGAATGCGGTGCGCATCCCGAATTAGAGGGCGATGAGGAAGACAGGCTAGGATCAGGTCGAGGTGGATCGACGATCTGCTTACCGCTCCTCGTAGTGATAGCATTCTACGATGCAGGTCCAGTGGGATCATACAGCGAAGGAGGGTTTGCAATAGGGACATAAGAGTGCGGTGCTGCAATGGGATTAGCCTGAAATCCCGGTGGAAAGCTCGGAGCTTGCAAAATCTGATTAACCTGCCCCTAAGAAGGCCGTACCTGTGGTTGAGGACCACGGGGTACGAAATTTCGCGGGTTGGGAACAGGTTGGGCGAGAAGAGCGCCCTGAGATCGAGTCGCCACGCGTAGTTGACTGATCTTAGCATTCTGCTGCACCATTTGGTGCTGAAGAGAGGTCATGTTCTCTTCATGGCGCTTTGACATTTCCGTCATCTTTCGCATCAATTTATCAAGAGGACTTGATGCGTGTTCGGTTTGCGGTACGCAAGGGCCTGCTGGCAGATTCGCCATAGGATTAGACTGGGCCCTTGGGATGACGGGTGCGAACAGTCGCATTGGTCCACCCATGGGGTTTTGGCAATGCGGGTTGTTGGACCATGCGAAGTTTGGATGATTTGGCCACCCTGGGTTATACGTGGCAGAGAACGGGTTGTTCCCTAGGGCGCAAGCATCTTCTATGCCAGCAGATGCGTCCGCATGTAAATATGCATCCAAGCACACGGAGGCTTGTCCCTCCATGTCAAAATACTGGCTCACAGAAGCCAGATCCACATGACTTACCGAGTCTTTTGGCACAACACTCGGTAAGGAAGGTCTTACGGGGTTTCTCGGGATAAGCCTGGTGTTGGAAGAATTGGGATTGTGACAAAGTGGTGAGGTGGGGGTGTTCGCCACAGAACGGGTGAGGTTGGCTAGAAGCTCGTCCAACTTCTTGTGCACGATGGAGACTTCATCCAATTTCTATGCGATATGGCTGAGATCAGTGGATGAATGGGAGGGTCCCGTGTCAACTTCGTGGACATTTCGCAGCTGGCTGGTACAATTAAACACAACAATGGAGGCATTGTTCATTGAGTTTTCGCTCATATTTTCAAACAATTTGAATGCTCCATTCTCGTCTTTATTCATAAAATTCCCTCTGCAGGAAGCATCTGCAGTCTGCTTCAAAGTCTCATTTAACCCGTAGTAGAAAATCTGGGCTATATGCCACTTAGGCAGATCGTGGTGCGAACACTTACTGAGGAGGTCATTATACCTCTCCCATGCCTCATGAAATTATTCACCGATTTGTTGCGTAAATGAAGTGACAGCACGGCGAAGCGCATTGGTTCGCCCGATTGGGAAGAACTTCTTGAGAAATGCTATTCACATCTCTTCCCAAGAGTGGATGGTTCTCCCAAGGGTACGTAACCACTGCGATGCTTTATCCCGCAATGAAAATGGGAACATTTTCATGAGGACTACAGGTAACCCAATATTTCTTGGTTTAATTGTTTCAGCTAGTCAGGTTAGGTCTTCCAAGTTGAGAAAAGGATCTTCACTTGCATGACCATGAAAGTGAAAATTTATCAGGCCAATTATGTTAGGTTTTAATTCAAAGTCATCCCCGCCCATGGGGACCCGAATTTGTCCTATGGTCTTTGTAGCAGTGGGATTCTGATATGAGCTAATAAACCTAGGCTCCTCCCGTTCGGGAGGGTTCTGCATTTCCTTTAATGTTTCCCGAATGGCTTCAATTTGTTCATTATACATTTCCATTTGGGCTAGGAGGCGGGTTATGGGATCTAAGGGTCCACCACCTGGTGGGTTTTGAGGGCGGTTTCCTCCATTGGGATTTGGGGGTGGGCGTTGTTTGCACCTCAAAACACGCCTGTAATAACGCCTTCTTGTGCTATTTTCTAGCATTAACATTGCATAATAGGATCCTGTAATCGCATTTGTAAAAACACTTGCATGCATGCATTTAATCAAGAGAGGAAGAGGAGTGAAACAATCGCCTGCATAGTTACATTTTTCTTCAAGTGCCTCCATGCAAAATCACCCTCTTTTTATTTTTCCTCTTGATTTCTTCTTTTCTCTCCTTCCCGCGGCTGCACTCTTCCCGCAGCTGCATGCAACGCAGCACTTCTTCCCGTCACTTCTCCCTGCCAACGCCGCTCCAGATAGCTGCAACTTGCGCACCCTCTCCCTGCTGCAATCGGCACGCCACTCTCTCCTCCTCTATAAGTAGCTGCAGCTTCATCCTCGCAACAGAGGTTGCTGCAGCAACAAAAACCCGCAGCCATCTTCTCCACCTCTTTCCGCTCCCATACGTCGGCCCTCCGTCGAGGAGGCACCCGACGAGCAGGAGAACCCACTGTGGTGCACACCACCACAGTGGGAGCACCACCGCCCAGCTCTTCGACGAGCCGGTGGGCGTGGTGCATTCCCTCGCTTCGTTTTTTTTCTCTTTAACGCCATTGCCGCCGCTCCAAGCTTCGAAGCTTGAAGCCACGGCAGCAGCAGCAGCAGGTCCTCCCGCTCCTCCGCGACCGTCCCCGCAGCCGCTCACCGCCTCCGCGCGCGTCTGCAGGGCGTTCCCCGCCTCCGTCTCCGTTCTGTCCTCCTCGCTGTTGCACCTGTAGCCGTCCGCCGTGCGCACTGCAGCGGCCGGCTACGGCCTCGCGCCGCCCCCTGCCCTCCTCCGCCACCCTCCGAGACCACCTGAAGACCTCCTCCACGCTCGCTCCTCCACGCCTTCGCCCGCCCGTCGCCTTCGCGCACGCCTGCAGGAACCCTACGCGAAGCCGTGCCCGCATTCGCCATCTTCAGACGTCTGCCTCCGCCTTCAGACGACGCGGCTTCAGACGTCCGCCGGAGGCGGCAGACGTCTTAACTCGCGCATCCGCGATCTCTCGCTCTCCCACTCTCTCTCTCTCTACTGATCCCACCCGCCCGCTCCCGCTCTCTCTCTCACGTATTCTCTCTCTTTTTTACTCACTAACAGACACACACTCACAGCAACGCACACACACACACATTCACCGACGCACACACACCTATACTAACACATACACACATACTCACACACTTATAGTACCATACATATATAAATATATATATACATACATACATATATATATATATACATAGTATATCTATATAGTTATGTATACATACACATATATATAATATATATATATATATATCTACTTATATATACATCTATATACTTATACATATACTTATATATATATAGCCATATATGCTTATATACATATATATATATACATATCTATATACATATATATATACACATATATAGTAATATATATATATATACTTATATACATATACATACACATATATATCTATATATATATATCTATACATATATAACTATACATATATACATATATATAGATATATTTACTTATATACATGCATATGTACATATATTTTCATGTTATTTATTATATGCTGTATCGCGGGAATATCTGCACCAGTTGCTGATATTCCCTGATACACGCGTATAAAAAAACTGTGGTCCCATACATCATCCATCCTCCATCCACACTCCACGCGGCACCTAGTCGTGTTGGTTGCGTCTCTCTAGACGTCGACTGACTCGACATAGTGCTACACTCCATCACCACCTCCACCCCCACCCCTTTATATATATACTACATATATATATACATACTATATTTACTTTCTGTCTATTTGCTTTTTTGTTAGTAAAAAGATAAAAAAAATTACATAAAAAAGAAAAGATAATCTTTGACTTGCAGGTACCTCGTCTTGCGAGTAACAAGACTTGTTTTGGGACTCTGTTTGGCTAAAAGCCAAGGACACAATTTTGAGGGTGTGCCTCAAGAACAAGGATTACCATAAAAACACATAAATAAGAAAAACACGAAAAACACAATAAACGAACGGAAGAGACGCGTTTTAAGGAAAACATAGAAACTCGACTTTAACCCCACTTCCCTGTGTTCGACCCTGGGCCTAAATGTGACAAGATAAAATCAATTAGGCCAGGTTAAAAATTTTGTAAAGAGATGGTTAGGTCCAAATTAGGTTAACCACTATACACATCTCAATGATAAAAATATCATATTAACAACCTATTCGGGCCGACCCATCATAACTTTTCTGGCGCCATTGCCGGGGAGGTGCGCCTTCGAGTAAGTTTCTATCCAAATCCTTTCAATTTTTCTCTTCCCTCATCACGGGTATTGTTGTTTTTGGTGTGCAGGTGAACTTGGTGGAAGGAGAAGGAAAGCGGACGAAGTCGGGAACGAGGGCAGATCCAAGGCGGGAACGAGAGTGTGAAGACGCCGACACCGCATTGGAGCTTCGCACATGTTGCCAAACCAGTAGGTTTTCTCTTTCTTAGCAGACTAGGGTTAGCTTGCCACCTAAAAAAAAAAACTAGAAAAACTTCTTGGGATTTCTTGGGGCAAGTGGATTAAAATTCACTTGTTTGATTGGTTGTATTCACTCCCACTGCCCCGGGATTTCCCGCCACACTTCGCATAGCGAAAATCCGAGAATCTTGATTCTTAGATTTTTCGCCGTGGGAAGTATTCTTTGAGGCAAAGAAAACGATTGCTTGTATCCCTCTTTTGCCTCACTTATCTTTAATTCAGGATCACATTTTTGGTGGGGAGACTTGGAATTGAGTTGATTCCAACCCCACCACGACTTTTCAAACTTGCCTGTGACTCGATCCTGAATACTTCAACCCCAACAATTTTAGTTTCTTTATCGGTTGGTTGAAGCCTTGTGTGTGGATATCTTTCTGGTGATTGGGAGCACTTGAATTGAAGTGCTTTGGCACCCTTTCACATTGGTATAAAATTGATTCACGCATCCACACATAGAAATCTCCATTTAGGGTAGCCCATTGCATTTTAGCATGCATTAACTAACTGATAATTGAAGAAGGGTTTCTTGGGCTTTAGAAAAAAAAACCTGTATTATTGCAAAACCTGGAGATTGGTTGAATTGGTAATTCAGCAAAATCCTAAAATTCATACTACTTAAGGTTGAACTCTAAAAACCATTCACCAATTAAAACTTCAATTCGGGGAGATTTCCCTGTTGCATGCTTGTTCTTACACACTCTTAAAATCAATCACTTGGGCATTACCCGTAAACAATGCCCTTCACATTCCAAAAGCACTTGACCCTAAGCCTCTAATTAAAATTGGTAGTAACTTGACCCTTTGTAAGGATTGGAGGTCTAACTACCTATGTGTAGCGGCTACGTGCTGGTGAGAGTTCCCACGTGCTATCGGGTGTCTAAGACTGGGGCAAACGGCCTTTCAATCAGGCCCGGTGGTTCCGCGGTGCTCGCATTCGGTTCCGTAGTTCGTGATAGTAGGTAACTTAGATCTTTAAGTCTAATGGAACACTATCGAGGTTAGGAACTTGATTGTATTGATTTATAATCAAGTGTACCTTTGCGGCGTCATTTCTCTCATCTCTTCTCCCTACTCATCTCCTCAACTCTTCCTTCGGTAGTGCATGTTTGGGAGGAGGTCACAAAACCCTGAATTGCTTGTATTGACTGATAAATCTAGAAAAAGAGCCGAATCATCCTCCTCCTCAACAAACATGGCACACACCCCCGCCTCACCACTTCGTCACAATTCCAATTCTTTCAACACCAGGCTTATCCCGAGAAACCCTGCAAGACCTTCCTTATCGAGTGTCGCGCCAAGCGACTCGGTAATTCATGTGGAACTGGCTTCTGCGAGCCAGTATTTCAACACGGAGGACCAAGCCTTCGTGTACTCGGACACATATGCGGACACGTCTTCTGGCATAGAAGATGCCTGCACCCTGGGGAACAACCCGTTTTCTACCAAGTATAACCCAGGGTGGCACAATCATCCCAATTTTGCATGGTCCAACAACCTGCAGTGTCGAAACCCCGCTGGTTGACCAATGCGATCATCCGCACCCGTCATCCCAAGGGCCCAGTCTAATCCTATGGCAAATCTGCCATCAGGCCCTTGTGTGCAGAAAACCAAACACACATCAAAACCTCTTGATAAATTGATGCGAATGATGATGGAAATGTCAAAGCGCCATAAAGAAAACATGACCTCTCTTCAGCATTTGGCGCAGCAGAATGCTGAGATCAGTCAACTAAGCGTGGCGACTCGGTCTCAGGGCACTTTTCCCGCCCAACCTGTTCCAAACCCGCAAAACTTTGTACCATGTGGTCCGCAACCACAGGTACAACCTTCTCAGGAACAGGTTCATCAAATTCTGCAAGCTCCGAGTATTCCTCCGGGATTTCAGGTTAATCCCGCTGCAGCACCGCACTCTTATGCTGATAGTGATCACATCAAGGATGACACGTCTGACGAGGACGTGACTGTCAGTACGTGTATCGAACTAATTGGAGCCGATTCAGACTGCTGCGAATTACCTGACGACTGCCTGACCAACACAAACTGTGACGTTCCCCAGTCCCTCCCTATTCCTGTACCTTCTCCTGACCAGACTTCTGACGAGGTTTTTTCCGCTTCCCATACCTTGTGGTCTGAGTCATCGCCGGGCTGCTCACCGCCGGTCCACACTATGGAAGACCAGATTGCCCTTTCTTTCCCGCTAAATCAGGCGGATTTGCAAATCCACACTGGGACCTTGAGCCCACATCTTACTCACCGGGGCTATTCCCTTTTGGATCCATCTATCCAAAAAGCCCCCCTTCTTGGCCAATCTAAGGGCCAACTTCCTCTTCCTGATCTGTTTTCTGATCCGCCTGGGACACTCTCGTCCCAGAAAACGCCAAATCTCTCACCATCCACCATTACTTTTCACGCCTCTATCGTGATTACTTCGCTTTTCTCTTCACCACCCACCATCCACCCACCCTTCCACCCTGATTTATATCCTGAACCTCAGCTCCTGTTACCCAATCTGTCGTCCGTTCTCTGCCTTTCCCTGCATGCATATGAGGACATAGCATTGTTTGTCATGGGGGGGTGGATAGGCATCCATAGGATCCGGGTATTTTATGGTATCAGACAATTACCACCTATTTATAAATATGCAAGAAAAAGAAAAAAGAAGAAAAAAAAATATATATATATAATAATAATAAATGGCGTTTAGTAATGATTTGAAAGCTGAAACAAAAAGGCAATAAGTGTTTATGGATATTCAACCTCTGTTTTGAAGACTTTCCAGGCCACAAAAGCTTGATTCGCTCAGGCTCGGCTTAATTCACTTAAAGCATTGACAAAATAGATCAAGATCTCTCCTAACTAAGGATGTATTCTTGTACCTGAGACACAAGTACAAGATCCGTTGGTTTACTTTTACTTGAGAGCTTAAGTAAACGTGGTTCACACTACACATATCAGGAAAGGCCAGGTGAACATAAGATCCAACCCTAGTGTTCATTAGGGAAGGTGGAGTCCTTACCTGTGCACGCAGGTAGACTTTTTATCCCAGGCTTTAGTCTTGTGTTTAGGAGTGACTCTTTCCACCAAAAAGAAACTCTCCCACCAAAAAGAAAAAAAAGTGTGCTCTTTCAAAATGTGTTGTAAGAGATATACTGACACGTGTTTCAAAAAAAAGAAAAAAATAAAAAAAAACAAAAAAAAAAACAAAAAAAAAAGAAAGAGAAAAAAAGAGTTGTCAAAAAAAAAAAAAAAAATCAAAAAATGAGAGTTGAGTTTTCCGTCATCATCTTAAGGGTCAATTCGAAGACATGAGCTGAAACTGGGACCAACCTGTACTTAAAAATTCGTGAAACCCTGGGATTGAGTCTTAATGTTCATCTGGTCAGTCTTGATCCTTCACTATGCACAAACCATAACCTCTTGAGCTCTCGAGTACGGCAAAAACCTCCTGGGTCCTGGAAATTGTACTTAAGGTTTAAATATCAAGAGTCCTGGTTAGTTGAGAGATGATCTATGTCATGTGAGACTTAAAGTACTGGTAGTCTTCTTTACAATTGGTTCTCACAATATTCGATAGTAAACACACCTATATCACCTCAGAAGAAAATCTTCAGCTTAAGATCATTTCTATATACTATTTTGCTAGGGACTAGCAAAAGATAGGCATGGGGGTATATGTTTGCACCTCAAAACACGCCTGTAATAACGCCTTCTTGTGCTATTTTCTAGCATTAAAATTGCATAATAGGATCCTGTAATCGCATTTGTAAAAACACTTGCATGCATGCATTTAATCAAGAGAGGAAGAGGAGTGAAACAATCGCCTGCATAGTTACATTTTTCTTCAAGTGCCTCCTTGCAAAATCACCCTCTTTTTATTTTTCCTCTTGATTTCTTCTTTTCTCTCCTTCCCGCGGCTGCACACTTCCCGCAGCTGCATGCAACGCAGCACTTCTTCCCGTCACTTCTCCCTGCCAACGCCGCTCCCTATAGATGCAACTTGCGCACCCTCTCCCTGCTGCAGCCGGCACGCCACTCTCTCCTCCTCTATAAGTAGCTGCAGCTTCATCCTCGCAACAGAGGCTGCTGCAGCAACAAAAACCCACAGCCATCTTCTCCACCGCTTTCCCCTCCCATACGTCGGCCCTCCGTCGAGGAGGCACCCGGCGAGCAGGAGAACCCACTGTGGTGCACACCACCACAGTGGGAGCACCACCGCCCAGCTCTTCGACGAGCCGGTGGGTGTGGTGCATTCCCTCGCTTCATTTTTTTTCTCTTTAACGCCATTGCCGCCGCTCCAAGCTTCGAAGCTTGAAGCCACGGCAGCAGCAGCCACGCAGTAGCAGTAGCAGCAGGTCCTCGCGCTCCTCCGCGACCATCCCCGCAGCCGCTCACCGACTCCACGCGCGTCTGCAAGGCGTTCCCCGCCTCCGTCTCCGTTCTGTCCGCCTCGCAGTTGCACCTGTAGCCGTCCACCGCGCGCACTGCAGCGGCCGGCTACGGCCTCGCGCCGCCCCCTGCCCTCCTCCGCGACCCTCCGCGACCACCTGCAGACCTCCTCCACGCTCGCTCCTCCACGCCTTCGCCCGCCCGTCGCCTTCGCGCACGCCTGCAGGAACCCTACGCGAAGCCGCGCCCGCATTCGCCGTCTTAAGACGTCTGCCTCCGCCTTCAGACGACGCGGCGTCAGACGTCCGCCGGAGGTGGCAGACGTCTTAACTCGCGCGTCCGCGATCTCTAGCTCGCCTGCTCTCTCTCTCTGCTGATCCCTCCCGCCCACTCCCGCTCTCTCTCTCACGTATTCTCTCTCTTTTTTACTCACTAACAGACACACACTCACAGCAACGCACACACACACACATTCACCAACGCACACACACCTATACTAACACTTACACACACACTCACACACTTATAGTACCATATATATATAAATATATATATACATACATACATATATATATATATATATATATACATAGTATATCTATATAATTATGTATACATACACATATATATAATATATATACATATATATATAATATATATATATATATCTACTTATATATACATCTATATACTTATACATATACTTATATATATATAGGCATATATACTTATATACATATATATATACACGTATATAGTAATATATATATATATACTTATATACATATACATACGCATATATATCTATATATATATATATCTATACATATATAACTATACATATATATATATATAGATATATTTACTTATATACATACATATGTACATATATTTTCATGTTATTTATTATACGCTGTATCGCGGGAATATCTGCACCAGTTGCTGATATTCCCTGATACACGCGTACAAAAAAACTGTGGTCCCATACATCATCCATCCTCCATCCACACTCCATGCGGCACCTAGTCGTGTTGGTTGCGTCTCTCTAGACGTCGACTGACTCGACATAGTGCTACACTCCATCGCCACCTCCACCCCCACCCCTTTATATATATACTACATATATGTATATACATACTATATTTACTTTCTGTCTATTTTCTTTTCTGTTAGTAAAAAATAAAAAAAAATACATAAAAAAGAAAAGATAATCTTTGACTTGCAGGTACCTCGTCTTGCGAGTAGCAAGACTTGTTTTGGGACTCTGTTTGGCTAAAAGCCAAGGACACAATTTTGAGGGTGTGCCTCAAGAACAAGGATTACCATAAAAAAACCTAAATAAGAAAAACACCAAAAACACAATAAACGAACGGAAGAGACACGTTTTAAGGAAAACGTAGAAACTCGACTTTAACCCCACTTCCCTGTGTTCAACCCTGGGCCTAAAAGTGACAAGATAAAATCAATTAGGCCAGGTTAAAAATTTTGTAAAGAGATGGTTAGGTCCAAATTAGGTTAACCACTATACACATCTCAACGATAAAAATATCGTATTAACAACCAATTCGGGCCGACCCATCAGGCGTGCAGCCATGTTTGTGGTGGAGGAGGAGGATTCGGCTTCTTTTCTAGATTTATCAGGTAATTCACACAGTTCAGGAGTTTGTGACCTCCTCCCAAACATGCACTACCATAGGAAGAATTAGGGAGATAAGAAGGGAAAGGAGATGAGAGAAATGACGTCGTAAAGGTACACTTGTTGACAAATCAATACAATCAAATTCCTAACCTCTACAGTGTGCCCTTAGACCTGAAGATCTAAGTTACCTACTATCACGAACTACGAAATCGAATGCGAGCACTGCGGAACCACCGGGCCAGATTGAAAGGCCGTTCGCCCCAGTCTTAGACACCCGATAGCACGCGGGAACCCTCACTAGCACGTAGGCGCTACACGTAGGTAGTTAAACCTCCAATCCTTAATAAGGGTCAAGTTACTGCCAATTTTATTTAGAGGCTTAGGATCAAGTGCTTTTGGATTGTGAAGGGGGTTATTTACGGGTAATGCCCAAGTGATTGATTTTTTGAAGTGTGTAAAACAAGCATGCAATGAGGAAATCTCCTCGAATTTAAGTTTTTAATTGGTGAATGATTTTTAGAGTTTCAGCCTTAAGTAGTATGGATTTTAGGATTTCGCTGAAATACCAATTAACCCAATCTCCAGGTTTTGAGAGAATACAGGTTTTCTTCTAAGCCCAACAAACCCTTCTTCAATGTCAATTGGTTAATGCATGCTAAAATGCAATGGGTTCCCTAAATGGAGATTTCTATGTGTGGATGCACGACTCAGTTTTAGATTAGTTTGAAAGGGAGCCAAACCACTTCAATTCAAGTGCTCCCATTCACCAAAAATATTTCCACACACAAGGCTCAACAAAAAGATAAAGAAAATCAAATTTTTGGGGTTGAAATATTCGGGATCGAATTTGAGGCAAGTTGAAAAGTCTTGGTGGGGTTGGAATCAACTCAATTCCAAGTCTCCCCACCAAAAAGGTGATCCCGAATTGCAGGTAAATGAGGCAAAGAGGGGTGCAATCAATCCTTTTATTTGCCTCAAAGAATACTTCACACGGCGAAAAATTCAAGAATCAATATTCTTGGATTTTCGCTATGCGAAGTAGGGTGGGAAATCCTGGAGCGGTGGGAGTAAAGGCAATCAATCAAACAAGTGAATTTTAATCCACTTGCCCCAAGAGATCCCAAGAAGTTTTTCTAGTTTTTTAGCTTTTAGTTTTTTTTTTTTATTAAGGTGACAAGTTAACCAAGGTTGCTAAGAAAGAAAGACCTACTTGTTCAGTCACGTGTGCGAAGCTCCAGTGCGGTGTCAGCATCATCACGCTCTCGTTCCCGCCTTGGATCTACCCATGTTTCTAACTTCATCTGCCTGGCTTCTCCTTGCAATAGGTTCACCTGCACAGCAATAAACAAAAACACCCATGAAGAGAGAAGAGAAAAAAATGAAAGGAATGGAATAGAAACTTATTTGAATGCGCACGACCAAGGCAACGGCGCCAAAAAGATTGTGGTCGGGCTCTGATTGGTGTGTTAATATGGTGATTTTATCGTTGAAGTGTGTATAGTGGTTAACCTAAATCGAGCCTAACCATCTCTTTACAAAATTTTTTACCTGGCTTACTTAATTTTATCTTGGTCACTTTTAGGCCCAGGGTCGAACTTAGGGAAGTGGGTTAGAAGTCAAGTTTCTACTCCTTTCCTACAATGAATCTCTTCTATTCATTTATTGTGTTTTTGGTGTTTTTCTATTTAGATTTTTTTTTGATAATTCCTGTCCTTGAGGCACACCCACAAAATTAGGTTCTTGGCTTTGAGCCAAATCAGGGTTCCAAAACAGGTCTTACTATTCGCAAGATGATGTACCTGCAAGTCAAAGATTATCTTTTCTATTTTATATAT